>CM051836.1:14482705-15732705 GCA_028451465.1 Erethizon dorsatum
TCTCTAAGAAATATTTTCACATCCACCGTCGCGGCAGCCAGCGTTCACAAGAACCAACAGGTGGAAGCAACCCAGGGTCCATGAACACACAGCGTGGCAGCAGTGGCGTGTCTGTGTCATGTGCATGGGGCATGTGTGTACCTGTGTGCATATATATAGATGTGACACTACTTCCAGCCTTATGAAAGAAAATCATGTCACACACTGCAACATAGATTTTCTTTTTTTTTTTTTTTTGAGACAGGGTCTTGCTGTGTAGTCCAGGGTGGCCTCGAACTCACAGTGATCCTCCTGCCTCAGCTGGAGTCTGGAAGACATTTAGTATTAGGAATTCGCTAAGAGCTGTCTTAAGTACAGCAGCCCCCAAATCCATGTCACTTTCCGCGGTTTCAGTGACCTGTGAAATAACTTTAATTACAGCATATTGTTATAACTGCTCACTGGAGAGAGAGAACTGTGAACTTGACATGCCGGAATTCTATATATCAGACATGCAGGAGTACATCATCTCCCAGCTTCTGAGGGCCAGTGCGTCCTCAGAATGGAATTTCTCAGTGTGGGGAAAGGATGAGCTTATCAACAGATCCTATCTTTGGCCTCTCTGTGAAAATAAGAATCCTGGGGTGTGTAGACTTGAATTTATGTTCAGTAATTTATGTTTTAGTATTTTGTCCTTTTGTACATGAACCGGATGTTTAAGGATATCTATTACTGAATTTTTGTATAACTTTTAAGGTAGCAATTTACTAAGCTGATTTTGGAAATAATTTTTTGGTAGATTTATTGTAAAACATAATTAGTACTGAAGTAATGTTTGTGAGAATGACTTAAATTAGAGGGGCTGGAGGGTCGCTCAGTGACAGAGCACATGCCCAGTATAAGCGAGACCCTGCGTTCAATCCCCAGCACCCAAAAAACTAAACAGCCAGGCATGGTGATGCCTGCCTATACCCCCGAACTCCAGGAGTCTGAGGCAGCAAGATTCCAAGTTTGAGTCCAGACTCTGTCATAAAAAAAAAAGCTTATGATTTTAAATATGTAATAAATACAATTATCAGCTTAACTACTGCCCAAGTAGAATAAAGATATAATCTTATTATATGTAATAATGATAACTATGAAGATGTACCTATTTTATTAACCTAGCAATATTAAAATTAGGCATATTTAC
The DNA here is from genome assembly GCA_028451465.1 of Erethizon dorsatum. NCBI lineage: Eukaryota > Metazoa > Chordata > Mammalia > Rodentia > Erethizontidae > Erethizon > Erethizon dorsatum. The sequence continues at coordinate 14,483,877 of CM051836.1, forward strand.
CAAATGTTTTTCAAATTGTGCGAACTTGAAAAGCCTTTGGGTCACTTCCTAAAAAAAAAGTAAAATAAACTCTGTTACAGATATATACAGGAGAAAAACATAATGTAAATGAGGTTTGATTTTAGGGATTTATTAGGGGTCTCAGAACATACTCTGCATGGATAAGGAGGTGACACAGGAGTCTATCATTGAACAAAAAGTAGAATGGTGATTTCCAGGGACTGAGGAGGAGAGAACACTGGGAGCTGGTGTTTACAAGATAAAAAAGCCCAGCCAGACATGCTGGGCGAATTCGAGCCCAGCCTGGACAATTCAGCTGCTTCGCAAGACCCTGCCTCAAAACAAAACTAAGAAAAGGGCTGGGGGGGGTGGAGTTCAGTGCGAAGGCCCCGAGTTCAATCCCCAGCCACAGTCTGCCTATCTGTCTGTGTCTCTCTCTCCACACACACACACACACACACACACACGCGCGCGCGCGCGCGCGCACGCACGCACAGATTAAAAAGTCCTACAGCACTGTCTCACAATAATGTGAACATACTTAACACTACTGAAATGTCCATTCATTCTAGCTAGGATGGTACATTGTGCCACGGCTTTGTCATCACAACTTTGTAAAACACTGTAAATACAGAAAGCCTGATGAAAAGCAGTACACTTGCGCAGGAGAAGCAGGACAGCACCCTGACGTGAAGAATCACCACGAACACCACATGCCCGCAGACGTGCTGCTCTGAGAACATGACACTGCTCTAACCCAAACCTTCCAAGAGTAACAGTGGTCAAACCCAAACTGAGGAATAGTTCCCACTACATAATTTCTGTAATATGTTGCAACTAAATGTAACATAATCATTTACTGGAGGAAGGAAAAAAATCTTTGAAGGAAACTTTTGTTGTTAAAAATGATAAAATAGGGCCAGTGAGATGGCTCAGCGGCTTAAACGCCTGCCCGGCAAGCGCGAGGGCCCAAGTTCGACTCCCGGATCCCACATACGAAAAAGGGGCCGGTGATATCGCTCAGCGGCACGGGTGCCTGCTGGCGCACGAGGTCCTGAGGTCGACCCCCCGGTACCCACAAAAAAAAAAAAAAGATAAAATAATGAAATGAGGCAGCAATTAGATAAAGGCACTCCATCGATGTTTCCTGAATCTGAAAGCTATATTGTGAGATTATCTCCGATTTTAGGAAACAAATGCTCAAGTGTTAAGAGGCTGAGAATGACATCCTCAACCTACTGTTGAAAGGGTTAGAAAAAAGTTTACATCAAAAATAATAAAGCGGGGCCGGTGAGATAGCTCAGCAGCATAAGCGCCTGCCTGTCAAGCATGAGGTCCTGAGTTCGACTCCCCGAACCCACATAAAGGAAAAAACGGGCCGGTGATATCGCTCAGCAGCACAAGCGCCTGCTGGCAAGCGCGAGGTCCTGAGGTCAACTCCCGGTACCCACATAAAAAAAAAAAAAATAATAATAATAATAATAATAATAAAGCAATGAGGGGCCGGTTGAGATGGCTCAGCGGCATAAGCGCCTGCCTGGCAAGCGCAAGGGCCCAAGTTCGACTCCTGGAACCCACATACGAAAAAAGGGCCGGTGATATCGCTCAGCGGCAGGGGCGCCTGCTGGCACGTGAGGTCCTGAGGTCGACCCCCGGTACCCACAAAAAAAAAAAAAAAAAAAAAAGCAATGAGACAAAATGTTTAAAAAAAAAGGAAGGCTGAGGCAGGAGGATCACCATGAATTTTTGCTTTTTGTGACAGGTCTCACTATGTAGTTCAGGCTGGCCTTGAACTCACTGTGTAGTTCAGGCTGGCTTTAAACTCACTGGGATCCTCCTGCCTCAGCCTCCCAAGTGCTGGGTTTACAGATGTGTGCCACCACACTCAGCTAAAAATGTTTTCAAAATAAAAAAGGAAAAGGCTGGGCATGGTGGCACACACCCTTAATCCCACCCTTGGGAGGCTGAGGTAAGAAGATCCCCCATGGAGTTCAAAGAGGCCAGCTGGCTGGGCTTGGTGATAGACACCTGTAATCCCAACACCTGGGAGGCTAAGGCAGGAGGACTGCTACAAATTCGAGGCCAGCCTGGGCTACATAGTTCAAAAGGCAAGCCTGAACTACATAGTGAAACCCTGTCTCAAGAACTACATAATAGGGCCGGTGAGATGGCTCAGCGGCTTAAGCGCCTGCCCGGCAAGCGCGAGGGCCCGAGTTCGACTCCCGGAACCCACATACGAGAAAGGGGCCGGTGATATCGCTCAGTGGCACGGGCGCCTGCTGGTGCAAGAGGTCCTGAGGTCAACCGCCCGGTACCCACAAAAAAAAAAAAAGAACTACATAATAAACCCTGTCTCAAAACAAAACAAAAAGCTATCCTGAATTATATAGCAAGACCTTGTCTCAAAAAAAAACAATAAATAAAAATTTTTTAAAAAAACAAAAAGGTCTGGAGATGTAGCTTGGAGGTAGAACATATGTTTAGCCTGTGAGTGGCACTGGGTACAAGGCTTATTTAGCACTACCAAAAAAAAGTACAATCTTAAATTTATATCAGTTTCACCAAAACTTTTAAACAAAGAAAGTATACAAAAACACGATTTAGTTAGGCATGGTGGTGCAAAACTGTAACTCCAACTACTCAGGAGGCTGAGGCAGGAGGATTACAAATTCAAGGCCAGCCTGGGCAATTTAGCAAGAGCCTGTCTAAAAATAATTTTAAAGGGAGGTTGGAGGGGCTGGTGATGGAGCTCAGTGGTAGAGTGCCCCCAGGTTCAATCCCCAGTAAAACACACACACACACATACACACACATACACACACACTCACGCACCCACAGCAGTAAGAAATCGAGGGAATCCACCTGGAAAAGAGGGGAAAGAAGGCATGTGGACAGGGAAGCTGGGCATAGGCTGGGTGTGGATGTGGAAGGACGAGTACTAAATTAGTCTCGCAAACCAAGGGAGCTGAAGGCTTCTGACTGTAGACAGTGGTGTGACTGTGTCTCTATCACTTTGCTAGAAACTTCTTAAACCATGTGTGGTGGCACACACCTATAGTCCCAGCACTTGGGAGACTGAGGTGGGCTACGTATCAAGACTGTCCCTAAATGAATACATAAAGCTAAGCTTATCTATGCTAGTCTAGTCCCATCATTTAGTTAAGTACAAAGACAACAAAAAATCTTCCCTTTGAAATGTGTCATTCTCAAAGGTGAGCCTTTTCAATTATGTTTCAAAAGCTTATAGGAAGTTCTAAACTTCCCCAACGAAACACCTTTTCTTCATGACAAAGCCCATCATTTCCCTCATAATCCATCTGCCCCGAAGTGCTGTGGGAAAGGGATGGGAACCCCCCCACTGTGACAACTGCTATCCCTGAACACAGCACCCCACTGGAGTAGATCTGCCCCTTAGGATCTACTTCATAAAATAAGTTCATCATTACATAGCACTTACAATATCTCAGGCATTACTCTCAATCTAACTGCATTCCATTAAACTGATTTAGTAGTAACAGCACCCCTACTAGTAAGCATCGTATCTACGGTTCTGACGTCAGGTACTGAACCTCCTACACGCTACACACCTGTGCTCCACCACTGACCTACACACCTGTGCTCCACCACTGACCTACACACCTGTGCTCCACCACTGACCTACACACCTGTGCTCCACCACTGACCTACACCCTCAGCGTTGTTTTTAGAAAGATGTCACTGTGTTGCCCAACCTGGCCGTTCAGACCACCAGGTGCACCCCATGCACAGCTCACAACCCACGTTAGTGTCAGAGTTGAAGAAAGTACGGGAGGGCTCAGTCATCTTCCCGGGTCACACAGGTAGTGCGCCACACAGCCAGTCTCCTCAAAGTCCGGTTCTTTTTGTGTCTTCCTTTTTGAGATAGGGTCTCACTATGTAGTCCACGATGGCCCTGAACTCACGCTGATCCTCCTGCCTCTATCTCCCGAGTGCTGGAATTACAAGTATGCACCACCACGCCTGGCCAAAGTCAGGTTCTAACTACTACCTCCCCTCACGCCATCAAATTCAACTTTCACCTCCACCCCCACCTTTCACTAATAGTTCACATTCTCTGTTCTGAATCCTGCGTCCAACGGAGGTAAACTGACTTTAGAATTCGCAACTTTCCAGGTTTTAAAATAATAACCACCAATGTCAGGCGTGGTGCTGCACACCTGTAACTCCAGTACTCCAGAGGTCAACGAGGCAGGAGGATCCCAGCCAGAAATCCAGGCTGGGCAACCTAGCAAGTTGGTGAGGGCCTGTCTGCAAAGAAACAAAAGACACAAGAGATGGGGATGTAGCTCAGTGCTGAGGCCCTAGGTTTAATCCTCAGTACCAAAAAAAGAGAAAAAGAGACGAGCAGGGAGGAAGAGGTAGAGAAGGGAGAGAAGAGGAAGAAAGGAGAGGAGGAGGAAGAATCATCATCAAACACGTTACGATTTCAGCAGTGAAAGTGACTGCAAGCACATTTACAATAAATGGGGTGATTAAATCTACAGACCACCCTCAGATCAGTTCAAGTCGGCTCAAGGGTTTAATTGGGACTTTTTTCCCCAGTATTGAGGATTGAACCCACAGGTTAGGTTTTTTGTCATCAAAAAGTAACAGAAGCCAGACGTGGTGGCACACCTAAAGTAACTACACAAGGAGACTCTGTGATAAAAAAAATTTTTAAAAATAGCCAGCCGGGCATGGTGGCACATGCCTGTAATCCCAGCACTCAGGAGGCTGAGGCAGGATTGCCATGAGTTCAAGGCCAGCCTGGGCTACGAAGTGAGTTCAAGACCAGCCTGAACTGCATAGTGAGACACTGTCTCAAAAAGACAAAAAAAAAAGAATATTCTAACGACAAATCTTTTTTTTTTTTTTTTTTTTTTTTGTGGGTACCGGGGGATCGACCTCAGGACCTCATGCACCAACAGGCACCCGAGCCGCTGAGCGATATCACCGGCCCCTTTTTTGTATGTGGGATCCGGGAGTCGAACTCAGGCCCTCGCGCTTGCAAGGCAGGCGCTTACGCCTCTGAGCCATCTCACCGGCCCCTAATGACAAATCTTGACTTCACTTTTGTGTATCACTTGTAACAACAAAATTTGATATTTTCCCAAGAGGGTGAATGCTGGTTTAAGACTTTCTTTTTAATTATTAACGTAAACATGCATCAGTTATCAAAGACTTAACAGAGTTCTCTTGGTGCCGGCTCAAAGATACCAAAGAGCAGTGTGAAGTTCCCTGTGTTTCCAAGATGACTTCTGTGTCCTTCGCTGTTCATCCCTGTGCAGTCCCAGCCGGCCCACCACACTGGGGGTCAAGTATTTCTCGATAGATGCACTTTTTTTGCTGGGCATGGAGGTACACACTTGTAATCCCAGCACTAGGGAGACTGAGGCAGGAGGCTCTCAGAGATCAAGGGCCACACAACTACAGAGCGAGTTTAAGGCTAGCCTGAGGGACACAGTGAGACACTTCTCTAAATAAATACAGATTCACTTTTCTATAAAGGTAATTGACTTAATTTATTTCACCGTTCCTATTTTCGCCAAAAACAATTCAGCCCTTCAACTCTTTCCCGTTACCTAGTACTGCCTGCACACTGATCTGTGTTCAACAAGCTCAGAGCTGACAACTTCCACTTCTTAGGAACAAATGCTCCTTCACTACTTCACTACTGCCAGCATCCGGCAGCAAGGCACAGCACAATGCTGTTCAAGAGCCAGGACCATACAGAAAAAAGAAGCCACTGGGCTTCTTTTATGCGGCACACCACATAATCCCAGCATCAGGAGGCTGAGGCAGGAGGACCGCTGTGAGCTCAAGGCCAAACTAACTACATATAAAGCAAGATGCTGTCTTAGAAAAGAAAAAGAAACCCAATTTCCGGAATGTTCAGTGTTCACTAAGTTGAAGTGAAAAGCAATTAATATTTTTAAAGCAAACAGCTATAGTGTGGGTATGTGAGCAAGAGAGCTATCGAAGCAGGGCACGGTGGTGCACGGCTGCAATCCCAGCATTCAGGAGGTTGAGGCAGGAGACCTCAGTTCAAGCTCAGCCTGGACTACCACAGGAGTTTAAAGCCAGTGTGCACTACGTAACAAGATGCTGTCTCATATGTGGAAAGAATGTACAGGGAAACTAAATTATTTTAATACATAAAACACATAAGGCCCTACTCGGGAGGCTGACGCAGGAGAATCACTGCACGCTCACTGTAGCTTGTGCTACAGAGGGAGTTCAAGGCCAGCCTGAATACATGGCAAGACCTTCTCTCAAAAAACAAAACAAAACAAAACGGAAGTAGAATTAGGAAACACACAGTAACCATTATTATATAAAGTAAAGCCTGGCAAACTTCTAAAATGGTAGGAATGCAAGAAGTGAAATTAAGTATTATAGAGGGAATGAGCTTCAAAAGTCTTAAAACACCCTCTCACCGGTCTTGGTGGCGCATGCCTATAAATCCTAGCACTCCAGAGGCTGAGGCAGGAGGATCAGTGCAGTTCAAGGCCAGGCTGGGCTACATAGTGAGTTCAAGGCCAGCCTGAACTATGCATCGAGACCCTGTCTCAAAAAACAAAAAATAGGGCTGGTGAGATGGCTCAGCGGTTTAAGCGCCTGCCTTGCAAGCGCGAGGGCCCGAGTTCGACTCCCGGATCCCACATACGAAAAAGGGGCCGGTGATATCGCTCAGCGGCACGGGCGCCTGCTGGCACGCGAGGTCCTGAGGTCGACCCCCCCGGTACCCACAAAAAAAAAAAAAAAACAAAAAATAAACAAATAAAAGCCCTGAAACAGTGTCTCATAATAAGGCAACTATATAATTTGTTCAAGGAGAAAAAGAAGGAAATTACGGACTATTGAAACGGACAGCAGGCAACCAGATGTAAGAGTCCATTTGGAAGCTTAATTACCGTTTGCACAATAAGGATTTGGATGTGCCACCCAAGTCGCATATCCCACAAGCACTGTTTAGTTTATAATTATGTCCCATCCTAAATTAACCAGGAACTTTTTGTTTTGTTTTTTGAGACAGGGTCTCACTATGTAGTTCAGGCTGGCCTGGGCCTCACAGTGGTCCTCCTGCCTCAGCCTCCCATTTGCTAGGATTACAGGCGTGCACCACCACACTCACCTAACCAGTAACTTAAAACAGGACAAAAAAGCTCTTCTACTCTTTTGGCAGAACTACCCCTGAAACTCAGTTATCTCAAAAATGGTCCAAGAATCATACGAATCAGAATCATCTTGTTTAAAATACAAATTGGTGGAGAAGCTCAGTAATGGACTCACATTTTGGGGAGGGACTACAGCCCAAAAGTGCTCCGCAAAATCGTTCGATATTAAATCCACCCAGAATGTAACTTAACCTGCACTTATTTTCCTCTAAGATCTACCACCACAGCAAACTTCTGTTCTACTGGTAATGTGGGTCTGACTTAATCTGGGAATTCAGGATGAACAGGGCCAATGTGAAGTAATGATTCACTTCACAGCCGTAAATACTATTACTGACAAGCCAGTCGTGGTGGCACACACCTGTAATCCAAGCACTGGGGAGGCTGAGGCAGCAGGATTGCTGTGAGTTTGAGGCCAGCCCGGGCTACAAAGTGAGTTCAAGGCCAGTCTGAACTGCATAGTGAGACACTGTCTCAAAAAGACAAAAATACATACATACATACATACACACTATGAACATCTTTCATTTTTTATTGATATGGAGTTACCCAAAAATAATACATCTAGGGCTGGCGAGATGGTTCAGCGGCATACGCGCCTGCCCGGCAAGCACGAGGGCCCGAGTTCGACTCCCGGAACCCACATACGAAAAAAGGGCCGGTGATATCGCTCAGCAGCATGAGCGCCTGCTGGCGCACGAGGTCCTGAGGTCGACCCCCGGTACCCACAAAAAAAAAAAAAAAAAAAAAAAAAATACATCTAGTGTATGATATCTACTTACAAATTTTTTTTTTTGAGACAGTGCCTCACTATGGAGGCTAGGTTGGCCTTGAACTCTCTGTGAAGGCCAAACTGGCCTCAAACTCATGGCAATCCCCTGCCTCAGCCTTCAAAGTGCTAGGAATACAGACTCGCATGACCACACCTGGCCCAAAATTTTTAATACCAGAATTCTTTGCTGTCAGATTGAAGCTAGACTTTTAATGCTCAACAAATAATCACTTAAAACAATCAGATGAGCACAGCATGCAATCAATGGAGGAACTCGCTCTAGAGCATAGCAGCAGGCATCCTACAGTTGTCCCGTCCGCATCGCAAAGTAACCGGCACTGCCTTTGCTATTTTTACTAGGAAAGAGCATTCTACTGATTCCTTGAGATATAAGCAGAATATTCAGGAAAGAATATTTCAGTGTTTTAAATATGTACCACTCAACACGATCATTCAAGCATACGCCTTGAGGCCTCAATTCTCAACCTGGACACTTTAGTACAGGCTACAATACTACTCACTGCTTCACCAGAATGGCTGTTTATTTTTCCCACCAAAAGTAGGGCTATTGCACCATACGTTCATGGTCTCTGCAAAGAAAAGAAATCATGGTCTTGGTTCATATTTCCTTTAAAAATAGGTAATTTTCTACAATTTGCTTTAAGAACCTATACAGTGCAATGTGAAGTTTTCTAAAGAAATCATCTCAATCCTTTTCAGTGCCAATGGTACCCCCACATATACACAAATAAGGTAAAGCAATGAGTTCTGGAATACTACTAGCTACAACCTTTAATATATATGTGGCACAAAATTAAAATTCACAAGCACTTATAGCACAAATATTTACTTTAGGACTCCTTAATTTATGTCAGGCAAAAGAAAAACAGAGTAAGATTTTGCAGGGTTCCAAACTGGCTTTCAAACAATTTTTTTTTTTTTTTTTTTTTGTGGGTACCGGGGGTCGACCTCAGGACCTCGCGCGCCAGCAGGTGCCTGTGCAGCTGAGCGATATCACCGGCCCTTTCTTCGTATGTGGGTTCTGGGAGTCGAACTCGGGCCCTCGTGCTTGCCAGGCAGGCGCTTACGCCGCTGAGCCATCTCACCAGCCCTCAAACTATTTTTTAAGATAAGAATAAAAAAAGATGAAAATAAACAGATTAAATAATCTGGCTGTGTAGAGTGAAACCACTGGTCTCAGTAAACAATATTCCTTCAAGCAGGAATGGACTGAGGTGAGAAACTACCTTTTCAAAAGCCAGAGCTGAAAGTTTTTGCCCTTGGCAGATAATCTCGACTGATTAAATATTTCTATGGCTGAACTACCAAAGTGAAAAGTGTGTTTAACAAACAGGCCTGAGTTTGCAGGCAGATAAGAAATAAACACTTCTACTGACAGGACTAAGATTGTTGCCCCTTCAGTTTGCTGATGAGGTTAAAGATTTTTTTTTTAAATTTTTTTGGAGACAGCGTCTCACTGTATAGTCCAGGCTGCTCTTGAACTCACTATATAGGCTGGCCTCGAACTCACAGCAATTCTGCTGCCTCAGCCTCCCCAGTGCTGGGATTACAGACATGCACCACCATGTCCAGCTAAAGAACTATTGCAAAACATGAAACTGCATCCAAGTATACTTAGGAAAACATATCCAGAATGTAGAAAATGCTATAAAACAAAGTCTACAGTTTAACAAATAAATTGCAAGAAAGTAAAAGTAATGGCAGAACTACAGATGAAGAGAGACTTTAAAAAAAACACTTGCAGATCGCAATTTGAACTTTTTTTTTTTTTGAGACAGGGTCCACTATGTAGTCCAGCTGGCCTTGAACTCACTATGTAGCCCAGGCTGGCCTCGAATTTGCAGCGATCCTCCTGCCTCAGCCTCCCTAGGGCTGGGATTACAGATGTGCGCCACCATGCCAGGCTGAACAAAACATTCCTGTGGTGTTCATTTCTTTTCTTTGTTTTTTTTGTTTTGTTTTGTTTTGTTTTTTGGGTACCGGGAATCAAACTCAGGACCTTGCACTTGCCAGGCAGGCGCTTGTGACGCTGAGCTATATCCCCAGCCCTCACTTCTTTTCTTGCTGCAACCCCACACCTCAGTACTGAGGATGGCTGAACAGGGGGCCTGATACATGCTATAGCCCCAGGTCCCCGTTTTTCTGAGGTTTTCCAGGCTGCCTTAAAACTGCCATCCTTCAGCCTCAGCCTCCAGGTATGTGCCACTGCATCGGGCTGAGATATTAATTTTCAGATAATCTGGGGCATTTTAACATTGACTGGATGTCTCAAGATACAAAAGAGTTGTCATTACTATTTTAGGTGCAATTATGATAGTATGGTCTTTTAACTCTATCTTTTTAAGAGATCTATGCTGCAATATTTATGGCAACACCTGGGATTTGCTTCCAAATAATCCAATGCAGGCAGATAAGCAAAGTAACAAATTTGGCTGAAAGGTAAAAAAAGTGATAAATGTTGAAGCGGGGCAATGCGTACATGCAGGTTCACTTCCCGTAGGAAAAAGTCCAACAAAAAAAAAAAAAGAAAACGTCCCACAAAAAGGCCCCACAGGCCAGGCGTGGTGGCACACGCAAGTAATGCCAGCTCTCCGGGCAGGCGCGGCAGGAAGACTGTGAATAAAGCCCAGCCTGGAGACCTTAAGGACAACCTGCTTCAAAATTTAAAGAGCGGGGGATCCAAAAAAAAAAAAAAAAAAAAGGTACCACATGGTTGATTTATTATTCTAAAATAACCTGAATGGTTTCTATACACCAAAAATTACAAAAGCGAGCCTGGCATGGTGGCACACGCCTGCAATCCCAGCACTGGGACTAAGGCGCGAGGATCCTGATTTTTGTTTTGTTTCGTGGTACTAGGGATAGAAACCAGGGCCTTGTGAATGCAAGGCAAGAGCCTCCCACTGAGCCACATCCCCAGCCCAGGAGGATCTTGATTTCAAAACTACCCTGTGCTACACAGGGAGACCTTGTCTCAAAAAGTAAAAACAAAACAAAAAAGTCTGAAAGCATTAAGATTAAAGAAGAAAGGGAAATAGGAAAACCCAAACTGAATTGATAGGGTTCATCAATTTACCATGCTACTTACTAATAAGACATTGCTACTGAGTTCAGCACTGAGCAGGCAATTTAAACTAAGAAGGCTGAGAATGTAGCTCAGGGTTACAGCGCTTGCCCGATGTGCAAGGCCCGGGGTCCTCCAGCACAGCAGCAACCGCCAAAACCGAAAAGAGCAACGTGCCTATCGTTAACTGAGAATGCATGGTTCATCTAAAAGTTTTCAGTTTCAGATACACATTATGCTAACAAAACCTGTTTTTAACCAGATACTCAAAATAACCTTCCCTTTAAGGGGGACCATGTCATTTATGGTGAAAGAAAGACACCCAGGAGAAAGTAGCAGTCAAAATAAGGTGGCACCCCCCACACTACTCAGGCATGCACTGCTGAGCCTCAGGTTCTTAAAAATGTATCACTGCTATGAGGCGTGATGACACACACCTGTATGAGGCAGGAGGATCACAAGTTTAAAGCTGGCCTGGGCAACCTAGCAAGATTCCCGATCTCAAAAATTAAAAAGGACTGGGGATTCAGGGTGTGACTGAACACACCTGTGATTCCAGCACTCGGGAGGCTGAGGCACAAGGATCAGTGTGAGTTCGAGGCCAGCCTAGACTACATAGTGAGACCCTGTCTCAAAAAAAAAAAAAAAAAAAAAAAAAGGACAGGGATGCAGCTAAGTGGAACAGTACTTTCCTGACATGTGCAAGGCCTTGAGTTCAATCTCCAGTACCGGAAAAACAAGGAAAAAATGTGTTATTGTTGAGAACATCATGGTGTATACTTGCATAAACTAAGACAGCTACCATTAGGTGATTTTATCTTACTGGACCACCATCAAAAATACAGTTCAACGCCTGTAATTCCAGCACTCAGGAGGCTGAGGCACGCCAGCCTGGACTACAAAGTGAGTTCAAGGCCAGCCTCAACTGCACAGCGAGAATCACTGTTTCAAAAAGACAAAAAAAAGGGGCCGGTGAGATAGCTCAGCGGCATAAGCGCCTGCCTGGCAAGCGCGAGGGCCCAAGTTCGACTCCCGGAACCCACATACGAAAAAAGGGCCGGTGATATCGCTCAGCGGCACAGGCGCCTGCTGGCGCGCGAGGTCCTGAGGTCGACCCCCAGTACCCACAAAAAAAAAAAAAAAAAAAAGACAAAAAAAAAAAAGTAACAACATCTGTCCTTCCTAAAGGCACTATACTGCACGTAACTGTGTACAGAGGCAAGCTGCTCATGATAACACCTACCTGTAATCCTACCACTCTGGGAGGCTGAGGCAGGAGGATCACAAATTTGAACCTATCCTGAGCAATTTTGCAACACCTATCTCAAAAACTGAAGAAAAAAAAAAAAAATGCTGGGAATGTAGCTCAGTACAAGAGCTGTAGGTTCAACCCCAATACTGCAAAAATAAACAAACAAACAAACTGAGGCACAGAGTCTGTTGGCTTGTTTGTGCCTAAGTGAGCTGGCCCGAGCCAAACAGAATTAGCCTCAGGACTAAAAGGGAGCCGGAGGTGCAGCTCAGTGGTGGAGGGCATGCTTTCCACAGCTGAAGCCCGGGATTCAATCCCTAACACCAGCATATTTTCTTTTGTTTTTCTGGTGGCATGGACATTGAACCCAAGATCTTCACACTGCACTATATCCCCCACCCTTTCTTTCATTTGGAGAAAGGGTCTCACTAAATCACTAAGTGGCCCAGACTAGGCTTGAACTTGTGATCCTGCCTCAACTTCCCAGTGTGCTGAGAGAACAGACACGAAACCACTACACCTGGCTTCAAAATTAAAAACCAAAAAAAAAAGTGGGAGTGGTGGTGCACACCTCTAATCCCAGCACTTGGGAGGCTGAGGCAGGAGGATCCTCAGTTTGAGGTCACCCTGGGCTACACAGTGAGTTCAAGGCCAGCCTGAACTACATGGTGAGACCTTGTCTCAAAAAATCAAAAGGGGGTGGGGGCTGAAGATGTAGCTTAGTGTTCTGGGTTCACTCCCCAGTACAATGAGGGAGTAATAAGAATAAAAGCAGTAACTAGGCCTTTTTAAGAGTGAAGAAGGCAGACATTGACAGTCTCCCAAATGTTAATTCTTCCCAGTAGATGGACAGCAATCAAAACCCAGATGGCCACTAAAATCCAGGTAAGCACTGAATTCCAGAAATACATAAGTTGTCACTTTCTACTAGAAAGAAAACTTGTTAGCCCAACTAACATTTTATTTATTTATTTATTTATTCATTTATTTTTGTGGGTACTGGGGGTCAAACTCAGGACCTTGCGTGCCAGCAGGCGCGCGTGCCAGCAGGCGCCCGTGCCGCTGAACAATATCACCGGCCCTTTTTTCGTATGTGGGTACCAGAAGTCGAACTTGGGCCCTCACGCTTGCCAGGCAGGCGCTTACGCCGCTGAGCTATCTCACTGGCCCCCACTAACATTGTAATATTGAAGTAGAAAAAGCACAGGTTTTAGAAACAGACCAACCTAAGTTTAAATCCTTATTCTGCCACTGACAAACTGGCCAAATTAAATGAACCTCTATTACCTCCTATATAAGAAACCACCCCCAGTATTTGTAAAGACTAAAATAAGAGATATAATGCCTGGCACAAAATAGACATGCAGGAGAAAAATCCTGTTACATGTACCTAGTGATGTTAATTCAATAGCCAATTCCAACAGGATACAAATTATTTTTAAAGTGATTGATGGAGAGTGGAAAAGTATCTCCTGGGTAGTGCCTGTTAAGCACCCAGGGCAGTGTAGCTCAGTGGTACAGGCCTTGCCTAGGGAGCCTGAGGCCCTGTTCCCAACGCCCCCTTCCAAAAAAAACAAAGAGCAGATTACAAAATCTACCAGCAAGTCCATTTTCCACATTATACTGAGTCATGAAAAGGGACTCTCAACTAGTTAATCATCGGTCCGACAGTAATTCCTTCATAGCTAGGAACAGTTTTAAAGCCACTGCGCTTGACTTCCTCACCCTTCCCATGACTGGTATCTCCCACAGAAGCTTCTGGAGGCCAGGGATTGTCTCGTACGTGCTATTCTCAAAGCACCTAGGAGAGGCCACGGCACACGGCACACTACTGTGACCAACAAGTTATTTCTGAAATTAAAAGTTGATATGGGGGTAAAGCTGTAGTTTAGTGGCAGAGTGCTTGCCTAGCATGCATACAAGGCCCTGGGTTCCATCCCTGTGCTGAAAAACAAAGTTGATGTGATTCTCTTAATAGTTTAAAAAAAAAAAAGTTAATAACCAGATCTTTTCACTTAAATTTTTTTTTCTTCTGTTTTTTCAGGCAGGGTCTCACTACGTAGTTCAGGTTAGCTTTGGACTCACTGTGTAGCCCAGGCTGGCCTCAAATTTGCAGCAACCCTGCCTCAGCCTCAAGTGCTGGGATTATAGGTGTGGCCTCCACGCCAGGCCTCCTTTCACTTCAAAACATTCAAGTGGAAAACATTCATATTAAGAATCCTCCTTAGCTGGGCAGGGTGGTACACCTACTGAAAGGCTGAGGCAGGATGATCGCAAGTTTGAGCCCAGTCTGAACAACTCAGCAACTCAGCCAGACCCGTCTCAAAATTTAAAAAGGGCTATGGATCTAGTTCAGTGAGAAGGCCCTGCATTCAATCACTAGTACCGCAAACATTCACACATACACACAAACATACCATAGCTCCTCCAAGCTCAAGGAATATAGCGGCACAGAAGGCCTACGGTCCCAACCACTATAGTCCCAGCTATTCTGGGAGGAAGAGGCAGGAAAACCACTTGCCCCCAGGTTATCAACTTGAACCCACATCGTCAGGCAGGGCAACTTACCAAGACCCAGTCTCTTAAAAAAAAAAAAAAAAAAATTCCTCCAACAAAAGAAATTGCTATTTAGGGCTGGGCTTGTAGCTCAGCAGTAAAGCACCTGCCTAGCATGAGGGAGGCCCTGGGTTCCCTGGCCCACCACTGCCAAAACAAGAAAATAAAAAGAAATTCCTGTTTATAAAAAAGGCCAGTTAGCAAAATAGACCAAAATGCAAAACTGTAAAACTCACTACACCAAAGTTTTCAAAAAATAAAACACTGACAAATACATGAGTTCAAGACCAGTTTGGACTCAGAAAAACCAAAAACCTGCTGGGTGTGGTGGTGCACGCCTGCAATCCCAGCACCTGGGAGGCTGAGGCAGGAGGATCATCCCTGTGTTCAAGGCCAGCCTGGACTACATACTGAGTTCAAGGCCAGTCTGACAGTGAGACCCTGTCTCAAAGAACAAAACAACAAATAAACATAAAAAAACTGACAGAATGATCACCTCAAAACAGGAAAAGCACCATCCATTCCACTCCATTCTCAAAACAACTTACCTTTATGCATCTTTCTTTTGCAGATTTGAAATTCAGATTCTCACACAATCACTGGCCTCCTCTTCTGTTTGATTCAATAGCATACACACTGAGTGTCTCTCTTGCTATTAAATAAATCCACCAGTATAAAGCACACTTGTCTTATTCTGCTTTCTAACTATGAAAGCAAAAGTGCAAAAACCCTAACCCGAAATTAAACAACACAAACTTAAGATTAAAAACACACAGAGCGATTGTATAGGCTCCCCATTTTCCCCCTAACGCCATACTTCGATATGATTTAAATGGCTTTTTCCCATGTGAAAAAGGATTCTTGTGTCTTGATGGGAGGGCAGGGAATTAAAAGTAAAACACAAGCCATTTCCAAACAGGCGAGACACCGTCAGTTTGTGCTGTTGCAGGAAACAGAATGGAAAGCCGTGAGTGGGAGTCTCTGCACTTCACATCTGCAAAAGAAGAGAACAAAAAGGTTAACTCCGGACTGAAAACACTGCTTCGCCTTTTTAACGCACTGCCCCTACCCACTTTAAATCAAAAGATGAAAACGTACTGTTCAGAGGTTCCCGGGTGAACTCAAATCTCCTCGTCCTTAAAACACACAGTGCACTGAAACAGTCTCTACAGCATCGGAAGTCACTTCAACATTCGGAGGCCACACCGCTTTGACATGAAAGGCTAAAACACCTGGATATCCCATTCTTTACATTTTCTTAAAACTATCATTAAAATGCGCAAAAGGTACTGCACTGTTGAACAGTCACCTACGGGGAACTACATCCAGCAGAAACATTAAAGGTGCACACTGACAAGGGTTCCCGTTCGGAGTGACAGGCAGGCTGTCGCGCACCCCGATGCAGCACCCCTTTCTCCAAGCCCGCTCAAGTTAAAGGTGAATTTGAGGACGGTCGAGCGCCTCACACGCAGCCACCCCGTTCTCTGCGGAAAGCCATCCGCATCTTGCTCATCCCCGCCTGGGGCGGGAGCCAGGGCCGGGTCGCGGGAGGCCGGGGGCGCCGGGCGGGTGCGGGACCCGGGAGGGGCCGGGCTCGCGCTCCCGGGCGCGGCGGGCGGCGGCGTGCGGGGCGGGCGCGGTACCTTTTGGACAGATCCATGAGGACCCCGGAGAAGACCTTCTCTCCGAGGCAGAACGACACGACGAGCGCGTCCTCGATGATGTGGTCCAGCGTGACCCGCACCTCCGAGCCGGGGATCAGCTGCGACACCGCCGAGTCCCCGCCCGCCGGCGGCACGAGCGCCGGGGCTGCGGGCTGCGGCTGCGGCCGCGGCGCCTCCTCGCGCTCCTCGGGGGCCGGCGGCGGCGCGAGGTCCGGCCCCTCCCGAGGCGCGGCGGCCACCGGCTCCGCCGCCCGCGCGGGCAGCTTCTCCTCCGCCTCCGGCTCCGGCTCCGGCCCCGCCGCCTCGGGGCTGCGGGCGAGCTCCCCTGGCGGCGGCGGCGGCGGCGGCGACTCGTCGGCCTGAGGGGAGGACTGCTGCCCCTCGGCCTCGCCGGCCGGCACCGACGCCGCGGTGGCGGTGACCGGGAGGGGGTCAGTGCCCGCCTCGCTGCCGGGGATGGGCTCCATCTCCGGGTCGGCTTCGCCGGCGCCCCCCTCCCCCGGGGACGCCGCAGTCGCTGCCGCCTCTGCAGCCACGGCCGCCATTTTCTTCCTGGCTTCTCCCTCCTCCGATTCGGGCTGCTGCGGCGGTGGCGGCGGCGGCGCGGCGGCGGCGGCGGCAGCGCTGCTTAGTTCCCTAGGCCTTCCCCTCCCTCCCGCGAACACTTTCGTCCCGCCCTTTCCCTCATGCTCGTTATTGGCAACGCGCCATTGGCTCGGTCCTACACCCCTCCCGCACCTTTGCGGTTCCATTGGCCAGACGGGGACGTCTGTCATCCACTCAGTCCAACCCTTCCACACAGAGTAGGAACTTCTCATTGGCCAGATGAGTTGTCAAATGCCCAATCTGGGAGGTGGAGTGAGGGCGGGCTTAAAGGGGCGGGGCAAGTCGCCAAACTGAGCTGTCTACTTCTAGCCTCTTTCTATTGGCTGGAAGAGGAAATACAGCTTTATGGTTGGCTTCAGTTTCTGCCCGTTATCAGCCAGGTCTTCGGAGGTGGGAGAAAGGAGGGAATCACGTGGTGTTCTGGTTCTTTGAAAGGCGACTGAGAGGAGGAGTAACGGGAAAATGTGGGAGGAGGGCCGCTTCCCAAGAATCCCTGCGCAGAGAGCCTTAGAATAAATGTTATTTCTAGGCGCCGACCTGCTTGCTGCCGAAAGTGGGCGTGACAGATTTCTTTGAGAATAACAACTAAAGTTTGAAAATAAGTCGACCAACACTTTTTGGGCCCCTACCCTGCTCATCGTTTTCCTGGGTGCTGGGGCTGGAATGATGTACGCGACGCCCCTATGACCGCGTGGCGCCAGCCTCTTGTCAGGAGCGACCTTCTCCTTGAATTCGCTTTTTAGAAACAAAGGTCCAATCACTACTTTCTAGGGAGCTACACCTTGCAAAGGACAATGCTCAGGTGTGAGGAGAGCCATCCTGCAGGCTAGATTAAACTGCAGCAGTCCCCAGTCTGCTTATTCTCCCCGGATGCACTGCGAAAGGGACGCACGCGCTTCCCTGCCTAGGCCTTGTGCTTTCCTGGCCTCTGCTATGTGACAGGTACAGAAAATCTCTCTTTTCGGTGTTCTGATGCCCCTACTTCTCTACTCCCATTTTAAGTCTCTTGGTTCATTGTGTATGGAAGAATCTACTGAACCTATTTCTCAGGGATTGCATTTCACGCCGGATGTGGTGACACATGCCTGTAATCCCAGCTCTGGGGAGGCTGAGACGAGATCACTTAGAGTTCGACGCCAGCCTCGGCTGTATAGTGAGTTCAAGGCCAGCCTCGACCACATAGCCAGATCTTGTCTCAGGGAAAATTTTTTAAAAAGCCAGGCTTGGTGGTGCATGCCTGTAACTCCTAGCACTCAGGAGGCTGAGGCAGAAGGATGCCCTCACAGTGAGTTCAAGGCCACCCTGAATTACAGAGGAGACCCTGTCTCAAAAAAACAAAGACAAAAAAAAAAAAAAGGCGGGTGTATTCAGCCCTCAGGGAACTTTAAATCTAGTGGGGAACCTGGCTCTTACATTTGCTGCTGTCTCTTAGTTACTCCAGCAGTCAGCCTCCTCCTGGCGTGGAATTAGTGTAAAGGAGACTCTTGCTTCTGTGTCACGGATAGTCACGTGGCATTAGTGGCTGGCTGGATGGTAGGTTGGGTGGGTAGTTGTTGGAGAACTGCACAGATGGATGGAAGATTAGATGGATGGTTGGATGGATAGAAGATTAGCAGGTTGTGGCTTCCCCAGATCCTCCTTGTCACAAACAGCTTACATTTCAAACTGTGCAGGGCACAACAGTTTAGTGGCCAAAATCTCAAAAAGTGGAGGTGAAGGAGCCTGCCCCTGACTGCCTGGCTCAGTGATCTGAGAGTGATCCTAGGCACGCTCCTTACCCGTTTCCTCACTGATAAGCTATTTTGCATATATTGCATGATCTCACTTACACTTCATGATAACTACCTATCAAGAACGTTTGTTTTGGGCCAGTGAGATGGCTCAGCGGCTTAAGCGCCTGCCCGGCAAGCGCGAGGGCCCGAGTTCCACTCCCGGAACCCACATACGAAAAAGGGGCCGGTGATATCGCTCAGCGGCACGGGCGCCTGCTGGCGCTCGAGGTCCTGAGGTCGACCCCCCGGTACCCACAAAAAAAAAAGAACGTTTGTTTTTTACTTATGTAACTTATAGAAAGTGTATAATGTAGACCTTCAGTCACAGTCAGAGTGGCTCAGTAATTTTTTGCAACGAGGTCTAGAAACTAAGTCTTATGCTTGCACCTGGGGTTGAGCCTACTTGAGAGGTGCTGACCTCCAATAATCAGACTTGTAAAAGACTAAATAAAACCCTAAGCCAGGGTGTTGGTTCAGAGAGGAGTAAGTATATTTAAATCTGTCTTAGTAGGTAGGCACAGTGGCACATGCCTGAAATCCCAGCACTCTGGGAGTCTGAGGCAGGGGGATGCCAAGTTTAAGGTCAGCCTGGGCAATTTAATGACTTTGTAAGATTTTGTAGCAAAAAAAAAAAAAAAAAGCAAAGCCCTGGGTTCAATCCCCAGTACTGCAAAAAAGAAAATAAAAGTGGCTTACTGCCCACCCCCTGCTATGGTTTCTTGGAGAATGGAGTTATAGACAGAAAATAACACAGGGAGGGCTGGTGAGATGGCTCAGCGGCTTAAGCGCCTGCCTGGCAAGCGCGAGGGCCCGAGTTCGACTCCCGGAACCCACATATGAAAAAGGGGCCGGTGATATCGCTCAGCGGCATGGGTGCCTGCTGGCACACGAGGTCCTGAGGTCGACCCCCTGGTACCCACCAAAAAAAAAAAAAAAAAAAAAAGAAAATAACACAGGGAGCAGACTCGGGACTCATGCCTAGGACACAACTGCCAAGCCATAAAGATTGAATGAGCTGTTTTTCCTGTTCCAAGCCTGTTTCTGGCTAGGGAACCAATACTTCTCTTCTACAGTCAGCTCACCTGCTTCTAGACCAAGAGGGTGATAGATAACTACAGACAAACATGTCAATTAGAGCCAGGTGTGGTGGTACACGCCTGTAATCCCAGCACTCTAGGAGGCTGAGGCAGAAGGATCACTCTGAGAATCTCCTAAAAAGCTATTTTGCCCACATGGCATGACCCTGTGTATATCATGTACTAAAACAAATTTCTGCTGTTTGAAGTCAGGACGGGAGTTATTCTTTGTTGGGGAAAGGAGAGCAATCCAACTTGTGACTTCAAGGGCAGCAAGGCTGGGGTTATAGCTCAGTGGTAGACCACCCGCCTCCCGTGCACAAGGCCCTGGGTTTACTCCCCAGTACTGCAAAATAAATAATAAGTTTTTTAAAAGGGCATATGAGTGAGGTGTTCTGGGATTCTGATGATTTGTTTCCTGGTCTGGGTTACACAGTCATTTTCAGCTTTTAAAGATACATCCTGCCAGGTCTGGTGGCACATGCCTGTGATCCCATCACTCGGGAGATAGGGTACATAGTGAGTTCAAGACCAGCCTGAATTACATGGCAAGACCCTGTCTCAAAAAAACTAACTAAATAAGATACAACCAACTGTGCGCTTCTGTGTACTTTTCTGTAGCAAGTTTGTATTAATTATCTATAACTGTTAGTTTCTTAGTTTCTTAAACAAGATACATTGTTTTGCCAGGTATGGTGGTACATATCTGTAATCCCAGCACTCGGGAAGCCGAGGCAGGAGGATTGCTGCGAGTTGGAGACCAGCTTGGGTTACATAATGATTTCAAAGCTAGCCAAAACTACATAGCAAGACCCTGTCTCAAAAAAATAAAAAAACCATTTTTTCCTTACTGGGGATTGAACCCAGGATCTTGTATATGCTAGGCAAGTGCTGTACCACTAAGCTATGTGGAGAAGCAGGCCGTCTGCTTCAGGATGTCTCACAGACCTGTAGTCGAGGCATCAGCCGGGACTGTGGTCTTGTCCAAAGGCTCGCCCAGTGAAGGGTCCAAGCAGCATTTGATTTTGTGTCAGTTCCAGTGAGCCACAGGGAAGCCAGATAACACATGATTTCTTAAGTGGGTGAATGCCTCCAGTGAAGTAATGAGCTGCTGGTCCTCCAAAGGTGGCCGCCCACTGTCCAGTCCAGTTCTTCAAAGGCCTGAACAGAAGAAAAAGCAGGGCCGGTGAGATGGCTCAGCAGCTGTAAGCGCCTGCCTGGCAAGTGCAAGGGCCCGAGTTCAACTCCTGGAACCCACATACAGAAAAAGGGCCAGTGATATCGCTCAGCGGCACGGGCACCTGCTGGCGCACGAGGTCCTGAGGTTGACCCCCGGTACCCACAAAAAAAAAAAAAAAAGAAGAAGAAAAAGCAGAGGAAGGAAGAATTCACCTCTTTTTTGCTTGTTTGTTTTTGCTTTTCTTGGGGGGGGGGGTCTTTTTCGAGATAGGGTCTCACTACATAACCTAGGCTGACCTCCAACTCAAAGCGATCCACCTGCCTCAGCCTCCCAAGTGCAGGGATCACAGGTGTGCACCACTACAGCCAGCTGAATTTGCCTGTTTTGCTCCTGCCTGCCTGCTTCAGCTGGGACATCAGTCTACTTCTGCCCTCAGACTGGCACTTACAACAACAAGGCTCCAGGGCCTCTGGAGTTACGCTGGAATAATACCACGGCCCTCCTGGGCTCAGCTTGCAATGGCAGCTCAGCAGCTCCTCGGCCTTGGTCACCCAGTGAGCCACTTTCCCATATTGCTTCTCTCTGTGTAGCACTGGCTTTGTCTCCCTTAGGAACCCTACTGACATGGTCCGCGTCCAAGCTCACTGGTGATTACTGACAGGATCCAGCTCCCGGAGGCTGCCCTCAGCTTCCACTCCACAGGACGGCTCAGAATACCCAGCTCAGGTCATCCACACAGGCAGGGAAGAGCAGCGAGAAATGGCAGCAAGAAAGAAGCCAGGGTTTAACAGCCTGACCTCAGAGGAGGGCCCCTCACTCGTGCTGTATTCTAGAAGCCAACTACTGGGTCCAGCCGCATATGGAAGAGAGGATCCCCCAAGGGAATCAGCAACAAGAAGCACAGACCCTCGAGGAAACTTTAAAAATAAACAGTGCATGAGGTAGCTTCAGGCATGGTGCTGCACACCTGTAATCCCAGTACTGGGGAGGCTGAGGCAGGAGGACTGAGAGTTCAAGGCCAGCATAGTCTACACAGCAAGATCCTATCAGTCAAACAAACATAAACTCTAAAATCAAACAAATGCAGTACTGCTTAAAGGCTTGAACAAGTGAAAAGGAAAAATATTTCACCTCTGATAACAACTTCACTGTCCTTTTCTTTCTCTTTCTTTCCTTCTCTCTCTCTCTCTCTCTCTCTTTCTTTCTGTTGTTGTTTGAGCCAGGGTCTCACTGCTATGTAGCCCAGGCTGGCTTTGAACTCAAGGCCAGGTCCTCAGTTGAGATTGGCAGGTAGAAGTGGCTGTCAGACTCAAAAGCCAAATCCCAAAGTAGAAGAGGATGCCCATGATGACAGCGACCATTAATCCAAGCACTCACCACTGTCTCCTGCCAGGCAGAGCCAGCAGCCAGGAGAGCCTGGGGGACTGTGCAGCTGAAACACAGGCGCCATCCTGAGACACTCCCCCTCTGGGTCAATCCCAACCATGCCTAGGTCATCAGATTCCTTAAACAGGGACCCCACAGGCCCTACTTTGCGGGAGTGGTTCCTGGCTAATAGGCTTGGTTTGAAAGGCTGGTGGGGGAGGCCTTCCTGAAACCCAGGCCTTTTAGTGCTAGGAGACCCTGCTGGCTGGCCAGGCTGCACGAAGTATGTCTTGCAGGTATCAACACAAATCCTTGCAACAACACCAGCAGGAAACAGCCTCAGAATGGTCACAGAGGGCCGGGGGTTTAGCTCAGTGGCACAGTGCCTGCCTGGCAAGCACGAAGTCCTGAGTTCTATTTCCAGAACCAAAAAAAAAAAAAGAGAGAGAGAAAGAGAGAGAGAGAGTGGTCACAGAAAGCTTCCAAGCCACGCATGGTGGCACACACCTATGATCCTAGCACTCAGGAGGCTGAGGCAAGAGGGTTGCTGTGAGTTTGAGGCCAGCCTGGTCTACATAGTGAGTTCAAGGCCAGCCTGGAATACATAGTGAGACCCTGTCTCAGAAAAAACAAAAAAGGAAAGAAAGAAAGAAAAAAAAAAAAAAAAAAAAACAAATAAGTATGGCCAGGTGTGGTGGCGCATGCCTGTAATCCCAGCACTCAGGAGGCTGAGGCAGGAGGATTGCTGCAAGTTGGAGGCTGACTTGGGCAAAATAGTGAGTTTAAGGCCAGACTGTACTACATAGTGAGACCCTGTCTCAAAAACACACAGATATTGTTCAAGTCCCTGGGAATGTTCCCTCCTCCTGTACAGTCCTGGCTGGGAAATGAGCCCTGCAAGTGGCACTGCTGGCCAGCTGGTTGGTCAGACCGAGGGGAATCTGGACTCAGCAGGCAGAAGGTTCTTGAGTTTCCTCAGGAGTTCATGGTTTTCCCTAAGAGGACCCAGTTTGCAGTGCAGCCAGTGACACAGGGAGCACTGGATGGCTCTGGGACCCTGATCTCCCAAGAGCCACTACCAATATGCAGGCCAGCAGGAGCAGCTGCGCTGCATTAAGTACAGCAAGCAGCCCCTCACCAGGACCAGAGACGGATGGGATAGAGAGACAATGGGAGGTGCACAGTATTGGAAGCTTCTCTCATCAACCAGCCTCTTAGTTACGTCTCCTCACTTTTCTAAGTTGTGCTTTTTCCATTGGTGAATTGAGAGGCCTGAGACCACACCTGCATTCCGCCATGGCAGGGAGTCACTTGATGGTGGCAGTCATGGCCAGCAGCCTCAGCACCCTGCCCACAGTGTTTTCATAATCTACCGCCAATGGATCAGAGTCAACACACGGGTTAGCACCAACCAGCCATGTGCCTCAGCTGTCTCATTTCTAAGGGTCCAGCTGGGCGCCATCCAACTATGGGATCTGGATGAATTGGAGCCTCTAAGTCTGCAATCATAGCAGGAGGGGACGGGAGTGATAGGGACACGGGCATTAGAATCAGAAAATCCTGGGCTTGACTCCCCCTAGTTCCCCTTACTGGCTATATGTAATCAGGGTGAGCCATTTCTCTGGGCTTTTCTGTTTGTTTGGTTTGGTTTAGTTTTTGGAGACATCTCGCTTAGGTAGTTCAGGCTGGCCTGGAACTCATAATCCTCCTGCCTCAACCTCTCAAGTGAGCTCTGATCTAAGTTTTGATTTAATCTTCCCTACAAAACAGGATCAGAACTCTTAACGCATTATGGACTAAATTAGATACTGCCTGTCATGTGTTTTGGCCTGCACACAGTAGGAACTTCATAAACAGAAGAGAAAGAGGCCTGCCCTGCATAGGTGTCACCGAGAGCTTCTCATTCTGCCCTTCCCCAGGCCAGCTCTTCACTCAGTGACTGTTCTCTGTCCTTCTGCAGCCTCCTGGGCCTGCTGGCGCCCCAGGCAACCTAGGGAGCCGCACACACCATCTTGTGAAAGCAGAGTTTAGTGAGCTGTGGGCCCCAAATGCTGGGGTTTCCTAGAAGCAGGACCTTGCAGAGCCGGTTTTTGCCTTTTAGTACAGGTACCAGGAGCCATTGTGGGGAAACTTGGTTTATGATTTCTCTAGACTCCAAACGGCAAATTCATGGCAAATTCATGGCTCATGTGTGGCCACCACCCGCCCTGTGCAGTTTCAGGACTGGGTTACCTGGGAAGTGGACTCAGAGGTTTGCATGCAGGGGATGCATAGTGAAGCTTTTGGGGTCAGTGATCTGGGGGGGCGGCAAGAAGGCGGGGGGTAGGGAGAAGATGAATTACAGCTGGTGCAAATCTGTAAGCACAGCAGCCTGGGAGGCTGAGGCAGGAGGACTGCGAGTTTAAGCCCAGCCTAGGCAATTTAGTGACTTATACCCTGTCTCAAAATAAAAATTAAAAAAAAAGGACTAGGGATATAGTTCAATATGAAGGCCCTGGTTCAACCCCAGTACAAGAAAAAGACAAGGAAGAAGGAAGAGGGGGAGGAGAAAGAAGGGGAGGAGGAGGAAGGGAAAAGAATTATGATGTGCATGAAACAAAGGCCCCCATGAGTCCTCCAGGGAGCTTGAAGCTGGAAGTTTTGTGCAGTTTTCTCCTATTGTGGGCCAATATACTGATGCTCTTCAAGAGCAAAAAAACATCCAGGCATTGTGGCACACACCTGTAATCCCAGCACTTGGGAGGTTGAGGCAGGAGGATCACCACAAGTTCAAGGCCAGCCTGGGCTATATAGAGAGTCCAGGCCAGCCTGAACTACATAGTGAGACCCTGTCTCAAAAAGAGAGGCAGAGAGAAACAGCCCTGAAGAGAGACTAGCTGAGGGCCTCTAGCACTCCAGCACCTGGAGAACCAAACAGCTCTGCCCTGGGACAGCAAACTCACAGCAGTCTCTAGGGTCCACACTGTGTGCTGAAGCAGAAATTGCTGAGCAGTGCCAGTGGTCCTCGTCCCAGCCAGGGTGGGCTTCCAGAGTCTTCTCTAGGCCCGAGGGATGTCAATGTGTGCGATTTCACCACATGGGTAAGTGCTCGCGTGGCACAGAGCAGGCGTGGGGCGATTATGATGCCCAGGCAGTGACTGGACATTCTTGGTTGTCATGGCTGGGGATGAGGCAGGAAGAGGTACTGCTAGTATCCAGGAGCCTGAGGCCACTGGACAGCCCTGCACAGCAAGGAAGGATGTCCCCCAGGGGCCGCGGCATCCCAGTGGAGAAGCCCCGGGGAGGGGCAGTACTGGAGCCTCAGGTCCTGGTCTTCAGGCTGACCGGTGTGGGAGGGGAGGACAGCTCACCTGGGACACACTAGGGTCCCAGGTGAGATGGCTGGAGGGCCACAGACACTGGGAGTGCAGGTGGGAGGGGGCTGGTGGGGCAGCCTTGGAAATCAGACAGCTGTGCAACAGCTGTGGGGCTTGTGCTGGCTGTGGTGGAGCAGGGGACGACCCAGCCCTTATCACAGCCATGACTGACTAATTGTGTGATTAAGGTGCTTGCTGTCTCTCTCCTCCCCAAGACTGTCAGCTTCAGGAGGACGGGGAGCTGCGGCTCATGGCTCCTTCTCAGTGTCATTCAGTGCCTAAGGTACAGCCATGTCCCCCACCAGGGTGTGGGTTGGTGCCACTGTTCGCTGAGAGAGGAGGGAAGAGAAAGGCTGTCCAGTTTCAGAAAGAAGTAATGCCCCTGAGGCTCACAGACTAATGACACCAACTGACAAACAATACACCTTTTTTATGTGTGTGGTAGAACTAAGGATTGAACCCAGGCCTTCACACTAAGCTACATGCCCCGTTCTCTTTTCATTTTTTATTTTGAGACAGGATCTTGCTAAGTCACCAAATTGCCCAACCTGGGCTAGAACTTACTACCCTCCTGCCTCAGCCTCCCATAGTGCTGGGCTTACTGGTGTGCAGCACCATGCCTAGCTAACAGCATACCTTTATTTCTGGAGCTAGAGGTTGAACACAGGGCTTCTCCCACAGTAAGTACCTGCTCTGCCACTGAGCTACACCCTTGGCCCAACAACATACCCTCAATTTTTTTTTTTTGGTACCAGGAATCAAACTCAGGACCTTGTGCTTGCCAGGCAGCCAAGCACACTGAGCTATATCCCCGGCCCCAAATTAATTTTTTGAGACTTGGTTTTCTTATTGGTAAAATGTAGCAATTTCTACCTCCCTTTGTAACCAAGCAGTAAGATTAGATGAATGATCCAGCACTTCTAAGTATACCTGGAACAATTGAAACCGAGGACCTGACCAGACCTTTGCGTACCACATTCACAGAGAATTATTCACAACAGAAGAAAAATAATGCAGAGGTGGGGGACCCATGTCCATCACTGGAGGAGCACGTAAACAAAATGAGGGGTGCACATGAAAGGAAATATTCAACCTAAAAAGATGGGGCCGGTGAGATGGCTCAGCGGTGTAAGTGCCTGCCTGGCAAGCGCAAGGGCCGGAGTTCGACTCCCAGAACCCACATATGAAAAAAGGGCCGGTGATATCGCTCAGTGGCACGGGCACCTGCTGGTGCATGAGTTCCTGAGGTCGACCCCCGGTACCCACAAAAAAAAAATAAAAATAAAAAATAAAAAAATAAAAAGAATGAAATTCTCATACATGCTTCAACATAGATGAAACCTGAGAACATCGCTGTAAGTGAAATAAGCCAAGCACAAGAAAGACAAATAGTGTAGGAAGGACAGATGGAGGTACTTAGAGCCAAGTGTGGTTGTAAATGCCTGTAATCCCAGTACTCAGGAGACTGAGGCAGGAGGTTCACTGTAAATTTGAGCACAGCATGGGCTACCTAGTGGGTTTAAGGTCAGCTTGAACGAGACCCTGTCCTCAAAAAAAGAAAATAAATGGATAAAAAGTTCACAGCTGGCCTGGGCTACACCGTGAGACCTTGTCTCAAAGAACCCAAACCCAAACCCAAATCAAACCAAATCAACCAACAAACAAAAAACCCCCCAAGAGGCCAGGTGTGGTGGCCCATGCCTGTAATCCTAGCACTCCGGAGGCTGAGGCAGGAGGATCACTATAAATTCAAGGCCAGGCTAGGCTACAAAGTGAGTTTAAGGCCAGCCTGAACTGCATAGCAAGACCCTGTCTCAAAAAGACAAAAAAATAAATAAATAAATAAAAGGTGCCTAAAACAGGCAACTTTTGAGACAAATGTCAGTACCATGGTGGTTGCGAAAGCTGACTGAACACTAATGGGAATGTACCTAATGCCACCGAATTGTACACCTAAAAAGAGTTAAACTGGGCACAGTGCTGCATAACTATAGTCCCAGCTACTCCAGAGGCTGAGGCAGGAAGATCACAACTTCGAGTTAGTGAAACCCTGTCTCAAAATAAAATTTTAAAAGAGCTGAGGATGTAGCTTCATGATAAAGCCTCCCAGGTTTGATCCCCAGGACTGGAAAAAAAAGTTAAGATGATAAATTTTACATTATGTACACTTTACACAATAAAAAATAAGATGAAATGAGATCAGCTTATAAGCATGAGGCTCCTTAGCACAGGGTCAAATATTCATTCTGACCAATTTTCCTGGAGAATAACTTCATGGTAGAGCTGTCGCCTAACGTGGGCAAGGCCCTGGGTTCAACCCCCAGAACCGCGAAAAATTGTTTGGAAAGCTAAGCTGTTATCAGTTTTTCCTAGACGTGAACTAACACAGGAGAAACCCAGAGCTAGAAGAGCAGAAGCAAACAGGTTGACTAACGCAGGCTGCCTTGGTCTGGGCCCCCCAGGCCTGCAGCGGAGGCAGGGTAAGGCCGAGCCTGAACCCCAGGGCTGCCAAACCCAAGGCTCCTCGGCCTGCTTGGCCCCACCTGAGGGAGCCCTTCCCAGACTGCCCCAGGCCCCTCTTTGTTTAGCAGGGCAGGAATTTCCAGGCCTGAGGTATTTGCCATTGGTATCTTAACTACTGAACTGCTCCACCGCTGCTAAACCATCACTAAGCTTTGTCTGAAACCCAAAGGGCAGACAGAAAACCCCAAGCCTGGCCCTCCCCACGCTCGAGCCCTAATTAGGAATTTATTCCTGGGTAGAGAGGAAGGCTCCCAGCCTTTGTACCTTTTTTACATATATCACTTTATTTTTATTTTTTAACACATATGATTTTAGAAGAAGGGCCTTTAGGAGTTTCTCAGCCCAACCTACTCATTCACAATGAAGCCGCCACCAGAGGGAGGAGAAGTAACCAGAGGGAGCGGTTCCAGTCCCCTCAGGCCACTTCCAAGCTCTGCTATGGAGCTAGTCACTTCACCTCAGGAGTTTCATTTCCCCAACAAAATCGGGAAGACCTTCCCGGGCTCTCCTGCGTGGTGAAGGGCCCAGCAGTGGCTGCTGGAGGCTGGGCCAGCCACTTCTCAGAGCTCACCTTCTACCCCATCCCCTGACATTTATCCTGCACAGAAACCAGGGTGTGCCTATGCGGTTGCTGCTTGTGCTTGCTCCTCCCTCTCCTTCCACCAAGACTAGGGAGGTGGATGAGCCTGGGACTGTACCCCAAAGGCTGACTGGGGCCAGGCCCATGACAGAAACCCCTAGGAAGAGTAGTGTCCCCTGCAAAGAGGTAGGTTCTCTTTAAATTTCCTTGCAATATGACACCCTCAGTCATTCATTTCCTATTTCCGGTGGAACAATAGAGCAAACTAAAGAAATAGAAGTAGGTGGCCGGTGAGATGGCTCAGCTGTGTAAGCGCCTGCCTGGCAGGCATGAGGGCCCAAGTTCCACTCCCAGAACCCACATACGAGAAAAGGGCCAGTGACACTGCTCAGTGGCACGGGCGACTGCTGGCGTGCAAGGTCCTGAAGTCAACCCCTGGTACCCACAAAAAAAAAAAGAAGTAGGGGCCAGTGAAATAGCTCAGTGGCATAAGCGCCTGCTGGCGCACGAGGTCCTGAGTTCGACCCCCGGTACCCACCCCCCCCAAAAAAAAAAAAGAAATAGAAGTAGAACCCGGCAGGGAGTGGTGGTACACACCTGTAATCTCAGTATTCTGGGAGGCTGAGGCAGGAGGATCACAAGTTTGAGCCCAGCCTGGGCAGATGGGTGACACTCTGTCCCCAAATAAAAAATAAAAAAGGCCTCGGGGTGTAGTTCAGTATGAAGGCCCTGAGTTTAGTAATAAGTACTGGGAAAACGGAAGGAAGGAAGGAAGAAAAGGGAAAGGAGTGCACATTTGTCATCCCAGCTACTCAAGAGGCTGCTGGAGGAGGATGGCAAGTTCAAAGACAGCCTGGACTACTGACCACATCCTGTCTCAAACCCATAAAAAGCCAGGCATGGTGGCACACACCTGTTATTCCAGCACTCAGGAGGCTGAGGCAGGAGGACTGCAGCAAGTTCAAGGCCAGCCCGGGCTACATAGTGAGTTCAAGGCCAGCCTACATAGTGAGGCCCACTATGTCTCAAAAAACAAAAAAACACCAAAAGCAACGGATGAAGAAAAACCAACTGGCACTTGGCCCAGGGGGAGGAGGGCCCGCAGCCCTTCCTGTCTGGGTGGCACTGACACTCAACTGCCACGGGACATGCCAGCCCAGTGTTAGCAGATTCAGTGTTCTCTGGAGAAGCGGAACATATGAATTTTTAGGTTGGCTCGAATTTTTCCTTAAACACTAGGGGGGCCAAGCACAAAATGTTCTGGACTGGGAGCCACCAGTGTGCACATTCTGGGCTCAGGGGTTTGAAGGCTTCTTTTCTACTGGTGCCTTCTGCAGTTGGAGAAACGAGGAGGGAGAGGGAGAGAAGGCTGCTGGCAGGAGCCCCTGGGGATGTCCCTGTGCCTCTGGGCTCAGCCAGCTCACAGAGGGTGTGGGAGAGGAAGGCCCGGGCTTTCCAGTCCCAGGCTTTGTTTAGCTTAACTCCCCATCCTCCTGCCTGTAGCTCTCACTAGGAGAAATGCAACGGCCCCAGGCTTCGGAAACTTCCCAGCAGGCCAGTGTGGCTGGTGTTGCATCCCTTGCTCCCAGGCCCAGGGCAGCTCAGCATTCTCTTCCAGAGCAGGGTGTAGCCTGTGTGGGGAGGGCCTGCCCAGCAGATGGCCAGCCCCGCAGCTGGCAGGGAGGAGCCTGAGCAACGTGCCTGGTGGGCAGCTGTGACCCAAAGTCCTCCTGCGGAGGAGCACAGGAGGGACGGGACACCAGCAGACCTTTCTCCTATTGCCGAGGCTGCTCAGGACTCGGGCATCCGCCAAGGATGGCATGGGGCTCCCTGGGCCTGGAAGTCAGCTGCCACACACAGGGGCGTGTGAGCCCACTCTGAGGGGGCCTCTCAGCTTCCACCATCTGACGCTCCATTCCGCGACTGCGGAACGCTCCCTAGAAAGGACATCTGTGGCTTCGCCCAGCCCAGCACCCACTCTGCTCCTTCTGTTGCAGCACCCTGGTCCTTCCCGAGGAAGCTGTCGTCTTCCGTTCCTGTCCACATAGGGTCTAGGGGAGTCTGACCTTGACTTTCTGTCCTTAGCTCCAGGACAGGCCTGGGGGCCAGGCGGGGCCCATCAGCAGATTTCATCACCTGCTGGATGGATCCAAGGAGACTCAATTGAGGAATGTTTCCGGAACTCTTGGGAAAAGTCAAATTGGCTGGATGCATATCTGGAGGAGCCTGAGGCCATCTGGCTAAAACCAGAGAGGAGACTGCACGAGAAAGAAGCCATCCCGGAGAGAGACAGCATAGAAATAGGACAGAGGGCAACAGACAGATTGGTTAATATGTATGAGAGAGAAAAGAGCTGTGCGTGGTAGTACACACCTAGAATCCCAGCACTCTGGAAGGCTGAGGCAGGAGGATCAAAGTTAAAGCCAGTCTTGACAATTTAGTGACTTAGACTCTGTCTCAAAATAAAAATAAAGGGCTGGGGATGTAGCAGAGTGGGAAGGCTCTGGTTTCAATCTCCAGTACTGCAAAACCAACAAGCTTGTTTGAAACGAACTTGATGAAAGCGATTGAATCCCCGTATCCTGCGTGAACTAAAGCACCAGAGTCTAATCCCTGGACTTTTCAGTAAAGAAGTTCTGAGCACACTGCAGTAGCATGGAAATTATTCTGAGCAGAAGGTGCTTACTAGACCACCTAAAGCAGAGCCTCCCAAAAGAAGTTCAACTGTTCTGAATCTCCCCCAGCAGCAATTGGGGAAAAGAGACCCCATCTCTGGAGACTAGAAGTCAGCACACCTGATCACAAAATTATCTGATCACAAAATTATCTTATCTCTCATCTGTTCTCCCAAGGGTCCATTTATCTTTCATAAAAGTCACTTGTTTTCCTGTAAGTGCTCTTTTTTTCTTGAGACAGTGTCTCACTGCATAGCCCACAATGGCCTCATGGCGATGCTCCCGCCTCAGCCTCCCAAGTGCTGGGATTACAGGCGTGCACAACCACACCCAGCTCTAACCACCTTCTTGAATCGCATACTACTGTGAATTCCTGTGGGTACATGATTAAGTTTCTTTTCTCTTGCTAATCTGTCTTTTGTCAGTTTAATTTACAGTCCCCAAACACTAACTGTAAGAGGGTAGTAACAAAAATTTTCCTCCCTGAGACAAAAAATATAAGCAAAAAAAAAATCCCCTTCCAACATAGGCCGCCGTGACTCCAACATTCCACACACCATCTATGATTTCCTCTGTGACTTACCAAGTACTAAATTCTACTTTATTTCCTGCATGGGACAAAGAAGTCAACAATGATCTGGGTCCCTTAAAACCTGCCTTGCTCCTGAATTCGGAGCAATTTGCCTAAGAAACTGCAGGAATCCTTCCTGCCTTGCCTCGCCCCAATATCGGAATCCTTGACTCCCCTACTTTATTTTGGATAGCGAATAATGAAAGTTGGAGGCCGAGCGTGGTGGTGCACACCTGTAACCCCAGCACTTGGAAGGCTGAGGCAGGAGGATCGCCATGAGTTCAAGGCCAGTGTGGTCTACACAGTGAGACCCTGTCTCAAAAAAAAAAAGAGTTGGTAGCAAATTGTTCCTGTAAGAGGTTATCTGAATCCATTTGCTTTTTGTGTTGGAATAATGTGTGGGTAACCAAAGTAGACAGAAGGGTATCTTTATACTTGTATTTGTATAACTCTCACGCTTGTGTGTCTGTGTAATTACGTGGACTCTGAGAAGATACACAAGAGATAAGTTTTCAATTAGCAATAATTGCGCTGTGGAGGACCACCTGGACGGCTCTCCTTGAAAGAAGAGCAATTACCTCCATCTTGGCTGAAACTGGCCCTATTTCCACACATTGATATGTACAGAGCTGGCTAGGACTTTTCCTTATCTCTTCAATTGGCTTCAGGCAATGCAAATCGGTCTAGCAGAGGTCCTGATATGTAGTCTTTGAAGCAAGGCAAAAGGCCTGTGTTTCCCTGCCCCTCTGCTCCCAATACATGGCTGAGCCTGGCGAGATGGAGAGCCGTGCTCCACGCTGTCAGCTGGGACTGAGCCTCGAGAAAGAGGCTATGACTTCCCAGGGCATAAAAGATTACACATCAGAGCTGAAGCACTGACCCCAAAACATTAGATACTATCTTGAATTGTGTTATGCAGATGACTCCTTCTGCATATCCTTCCCTCTGCATAGTGCAAAGGTGATTTCAGGCCACCTACCTAGCCCAGCTCATGGTACTCAGGGACTTCCTGCCACTCCCACAGTCAGTCATCCCGGAGCCACTCCCCTCCTCAAGAATTAATAAAACCCGGGTTTGGCCCTGGGTCGAGGCCTTTGTTCCAGTAACCATTACTCTGGTTGAACTTAGGACCCCCTTGGTTCCCCACAACTATAGATATACCTTAGTCTCTTTATTCTTGCTGTGGGTTGCACTGGAAGTGGTAGATTGGAATTAACTCACTAGAATTCCAATAACTTTTCCACGGGATTACAAATATAAACTTCCCGCACCGCAGCGACGACCAGAAAGGGCTCTCTATATTGCGCCTTGGATAAACCTCATTGGCTACAATACTGTCACTGCGCAAAGCTAGATACACAAGAGATAGCACCCTTGTCTGGAGCCTCACTGTCTGAATTCAGGAAACGAAATAGAGCTGGGTGTAGTGCTGCATATAGTGGTGCATCCCTAAAATCCCAGCACTCAGAGAGGCTGCAGCAGGGGGGTTGCCAAGTTCGAACCCAGCCTGGGCAGTTTGGCAATTCAGTGAGATCTTGTCTAAAATAATAAATGAACGACATTTAAAAAATAAATAGGGCTGGTGAGATGGCTCAGCGGCATAAGCGCCTGCCTGGCAAGCGCGAGGGCCCAAGTTCGACTCCCGGAACCCACATACGAAAAAAGGGCCGGTGATACCACTCAGCGGCATGGGTGCCTGCTGGTGCGCGAGGTCCTGAGGTCGACCCCCGGTACCCACAAAAAAATAAAAAATAAAAAATAAATAAATAAAAGAACTGGGCATGTAGAATAATGTGAAGGCCCTGGGTTCAATCTCCAGTTGTGCAAAAGAAGACAAGACAAGACATAAAAGAAAAGGAAAGAAAAGAAAAAAGAAAAGGGGAGGTAAGAGGAGGGGAAGGGAGAAAGGAAGGAAAGAAACCAGCCAGGCTTGGCAGCGCATGCCTGTGATCCCAGCATTCAGGAGGCTGAGGCAGGAGGATTGCTGCGAGTTCGAGGCCAGCCTGGGCTACAAAGTGAGTTCAAGGCCAGCCTGAAATGCATAGTGAAACCCTGTCTCAAAACGACAAAAAAAAAAAAAAAAAAAAAAAATTTTTTTTAATTTAAAAAGAAACCAAATAGATTTTGTTAGGAAGATGCTTGTACAAATACACACACATGTGCACACAGCACCCCAAGTGAGTATGAGACAGATGTGCTGCTCTGTACCTTGCATTTTTCACTAATTCATCCAAAGATCAGCCTGTTACAGCCCACATGATGAGCATCATGTAAGAGCATACAACAGGAGCGGACCCTGGCGGTGTACACCTATAATCCAATACTCTGGGAAGCTGAGGCAGGAGGATCTAAAAGAGGCCAGCCTGGGCAATTTAGTAAGACCAGAACTCAAAATAAATTTTATTTTATTTTATTTTGAGACAGGGTCTTGCTATGTAGTTCAGGTTGGCCTTGAATTCACTATGTATCCCCGCTGGCCACGAACTTGTGGAGCTCCTTCTGTCTCAGCTTCTCAAGTACTGGGATAACAGGTGTGTGCCACCATGATGAGCTAAAATAAAATTGAAAAAAAACAGGTGGGGATTGGCCAGGTGTGTGGTGTATGCCTGTAATGCCAGCTCTTGGGAGGCTGAGACAGGAGGATTGCCATGAGTTTGAGGCCAGCCTAGACTACATAGTAAGACCCTGTCTCAAAAAAAAGCAGCCAAACAAACAGATGGGGATGTAGCTCAGTGTAAAACCCTCATGTTCAATCCCTGGTACTGGAGGAAAAAAAGCCCACAGCATTCTATTGTTCAAATGTATCATAATTTGTTCAGTCAAATCGCCTCCTCCTACTGGCCAGCTGGTCTTTTCCCCAGTCTCCAGCTAATCACCATCCATGCTGCAGTGAGCCGCCTTCTCCGGAAGTCTTTGCGCACTGTGTGGAAGACAGTCTGTGGGATAAATCCTAGCAGCAGATGCTGCCTCAGGAGGACGGGTCCCTCACCATGTATAACCTGGATTCCACCGGAGCGGCACAGGCCGCAGCCCTTGTGTTCCAGCCAGGGCCCTTTGTCCTTGCTCCCAGAGTCACCTGTGGGATCCCGCCGGTTTCCGAGGAAGCAGGTGGCAGCTGCTTCCCAGTTGCTCACCAAGCTCAAATGGAGGCTTCTGGGGGAGGGAATGAGCGTCCCAGGGGCAGAGATGGTAACTTCTGCAAAGGGACGCGGAGAGCTGCTGGGCCCCTCACCTCACTTCATACCTCCTAATTTTTAGCAGCTGCTGCATTCCATTTCTCTCAGGCCCTGCAGCAGTGGCTGGGGTGATTCAGGCTGCCCCACTCCCCTTCCAAAGAGAGGATTTGCTCCTCGCAGCAGGGCCAGCTGTGTGCAGCTATCTGCAGAAGCATCCAGATGTGCAGAGGCTCTGTCAGGGCCTCTTCTCCTGCCTTTCAGACAACAGGATGCACCATCACTGCTGGGTTCTCCTTCTGTGCCCCCTTCCCTCCCTGTGCCTCAATTTCCTCATCTGTAAAGTGGGAAAACAGTGGCACCCACCACCCGGGCTTGTTGGGGTGGATTAATTGGACTAATACTTCACAAAGTGCTTAGAGAAATATTGTGCTTAAGCACAGTATGAGCTCCATCTCCAGCCCTTTTTTTTGTTTTTTGAGACAGGGTCTCCCTAAATCACTAAATTGCCCAGGCTGGGCTTGAATTTGCTATTCTCTTGCCTCAGTCTCCCAGGGTGCTGGGATTACAGCGTTATACCACCTCACCCAGGATATTGTTTTCCCCTTCATCTGACACTTACAATTTCTTTCAGAGAGACAGGGGCCCTTATCATCTTGGTCCATTTTTTTTTTTTTTTTTTTTTGAGACTGGATCTCGCTCTGTAGTTCAGGCTGGACTTGGACTCACTGTATAGCCCAGGCTGGCCTCAAACTCTCGGCAATCCTCCTGCCTCAGCCTCCTGAGAGCTGGGATTACAGGCTTGAACCACCACACCCGGCTTTATCATCTTGATCTTTTTTTTTTTTTTGTGGGTACTGGGGGGTCGACCTCAGGACCTTGCGCACCAACAGGCACCCGTGCCGCTGAGTGATATCACCGGCCCCTTTTTCATATGTAGGTTCCAGGAGTCGAACTTGGGCCCTCGCGCTTGCAAGGCAGGCGCTTACGCCGCTGAGCCATCTCACCGGCCCTATCATCTTGATCTTACAGACAAGGAAAGAGAAGCTGGGGAAGATAGGGAGGCCTTTCTGAGGTCACACAGGCACAGGAATGGAACTCAAACTAGGTCAGTCCAACTCTCTCTTATTCCTGTTCCACCATGCAGCTAATGCAGGTCTCACTTGGTAACAGGCTGGGTACCTCAGCAGAGCTGCCAGAGCCTTGTGCCAACTGGTGGCCACTGAAGAGCTGGGCCTGGCTAGCACAGTGCCTGTCACCCTACCACACCCGTGCAGCTGGGAAGCCACCCGCCAGTGGCCTGTTCCTCAGGCAGAAGGAAGGGGAGAAACCGTGTGCCAGGGAGGAGAGTGGGTGGGAGCAATGGCAAAGGAGAAAATCGTCTTCCCCCTCCTTGCTGCAGTGACCATGCCCTCTACTCTTCACGGTGAGCCCTCAGGTGACAATGGATGTGCTATGCTGCCCTCGCGAATGAGCCCGCTTGGAGCTCAGTCCCCTCAGATGTTCACTGACTGCACCCTCAGCCTCCGTGTGATCGCAGCACCACCTGCCTGAGACCCCATGAGACCCACCCATCTGAACAGCAAGAGACAACCACAGTGGGCTTGGGGTTTGGTTTTGCGTTTTGTCCCTGGGTATTGAGCCCAGGGCTTTCACATTAAGCTGCATCCTCAATCTTTTGTTTTTCTTTTTTTTTTCAATACTGGGGATGAGCCAAGGGCCTACGATAAGGAAGGCAAACCTTCTAGAGACCAAGTGCCCAAACTGCAACTCAAAAACCACTTATTTATCACAAAGTGCCAACACTGCAATTAAACTTGAATGTTTGGCTGGGGTGATTTGGCATGTTTGCCATAGGTTTGCCACCACTGGACTAGGGCCTTTTTATTTCTCTAGCCCTTTTTATTTTTTATTTTGACTTTGCTTATTTGTTTGTTTTTTGAAACAGCATCTTGCTATATAGCTCAGGCTGGACTTGAACTCAAGGCAATCCTCCTGTCTCAGCCTCCCGAGTACTGGGATTATAGGCATGCACCACAATGCCTAGCAACCCTGGGCAATTTAGCAAGACCCTGTTTTGAAATAAAAAATTAAAAGCTGGGTGTGGGGCTAGTGAGATGGTTCAGCGGCATAAGCGCCTGCCTGGCAAGCACAAGGTCCTGAGTTCGACTCCAGATACCCACATACAAAAAAGGGGCTGGTGACAACGCTCAGCGGCACGGGCACCTGCTGGCGCGCGAGGTCCTGAGGTCAACCCCCAGTACCCACAAAAAAAAAAAAAAAAAAAAAAGCT
This sequence comes from Erethizon dorsatum, assembly GCA_028451465.1. NCBI lineage: Eukaryota > Metazoa > Chordata > Mammalia > Rodentia > Erethizontidae > Erethizon > Erethizon dorsatum. The sequence continues at coordinate 14,521,572 of CM051836.1, forward strand.
GGGTGTGGTGGTGCAGGGCTATAATCCCAGCATTAGGGAGGTGAGGCAGGAAGATCGCCTTGAGTTTGAGACCAGCCTGGGCTACATAGTGAGTTGGAAGCTAGCCTGAACTACATAGTGAGACCTTGTCTCAAAACAAACAAACAAACAAAACTTAAAAAGGCTGAGCATACAGCTCCGTGCAGAGATCGTGGGTTTAATCCCCAGTAATAGAAAAAAAATAGGCAACTCAGTTATTATTTTTTTGCAATTCAGACTGAAAAGCAAAACAAAACAAAAGCCAAGGGCCGCTGATGTGCCTCTCTGGACTGACAGTCCCTAAGAAGTCTTCAGCTCAGATAGCTTGACTTTCACAGCATTTCTGGGGGAAATAGCACAAATCCTACCCCAAGAAGCTGTGATGCAACAAAGGAGAGGGCCGCGGGCACAGGGAGAACCCAGCGCCTCCTCCACACCCCTCCCCAAGTGCTGGGGGCACAGGGCTGCGGGAGGGCCCCCAAGCTTGCAGTGCCCCAGCCGCCAGGGCTCCCTGGGGCTGGTGAGCTGGCAGGGCCCCAGGGAGACTGAATTTCCCTTGCAGAGGGAAACAGCCGCCGCCCACACCCACCATTCTCTCCACTCCTGCCCTCCCTGCTGCTTTTCCAATGGAGAGGCTGCTCGGTGCCTCTCCGCGGGCGTCTCCGCACCCCTCTCCTTCGCTGCCTCCCCGACAGGGGCCGCGCTCACCCGGGCTGCGCGTGTGACGGAGGAGGCAGGTCACTCGGGTGGTGGCCACGAGGCAGGGGCAGAGCCGCGCCAGGCGCAGGGCCCACAGCCACCAGGTGCCGGGCAGGTTTTGGTTTTTTTGAGACAGGGTCTCGCTAGGTAGTTCAGGCTGGCCCTGAACTCACTATGTAGCCCAGGCTGGCCTCAAACTTGCTGCGATCCTCCTGCCACACATGTGACTTAGGCACTCAGCCAACAGCCAAACCTGGGGGCCTGTGATGTGCCCGGTTCTGGAACACAGCCATGAACAAGCCAGAGAAAGCCCACGATCTCCCTGACCTTCGAGTTTACCTTTGAGAGGTGGAAGAGACTGACAACAGACACACAAGTAGCCCAGTGTGGTGGTGCATGCCTGTGATCCCAGCATTTGGGAGGCTGAGGCAGGAGGATCGCAGCAAGTTGAGGCCAGCCTGGTCTACATAGTGAGTCCCTGTTTCAAAAACAAAATCAAAAAAGTTTGGAGGAATAGGAGCCCAGGTGAAAGCCTGTGGAAAGAGCATTCCAGGCAGAGTGAACAGTGTGTGTTCCTCTCAGGCAGGGATAAATTTGGGAATATGTCAGAATCAGGAAAAGGGGAGAGAGAGACAGAGACAGACACAGAGACAGAGATTTTCAGCAGGGAGGGGTATGATGGGGAAGACCGAGCGGAGAGCAGCTGAGCAGCTACCATGATGTAGTCGGGAGAGAAGCAACACCCTCTGCCCTGCTGGGATCCGCATCTGAGCTGCACTTACACTGATGAAGGCAGATGAACAGCAAACACCCATTCAATTACGTACTCACAGAGGCTCCGAGGATGGGAACACAATAGCACCCTGAGCTAGACAGGAAGAGGGGCGCGGCGCTTCCGGGCCTGGGGGGGCCCAGGTTAGGGAAGGTGGATAGACATGTGCAGTGGGATATAGCTGGGGATATAGCTCCACCGCACAGCGCCCGCCTGGCAAGCACGAGGTCCTGAGTTTGATTCCCAGTGCCAAAAAAAAAAAAAAAGTGCAGTGAGTGAAGGTTTTCTTTCTACGCAGTCTCCCAGGAATAAGTCGGAGCAACCTGAGGTGAATGGGTGATACATAGTTGGTCCGGGCATGATATCAACCTCCCGTATCCTGCAGGATCCTGGGTTGATTCCCAGGGAGCCAAGTATGGTGGTGCATGTGTGTAATTCCAGCACTCTGGAAGGCTGAGGCAGGAGGATCACAAATTTGAGCCCAGCCTGGGCAACCCAGGGACTTATTGAGACCCTCTCAAAAATATATAATGATAAAAGGCCTGGGGAATAATAGCTCAGTGTGAAGGTCCTGGGTTCCTTCAATCCTCGGTATGATGACAAAAAAAAAAAAAAATTCCCAGGGAGGAGTTCTTCACAGGTACATTCCTTTTGAGGGATCTTATTGAACCCAGGGCCTTTGCACTCTGCTACATCCCTAGCTGTTTTTGTATTTTTTTTTTCATGTGGGTACTGGGAGTTGAACTCAGGACCTCGCGCTTGCCAGCAGGTGCTTATGCCGCTGAGTGATATCACCGGCCCCGTTTTTTGTATTTTTAAGAAATTTTTAGAAAGGGCCTTGCTAAATTGTCTATTTGCCCAGGCTGGGCTTGAATTTGTGATCCTCTTGTCTCAGACTCCCACAGTGCTAGGATTATAAGCTTGCGCCATCACACTCAGCTTAATTTTAATATTTTTATTTTATATTACATACGTATTGATATATTACTAGTATGTATTAATACTGGTATTTGGAAGATTTTATTATTTCTAGCCAGATGAGGGGACGCAGAGTTTCTGTCTACATCTACTGTCTCCAAAGCATAGTGGTTTTTGTTTAATTGCTTGCCTGTTTTTTTGGGTTTTATGGGTTTTTCTCCGGTACTGGGATTGAAACCAGGGCCTCACGCATGCTACACACGTGCTCTACCACTGAGTGCCACCCCCCCCAAAGCACACACTGAGCTTTCCTGTAGCATTTCCCGAAGCCCCGAGTGGTTTGGGGGCAGAGTGGCTGGAGAGGAAGAGTGCACAGGTCTTTTCCTGGGAGTCCGGGAAGAGGGGAAAAGGAAGCCAAGACGGTCGTGACAGTGAGCAATTCCTGGGTTTTTTCATCTGGGTCTCCTGGTGACTGGTGGCCCCGTGTACTGACGTGCGGCCCACTGGAGAGATGAGTAATACGGGCAGTGGGTTGAGAATAGGGTACAGTGCTTAGAGGAAGTGGCCTGTACGTGGGGAGCAGAGAAGGGACAGACGCCATTTGTTCCTTCTTCCAGGAATGTCCCCTTGGCCACCTCTCTCGGTCCTTTTCTCTGTCCCTCTTATGCTCATCTTAATTATCTTTTTTTTTTTTTTTTTTTTTTTTAGTATTGGGGATTGAACCGTGGGCCTTCCTACCACGGTTCAATCCCCAATTGAACCCCAACCCTTTTTCTAATTTTTTATTTTGAGACAAGGTCTGGCTAAGTTGCCCAGGCTGGGTTCAAACTTGTGATCCTCCTGCTTCAGCCTCCTAGAGTTTAAGTGAAAATTTTAAATGAAATTGTTTAACTGACTGTCTCCACCCATAAAAATCTGTGAGCTCCCAGGGACCGGATGCAAACTATTCGCTCCTGGATCTCAAGCCCTGCCAGCAGCCTGGCAGAAGGTAAATTTGGTGTAGGTGTGAGTTGAATAATGAATGAACAGATGAATGACTAAATGAATGGACTAAAAAATAAATGGAGTTAGGCAAAAAGGAGGAGATAAGACTATCCCCAACATAGGGAATGGCTTATGGCTGGGTCAGGATGTAAAAGAAATGGTGTAGTCAGAGCTGAGAGACAAAATATCTGGAACTGTCTACTCTGTCCTCCGCCTGGGGCCCACTGGAGTGCTCAGGAGGTGCGGAAGTCTCCTCTCTCCACCTCGGTTTTTGAGTTTTGTTTGTTTGCAGTACTGGGGATTGAACTCAGGGCCTTCGCACTGAGCTACGTCCCTAGTCTCGGTCTCTGTCTGTCTCTGTCTCTCTTTTGGTTTTTTGAGACAGCACTTGCCATGTAGCTCAGGCTGGTCTTGAATTCACTATGTAACCCAGGCTGGCCTCGAACTCATGGCAAACCTCCTGTCGCAGGCTCCCAAGTGCTGGGATTACAAGTGTGTGCCATCATGCCCGGCAAGCCCTTTCTATTTTATATTCGAGACAGTATCTCACTATGTAACATATACATTACGAACATTGTGTATTATATATAACATATATTGTACCTATAACTATAGTTATATATATGTATGCCTTGAATTCACTATGTAGCCCAGGCTGGGCTCCAAATTGAGATCTTCCTGCCTCAGCCTCCTGAGTGCTGGAATTATAGAAGTGCACCACCAGGCCCGGCTTACCGCAGGGTTTTGGGCAGAGGCCTACCTTAACCTGACAAGGCAACTCTGGCTACACTGGAGAATGGACTGCAGCGGGTGAAGGACAAAGCTGGAAGACCATAAAGAGGAAATTGTGATGAAGCAGGTGACAGGTGTTCCGGGTGGCTGCTTACCGCTGTGGAGAAGATGGGGGGCACAGGGAAGATGCGGGGAGTCCTGTCAGTCCGGAAGAAACCCGCAGGGCAGAGCATCGCGGTGAGTGCTGGCCGGCGTGCGATGCCATGAGGCCCGCGTGCAGAGAGGTCTCGCCAGGGGTTGGGCAGGGGAAGCCGGGCTGCCACCAAGCCAGGACCGACGGAACCCAGGCGGCAGGGTAGCCGCCCGAGCTCGCGACCCTCACCGCCCCGCGCACAGCTACACTCGGGAAGCGGCTCCGCTCCACCAGGGCAGCGCGTGGCGTTTACAAGCGCGGGGAGGACGCACCTGCCAAGGGTCCCAGAGTGGGGCAGGCAGGGCGGCGCGAGGAAAACGAGGCCACTCTGGTGGGCGAACAAAAGCTTTTCAGGAAAGCATTCCAAGCCAGAGGAAGTGAAACACACAAGCCAGGCGCCACCGGGGAGTCTGGGAGGGACGCGAGGGGTCTGCGGATTCGGCTGGAAGGAAACAGGCGGCGGGTCGGGGTCTGGACGAAGCCGAAGCCGAATCCACGCTGGAGGGAAGAGAAGGGAAGGGAGAAGGCGTGCGTGTGCTTGCGTGTGCGTGCCTGTGTGTGCGTGCGTGCTTGTGTGTGCGTGCCTGTGTGTGCGTGTCGAGGAGAAGAGAACCAGCTGTGGCTAATCCGGTAAGACGCTGAGGCAGGAGGATCGCGGGCTCGAGGCCAGCCTGGATACATAGGGAGCGGCTGTCTGAGGGGGGGAGGGGAGAGAGAACAATCCCTGCCCATGGGGCGTCAGAGGAGCCCAGGCTGGGATGAGAGAGATGAGGATGCACCCATGGAAGTGGCTGAGGCAGGTAGGGGCACAGTCGCAGGGGTTAGGGGCAGAGTGGCCCTGTGTGGGTGGGCTCCCACAGGCAGAGGCTGGGGTGGGGAGCCAGGGGTAAAGGTGAAGATAGTGGTGAGCCCTGAGCACACAGGGCGTCCTCCTCAAAGCTGGGAGGAGAGGTGACTGATGTAAAGGTCCCCAGCAAGTTATGTGTCAGAAGGAGAGATGGGTTGGAAGATGTTCTGCCAGCAAAATAGCGTCCAAACCTCCCAGACCTCCATCTCTAGGTATACAAGAAAATGGAAAGCGACTTTCCCTGGGGAGCTCGAAGGGAACACAGGGCCCTGAGACAGAGCACTGGTGTGTGTTGGAGCAGGGAGGGGGAGGGAATGTCCAGATGATACAGGGGAAATGCTAGATGTCAAACACACCGTATCCATGTTCCCCCCGAAGTCAAAGAATGAATTCTAAGAAACAATGGAGGTTAAGGGTAGGAAAATTTACTGGGGAATAGGAATAGCTACTGAGAGACAGAAGGGGTCCTGAATGGGTTGCCAACAAGCCCACCTCTCAAAGGAAATTTTATAGAGCAAAATCATGAGGCAGGTACAATGTGGGTCAAAATTATGATCAACCAATAAGATTGCAAGTATAGTCGCTTAGGTAATACTGATCCAGTGGTAGCAAGGGCACATGAGTGACATCATTAACTTGGTTGGATCATCTATAGTCTTGGCCTTGTCTTTAATCTTAGCAGTCTTAATCTTAGTCCTAGTCTTAGTAGGTGGGAGAGGGTGGCCCACCCCTAATGAGATAATGGGAAATCTCAAAAGGGTGATACCAATAATCCCAAACTTCCGTTCATCCCTTAGTGAAGCATGAGTAACTGGCCATTGTGACTTTAATCTTCAGATGCGCCTCCAACCACAGTCCTAATGGATTTTCATCTTTTGCACTGACTCCCTCGAGGGCCCAGCCCTGTCTGACTGCCTACTATATTTCTACCTAACTTAGCTATCTATAACATAGGTACCGGGAAGGAGAGGACCCAGCAGCTCTCTGACCTGGAACCAGAGCACATCCCAGCTCCCCACATCTCTTGATCTGACCCAAGACTCCCCACTCCTCCTACCACCTTTCCAAGATGCCCTCGGAAGCTCTGGTTCTCGGTCAGAGAACCGCTGGGTCCTCCCCTCTCTGGTTCCTGCACATTCCATTCCCCTTCCTGCTCTGACACATGCCAGCGCTCTGTGTCAGGAGGCTGTGTCCCCTTCTGAGCTTCCCAAGGGAAATTGCTTTTCATTTCCTTATACACCTAGAGATTTAGGTGTGGGAGGTTTGGTTAGGTCTGGGAGGTGGTGAACGCCTATAATCCCAGCATTTGGGAGGCTGAGGCAGGAGGATTGCTGTGAGTTTGAGGCCAGCCTAGGCTACATAGTGAGTTCAAGGCCAGCCCAAACTGCATAGTGAAACCCCGTCTCAAAAAGCCAAACAAACAAAAAGGCGATGTGCGGGGAGCTGGGGACTTGGGTCTAAACTGCTGGAGACTGGGCGCTGTGGGAACCTTGGGCAGGGGAGTGAAGTCCAGCTCTCTACAGGTGATTCCTCTCCAGCACAGTCTGAGCAATTGCTTTTAAAAAACAATTCCTTTTATTGTTTCCCCAGGCTAGAAAGGGGTCTTCTGAATTCCCTTGGAGCAGCCCTCTCCCTTAACCCAGGAGGCGGGGGGGGGGGGTGGCAAAGTGGGGGGGCACCGTGGACCACCCCAGAGCTGCCTGCCAGCTGCTCCTCCTGGCTCCTTATCAGCCGGAAAGAAGCTCAAGTTTCCCCAGTCACAAGCGATCAGATGCTGCTTCCAAGCCCTAGGGAGCTGGAAGTTTCTTCTGAGTTTGGCAAAAAAGGTACCTAGCTGGCTGAGTGCAGTCGGCCCTGGACCAGTGTGTGTGTGTGTGTGTGTGTGATCCTAAACCAGAGCTGGGTGCAGTGCCAGGCAGAAAGCGGGAGGCCAAGCTGCAGCTGCCGCCACTTTTACCCGGGGAGAAGTCGAAGCTGAACAAAAGAGGCACCTTGAGGCAGCCTGCCAGCCCTGCTGCACAAGGTGGCCCCATCAGCCCCCAAGAAGGACACGGAACCCAGACCTGGCTGTTAGCTGCAGGCAGGCTGCATCCGTCTCCAGGCTTAGATTTTCCAACTAAAACATGGGTTGGCCTTGATTTCTCCAAGGTCCCTCCTGCTTGGTGCGGTCCCTGCGATGCCTGCCTTTTCTGTATTTGAAATTCATCCCTCCCCTGTGGCCTTCCCGCACCAGGGTTATCTCCCATGGCGTTTATCCAGCTGGCGTCCTCCGAGAGAGGTGTCGCTGACAGCTCTGGTTTACAGCAGAGAGTAAATGTCCTGGGCTGTGCAGGCCAGATCCTGTCACAACTGCTCGTTGCAAAAGCAGCTGTGGATAAGATGTAAATGAAAGAGCCTGAAGCCGGGCATGGTGGTCCATGCCTGTAATCCCAGCACTTGGGAGTCTAAGGCAGGAAGATTGCCAGGAGTGCGAGGCCAGCCTGGACTACCTAGCAAGAGCCTGTCTCAAACAACCCAAAAAAAAAAAAGTGTGAATATGTTCCCACAACATGGGTTTATGGCATGAAGTTTGTGTTATTTATTTATTTATTTATTTATTTATTTGTCTTTTTGAGACAAGGTTCCACTATGCAGTTCAGGCTGGCCTTGAACTCACTTTGTCACCCAGGCTGGGCTCAAATTTATTTTATTTTATTTTATTTTATTTTTATTTTAAAGAGAAGAAAAAACAAAACAAATCAAAAAAAGAACAAATTATCAAAACAACATAATATGAGGGTAACAATGGTCAATGCATTACGTATTATTATCTTTAAGTTAGTTATTCAGGATACCAGACATTAGCATTCAATTGTCCAAACATTATTGGCTCAAACCTTACTCTTCAATGAACTAAGTAAAATTGGTAGTGTATCTATCTTTTTTTTTTTTTTTTTTTTTGGTGGGTACCGGGGGTCGACCTCAGGACCTCGCGTGCCAGCAGGCGCCCGTGCCGCTGAGCGATATCACCGGCCCCTTTTTCGTATGTGGGTTCCAGGAGTCGAACTCGGGCCCTCGCGCTTGCCGGGCAGGCGCTTAAGCCGCTGAGCCATCTCACCGGCCCAGTGTATCTATCTTAACCATCTTATATATATATATATATATACAATTTTTTTTCCCTTTCCCTTCTTTCTTTTCCCTATTCCAGTCTCTCTTATTGACCAATTTCTTTTTGATTCACCGTGTCTATTGTACATTTTGGATCTTATTTACTCTTTCAGTTTCTCATACTAGAGAGACAATACGATGCTTACACATGTGCGTCTGGTTTATTTCACTTATGAGTATTTTCTCGAGTTGCATCCATTTACCTATAAAAGTCTCCACTTTATCCTTCTTTATGGCTGAATAGTACTCCATCGTATAAAAATACCACATCTTTCTTATCCATTCCTCAGTTGATGGGCATTTGCATTGTTTCCAAGATCTGGCTATTACAAATTGTGCTGCTATAAACATGGGTGCACATATATCACTGTGGTACGATGTTTTTAATTCTTCTGGGAAGATGCCCAGAAGGGGAATAGCTGGGTCAAATGGGACCTCCAACCCTAGTTTTTTGAGGAATCTCCACACTGACTTCCACAGTGGCTGTACCAGTCGACACTCCCACCAACAGTGAAGAAGGGTTCCTTTTTCCCCACAGCCCCTCCAGCATTTGTTATTAGTTGATTTCTTTATAGTAGCCATTCTTTCTGGGGTGAGATGGTATCTCAGTGTTGTTTTAATTTGCATCTCTCGAATGACTAGTGATGTTGCACATTTTTTTGTATATTTACTTGCCATTAGTATTTCTTCATCTGAGAAATGTGTATTCATCTCAGATGCTGGGCTCAAATTTGCCGTGATCCTCTTGCCTCAGCCTCCCGAGTGCTGGGATTACAGGCCTGCGCCACCATGCCCGGTCTATTTATTATTTCTTGATGCACTTGGGATTGAATCCAAGACCGTCTCACTGAGTTATATCTGTAGCCCCCTTCCCCCTTTTTCTGAGAGAGAGAGAGAGGTTCTTTCTAAGTGACTAAGTTGCCCAGGCTGTGCTCTGGGTTTGTGATCCTCCTGCCTCAGCCTCCCAGAGTGCTGGGATTATAGGCATGTGTCACCACACTCAGTGTTCTTGCCACTTTCTGAAGCAGTTCTAGAAGTCCTCTTTTGTGAATGTCTTTAGGAAGTATGTTGTAGTCTGGGTTTATAAGGAAAAGGATTTAATACGGGACCCATAATTTATATGATTCTTTTATAATATTCACTCAAAGTCAAATGCAAAAGAGTGCGGGAGATGTGTCCACACACTAGAGACCCAAAAAATCCAGCTGAGGCCTTGGATCCCCTGGCAATGTCCTCCACGAGTCCAACTGGAAGCCTAGAGCCCATGACAATGTCTCATGCAAGTCTGTTTCAAAGATCTGATCTGGGAAAGCCCAAAGTTCAGTGGTGGAAGCTAGAAAGTCTGTGCCAGCGGGATGAAGGATCTGTGCCAGCAGCTGAGGGATCTGCACTGGAGCCAGGAAGCGATGCTCAAAATAAGGACCAGTGCTCCCCTGCAAAGAACCGAAGCCATCCTCAGTGACAGCGAGGTCCCAAGCTCCTCCAATGATGAAAACAGCCGAGTTCATAATCAGGAAAGCCAGCATGACAAGCTTCTCCAGGAGAACCAACAGCACACCATCTTCCCCTCCAGTGCTCTTTTTATGCTGTTAGCCACAATCCTCAGGTGGGCCCTCCGCACCCAGCACCATGCTGATTCAGTTCAGCTGGGTGTTGCACGTTGACCATCAATTAATCTACCACATGATCAAAAATACAATGAATGGCTGGGCACAGTGGCACATGCCTGTAATCCCAGCACTGGAGGCTGACTCAAAAAAACAAGACAAAAAACAAAAACACAGTGAATACAGCTGCCGAGTGCCATCCAACAGGAAAGTAGGCTTGGAAAATATTACGGTGTGTTCTCAGCCACCTATTCGCTGGATCTGGCAGCATGTGAGACTTCCGGCTCTTCCTCAAACTCAAAATGACCATGAAAGGTAAACGTTTGAGATCAACTCAGGACATTGAGGCAGCCACTAGGGATTGAACTCGGGGCCTTTGTGCTGAGCTATTACCTCCAACCCTTTTTTAATATTTTGAGACAGGGTCATGCTGAGTCAGTAAGTTGCTCAGGCTGGGCTGTTGAATTAACGCCTTCTGTGTTGAACTATCATTTTGTTCTACTTTACAAAAGAGAAGCTTAAAAAAGAGATGCCTAAAGAGATTCAGTAAGGAGTCAAATGTAGGCCTGCCCCTCACCTAAATCCTACCCGTTCCATTGTGGACTTCAGAGTAATGAGCTGTACAGGTTCTAACTTTAGCAGCCCTGTAGGACTACCTTCCTCCCTTAACCCATGTCTGGTTACCGGCAGGTTGTTTGTCCTCAGCCTTGGAACTATGTGGGGAATCCATTCAGTATAGAGGAAGGGGGAAGCCGTAACACCCTTTGTTTGGGAGCTCTCCCTGGTCTTTGTTGTTGTACCACTGAAAATTGAACCCAGGTCTTTGACTAAGCTATATGCCAGGCCTTTTTTGTTTTTTATATTGAAAAAGTTGCTGAGTAGTCCAGGCTGGGGTTGAACTTGCTATACTCCTGGCTCAGCCTTTCAGAATACTGAGAATACAGGTGTGTGCTACCATACCCAGCCCTGTCCTGATCTTTTAAAAATGCAAATCAGCTGGGTAGAGTGGCAAATGCCTGTAATCCCATCACTCAGGAGGCTGAGGCAGGAGGATCACCAGGAGTTCAAGGTCAGCCTGAACTACATAGGCAGACCCAGTCTCAGAAAACCAAGTAAGCCGGGTATGGTGGCACATGCCTGTAGATCCAGCACTTGGGAGGCTGAGGTAGGAAGACTGCGGTTGAGTTCATGAATTCGAGGCCAGCCTGGGGTTCCAGTGCTGAGGTTACAGGCGTGCGCCACCACACCCAGCTGTTGTTGTTTTCCTCCCTTCAGTGTTGGGCATCAAACCCAGGGGCACCTTACTGGGGAGGGTTGTACACCATGCCACGCTATGCCACACTGTAACATCCGGGGCGGACAGCAAGCCATTCCTCTGCTGGAACATGCAGCTGCAAGCGATCTTAAACCCAGGACTGGTGAAGAACTAAAGAAGCAGTTTAAAATAAGAAGACAATTTATTTGAAGATGGGGAAGGGGAAAGAGAGAGATGACAAACAGCTACTCTGGAAGACTAGGAAAAACTCGAAAGTAAATTGCTCATGGATGCTCGGCTGCTCTCCTTTTACTGAGATCTTCGTCCCATGTAGGCCCTGGAATCTGATTGGCTCCCTGGCTTGTCTTTCATCCTCACCTTGGATTTCTTCAGCCCTGCGACCTTTCCCTGTCCTTTGGTGGAGGGTAAAATTATGGGTGGGGCCTTATGAACAGGTGTTTTAGGCTGAAGGATTAAGTAGAGGGGAAGTTTGCAATTCTTATGTTAATTGCGCTACCTAGGAACTTCCTGGTCCTGAGTTCTTTGCCTTTGCTTCCTAATTTCTTGAGTTTAGCTGCCTTTGTCTTTCCAATTCCTCAGAGTCCAGCTGCCTTTGCCCTTCTAATTGCTGGAGTCTGGCTGCAGAGGTCAAAGCTGCCTTATTAATTTTTAATAAAGCTCAATGAGGCCTTCCTCCTATGTTTTCCCTACCTACAGTGCCCTGCCCCGTCCCTACACTGAGCTATATCCCTAGCTCTTTTTTGTTTTGACACAGAGTCTTGCTAAACTGCATGGGTTGGCCTTAAATTTGCAATCCTCCTGCCTCAGCTTCCTGAGTAGCTGAAAAGAATCTTGGAAATGTTCTTAGTTGATTTGGAGTAAAATCTAAAACCTTAGATTAAACCTTAGTTTATAGTTTTTTTTTTTTTTTTTTTTGTGGGTACCGGGAGGTCGACCTCAGGACCTCGCGCGCCAACAGGCGCCCGTGCCGCTGAGCGATATCACCGGCCCCTTTTTCGTATGTGGGATCCGGGAGTCGAACTCGGGCCCTCACGCTTGCAAGGCAGGCGCTTATGCCGCTGAGCCATCTCACCGGCCCAAAACCTTAGTTTAAAATCTAAAACCTACAGGCTACTGTGCCTACCACCTAGCCCTTGCCCTTTTTTTTTTTTTTTTTTTTTTCTCTGAGATAGGGTCTCGCTATGTAGTCCAGGCTGGCCTCAAACTCACAGCGATCCTCCTGCCTCAGCCTCCCAAGTGCTGGGATTACAGGTGTGCACCACCACACCTGGTTCCTTGCCCGGTTTTCTACCCTGCGTCTCCTCACACTCTCACACTTCTTGCTTAGCCTCGGCGGCTTCTTTCTGTTCCTGTAACTCCCCTGAGCATGTGTTCCCGTCCAATTTGGTGGTTTCTAGCCGTCATGCCTGTCTGATAGATTCTGTCCACATGGTCTCCTCCATCCCAGCAGGGGGCTCCTTGGCTTGCTGTCTCCCCCAGCCCCTGAGTTTGGCCCTGTCCAGTGCAGTGAGTGCTCACAGGCATCAGATGAGCTAAGGACTCTAGGGAACTTAAAACAGAATCAGCAGCAGCCCTGGGCCCTTTTGTGTGCTGGCCCCTAGCTCCAGTCCTGGGCGGAGGACCTCACTGAGCCTCTGGGTAGAGATGTCACCTGTGTGTGTTACCGTGGTGACGGTGCCCGGAACAGCTTTCGAGGTTCTCCTGCACTACGACAAAGAACTGGATGTTGCACCCCACAGCAGGGACAGGCAGTTAAGGTTAATCGTGTTTAAGGGGGAAGGCGCACTCAGAGGTAGCAGCCTTGTGCCGGAGGAAAGGAGAAATGGATTTGAAATGGGACCCCGGGCCTAGGGCACCTCCCCTTGGGTCTTTCGAGTGTGGGGGACAGCGTGACTGATGGTGCTGAGGCTGCCCGGCCCTGGGGAGTGGCCTGGGTCCAGTGAGTGGCCCGTGGCCCCGGTGTGCCATGCGTACCCCTCCAGGCTCTGCTGAAGGACAGCCTGGGCTCGCAGGGTAGCTACGAATCCGTAAGCAATTTCCCTGCACCAGGTGCCGCAGTGCACGCTTGTAATCTCAGCTCCTTGGAGGCTGAGGCAGGAGGAGTGTGAGCTTAAGGTCAGCCTGGGTAACTTAGAGAGACCCTGTGGAAAGAAAGAAAAGGAGAATGGGGGTCGGGGGGAGACAGAATGAGGAAAGAAAGAAAACGAAAAGAAATCACCGCTTCCCTCCAACACACCCACAAGGCCCCAGCCTTTACTCAGCCTTCAGATCTCTGCGTTTCGTGCGCCGTCCCATCTGGACTGGATAGCAGCCCCTTTCGACCCCCGTTCCAGTGCTCTGCTGGCACAATGGGCTGTTTGCCTCTCTGGACCTCTAGGTCACTCCCCGGGCCACCCCATGGGGCTGTTGTTTCAGGACAGCAGGGACGGTGACTGGTGCACTGTGCAGTCAAAAGCGCACAGTAGGGGCGCAAGGGGCATTAGCTGCCCAGATGGGGAGCAAAGGCGTCCCTGGCCATCCTACCCTGAACAGGCCCCATCTCGTCTCGTGAGCAAATGAGCATGAGCGGGCAGAGGGGCTCCCGGGCAGGCAGAGTTAATCTTTCTGGGCCGTGACCAAGGGATGAGACCCGGAGCCCTTTGCATGATCACAGCCCCCTAGTGTGTGTTTACCCCTGATCCGGCCGGCTCCTTCTCTAGGGGCTCTAGTGCTAAGCCCCAAACGGATTCTTTTACCTCTTTAAGGATTTTTTTTTTTTGTGGCAGGGGGGTAAGACAAAGTCTCATTATGTAGTTCAGGCTAGACTTGAACTCACTATGTAGCCCAGGTTGGCCTCAAACTCAAGCAGTCCTCCTGCCTCAGCTTCCCGAGTCCTGGGATTACAGGTGTGTGCCACCATGCTCAGCTTCCTGTTTGATTTTTTGAGGCAACTTCTCACTCTGTAGCCCAGGCCTCTGCCTGCACAGTGCTGGGGTCACCTGTGGCACTACCCCACCCCGCCCTTTCTCTCATTTTATTTTTTTCCTTGAATGGGCCCTGGTTGGTGCATACTGCAGGAGGAACAAAAGGGCACACACTGGGCCCTGGCTCCTCCTCCATTTCTCCCGCCCCTCTTCCTCTGAAGGCGCCTTCCCTCCAGGGAGGCCTGCAGCCTGCATCTCCAGGCTGGGAGCTGAGGGCCACTCCAGTCAGCACTGCCATAGGCCACAAAGGCGACCGAGGGCCCGCGCCAGGATGACTCAGTGTGGGCTGGAGAGCCCGGCTTCAGGGCAGCGGGGCACCCTCGGGAAACCCAGCAAGATGCAGGGAGAGGCTCTGGGCTTGGCAGGGTCCTTCCCAAGGGACTAGTGTCCCTGTGAGCTGCTGTTCTGGTTTACTTTTTCTTTTTACCAACAAGGGGTTGACAGCTTCATCTTCCAGCCCCCACTGAGTTTCAAGAACAGGAGGAGCACATCTCCCGGCCACATTCCATTTCCTAGGTGTCTGGGGAAGGCAGATACGGACACTTTACAACCACCCCTGTTCTGCTCCACAGCTCTCTAATTCACCTGGGCACTTTGTTTGCTGAGCAATGAGTTCACACCCGTGACAAAACCTGCTTGCCAGCCCTGCTCTAAGGCAGCACGGCCTTACCCCTCCTAACCACAGGTAGCCCAGGGGCATGGCATTTTGAGAGTTTTGCAGTGCACAACCTGTGCAGCCCTCCCTGTGGCCCTGGTGGGGGGGACAGATGGCCTCAGAGCTCTGTGGGGCGAATGGGGAAGGTGGGAGGCTGGGCTGCCCTCCCTCACCACGCAGCCTAGGTAGCTCACCAGTTCTCTTTCACAGGTTGGACTTCACAGTAAGATGTCACTGGAAACAATATGTGCCACACTGCGAAGGTTTTTCACGGTGTGAGTCCCACCTCTGCCTCATACTTCCTGTGTGGCCTTGGGGGCGGGACACTGCTGCTTACCTCAGAGTGCGAAAGAAGATAGTGAGGGACAGTGTGGCCATGTGCTGATCAGGACCTCAGGGAAGGGGACAGCCCTGCTGCACAACCCAGGGCAGGCTCAGCCACAGCACCCTTTTTCTTAGTGTACTGGGGATTGAACCCAGGGCTTTTGCACTGGGCTACATCCACAGCCTTATTTTTTGAGATAGGGCTTCACTAAATCACCCAGGCTGGGCTTAAACTTGCAGTCCTCCAGCTTCAGCCCCCCAAAGTGCTGGAATTACAGTCTTGGGCCACCAGGCCCAGCTTTGGCCTCAGCACTGCTGCCTCAAGTCTTTGTCAGGGGGCTGTCTGGTGCCCTGCGGGATGTCGGGCCACATCCCTGGCCTCTCCACCCTGTGCCAGCCCCACGCCCCCAGACCAAAAATGTGTCTAGAAATTGCCAAAGCCCCCAATTCGACAACTCGCCCCCTCTTGAGAACTGGGGATGGAGGAGAAAAGCAGTGGGAGCCTGAGGGGGGGGGAGCGAGAGGCAGACAGGGATGTGGCTGGCGACAAAGAGACTGCTCCTCTCTCGAGCTCCAAGTGAGCTCCGGGTCACCCCTGGGGGCCGTGTGCGCCTGTGTGTGTGTGTGTGTGTGTGTGTGTGTGTGAGAGGGAGAGGAGAAGGGGAGAGAAGTGGGGCGGGCAGGGGTTACACTGGAGGAGGAGGGCAGATACAGGAGACAGGAACACCTCAGGGCCCAGCTCAGTTTCTGAACTCACCCAAGATAGCCTGGGGCCTGGTACCTCAGGCAGCAGCATCTCAGGTCCTTTCTCTTTCCAGTTAGGGACCCGAGGGCAGGAGAGGAGCCCCAGTGCCCTGCCCAGGCCGGGAGGGGTGTGAAGCGGGACCCAGCAGGCCCCGTGCCCCGTGCCTTAGGCTCCGTCGGGATCTGACTTCCCTGTCCGTTCCAGATGAGCCCCTGTCCCCTTGCTCGTCTGCCCTGCTCCAGCTTAGCTTTCCCTAGCAGTCCTCCTCCGTGAATCGGAGGCGTGAGGCTGGAACAATGCAAATCAAGTCGTGCCCTGCCCAGGCTGGGAGCTGTCCAGTAGCTGCCTCGGTCTTCAGCGTGCAGTCCACACCTGGGCCCAGCCAGTCAGCGGTCAGGGTGCCCTGGCCCCTCCTGGACCCCAGCTCTTCTTATTCTTTTGTCCATTCCAAGCTTCAACCTTCTTCTCTGCCCCCACACGAGCTTCTGCCCCGGTTGCACCTTGGCCCCAGAGTCCCTCTGAGCTCCTACACAAGGGTGCCTTTGTCAGCCCAGCAACGTTCCCTGCGCACCCAGCCTGAAGATGACCTCCTCATACCTGTGCATCACGCCCTCCAATATTCGTGTTTGTTTTGAGAAAGGGTCTAAGATCAGGCTGGCCACCTACTCGAGATCCTTCTGCCTCAGCCTCCCAAGGGCTGGAGTTACAGGCCTGGGCCACCACGCCCGCTCAGAAAGTATTTTTGCATAGAGAAACACATAAATGATTCGTTTCTACATCTCACGGGGGCTCAGGCCAGGAGCACTGGGGTGATGGCAGCGACGGGAGGGGCAGCAGGTGGGTCCCAGAGCTGTTAAGAGGCCCGGTGAGGGGAAGGCGAAGGTTCCGCCCAGGAGGCCGTTCACGCCTTTCCCTGTGAGGCTAATGACCGACTGCTCAGGGCTTCCGGATCCCTTCCTCCCTTACAGCACCCCCGTAGCTGGCTGTGAGACTGACTGTTGCTCCCCTCGAAAAAGGGCGCTCTCTGGGCCGTGTCCGGTCGCCCGCCCCTGGGGACCGTGGCGGCCCGGGTCTCCCGGGCGCGTCCCCTCCCGGGCCGGCATGCAGATCCGGCCAGCAGAGGGCGCTCCAGGCCGTGAGTCCCGGCTCCGCCCGAATTCTCCCCCGAATTCTCCCCCGCAGTGCCTCAGTCTCCACGTCCGCAGCTCACCGCTCCCCGCCCCGGCAGTCACAAGATGGAGCTTCCCGCGGCGGGGAAGGCTGAGCCGAGCCATACTGCCTTACCCCACTTTGATTCCTCTCGGGCCGGCGCCCTGACCTCCCCGAGCTCGGGCTGCACCAGTGCGGAGGCCTTTGTCCTGTCAGAACCCACCTGCCCTAGTGGGCAGAGGACGCCACCTCGGCTGGACCCTCGCTTTGGGACAGACCCAGGCCTATCCAGGGGTGCCTCATCTGTGTTTTCGCACCCCGCCTTCTCTTGGGATGGCTCCACCCCTCCTCCTGGCAAGGCCACACCTGGTTGCCTTTCAGAATGAGCCCCAGAGCTGGCGTGGTGGCTCAAACCTGTGGTCCCAGAACTCACTCCTGAGGCTGAGGCAGGAGGATCGCTGCAAGTTCAAGGCCAGCTCTTGTTAACCTAGTGAGTTTAAGGCCAGCCTGGAATACACAGAAAGACCCTGTCTCCAAAACAAAACAAAACAAAAAACCAAACAGGAGTCCCAGGGAGAAAAAGATGGGCGGAGACCTCAGACCCTGCTGGGAGAAGATGGGTGGACACAACCTTTGTGGAAGACATTCCGCCAGCATCCAGCAATGCTCTGCCCCAGCTGCTTGGCTTCACTGCATTTAATCCAGCAGATAGTATCTTACAGATGTGGGATAAAATAATGCACGGCATTTTCCACTGCAGTTTTATTTGTTATGACACAAAATTGGAGATAACCTTCACATTCCTTTAGTAGGTGACTGGTTAAATGCGTTATGGCAGACTCATAGCATGAAATATTAGGCAGTTGAAGGAAGAATGAGACCTTAGTCTGAAGCAGGAAGATTGCTGCGAGTTCGAGGCCAGCCTGGGCTATACAGTAAGTTCAAGGCCTGAACTACATAGCAAGACCCGTTTCCAAAAAACTCCTCTTTATTCTTTGTCTTTACTTTATTGTAGTGCTAGAGATTGAACCCAGGGCCTGGCGCGTGCTAGGCTAGGCCATCCTTAGTTCTTTTTTCTTTGTGGGGGAGAGTTTTTTTGTGGTTTTGTTTTGTCTTCAGACAGGGTCTTGCTATGCAGTTCAGGCTGTCCTTGAACTCACTCCGTAGCCCAGGCTGACCAAACTCACAGCAAGCCATGTGCTGGGATTACAGGTGTGTGCCATCTTTAATTCTTTTTAAAATTTTTTTTAGTGTTTTGAGGCCAGGTCTTGCTGTGTAGTCAGGCTGGTTGTAAACTCACTACGTAGCACAGGCTGACCTCAAACTCATGGCAATCTTCCTGTCTCAGCCTCCTGAATGCTGGGATTACAGGCGTGCGCCAGCTCATTAAAATCCCAGCTCATTTTTATTTTTTTTATTTTTTATTTTTTTGTCTTTTTGAGACAGGTTTTCACTATGCATTTCAGGCTGGTCTTGAACTCACTTTTTTTTTTTGGTACCAGGAATCGAACTCACAACCTTGCACTTGCCAGGCAGGCACTGTGCCACTGAGCTATATCCCTGGCCTTTGAACACACTTTGTGGCCCAGGCTGGCCTTGAACTTGCAATGATCCTCCTGTCTCAGCCTGAGTGCTGAGATTATAGGCGTGCACCACCACGCCCAGCTCATTTTTAATTCTTAAACAATTTAAAATCTCTGGGCTGGTGATATCACTCAGCGGCACAAGTGCTTGCTGGCAAGTGCGAGGTTCTGAGGTCGACTCCCGGTACCCACATTAAAAAAAAAAAAAAAAAAAAAAACTCTTGTGAAAAAATGCAAACAGGTAGGGAAGTTGCTTTCTCTATCTGAGCATCCTTTTCCTTGTCTGTTAAAAGACACACAGAGTCCTTGCAACTGAGTGAAGAGCCACAGAGCACGCACAGCGGCTGGGGTGTGAGAGTGCTGCGCCCGCATCTTCTCCCCTGCTCCACCCCACAGCTGTATTTCCTTTCTTTTTTTAATTTTTTTTTTTGTGGGTACCGGGGGGTCGACCTCAGGACCTCGCGTGCCAACAGGCACCTGTGTTGCTGAGCGATATCACCGGCCCCTTTTCTATATGTGGGATCCGGGAGTCGAACTTGGGCCCTCACGCTTGCCAGGCAGGTGCTTACGCCGCTGAGCCATCTCACCGGCCCTTTTAATTTGTTTTTGAGACGGGCCTTGCTGGGTATCTCCATCTGGCCTCAAACTTGTGATCCTCCTGCCTCAGTTTGCCTAGTGCCAGGATTACAGGTGTGCTCCACCACACTCATCTGACTATTGTATATTTTTTTTTCTTTCGGGAGACAAGCTGTGGAGATCAAAGAAGCCGAGCAAGTGCTCAGGGCTTCCTGTCCCAGGAGGCCTCGCTGGGCCACAGCCTTGCGCTCCACTCCCAGCCCCAGGAACTCGCAGCCGTGGGTGGGGAGGGCCGGTGTCCAGGAAGGAGGCTATAGCAGTGAAGCTTCCCACTGACTCTTGGGGACCAGCAGTAGAAAACATTGGGCCAGAAGTTTCTCAGGGAATTTTTAAAAATGTGCAGATCTCCTCTCTGCTGCTGGCACGGTGGTTTTGGTGGGGTTGTGACAGGGCCCAAGTCTTCTGCCTGGCTCGGGACTCAGGACTTCAGCCCTCTCAAACTGGACAAGGATAAATTCCCAGTCATGATTACATTGGCTCCTTGGCTAGGCCTTGATGTCTCAGGGGGCGTTCCCAGGAAACCACAGCTGGGGAGGATGAGCCCCACCAACTTCTCCTCATTTCCACACCACACGAGCCTCTAGCTCAGCTCAGCAGTCACACTAGTACACATGTGCATGTTTTCTTGTGTGTATAGATACCCCCCGCCCCCACACAGACTCTGTGTTTTAAATGGACACAGGTACCTCACACACACATCCTCATACACACCATATTCAGTGCACACAAAACACACACACAGGGACACACTTGTGTGCACACATACCCACCCTTTTGTTCAGTTCTCACTCTCACATGGTAGATGGCTTCCAAAATGGCTGCCATCCAGTCCTTTAAGCCTGCTCCACCAGCAGAAAGAAAATTCAGTTTCCCTTCTCTGACTTGTGGTGGTAACAATGTTCTTAGCTTTCTAATCCATGGCTTGAAGAAGACTAGATGCTTTTTGTTTCTTCTCTCTTGGAAGCCAGCTACCTACCATGTAAGAAGGCCAACCATCCCGAGACCACCATGCTGTGAGGAAGCCCAAGACAGTCAGTGAAGAGAGAGGAGGCTGCAGATGAGCACTGACCTGCCAGACACAGAAGTGGAAACTGTGCAAACCTGCCCCCTCTGCCTGGCTGCTCGCTGAACACAGTGAGTGACCCAGTCAATGCCTAAATTTCTGACACCCAGAGTCATAGGAAATGACAAAAAAAAATTTTTAAGCCACTGTGTTTTGGAATGATTTGTTACGCAAAAATAAGTAATTGAAATCCCCACACATATGATGTACTTGCTTATTTATGTTCATATATGTACAAACTCATGTACACTTATAAAGAGGCATGCCTAGCCAGGCATGGTGGTGCATGCCTGTAATCCCAGCACTCTGGGAGGCTGAGACAGGAGAATTGTGAGTTTAAACCCAGCTTGGGCAAATTAGCGATTTAGCAAGACCCTGCTCAAAAACAAAAGGGGTAGGGTGGGCCGGGGCCGAGGCTTGGCGTGGTGGCACATGCTTGTAATTCTAGCACTCTGGGAGGCTGAGGCAGGTGTATTACAAATTTGAGTCCAGCCTGGGCAACTTAGTGATTTGGTGAGAACTTGTCTCAAAATGAAATGAAACAAAACAAAATAAATAAAACTTTAACAATATGGGTGGGAAGTAGGGCATGGTTGGGCCTGCGCCCGTGAGCACGTTCCTTCCCAATCAACACTGGTGACTGCCCACCAAAAGAGCTGTTCCCACCTGCCTGCCTTCCTTCTAGACAGAACTCTGCCCTCTGAACTCCATCCCTCCAAGCTCCAGGATGCTTTTGAAGGGCTAATTCTAGCCAGGTGGTGGCTCATGCCTGTAATCCCAACACTCAGGAGGCTGAGGCAGGAGGATGGCCATGAGTTTGAGGCCACTGGCCTACATGGTGAGTTCAGGGCCAGCTTGAACTACACAGTAAGACCCTGTCCCAGAAAAACAAAAGTCAAAGAACAAAACATAAATAAATAAATAAGTAAATAAAAAGGCTAATTCTATTCCCTGCTCCAGAAGAGGAATCCTGAGAAGTCTAAGCCAACTTGGTGATCTCAGCCCCCCTTGGGAGAGAGGGGTTTAGCTTTGGTTGTGTGACCAATCTCTAGCCAAGGAGACACGGTGGGAGTTGGCGTGGAGCTTTTGGGAAAGTCACCCCTCACGCAGTCACTCTTCTGTCATTAGGTCTGCAGTGTGAGTGAGGTGAATGGAAACGCCGCCCCGTGTGTGATGACGAGGAGGTGTCATTAGCCACAGTGGAATGGAGGAACTGAGGCACGCTCTTAATGATGTAATTGACCCACACAATCAGGCAGCTATAGAGTCCCCCTTCTACCTCTGGAATTCAGTCACGTGAGAGAATATTTATTTATGATTTGAGGTTTTTCTTTCTTTTTCCCTTTTTCTTTTTTTTTTTTTTTTGGTACTAGGGATTGAACTCAGGACCTTCACACTGAGCTATGTCCTCAGGTTTTCATTTTATTACATTTTACATTTTGAGACAGGGTCTTGCTAAATCACTAAATTCCTAGGGCTTTTGATCCTCCTGCCTCAGCCTCCCAGAGTGCTGGGATGACAGGCATGTGTCACCCGTGTACAAGCAGATCCAGAGCTATGCACAGAAAGTCACAGCTGTTCACCATGAAGGAGCATGCACCATATCCCACGTGCACACGGTGACACACCCCTAAGACACACAGAGAAGAGCACACATCTTCCTGCATCACAAACACACGGGTGCATGTGTATCACTTCCCACGTGTGCACACAATTTCCATGAATGAGCAGAGTGCATTTTGCATGCAGAGCCCTGCTTACTGGAGACACCAACAATAACCAGAATTGACTGCTTCCTACCTATGCGTGCATGGCCACAACCGCACACCCATGGTTGCGTCTCCCCAAGGGCTCTTATGTGGGAAGCTTGGTCCTCAGCGTGGTGATGTTGGGACGTGGTGGGACATTTAAGAGGGGCTTTGTGCCAGGTAAGTACATCGGGGGTGCCACTCTTGAAAGGGACTAATGTAGTTCTCATGGTGCTCCAGTTAGTTTTTTGGAGAATGGGTTGTTTTATTTATTTATTTATTGAGACAGGGCCTCTCTGTGTAGTTCAGACTGTTCTTGAATTCACTATGTAGCCTAGGCTGGCCTCAAATTCACAGGAATCCTCCTGCCTCAGCCTCCTAAGTGCTGGGATTATAGGCATGTAGAATCACTCCCAGCTGAATGGGTTGTTTTAAGAGAGTGAGGCTAACCTCTGCTGGTCTACCAATTCCTGTCTTACATATGATCTCTCCCTGTGTCAGGCACCCTCACCATTATGCCATTTGTCACAAGGCAGGAGGGGCTTGCAAAGCTGGTGTCATGCTGTTTGGACTTCTGGCCTCTAAAATCATGAGCTAAATAAACTTTTCTTTTTAAGTTACTCAGCCTCAGGTATTTTGTGATAGCAGTGGAAAACAGACTAATATTCAAGGCAAGTCAAAGGTGTGTAGAGGATCACAGACAAGGCTGCAGCCTCAAGAAATGTCGGACGTGGGTGGAAGTATGTGTCACACAGGCACAAGAAGCGTAGCAGGCAACACAGGAGAGGTGAGCCAGTAAGAGGACTTGCCTGGGTGCTGTTCCCAGCTCTGTCGTCCCGTGACCTTGGGAGCTCAGTTGCTTCACCTCTGTGAACCTCAATCTCCTTATCTGCCGGGCAGGTTAAATGGTGATCACTGGGTGCTCAGATGATCAGATGAGATAACCTATCTCTGACTGCTCTGCAACTGTGAGGCGTGGCGCAGTCACCTTTTCACCTGGAACAGGAACACAAATGTGACGGAAGGAATCCATCCGTATGGCGGAAATTCAGACTCCAGCAGCATACAAGGGGGAGACCACTTGGAGACAGGGCTCAGAGTCCTAGCACGCAGGTGTGACCTGCTGACCTTACAGCACTTGAGGTCAAAGACCTGGTGCAGCCCAATCATCTCTGCGGAGCAGCGCGCCCCAAAGAGCAAAAACATCGGGGGCAGCCACTCCTTGGCCTTCTCAGAACATCCGATCCCTCCCATAATTTAACTGCCTGCTCCACATAATTACATTTCTCCTGTTTATGAGCTTAGAGCAGCACTAGTTCCTAATAGCTAGAGACTTAATAAGGCTGAATTATAATGAGTGTCCTGCAGAATTACACACCACATTAACACCAAATGAGTTCATTAGAAATTCATTAGCAATGATTCCTGTGGCTGCCCAGGAATTCATCACCATAAGCCTGCAGCGGGAGAGGGGCCAATGAGTAATTGCCCGGGGAGTGGGAAGAACTTTTGGCATCTGACTTTCGCCTGAAGCAGTATTTTTTTGAGGTCATGGGCTGCTTTGGATGTGAGCTGGATGTGAGGTTACTTGGATGTGACTGGAACTGCCCTCTGCTCCTCCTCCCCCTCCTTCCTGGCTCTCACCACAAGCAGAATTAAACTGCAGATGTGGGGTGGGCAGAGCTGTGAAATCACGGTGGGCACTGGTGTTCTTGCCCACTGTGCTGCTGATGGGAACTGTGTTCCTGGACCAGGCACTCTGAAGGTCCCGCGCTACTCAGGCCTCGGCGTTGTAGATCAAATGCTCCACCCACCTCAGCCACCTTGTCCACCTCGAGGAGGGATGTATGTCCCTAACTCGGCCAATTGGACTTTCTCTCCTGCTATTTTCTTTTCTTTTCTGGTACTGGGGACTGAACCCAGGGCCTTTGCATTGAGCTATAGCCCCAGCCCATTTTATATTTTATTTTGAAGCAGGGTCTTGTTAGGTCACGCAGGGTGAGCTCAAATTTATAATCCTACTGCTTCAGCCCCCTAAAGTGCTAGATCAGAGGCATGTGCCACCATCCCTGGCTTCTCCTGACTTGTTTATTTATTTTTGTTTTTGAGGCAGGGTCTCTCTATGTAGTTGAGGCTGACACTGAACTCACTATGTAGCTTAGGCTGGCCTCAAACTCATGGTGATCCTTCTGCCTCAGCCTCCCAAGTGCTGGGATTACAGGCGTGTGCCATGATGCCCAGCCTACTATTTTTATAAGTAGGTAATTTTTTGGTTTTGGTTTTTTTTGAGGCAAGGTCTTGCTATGTAGTTCAGGTTGGCTTTGAACCCACTATGTAGCCCAGGCTAGCCTCAAACTCATGGTGCTTCTCCTGCCTCAGCCTCCTGAGTGCTGAGATAACAGACATGTGCCACCACACCTGGTTTTATTTATTTATTTATTTTGTGGGTACCGGGGGTCGAACTCGGGACCTCACGCGCCAGCAGGCGCCCATGCCGCTGAGCGAGACCACCGGCCTTTTTCGTATGTGGGTACCAGGAGTCGAACTCAGGACCTCGCACTTGCCAGGCAGGCGCTTATGCCGCTGAGCCATCTCACCGGCCCCACACCTGGTTTTAAATAGGTAATATTTATTAAGTATAGACAATCCCTGACTTATGATAGTTTGACTTATGATTTTTTGACTTTATAGTAGTGCCAAGGTGATGTAAATTCAGTAGAAACCGTACTTTGATTTACGTGCGTGTGTGTGTGGCATTAGGGATCAAATTCAGGGCTTTTCCCATGCCATGAATACCTGTACTACTGAGCTATACCCCCAGTACTGTACTTTTGTTTTGTTTTGTGTGTTTATTTCTGGTTTTTTGAGACAAGGTCTTGCTATGTAGCCCCGGCTGGCCTTGAACTCGTGGTGATCCTCCGCCTCAGCCTCCCAAATGCTGGGATCACAGCGTGCGTTGGCTAGCACCACACTTGGGATTTTGATCTTTCCCCGGACTAGTGATACACAGTCAAACTCAGTGTGCCTTCCTGGTGTATGGACCATGAACATCCAGTGCAAGTCAGTTTACCATTCACCTCGAATGGTACAATTCATATAATACGTGGTCCTGAATAATGCTTTTGCTTGTTTACCCCATATTGTGGTATTTCGTATTTAAGAATGTCTTTTGTCTTCCTATCTGCCCAGCAGTTGGGGACTGTTTGAGTAAACTGTAGTCAGTCTATACAATGGGTCAGCATACAGGCATTAAAAGAAAGGGCTGGGGCTGGGGGACAACGGGGAGGTGGAGTGACCTGGGAGAGCTGGTAAGAAGGCCAAGTTTATTTCACACCAGTTGCTCTAGGGAATGGGAGTTGGCTGCATCCAATGATGAGAGGACCACTGGGCTGTTCCGGAGCCCTGCGGAAGGATAAATGGTGCCCCCTCCCGCTGTGGCATCTCTTCTGGCTGCAGTTAGCATTCCAGAGGTGGGAGGTGGAAGGACAAATGCCCTCTTCTCTTTCCTAAGGATGGGGAGGGCGTTGGGAAGCCAGTGTGGCCTACGGACGTGCAGGGTCCTGAGCGGAAGTGACGCATCCCCGGGCGGAAGTGACGCATCCCCAGGCGGGGAGAACGGAACCGAGCCTCAGAGGAGGGAATGAATGGGGCGGGGCGGGCGCACACGCTGGCTGTCAGAAGCATCATCAGTGGAGTGGGGACTGCCTTTTCTTCTGCTGTGCTTTCATTCCCTAACACATCGCCTGGGCTCAGGAAATACTACTGAATGAATGAACTGATGAACACATGACTTACAGATTTCATTGTAACCTAAAGACTGGCATTCTGCCTTTCATCGGGGAACCAGCAAGTGCCACTTCAGTCAGGAAAGTGGAGTCCACTTCCAAACCTAATGACTGACCTTGGACAAGTCACCTTACCTTTCTGAGCCTAGACTTTCTCTCTTTTTCCTTCTCTCTCTCCTCAGCCCCCTTTTCTTTCTTTCTCTGTGTGGGGAGTGCTGGGGATGGAACCCAGCACCTCACACGTGAGAGGCAAGCGCTCTACCACTGAGATCTGTCCCCAGCACTCTCAGAAGATTTTATGTGGATTAAACGAGATGCCAGTGTCAAGTTCTTAGCACAGCATCTGGCACTTTGGGGTTTTGCTCAGTACCAAAGGAGCAATCAGTCTCCAAGAGCCTGATCAGTATGCAGGCCACAGGCAAATTTGCTCGTGGCATTTAGTTAGAGGACATGGGCGCAAACCTGGAGCCACACTGCGCCTCTAACGACCTGGGTCTGATATTTTGGAATATCTGTTTCTTCATCTGCATAGTGGGGAAAATATCAGGACCAGTGCAGTAGACTGGTTGGGAGAACAGGATGATAACTGATGCGAACCCAGTACTTGGCACTCCAGATGTATGACAGTTTTTGTTTGTGTGGTGCTGGAGATCGAACTCAGACCTTTGCGTGCTAGGCACATGCTCCACCGCTGAGCTCCACCCCTAGCTCTGTGCTAGCTCTTGGTGCCTAGCATTCCCCACTAGCTGGGATAGAGAAGTCTATGGGGAGGAGCTGGCTTGAGGATAGAAGAACAGGAGCTTAGGACATGTTAAATTTTTGGACCTGTTAGGTTGGCAGTTGAATACAGAGGTACTTTGGTTCACAAACTTAATTCTTTCCACGATTCTGGTCACAAACCGAATTGGACAAGAACAAATCAAATTTTCCCATAATAAGGTCAACACTGAACCTAACCATTGAACTTGATTCGGTTCTCGCCCAACTCGGTGAGACACCACTGTATACTATGTCCAGAGGAGAGCACTGAATGGATAGAGAAAAAAATTGGGAGTCATGAATACTGGATGGTATTTAGAACTCTGGGCTACATGAGATCAGGAAGAGAATAGTGCTAGGAGAACAAAAAGGAAGTCTAAGCCCTGGGGCATCTGATGCTTGGAGCCGAGGGAGATGCTCTTCCCTGGGCAGCTGGGGACCGGCTCAGCCAGCCTGCGCAGCACTCACTTGACGGACTCTGCCAGCCTCTGTAGGATGCGCTTTACACAATGAGCTCATTTAATACCAGCACCATCCTTTCAGGTTGGTCCAGCCCCAACTTTGCAGATGAGGAAACTGATATAGAAAGATAAATAAGTTGCCCAAGGCCACCCAGCCAGTGAGTGGCAGACCTGGGATCCAAACCCAGGCAGCCTAGCCCTGGTCTCCATCCATTTCTCATTATGGACAAAGTGGCAACTGGACTTCCCAAGGGAAGACTGAATTTCTTTCTTTCCTTTTTTTTTTTTTTTTTTTTGTCTTTTTGAGGCAGGGTTTCACTATGCAGTTCAGGCTGGCCTTGAACTCACTTTGTAGCTCAGGCTGGCCTCGAACTCACAGCAATCCTCCTGCCTCAGCCTCCCAAGTGCTGGGATTACAGGTGTTCACCACCACGCCTGGCTAGGCTGAATTTCTTTTTTTTTTTTTTTTTTTTTTTAAAGAGAAGAAAAAACAAAACAAAACAAATCAAAAAGAACAAATTTTCAAAACAACATAATAGGAGGGTAACAATGGTTAATGCATTATGTATTGTTATCTTTTTTTTTTTTTTTTGTGGGTACCGGGGGGTCAACCTCAGGACCTCGCGCGCCAACAGGCACCCGTGCCGCTGAGCGATATCACCGGCCCCTTTTTCGTATGTGGGATCCAGGAGTCGAACTCGGGCCCTCGCGCTTGCAAGGCAGGCGCTTATGCCGCTGAGCCATCTCACCGGCCCTATTATCTTTAAGTTAGTTATTCAGGATACCAGATATTAGCATTCAATTGTTCAAATATTATTGGCACAAACCTTACTCTTCAATGAACTAAGTAAAATTAGTAGTGTATCTATCTTAACCATTATATATATATATATATATATATATATATATATATATATATACAATTTTCTTTTCCTTTCCCTTCTTTCTTTTCCCTATTCCCCCATCCCAGTCTCTCTTTCCTTTTGACCAGTTTCTTTTTGATTCACCATGTCTATTCTACATTTTGGATCTTATTTACTCTTTCAGTTTCTCATACTAGAGAGACAATACGATGCTTACACATGTGCGTCCGGTTTATTTCACTTATGAGTATTTTCTCGAGTTGCATCCATTTACCTATAAAAGTCTCCAGTTTATCCTTCTTTATGGCTGAATAGTACTCCATTGTATAAAAATACCACATTTTTCTTATCCATTCCTCAGTTGATGGGCATTTGGGTTGTTTCCAAGATCTGGCTATTACAAATTGTGCTGCTATAAACATGGGGGCATATATATCACTGTGATACGATGTTTTTAATTCTTCTGGGAAGATACCCAGAAGGGGAATAGCTGGGTCAAATGGGACCTCCAACCCTAGTTTTCTGAGGAATCTCCACACTGACTTCCACAGTGGCTGTAGCAGTCGACACTCCCACCAACAGTGAAGAAGGGTTCCTTTTTCCCCACAGCCACTCCAGCATTTGTTATTAGTTGATTTCTTAATAATAGCCATTCTTTCTGGGGTGAGATGGTATCTCAGTGTTGTTTTAATTTTAGGCTGAATTTCTTAGCCTTTGACTTTTTCAGTTTTTTTGCGGGGGGCTGCTGGGGATCACACCAGGGCTTTATGCCTTCTAGGCAAGCGCTCTACTGGGTCCCCAGCCGAGAGTAGAACCAGGAAGACACTGTGGAATAAACTGCCCTCAGAATTGTGGCATTTTATAATCAACCCCCATGAACATTTCAGATTTTGGCTGAGGAAAGCAGAGGAAGTGGGAATGGATGGAAGAATCCACAGCCTTCCAGTCTCCTGACTCCACGCACAGCACTCACGGCCCTGCGACGGGGAGGAGGCTCAGGGCCCTCCTCCGACAGGGACTCAAGCGCCCATGTCTCCACCCCTGCTGTGGGTATTACTTTCAGGAGAACAGTCCTGTTTGAGGCAGGATCCAGAGTCCAGGGGGGAAGTTGGGGTGCCCAGAGAGATTAGCCTTGGGGCCCTTCTTATCTCCAGTGGGGTAGAGTTGCTCTATTGTTTCATTGGCCCATAAAACCTTGCCATGATAGGAGGCAGCTTGAGTTCACTCACCGATCCGGGGAGGTTGTCAGTGGGAGCCTGAGCGAGCTGGGGAGCCCAGGCGGAGAGTCTCAAGGTGTGAGTGGACAGAGGGCAGCAAGGAGTGCACACGTGGACTCCTGAGGGGGAGAAGAGGCTGACTCAGGCGTCCTGGGGCCAGTGTCTTTTCCGCACTCCACCACTCACATCCGGTACTGGACGCTGCCCTGGGGTGAGGAAGGTGGGAGGAAGGCATGGGAAAGGCGGCTAATGAGGCTGGAGCTTCCTGCCAGCTTCCTGTGCACATTCCCTGGTGCCATTGTTCCATACCGTTTGCTTCTTGGGAACAATAATAGTATCCATTCCGTAAAGTTGGTCTGAAGAGTACAGGAGAAAAGACACGAAAAACACTCAGCAGAATCTAAATGCACAGTAAACAGCTATGACTGTCATGGTTATTTCATCATTAACATAAGTGAGGGGAAATTAGAACTTGGCTCTGGGAGACTATGTTAACCACTGTAGTCTTTCTGAAAGGTAAGAGAGTAGCACAAAAATTTTAGATAGAAAAATCCTTTGACTAGGCAGTAGTTAGTGCATGTCTGGAATTCCAGCATTCTGGGAGGCTGAGGCAGGAGGATGGCAAGTGGGGGCTCAGCCTGGGCAACTGAGCAAGACTCTCTTTCAAAATAAAAAAATAAAAAGGGCTGGGGATGTAGCTCAGTGCAAAGACCCTAGATGCAATTCCCAATACTGGGAAAAAAAAAATCCTTTGTTCCAGGAATTTCATCTCTAGGAATTCAACCTTAGCAAATAACCTTAGTAAATAATCTGATGTATACACTCAGAGGTGTGAACAAGAATACTTACATCAGAGTTATTTATAATAGAAAAAAAGATTGGAAACAACCTGAAGAGCCAGACATAGTTAAGTAAATTATGAAACATAGGTACAACAGAATACTCTGGAGCTATTTATTTTTTGCAGTACTGGGAATTGAATCCAGGCCTTGCACCTATGAGGCAAGTGCTCTACCACTAAGCTACACACCCAGCCCTCTAGAGTGATTTAAAAGGCTATGGTGTACCTTTATGGAGTTACACAAACATATACCTATATTATTACATAAAAAGGGGTGGAACAGAACAACACACTTTTTCTCTGTCTCCCTCTCTGGTTTTTTGATACAGGGTCTTACTTTGTAGCACAGGGTAGTCTTGTAATTCAGACCGATGCACCGTCACACTCCAATCTCCTTTTCTTAAAAACTGTTTTGATTGTCCAGGAGAGGTCCAATGTGCTAAGCATGTGCTCTACCACTAGGATACACCCCCAGCCCCTATAATTTCATGTATATTAGAAAGTATACGTATGCATTTTAAAGCCTAGAAAGAAAGATATCAAACTCATTGAAGGCCACCACTGCCAGGACAGTCATTTGTGCTGACTTACTTGAAATTTTAATATATTGTATATAATTTATCATCACAAAGATGTGTGCGTGTGTGTGTGGCTGGGTGGGTGTGTATTTGAGACTAAAATGAGATTACTACCTGGGATAAGGAATTCCAAGACAAGTGATTGAAGACTTATTAAATGCGGCAAAACTGGCTTTTCATCAGTGCAGAAATTACTTAGTCCCAGGTCTGGGAGTTAGCAGGATTCTATTCTGGGCAGGAATGGTGGAGGTTCTTGGAGAGGAGACCCTGAAAAAGATGACAGACTCACAGAGATTGTCTCATTAACAGTAATAGTGATGACAGCGAGGGCCTTCGTCAAGCCCTCGTGGCTTCGTGTTGCCCGGTCTGCATGAGCACAAAGCGAGCCCAAGATGGAGCAGCTGGAGCCCAGCCCAGTGAGGTGGTTCTGGGAGACGGAACAGGAACCGCAAGTCCCTAGCCCCTTCCAGCGTGAAGCTTGAACAAAGTAAAGGTCAGAGCTTCCGGCCCAGCACCTGGCACATGGCAGTCTTTAGGGTGCTTCCTCCTCCAAGTGCCCGCCGTAGTTCCCGGGGCTGCCGCTTTGGTCTGGTTGTATTACCTCCATCCTTGTGATGTCCGGTGTCCTTCAAGGGCTCTTGGCTATAGCCAAGCTCATCGTTTCCTGTCATTGGCCCTCCCACCTCCACCATCTAATATTCCCTCATCCTAGAATACATCTCACTTTGTTCTCAGCCTCCTCCAACCACCCCGTCTCTTTGCTCATCCAAATCCCACTGGTCATTTGGGACCCGTATAAAATACCACCCCCTCGCCAGATGTGCACAAATCCCCCGATGGACACCCTGACTCCTTCCCTGTGCCTCAGGCCATGCCCTCTTTCTCTCGGGGACATGTCACCCCTGCTCACACCTACTGCTGTGTGCCTTGTCCCTGGACAGGACTGGGAGCTCTTTGGGGAAAAGCATGTGTCTCACTCATCTGAGTTTGCACAGAGCTGGGCCCACAAGCCTAAGTGCTCGATGCCCTGTGATGAACGAGAGAATGAGACAATGAGGGGACAAGGACAGGGCAGGCCGTGGATGGAGGGAGGGAGGGACGGGCAGAGGGGTGAATGACTCCCCAAGCCCTACGGCTGCCCGACCCTGACCTTGTGGGCAATGGGATTACCCTGGTGATTTTCCCAGGTGAACAACCTCAGGGCTCTGCCCACGTCATAAAATAGCTACGCTTCCTTTTCAGGGGCAGGAGGGAGAATGGGGTGATTTGGGGGCTGAGCCTCAGCAGTGGGGACAGTTTATAAGCTGGGACTCTGGACCCCTCAGCATCAATCCTCTTCCTCACCCTTTTCCTCATCTTGCTACTCTCTGGCTCCAGCTCTCCGTGCAGCATGGCCTTCAGTGGCAAGTTCCAGGCAGAGAGCGAGAAGAACTACGATGAGTTCATGAAGCGCCTCGGTGAGTGAGCTCTTGGGCCTGCTGTCCCCAGGGCTGGCTGCAGCCATTCCTAGGCCAGGAAGCCAGGCCTTTGGGGTAGAGTGGGACAGGACTGACTTCATTCATTCATTCATTCATTCACGTATTTGTTGGGTGACTATCCTTTTTTTTTTTGTCTTTTTGAGACAGGGTTTCACTATACAGTTCAGGCTGGCCATGAACTCACTTTGTAGCCCAGCCTGACCTCAAACTCACAAAGATCCTCCTGTCTCAGCCTCCCAAGTGCTGGGATCACAGGTGTGCACCACCACACTCAGCTTATACTATTTTGTTTGAAGGTGATAAGTGTCATAAGACAGTCTTTCCCTTTAAAACACTTAACAGAATATTAGCATCTACACTTCACTAATGAAAAACCTGAGGCCAAGGGGAACTGAATAATTAGTCCAAGTCACACAGGTAGTAATTGGAGAATTGGAGACTTGGTGAGGTAGAAACTTGATGGTTATTCATTCAAATAGTTATGGAACACCTGCTATATGCAAGAGCTACGTCAATGCTACTGATGGGGCACCTCAGTGTGACTCCTGCAGGTCAGTGCCAGAGGTCACTGGCATCTGAGACCCAGCGATGAGTGTCGTCACCACATTCTGCCTGGGGAGAGATGACAAGGGGTGAGCGTGGAGGGCAGGTATGATAAGCTGATCCTTCACTCAGCCATCAACCAACGCAGACTTTTCCTGTAGCTCCGTGGGTAGAGACCCGCGGTTTCACGTTTTCTCTCACTGCCTGCCTCATGACACTGGTGTGTAGTTGAGGGGAGCCACGGAGACAGTGGGTCTGACGATCCTGCAGAAACCTCACCTCAGTACCTGAAATCTGAGGCAGTGTGACTGTCAAGACTCAGAGGATAGCTATGGGCGACTTGTGCCTGCCCTCTCCGTGGTCCTGGCTGCAGAGCCCTCTCACCCCCAGGCCTGGGGAGGCCAGAGCCCTTCTGCGTCACTGGCAGTGGCCCGAGGGGTCATACTCGTCAGTCTGCTGAGCTGCTGTGGAACCAGAAGTGACCCCACCTCAGTCCTCGGCCAGATCCTGACATACTGGAAAGCCCCTTTCCCGATCTGGGCCTTTGTTTTCTTATCTGTAAGATAGAAGCATTAGAAGACATAATTGTTTCTGTTTTTTTCCTGGTACTGGATTGAACCCATACCTTCATACTGAACTACATCCCTAGCCCTTGGGATTTTGAGACAGGGTCTCACTAAGTCACCTCAAACTTGTGATCCTCCTGCCTCAGCCTCCCAGAGTACTGGGATTACAGGTGTCTACCGCATGCTGGGTTTAGAAGACATAATCTTGAAGATCTCATTCATGGTAGGAAGTCTGTGTGCCAGTTATATATGTTACTACCAAAAGATTGGCTATTACTGACAAGCACCACTTACATGCCAGGTGCTTTACCAGACACAACCACGTTGAATTTAATCCTTGCAACAGCCCCATGAAGGGGTGCTACTATCCCCATCTTGTGGATGGAAACACTGAGGCACAGGCAGCTGGTGACTCACCCATGCCACACACCTCGTGGCACAGCTGGGATGTGAAGGTCTGTGCCATCTGTCCCAAGCACTGTGCTACAACCGTCGGGCCATCCTCCCCCGGGGAGGAAAGCTCTTTTTCTCCAAATTGCAGGGTGAGAAGGAGCTCTTACATGGTCCCTCTGCTCTTCATGGAGCCCAGGTCTCCCCAGTAATGTGATCGAAAAGGGTCACAACGCCAAGATCATCACAGAGGTGCAGCAGGACGGGCAGGACTTCACCTGGGCACAGTCCTACTCTGGAGGCAACATCATTACCAACAAGTTCACCATTGGCAAAGAGAGCGACATTGTGTCCTTGGGGGGCAAGAACTTCAAGGTAAGAGGCTCCTGGCCACCCTCCTCCCCTTTCCCCTCTTCTGTCCCTCCTGCACCTCCAGACAGAGCCTCCTGCTCCCCAAGCTGAGGATTCTCTCTGTTGTCCACTGGCCGTGCTGAGTGCTCGAGGTACTTGGCCACTGAACGCTCCCGGTTTTTAGTGGTTACCGTCGGTAACGGACACGACAGTGACCATGAAATAGCTGGTATTTGCTGAGCACTTCACATAGCACAACATAGATACTTGGTGAATAGGTGACCATCTTTGAAGTCACTACAATTACTCTCCCCACTTTACTGATGGGATTAAACAGCTCCCCCTCAGGCACCTAGGCAGCTTCCTAGAGGGGATTCCTGGGCCGCTGGCCTGCGCCTGGAGGCCCTGGCAGTGCAGGCCCAACGTTGTGTTTCCCTCCCAGGCCACCGTGAAGATGGAGGGCGGGAAGATAGTGTTTGAGTTTCCCAACTATCGCCAGACCTCTGAGATCGTGGGTGACAAGCTGGTGGAGGTGAGCGTCCTGCTGGGTTCTGGGACAATCAACAGGGCCCCTTCTGCTCCAGCTTCGGCCCCCTGGCGGTGGGCCTCAGCGCGGCCAGCCCTGCCCTCGCACCAGGGTGCACTTGATCTCCTTTGTTTTCACACTCACTGGGTTCTGTTAGGTAGGGAGACTGAGGCACAAGACAGCTGAGTGATCGATGGGAAGGTGCAGCGCTGTGATGATAGCGCCAGGACCCAATGCGAGGCAGCTGGACTCTGATCCCCAACTTGGCCACCAGAAGGCTGCAAGTTGGGCCCCTGTGGGGCTTTCTCAGAGTGGAAAGGAAGGTGGTCTGGGTCCAGGAGGGCCCCCCACAGGCAGCTGCTGTGCCCCACCATTCCCATGAGGCCTTTAGGCCCTTCCTGCCGGGTCTTGTGATTTTTCAAAAGAAGCTGGAAATTTGCTTTTCTCTGTGAAATCGCCACATGATTAAATGTTGGCAACTACTTAAATTTTTTTTTTAAACTGCTGGTGTGTCCAATACACACACTGGGGACCGGCCACTACCGCTCTCACACTGCGTGAACATGGGAAGGGGCTGCTGGAGCCTTCATTTCTTCTCTGTCTCTTCCTCCCAGAGCTCTAGAGCTGTCCCCAGGTGGGAGGGATTGGCGTGAGGCTGAGAGCGAGAAGGCATTTCCAGACCCCGCTCCCTCACTGAGCTGTGACCTGGGCCAGGTCTGGGGTGGGCGCAGTCTGAAGGAGTCCTCCCTCCTCTCCTCTTCCTGGGTGGAGGCAGGGTGGCCCCTTCTTTACAGCGCGGGCACTGAACCTGAGAAGCACAGAGCTACAGCCCTAGCTCCCTTCTGAACATTTTATTTAGAGACAAAGACCCCTAAGGCGTCACCTCCCCCTGTTGGTGACTCTCAGAGACAGTGTGTGACTTGCCCCAGGTCACACAGCTAGAGCACAGTGGAGGCGGACCTCATCCCCTAACTTCTAGGCCAGGCTCTCTGCCCGTTCTCCCCAGGCCACACAGCTAGAACGGGTGGAGGCGAACCTCATCCCTTAACTTCTAGGCCAGGCTCTCTGCCCGTTCTCCCCAGGCCACACAGCTAGAGCGGTGGAGGCGGACCTCATCCCCTAACTTCTAGGCCAGGCTCTCTGCCTGTTCTCCCCAGGCCACACAGCTAGAGCACATGGAGGTGGACCTCATCCCCTAACTTCTAGGCCAGGCTCTCTGCCCGTTCTCCCCAGGCCACACAGCTAGAACGGGTGGAGGCGAACCCCATCCCTTAACTTCTAGGCCAGGCTCTCTGCCCGTTCTCCCCAGGCCACACAGCTAGAGCGGTGGAGGCGGACCTCATCCCCTAACTTCTAGGCCAGGCTCTCTGCCTGTTCTCCCCAGGCCACACAGCTAGAGCACATGGAGGTGGACCTCATCCCCTAACTTCTAGGCCAGGCTCTCTGCCTGTTCTCCCCAGGCTACGGGGTCTGTTTCCTTCTCCTTCATTTTTTAATTTTTTAAAGTATCAAAAAATAAATAGATGTATTGTGTTGAAACAAGTCTAAAAAGAATAAAAGTGAGTATCCCTCTTCTGTGGGTGAAAACTGGCCTCCTGGGGCATCGGGAAAGCTCTGGACGTGTTTTTCTGTGAACCGTCAGCCCGCGGGTGCTGACTCCCAGGAGCTAAGTTCCCCAGCCTGTGAGGTGTGCAGGGACAGCCCGGGACAGGAGGGCCGGAGGCAGGCTCGTGCCCATCTGGAGAAACTCTCTCAGACAAGCCCTCAGCCTCTTCCCCTGTCCCACCAGCAGACAGCCTCCCAGGCTGCTCTGAGGGTTAAGTGTGTGAACAGGGGGAGGCGCCTTCACGGGTGACTTGGACCGAGGAGGTGGACGGAGAGTTAGCACGCCAGAGCCACACCGTCCCTTACGCTCTTGCCACATGGAGGCTGCCCAGTGGCTCTGTAACCCCCGGGAATCATAGGGTCTCCTCCAGCTGCGCCCCACAGTTCCCCCATGGAGTGCGGCACTGATCCCCTCTGTCCTGGCTGCTTCTTTCAGATCTCCACCATCGGAGATGTGAGCTATGAGCGCGTGAGCAAGAGGCTGGCCTGAGCCACCAGGCTCGGCTCCGCAGGGCTACAGACCCACCAATAAAACTGATCTAAGAGCAGATTCCTCTCTGTCGCTGTTTTCTGGTGTCTGGGGGCAGCCTCTGGCAGGCGTGGGGGGTGGGAAAGCACCTGAGGATGGCTGCACACGTCACACAGGCCTCCCATGGCCCTGAGGTCCCCCGGGGATGCATGACCCGGAAGGTGTAAGTGGACTGCAGGACTCCTGACCCTGGGATGGGGGAGCGTGGGAAGCAGGTGGCACTGTTCTGTGGACCCCTCACCAGGCCACTGAGCTGCTTGAAGTTTCCTTTAAAGAGAAGACATCTCCTGGGAGGGGATATGTGGGTTTTCAGATGAGCCACAGTACAAGGTATCAGGATGCTGGGCCGGAGGTGGAGGTGACAGCCAGCGCTGCAGGAAGGACCCTGGCTGCTGGGCTCCATGGCATGGCAGACACCAGGCGCGATGCACTAGGGAGGCCATGCCAGTTTGGCTGTGGCTCTGCTGTTATTTGCTGTGGAGTTGTCCCTTTAGGCCTCAATTTACCCACTGGGAGGGAGTAGGAGAAAATGATAGTTTATGAAACGGCAGAGGGACTGTCAGGGGACAAGAAGGGCTAGGACATCCAGGCTGGGAAGGGGTGCCTGGAAGAAACTTGGAGAGACAGGAAAGGGGGCTGGGAGCAGTGGCCAGGTCACTGGGAGCCCTAGGAAGGGGCTGAGCCCTGGCTTGAGACGGACTGAGGCAGCATCAAGTGTGGCAGATGTCCTGCGCCTGCTGGGAAGTTCCATCTGCTCAGGGTGTGGGGTGGGAAGGGTGGCCCACTCGTCCCCTGGCAAGACCGTCCCTAACCCAGAGCATCAGAAGGGCCTATTTCATTCTCCTCTATCCTTGGAAGCATTTGTCACATCTGAGCACCAACCCTACCAGTATTTTTTTGAGTAACAATCCACTTATTTTCACTACAATGGAAAACTTCATATCAATTCCATACATGGAAAGTCAATTCTTATTTGCCGAAAGTAGAGTTAAAACTATTAAAATACGGCCAAACTATGTGGACTTGTAGCCAGATTCTGGTGCCTGCCCAAAGCCGATGCCTCCCTCAGTTAAAAGGGTGAGAAAAGTAGAAGGCAGAGTTGTATCACCTGGAAAACTTTCTTCTTAATTAATCAAATAACTGTAAGACTACTATAAAAAGAACACATTTACCATAAAAGTATCAGCTGGGCATGGTGGTGCACACCTGTAATCCTAGCTGCTCAGGAGGCTGAGACAGGAGCATCCAAGTTCAAGGCCAGCCTGGGCAACTGAGCGAGACCCTGTCTCAAGATAAAATAAAAGGATGTAGCTTCATGATACAAAAAAAAGAGTTGAATTATTATTTTTTTTTGTGGGTACCGGGGGGTCAACCTCAGGACCTCGTGTGCCAACAGGCACCCGTGCCGCTGAGCGATATCACCGGCCCCTTTTCTTGTATGTGGGATCCGGGAGTCGAACTCGGGCCCTCGCGCTTGCAAGGCAGGCGCTTATGCCGCTGAGCTATCACCGGCCCAAGAGTTGAATTATTGAAGGCAGTACTTAAATTATCTTGAATGTCAAAGTCCCATGAACAGGGTGTAGGAAATAAGGTTTGTCCAGCATCTGGCACAGGGTCCGGCACACAGCAGATCCTTCCAGCCTGGATAACCCCAGCCTTTCACCTCGGGCAGCCTGGGCCAGGACAGATGTTGGGCCCCGCTCGCCTCCCACAGGTACTGAGACCTGTTTATCTTTCCAAGAGCAGCACCGGCCTCTCCCCACGCGCCCACTGAGCCAGGACCCCACGAACTCCATCGCTTTGCCAAGACTTATTGCTAATTAAGTGAGCTAGGTAAGCATTAAAGTAGCGGTGTGGCTGTTTCCCCTCCAGACTGAATAATTACTCATAATGAGTTGGATAATAAGTCTCTAAATAACAGCGTTAACCATAAGGCTGAAAACTGAAGGAGGAGAGGAGAGGAGAGGAGAGAGGAGAATGAAGGGAGGAGGGGAGGGGGAAGAGGTGGTGGGGAGAAGGTGGAGAGAGATTTCAAGGACAAATTCAAATTGTTGGCAGGGAGACTCTAAGTCCATGTGTTCACAGACTCACAGTGGGACCTCCGATTGCAACTACCATAGTTTAAATTCTGTATTTCACAGATACACACTCTGAGGCTCAGAGGGGGGCAGAAGTTCACCCAAGGTCACACAGCGGACAGTGAATGAGGAGTCAAGAGTAACGTGAAACTGGCCTTCGCCCCCTGATGGAGGCTACAGTTCCCGAGGTCAATAGAGAAAGGTGAGCCGGAGGGAAGTGTCCACCTCACCGGCCTCAGGCCTCTGTGTAGGGAGCCTTCCTCGGTCAGGGGAGGTAAGTGAGCCAGGTGTGGTGCACGCCTTTAACCCCACACTCTGGGAGGCTGAGGCAAGAGGAGTGCGAGTTTGAGCCCAGCCTGGGGAACTTATCAACTGAGGGAGACCTTGTACCAAAACGAAACAAAAACCCTTTTAAACACGGCTTGGGGACTTAGCTCAGAGTAAAGGCCTGGATTTAATCCCCATAACTGCCCACCACCCTGAAAAGAGAGGTAAGTGGTTAAGACCTTTGGCTCTGGAGTCTCATTGCCAGGGTTCAAACCCCTTGTCTACCACCCAGCAGCAATGGTCTTCGGGTAAGTTCGTCCCTTCCCGGAGCTGTTTCCCCAGTTTAAATGGCAATAACCACTGTGCTTACCTGATAGTGTGGCCACACACACTCTGTACCAGCTGCCAGCAGCACGGCTGTCGCCTGCATCGTCACAGCCATCATTCTCATCATCGTGGCTGAAGGGTCAGCAGTGCCTCTGCCACTAACCTGTAAGTCACTTGGGAGGTCACCAGTCCTCCCTGTGCCTCATCTTGTCCCTATGTCACATGGGTCGGGAAAACAGTCCCTTCCTCCCAGGGAGTTAAAGGGTGAGGGTTAAACCCACACTCACGGCTTCAAAGTCAACGCACTTCGCTGCACCGCACAGAACGCGGTTGTGGGCCTTGCGCCGCAGACCTCAGACCTCCTCTCGGGCACCCTTTACCCTGGGAGTCACCGCCCTCATGCTGCCAGGCCAGGGCTTCCCTCCTGCCCCTGCCGTTGCCGTTGCCACACGCTCCCTGGGGGCAAAGTGATGCTGAGATAAACGGTGAGGAGCCAGTGGCCCAGGGATCGAGGGAGGAGAGCAGTCCGGATGAGCAGGCAAGGAGCTTTGCAGGACAGACTTTACACCTCGAAGGGCATGAAGAATTGGAAGCCGGGCTCTAACCCCAACCTGGGCATTGGCAATGTTGGTCTGTGAAGAAGTGGGTTCTCCCTAGAAAAGAGGTCTGGACCCCCGACCCTACGCACAGCTCAGGGAAAGACACACTGTACAGCAGGAAGGAGCAATGCACAGGACAAATCCGAGAACTTGGATGGTGCAGAGATTCGGGCTGGGATGCTGGCTCCTCACTCTACCCTCCGAGCACAGGCACCAGGTCCTGCATATTTAGCCTTTTTTAAAATTCTTCAAAGAAATCCAGCATCTGAGCCACTGGGAAACTGGTTAAGAATGCAGATTCCAGGGCCCCTACCCTCTTAAAGAAGACCCTGGGTCTTTCTGCACCTTGCTCAGGTTTTAAAATCTCTAAATTCAACCAGACATCAGCCCTGGGAGGGACTTTAAGGCCATCTCCGTATTCAGAAAAATTTTCCTAGCCAATTCCCACCTGCCCACCCCAGCATGCAAACTGACAAAATCTTGCGAGGCGCAGCCATGTGTGGAAGGAATGTAAGTGGATCCTTCTGACTGGAGGCAGGGTTCAGGAGCCCTGGACTCGGCTTCCCCCTGGAGCTCACACCCAACCATCACTTCAACCATCTCCATGGTAACAGAGGGGTCTGGAAGTCCAGAGAGAGGGACTGCTGAGTGAAGTGGATGCGCTTGGTAAACCTGCTTTGTATCTGAACCCCCCAAGCCTACATTTCCCTGGCTCACCAGGCCTTGCGCACGGCAGGAGGGTGTACTGTCCCCAAGCACCTCCTGGGGCCGGGATG
Organism: Erethizon dorsatum; assembly: GCA_028451465.1. Lineage (NCBI taxonomy): Eukaryota > Metazoa > Chordata > Mammalia > Rodentia > Erethizontidae > Erethizon > Erethizon dorsatum. The sequence continues at coordinate 14,562,170 of CM051836.1, forward strand.
CAGTCTCAGGCCCCAGCACACTTCCCCACTCCTCCCCACCCTGAGCACATACCTCTCGGTGCTGCGGGACACCAGCTCGGGGTGCTTCTCCTGTTGGACGCTGGGTGAGCAGAGGGGCAGGATGCAGCCTCTGAGCAGGGGCTCTTCAGAGAAGAGTGGAACCTGACTTCTCCCTGACAGCAGGAACTCTACCCCATGCACCTTCCCCCGGCACCGAGGACTGAACACAGGGTCTCTGCACGGAGCTCCACCCCTAGCCCTTTTTTATTTTAGATAGCATCTTCTCAGCCTACCATACACATTTTTAATAGGCTTTTTTTCCAGACAGTCCTAGTGATCAAAACCAGGGCATCACACATGCTAGCATTGTACCAGTGAGCTACATCATCAGCCCCCAAACTGCCATTTCTAAACATTTCTGAGTGTCATCAATGATATCTTTTTTTTTTTTTTTTTTTTGTGGGTACCGGGGGGACGACCTCAGGACCTCGCGCGCCAGCAGGCACCCGTGCCACTGAGCGATATCACCGGCCCCTTTTTCGTATGTGGGATCCGGGAGTCGAACTCGGGCCCTCGCGCTTGCAAGGCAGGCGCTTAAGCCGCTGAGCCGTCTCACCGGCCCCATCAATGATATCTTAAGCACCATGTTACTCAGTGACAAGTTTCTTCTTGCCCTACCCCCCTTCTGCCCTGCCCAATACTGGAGCTTGAACCCAGGGCCTTTGCACTGAGCTACATCTCCAGTGCTTTTTATTTTAAAATTTTGAAACAGGATCTCAAAGTCACTAAGTTGCCCAGCTAAATTTTTTTTTCTTAATTCTTTTTTTTTGGTACCGGAAATTGAACTCAGGACCTTGCACTTGGCAGGTGCTTGTGCCGCTGAGCTATATCCCTAGCCCCTCTTAATTCTTATTGGTTCAGTTGGCAGGGTTTGTTTTGGCTTGGTTTCGCTTTGGTGGTACTGGGGATGGAACCCAGGCCCTTGCTCATGTGAGGCAAGTTCCTCATGACAGAACTACATCCCGAGCCCTTGGCAGCTCCCCCACCCCGATCTCAACTAGGCGCAGTGGCATGCACCTATAGTCCCAGATAGTAGGGACATGAAGATGGGAAGGTCACCTGAGCCCAGCCTGGGCAACATAATTAGACTCTTTCTCAAAAATGAAAGCAAAATACAAAGCCAAACAGAAACAACAACAACAACAAAAAAAACCCTGCTGGAAGCAGTGGCCTACAGCTGTAATTCTAGCTACTCAGGAGGCTGAAGCAGGAGGATGGCAAGTTGGAGACCAGCCTGGGCAACTTAGTGAGATCCTGTCTCAAAATAAAAAAATAATAGAAGACAAGGGGATGTAGCTCAGCGGTAGTGTTCCTGGATTCAATCTCAGTACAAAACAATCAACCAGAAAACCAAAACCCTCAACTTACTGGCATATTAAATAACGGCACCTCTTACAGTGTTTTGTTTTTCTGAGACAGAGTCTCACTGTAGTCTAGGCTGGCCTTGAACTCACTCTGTAGCCCAGGCTGGCCTCAAATGCGTGGCAATCCTTCTGCCTCAGCCTCCCAAGTGCTGGGATTACAGACATGCGCTACCACACCTGGCTCTTACCTGAATATTCAGCCTGCTGGCATGCTGCCCCGTAGAGTCTGACTTGCCAGTCCTCACGACCTGATCGAGTGAGCCCGTTCCTTACAGTAAATCTCTCCCTATCCTACTGATTGGTCTGCCTCGGAAGCCTGATTGACAGCAGCACCAGCAAGCTGGTCACGTCAAGCCTTACTCCGCCCCTGGTCCCTGTGTCCTAGGAAGCAGGACCCAGCTCCCAAGAAGCCAGTCTTGCTGCTGTGAACCCCAACAACTCCCATCCTGGGGAGACTCTCACAGGCCAAGTGGAGAAGGGAGGGAGCGGCTGGCCTGGGAGGGAGCGCCCAGGAAGAGAACACAGACACCGACAGCAGGTGACACGTTTATTGCAGGATGCCTATTTCGGGGAGCTAGTCTGACTGAGGGAGACCCTCACAAGCCCCCAGCCCCAGAATAGGCAGATACAATGACATGGAATCCAAACCAGTTGCACATAAATAGAAAGAGGTCAGCAAAGGAAAAAGAAAAACAACAAACGAACCGTGCAGTTTCCTATGCTAGAGTGACAAAGCTGCAGCACCTTATCCACGGTTAGTCTCTTTTCATACTGTTTCCACGCTGAAATTCTCGTCTGGGTGAAAAGCTTCACCCTCTTCGGATCCTTCCTGGCGCTCCATCTCCTAGACTGGCAAACGAGTTGAGAAAACCAAGATGGCTTCTTAAAAAACGAACAACAAAAAAAATACAAATTACTTCCATGGTCCTTTGCACCTCCCAGTTCTGATGGGTGAACAACGTCCCCTGACAACAAACCAACCAAAAGAACACACCGAGCCCAAGCCATGAGTCAGAGTAAAAACATATTGCACATGGTTACCAGGGTCTTCCTGAGATCCCTTCTGCTGCAGATCCCCAAACGCTGGCTTTCCGTCCACTGACCCCTTGCCTTCCAGTGGTGGCAGTGGCAGCGTCCCATGCCCATGTACGTCCACTCTCCAAATACAGGCGGCAGTAGGCAAACAGTCCACAGAGGCCCAACTCGAAGCCTCGGCTGGGTAACCCCATGTACTATAAGCATGTGGTGGAGGGAGGCGGGATTGTCTGTTTCAAGCCTTTGTCTTCAACACCCTTTTCCCGTCGCGTGGTTAGCCAAATTCTACAGACAAAGACAGGATTCAAGACGTGGAATCTTCTGGAACAGGAAGCCTGGGAAGGGTTTTTCCTCCTCAACCATCCGCTTCTGGAAAGGAAGCTCTGTTGTTACCTGTGGGTCCCTCACAAGCTAAGGTAAAACTCACAGCCTCGCCTGGAATGGAAAGTGTGGCAATTACAATTTTTTCTTTTCTCTTAAGGAATTTTCAAGTATCACAAAATCCCTGATGCAGTATGTAAACAAGACATCTTGCAGGGCAGAGAGCTAGGTCACTTGGAGAAGCAGCAGCATGTGAAATGCCTACAAGGCCCAGAAAGGCTTCAGGGTCAATAAAGGTGAGAGCCTGCCCGCAGGCAGGTGCTCAGGCACGAGCACACCCAGGCCCTTCTGGTCTGGAGCCCGGAACAGAAAGCACCCAGGACGGCAGCATCATGCGGGGATCCAGAGCTTGCATCAGGATGCACCTTCATTTTCAGTGGTGTAGCTGCCATCAGCGAAGAGTAGAGAAGTTTGAGGCTAAAACTGGACGTGCTTGTGGGCGAGTGGGCTGTGTGCAGCTCGGCGTCCCCTGGCCTCTTATCAAGTCTGTCTTGATTCACTGGAGCCCTGCTTGAGACTGGCCACCGAGCCACCTCTCTGTACCCCAGGCCTGTGTGCAAGAGGTTTTTCCGAGGGATGCTCTCCAGCCAGATATGTCACTGAATGTTTCATTCCGGGCTAGTTTTATTTAATAACAGGGCCGGGGATATAGCTTAGCGGTACAGCGCCTGTCTGGCAAGTGCAAGGTCCTGAGTTCAATTCCCGGTACCAAAAAAAAGAAAAAAAAAAAAAAAACGCCAAAAAACAAAAAACCCCAGCATGATCCCTCCTCATCCAAGGGCACCAGGCTTTTCAGGAATGGCCTCCCCGCTGCCACCCCTGGCTCAGCTCTCCTCTTCGGTGCTCTCTTCCTCCACCTGGGTCTCCGAGGCTTTCCCCCATGGCCCCAGGCAGCCTATCTATCAAAACAGCCAGTGGGAAACACGTGACTGCTGCTGAAGTAGCTGCTTCCGTAGGTGGCGGCAAGGCAGTGCCTGGGCTCAGCCGCGATGGCCATCTGCATGCTGAGGGACACAGGGACAGGCACGGGACACACATCCAGGGGCTGGAGGGCTGGGTATGGGCTGTGGAGGGATAAGCCTGTGCCTGTGGAGAGCAGGCTCCCGGAAGGGTGGGCCTGCAGTGAGTCCTGGTAGGCCAAGCACAGGTCCTGCACGGGCACCTGCAGCCGGGCCAGGGTGGCCGATGGCTGGCTGAGTGCGGGGTAGGCGGGCGGCTGGAACAGCACTTGGGTGGAGGTTGGTGGCGCGCCTGGAACCATTGCCAAGGCCTGGCTCTTGACCGCAACGGCATCCTTGAGGACACTATCATACGCTCTGAAAGGGAAAGACTCTGGTGAGAGTTGGAGGTGGGAGGTCGCCAGACACCTGTGTGCTCCTCTGCCGTCCTTACTGGACCTGGAGAGACGCATGTGTCATCAGGGCCAGGCCTTGTCTGGGCAGGTGTCCGAAACCTCTGCTCGTCACCACCGAGACCCAGGGCTTAGCTCCCAGCTTGGAACTGCTGCCTACAGGGAACCCCTCAAGGCCAGACTAAGCTGTCCCCATGGGCCCCTTCATGGCCCCCTCTCAGCAGGTAGCACCCCAAAGGCTAACCTGAGTCCATCTGCTTTTGCTCACCACTGCAAAAGCACCTGCCCAGCGGCGTGCTCCAGGGGGCCTGAGAGCACAGAGCAGTCTCTCCCTGCTACACATTTCTGGGTCACCCCTCAGCTAGCCGGACCCCAGGCGAGTTGCCCGCTAAGGTCTAAGGGAATCCTTAGGTAAAGTGGCATACAACAGCCTTTTCCCCCCATCTTAAACAAAGCTTCTGCTGAGTGTGGCGATGCACACCTTTAATCCCGGCACTCAGGAGGCTGAGACAGGAGGATTGCAGAGAGTTCGAGGCCAGCCTAAGCTACAAAGAGAGATCCTGTCTCTAAATAAATAAATAAATACATAAGTGCTGGAGATGTGGCTCAGCAGCAGAGTGTTTGTCTAGCATGTGTGAGGCTCTGGATTCAATCTCTGGTCCCACAAAAAGAAAAAAAAGAAAGCATCCCATAAAACTTTGGGAAAACAAAACAATTAGAGCCTTATGTAAGAAGGAAGCAAATGGAGGCTGCGAGAGATGAGAGAAGGCAGCATCCCGAGCAACAGCTGTCAGTGAAGAGTGAGGCTGGGCAAACGGCTAAATACTGGATGACCCTCTGGCACTGGGAACAGAAGTGCTCTCCGCCCTTCAGGGCCTTCTGAAAAAGCACACGTTTTAAGATGAGGCTTCGGGAGCAGGGCTGACATTCCAGAGGGTGAGACCGAGGCAGCTGCCAGCACGGCTTCCCACATGCACATGTGGAAGCTAAGAGATGGCTCTCCAGAGCCTAAGGGCTTCTGCTCTCACCATCCGGGCCCACCGGACAGTCCAGGACGGGCCGCCACTTGTGGGGTGGAAGAGGGAGTGGCCTTGCGGAAACCATGTAGGACCTGTCCCATCCTGTCTGCCCTCCTCCCAAGGTGCTATGAACCTCTCTGGCCTCCCAGATCGGCTTCAGTGTTTGATTGAAGATGTCTTTAAGTGTCTTCTCTGAGACCCCAAGAGTTTCCTTCCCAAGACTCCCAGGGACCGCTGGAGGAAGGCTGCAGCCTCCTAGGTGAAGCCACTCTAGTTCCAGCTGTCTTAGAGGTCAGCTTGGCAGCTGCGTCTGAGAAAGCAGCTTATCAGATCCTCTCAGTGTCATCACCCACAGGATCACATCAGGACTTAGACCAAAGCGCTCAGACATCTGAGGGAGGTGCACACAACCCCTCTTTTCCCTCATCCCCAATCTTACAAATGCAGAGCCAAAGTCACTGCAAACAGAAAGGGCCAGCTCCCCAAGGCCTGGTGGTGGGGGAGCCACCGCCTGCCCCACACTTAGGAAATGCCCCCTGACCCGACGAGCCCTTCAAGGGCAAGCAAAACGGCAATGTTTCAGATGTGCAGGTCAGAAGAGGAACTTACACCAGCAGGATTTCGATGCAGGCACTGAGATGTTCCAGAGAATAGTTCGAGATCCTCTGCAGCTCTCTGGTCCAGCAGGGAGAAAGCTGCAGGCAGATCCTGGAGGCCCCAACGCAGGCAGCAGCGACCACAGAGGGCTGGAATTTGTAGAATACGTGATCTGAAAGGGAATCCCAGAAGGACTCAGCATGGGAAAGCTTCCCTGGAGAGTCTCACGTCCACCCTAAGATGTGGTGGACAAATGAGAACGTTCCAGGAGTCACTCTTACCCTGCCGAATGGGACGAACAATTAGAAAATGTGAGTCTCCGCTACTTAATATCAGCACCAGTTCTCTGATTTCTGCTAGGGGGCTGACAAGGGTGATATTTCAAAATACTGTCTTCTGCAAACAGCTGGCTGATGGGCCACAAAGAGAACCCCAGAACCTCTGTCCCTTTCTGGTTGTTACAGGTGAATGACACCGCTCCAAAGGGTTCACTCTAAGGTCTGTCCAAAGGCTTCTAATACCAAGGACGTCTGGCCCGCAGCACGCACTCAATAACAATCTGTTGAATGAATGAGTGGCTGAAAGAGTTCGATATTTACAACGAAAGTGGGCACTTCACCTAGGTTTACTGAAAAATTGTACATCCTAATAAGATACATGGCACATGGCAAAAGGGGTACTATTTTTGTGCAAAAGCAAGCAGCTGAGATTCCTGGAATTTTCAGGAATGATACTTGGTTTTCGGTGCATTCCTGTGTTGTCCTAAGTGGCTCATGACTTTCAGTTACTTCGACTTTTGCCTTTTAAAGGATCAATCAGTTAGATGGTATTACGGTTATAGTACAGTCACGGAGCCAGAGTCTCAGGTTCAAATCTTAGCAGTGATGTGGGGTAAGTTACTTCACCTCTTGAACATCAGTTCCCTCGTTTGTAACGTGGTATAACTGAAAGGCTTTTTGTGTGGGGTCGCTGTGAAGTTTCAAGGAGTAGGGAAAGCTCTAGAGTAAGATGCTGGGCATGCAGTAAGTGCCCAATTAATGCTTGGTATCCCAATCATTGGTCCTGCCACTCAAGATCATTTTGGTTTGTGGTGCATTACTGACTGGCTGTATCAGCAGTAACTCTGACTGTCATTTTATCTAACACCTAGATTCTTGGTTTTTTGAGACACAGTCTTGCTCTGTGGTCTAGGCTGGCCTTGAACCCATTACATAACTCAGGCTGGCTTCGAACTCATGCTCCTCCTGCCTCAGCCTCCTGAGTGCACCTAAGGCCTAGATTTAAGACACTAGAGAAGAGTAGGTTTCAAATGAGAGTCTCCAGACGGGATAACTTCCATTGCTGAAGCACACGTAAGCCAAGTTCCCTCCCCCATTCTATCTGTGTGAGGACAAGTCTGGGAATGGCCCACCCGCAAGTGTGCACTATTTAAACCATCTGCAGCCTTCCGGGTTACCGTGGCGGGATCACCAGGCAGACTGTGCACCGCAGGTGCTAGCTGCCCCTGTGAAAGCTGCTGTTTCTTTTAGGCATTACTAGTGTCACACTGGGGAACCCCTGCCCCGCTCTGCTCATCCCCTGCAAAGCAGGTGGGATGTGGGTGCTCAGGCCTGTCATTAAGGAAGTCCCTCTCTGGATGGACATCCCCTCAGGGCCACCTGACCCCAGCCCGTGTGGCCCTGACGTGGGCCCCCGTTGTGTCTGCTGCCCTCACCTTGCAGGGTGACCTCGAGGAAGTAGTGGGCATACTCCTTGAGGCACTCTTTGGTCTTGCGGGGGCAGGCACTGGGCCAGGTGTGGCAGTGGTGATCCTTCTGGCTGACAGAAGCCAAGAGGTAGTAGTCCAGGAAGTGAGCGGGCGTGGGCAGACAGAGGTTCCAGCTGAAGGCCTCCAGGAGAAGCAGTTCTGTGCTCAGCAGCTCCTTCTTGGTGAGGGAGAAGTTCTGGCTGCTCAGGACCCTGGTACTGTTTATCTGCTCCAACTTGGGCACATGGTCTTCTCTGTCCTCAAACTTACCTATGGGGGAGGGAGAGCAGAAGTTACTGGAGTTCTTACTATAGCGAGGATGCTAAAGGCCCACCTTCTAGCACCTGGACGTGTTTGCACAGAGGACAGAAAGTAGCAGCAGGCTGGACTGCCGAGGGGTAAGGACACACAGCCAGGGTCTGTCAAGCCTGGGCTTGAATCCCCAAATCATCACTTCTAGCTGTGTGATTACATCCACGTGTCTCAGCCTCTCTGTGCCTCAGCTTCCTCATCTGTAAAGTGGAGCCTATACTCCCAGGCTTTGTGAGATTCACCGAGAAGACGCACGCCAAGCGCTTCGGGCAGCATCTGCAGCACAGAGTACTCAGTGGGGGTTGAGATGGGTGCAGTGCGAGGATGCTCTCCACAGCCCCTGCCAGGCTTTCACCAGCTCCACCTCCAGGCTGGGGTCAGAATGACCTTGAAAACCTGACCTTGCTCCTCCAGATGCGGAAAAGTCCCTAGCTGCCCTCCCCACTGTTTGGATTTGAAATCCGAACTCTATGTGGGTCTGGTTTTGGGTTGCTTTGGAAAAAGTCTGCTTGGAAGGTGAGCCAGGAAAGACCGGCAGGCCAGGGAAGGAAACCGGAAAGGGAAGGGTGCTTCAAAGTGTACACTGGCAAGTCAGGCCTAAGGACAACTGGGGCTCGATCCCACTGAAGGACTCGGAAATGGCCAGGCAGCGTCCCACCCAAGGGTCAGGGGACAGAGGCATCTACCTATTGACCCAGGGTGGTCATCAGCGTGGATGACTCACCAGGGACCAGGACTTCTCTTGCACTGAGGGTCAAAGTCCCTGGTAGTTGGGGCTGTGACAGCTCCCAAGTGAAGGCCTAATGCTCCACACTCTGGACACCGCCCCGCATCTGCTGGGGCCCTGCCACTGGCACTTCTTTGAGAGCTTAGTGCTCTCCTTGCCTTGTCGACGCAGCACCCTGGCCAACCTCGACCTGTCCTTCCCTTTCAGGTCACTGCCTCTCGAAAGCTCTCCCGATTCCCACACCAGGTGCTGAACCCCTCCAGGGCCTGCTCTCAGTCTGGTCACCTGCGGTCACCGAGCCCAGCATCACAGGGTGCAGAGCAGCTGCTGGGAGAATGTCAGAAAGGCTGTGGGGTGCCCTGCCCGGCCCTCAAAGAGAACAGCAAACAAAGCGCTTGCACACCTGCTCGCACTGCAAGGCCTCTGCCCCAGTTCTCAGCAGTCTCGCGAGGTTCCAGGAGCGATAAGGAAGACACAAAGCCCTCACTGCAAAATGAAACGGGGTCTGTGCAGCTCTGGGCTGAGGGGGAGGAACCGAGCAAGGGGACAACACTGTGAACCCTGGCGCTCACACCCAGGCGTCTCCACCTCCGTCAGCTGTCCCGGCACTGCCTCCAAAGCACACCCTTGTCTTGTGTTGCACACACAGGCAAGTGGGGCAGGAAGCACAAGGTCAGAGCTGCCCCAGAAGCGCACCCTGCATGGCAGGTGTCCAGGCCCTGCCGGCTCCTGCAGCCCGGTATTACCGGGTGTAGGACGCAGCACAGGGACTCAGATCCCTCTCCTGGCAGGGAGTGCCCCTCCCTCCCTCCCTCACGGCATCTTGTGTCTTCCAGAGCCCAGCTCAGAGGCCACTGGGTGTCGTCTCAGCCTGTCTCACAGTCAGGTTATGTGTTATCAAAATTAATAGAAAGGGCCACGCCCAATCCCAAGACCTCCAGTGTCCATCCCCATGGGCCTGCGAGTGGGGTCCAGGCCACCTGCTGCTCTGCCGTTCCCAGCACATTTTCTGGCACACAGTAGGCCCCCAATAAATAGTCCCTGCACGATCAGTCCTGCCTGGACAGAGGAGTTTTGAGCCATTTGGCTTTTTCTCTGATGATCTTTTAGTCCCTATATTTTCCTCCAATAATCATGCATTCATTTTTTTACAACACTGCCCAAGTTTCCCTGGTTGTATGTACTCAAAAAATACAAGCTCCCTGCCCCGCGTTTTCTTTTCTTTTTTTTTTTTTTTTTTTTTTTTTTTTTGTGCTTGAGATCAAACCCAGGGCTCCCTGTATGCCAGGCAAGTGCTCTACCACTGAGCTACACCTGCAGCCCCACAAGCCCCAGCGGAAGCGGGCACTGTGCTGGGGTGGCACTGAGACCCTTGCACAGCATGGCCGGCAGCCAGCTATTACCACACCAGCAGAAGTGCTCAATCAGATTACTTTCCTCTCCTCCCCTCCCTGCTTTCAGACCTTTCAGAGCTTTGCCTCCACCCCAACGGCAGGGCCACTGCTTACTGATGGATCTCACACCTACACTGGTTGCCTCTGCTCCCCACACTGGGGAGGCCTCGGGACCCACCACGCTGCCAACCAGAGCCAGGCAGAGCTGGCCCTGAATCCCAGGAGGCTCCTCTGGGGACGCCCAGGGCTTGAGAGCTCAGCCCCTACACCCAGAAGCAGCTTCGGAGCCCTTGCTCTCACTTGCTGGCCAGGCTGACTGCAGCACGACACATTTCCCAACCAGAAAAGACCTTGAGTTTCCTAGCACTGCACGTGCTTAGCAGACGTTTCCTCCCCTCCTCCCAGGGCTGGCCCTTTGTCCCCACACTGCCACCACCAAGCACTGTTCCTCATCTGCTTCCTCCTTATCAACAAACTGTGCAGACAACAGATGCCTGCAAGTCTTTGGGCAGGTCCCCTGGGAGACACCGGGGACAGTGTCCCAGTCACACAATAACCACGAGCTCTTGTCACTCCCTCGATGCACTTTTTATTTTGAAAATCTTCAAATCCACAGAAAAGACGAAAGAACAGAACAATGAGCACACATGACCCTTCCCCTGGATTCCCCAACTGTGGACAATAAACACACTGGGGCATGTGTGTGTGTGTTTATATATAAATGCTTGTTCTTCTGGACCATTTCTTTATTTTTCTTTGTGGTACTAAGGATTGAACCCAGGAGCTTTGCACTGAGCTTTAGCACCAGCTCCTTTTTATTTTGAGACAGGGTCTTGCTACATCACTGAAGTGCTCAGGCTGGGCTTAAACTTGTGATCCTACTGCCTCAGGCTCCCAGAGTGCTGGGATTACAGGTGTGCACCACCACGCTGCAGCTCCATTTCTTGTTAAATTGTAGAGGTGACATGCGACCCTACACAACTTTAGCATTTATTCCTGAGGACACTTTCCTACAATTATCATAGTATTGGCAACTCCAAGCCACCAAAATTTCAGGTAACAGCATTCTGAAATTCAGTCCATATTTAACTTTCTCCAGGGGTCTTGGGAATACCTTTTATTTTGGACCCAGGATCCAAACTAAGCTCACACATGGAATCTATTACATCTGCTGCTTTGTTTGATTTGTTTTGTGGTGCTGGGGATCAAGCCCAGGTCCTCACACATGCTAGACAAGCGCTCTACCAGTGAGCTATATGCCCACACATCCCAAGCCTGTTAGATCTCTTTAGTCCCATGTTTGGGTTTATCCTTTGTGACACTGACCCTTTGGAAGAACCTAGGTCAGCTGTCTTGTAAACTGTCCCCCACTCCAGATTGGCTGGAATTTTTCCTCATGACTGGACATAGCTCAAGCAATCTAGGCAAGAAAACACCGCAGCAGTGATGTTTGGTCCTTCGTATGGGATCATGTCAGGAGTTGCACACATCGTCAATGTGCCCAGCAAGACTGAGGCTGTGTGACCACTTGGTTAAGATCGTGACACTAGATCTATCCATTTTATTTATTTAATTTTATTTAATTTTATTTTTTTGAGACAGAGTCTCACCATGTAGTTCAGACCAGCCTTGAACTCACTATGTAGCCAGGCTGGCCTCGAACTTGCAGCAATCCTCCTGCCTCTGCCTCCCAAGTGCTGGGATTACAGGCGTGCGCCACCATGCCCCGCTATCCATTTTAAAGGTAGCAACTTCCCTGTGAAATTAATAACTAATTGGTGAGGTGACATCTTGAGACTCTGAATGTCCTGTTTCTTTACAGCCTTTGCCTCCATAGATAATCCTTTCCTGAATAAATTACAACGGTGGATAAAAATGACATTTTACAACTGCTATCATTCTATCTACATTTTTTGCTGTTTGCATAGTCCCACATCAGAACAACACGAATCTCAACACACTTCTCAGATTCAAAACAATCCCAGACCCATGGAGGTGCTCACTGTGGCTCTCAAGGCCAGTCGGGCACACATGCAGCCTTGGAGCTAGTGGTGGTGAGGTGTGTAGGTAATGCCTCGTGTGTGTCCCCTGCATACCTCGCCGGCTGACCACTAACCCTCCCAGTCCCCGAGGCTGTGCACAGACAGCGGGGGCGACACAAGGTCACAGCTAGAGCACTGATGACCTTGAGTCCAGCCAAGCAGTCTCAACTCTTGACCACAGATGAAGCTATGGCAGCAAGATGGTATCCACCCAGCTCAGCAGGGACACTTGCAGACTGGCTTGCTTTGCTTTTTACAGAATTAAACAACAACAAAAAACTGTGATGAAAACCACATACCATAACATTTACCACTTTCTGAATGTACAGTTGAGCGGCATTAAATACACTGACAATGATTTATAATCATTACCACCTATACCTCCAGAACTCTTTTTTTTTGAGACAGGATCTCACTATGTAGCCCAGGCTGGCCTCGAACTCACTGTGATCCTCCTGCCTCAGCCTCCTGAGAGCTGGGGTTACAGGCATGCACCACCACGCCTGACTCAGAACTCATTTTAAAAACCTGGAACTCGGTACCCACTTAACTCTCTGCTCCCCTTCCTCCCCGCCCTCTCCCATCTGTCTCTGTGAACGAGACCTCTCTGAAGAGCAGCTCATCTTCTTCTATCTTGCAGGCAGACCACATGAGATTCCGGACTTCTCTGAATGAGGACTAAGAGAATCAATGTTTTATTTTAATTTTTTGCAGTCCTGAGGATTGAACCCATGGGCACTAAGCTACATCCCCAGCCCTTTTTTGTGTTTTTTTTTTTTTTTTTTTTTTTTTTAGGCAGGATCTCTCTAAATTGCCTAGGCTGGCCGGAATTTACAATCTTCCTGCCTCAGCCTCCTAGTGCTGGGATTATAGTCATGAGCCACACCCAGCCCTCTCTGCCCTTTTGTCACGCTGGGATTGAACCCACAGCCTCACACACACCAGGATTCTGGGCAAGCCCTCTGCCACTGGGCTACATCCTCAGCCCCTCTTTTTGTAAAATCAATGAATAAACAGTTCCAAAGCCCATAGCTTTCTATACCACAAGCAGTTCGACCTCCTACGCAGTCCCAAGGCAACCCCATATCCATCTCTGGGTGCAGGGATCCCACGGACGCGAGTGTCAGGCCCGCTGCAGCCTCTCTTCCTCTAACCACGCTGCTCTCCAAAAATAATCTTGTCTTCGGTCTCCCCTCTGCTTGCACCAACTAGCAGTTTAATTCCAGATCCTTTCTACTAAAGATCTATACAATCAACAGGACCTAGTTTTTTCTTCCAGCAACAGAATTTAAGTCAAAGAGGTGGATCTCTAACAGGACACTTCCTGTAATAAAGGCTCCACACCTCCGAACTAACTCTGGCTTCACAGCTGTAAGAGGCAAGAAGGAAGGAGGCACTGCTTTACATCCAGCGGACAAGTGTCTTTCCAGGAACCAGTGTAGACGTTTTGAACAATTTGGGAGAAGCCGAATCAGACAACAGCCCGAGGACGGCATCCTCCGAAGAGGCCGTCTCTGCTCTGCAAACGCAGCACAGGGCAGGGCACCCTCTGCGCAGGCTCAGCCACTCACTGGCCACGCAATCCGGGGCGAGTCTGCACCTCTTGGGCCTGCGCTTCCTCACCGGTGACACGGGGATCACAGAAGCAGACAGAGTCATGCTGAGGACTGCACCTGAGTGTGCTTGGAGCAGTGTCCTTGCTAAATCTGTGCTTAATCTGAGGACGAACCCTGTGATCAAGTCACAGCCACAATGACAGGCAGGTTTCTGGATGGGTTTGATGGCGAGGACGGAAAAGCCAGGGACGAAGCAAGACAATGCTAAGATGGTGCTTCGGTGGTCTCCAGAGAGGGCAGCAGGCTGTGAGGACCACAGGGTAGGGGAGCAGGTAGCACCCCTCCCACTCTGTCCCTAAGGAGCCCCAGCCCCTCTGGGAACTCCAAGGTTAAAGAATGTCCTGGGGAGACAGACAGACCTACAATGCCAGCCCTTCCCGGGCATCAGAGGCCCACCAGGCACACCTAGTATGAAAGCGGACTTGGAAACCTGCCTGGCTGAGCTGCTTTCCTTCCTCAGGAGACAAAGGAAAAGCTCCCTTCCTCTCCCCTTCCTGTGTTGTTTGTGGCTAAATTTCCAGCCTCTGGCCTATAGCAGGCCTGGATGAATCCTGTACGCGTGGATGGATGGATGGATGGATGGATGGATGGATGGATGGAAGGGTAGAAGCAAGTACATTCTGACAGGTGGAATCAATCCAAGTCCCATTTTGGAAGCAGAGTTCAAGGAAAGGTTGGAGGCAGCTGTTCTCTTCAGGAGGAAGCTGTGGAAACGCTCCAGGGTCAGAGGTGGCACTTCGCTCTCTGGGTCACAGCCGGGCTTCCTTTCTCGATGTGAGGACCTCCCTGTCTCGGGATGAAAGAACTGCTGCGACGATTTCACATGGCAGCCTCAGCTGATCCCTGCCTCTGTTATGCTCTGCTCTGACGGGACCCAAACCATTTCAGTGACCGTCTGAAATCAGGACATATGGGACAGGAGCCATGCGTCACAGGCACAGCTGGCACTGGAGCCAGGGTGGGGGCCAGTGCTTCGTGTGGTGGAGGGAGCCTTTTCCCGTGACGAGTCTCCGTCATGCCGTGCAGAATGCTCACAGCTGGCCACTGGGGCGGCCTCTGGACCAGGGCTGCTGGGGCTGTAGCTGCAGGAAGAGCAGATGGAAGGTGTGGAGACCAGGGACCCCGGATCCCCTGCTCCAGCCTCTTGTAGGAGCAGAGAGGAGGAAGCAAGACAACCCCGGCGGTGGCCCTCGTGGTCAGGCGGGAAGGAGCTGGTCCCGAGGGCCGATGTTCTGACACAGTCGAAGCTCACCTCTGCGGCTTGGCAAGCAGAGGATCCAGGAGTCTCCCTGGGGCGGCCAAAGCCACTGACGTGTCCTCAAGCTGACTCTGTGTTCCCGTCCCATCTACACCCATCCTGGCTGAGTACTTTTAGGTAAGTTTGAGGGACTGTTTTGAGAGTTAAACGAATAAATATGTATAAAAAAGTCAAAACACTACCTGGCATATAAACACCTAATAAACAGCAACTTATCAGAGGCTAAGATTTACCCTCCACCCCCAAATTCTGATTATAGGGGGAAAAATACAGTAAAATTACAAATGATTTTTACTTTATTCTTTATTTTTTTCTACCTTTTAATTTTCTACAAGAAACAAATATCGCTCTCCCACTGAAGAAATGAAAACTATTCAGAAGGCAAAATACTACTGATGGGAACCGAAAGCCAGAACTAGCTGAGAAGGTACCAGAATGAGGCCCCGCGCTGGTCCAAGGGGTCTCTGCCTGAAGCTCCTTTTACAAGAGCCCGAAAGTCGGGAGGTGTCAGAGTTTCCTAGAAGAGGCCCAGACACTACACTGCGTTGGTGACAAGGACGACTTTTCCTGTCTAGACACTGAAATACTTGTCGTTAAAATTAAGATGTAAGAGATGCGAGAGCCAACACACACATACTCCTTGAAGGCAACGTTGAAAATCCAGGCAAACTGACCAAACACAAAAATAATCTGTAATCTCATCACCAGCTATGCAACAGCTGGCATACTTCCTTTGAGTCTGAAACTGGTTTTAAACCTAATGGAAACAACCCACCATACTGACAGGTGTAGGTGAAGGGCAGGTCGCGGGGACCCGGGGTCACTCCCTGGTGTTAGTGAGATCTCCACCCCGTAAACATGAGCATCCCAGGAAAGGCAAGCAAGAGCTCCCACCCAGGAAAGCCTCCAGGTGGACCTCCAACTCTGCTGAGTACGGACTCCAGGGCTCTTCCTTGGGATTTTAGCATTCACAGGAGAATGGGGCTGGAGGCATAGCTTAGGGGTAGAGTGTGTACTGAGCATGTGCAAAGACCCAGGTTCCATCCCCAGTGCCCAAAACAAAACAATAAAAGCTTCAAAATAGGAGAATGCGCATAATACAATCCTGGCCCTAGCTAGGTATATAATGTGCTACAAAACACAGAGTCACCACAGAGGCGTTCTTGGTTAATGTAAATAAAAAGAACATTAAAGCAATCAGCTAGCTCCCAGCAGCCAGGCCTCAGACAGTGCGAAGAGCAGAGGGGTGCTGACGTCAATGTCCTGTAGTGCTGTACAGTGCACAGCCTGTTCTCCTATCAGCAAGGACACGCAGATGTTCTTAGAAGGGCAACTGGCTTGTTCGTGCCGCGTGTCCAGGATCAGCTGGTAACGCAGGTTTAAGACTGCGCCCTGCAGATGTTTCCAGATCATATGCAACTGGAGTTGGGGCTCAATCTATTCCATGTTCTACTGTTCACCCAACACCTAACACAGGCCCAGCGCATAACACATGCGCACACATGTCACAACGATACACGTGCATATATGATACATATGCATAGTACACGCACGTCACACATGATACACATGCATACACGACACATATACATACTACATGCACACATACACGTCACGTGTGAGATGAATCTTCATGGACAGGAGTTGTGGACATTCCTTCAGTTCACCATGTCTCCCCAGGCGGACAGTGTCTCCAATACAGCAGAGTTCAAATCAACGTTTTTCCTTTTAATGATCTACCTGTGTGGGGTCAGGGGCTCCCGATCACTGCGTGTTCATTTAAATCCTCCACTCCTCAGAACCTCGCACTCACAGCCCAGAACCCCACGTCCTGGACAAACAGGCCTGGGCGCTAGGCTTGGTGAGGCAAACTGTACAGTTTCACAGTTTCCGGCACAGCCAGCTGCCTGACAGGCAGTTCACACACAATCCCTCCCCCGAAATAGCTCGAAGCCTGCCAGTCTGCAGAGATGAGAACAGGAAATGGAAAATCACCATGTCCTCCGGCTCCCGGTGCGGTAACATTCGTGCCCGAGCCTGGATTTACTCAGCGTGGCCCTCATTAGATGGACCACCCTTTCCAGTCCGGCCCAAGCTGTGTGGCCACCACCCAGACGCCAGTGATTAGAAGACAGCGCAGCTTTTTTAGGGGGGGAATTGTCACGTGAAGTGTACACATCAAATGTAAGATCCATCCTGACTCCTGAACTGTTAAGCCATCCACAAATGTTCTCCACAGCAGGGAGGAAACAAGTGTTTCTCCTAGCCACTCTCGTGTGAACCACAAGGAACTACTAAATTATCCCCTGCATGGGGGCTGCCATGTTTCCTTGCAGATTTGTGCTTAATTCTGGCAGGAAATCTGCTTTGTCCTGGAAAAACCTCTCCCCTTTCCTCTGCTGCCCACCAGTAGAACCCTGGAAGCATCTCAAGCATTCCAGATTTGGGGAAGCTGCCATGCTTAACTTCCCCCGGCGCATTAGTTCATCCTTGTCTACCAACGGGGATTAAGACTGCTTTCAAGTTTCCGGAAATCTTCAGCAAAATTGCCAGTGGGGTCAGCCTGTCCTGCCCCCTGCTTTGCTGTCAAAGAAGTAATTCTGCAGAAGCAGCAGTTGTGGAGAAATCAAAGCCGGGGTCAGGGTGCAGTGGGACTGGAGGGAGGGCTGAGTGGGGAGGAGCCCTGGGACGAGTGAAGAGTGAAGAGTGAAGGTGGTTTCCTGGGAGAGGGAATGGCCTCTCCTAGACTCTCCCGAGGCCCCATGGGAGCACCTGGACGGCAAGAGCTTTCATCCGTATTTGCCCTAAGAGATGAGGCTATTGATTTCTGGGTAAGAAGCCCTAAAAGCAATTGGTCTGCACACTATTCCTGGTCTGGGCATGTGGACCACACCCTGGCCACAGGGAACAGGGTAAGCCACGGCGGGCCCTGGAGAGGGCAAGAGGCAGGAAGAGGCATTGCTCATTCCGGCAGTTTATTGCTTAGGTGGAGAGGACCGGTTCCAAAGGCTCCCCCAAGTCCAGTTCAATTAGGAGAAAAGCAGTCCGGTCAGCTCCCACTTGAGTTAAAGCCTCTGCAAGGCCATTAAGCACTACCCACCCAAATCCCAAACACGCACACTCTTTGAAGAAAACAATGCCACCTCTGGGAGTTCAGCTCACAGGCAGAGTCACATCTGCGTGCAAAGACACGGAGAAAGACAGCTGCTGTCACACTGTGCAGGGCAGGGAAAATAACGCTCGGCGACATAGAGGGCCCACAACAGAGGGATCATGAAATAAACGATGGTGTTTATGAAATGAAGGATCTACAATCAATAAAAGGAATAAGGTAGGTCACATGGGCTGCCAGCGAAGATGTTCCCCGGTGTACTGGAAAGAAAGCCCCTTCCCTATGAAAGTACTTAGGTACATTTATTCATACTGACGATTTTTGTTAGTCATGGTGGTTATAAAGTCACCTTAAACCATGAATTAGTAAATTAGTGAAGAATGAATTACCGCTTCTAGGGAAAGAAAAGGAGTTAGGATCCCCTAAACCTCTGATGGCAACATCTCCTCAATCCAGCAATCCTAACTTTGTTTTGGTATTTCTGTTTAATGTGCCATATAGTTGATTTGTTAACACTGAACTCACAGTCAAGAACACTACAAGCAGGGCCCAAGCAAAGCTTCTCTAAACACATGCTCACATTCCCTCCAAAGCACAGCTCGGCCTTCTCGAGCTCAGGACAAATGCTGGACAGCACTTCAGCTTGTGCCCTGGGGCCGCTGCACACAGCAGACATAGGCAAAACACACAAAAATGAGGAAAACACAATACTAAAAAGGACACACACACACACACACACACACAAAAGCTCTTGTTTACAGTACAGGACTAAAACAAGGAGGCCGAACCCCTCAGCCTTGCTCCATCTGAGCTGGGAATGAGTATGCACACAGGGCAGCATGAACTTGTCATCTGCCTGTGAAGGACCGAAAAATACCATCATTGATTTGGGGCTCAAAAGAATTTTGCAAAGTGCTGGGGATGGAGCTCAGTGGTAAAGCACTTGCCTAGTGTGCATAAGGCCCTGGGTTCTACTCCTAGTGCCAAAAAAGGAAAAAAAAATTAGCGAATAGGTAAATTCATGAGTACAGAATCCCTGAGTAACAAGGACAGACTGTGTGTGGATGCATAGAACAGTTCTAGGAGAACACAGCAGAGCCGTCTCGGAAGACTCAGAAACTGTTTCCGGAAGTTATCTCTGCAGAAGTAGGATGGGAAACAGATTTTATTTTCTTCCTCACTTAATAAGTGGTAATAAACTCTGTTTAGAAAACCTACAGACAGAAGCTGGGCCTCTACAGGTTAGCTCAGCGCAGCATCACAGACCCACTCCGGGCTGAGGGACCCCGGCCTGCGGGGGCACCAGGACTGGAAGTGGGGTCTTTTCCTGGCAGAGAGGCCACACAACCACTGTCCTCCTTCTGGGAAGAAGAAGGGGGCTGAGAGAGGCCAGCAAAGGGCTCAGCCTCACCTATGAAAACGGGAAGTCACAACTCTACCCCCAGAAGCAGATGACTCTGTCGCCCCCACTTTCCACTGCTTCTTGGACCAGAAGCCTCTGGTTCAGAGGAAAACAACGGGGCAGTGAGAAACCCTGTTTTCCCAGGGATGGAGTTCGGGCTGGAAATGACAAAGAGAGAAAACACAAGTTAGCCAGGAGGAAGTGTGATGGTGTAGGGATTAGATGGGGGGCGGGTAGGCAAAGAAGAGAGTATCCGGCAATTTTGCTCACTGGGCAGTTCACATGCATATAATCCCCCCTCCGAATGAAAATGGTTTTCCCAGTTATAAACACACATAACAATGTCTATGTCTGCAAAGATACACAGCAAACTGTGGCGATGGGACTGTGAATATGGGGAAAGTAATTTTTTACAGTTGGTACTTCTATAGCTTTTGGATTTTTTTTTTTTTTTTTTGCAATAAAAACAACTCATACAGACCAGAATAGACCTAGAATAGCAAAGGCAATTCTGGTCAACAAAGGCAAGGCAGGGGGCATCACAATCCCTGACTTGAAATTATACTACAAAGCTACTGTGATTAAAACAACATGGTACTGGCAAAAAAAAAGACCCGAAGATCAACAGAACAGATTAGAAGATGCAGAAACAACTCCAGACATACTAAGCCACCTTATCTTTGACAAAGGTGCCAAACATATTCACTGGAAGAAAGATAGCCTCTTTAATAAATGGTGCTGGAAAAACTGGCTCTGCACATGCTGAAGCTTAAAATTAGACCCATATCTTTCACAATGCACTAAACTAAATTCAAAATGGATCAAAGATCTAAATAATAAAACAGAAACATTAAATCTGCTGAAAGATAGAATAGGTAAAACTCTTGAAGACATTGGTGTAGGCAAAGACTTCATGAATAAAACCCCAATTGCACAGGAACTATCACAAAGAATCAACAACTGGGATCTCATCTTATTAAAAAGCTTTTACACAGCAAGAGAAACCACCAACAGAGTGAAGAGACAACCTACAATGTGGGAAAAAAAATATCTGCCAGCTGTTCCTCAGACAAAGTATTACTATCAAGAACATATAAAGAACTCAAAAAAATGAGACCTCCCAAATTTAAAGAGCCAATCCAAAAATGGGCATCTGAGATGAATACACACTTCTCAGATGAAATACAAACAGCAAATAATATATGAAAAAATGTTCAACATCACTGGTCATTCGAGAGATGCAAATTAAAACAACATTGAGATTCCATGTTACCCTAGAAAAAATGGCTATTATCAAGAAATCAACCAATAAAAAATGCTGGAGGGGCTGTGGGGAGAAAGGAACCCTTCTCTACTCTTGGTGGGAGTGTAGGCTGGTACAACTTCTGTGGAAATCAGTGTGGAGACTCCTCAAAAACTAGGAATGGAGGTCCCATTTGACCCAGCTTTTCCCTTTCTGGGTATCTTCCCAGAAGAATTAAAAACATTGTACTACAGCAATATATGTGCACCCATGTTTATAGCAGCACAATAGCTAAATCTTGGAAACCCAAATGCCCATCAACCGAGGAATGGATAAAAAAGATGTGGTCTTTTCACACAGTGGAGTACTACTCAGCCAGAAAGAAGGATAAACTGGAAACTTTTATAGGTAAATGGATGCCACTTGAGACCATACTCATAAGTAAAATAAACCAGAGGCACATGTGTAAACATTGTATCATCTCCCTAGTGTGAGAGGCTGAAAGAGTAAATAAGAACCAAAATGTACAATAGATATTGTAAAACGGGAAGAAACTGCTCACAAGGAGAGAGAACCTGGGATGAGGGAATGGAGAAAAGAAGGAAGGGAAAAGCAAAAAAAAAAAAAAAAAGTAAAAAAAAAAAAATATATATATATATAAATGATAGTTAAGATAGATATACTACTAATTTCTCTTAGTTCATTGAAAAGAAAGGTTTGTGCTAATATTGTTTGGACAATTGAATGCTGGAGTATCTTGTACTCTGAGTAACTAATTTAAAGATAACAATATGCAATGTATTAACCATTGTTACCCTCCTATTATGTTGTTTTGAAATTTTGTTCTATTTTTTCTCTTTAAAATAAAAATTAAAAAAAACATACTTCTTTTATTTATTTTGTTTTGTTTTTTGAGACAGGGTCTCGCTTTGTAGTTCAGGCTAGCCTTGAACTCGCTATGTAATCCAGGCTGGCCTCGAACTCATGATGATCCTTCTGTCTCAGCCTCCTGAGTGCTGGGATTACAGGCGTGCACTACCACACCCAACCTGTATCTCGTATTTCTTGCACAATAATAAGGCCTCATACTTAAGGCACGGGGCCCTAGCAAAAAGGCCACTCTTGCCTTGCTGGCTTTCCCTCCCACTCTTGCTCCTTCTCTGGCTGGTCCCTGCCCCAAGGCTAAGGACTCAACAGTCCGGTCACCTCTGAGCAGCGACCAGCAGGCCAAAGCAAAACTCACGAAGTTCAACACAGTCAACACAAGAGCTGCAAGTCACCCCTTAGGTGTATACCTGAAAATACAGAAAACGAGCGTTCAAATGAAACGGCACCCAAATGTTCACCACACACTATTCACAAATAGGCAAAAGGCCAAACTGACCCCAAAACCCCTCAACGGAGGACTGCACTGCCAAACTGCGGCATACGCCGAGGAGTACGAGCCAGCCTCACAAAGGGATGGAGAATGACACACGCTACCACAGGGAAGCCCTCGACAACACCGCGGGAAGAGAAGGAAGCCAGACGCTGGGCGTCAGGCATTGTACGATCCCTGCTCTACGACAGCGCCGGAACAGGCAAATCCATACAGACGAAAGCGGACGAGTGGTCGCCAAGGCTAGGGGAGCAAAGGAGTGGGAAGCGACTGCTGAATCGGCCCCAAGGTTCCTAACAAAATGCCATTGCACTGTGCACTTTAATGGTACTTTTTTATTACAGTACAAATTATACCTCAGTTTTAAAAAAGAAAAATAAAAGCACCAAGCGGTGTGACCTCGGGCAGGTTACTGGCCTCTCTGAATCTATAAAACGGGCATCTGCGCGCAGGAGCACGGGGGCCGGGGCGGAGGGCTGGCTCCGAGCGAAGCGCGGACGGCACGGCACCAGGACAGGCACGGTACGGAGCCAGCATGCCGCCAAGCTGCGGCCCCTGTGAGGACGACCGTCAGGGTTCACTGCCAACGCCCACTCACCCGGAATTCCTGGGGTTTCCATGCTGTCAAACCATCCCTTTAGTTAAGTAACAAAAACAACTACAGAATAGTTGCGGGGTGATGTATAAGATTAGAGGAGAGGGTGGCTTTCCTATACTTGCAGTACATTTGCATCTGTCCTACAGAGAGCAATTCTATCCTGTGTTGAGGTAGGAGATGTGATTAGCTCTGTCACAGAGACAAAGGGGTGGCTTCGCCTCGTACCCTCTGTGGAGTGACCTAAGAGCTCTGGCTTTTGACCTCCTTCCACAGGCTTGTGGACAGGGCCCTTGTCTGGTTCCCGTATTACCGGGGCAGCAGGGACTGTAGGCAGGTAAGAAGGTTCCATCTCTGCCAAAGCCCTTATCTGGAAGCAGCTAGAGAAAGCTGGGCACTGACAGGTAGGCAATAATCCTAGCTCTTATCTCACAATACTTTGGGACCAAATTAGCAGAACTCCAAACGTCCCGAGGCACGGTGACCCCATTAGGGCTGCCTGCCGGCCCGGGATGAGAGCAGGAGGGATGAATAGGATTTCAGGCTGTCATGGAAACTTTTCTTTCCTCAGGCCTCCAGAGCATATGGCAGGTGTCCTGAAAATCCGTCCCTGCCGCCCCAGGCTGGCTGTGCCCGCAGACACGTGGGTGGGGGCATCTGCTTCTCGTCTGAAGGCCCCCGCACTCTGGCATGGCGACAGCAGCACAAAGGAGTCTCCAGCATGTGCCTCATGTCCCGGGCCCCCAGACAGACGCTTGGGGAGAGCCGCCATGGCCCCCTGGAAATACAAGGCCCCTGCCCCTGCAGCCCAGATGCAGCCCACAGATCACTGACAGGGGCAGGCCAAAGGCTACAGTGCAGATTTCCCCTGTGCTGTCTGAAATGTGATGCCCGTTGTGCCCTTGCTGATGTCTTGCAAGCCCTGAGTGTCCTCTGCAAGTGAAAGGGGGTGCATATTAATTTGGGGCTTCAAGTGGCACACAGGCTGCATTCCCAGTGAGCCCGAGTCCCACGCAAAACACAGGAAATACAGCTGGCCCAAGGCAGAGAAAAGTCACAGACAGTGGGAGAGTAAACCACAGCAGTCAAAGAGACTGTCACCAACAGCAGGCAGGAGGTTCCAGGTGGAAGACAAGAAGACTTGGACAACTCTAAAGCTGTGCTTCTCCAACTGGGTGCTGGTGCTGGTGGGGATTTATGGCCAGGAACAGAGAGAGCCACAGCAGAAAACGGGTGCCATCAGTCCGGAAATGCAATAAAGCAGGATGGTAATGGACAGTGGGGGAGAGTGAAAGATCTGACGGAAATCTAAAGATAAAATACTAGGTGCCAGAGAAATGTCCTCATTGCAGCTGGCTACTTGGAGCCCGGGGCCTTTGGGGCCTTCTACTCCACAGTAAGGGCACCCGAGAGAGGTGCAGAAGCCAGGCCCTAAGGGAACACTTAGCTCCAGGTATTGCCCTGATTGCACAAGGTCTTACCAAGTGCCAAGCTCCTTTCTTTCTCTGAAACTCACTGGTTAGTGGCAGCGGTGGGTGTTCATCAAAGCCCATGATGCCATGGTTCTGTAGGTTAGAATCCTGACCTGTCGAGGGTAGGGCAGGAAGGTTCCAGAGTGCGGGGCCACAGTGACATTGCACCAGGTTCAGGGGCCAAAGGCAACAAGAAGCCACCCGGGCAGAGAGAACAGCTCATGCAAAGCTCTGGACAGGAAGGGGCTCGGCCAGTGGGGCTGGAACCCAGAGCTGGGAGAGGAAAAGGCCCAGGGTCAGAGAGGCAAGAACTTGAGGGTTGGGCCGGTGAGATGGCTCAGCGGCTTAAGCGCCTGCCCGGCAAGCGCAAGGGCCCGAGTTCAACTCCCGGATCCCACATACGAAAAAGGGGCCGGTGATATCGCTCAGCGGCATGGGCGCCTGCTGGCGCGCGAGGTCCTGAGGTCGACCCCCCGGTACCCACAAAAAAAAAAAAAAAAAAAGAACTTGAGGGTTGGTCTTTATCCTGAGGTGCTCGGTGGATTTTAAATGGCAAGGTGGTGTGGCAGCCCTGTGTCCTAAGGACAGCATTCAAACAGGAGCACACTGAACAGTAATCCTGCCCAAGGCGGACAGATGGCCTCGGCCAGGCTGTACTTTCAGCAAGGCCCCTTTGCGAGGTGCAAACCCCAAGAGGGCTGTGTTTGGGCCTCGTGACTACATAATGGGTCTTGCCTAGGGCCAAATGAAGCAGTCATATTTCCAACCACACCTCAGAACACTGGTTGCTAGGATTCCCTCCCAGGATCCAAGAAGCAGGAGACAAGGGGTTAAGAGCACAGCTCTGGCACCATGCACTTCCGGTCTCGAATCTTGTCTGCAATGTATTAGCTGGGCAACCCACAGCAACTAACTCCCTTCTTTCCTTCCTTCTACCCTCCCTCCCTTCTCTCTCTCTCCCTCCTTTACCCTTCTTTCTTTCTTTCCTTGCACTGGGGATTGGACCTAGGTCTTTGCACTGGTATATACCCCTAGCCTTTATTTTGAGACAGGATCTAAGTCACCCAGGCTGGGCTTGAACTTGCAATCCTCCTGCTCGGCCTCCCAGAGCGCTGGGATTATAGATGTGCACCACCTTGCCTGGCTCAAAGCAAGTTTCCTAAATTCTCTGGGCCTTGCTAAGATGGGGTACTAAAAGTATGTCTCCTAGGGCCCACTGTGTGCATTTACTCAGATCAAGTTGCTAAAATCCTTACCACTTAGTCTAATGCATTCCAGATGCTAAAAATGTTGGCAATTATCAATAGAGCTCACACCAAGCAAAGGACAAACACAGATGATGTGCAAAGCCCTCTGAAAGGCTCATTGCCGTGGTGGCAGAGACGGTACCGGTGTGGAGGAAGGGATGGGTCTGCACTTACTGGCAAGCAGGAGGCAGGAGACCGCCACGGTATACAGCTGCTTGGAGGCGGTGATGTTATAGCGGTCCATGAAGTGGTCCAGCAGGTAGATGGCCAGGTGCCGGGCCGCAGGGCACAGCTGGCAGTGGCTGCTTAGCAGAGTCAGGATGTCCACGAAGAACCGGCGGCTCTTCAGGAGCGGGGAGTGGGCTCCGAAGGCGGGCAGCTTCAGTTCCTGGGGGACAGGTGGGGCAGAAGCAGGTCAGGACTCCTCTGGAGAGCCTCAGATGCCCCAGGACACTGAGGCCTCAGGGCCCGCTGCAGACCAGCGGGGACGGAGGGGATCCCTTCACATCCTTGTTGGTCCTGCTTCAAGTTTCAGGTGAGCAGCCCCCTCCCCCTCTATTCCTGAAACTGCTGGGCTGTCTCCCATCTGCCCTCCCTGAGCACAGGCTCAGTAAGTGGCCAGAGGGACAGAGGAAGCCAGGCATTCCCTGGGGAGGGCTTGCGAATTGAGATAGACCACACAAGAACGAAAGCCTGGAGGCCGGAGACCACATCTAAATTCTTGTTCTGATACTCAGCCCGGTCCCCAGATGCTGGTCACCTGTCTTTCCCTTGTTTCCTCCTCCACAGCTCAGGAATACATGAAAAAATGTATGCAGAATGTCTAGCGTATGGCTGAGCCAGTGGCACATGCACATAATCCCAGCTTTCAGGAGGCAGAGGCAGGAGGAATAGTAAATTCAAGCTTAGCTGAGGAACTTAGCAAGATCCTGTCTCAAAATAAAAAGTTAGGAGGGCTGGGCAGCCGGGCATGGTGGCATATGCCTGTAATCCCAGCACTTGGGAGGCTGAGGCAGGAGGACGGCTGTGAGTTCGAGGCCAGCCTGGGCTACATAGTGAGTTTAAGGCCAGTTTGAGCTACACAGCGAGATCCAGTCTCAAAAAAATAAAAAAGAGAGGGCTTAGGAGGTAGCTTCGTGCCAGAACACTTGCCTACCATGTGTGAGGCCTAGGTTCTTTTTTTTTTTTTTTTTTTTTGTGGGTACCGGGGGGTCGACCTCAGGACCTCGCGCGCCAATAGGCACCCGTGCTGCTGAGCGATATCACCGGCCCCTTTTTCATATGTGGGTTCCGGGAGTCGAACTCGGGCCCTCGCGCTTGCAGGGCAGGCCGCTTACGCCACTGAGCCATCTCACCGGCCCGAGGCCTAGGTTCAATATCAAGTACTGGGAAAAAAAAAAAGAAGCACACAGATAGTAACCTGCCAACGCCCACAGCTCATTCCCTCTGTGTGTAGGAGTAGGAGTGACAGTTTTTGTTTTGTTTTGTTTTGTTTTCTGAGACAGGGTTTCAATATGCAGTTCAGGCTGGCCTTGAAGTTGCTTTGTAGCCCAGGGTGGCCTCAAACTCATGGCAATCCTCCTGCCTCAGCCTCTTGAATGCTGGGATTACAGGCATGTGCCACCACACCCGGTGAATGACAGTTTTTTGAAAAACAAACAAAAAATCCTAAAAATGTTGTTGAAATGATGGTACAAGGAACTCCCAAGTACCCTTCACTTGAACTCACTAATTGTTTATGTTTTGACTTCTTTCTACATGCACACAAAAGTTCCAGACATAACTAACCCAAGAATAAATAAGTGTATAAATCTTTATTTATACACTGCCATGTTATCTGAATTTTATACATCTAACACAAGGAAGACCAGCCCCCAAAAATATCAGAACAAAGATTTTTACAACAGGAAAAATTCTGCTTACATATCTACCATAGTTACTGTTCAGAAAACATTTTAGCAAGATTTTGTTAAATAGGGAAACTAAACAGAAGCAAAACTGAAGGAAAACAGGAAGAAGCTGGGAGAAAAAGGACTATGAGAACTCACCAATAGCAGGTTCCAGGGGGTGGTGCTGGTAATAAAACACACTGGTGTCGCTCTTTGGTGTGCGCTCCCCTCTTTTTGTGGTGCCGAGCATTGAACCCAGGGCCTCGCACACGGTACACAAGAGCTCTGCCACCCAACTACACTTCCAGCCCAATATGAAGCTTTTCTCAACTGTTAGCTTAACTTGCCACAGAATAGGATGAGAAGGAGGTGTCTGTTCATTCATTCACTCATCATTCATTCATTCATTCATTCCACTCAGTAAGTACAGTATCTGGTGCTTTCTGGACACGAGGCATTATTCTAGGCACTGGGCAAACCTCTGGAATAAGGTAGACACAGACCTAAATGTAGGGCAAAACTGTAAAATTCTTCAAAGAGAAGAGGACTACATCATTATGACCTTAGATTAGACAATGGTTTCTTAAATATGACATCAAAACCCGAAGCAACAAAAGAAAAAAAATGGAAGTTGGATTTCAAAATCAAAAATGTCTGTTCTTACACTGAGATACCATCTCACCCCAGAAAGAATGGCTACTATAAAGAAATCAACTAATAACAAATGCTGGAGGGGCTGTGGGGAAAAAGGAACACTTCTCCACTGTTGGTGGGAGTGTCGACTGGTACAGCCACTGTGGAAGTCAGTGTGGAGATTCCTCAAAAAGCTAGGGTTGGAGGTCCCATTTGACCCAGCTATTCCCCTTCTGGGCATCTTCCCAGAAGAATTAAAAACATCGTACCACAGTGATATATGTGCACCCATGTTTATAGCAGCACAATTTGTAATAGCCAGATCTTGGAAACAACCCAAATGCCCATCAACTGAGGAATGGATAAGAAAGATGTGGTATTTTTATACAATGGAGTACTATTCAGCCATAAAGAAGGATAAACTGGAGACTTTCATAGGTAAATGGATGCAACTCGAGAAAATACTCATAAGTGAAATAAACCAGAAGCACATGTGTAAGCATCGTATTGTCTCTCTAGTATGAGAAACTGAAAGAGTAAATAAGATCCAAAATGTACAATAGACATGGTGAATCAAAAAGAAACTGGTCAAAAGGAAAGAGAGACTGGAATAGGGAAAAGAAAGAAGGGAAAGGGAAAAAAACAATTGTGTATATATATATATAAGATGGTTAAGATAGATACACTACCATTTTTACTTAGTTCATTGAAGAGTAAGGTTTGTGCCAATAATGTTTGGACAATTGAATGCTAATGTCTGGTGTCCTGAATAACTAACTTAAAGATAGTAATACGTAATGTATTAACCATTGTTACCCTCCTATTATGTTGTTTTGCAAATTTGTTCTTTTTGTGATTTGTTTTGTTTTTTCTTCTCTTTAAAATAAAAAAAAAAAAGTCTGTTCTTTAAAAGATACCATCAAGGAAGTGAAAAGACAACTCACAGAATGGGAAATATTTGAAAATCATGTGTTCCTAAGAAACTGTATCTCAAACATACAAAGAACTCTTTTACATTACAGCAATAAAAAGCACGCCTGTAATCCCAGCATTCCGGAGGCTGAGGCAGGAGGATTACATGAGTTTGAGGCCAGCCCGGGCTACACAGTGAGTTCAAGCCCAGCCTGAACTACCTAGCAAGACCCTGTCTTAAAAAAAAAAAAAAAAGTATATACAAACTCAAAATAAACAAGTGTTGAGCCAGAAGTGGTGGTGCACACCTGTAATCCCAGCACTTGGGAGGCTGAGGCAGGATGACTGCCGTGAGTTTGAGCCCAGCCTGGGCTACATAGTGAGTTCAAGGACAGCCTGAACTGCATAGTGAGACCCTGCCTCAAACAATACAAAACAAAACAAAAAACAAGTGTCGGTGAGCATATGGGCAAACAGGAACCCTCCTAACTGCTGGTAGGAAAGTAACATGGTGCAGTCACTGCGGGAAAGAGCTTGGCAGGCCCTCAAAATGTTAAACTCCGAGGAACCACTGAGCCTGCAATTCCAATCCTTGGTATACACCTAAGAGGTCATAACAAAGCCCACACAAAAACTTGCACATGAATATCCACAGCAGCATTATTCATAATAGCCCCCACAAGGAAACGACCTTGAATGTCCAGCACCTGATAAGTGGATAAATGATAACGCATGCAGAGGAACATCATACACGTCACACAGGGATGGGCCTTGGAAATGTGCTGAATGAAAAAGGGTCGTTGTAAGAGGCCGCCTATCGTCTAATTCCATTCATGTGCAATGTCCAGAATAGTCATTCCACACAAACAGAACGCAGGTCAGTGACTGCCAGAGGTTGGGGCAGGCGTCAACGGGGGACAGCTGCTACTGGAGAGCTCGTGTGTTTCCAGAGTGCTGAAACTATTCTGGAATTAGATAATGGTGATGGCCGTACAACTTTGTGAATATATTAACAACCACACGCTTTTAAAACGTGGGTTTTAGGGGACGCAAGTGATTATCTCTCAATAAAGCTTATAAAGAAATAAGACGCCTCGCTCAGGGTCGGCGAGAGCAGGCACTGAACACTAAAGCAACTACAGAGCTCCAGGCAGTGATGGGCGCCATGAAGGCCACTGCAGACGTCTTCCTCCAGGGGGGCTGCCCTCATGGAGGTGGCGCAGGTTGAGGTTTCACACTGTGACCCCTTCTCTGGCTTGTCCCCTGGAGACGGGATGCAGCTATCTTCAGGACCCTAGAGATTTACGCACGGAAGGTGCCCAGACCCTGAATAAATCACTTCCTCTCTCTATGTCTATGTGTAGGAAAAAAATTGAGTTTGAAAAAGTCCCCTAACCCCTGAGCCTTATTGAAATAGCATAAATCTGAGACTAGAAGGCTTCCAATATGTCCTTTTCTGAAAACATTTTGTTTCTATCTACCTACCTACCTACTTTTTGTTACTGGAAACTGCTTTTTTTGTTGTTTTGTTTTTCTGTGTGTTTTTTCGTGGCATGCTGGAGGGAGAAGAGAGAACCCAGTTTTTTTTTTTTTTTTCTTTTCTTTTCCAATCAGATTTTATTGGTACATTTTAGATGCACATAATGATTGCATTCATCATAGAGAATTTGTACCCGTACATAATGTAACTTCCCCCCCCATTCCCCTGCCTTCCCTTCACCCCTCCTCCCCTCCCCAGAGAACCAAGTTTTGGAAGGACATCTAGGAATTTAGGGAAGGATGCTCTGCAGGAGAAATAGCATCCACAAGGCCACACAGGTGTCCACTGTGGCATCTATAGTGGCTGGAACAGCCAGGCAAGTGGGTTGTGCCTCATTTAAAAAAGCAGCTCGGAAAGGGGGGTGCCAGCTCAAATAGCTGCCCTGCTGTGAGGGGAATGGGGAGCCATGGAAGGGTTTGGAGCCCCACATGAGTATCACCCAGCCAGCTCTCCCTGGCCTAAGGCCAGACAGTCAGCAGTGGCAGCTGCAGCTCCCCAAACAGAGCTCCCATCCCCAGCGTCCCCCACATGGTAACCGGCTGCTTGGGTATTTATTCTACGCATAGGCTCCAAGTTCAGGCTCAAGACGAGAAACAACCACAATCACGGACCCTTGGTGTCTGGTAGGCCACAGCAGCTGGAAATCAGCCTCCTCCGCCCAGTGACCTTTGGCTGGACAATGCTACCCTCATCAGGGCAGTTCAAAGCCCCCGAAGTCAGATATGCAGTATTTAACTTCCCTCCCGCTCCACTGAGCCGAGCTCAGTACCTTCTAGATTTCCCCTTGTCCCAAGTGACAGAAGTGAGCTCAAAGCAGCGCACTGCACATCTGACCAGGTACAAGCTCCTGGGAAAGGATTCTTTGCCTTGGGCAGATTCTCAAAGGAAGCCACTGATGCATAAAAGAAAAAGCGATGGACCACTAGAATAGGCAGCATCCATGTCAAGAAGGAGCATGCAGAGTACAGTGGCACAGGCTGTCTCCCGGGGAGGCTGAGGCAGGAGGATTTTAAGTTCAAGCCCAGCCTAGGCAATGTAGTGAGGTTGCCTCAAAATAAAACACAAAAAGGGCTGGGGATATAGCTTCATGGGTTCCAATCCCAGTACTGAAAAACAAAAATCAGACAAATGGAGTGAACAGGTAAGGAGTTTTAGAAAGGCTAGTTTCCAGCCTGGCAGGACTGTGAAAGATTCCTAGAGAGAGGTCCCCAGGACACTCTTCCTCTTTATCGATTTCTGTTTGTCCCTTAAATCTTGGTATAAATGTGACTTCCCAAAGAGGCTGTCTTGTAGTTTCTTGTTGCTGAGACACAATACCGACACCCACAACGTTAAGGCGAAAGGTTTATTTTGGCTTCCAGTCAGCAGAGGTTTCAGTCCATAGTCCCCTGGCTCCAAGGCAGGGCAGGTGGCGGAGGAGAAAGAGCTCAGGACAGGGCAGTGGACAGCACAGAGAGCGATCCGGGGAGGAGGGAGGGAGACAGAGCCTTCTGGGCCGCGCCCCCAGTGACCCTCTCCTGCAGCCAGGCTTCACCTCCCAAATCACATTTAGCTATAACCTCATCAGTGGACCAACCCCCTTGCTGAGTATCACACACCCAGAGCCCCACCTACAAGCACAGGAGGCTTTGGGGGGAACATCTAGACACAAACCCTAACAGAGGCTTCCCCAGCTCCCATCATTCCAAGTCAACCTTCCTTTATTCTCTCTCCCTGCATGCTGCGCTTCAGGCCCAAATGCTACTATTTATGTCTCTTCTTGCTAAACTATGAGCTCCAGAACGCAGGGGCCAGATGTCTTCCCACGCGGTTTGCGCAGCGCCCAGTAGGGTGGCTGGCACTGAGGCAGGTGTTCAAAGTATGTGCGGAGTAAATAAACAATGAATACAGACTTGTCCCTCGCTGAACCAAACCCTGCCCCCTCCCTGGCACACGGAGAAGCAGCTCCGGCTGCAACCCCAGCCCCCACTCACTAGCCTTGGGCACATCGGTTCTGGCTTTCAGGGCCCTTATAGGAGAAACAGGGGTCACGCTGCCATCCATGGAAAGTACTGGAAGGTACTGGGCACTCGGCAAGCATGAGCGGTGCTTCCCTCGAGCTGGATAACCAAACTCCAGATAAGCGGCGTTTATCCAAGGCCTGGAGTTCTGTGAAGAGCCCTTTAGCGCTCAGAGAAATGTGCTTTGAGTAGCGTGGAATGATGCTTTCAACCTCGGGGTGTGCAGACAGCTGGGGCTGAGGCGCTGCTGCCAGAAAGGACAACAGTCGGTCAGCGCGTCCTTGGCGGCGCCCCCAGCCCAAATGGAATTAGCTACGCTGAGCCGGCGTCGCTTCCTGTCCCCCAGAGAAGGGCGACTCAGCCCCACGCGCAGCGGCAGGCTCAGCGTCCTCCCCCCCTCAGCTCCTGAGCCATTTCCGTACCCAATCAGAGGGGAAGGCATTCGCCACGAGGCTGCGTCCCCCCGCCCGCATTCCTCCCAAGCACTCTTGACCTAAGTCGCCTCCAAGGCCGCAGCAGCCCCAGTGCGGGGCGGGCAGACACAAAAGAGCAGCCTGCCCTGGCAGCTCGCGTGGCTCTCCGGACCAGGCAGGTGCATGGCAGGCAGTCAGCAACCAGGCCAGGCGGGTGACCTTCCTGCAGCAGCAGGCCTGGTGGGGAGGGGAAAGAGAGGGAGGGAGGGACGGAGGAAGGACGAGGGGCAGCCCGCCCTCCCGCTCCCCAGCTGCCGGCCCTTTATCACCTGAGCCAGACGGGGGCGGGGCCACCACAGGTGCGCCTGGAATTTTGTCCAACTTTCACTTTCATGCTTTCAACAGTGTCTGAAGTTTTAAAAAATTCCATGTAGAACCACTTTATTATTTCAATGACTAGAGATCCAGTGTAGTAAGGCCCAGTTCAAAACTTATATCCAAGCATTTCCTGGCAACCTGTATTGAAGCCCCCCAGTGCTTCATTCCCAATGATGCCACGCCCATGTGGAAGGAGTTTTTCTTCTTCCTACTAATTATAAATTACAATGTTCACTGATGAATTTTATTTTTTTTTTTTTTTTGAGACAAGGTCTTGCTATGCAGTTCAGGCTGGCTTTGAACTCACTGCGTAGCCCAGCCTGGCCTTGAACTCACAGTGATCCTCCTGCCTCAGCCTCCTGAGTACTGGGATTATAGGTATGCGCACCACGACCCGTTTGATGAATTTTTAAGAAAAGAATCACAAATGATCACTTATGATCCCTCACTCAGAGTGAAGGACCAAGTTTTACATGATGTTGTGGATTTTCTTTTTTTTTCCAGTGGATGTTTCTTTGTGCAAACTTCTTTTACTTTTTTTTTTTTTTTTTGGTTACAGGGTTTCACTATGCAGTTCAGGCTGGCCTTGAAATCACTTTGTAGCCCAGGCCAGCCTCAAACTCCCACCAATCCTCCTGCCTCAGCCTCCCAAGTGCTGGGATTAGTGTGTGCCACCACGCCCAGCATTTTTCTTGGTTTTTTGAGACAGGGTCTCGCTATGCAGTTTAAGCTGGCCTTGAATTCATGGTGCTCCTCCTGCCTCAGCCTCCTGAGTGCTGAGATTACAGACAGGCACTACCATGCCTGGCTTGCAAACTTTCATAAAATGGGATCACAACCTACAGCTGCTTCGATTCCTCTTAGAGAGCTTTGTGAACAACATTTTCAATGGCTGCACAGTATTTCACTGCAAGATTGTACCATGACTTCACAAACCCTGATTCTAGACATCTGGGCTGCTGCCGCTGCTCTTGTTCTCTCTCGTTTAGCTTTTATTCTTTTTAAAAATTTCTGAGTATTAATTACATAGAGCAGCGGGTCTCATTTTGGCACACCAGTACATACCTATAACAAAACTTATTTTCACCCCCTTTATTCCCCTCTCTCTTCTCTCCCTTCTCCCTTGTCTCTAATAATCTTCCTTCTATTCTCATGTCATGTCTCCTTATTTTTCCCCCAGATTACTCATATGAAAGAAAACCTACAGTATTTGACTTTCTGGGCCACTTAACATGATGGGCTCCAGTTCTATTCATTTTCCTGCAAATGACATAAATGTTCTTCATGGCTGAATGTCCCTGTGTGTGTCACATGTTCTTTATTCACGTGCTGACAGGCCCCCCGGACTGCTTCCACAGCTCAGCTACTGTGAACTGTGCTGCAGTGCACGGGGGTGTTCATCTATCGAGGCGGGATGCTGGTTTTCTCTCAGAACATACCAAGAAGCGCCACAGCTGGGCCAGTTTATCCATTTCTAGTTTTTCTGAGAAGGCTCCACACCATCCCACTAACAGCACAGGAGTGTTCCTTTCTCCCACACCTTCGCTTCTCTTCCTTTAGGTCTGTTTGGCCCCTCCTCGAGCGGCCTTCCCTGACCACTTCCCACAGCCCGCAGTCGCTGCTACCTGACTCGGTCATCAGCCGTCCTCCCTTCCACCCACATGATGGGATGTCCCTGAGGTAGGGAGCCACTGCTCTCTCCTGCTCCTGACTGTACCCTCGAGTCCTGCCACACCAAAAGGGCCCCTGCACACCTGAAGAATGAGTGACTGCACGTACATGAATGAATGAATGAATGAATGAATGAATGAGTGAATGAGTGAGTGAATGAATTAAATGTTTTAACAGGGTCCTCTCTCTCTGCCTGTGGCCTTTTTTGGCCCTCTTTCCCTTTGGGGCTCCCTTACCCACCCTTGCATCCTGGGTAACCTATGGGGGTAACTGCCCGGACCTGTTGGGAGCCCCGCTGTGACACGCAGTGTCACTGTGAGCGAAGAACTATTCAGAGAGGCAGCAGTGTCAGGAAAGGGTTGACTCCTTCAGAATCCACTCTCCGTGTGCTCAGAGCTCTGTGTGGGATTTCTGCAGCAACAGAGGCTCAGCGGGGAGGGAGCGTGCCCAGGAACCAAACCTACAGAGTCCCAAGCCAGAGGCAGCAGGCCGTCCATACAGGCTGTGGAAACCCCTGGCAATGTGGGTCCCCTCTGCTGTCCCTCCCCAAAGCAGGCCACTGCTTGCCTATCTGTGCTGGGCTAGCAGTGTCTTGGGCTGGACCGACCCAAGGGGAAGACCCCTGCTGAGAAGATGGAGGAAAGAGAGAAAATTCAGCGTGAGCTGTCCCACGGCTCTGCACAGACACGCACGGGTCAGGACAGCACTCTGACCTCGGAGGAGTCCAAAGGTGATGGTGACAAACTTAGCCAGTCACCCAGTTTTCTCCTGAGGGGAGGAAGGAAAGTTCTCTTGTTAACTCTTTTTTTTTTTTTTTTTGTGGGTACCGGGGGGACGACCTCAGGACCTCGCACGCCAGCAGGCGCCCGTGTCACTGAGCGATATCACCGGCCCCTTTTTCGTATGTGGGATCCGGGAGTCGAACTCGGGCCCTCGCACTTGCCGGGCAGGCGCTTAAGCCACTGAGCCATCTCACCGGCCCTCTTGTTAACTCTTGGGGTCCTGCACTGCCTTGTTTTCTTCTAATTGCCTTGCAGTTTCACTTCTCATTATTAACACTCTTCCTTTAGACATCAGTTTAAAAGTCACTTTTTTTTTTTTTTAATTTTGAGGCAGGGTCTCGCTATGAAGTTCAGCATTCAGGCTCACCTTTAACTCACTATGTAGCTCAGTCTGGCCTTGAACTTGTGGCCATCCTCCTGCCTCAGCCTCCCGAGTGCTGGGACTACAGGTGTATGCCATCACACCTGGCTAAAAGTCACTTCTGAAAAAGTGTTCCCTGCTCATGCTTCTATCAGACGCTCGCCAAGCACCTAGAACTTTTCATTCCCTCCTTCATCCACTCTTACTGCCCTTCCTCCCTGCTAGATGGTCAGTACCATGAAGGCAGAAACTGGGCTGGTCCTGTTCAGCCTCATGACCCCAATACTTGATACAAAAGCAACACTCAACAGTTATCCAAATCTCCAAGTTTTGAGAGTGGTAACTACTAATAGAAATTACTTGTTCCTGATCTTAGGTTGTGTACAACTACTCAACCTATGAACAATAATCTGCGATGGCTTGTGTCTAGATGTCCCCCCAAAGCCTCATGCACTCAGAGGTGGGGCTTTTCAGAGGTGGCTGGATCTAGAGTGTGTGATGCTGGGTTCAAGGTGTGTGACTACTGAATTAGTCTACTGGTTGGGTTGGCACAGTTCTGGGTGTGGATAATGGGAAGGCTCATTCTGGGTTTGAGTGCTGCCCGCCCTAAGGGTACTGAATAAAGGGACAGAAAGAGGGCTGCTGCGGCCACTTGCTGGTTGCTGCCTTCTACCTTCTGCCTGCTCTGAACTGTTTCCTCTCCGCCATGCCACCCTGCCTTGGAGCCAGCCAACTATGGACTGAAACCTCTACAAACTGTGAGCCGAATAAATCTTTCTTCCTTTAACTTTGGGTGTCGGGTATTTTATCTCAGTAAGGAGAAAAGTAACTAAGACAAACTCCCAACACTCATGAAGCCCAGAGAGGAGGTCCAGGAAACCAGGGGGTCTGATGTCCAGGGGAAAGAGAAAGCAGCTCCTTCCTTAAGGGTGGAAAGGGAAGGTGCCTCAGCCTCCCGAGAGCAACAGACGGTCTTCAGGGAGAAAGGGCATCATTATTTACAGAGAACTGGGAGCTTCAGGAAGAATTATGAACTGTGTACCTAACGATCATTGCAAAGTCAATGTTTCTCAATGTGTGTTCAACAGCACACCAGTTCTGAGGTATCCCCCCTGAATACGGGGGTTCTGTTTGCTGTGGTTTGGGAAACACTGCATACCCCAGTCCTCCTTTCTAAAAGGAACTATAGATTAGCC
Source organism: Erethizon dorsatum (assembly GCA_028451465.1). Classification (NCBI taxonomy): domain Eukaryota; kingdom Metazoa; phylum Chordata; class Mammalia; order Rodentia; family Erethizontidae; genus Erethizon; species Erethizon dorsatum. The sequence continues at coordinate 14,599,297 of CM051836.1, forward strand.
CAGTAGACGCCCTGAAACATTTAAAATTTTATACAACGTTCCAAAATACTAGGTTAAATTTTTTTTTTGCTGATTCTAAACCCAGAGATTTACTGAAAATCTTGCTGAGATGAAGAACTGCAGTTTCCGACTGCACAATTGCCCTTCTAAGAATTTCCCTGGCATTAGTATCCTCGGAGAGGCCTATAAGAGGCTGCAGAAGCCAGCTCAGCCAAGGGCTGGGTGCTCCCCGGGAGAGGTCCAGGGACTGGACCCAGGATTAAAGCCCCCCACCCTGCCCCAGCTCATACATAATATCTGTTGCACATTTTCTGGCAGCTCTCAGTCCTCCATAAATACTGACCTGCTTCCTCCTTAGAAGCCCTTTGTTGCTACTGAGTAGGCTGAGGCACGTGTCACCTTAGGCAAGGAAGCTGAAGGGCAGTTCCCCAAGCTTCCCTCACCCCGCACTCCCGTCCCCCACTGCAGGTATATCTGGAATTGCTCGTTGTGATGAACAAAAATGGTTTTATACCACCTTCTGAGATACACAGATCCATCTGTACCAGATAGCTATAGGTTTAAGATAGTTTGAGAGCTTATACACTTATCATAACAAGATGTGAAGAAACACCCTGCGTAACCAAGGTGACCAGCAGGAAGTGGAGACTTGCAAATCTCAAGAGAATGGGGAGGGGTGTTGGCTCCTCAGAGGCCTCCGGAGTCCACACCCACCGGCAGCAGCCGTCCCCCCACCCCCAGCCCATTGCTTCACACACCCGGAGGAGTTATTTTCGGTAAAGCAACAACACCCCTGTGGGAAGACGATTTCACCACTCTCCAGAGGGTGCCTGCCAGTAGCGAGTGCGAGTGTGTGTGGCCACGGATGCCAGTAACATCCTCGTCCACTGAAGTCAAGCCTGAGGCTTGCTTTCAGCAGTGAGAGGTCAGCACAGGTGTCACATCTGTCACTGGCCCCTTGTCTCCTCAGCGAACGGTAGGCGGGGCAGCTCACACACCCCTCCTTCCTGGAGCCAGAGCCGCTGCCCCCGGGGAGAACGCTGTACCAGGCGACCACACATATCCTCCCACCCCTCACCGGTCCCCATCCCGCCACGCCTCTGAACCCCTCGAGTAAACAGTCAGTGCCCTTTTATGTCCCCCATGAAGATCAGTGGCTTCCTGACAGAACCACATCCCTCACATCTGGGCTGGGGACGCCCCTCGTCCTGTCCTCACAGGTCCTTGCTATCTGGGAACAGGGGTTGTGACCTGTCCCCCCCCCACTCCAGCCTCTCTGTAATGAAGTTAAATCAAGGGATCACTCCTCTTTCCCTGGGTAACGGTAATTCTTGGCTTTTTGTTTTATTTTATTTTTTTTGTAGTGCTGGAGACCGAATCCAGGACAACATGCACGCTAGGCACGAGGTCTACCGCCCAGCCCCACTGTTACCTAGCAACTTTAGGCAGTGGCCCCCAAAGCTCTTCACTCCCAACTTCCACCTCCTGTCTCCAATCTCCAGATTCCATCTGTGGCTTCTCCTGGGTAACCTGACCCTAACGTGAACCCTAAAAATGATAGGCAGGTAACCCCAGCACCAGTGCTCCCCAGCTGGACACTGCTCTCCTGCCCACCCAGGGTCCAGGGCTTCTCAAACGATGGTCCTCTGGCGCATGTATCAGAATCTCCTGGAGGCCTGTTTAAAAATAGAGGTTCCCCCCTGTACTGGGTTGAACAGCACACGCCCAAGATTCATGTCCACCCAGGGCCTCAGAATGCCCAATCTGACCCCAGCGAGGCGCAATCAAAATGAGATCAGAAACTCCGCGGATTGTCAGGAGCCACTCGAAGCTGGAGGAGGCAAGGAAGGACCGTCCCAGAGAGGCCTCGAGGGAGCACGGCCCTGCTGGCACCTAAATCTCAAACTTCTGGTGTGCAGGGTGGCGAGAGAGTGTTTCTGGTTCTGCAGCCTGTACCCCCGCCCCGAGCCGCTTTGATACAGCTGTCCTAGGATCCAACACGCCGCCTTCGATGCGGACCCTCTGGATCGGAACTCCTGGGGCTGCAGCTGGGTGGGCACTTTCCTGTGCTTTGCAAGTTTGCATCTGGTGGACACCATGGAAATAAAGAAGTCTGCTTTGTTGAAAACATGGTGGGTCCCACAGTGGTGACCGTTTTGTTTTGGTGGTGCTGGGGATTGAACCCAGGGCCTTGCAAGTGTCAGGCTGGCGCTCCACCACTGAACAACACCCAGCCCCACCGCACTCGGCACAAAGTCAGCTGCCAAAAACACACGCTACCAGACAGAGTGAGCGGGTGTGGATATTCAAGACCCACTAGGGGCCGGTGAGATGGCTCAGCGGCGTAAGCGCCTGACTGGCAAGCGCGAGGGCCCGAGTTCGACTCCCAGAACCCACATACGAAAAAAGGACCTGTGATATCGCTCAGCGGCACGGGCACCTGCTGGCGTGTGAGGTCCTGAGGTCGACCCCCCGGTACCCACAAAAAAAAAAAAAGACCCACTAGTACCTCAGTCAGGGTGTGTAACGCCCTCTTTTTCTTTCTGAAACAACTTTCCTAATCAAATGAGACAATGTGTGCAAGGCATTTGGTAGTCTTGGTGCACTGTAGTGACCCCGTAAACATCACTCCCTCCGTTTAGTGGGCGGTCTGTCCTTCAAGATTAGGAGAAACTAAGTTTCCTTCTGGGGCTGGGCACTCCAAGAACAATGCTCGCGGTGAGAAAGGCTGCTCACGCTCCACTCTGGAGTTACTTTGTTCCCACCAGGGACCTGTCTCACTGGTCCTAGGTCCCTCCCTACCGTCTAAAACCTCCTGGGTCTCTGCCACGGCCCTGGGTGGCTGCAACACCCAGATAACGAGGAGCCATTTCCAGGGAGTGAGCAGCTCACCTTACATCCTCCTACTTTTTTGGTTTTTTTGAGACAGGGTCTCGCTATGTAGTGCAGGCTGGCCTCAAACTCACAGCAATCCTCCTGCCTCAGCCTTCTAAGTGCTGGGATTACAGGCGTGCGCCACTACACCTGGCCCCTTACATCCTTCTTAGAGCTCTCTGTGTGTTCTCAGGATCGGATGCGAACTTTTAGGGAGACCTGCACCCCCAAGTCAATGCTTCTGGTCTAACTCTCTGTCCTAACCACGACCTTGCAAACACATGACAATCACACACTGCCCTAAGCCCTGGCAGACCAGCTTCCTCCACTCCTTTCTCTAACTCTACTCATCCTTCCAAGCCCTATCAAAGACCACATCCTCTTTACAGCTTTTCAAGACTCCCCAGGCCAGGAGGCCTGGCCTTTGGTACAGTGGTTATCAGTGATGGGGGGCCAGGCTGCCTATGCGCTGCACGGTCTGCGGTAAGATACTCACCTCTCTAAACCTCGCCTGTCCCACTTGTAAAATGGGGATGATCGGAGGGCCCAGCAGAGGGGCTCCCCTGAGTTCTCAGCTAATAGAAGGGACCTCAAGGTCTGAGTACGCAGCAAGTGCCCATTTCAGGGGCGCTGTCATTATTGGCTATTATGGCCATTACCGTATGCCTGTCAGTGTTTTTTTTTTTTTTTTTTCTGCGGGTACTGGGAGTTGAACTCAGGACCTCTCGCTTGCCAGCAGGTGCTCATGCCGCTGAGCTTTATCACTGGCCCCTGTCAGTGGTTTTATATGACTGTCCACAGCTATGCTAAGGACCTCCAAGGCAGAGCTGGAGCCATGTCTTTTCCTAGCACAGCCTTTTTGGGGCTGCAAATAATACAAAGAGCGCATTGACGACTGTGAATAAAGAGGCTATATAGCAGGCATTGAGCGCCAAACAAGCCACTGATGGATGGACAGACAGACGGAGACGGAGACAGAGATGGTCCAAGGAAATAAGCCAGAACTCGACCTCCCCCAGACGAGAGGCAAGCAAAGCGTTCCTCCCTCCTGAGCAGAAGGCCCAATCCCTTCTCCAGAAACGTGCCTCCAGGGAGGGCCCTGACACCCAGGAACATGTCTTTAATCAGCTGGCAAAAGCCTCCCAGAGCCCGGGGTGCCGGTGCCCTCAAGTACTCTCAGCACTCTCTGAGGCTGGGGCAGAAGGATGGGGTCCTACTTCTGCAACCGGCTCAGGGACTGTATAAATACAGAAAAGGAGAATGATTCGGCAAAATTGTGTACTATGCTTGCAACTCTTCTCTAAATTGGAAGTCATGTAAAAACCGGATGTTAACACAAAAGCAGAGACTGAAGAGAGATTTCAACTTGGAGTCGGCAGCTTGGTACCACAAACCCCTGCCTTCTGCCCTAGGCAGCACTGCCCCGGGCGTGAGCTGTCATGAGGCAAGTCCCCACCTCGTGTCCCCAACTTCCAGGCTGTACTGCATGCGATTCCTGTGAGTCTTGGCTAATCAGGTCCTGGCAACAGCAAACAGCTGGGCTTTTGGGCACCAACTCTCCCACTTAATGGTGGGTTTAGGGCCAGGGATATAGCTCAGTGGCACAGCACCTGCCTGGCAGGCCCAAGGTCCTGAGTTCGATTCCTGGTACCAAAAAAAAAAAAGGGTTTACGCCTCGTGATGAAGCTCTTGGAGGCTGGTATCTACCAGCATGGTGGAGTTACGGGGCCATGTTACCTGCCCTCCCAGACTTGGCATAGGGAAGTCCAGGAAGGCAACTTGGGGGCCACCACTCACAGCCCTCAGTCAGATAAGGCGATGAGCATACACCAGTGGTGGTGGCGGGGCAACAGGGGGCTCTGCTTAGAACTGGGGAGCCAGCGCTTGCCTGCGAGGGCCTCGGTGGGCACTAGACAGTCACACGGACTGCGCTAGGCGCTGACAGAATCGTGAAGCCGCTCCAAGAACATGCAATAAGGGGCCTGGCCCTGGCCCTGTGTGGAGGCAGGGACAGCTTCGCTAAGAAAGTGAGGTTTTAGTCTAAAGCCAGAGAACAAGTAGGCTAAAGCACATTTTCACCCCACAGGGGTAGGGAAGGGTAGAAGCCAAACTGCTCACAGTGAACTCAAGTTTAATGACAGCAGGAGGGAGGAGCAGGTCAAAGAATGCAGGATGCCCATCGAGACAAATGCGCTGGCTTCGCAGATATCAATGGCATGAAAAAAAAATTTTAAGGCGACGGCAGGGAAAGGGATTGTTAAAAAATAAAAGACTTAGACATTTTAAAAAACTGTGCCAGGTGTGGGGGTGCATGCCTGTAACCTCAGGAGGGAGGGAGAGTTGAGACAGGAGGATCACAAGTTCAAGTCCAGCCGGGCAATTTAGTGACTCAGTGAGACCCTGTCTCAAAACAAAAAATGAAAAATAAAAAAGGAATGAGATGTAACTCGGTAGGAAGACTCAGGGTTCCACCCCCAGTTTTGAGGGGGGAAAGTAATGCACAGACTTTTATCTGGATTTGACATGAACAAGTCAACTATAAAAGCCCTTTTTTTTGTTGTTGTTGTTGTTTTGTTTTTTGAGACAGGGTCTCACTATGCAGTTCAGGCTGGCCCTGAACTCACTGTGTAGCTCAGGCTGGCCTCGAACTCACAGAGATCCTCTTGCCTCAGCCTCCCAAGTGCTGGTATTACAGGCATTTGCCACCATGCCTGGCTGTTTTGGTATTTTTTAAGAAGGCAGGGACTATGTTGCCCAGACCAGCATTGCCCATGCTCAAGGGATCCTTCTCCTGCCTCAGCCTCCCAGGGTAGGCAGCACTAGGGTTGCACACCACTGTTCTCAGTTATCTATAAAAGCTCTTTTTGAGACAACAGGGAAAACTGAATATAGACTGGGCACCAGCGATTATTAATAAATTACTGGTAATTTTGTTAGGTATGATAATAGCATACTTGTGGTTTTATTTCGTTTTGAGAGCCCTTATCTGTTGAGGGTTTTTTTTGTTTTGTTTTTTGTTTCTTCTTGAGACAAGGTCTCGCTATGTATCCCAAACTTGCCTCAAACTCACAGCGATCCTCCTGCCTCAGCCTCCCGAGTGCTAGGATTACAGGCATGCACCACCACGCCCAGCCTGTTAGTTGACATTTATGGGTAAAATGATGCACTGCTTAGAAAACAGATGGAATGGGTACTAAGGCGGAGGGGGGCATAGTGGGAAGAGAATCATGCTATAATTCCTCTACTTTTGGGTAACTGTTAACATTTCTATATAAAAAATTAAGGAAGGGCCAGTGAGAGGCTCAGCGGCTAAGTGCCTGCCTGGCAAGCGTGAGGTCCTGAGTTCGACCCCTGGTACCCACAAAAAAAAAAAGGAAAAAACAGTGGTTTACTCCAAAGAGTCAGAGGTACTCTAAATTGTCTGGATATTTCTTTTTAACAATGATCAGAAATATCAGCTCTTACACAGGACTAGGCTGTCAGCCGTCTCGAATGGCTTCACTATATTTTAGCCTATGAAGCGCAGTAGGAGCGGATTCCCTCCTGATGAGCACTAAACCCTGCCTCGCAGTCACTGCACCTCTCCAGTTCCCAACGCTGGCTTTGTACGACATCAACATCCTCTCCTCCCTCCTCCTCTCCCCACTACAACACCCACCCCCATCACCTGATGGCCATTTCTCAACTAAGGAGCTGGTAGTACAGTGATGCTGCCTCTATCACAAGAATGCCCATGCCGGGCACACCTGTAATCCCAGCACTCGGGATGCTGAGGCAGGAGGATCATCCATGAGTTCGAGACCAGCCTGGGCTACATAAGCCTATCTCACCCCCCCCAAAAAAAAAAAAAAAAAAAAAAAAAAAACCACCAAGAATGCTGAGTCTCTGGCACTGTCCTCTCCAGCAACCCCAAGTGACCCAGTGCCTTAGGACAATTCGAATTCTGCCTGCAAAAGATTCCATTACTAAGTGACTGCCACTTGGGCTGGGGGGTGGCATACGAGGCAGTGCTGGATCTAGAAGAGAAGAAGGGCTGTTTCCCAGGCAGGTCCCCTGAATGACCCCTCCAGCCTTTGACAGGGGTCTCAAACTGCTCCCTGCTGCAGATAGGGGACATAGACCCTACAGTAAATCCAGAGAGCACCCTCCCTCTTGCTTTCCCAACCTCTCGAGATTTCCCCACTCTGGGTTCTTAGTCTTTTCTTTTTGGTAGTAGGTTTTTTTCTCTTTGGACCAAGCCCAGGCCTGGCTTTGAACTCATTATGTAGCCCAGGCTGGCCTGGAACTCAAGGAAATCCTCCTGCCTCAGCCTCCCAAGTGCTGGGATTACAGGCATGCGCCATCATGCCCAGTGAGACACTGTTTTTAACTAATCCAGATGGCACTAAGTTTTAAAATTCTATCCAGAGTTAGCAGAGTTCTTGCGAGGCAGGCATTCTGCCATACCACGAGCAGAAGTGTAAACTGGTGTAACCTCTTGAGAAATTATTAACCAATGACATGCAAGCTTCTTAAAACCGTATCCTGTGAGCAACAATCCCATTTCAAGAATTTATTCCTGGGAGCATGCTCACAGGTACATGGACAAGGATCACCCCACAGTGCTACGTAAAATCAACTGCTACAATGAAAAATTCTGGCAGGCATTCAACGGGGGAATGGGTGAACAAAGCATGTTGCACACATGCAGCAATATGACTCAGCAATAAAAAACATAGATGCAACCACACGTATGCATCACAAAAGCAAGCCATGAAGCTTAAAAAGGCAGGCCAGGAGGAGCACGCACATACACCACCATTTATGCGGAACTCTAGAAAAGATGTGTCTTCCAAAAAGCAGATCAGTGATTGTCTGGGGCTCAGGGCAGGATGGGGGCAACGGACTGAGCAGAGGAACTGGGAACTTTCTTTCTAAGTTGATGGTGATGTCCTCCACCATGATCGTCGCGGTAGTTGCTTGAGTGTATACATTTGTCAAAACTCACTGTACACTGTAATCTGTATGTACACATAAGGTCTGTACATTGTGCCATACAAAAACTATACTTCAATTTCAAAAAAAGTGAATAAGCCATTCCACCTAAATATCCAACAAGGAGGTGGGTTAGCCAAACCGTGAGGCATCCATAAAATGAAACACTGCATGAGGCTAGAGAACAGGCAAGATAAAGCCAGCTTTGTAGTACAGACAAGGGAAAAAATTAAGTTTCAGAATTGCAATATATTCTACAGCATATTTATAAAATAAAAAGTATATATTTGAATAGAAAATGACCAAAAGAAAATGTTCTACTTATTTATTCAATACAAATCTATTGAGTACCTACTACATGCCATTATTTTTACAATGGGCAGAAGACAAAAACATCCTTTCTCCTCATGGAGTTTCCATACCATGATTTCACTAATAAATTTAAATTATTAAAATGCAAACGTTATAATAATGAAATGGTTGAGTGTGTAAATTATACTACCACAGGTGTCAGAACACAATTTATGCACAGAATAACTCTTACAGGATTCATGAGAAATTGAGATCAGTGGTGCCTCTGGGGGAGAGAAATTAGGGGCAGGGATGGAAAGAAATCTTTTCACTATCATTTTACATGCTTGACTTTTTTTTTTTTTTAACCTTGTTCACATGTTATCTATTTTAAATAAGTAAGATTGGTTATTTCTAGTTTTTTGCTGGTATCCAATAACGAGGAATTGGGTGGAAAAGAATATGCGAAAGGTGTATATGGATAATGAACAAAAATGTCTTAAGACAACATTTTTCCATTTTTATTAAAAAAAACATTCTAAACTAGAAGAACATACTCCAAACATCAAGAGATTGTTTCAAGGGCTGGTGAGATAGCTCAGTGGCATAAGCGCCTGCCTGGTAAGCGCAAGGTCCTGAGTTCAACTCCTGGTACCCACACACGAAAAATGGGCCGGTGATACCGCTCAGCGGCATAAGTGCCTGCTGGCAAGTGCGAGGTCCTGAGTTCAACTCCTGGTACCCACATAAAAAAAAAAAGATTGTTTCAAAATGGTGGGGCTGTGAGGGTAATTTTACTCTCTTCTGTTTGCTCGTCTTTATTTTCTGCAGTTACCTGTGTGTGTGCTTGTGTGTGTGTGAATCCTGTGTAACCTCCTTCTGCCAGGTGCTCAGATACACTCAAGAACTGCTGGCCGTACTCCCTTCCCCTGAGGGGCTGAGCGATGTAGGAAGACAAAGCGTAAGTCAAGGGCACAGGGCCAGCTCCCCGCCTTGAACGTCCTGCCCTCGCTTCGCACAGGCTGCCCGGCCAGGCAGGGTGCCCTGCCAAGCCCTTCCCCGTCCGTGCTCTGCAGAGGATCCCCAATTTCACCCTGGGACACCAGGGCGGCAGGTGTTAGGGATGAAAGGACACCTTCCAAGGTGAGTCAACGTCTCTCGTAGCTAAGGTGCATTGAGCCGGTCTCGGCCGGGTGTCACGCACATGCTGGGCGCTCTGGTATTCTAAGACCTGAAGGACTCAAGCGACAAAGCCAAGACCTGATTCAGTTCTGTCACAAGTTTGTCTTATAAAATAGTGAGGCATCGGAGTCAGGGAGCCTTGAAGCTGGATGCCGTCTCCAATGACATCTCATCCAGCCCCCAACCCCATCTGCACTTTTCAACCCTTCTCGATCCACCTTCCATCCCATCTGGGGACGGATCCTGGGGCAGCTTGAGTCACCTTTGCAGTGTCTCGTCCTGGGAGCCTCAGGGCCCACCCCTCAGGCAGGGCCACCTGCTTGGGGTCTCACGTGAAGACACAGCTAAGAGGCAGCCCTGTCAGCACAGTGGCGAGGGCTTGTCAAGAGCCATGTCTGGGAATGCAAGGACCAAGGCACACTTGGCTGGGTCTCGGCTGGGCACACACAGCCATCCACAGTGTCCAGGCTGCCTTCCTGTCGGCAGACCTGGGTGTGTCCCCTGATGGAGGGAGAAGGGCGACCCGGGGGTGTGGAAAGCCAAAAGGCGGGGATGAGAATGGGAAAACCAACACAGACTCAGGACACCTCTTTCTACAAGGACACATGTTCAGCCTGCAGCGGGGACACGTAAGGAATTTAACAGAAAGGGTGAGAGAAAAGTAAAATTGATGTTGGAAGAGAGAAATAAAGGAATGTAAAAGCTTTCAAGGTCACTAGGAAGGAAGGCAGTTTTTTAACTCAGGGACCGTGGATGGAGCTGGAGTGGGATTCTGCCTTCATTTGCCGTCAAGAGTTTGGGCGTGTCCCCTCCTTGATGCGGAGAACAGACCACTCAATCCACGCCCGGGACAGGCAGCCTCAGAGGCCAAGTCACTTTGCGGTGAGGTGCGCCATGCACAGGGAGGCACCAGGCACAGTCACCCACCAGACCACATGAGGAAACCGATGCCCAGAACGAGGATAGCACCCACAGATGCTAACAAGTCACAGTGGTTTAGGGAGAGCACATCTTTTGGAAACCACTCTAAAACAAGCTGAAATACAAGAGCCTACAGAGTCATGGACGCCACTCTGCCTCGTACTCCCATGCTTTGTTAAAACGGTTTTTCAAACGAATTTACATTCGAGCCTTGATGCAATCAGGCATTTGATCTCAAGACAGTTACAGCTCTGTGCCTTGCAGTTAATTCCCCATCTGTAAAATGAGGTGAATCACCCCACTGGGGCTGAGATGAGGAGAAAACGAGATGACATACGGGAGGTCTAGTGTACAAAATACAGCAAGTGCTTATAAACAGTAGCCACCCACATTATCATCATTAAACAGGGTCGGTGTTTGGCAGATCTTTTTATAAATTCAGTCACAAGTCAGTAAAAACGTCCTCTATCAGTCCACTGGGTCAAGGGACAAAATCACACACAGCTAAAGTCCTCTCGGTGTGGAAGAAGCTTCTTCAGGAAGTAAGAGGAGTGCTTTGGGTGATGGTTGTTTTGCTGATCTCAGATCATCTGGGGCAAGGTGAGAAGACTGATGTCCACACCAGAAGACAGAGAGCACTGCTCTTGCAGGAGTGCGGGACCTCTGGCCTGCAGGCTGCCTAAAGCCCAGAGTGATAAAGCTAGGTCACAGCAAGCAGGGCTTGTAGACATGGCTTTGGGAGGAAGGAATTTTTTTTCCTCTCAACTACTGCCAAAATCCCTAAATTCAGAAAGTCTTTGACATTCCCAAGCAGCTTTAAATCACAGTTGTGAAAGTCCTAAGACATGTTCTTTGCTTACTAACATAACTACTTCCTAGTTACGAAGTGAAGACTGTGCCAAATGAACATTCATCTAAAGGAGACAACAGTAAGTCCTGTCTATTTTTGCTGCCTATTTGGAGATAAAATTCAGGAAGAAAAATGGAAACTCCTGATAGAGATCTCTAAAGGATTACCTAGACTTCAGTTATCTGGGCTCACCCAGTGGTCATTTTCCTAAGATCCTGAGGCTGTATTTTGGTCCAGGCCAGTAAGCCTGCCCTTGTGGGTAGCTGTTTTTCTAAGCCACTGCCCAGCATTAGCTGAGAGAACACGCAGGTCTATAGGAAGCTTGGGTGGCACCCCCCACCGGGCCTTATGCCTGGCACCACAGCCAATGCTGTGGATCGCCTCGGTGGTGCAGGGCTGTGCCATGGCACACGCAGTAGCCCCAAGGTGAGCTTCTGGGGATACATTCCTGCACAGCCATTTGATGGTGCATCACCCCCAAGGTCCCTCTGCATCGGACGCTGGTCTGGAAATGCCAACAGACCAGCCGCACTTCACGTCTGCAGGAGTTAGAGGGGCGGTCATGGCATGGTGACACAGACCGTGAAAGAAGTGAGCCAGGACACATGGCAGAGGGGAGAAAGGCTTCAAGCTGAGTGCTGTCCCATGCCCTAATTCTACTCTGAACTCACTCAAACCTGTTAGTGTGTGGATTCCGGACTCTATACTAATTTTAAACTTAGGTGTATGCATCTTGCTGAAAAAAAGTGGTTCTAGGTTTTAATCTGGATACTCATGAGGGCACAGGCCTGATTAGCCTGGTTACCAGAGAAACATCACTGCCAGCCTCCTCCCTGTCACGGGGGAGCTGTGATGGGCTCCTCCCTGACGTTCAGTGAGGAGGGTCAAGGGGCTCTGGGACAGCAGGTGAGAAATCTGACTCCTGTACTGGCTGGGGTCCCACCCCAGCAGAAAGGTCGGGAAGAGAGTTTCCAAAGGGAGGCCAGTTCTGTGTCAGAGGCAACAGGGTCAGGAGGTGATCAGAGGGGGAGTTTAAAGGCTTAGCATGGGATAAAGGTGGTCAGGAGAGGGAGAAGGGGAGAGATTTCCCCAGAGCTATTTGGATCCCCAGGTCTTGCTGTGGGGTCTCCAGCTGGGTCCCAGCGCTCAGCAGATACATGACTTCGGGCAAATTTCTGTCTGTGTGGGTCTTAATCCCATCACTGATCCAAAGATCCAACGAGATAACGATGACTTTCTTAGAAAGATTACCTATCACATCAGAGGGCCCTGGGGAGGGTGGGCACAACCCCCGCCTTCGCCTGAGCACGCACTCTGTGCAAGGGCTACTGGTCTCCCGCACAGCAATTGGAACTGGAAGTCAAGACACCAGCCATGCACTTGCCACGCGTCTCACACGCGTCTTCGATCGTTTCGCTTCATCTTTACAGTCCTATAAAAATCCCTCTCTTGTTCACAGAAGAAAATACTGACTGACTTTTTTCATTCTCCTCCTCATTCCATACATATAAAGGGGTTCTGTTCTAGGCACCGAGGCCCAGGCACTAAACAAGACAGCTGGGGATTCCCAGGTAATTAAACTAGTTGAGTACGCCTTGCTAGTTATCAGGTAACTAGCTGAATACATACTGTTCCTTCTCAAAAAGGGGAAATCGGGTCAGAGCCACGCCTCCCAAACTATGAGCAGAAATCACACCCACTTGGCTTTCTGAAAACCACCCAAGCCTATGCTCATGAAGGAAGCTGATTTCCACTTGGTCCTCACCAACTCCATTCAGCTACCACCCCCAGGAAAGCAGCAAGACCCTACTGCCCCTGCTTTTGAACTGAACCACCAAGACATGGACATTTTCCCAGATGCCTAACATGCGGTATCTTGGCCATTCTGCTCGTACAGGGAAGAACGGGGGACCAGGGGAGAGTGACAGCCCGGGCCAGCAGTGCCAGGCAGAGGGAGGTGAGTAGGTACAGGAAGAGAGGGAAAAGCATCCTGGGATTGGAAGACAGCCACTCCCTGATGAGGCTACACCCCTGAGTAGCTGACAGCTCTGTAAGCACAGTTCCCATGGACACCCCGTAGAGAGCGTGCTGAGGGGGAGGCCTGTCCGCAGACAGTCTCAAATGCCCTCCTAGGAGACCTCTTCCTCCTGCTACTGAGTTGAATAGTGACCTCCTCACAATTCATGGCCACCCAGAACCTCAGAATGTGACTATACTTAGAAATAGGGTCTTTTCAGACTAAATTAGTTACATGACAATGATGCGGCATTGGATTAGGGTAGGTATGCTCACAGGAAGAGGAAACAGCCACAGATCCAGGGACAACGTGAGGATGGAGTGAGGAAGCTACCAGCGGAGCAATGCCAAAGACTGACGGCATCCACCAGAATTCAAGGAGCAAGAAGGGCAGAGCCTCCTCCGGCGCTTCTGAGAGAGCGCTCCTACCAGCACCTTAACCTCCAATTTTCAGCAGGGAAGGCAATGCTGCTGCTCAAGCCCTCCGGTTTGTGGTACTCCGGTATGGTAACCCCGGGAAACAACCCACTCCCCTTTTTCACACCTGTTCCCCATGCCAGGCTTCCCACCTCAGCCAGGCCAGGCGCACCGAGAAACACACAGAACTGGGCCTTGGGCTCCCTGGGCTCTCGATGCTTCCTGCAGCCCCTGGCCCCTCTGGCAGGCAGGGAGGCGCACAGGCATCGCATTTCAGCTGCCCACCTTCCGCCAGGAGGCAAACCGGCAGGGGAGTTTTTGTTTTCTCCCTCAACCTTCCAGTTTTGTAGTCTCTTTCAATGAGTGTTTCTCAAATTTCAATCATTCCGTTTTATCATACACACACGCGCACACACACTTGGCCACACATTCCCAGCACTACCATTTGCCTAATATTTCATTACATCGAGTTATTACTTTTACTTAATTATATTTATTTCAGGCAAGTGCTCTACTAGTGAACTGTTCACCTAGCCCAATGGATTTACAGTGGTACCTGGGTTCACGAACTTAGTTCTTTCCATGATTCTGATCACAACCCGAATTGGAGGAGAACCGAATCAAATTTCCCCATAAGGTCAACATTGAACCTAATCGTTGAATTTGATTTGGTTCTTGTCCAACTCGGAATCATGGAAAGAATTAAGTTCGTGAACCGAGGTATTTTAAAAGGAACTGCAACATCATCACTATCACAAATGGAAAATCAGCATTAGTTATCTTATGTAGAAATGTGTTTGTATATACATGTATGTATTGCACGTGTAAGCAAATCCACAACCTTAAAAGTCCGTTCTTATACCATTTAAAATTACACAGGGGTGGCAATACTATGGGAAATTCGGAGCTCTGGACTCTTAATCAGAAAAAGCAACTTCAAGTTTCCCAGTCTCCAGTCCCCACGCCCCCCACCCCGGGCACTCCGGGAGGAGGTACAGGGCAGGAGCGAGGAAGGCACCGGGAGTTCTGAGTCCTCACGCGGGGCGATCTGAGGACGCGGAGTCCGGAGCGAGACTTAAACACCCAGTCCCGCGAGTGACAAGCACCAGGAGGGACTGACCTTCTCGCGCAGGGTGCAGTGGACGTCCGAGGCGACGCGCCCTTCCCACCAGGGCTCTTCCATCATCGCGACTGCAGTGCCGTGACGCGCGGCTACCGGGGTCTCGGGGCGCACCCTGAGAGGACATGGGAACTTCACCGCCCGAGCGACGCGCGCCCCCGGGGATCCCCATCCCCGCTCGCCCCGGCCAGGGGCCCGGCCGGGCGCCCCCTCCTGCCCCGCTCGCCCGAGCTGGCGGTGGCCTCCGGCCCGAGGTCGCCTGCGGTGCCCCCTCCCCTGTGCCCGCTGGACCCGCGGCGATCTCGCGCTGGGCGACAACTTGCAGGATTTTGATGTTCCCTTCTGCAAAAGTTGCAGAGAAAGTTGCCGACTCCACTAGCTCGCCCGTGGCTGGGGCTCCGGCGGCGCCACCGGCTCGCCGTCCCCAACTCCTCCCCCGCCGCCCAGCCTTTGTCCTGCTCCCACATCCTGCCCTCCAGCCGCGGCGAAACTCACGCATCCTTCTCCCGGCGTGGGGGCTGGGGGCGCGGGCCCCTCCCCGGGCCGAGCCGCGCACCCTCGGGCGCCCGTCCGCGGCGGACCCTCGCCCTCGGCGCTCGCGCTGTCGCTGCCGCCTCCGCAGCCCGGCTCGCCCCGCTGCGCCCCTGCGTGCGCCCGGGTCTCGCCGCGGCTCGCAGCTCCGGCCGCCGGGGGCCTCCCTCCCTCGCCCGGGGAATTGGGGGCCGAGCCTCGCGCATGCGCCGCTCGCGCCCGCACCCCGCGGGGCGGGGGGCTGGGAACGGGAGCCTTTCTTTGCCCGGCGCTGGCTGGGCTTCCCGCCCGCCCTCCTCCCTCCCAGGGCGGAAAGCGTCCTCTCACCTTGGCGGAGATTCGCTGGGGGCTGCCGGGCACCCCGTCGGCTTGCGCGGGGAGCGCGGGGACCGGGCGCCACCTGCGCGCCGCCCTCGGGAAGCGCGATGCCCCCGAAAGTTCTGCCGCGTGCGCTGTGCTGGCCAACCTGCCGGCCGGTCACCTGTTTTTGCTTTTTGTTTTACAATCTGCCCCGCAAGGAGGAGGTAGATTTCCAAAAGCTTCACAAAAGCCACCCTTAGTTATTCACGAGTTCCCAATTGGAAAGGGGGCTCTCCCTAAGTCGCTGGTATTCAACTTCGCTGTGCCCCTGCACGGTGCAGATGGATCCTCGCCCTAGGCGGAGAAGAACCGTCTTCTTGGAACCGTGGGTGGGAAGCAGTGTTTTTTAAATTCAGTTGATTGTTTTTAGAAAAGCGCTTTCATGAATGAGCCTATCTGAAGGCACAGCATTTGCGCTGTCCTGATTTTTGTGATACTGTACTAGGGAGCGTCACAAACTTGGGATCTAATCCGCCTGCCGACTGGGTGATTTTTGGCAAATTTGTCACACACTCAGAGCCTGGGATCACATAAAATAGGAATACATCTTGCACCAACCCGCTGAAGATATTGTCATTAAATGAGATAGTGCGTGCAAGAGGATAATCGTTATGCCAGGTATAAAGCGAATACTCTGTAAATACTACAAAAAAGCTTTTAGTTTCTCTCTGGTTTTCTATAGACCTGCCTGGGGAAAAAAATTTAAAGTCAGTTTTGATAAGCTTCAATTGAACCTTGAAAAGTACTTTTAACATAAAAAGCTTAGGAGCTCCCCACCCCCCAGACAGAGCCTCGCTATGTAACCCAGAGTCTGGCTCTGTAGCCCAGGCTAGCCTTGAACTCACTTTGTAGCCCAGCCTGGCCTCGAACTAGCAGCGATCCTCCTGCCTCAGCCTCTCGAGTGCTGGGATTACAGGAGGGCCCCACCACGCCTGGCATGAGCCCTTTTAGAGTGTAAAATACCTAGGAATAAATTTAATAAATGTGCAGGGTCTTAAGAAATTACAAAGATCGAACGGTAATAAGCCCGCACTGAAGGAGGAAAAAAAGATGGTAAAAATGCCAACTTTACCTAAATTATTTACTAAAATTCCATTTGTTCTGGGTAGATGGGGGGGGCTTAACAATTTTTCTAACATTCAAATGGAACGATATATTTGAGAAAAATTAAGAAATCTAAAATTTTTTAAATGTGGAGGTAGACCTGTGTTTTAACCAAATCTTAACGCATACTGCATCACTTTAATAGCGTTAGCTGGGCCTAGACGTGGTGGCACATGCATTTAATCCCAGCATCCGGGGAGGCTGAGGCAGTAGGATCACAAATTGGAGCCCAGTACTGTAAAAATAACAACAAAAACAAAACAAAACAAATCTCAATGAGGTGTTGACATAGGAATCGATAGATTAAATATATTTAAAAATCCACTGAATGATAAATGTGGCATTTCACTTTTATAGGGCAAAGGATAAATGAAAAATTATTTAATAAAGTAGGCAAAATTGGGGGAAAATGTAAAACTAAGGATTTATTTAAATCATCACCAAAGTAAACATAAGAGCTACAAACAAACAAAAGAGGGCTTGGGATGTAGTTCAGTGGTAGTGTGCTTGCCTAGCATGTGTGAGGCCCTGGGTTCAATCCCCAGCACGGCTAGCTAAATAAATAAATCACAAGAGAGTTAGGAGAAAGCATAGGTGAATTATCCAAAAGGGAAGGCCTACGTATTCAGGCACAGGAAGAAACCAAGAGCAAGGAGTATATTTGAATAAATATGTAAGACTTAGATAACATCAAATATTATTACCAAAAAGGCAAGTCACAAATTGGAGAACATATTTTTAACAGATGTGACAAAAGACTGATCTTAATGAATTGACCTCTTACACACTGATATGTAGCACACTGACACCCTGCATGCAGAAATGGATGAAGGACGTAAACAGGAATGGCACCAAAGAAGATGTTCACATGGATAAATATTTTTAAATCCCCATACTCATTAGTAAACATATTAGATATTTTTAAAAAGTCTGGGGGCACAAGCGCCTGCCTGGCAAGTGCAAGGTCCTGAGTTCGATTCCCAGTACCAAAAAAAAAAAAAAGGCCAGTGGGGTACCTCTTTGTCAAGGATTTTTAAAAACATAACACAGGGCTGGTGAGATAGCTCAGTGACACAAGTGCCTGCTGGCAAGCGCGAGGTCCTGAGTTCAACTCCCGGTACCCACATTAAAAAAAAAAACAACATAATACATAAGGTTGGCAAATACACAGTGTCATTGGGAGTGTAAATAAATAGCATCTTCCTGAAAGACAACATAAATCAAAAACTTTAAAAAGTGGATCATTTGACCCAACTATTCCTTTTCTGGAAATTTATTCTGAAAAAATACAGTCAAAGGAATACAGAGGTTTATTTAGAAGGTGTTTTATCAAAACGCTTCTCTTTTTTTTTCTTTCTCGGCTGTGATGGGGATGGAAGCCTGGTCTGCGCTTGTGCTAAACAAGTGTTCTACCAGTGAGCTGCATCCCAGGTTTTTTATTATAGCGAATAATAATAATCCCTGTTGGAATAGAGAATAGTTTTTTAAAGAATGAACTGGTTCTTAAAAAACACTTTTTTTTTTTCTTTTTGAGACAAGGTTTCACTATGCAGTCCAGGCTGGTCTTGAACTCACTATGTAGCCCAGGCTGGCCTCGAACTCACAGTGATCCTCCTGCCTCAGCCTTCCGAGTGCTGGGATTACAGACGTGTACCACCACGCCCGGTTTAAAAAGCATTTTTTTAAAAAAGAATACATAATGAATTTGGAAATGTTCATAATATAGTAAGTACACAGGAGACTAGAATGTGTCTCAGTTATACTACATTCATACATGTTCATGCAAACAAACAAAGACATTGAAGACCATCCATAAAAATGCTAACTGTAATCAGAGAGGTAGGATTATGGGCAATTTTAATTTACTTTTTTTCTAGTGTATCTGTGTTCTGTATATTTTCTACAAGAAAGAGGTATTACTTTCATAATCAGGAAAAAAAGAATGAATGTTATTTTTAAATAACCACATGATACATACACTAGAAAAGGCCTTCCCTTGAACAATTCGTGGTGTTATTTTTGTTTTGCTTTGTTTTTCACAGCAGTATTATTTCTTCTTCTACATTTCTGTGGTGGGTACCAGGAAAGAAGAAAGGCATTTTTAACTCTCTAGTTTATAGCCCCCCTTTCCTACTCTTCAGCTATCAGTAGTTATCAGGCGTGCTGATAAGAGAGGAAGCACACAGCTTTGGGCCTTTCTCCAGGGGCTATTTTAAGAGACTTCTAAACATACTCATTCTGCACTCTTTTATGTGTCATTCTCAGGAGTCCCTCATTTTCCCAGAATCTGTAAAGAGTAAAAATACATTGCACCAATAAACCGATAGTCTTGGTGACAAGTCACTGTGTGCTGGTGGTCCCAGTGGAGGGAGGCTTCTGTGCCTACTGCATCTACAGCCAGGCCAGGAAGAAGTATCCGTCCATCCACGCATCCATCCATCCATCCACCCATCCATTCATCCATCCATCCACTCATCCATCCATCCATCCACCCATCCATTCATCCATCCATCCACTCATCCATCCATCCATCCACCAATCCATTTATCCATCCATCCATCCATCCATCCATCCATCCATCCATCCATCCATGCATCCATCCATCTATCCATCCGTCCATCCACACATCCATCCACCCATCCACCAATCCATTTACCCATCTATTCATCCACCCATCCATCCATCCACTCATCCATCCATCCATCCATCTGTCCATCCACACATCCATTCATTCTTCCATCCATCCACTCATCCATTCATCCATCCATCCATCCACCAATCCATTTTTCCATCTATTCATCCATCCATCCATCCATCCACCCGTCCGTCCATCCACACATCCATTCATCCATCCATCCATCCACTCATCCATTCATCCATCCATCTACCCACCCATTCATCCATTCATTCACCCATTCATTCATTAAAAAAACAGAGCTTTCAGTAAGTGCTTACTATGGATCAATTACCACCCCTCCTCCCAGACTCATGGATTGGGAACCACAGGTCTAAAGCAAATGCGATCTACATATCTTCAAATTGTCCATGTATTAAGTGAGAAAAAAACTCTAGCTGTTCCAATTTTGCTAAGAGACAAATCAGTCTAATATTTCCACTGCAGTATTATTGCATAGGCTGCTAACTTTGCAATAAACTTTGCTTTCTGTCTCTTTTTTCCTTCATATGATACAGACTCTCAGTCTAGTGAAATGTGCACACTCTCACCTGTGCCAGGTCGCACCATCCTCCCCAAAGATAACTATCACTTTATATTTCCTTCAAAAGTGACCTATGTGTTTGCCAGCTCAGATGGCCATGGCTTTTTGCTTTTACACCAGTGCCAGCAGACCATACATGTCCTTCTGCACTCAGCTGTTTCATGGCTGTGCCCCACAGATGCAAGCTGTCCCGCAGCCCACAGTACAGGTCCACCGTGATGTATGGTCCCAGTCTTTTGCTGGACACTGAGGCTGTTTCCAGCCCTTTGCTGCCATAGCCACACTGCAGTGCATGTTCTGGGCAGGGGGTCAGTGATATAGATTCTTTCAAAGCAGCTTTTCAGGGAAAGTTGAGGGATATACTTTGAATCATGTTTCCACGGGGTCTTCATGGTTTGCGTGGTTCCATTTAGGACCAAAAGCATGAAGCCTGGCTTGGTTCCTAGAGACAAATGGGAAGACATCTGTCTTGCTGTCACTTTGGTCTTTAACCAAAAACCAAGCTAACCCCTTTAACTGTACTAGCTGTGTGCCCTACTTGGTCAAGGACACTTGCCAAGTCCTTTATGGTCCTTACCTAGAAATTCTTGGGATATAACTGCAGATTAAGGCTGAGAATCAGGCAGAAAAAATAAAAAAGTAGTATTTTGCAAACAGAACCCAAAACCTATTCTTTTAAATATTACCCTTTTAAATTAAAGTGTAAGATCAAAAATATAGAAAGGGAACCAGTGAAAAATCTCCCTCCTCCTGTGGTTGGCTTCACTGACTTAGGCCCTAAGGGGGGCCTGTGCTTGGTTCAGTGCTCTGCTGTGGGCATCTTAAAATTCGTAAGGATCCACTCAGATCCTGGGTGCTGTAAATGAAGTCTGTCAGGAGTTGGACTGTGAAGGGGGGGCAAAGCAGATACATACACGGGGTGCCTGTTGTTCCGTGGAGTCTCATCCACAGGCCGCATCTCGCAGGGGCGGAAGGCAGGTGGGCTGTGTCCACAGGTGGCTTTTCTTTGGTGGTGGTGGCCGTGCACTGACAACTTCGAGAAGCCGAGCATTCTGTTTGATCGAGAACTTGCTTTTAACACCGAAAGAAGGCGCCACCGCCGCCTTACTAGATACCTCTCTCAGTTCCGGACGCCGGAAGTCTACAGTCGGGTGTCAGGCGGGCTGTGTTCTCTCTGAAGCCTGAGGAAGAGTCCTTTTTGCCTCTTCCTGGCTTCTGGTGGTGGCCAGGCATCTCTGTTCCCTGGCCCACAGCCATGTGACTCCAGGCTCTGCTTCCAGCTTTGCAGGGCTTCGTTCCCACTAATCGTCGCCTAGCCTGCTAGAAGGACAACAGTCATATGGATAAGGGGCTACCCTCTTCCAGGATGGCCTCGTTTCATCTAATGGCATCTACGATGACCCTATTCCCAAATAAGGTCACATTGGGAAATCCTAAGGGTTGGGACATCAACATATCTTTCGGGAAACACATTTCTCTCTTTTCTTTTCTTTCTTTCCTTTTTGTATTTTTGGGACAGGGTTTCGCTATGCAGTTCATGCTGGCCTTGAACTCACTGTGTAGCCCAGGCTGGCCTTGAACTTTTGAGGGTCCTCCTGCCTCTGCCTCACAAGTGCTGGGATTACAGGTGTGTGCCACCACGCCAGGCTGGGAAATGCGTTTCTGCCCCACAGGCAGTAGCAGTCTAAGTCACTCGAATGATCAAGAAATCGTGTCATGTGCTTTCTTCTGGGTGTTACCTCCCTGCGTTAGGCAACCATGCATTATGACAGAAAGAAAGGGAATTATGGAGCAACCTAAGATTCCTTTTCTTTCAGCTCCCCTTTACTCCCCAGTAGCCCAAAGGCAGAAGTTGTGTTAAATTTTTTATTTGTATTAGTATTTGCAGTACGTTAATGATTACATTCGTCGTGGGGAGTTGGTACATGTACATGACCCATCTTAATTCTTTTACATCTTCCCTTCTTCCCTCTTCCCCACACATTGATTGGATATGCATCTGCCAAGAAGTGAAATAAAAACTGTTAAGTTTGTTAGTTTTGGGAAGCGTTTTCCACTACTGTGGTAAGAACTACACATATATGGTTGTTCTAGCTACAAAATAGACAGTATGCAATTTCAGTGATTCTTTGTGTGAGTTAAATGCTTTTATTTTTGCATTTAAAGCTAGCATTTCACAATATAATGAATGATAAAAAATTCATGGTAATATTTATTTATTTATTTATTTTTTGTGGGTACCGGGGGTCGACCTCAGGACCTCACGCGCCAGCAGGCGCCCGTGCCGCTGAGCGATATCACCAGCCCTTTTTTTTTTTTTTTCTGTATGTGGGTTCCGGGAGTCGAACTCGGGCCCTCGCGCTTGCCAGGCAGTTGCTTATGCTGCTGAGCTATCTCACCGGCCCCCTCATGCTAATATTTAAATTGTGAATTTTTCTTTATGCAGAATATTAAATAGAATTATTTCTTAAAACAAAACAAAACAAAACAAAAAAACAACAAAAAAAAAACCAAGACAAGTCAAGAGAGATGGAAAAAAGAGGGAAAGGTATAAAAATCTTTGTACCTGAGTACTTTTAACAGTACTTTCCCCTAGCTTTTGAAGAGGGTCCTGGTATTTTCATTTTGCAGTGGGTTCCACAAATTGCATAGCCAGTTTTGCTTCCATCTGATCCCCTCTTGAACATCATCTCGGAAGAAACCGATTTGTGTTTCCTACCAGAGATAGTCTGTGACCTCTTTATTGCTCTCAACCTGAACTCATCCACTTCTCCATGGGTAATTGTCAGGGCAAAAAAAATCTCCTCTTGCTTGTTTAAAAAAATATTATTTAATTGTTACAGTAATTTTTAGTATTTTTGTCCATAAATATGAGAAAGTCAAGCTAGGTGTTGCGGCACATGCCTGTAATCCTAACACTCTGGGAGGCCGAGGCAGGAGGATCGCAAGTTCAAGCTCAGCCTGGGCAATTTAGCAAGACCCTGTCTCAAAATAAGAGATGAAAGAGGTCTGGGGATGTAGTTTGGTGGAAAGGCCCCCCAGGTATAATCCCCAATCCAAGGAAGTAAGGAGAAAGGGAGAGAGAGAGGGAAAGAGAGAGAGGGAGAGAGAGAGAGAGAGAGAAAGAATGGGAGGAATCTCCCATGCCCAAGGAGGCACTGAGACTAAGAATTCCTAGTTCCCCAAGAGTTCCCCATCTCCTCCCCTCCAGCTCACCCGCACCATCTCTGTTGACGCTCACACATTTGGGCTGCTTGGTGACAGGACTGTGTCTTTTTCATTTTGCGCCCCCAGCCCCTTGCCCAAAATAAGGGCACAAGCAAGGACGAGCAATGTAGGTCTACTGAACGAATAAATAAACAGTGGACACATGGAGAACAGAACCAATGGGGAAGGAAGGGGGGGGCGAAAGGAACCACCTGGCACGGACTTTGGACAAGGAAGGTGTTATTGTTCCCATTTTCCACATGAGACCCAGAAAGTTGTGTGAGCGTAGATAAGACGCTTATGCTCTCGAGCCTTGTTCTTGTTACCGAAAGGAATGTACTACCCTGTCCTTACAGGGTTGTTGTCACTGCGAAAAGAAGAAATGTGAGTGGCAGCTCTGTAATGTTGTTCTGTCATTCTTGATAGTAACCAAACCCGCTGGAGCCTTCCTGTGTCGCTGCCCTCTAGAACTGGACACCAGCTCTGGGGAAAGTCCCTGCGGGACTCGAGTGCGGTCTCTCCTGATTATAAAATACTGGCTTTTCTTTCCGTAAACTCTGAGCGGGCCACACCCAGCATCTGGCCTGGTTTGGGAACCCTGGAATGAGCGTGCAGTAGGCGCCTCCAGCCTGGCGAGGATTCCGTGGGGAACAATGGAAAGAGGCCTACGATCCTGCCAGACTGCAGGAGGAGGAAATAAAAGGGACCATTAACTTCAAAGCCCCAAGCCTGCCAGACCTCCCTAATCCGACAATGGACAGGAAGGAGACTGAGACTGGACAGTAAAACGTGACCAGACGAGCCTGCCCTAGTGACCCTTGCGCCAGGGAGACACGAGCTGCCGGCAGGGGGGCCTGATTTCCTTGGGCCACCAGGACATCACAAAGTCACCTTTCGTGAGGGGGTTGCCCCAACTTCAGGCATGCGGAGACCCAAAGTCAAAGGAGCCAAAGATCAGGGTAGCAGTTGCTCAGTTGAGGGATCCAAGTCTGGCTGGGAGGGGGAAGGAGCTGGGATATCTATTAAATTTTTTTATTACACAGGTATCACTCCCCTTGTAACACTATTAAAGCCTGATTAAATTTTATTAAGATCTCAGACCCCAGTATCCTGGGCTGTGTGCACGTGGATGGTGGGGGCGAGGCAGAGAATTGGAGATGCCGGAATCATCCATCAGGGATCTGCCTGGGGCTTGGACCAGGGAGAAGCCTTGGAGGAGGTGGAAGGGGCCAGATAGGAAATTGAGCTGGGAGGATCTGCTGATGGACTAGATGTGCGGCGCGAGAGAAAGAGGGGAATCGGGATGGGCCCAGGTTTGGTGCGGAGCACCTCAAGGGTGCAGTTGTATTTACTGAGGTATGGAACTTCACACCACCTCCAGGGACGCGTCGATGTGTTGTGTCCGCCCCTCCCCAGTGGGTAAAGCTAAGGCTTGGCATAAGACGGCCTCAGACTTGGATCTTGGCTTTGATTCTTTCCTATTGATGATCTCAGGCAAGCCAGATTCCTTGTCTGCAAAATGCTGATGACGGTAGTACCCTCTCAGTAGGGTTACCTGAAGATCAAATTATAATAATGCCGGGTGTGTACAGGGTGCTGAATAAGTCTAGCCAAAATTCCTGTAGAATCATCAAATTATTTTCATATGTGTACATAGTTTTGTTTTCTAAATTATCTCATCAGCGTTTTTCATGAGATGCCTAAAATATCCTTTCAAAAATATTTTTAATGGCTACACAATATTCTATCATACAGATAATGTAATAAGCCTTTGTTGTTGAATATTTTAAAGTATAACTAAAAGCTACTGTTGATTCTGGTTTTTCTCTGGGTCTGGAGCTCATCGCACTCAGACTGGAGCTGTTCCATCGGCTCTCCTGGTCTCCAGCTCGCCCGCTCTGACCTTGGGACTTGTTGGCTTCCATAGACATGTGAGCTGATTCCTTATAATTAATTAGTCAAACAATTTCCTAGTGGCTCTGAGTCTTTGGAGAACTTTGACTTATTCAAAGGGCATGAACAATGTTAAGATTTTTGTAACAAATTATAAATTGACTTCCAGAAAGTCTGTACCAAAACATATCCTATCATCAACCATGCTAGGAAGTTGAACTTTCACCAACACTAAATTGGCCTTTAAAAATGTACATATTAGCTGGGCATGGTGGTGCATGCTTGTAATCCCAGCACTTGGTAGGCTGAGGCAGGAGGATCACAGTGAGTTCGAGACTAACCGGAACTACATAGCAAGACCCTGTCTCAAAAGAAAAAAAAATTAAAAATTTTCCCTCAAATTGATTATGAAATGAAATATATTGTTTGTGTTCACCTTTTTATTTAGTTATTTTTTCTTGGTACTGGGGGTTAAACCCAAGGCCTTCCCACTGAACTGCATCCTCCCCCTTTAAAAAATGTTTGACTTTGAGACAGGGTCTCTCTAAATTATCCAGGCTGGGCTTGATCTTGCAATCCTCCTTCACGCCTCAGTCTCCCAGAGCCCTGGGATTATAAATCTGTGCCACCACTCCTGGCTTTGTTCACATTTCTTTGCTCTCCAGCAAGATTGGGTTTTGTTTCTGTTTTTCCAGTGCTGGGGATTGAAGCCAGGCCCTTGTGTATGCTAGGCAAGCGCTCTACCACTAAACTGCCTCTCCAGTCCTTTTTCACTTTATTTATTTATCTTTTTGAGACAGGGTTTCACTACGCAGTTCAGGCTGGCCTTGAACTCACTTTGTAGACCAAGCTGGCCTCGAACTCCCAGTGATTCTCCTGCCTCAGCTTCCCAAGTGCTGAGATTATAGTCTGTGCCACCATGTTTAGCCTTACTTATTTATTTTATTTATTTACTTTATTTATTTTTTTATTTTTGAGACAGGGTCTCATCATGTAGTCCCAGGCTGGCCTTCAACTCACTATGTAGCACTGGCTAGCCTCCAACTTAGGCGATCCTCCTGCCTCAGCCTCCCAAATGCTGGGATTATAGGTCTGTGCCACTATGCCTGGCTTTTTCTTTGTACTTTATTTTGAGACAGTATCTCATTAAATTGTCCAGGCTGGCCTCAAACTTGAAATCCTTCTGCTTCAACCTCTTGAGCTGGAATTACAGGCATGTGTCACTGTTACAGTTGAATGGTCCAAGAATAGTCCAGGGTCTTGTGTAGGAAGAGGCAAGAATTGCCAAGCATACACCTCATGGTATGCAGTAAGTAGCTACATCTATTGAAGATCACGGGAGAGTAGCAGCAGAAACAAGCAGAAGGGCAAAGGGAAAAAGGAGCAGGAGGAGGAACCTGAGGTGGTAGGTGAAGCTGCTGCCATAGTGGAGAAGTTCTCTGCGGAGCTGGTGGCGGCCTTGCCGGCATAGGTGTGGGAGAAGGTGTGCGGGGCCGGTGAGTCGGCTGGAAGGCTCCGGGCTGCGCTGGGCGCCAGGATGAGGAGGAAGAATGTGCAGTAATGCAGGCTTCGGTATTTGAAGGGTCAGATCCCTTGTATCAGTCAGTGTTTTACTAAAGAAACAGATATAATACAAGATATACAAATGAGTTTTCCGTCTTATTGGAGTATAGGTTCTCAAAGCAGATGTTGATGATCTTCTGGAGTTCTTCAGGATCTGTTGTGATATCACCCTTTTAATTCTTTTTTTTTTTGGTACCGGGAATTGAACTCAGGACCTCATGCTTGCCAGGCAGGCACTGTGCCACTGAGCTATATCCCTGGCCCCACCCTTTTAATTCTTAATTGCGTGGGTTTGAGTCTTTTCTTTCCTTTTTTTTTTTTTTTTTTTTTTAATAAAGTTAGCTAAGGGTTTGGCTATTTTATTTAATCTTTCAAAGAAAGATTCATTGATTCTTTGTAGTGATTCATTGATTCTTTTTATTGTTTTCTTAGTCTCAATTGCATTAATTTCTGCTCTGGTCTTTATAACTTCCTAACTTGTACTAACTTTGGGTTTAACTTGCTCTTTTTTTTCTAGTAGCTTGAAATTCAACATTAGGTTATTTATTTGAGCTTGCTCTGTTTTTCCGATGTGGGAATTCACCGCTATAAATTTCCCTCATAGGACTGCTTTCATTGCATCCCATAAATTCTGGTATGTCCTATTGGCATTATCATTTAATCATAGAAATTGTCTAATTTCTTCTTTAATTTCATCTCTGATCCATTGGTATTCAGGAGAGTGTTATTTAATTTCCATGTTTATGTAGTTTTTGTGTATTCTTTTACCATTGATTTCTGATTTCATTGCATTATGATCTGATAATATGTATAGGATAATTTTAGTTTCATAGATGTTCTATGAGGTAGTATGTGGTCTGTTTTGGAGAAAGTCCTATGTGCAGCTGAGACGAATGTGTATTCTGTTGTTATTGGGTGGAACATTGTAGATATCTACTAAGCCCATTTATTCAAAGATTTGGTTCAGCTCTGATATGTCTTTGTTGATTTTTTGTCTAGTTGATCTGTCGATTTGTGACAGTGAAGTATTGAGGTTCCCCCATTACAATTGTATTAGTATTTATCTGATTTTTCATGTCCATTAGTGTTTGTTTTATATAGTTAGGTATGCTGGTGTTCGGTACATATATATTTATGATTATCTCTTCCTCTTGGATTGTTCCCTTAACAAATATGTAGTGACCTTCTTTGTCTGTCTTGATCAGTCTTGGCTTGAAATCCACTCTGCAAATAAGATAGCTACCATTGGTTTTTTCCAGGTTCCTGTGGCATGGAGTATTGTTTTCCATCTTTTGACTTTCACTCTGAATTTTTTTTGACCAAAAGAAAAAAAAAATGCTGAGTGTGGTGGCACACACCTGTAATCCCAGCACTTGGGAGGCTGAGGCAGAAGGATTGCTGCAAGTTCAAGGCCAGCCTGGGCTCTGGGAAGGCTGAATATTTTTTTGAGTTAAATGTGTTTCTTGGGGGCCGGTGAGACGGCTCAGCGGCTTAAGCGCCTGCCTTGCAAGCGCGAAGGCCCGAGTTCGACTCCCGGATCCCACATACGAAAAAGGGGCCGGTGATATCGCTCAGCGGCACGGGTGCCTGTTGGCGCGCGAGGTCCTGAGGTCGTCCCCCCGGTACCCACAAAAAAAAAAAAAAAAAAAAAATGTGTTTCTTGTATGTAGCATATTGTCGGCTTTTGTTTCTTAATCTATTTTGCCAATCTGTTTCTTTTGATTGGTGAACTGAGACCATTCACATTGATGGTTATAACTGATATGTATTGACTTATCCTTGTCATTTTATTTTCCTATTGTTGGTTCACTTTCTATCCCTTCTCCTTAATTGCTTTCTCTGCTTGGTAAATTCATTCTATTGGTATTCTTGGAATTGTTGTCTTGTCTTTTTCTAGAATATCCTTGAGAACTTTTTGGAGTGCTGGTTTGGTGGTTATGAATTTCTTCAGGTGTTCTTTATCATGGAAGTATCTTATTTCTCCATCAATTTAGAAAGATAATTTTGTTGGGTACATCAATCTGGGTTGGAGGTTCTTTTTTTTTAGGGCTTGAAACACTTTACTCCAAGCTCTCCTTGACTTAAACATTTGAGTTGAGAAGTCTGCTGTGATTCTAATGGGGTTTCCTTTGTAGATGATTTGTTTCTTTTCTCTAAAACCTTTTAGTATTCTGTTCTTGTGTTGAATTTCTGGAATCTTGACTATTATATGTCTTGGTGTAGGGTTTGTGTTTGTTTTT
The DNA here is from genome assembly GCA_028451465.1 of Erethizon dorsatum. NCBI lineage: Eukaryota > Metazoa > Chordata > Mammalia > Rodentia > Erethizontidae > Erethizon > Erethizon dorsatum. Next base: position 14,628,058 of record CM051836.1, read on the forward strand.
GAGAAAAGGTCTTGCTTTGTATTTCAGACTGCCTTTTGTATTTCATGTAGCCCGGGCTGACCTCAAACTTGCAGCAATCCTCCTGCCTCAGCCTGCTGAGTGCTGAGATTACAGACATGCACCACCACACCCAGCCTTCTGCCATTACTTCTGTGAACAGAATTTTTATGCCCTTTGCTCTATTATCTGTTTTTTCATTGATTCTAATTAATCTTATATTAGTCTTCTTTGCATCATCTAGCAGCTGTTGGATTGATATTTCATGGTCCCTTGCTTTTTTTTTTTTTTTTTGGTACTGGAAATCGAACTCAGGACCTCATGCTTGCCAGGCAGGCACTGTGCCACTGAGCTATATCCAAAGCCCTCCCTTGCTACTTTTAAGAGGTCTTTCATTTGATGACCGCCAATCACAGCCCTGTGTTCTAGACCTGATATTCTATTGTCACAGTGGTTGACTCTGCTGGGTATATTTTAGTAGAATTTTTAATCTCCTGGATTTCTATTTCAGTCTGTTTTATAGAATCCAGTTCTTTTCTATTTTGGGTATTCATGGCTTCCATGTCTTTCCTAAGCTCTTCTATTTTTTTTAATCATCTCTGTTTTGTTTTGTTATTCATCTGTTTTGTTACTTCCAGTGCCAACATTTTATAAAATTCACCTCACCTTATAAAATTTTTGATTTCTTCCACTTCAGTGCCCCCTTGATTTGCCTTGTATGAGTTGGGGGTTACAGACTGCTTCTGAGTTTTCTCTCTTTTTTTGTGGGTATGTGTTTTTTGTTTATTTGTTTTCTTCACTGAGGTTTGTAAAGTACTTAGGGTAGGTAACTTTATTACTAGTATTGAGACTTCTTTAGGAAATGACTGCTTTCTAGGCATAGCTGGCTTTTGGCTTTTGAGTCTGTCCCAAGATCCTGCCTCTTCACTTTATTAGAGATAAAGGTTTGCTGCCTGTTTGTCCTAGCGCCCAGTTCTTTGGTACTGGACTATAGTATTCTCTGTGACACCCAGACAATCTAGGTATTGGCATACAGGGAAAATCAATTGATCACAATGACTATGTCACTTTGGCTAATGTAGTACAATCAGTAATAACAATAGCATCAAGCACAGAGTGGAAAATGACAAACTATGATAACTATTAATTTGTCAGCTATAACCATAGTAGAAGATTTATAGTTATATAACAAAATCCAAGACAAATCAGAAAATTATATACAGTAAATATCCACTCAGTAGAGTGATTTTACTTTAAGGGGAGAAAATTTAACAGGGAAAAGAGAAAACACGCATTGGAGAAAGGATAGTCCTTTCAGCAAGTGGTGATGGGAGAATTGGATGTCCACATGAAGAAGAATGAAGCTAGACTCATTCCTCTCACCAGCTACAAAACTCAACTCAAAATGGATTAAAGACTTAAATGGAAGGCATGGAAGTGTTAGAAGAAAACATAGGGGAAGTGTTTTAGGGACATTGGAATGGGGAAGGATTTTTTGGACAAGATCCCTAAAGCAAAAATAAACAAATAGGATTATATCAAACTAAAAAGCTTCAGTGCAGCAAAGGAAGCAACAGATAACTTACAGAGTGGGAGAAAATATTTGCAATCTATACATCTAATAAAGGAGTGATAATCCAGAATATACAAGACATTCCAAAAACTCAACAGGAAAATAAACAACCTAATTGAAAAGTGGGCAATAGATCTAAATAGATATTTCTCGAAAGAAGACATATGAATAGCTAACAGTTATATGAAATGATGCCAGCATCACTAATTATCGGGGAACTGCAAATCAAAACCACAATAAGGCATCTCCTCATCCTAGGAAAAATGACTGGTATCAAAAAGATGACAGCTTACAAGTGCTGGTGGAAAGGGAACACTTGCACACTGTTGGTGGGTGTGTAAATTAGTACAGCCATTATGGAAAGTAGTACGGAGGGTCCTCAAAAAATTAAAAATAGATCATATGATCTGACAGCCCTCCTAGTGTGTATCCAAAAGAAGCAAAATCAGTATGCTGAAGAGATATCTGCATTCTATGTTCATTGAAGTACAGTAAGAAAAAAAAAGGAGAAAAGGAAACAGCTCATGTGTCTATCAACTGATGAATGGATAAAGAAAATGTGGTACAAACACACAATGAGGTACTTATTCAGTCATAAAAAGAATGAGATGTTGTCATCTGTGGCAACATGGATGGAACTGGAGATCATTATTTTAACTGAAATAAGCCAGGCACAGAAAGACAAGTTCTGCAAGATTTCATTCACATGTGGAATTTTTAAAAGTTGATCTGTCTGCGGCCATAGCCCCCTGAACGCGCCCGATCTCATCTAAAAAGTTGATCTCTGCAGATGGGAAGGGAACCAAGAGTTGGAGGGAGGGGGTGGGAGGCAAGAGAAGGGAAAGTAAATAATTAAGATGGGTTATGTGCATGTACCAACTTCCCACGACGAATGTAATCATTATGTACTGCAAACATGGAATAATAAAAATAAATTGAAAAAAAGAAAAAAATGAAAAATATTGATCACGTAGAAGTTGAGCACAGACTGGTGGCTACCAGAGGCTGGGAGAGTGGTGAAGAGAGATGGTGAAAATGAGTTAGATGGGCTCAGGAAGCTCTGGGATACTGCAGAGCGGGGCGATTGTAGAAAACCGCAAAGTGATGCAAATCACAAAAAGCTAGAGGAAAAAATTTTGAAAGTTTTCACCATAAAGAAATGATAAATGATCAAGAAAATAAATACTTTCAACCTGATGCAAACACTGCACAATGTATGCGTGTATCAAACGTTACACCGTACATGTACAACTTCTTTTGTATCAGTTAAAATTATTTTTAAAATTCGCTCCCCCTCCCCCCACAAAAGGACGTATTAGCTGTCTGGGATTCCAAGGCCAAGCCCCAGGACTGCCCTGGTTTAAGCCAAATAACCACCAGCTCTCAGCTGGGTTATGGCAAAGGCGACCTAACTAGGCTACCGACATCAGCCCTTGCTCACCTGTCTGCCCGCTCCCCAATGGCTGGCAGAGTGACACTATCAAAACGCACATCCCGGGGGCTCCTCCTGAGCTCAGAACCTCTCAGCGGCTGCTCATCCCACTCAGAGTGAGGGCCAGGTCCTCTTTCCATTTACGCAGCCCCACATGATCCGCCCATCCCTTCTCCCTCATCTCTTCCCTCTCCGTGGCTCCAGCCATCCTGGGCGCCTCGCTCAGGACTTTTGCACTTGCCGTTCTTCTCACCTGTGCAGCCAGCTCGCCAACACCCTTCAAGTTTTTACTCAGTGTCACCTTCTCGGGCCGACTGCCGATGTTTTTATTCTCTTCACTGCTTTATTTTGTCTTCTGGCCTTTCGCTCTATCTCATTGACCCTCTCTTTCTTTTTCAGTCTTGCGCACTCTGGGTCTCCTAGGTGGAATAGGTCTGTGAGGGCAGAGCATTTTCCTCTTTTGTTCACTGTCTCGGTGCCTGCTGGGTGCCAGGCACAGAGCTGGACCAGTGAACTAGTATCACCAGCCTCACTGGATATTTGTTTGCAGCTTGCTCCTCTTTGAGAATATGCTGCTTCTGCAGCCCTCCCCCACAGTGGGGTTATTTTCTGTCCCACTCCCATGGTACCAACAGACCCGGATGGGTGGTAGGACGTCCGGCTCCTCAGCACCATTCCCGAGCCAGTCCCCTGTCCTCCTTCCCACCCCACCTTGTCATGCCAGTCACGTCACGGGACTAGCCCACCTTGTCAGTCTGTCGTGGCCCCAGGTCCTTTCTCCTCATCCTTAAAGACTCGAGTCTGTGCCCCCTCGTTGCCATCTCCAGCATCACCTTTCGTTTTCTTGAAAGACAGAAGGTAGATGATTCATCCAAGACCCAGGTCTTTCATCCTGTAAGTCTTCTCCAGCAATCTTGTGCTCCACTTGAACTCATCACTTGCTCCATGGCCCCAACGCAGACTGTTATTAGTAATAATCGCAAGCCTTCCGTCCTAAGCCTCGTGTGCCATTGCCCTTGTCTTGCTGGCTCAGCCTGCTGGCGCCCTTCAGAAACTGTCCTACTCCAGTGGGCCTCCATCCCCTACCCTTTCACCACCCCACCCACCACTGCTAAGCAAGGACTTGCTTCTTCACAAGTGCGGAATTTATCATAAATCCTTTCCTTGCACACACCCTTGTCTTGGCTGCCCACTCTAGATTCATGGCTTTCACCTTGCAAAACTCCAGCAACTGTCCCAGGCAACTCTCCACCTACTCAGTCCCAGCACAGCTAAATGGCACAATAAAAAAATACAAATCCATGATGATGGCATCACTTTTCATTAATAATAATATATAGTACTTTTTTTTTTGAGACAGGGACTCACTATATAGCCCAGGATGGCCTTGAACTCACAGTGATCCTCCTGCCTCAGCCTCCTCCTGAGTGCTGGGATTACAGGCACACACCACCATGCCTGGCCCTTTAATAATAATAGATACGGGCCGGTGAGACGGCTCAGCGGCTTAAGCGCCTGCCTTGCAAGCGCGAAGGCCCGAGTTCGACTCCCGGAACCCACATACGAAAAAGGGGCCGGTGATATCGCTCAGCGGCACGGGCGCCTGTTGGCGCGTGAGGTCCTGAGGTCAACCCCCCGGTACCCACCAAAAAAAAAAAAAAAAAAAATAATAATAGATACACTCATAGTGTTCTCCATGGGCAGGGTAGTATTGTAGGTGCTTTACATATCACGAGTTATTTATTCCTCATAACAAACACATGAGTTCCTAATAATATCTTCATTTTTGAGATGAGAAAACTGGAGCCGGGTGTGGTGGCCCACACCTGCAATTCCAGCACTTAGGAGGCTGAGGCAGGAGGACTGTGAGTTTGAGGCCAGTCTGGGGTACATGGAGTTCAATGTCAGCTTGAACATAGAGAGACCATGTCTCAAAAAACAAACAACAAAAAAAAAACAAAAACAAAAACCAAAAAAACCAAAAAAAAAAAAAAAAAAAAAAAAAAAAAAAAAAAACAGAGGGAGAGAGAGGGAGAGAGAAAAAGAGAGGGAGAGAGAGAGAACACAGAAAGGTTCACTGGAATTGTAGAACTAAACCTTGCAATTCGGCTCCAAAATCCACACTCAGAATCACCACAGCAGCCTCCCAGGTCCCCTAACTTCATTCATGTTGCTAATCAATTACATCCATTGCCTTAGGCCAAGGCACTGGACAAGACCAGGCAGCAGCTCTGCCTGGAGGGTGTGGTCAGCATAGATAACTGCGCCCATGCTCTGAGTTCCCGAGTCTGACAAGAAGCTGGCCGATGCCTGACCTTCCTAAGAATTGCCTGGGGTGCTGCTGTGCTGGTTTGGGAACCCTGACCCTAATCTATTTATCCCTCCCTCTTCTGTCATGTAGGTTACTACATGACACCTTTCCTCAACATCTTGTCCCTGTCCTGTGTTTCTTTTTGGTGCTGGGGACTGACCCCAGGGCTTCATGCATGCAAAACATACGCTTATCTTCATCATCATCCTTGACTGATGACTTTGCTGAGACCCCACTATGGAAACAGGAACAAATTGGGGAAATGTCCCCAAGCTTCCCTTCATGTTTCCTCTACTTTCCACACCTGTGGCTGCCTCTGTCCTGTTATCACAGATGGACCATCCATCTACTGGATCATTCATGCCAATAAAGAAACAGCTATAAGTTCTCCCCTCTTAAAAGCATTTCAAAGTTCCCTCTAGCTACTTCTTTATGCTTTCAACGTTTCTCAAAATGGTTGTCCTCTCCACCTCCAAATAAAAGTCTAACTCTTTCTTTTCATTTAAACATTTCATTGTGATAAAATATATATCATATAAATATGCCCCTTTCACAATTTTAAGTGTATGGTTCAGTGGTATTACCTACAGTTACAGTGGTGCACCCATTATCACTGTTTCCAAATCTTTCCCCATATACGGAAAATCCTAAAGAATTTACAAAAAAGCTAGCAGAGCTAATAAATGAATCTAGCAAGTTTCAGCCTCCTATTGTCTCTTGAACCTTCCCCACTCATGTTTTTCCTCCATTCTTCTACCCAAAACCCTTTCTCTAAGTCACCTCTGAGCTCCATCTTGCTAAAGCCGATGGTCAACACTCGGTCCTCGTCTTAATGTTCCTACTGCATTGCTTGATATGGTTGCCCACTCCTTCCTTTTTCTGAGTGTCTTCTCTTGGCCTCCAGTGCCACAGGCTCCTGGTCCTCTCCCAGCTCTGTAGCCACAACCTACTCCTCACTCTCCTTCCTGGCTCCTCCTCATCTCCCACACTAAATGCTAAGTGTCCCAGGCCCCAGTGCTCAGACGCTCCTCTGCTTCGTATCTGTTTTCACTTCTCTGGTGATCTCCTCTAGCATCATGACTTTAAATATTCCCCAGTGATTCACCACTTCCAAATTTCTATTGTCAGTTAAGACCTCTCTTCTGGACTTCGCACTTATATTAAACCACCCATTTGTTATCCCAATTTGGATGTCAGTGACGATGATGGTCCCTCAGAAGATACATCTACATCAGATCTCTGGAACCTGAGAACGTGGCTGCTGCAGTGTGGATCTGGCCCATGTGCTCATGGCTCCTTTTCAGCTTGGTGATGTTGGAAGGTACGTGAGGTGAGCAGTTTGCTCCACCATGTGTTCTCCACCATTTCCATCCCGCACTCCCACCAGAGGCTCAAAAGCAATGTATACAGCTGACCAAAGACTGTACCCTTTGGAACCCTGAGCCAAACTAACCCTTTGTTTTTCTCTTTGTAAGTTGATCTCAGGTACTTATTACAGTAATGGAAAGTTCACTAACACTGTGGCCTTATTTGAAAAAAGGATCTTTGCAGATATAATCAGGATCTGGAGATGAGGAAGTCACGAGGGTGACTGAATCAAATAGAAATGCCTTTATAAAATATGTGCAGAGGAGAACAGAGAGACAGAAGAGAGAAGGTAATGTTACCAGGGAGGCAGAGATCAGCAGAACATGGCCACAAGTCAAGGACACTGACAGACACCAGAGCTGGAAGAGGCAAAGAACAGCCTTTCCCTGAGGGTCCTCAGCGTGAGTAAGGCTCTGCTGAAGCTTAATTTTCAAACTTCTGCCTTCTAGAACTCTGGAGAACCAATTTCTATTATTTTAAGCCATCCAGTTTGTGGTGATTTTTATACAAAACTAATACAATTAGTCTCAAGGCTTATATAGACATCTCCAACTCAACATGTCCCCCCCAAAACTCTTCATTTACTCATCCCTGCTCCATCCACTAGACCTGCTGCCCTTCCCAGAAACAGTCTTTCCCATCTTAGGAAACGGCAAGTCCAGCCCCAAGGTTATTCAGAATAAACTTTGATGTTGTTGTTGACCATTTTCACTTTCCATCAAGCTTCACATCCAAATCATCAGCAAACTCTGCTGGCTCACTTGCAAAGATAGTCCAAACTGGCTCACTTCTGGCTGGGGGTGGTGGCGCATGCCTGTAATCCCAGCACTCGGAGGCTGAGGCAGGAGGCTTGCCATGAGTTCGAGGCCAGCCTGTGCTACATTAGTGAGTTCAAGGTCAGCCTGCACTACATAGGGAGACCCTGTCTCAAATGAAACAAAACAAAACAAGACAAAACAGCTCACTTCTTACCTCCTACCCTGCAACCGTTTTGGTCCATCATTGCTTGCTTGGATTATGACAGTGTCTGTCATAGACATTGCTTTTGTCTTTGCCCCTTACAGTTTATTCTCAGAATAGCAGCCAGAGAGATGCTGTTGTGACTGAAATCAGACTGTGTCACCTTCTCTCACAACCTTCCAATGATCCTCCATCCTAGGAGCAAAGCCAAGTCCTTACAGTGTCCTACAAGGGCTCACGTGATCTGGGAGCTGGTAACCTCTGTGATGTCATCTTCTGCACTCTCCCCACTCCATGTTGGTTCCCACCTTAGGGCATTTTCATTGAGAATATTAGAGGGCTGGATGGAGCTAGTAGGATTAGTAGGTTATGTTTTCTACCATTTGAGATTTGTAGGTGTGAATTTGAAGTGAAAGCAATCAGCAGAGTTGCGTGTTCTCTTTCCATTTAGCTGGGAATCTGTGAATGGAGAAAGAGGAGGGTTGGGTTGGCCAGATTAAGATTTTGCTGGGGAAGAATAACGGGAAGGAAGGAGTGAGGACACTGAGACCCTTTGTCTAAAAGAGTGACAGCTAACGGTAGAGCACGAAATCACAGCAGGGTAAGAAGGAGTGAAGTTAGGCAGTGCACACAATGCACTTACTTTAGAGCCTTAAACACTGAAAAGATCAATAAACACAAGTTATTGCCACAAACGTTCATACTAAGAGTACTAAAAGTACTCTAAATTTTATTTCTTATTTATTTATTTTTTTGGCACCAGGAATCAAACTCACGACTTCACACTTGCCAGGCAGACGCTGTGCCTGCTGAGCTATATCGCCAGCCCTCTAACTTTGAAAAAGATCTGGCAAAATTAAGTTCAGTACCACAGACTAGCCTAGCACTTGTAATTAAACTTCAATCCCTATCAATGAGAGACGGCTTTGAAGATAAAGCAATATAATCCAAGACAAGGATAATACTTCACAAATATATATGTACTTTTGGTATAATTTGGTCTTTGCGGCCAACAGAATGAAAAGTCATCATTGGTTTCAACTCAAGAATTTATAAGTAATGTGCAAAAAACAAACAAACAAACAAACATGTTTTTTGATTTAAATGCATGGAGTCACTCAGTTCCAAATAGTTTGGCCTGATAGTATTGTGGTTTTTCTCAAAGATGTATGCTTTGTTTTGCAAACTTTCGTTGATTCGCGTTCAGTGACACGTTAATACTGACACTGAAGTGCTTTCTCATCTGTCACCCATGTCTGCCCGGCAGCAAGCTGCTGTTGCCTCAGCGGAAACAGACAGCCAAATGGACCGACCTCATCAGTGTGTTCAGGTACCCGACGCTGTGGTCCATTTTTCTTAAGCTTCAATATTACTCAAAAACTTGGCTAAGGAAAACATTTTATTTTTATGTTCATACAAATAGAGATGTCAATATGCGGAATGTCAAAATCGCATCTATTTTAAAGAGGAAAACATCGGAAGTCAGGAGCTGGGCTGTGGAGCAAGAAAGCAACGGATGGGAGTTAGGGCAGGAGGCTCCGTCTGTGACTGAAGGTCCTGCTGATTTAGGATTAAGGCGAACCCTCGGGGACAGCGGTGTGGTGAAGGGATGATGGCTACATTATTTGAGTTGAGCTCCTGGTTGGATGGAGTTACCAGCTACTAAAATGAACAAGCTGGGGCAGGAATAAGTGGTTGTGGGTTCAAGTCCCTCACTGTTTCTTTTTTGGGGGGGATAAAGTTTTATTGGGAGGCGGGGCAGGGTGGGGTCAAGGGCACACCTTTCCTGGTGCCCAGGACAAGCTTTCTGCAGGAGGACGGGGACCCAGCACCCGGGCAACACCTGCTCAGCCAGCAGCTCAGAGGACCTTGGGTTGGGCAGGTTGTCATAGTGGCCCTTGAGCAAGTTGCAGTAGGTGACGAGCTCCTGCTCCAGCTGCGACTTGATGCCCAAGAACTGCTGGTGCTCCAGGTTCTGTCACTCGTGTGTCCTCACGCACATCGCCCAGCTGGGCCTCGATGCTGCTGATCAGCGCCCGGATCTGCACCAGCTGGGCTCTGAATCGCACCTTGATCTCCACCAGGGCGCCTTCCAGGGCAGTTTTCATGCTGAGTTGTGACTGCAGCTCAATCTCAAGGCACTGCAGCATGCGTCACAGGTCAGTGACTTTGGACCTGCTGACCTCGAGCTGCTCAGTGTGGCCAGCGACATCCCGGCTTAGTTTCTCAGACTGGCTGGTGAAGCAGGCCTCGGAGTCCTTCCTGTTCTTCTGGGCCATGACCTTGTATTGGCTCTTCATGTCATTCAGGATCTTGGCGAGGTCGGTGCCTGGGCGGAATCCACCTCCACACTGACCTGGCCACCCACCTGGCTCCGCAGGGCACTGACTGCCTCCTCATGGTTCTTCAGATAGGCCAGCGCCTCCTTCAGGCCTTCGATCTGCATCTCCAGGTCAGTCCTGCCAGGGTCAGCTCGCCCAGCACCCTGCGCAGCCAGTTGATGTTGTCTCCAAGCTCAGGCGCAGGGCCTGCTCCGCCTTCACCTTGGTCCAGAAGTCGTCGGCAGCCAGACGGGAGTTGTCGCTCTGCAGGACCATCTTGAAGTTCTCAGTGGTGGCTCCAAGAACCTTGTCACGCAGGTCCTGGATGATCTTGCAGTAGTGGCCGGACCCGGTCCCTCCTTCTCGTACCAGTCGTGGATCTTCACCTCCAGGTCGCCCTTGGCCGCCTCCAGCACGAAGCCCCCTGTGGCCAAGGACACGAAGTGAGCAGAGGACACGGACAAGGCGCCCCCACAGCCCGAAGAGCACGGAGCCGCAGCCCAGGCCCCCAGGGAAGAGGTGACCGAGGACTGGCGGTAGCTGAAGGAGGTCATGGCGAAAGGAGGACACGAGCGACAGCGCCTGGGACCAGAGCTGCGCAGCAGGAGCCCCTCTAAAGGTAGGGGCTTCAATTTCATTGTCTGTGAAATGATGTGATAGCTCTGAATTTCCTCAGCTCCATCATTCCCTTTTTTATTTATTTTTATTTTATTTAAAAAAAAATTTTTTTTTGGTATTTCTGCTCCGGAGAATGTATGTTAAAATGGATCCATTTGAAGAGGTAGTGCTCGTGTTTGAAGGAAAAGACCGTAAAATCGACCACACTTCTATTACATGGTGTTGACTTAAAATGTGATACTGCAGCTGGAACCTGCTAGCAAGGGGATCGCCAGGGTCAAGGAGGTGCTGTTTGGAAAGCATTTGGGAGAGTGTGGACCTGGGGTTGAGGTGAGAAGGTCCACGCTGCGGGCTGAGAATGTCCCACTTCCCAGGCTCTTGTGCTGCTGAGATGTCCATCATCACGTTATCAGAGCACAGCAGAAAAAACGGGGAGGGAAAACATCCCTACCCTGTCTGTGGGATTACTTCTTATCTGCATTTTGTTGTAACTGGGTTCAGGGATGTGCATTTCCCTTGAGCTGTTTCCTACCCCACCCTCCTTTTGTGCTTAATCACTGTGAAGCCTACTTCAGAACAAGGTCATTCTCCTGCCCATCCAATCAGCATTTCTTTGGGGGAATCTGGAGCTCTCATTTATTTCCTGTTTACACGTGAGTCATATATTTAAAACTATTGTTTCCAATCTCATGAAGTCCAATGTCAGGTCTTTGGTCCACAATGCCATACATGGTCTGCCCTGCCATTATTTCTCTGAGTGCCTGTTCTGTTCATGGTGGCTGTCCTTCAACACACCAGCAAGCCCCTGTCTTAGGTTTCCACATTTGACATTTGCTCTGCCTGAAATGCTTCCTGTCACCACCCCTGCTGCTATACATTCCCTCAGATATTTTCATCTCACCTTCTAAACCATCTTTACTCAAATGTCACCTTTGCAGTTTCACCTTCTCTGACCAAACCCTTAAAGTTGTAATCCACCCTTCACTAGTGTTGTAGTCAGGGTTTGCAGGGGAAACAATTTAATACAGGACACATAATTTATAGGATTATTTTCTAGTAGTCACCCAAGAGTCAAATACAAAAAGAGTACAGGAAAGCTGTCCACACACTAAAGACCCGAAGAATCCAGCTGAGGGCCTGGATCCCATTGCAATGTCCTGCAGGAGTCCAGCTGAAGACCTAGAGCCCATGGCAATGCCCTCATGAGACCAACTGGAGGCCTAGAGTCCATGGTAATGTCTCATGCAAGTCTGTTTCACGGATCTGCACTGGGAATGCGCAAAGGTCAGCGGTGGAAGCTAGAAAGTCTGCGCCAGCGGGATGAAGGATCTGTGCCAGCAGGCTGAGGGATCTGCACTGGAGCCAGGAAGTGACGCTCAAAGTAGGGACCAGAGCTCCCCTGAAAAGTACCACAGCCATCCTCAGTGACAAAGAGGTCCTGAGCTCCTCCGACGATGAAAACAGCCAAGTTCCTATCAGGAAAGCCAGCGCGACAAGCTCCTCAAGGAGAACCAACAGCACCACCTCTTCCTCTCCAGTTCTCCTTTTTATGTTGTTGGCAACAGTCCTCAGGTGGGCCCTCCACATCTAGCGCCATGCTGATTCAGTTCAGCGGGGTGTTACAAGTTGACCACCAGCTGTCAATCCAGCACAAGTAGCTCCTCTATCCTCTTTTCTCTCCCTAGAACTTATGACCATTATTTCATCTGTTTACCTGGTTTACTGCCTATCTGTCCATTAGAATGTAAGTTCTATGAAGGCAGAAATCTTTCTCTGTTTCGTTCACCTTTTTATTAGAAAAAGGCGGAGCCTCCACTCATGAAACCAGCTAAAACTCAAGAGACTCATGGAAAATTGCCTCTCAACAGTTTATGTGATTTAATTTTTAATAATGGCAGTGTTTAACAACCAGCTCATAAAATTCCTGAAAACTTGACAATAGGCCCCCACAACTGCTACAGGCTGGTTTAGAGGAAGAAAAAGGGACAGACAAAAAGAGAGCTTCCCTTGGTGGATTTCTCCAGCTGGGAAGCCAGGAAGCTGGAGAGGAGGTCCTTGGCTGGAGGAGACCATGATTTGTTTTCCAGAATGCTCACGATTAGCAGAAGCTATAATAATGACAGTTCCAATTAAAACAGTAGCTACTGTCTACCGCCTGCCAACCGTGGCTCATGCGTTTTTGGACTTTTAATTGAAAGGAGTCTTTACAGTGATGCTATGAAGTAAGGCCATTACTGTCTTCACTCAATAAATGAGGAAACTGAGATTCTCAGCAGTCAAGGAAAAGAGCTGGGAATGAACTTACGTGGCATGCTGGAGCTCTGAGTGGCTGGGAACTCAATCCTGAAAGCAGCTTTTCCTCCCGGAGCTCACAGCAACCATTGCGTCTGCGCCCACCTGCCTCCTCTCTGGCCCTCTCCGGAGCGGGGCACCATGGCGTGGTTGGAAGGGATAAGAGTGCAGGCTGTGTCATGGGGGCCCCATGTGACTGACCCATCTCTGTGGCTCTGTTTCCTCACCTGTAAAATGGGCCGAGAGTACTGCTGTGCCAGGCTTGCTTCCTTACCCCGAGAACCAAAGCGCAGCTATCTCACCGGACTGGAGTTGGGCCTGGCCTAAACGGAATGATTTGGTTGAGCCATAAAATCTCTCGCTGCTAATATTAAATTTGGGTGGAAACAAGTTGGGGTTATAAATTTATTTATCTACACTACAAGGTGGGCCACATGAGGTCGCCATGGGCCTTGTCAGATTCTGTGAGTCTAGAAGTGAGATCGCAGCTCCAAACGGGCTTGGAAAAGGTACAGTGCAGCCTCCAGATGCGAGGTGCTGTCTTCCAGCTCTGCGGTCCCACTTCCCTCCAGCATCCTGTGACGGTGCAACCAGGGGCTCAGATGGGGTCAAGGAAGTACTGGGGGCCGGACCCTTGCACTGCACTAGTGGTGGCACTTCTGGTGGGGCAGGTCTCTGGGGGGGCCTCCCCCAGCTATCAGGGGAAGCAGGGAGCACGGGCACAGCCTGCCTTGCAGCCCTTCCACCCTGCATCTTCTCTGAGCTCTGCCGGGCTTCGCCTGCAGCGGGTCCAGGCCTGGGTTCCCAGGCTTAGCTGGGCGCCCAGAGGTTGGCTCCTAATTTACCCTTTCAAGCACCAGTCTCCTCGAAGATGTGGAGACGGAGACCTCTGGGAAGGATTGTGATTGAGGCTCACACGAGGAAGAGATCCCAGTACAAATTCCCAGCACTCCGGAGGCCAAGGCGGGAGGATCACTGTGAGTTCAAGGCCAGCCTGAACTACATAGCGAGATCCTGTCTCAAAAACAACAAAAATCCAAAACAAATTCAATGCCTTTGAATATTAACCACTGTGATTAGTAATGGCAGAGCCAGGAATAAGATACTTACTGACTTCCAAAGCCTCTCTGTGAACTTAATAAGCTTTACCGAGCATTTACAATGTCCTACATACCTTACATACGCTGCCTCACTCAACTCTCACAGAAAACTCGCTGATGGATATTATCTTACTCCCATTTTACAGACTGGAAAACTATAAAATGGAGAGATTGGGTCAGTTGCCTAATGTCACACAGCTGGCGTGTGTGGAGTCTGGATTTAAGTCCAGCCCGCCTGACTCCAGAGTTCATTCATTCTTTTTCTTTTAATGGTACTCGGTATTGAGCCCAAGGGCTCGTGCATGCTAGGCAAGTGCTGTACCACTGAGCGACATTGCCTGGGGCCTTTCTGTTTTTTGAGACAAGGTCTTGCTAAGTTAGCCAGGTTGGCCTTGGACTCACAATCCTCCTGCCTCAGCCTTCTGAGTAGCTGGGATTGCAGGTACGCGCCGCCTCACCTAACACTAGCTCATTCAGGCCTATAAGTTCTACTGTTTGCCCTGGTGCCCAAGCCCCCCAGCAAGCAGGTCCACCATATTCTGTGCATCACTACTGGGTGCTGGCTGTCTTCTGGACTATGCAGTAGCAACGGCCCTGCCACGGGGCTTTGATGCACTCTAGCAGGAAGTGGTAACATACACAAAAATACATACCCGTTCTAAGACAGTCAAGCAGGCCACATGCTTAGGACTGAGGCAGGCAGGCACGGGTCCTTGGAGAGGCAAAAGAAGGCTGCCTGAGGAAATGGTGCCCGAGCAGAGATCTGCAGGAGGAGAAAGCAGCCAGGCAAATGGGCGAGGGCATTCTAAGCCCAGAGACCAGCTTTGCAAAGGCCTGGAAGGGAGAAGGACTTGGCAGGCTTAAGTGACAAGAGGCCAGGGTGGCTGGAGGAGAGAAGAGGTCACATATCACAATATGTCCCAAGCAGCAGAACCCTGAGAAGTCAAGAAACCCAAATGGGCATGAGAATGATATTCCTTTGGGTTTTCACCACCCAACCCTCAGGTGTGGCAGCCGGGGCCTCTGAGGACACTTGGCCTTGGGACGGGTCCTCTACCTTCCACAGCTCCAGGTGTCCTCAGAGGATTGGGTCATTCCCTGGCCACCAGCCCCCCACTGTGGCGGCACCCACTGCAGGTCTGCAGACTTCAGCTCCTCTCCTCTCAGCTGGTCTGCGGGCTGGGTCTGGGCCAGAGGGAGGGCGCTGGCAGGGCTGAGATACAGCTCTGTGGACTTGGCTCTCTTGCCCAGCCATTAGTGCCACCATGGAGTGAGCAGTGTCCCTCAGCCTCCATCTGTCAGCTCTAGAAACCCAGTCACCTCGGGGAGAAGGCTCTGGCAGCAGTGCGGGTGCACCATGAAATCACAGAATACCTGAGCAGGGAGGGACTCTGAGGCTGTTGAGGGCAGCAAGAGGGATGGCTCTGCTGCAGGGGCTCCCGCAGGGCTCTTCCCACCCCCAGGGGTCCTCAGATTCCCTGTGCCCAGGCTGCACTCTAGGCTAACTGCACCATGGTCTCTTGGAGAGTGGGGGCAAGGTGGGAATTTTGGACGCTGCACCCGTGTGATTCCAAGGTTCCTCCAAGGTGAGGACGGGACTGTGGGCCCTGTGGTCGGACAGACATAGACTTGAACTCCTGCTCTGCACCTTCTCCACTGCGGGCCTCAGTGAACTTTCTGAGCCTGTCTGAGCCTCTCTGTCCTCATCTGGAAAAAGTGCATCTTCGTAATGCCTTACCTTCTGTGTTGTTCTCAAGGCCAAATGTGTTAATCCATGGAAAGCTCTTGGCACAATGCTTTGTTCCTAGCGAGAGTCCCGTAAGCATCAGCTTTTATTGCTGTTACTTTCCCAAGGCCAAGCATTCTAGCAGCTCTTCTTTACGTTGAATAGAAATGTTTTCATATCTGCAGGAATAATCTTGTCAAAGCCCAAGCCTGTTGGTGTTGCCCACCCCCTTGAAATCATTCTGTGGTTTTCTGTTATGTTCACTAAGGGTCAAGATAAATTTTTCCTCTGGGCTGCCAGCCTTTGAGGTCTGGGCTGTGCCCCTCACCTTCTTGTCCACCCCCTGACCTGGGGGACAGGGTGTCTTTGACTCCCCCGACCCGGCATGCTCTCTCCCACCGCAGGGCCTTTGCCTGTGAAGTCCCTCATGCCTTCTCACCTGCTGCCCCTGACCACCTCCCAACCGCCCTGCAGCGCTCCGCTCTGCCGTCACTCCACCAGAAAACTCCCTGACACCTTGCCCGGCAGATCCGCATTGACGTCCTCCTGGCATCATGCCCCGCTGCCATCTTCCATTTGTCGGTGTGGCCATCCGTCCGTGTCTGTTGCCCGTGCTGGACCCTGTGCTCTGGGAGGGCAGGGACTGTATCTGAGTTTTGCTCGTCTCAGTGTCCTCCATGTCTAACTTGGCGCTTGCTGCGTAGTTGAGGCTCAGGAAGCATTTGTTGGATAAACAAAATTTAAAGGCTACCAGGGGTTTAAGTTCTGCCTTTTAGAACTGCACACAAAGCAATGAACGCGGTCTACCCCAGGACTGCCCTGCAGCAGTGGGCAGCCGCCCGCAGAACACTCGGTCTTCTCTCTGTCCCCTGTGGCAGATGGCTCCGCTCTGCAAGTCCTTTCGCTTCTGATGCCACTGATTCCATGAATCTTGCCCACAGCTTGTACGCGTCTCATGGCTAAGGGAGCCCCGCGTGGAATGCAGGCATCTCACACTGCAAGGCCATCTCAGAGTACCGTCAGCCTTGGCTTCAAGAGCAGGGAGGTGGGGCTGAGAGGGCCTCACGTGACTAGAAGGCCATCAGCAAGAAGTCCTGCCAGTGAAGAAGCTGCGCTCTTCTTGTTTTTCAGTCAGGGCCAATCTGAGGTAAAGTTAAAAAGCAGATGACAAATGTGTCCATCCCTCCCCGCAAACCCAAGAAGCCATTTGCTGAGGCCATCTTTGGGCCTTTTCTTAGAAATTCTTTTAGGCCTCATTGGCCTCTGTTGTGGAGCAGGGCGAGGGAGTGGCTGGGAATCTCACAGAGCTCATCAGGCGTGACCATCTGGGCCTGTGGCCTTCAAACTCATGTGTTGACATGTCCTGGGGACAGCTGCGGAAGCCACAGCAGGCAAAGGGAAGATGGGCAAAAAGGCACCGCGTGTCCCATTCCTTCTAAGGGGCAGAATCCCGGTCTCTCCTGTGCAAGTTTCCTGCTGCCCAGGGCTGGGCAACACCGGCCTTGCTCTAGATCCAGGAGAGGACTGGTTAGAGGGCCAGGCTGTGGAAACGGGGAGGGGCTCCCCGGGGGGTTCTGTTCTGACCGTCAGGGTAGGTTGCAGTGCTAGCTGAATCCTGACCCGGCCTGGCTTGGGGGCCACTGGGGCATTCCAGTTTCCCCACAGCCAGGGCCTGGGGGTCTGCTGAGTTGAACTGAAAGCTTTGGAGGAGGGAAACAAACAGGAGTGCTTCAAAGCCAAGATGGTTCTGGTTCCTCTCACTGTCCTCTCGCAGGGGAAAGGGGTGGCGGGGAGCATCTGCTGCTCACAGATGGACCTGCAGGCTGTGGGCGGCCTCGCTGTGCACCGGTCAGGTGGCTTTGGCACTGACCTCTCCCCTTCCCTCCCCTCCCCTCCCTTCCCCTCCCCTCTTCTCTCCTCTCCTTCTCTCCTTCTGTCCTTCCGTCCTTCTCTCCTTCCTTCTTTCTTCTTTCCTTCCTGCCTGCCTGCCTGCTTGTACGGGGGATCGAACCCAGGGCCTTTGCTCTAAGACACAACCTCAGCCCTTGTTTTTTTATTTTCCCTTCTCGTGTTTTGAGACAGGGTCTCACTAAGTTAGCCAGGCTGGGCTCAAACTCTCTGTGCTCCTGGCCGAGCTTCTGGGAGGGCTGGGATTGTAGGCCTGGGCCCCCATGCCTGGCTCACCTCTTTCTGGCACTCAGCTTCCTCCTCTGTTCAGCTGATGGCCCTCTGTGCCCCGGCTTGCGGCGGTGAGAAGTGGAAAGCGCCACACGCGGGAGGTGCCGCATATGGCTAACGTCAGGGCCATCAGCTGGTGTCCCTATTCTAGTCAGGACCACTAACAGCAGCTCGGTGAAAGGTCCCGGAGAAGTGTGGGGTGGGGCCGGTGTGAAAGTTCAACCTTTCAGAACATACTGGCCAGATTCATCCAGCTGTTTTAATTCACGTTTTAGGAATCTTAAGTTTTTTCCTACCACGGTTTTAGAGACAGAAACATAAATATTTAGTGTCAAAATGGCTTCCGAGATCATCTAGTCCAACACATCATTTTCCAGACTGGGAAAACTGAGACCAGCAGATATTAAATGACATGGCTGAAGCCACACATGGACAGGAACCCAGATTTCTTGTTTCCCGGACAACCACTGTATTCCTGCTGCGTCCCAGGCTGTGTCTGCAATTTACAGAGTGCTTAAAACTCCTCTAAGTGGAAACGCTGGGAAGAGGTGAGGCTCTCATTTTCTCATTCCCAGAGCAAGGTGATGGCGAGGCGGGCCTGAAGCGCTCTCCTCTGTCCTGGCTCTGAATCTGGAGGACAGCCTTCCTGAGAGGCCTGGGTGGCTCTTCAGCCACGTGCCCCTGACTGAAGGTTTGTGTGGTAGATGCTCGCCCCCTGGTGGCACGACTGAGGATGACAGGCGGGAGCGGAAAAAAGTTTCTCCCTGACAGGACCAAGACATGACCGGCACCTCCAAGACTCGACCTCCTCACCTCACAGCCCCGTAAGAGCTCCTCTTTACTTAAAAATTTGATATTTTTCATCAGTTTTTGGCATTGATTTTAACATATAGATTCAAATAGTATCTACATTGGTTACTGAGTTTGGGGGCACCCTTTTCTTTTTTGGTACTGGAAATCAAACTCAGGACCTTGTGCTGGCCAGGCAGGCGCTGTGCCGCTGAGCTATATCCCTGGCCCTTAGAAGCACCCTTTTAAACTTTGCAGAAGTAAGTGCCGCATTCTTGCCTCCTCCCTCCTCTCCCCAGTCCTCCTGGTCCCTTCTGCACCAGAAGTCCGTGGCACAGGGCCCCCGGGGCAGGGTGTGCCTGCCCTCACGAAGCCTGGCAGGCACCCTGGGTCTGGAGCTCTTTGCACTCTAACGAGAGCTGCAGATTCTTCAGAACTTCTTCAGAAAGGATGCTGCCTTTCAGAGTATGCCCTACATGCAGGAAGACCTGTGGGTTAAAGACGGTTTTATTGCACAGAGAGCTGCATCTTTCCCAGTGTTTATGAACGTGAAGAACTTCAGACAGGCCCTGGTTGCTGAGGCCCCAGGGAGGCAGCCAGAACTGATGGGGGCTGGGGCCCAGGCCTCCACGAAGGCCGCCTCCTGGGGCTGCCTTGTCGGGGCCTCGTTCCAGAGACTTCTGCCTGAGAACTCAAGCAGCTCACTGAGGTAGCACCCACCCTCAAATCGTTCCAGGATAAACTAGAGCTCATTTTTGCCCTCAGCGGGCTACGAGAGATCCCTCTACTCCATCTTCTGCTTCTGCCCCACCTGCTGGAGACTTCCCACTTCAAGGAAGACAAGACACGGGCCCTGGCTCTGTGAGGTCCCCACCCCACCCGCCCCACCTCCCATAGAGCCCCGGGTACCCCCCATTCCCACCACTCTCCCTGAGGGCACCTTGAGAGCATGCTAAGGAGACATGGGCTTAGGGTCAGGCCAAGAAGTGGCGACCACAGAGCTTTGGGGTCCTCCCCACTTGCTCAGGCTGGACTTATTACCCAGTGACAAAGGGTTATGTCAGCTACCTTTAAATGCCCGTATCTGGGGGTGGGGCGGTGGGGAGGAAGATGAAGTCGCTAAATGTTTTCCTATTGCTTCTTTAAAGAAAGGAAATAAGGCCGGTGAAATGGCTCAGCAGCATAAGCGCCTGCCCGGCAAGCACAAGGTCCTGAGTTCAACTCCTAGTACCCACATACAAGAAAAGGCCGGTGATATCGCTCAGCAGCACGGGCGCCTGCTGGTGCGTGAGGTCCTGAGTTTGACCCCCGTACCCACACAAAAAAAAAAAAAAAAGAAAGAAAAAGGAAATACTAATTGCCTTAGGAACAAAGCAACTGTTTGTATCTCAGAAGCTGGCCCTCCTCCAGGGACCCTGGACTAGACCCTCACCCACATTTGTGTCTGGGCCACAAACTTCTGCCTGGGTTTCTCAGACCCGTCCCAAGCCCAGACCATTCGTGGCGCGCGGAGAAGGAAGTTAACATGAAATGACCTCATCTCATGAGTGTTGGGCTGCTCTGCCAGGACCACCCTCTGCAGCATTGCCTCGTCCCCAGGGGGCCCGCTGGGGAGCAGCGAGAGCAGGCCGCTGTGCCAGGCACCAGAAAGCCCTCCCTAGCAGTCTCTGTGCGGGGCTGGCTCAGCTCCGCTGTGGCTTTGGAGGCCCTCAGATTCCTGAGCCCGGGAAACGCCTGGACCAGGTGAGATTCATTTGTAGGGGCTCCACTCCTGCCACTCTAGAGCCGTGGGTCTCGGGAATTTGTGGATGTCCTGGCCTATCTCACTGAGACGTGGGCCAGCAAGTGGTTTGTAACTAACAATAAAGTGCTTGGGTCTGTGACTGACTTGACTCTGCTCTGAGCAGATTCCAGATTATCCTCACGTTAACATCGCGCTCGTTCTTGCACCCTGACAAGCTCTCTTTTTTTTTTTTTTTTTTTTTTTTTTTTTTTTTGTGGGTACCGGGGGGACGACCTCAGGACCTCGCGCGCCAGCAGGCGCCCGTGCCACTGAGCGATATCACCGGCCCCTTTTTCGTATGTGGGTTCCGGGAGTCGAACTCGGGCCTTCGCGCTTGCAAGGCAGGCGCTTAAGCCGCTGAGCCGTCTCACCGGCCCCTGACAAGCTCTCTTGAGGGGAATGGACTCTTGACCACCGACCAGTCCTGAATGATGGGTCTTCCAGCCTCGTGCCCCCCTTTTCCCCTCGGCATCCCTCTGGCTTCCAGTCAGTTCCTCAAATGTGCCCAGCTCTTCCTCGCATCAAGGCCTTCATACCTGCAGCTCACTGGCCAGCGGATCCCTCCTCCCAGTGCTTCGCAATCGCTCTATGTCCTGCTTTAGGGCTCAGCTTAAAAATAAATCTCTTGATACAGATGGCGCCAGATTTTTGATGATTCAACTTAGGATTTTTTTTTAACTTCATGCTGGTACAAAAGCAATATGCATTCAGTAGGAACTGTCTTTTGAATTTCTATCTTTTCCCTGTCAACATACGATTGAGGGCTGGGGATATAGCTCAGTGGCACAGTACCTGCCTGGCAAGCGCAAGGTCCTGAGTTTGATTCCCAGTACTGAAAAACAAAAAACAAAAAACAGTTGTGCAGTGGCAGGGGGTGAACGGCTGATACTCTACAGTGTGTTGTGTTGCTAAGGATGCTGCTTAGGTTGGGTGTGTTTTGGCTTCTGCATGTCCAGCTTACAGTGGGTTTTTAGGACGTAACCCCGGTGTAAGTGCAGGAGCACGCGTACGGACTCGGAGGAGCCTTAGAGCCTTGGGAGAGGAGAATAGAGGCTAGTTCTTGATCTACATAGTGTTACAAGGAGTGCACATCAATACACATTCATTAAAGTGTCCATTTAAAACCTGTAGATTCTATATAAACTTAAAAAGATGAACTTTTTAAAATAATGTCAGCCTCTTCCCTGTCTCCTGTTATTTCTACTACTCTCAACCCTGGCAGGTCCATGTCTACCGTGGCATTATACTGACTGCTTTTTTGTAAACTATCTGTCCCACTGAAATGCAAGCCCTATGTGGATAAGAACAGTCTTGCCCACGGCTGTCGCTTGCAGGTAGGCGTAGCATAATGCCTGCTACATGGCAGACACTAAGACAGTGAGTAGATAAACAGATGAATAAAAACACTTGGATTTAATGATGGAAAAATTTAAAAAGCAGCAAAGGAGGTTGGCCTGAGGATAGACGCCCAGCCCCAGTGACATGACAGTTTGGGGTCTTGCTCTGTTCGCACGAGTCCAGAAGCCTGGTCCCTGCCCGGAGGCCGCATGCTGGCCCGTCTATAGCTCGTTGGGGTTGTCCTGGTCGGCATAGATGAGGAAGCCTGTGAAGAGGCTGTCGGTCCAGTAAGGGTCGTAGAAGAGCCCATTCTGCTCTGAGTAGAAGATCTGCAGCCAGACCTCGTCACCCTGCTTGAGAGCCAGGATGGTGGAGCCCGAGGCCACGTCGTGGTTGCCGGTGTTGGCGTCGAAGGTCCGGATGCGGTACTGGCCGTTATGCACAAGGCCAATGGCCAGGTGCTTGTTGGCCAGTGTGATGTCGTAGGTGAAGTAGTAGATCCCTGGCACACCACAGATGAACTTGCCGCTAGATGAGTTGTAGTGGCCACCCTCATTCATCAGAATCTTGTCAAACTTGATGGGCAATCTCTCCCGAGGGTAGCTCTTGGTCACCGCCACCGAGAAGGCCGACTTGGGCCGGGTGCTGCCACAGCTGCAGGGGCCTGGCAGGCCTGGCTCCCCCTTCTTGCCCTTGGGTCCCTTCTTGCCTGGCTTGCCATGCTTCCCAGGGGTACCGCTGACGCCCTTGGGGCCACGAGGGCCAGCCAGCCCGATGGCCCCAGCTTTGCCCTTTGGCCCTTGCTTTCCCCGGTTCCCTGTCCGGCCAGGTGGACCTGGAAGACAGAACGGTGGGTGTTATGGAGGGTCCCTCACGGGCCCAGGCAGAAGCCGTGGGCCTTGGCTTCCCCCCTTGTAGGAGGAGCCCACGGGAAATGGGAAGAACAAGAGGGCTCTGGAGTAACACGGAAATGAAGCAAACCTTAGCTGGGAGTGGTGGTAGTAAGCCTGTAATCCCAGCACTCGGGAAGCTGAAGTGGGAGGATTGCGAGTTTGCAGCCAGACTGGGCTACATAGCAAGACCTTGGAGAGAGAGAGAGAGAGAGAGAGAGAGAGAGAGAGAGAGAGCAAGAGCAAGAGAGAAAGAGAGAGAGAGAGCGCAAAGAAATAGAAATGGGGCAAATCCTGACGGTATAATCTGGCATACTTTCCTGGTTTTATGGGAATACCTCCCAGAACCACTGTGGATCACGGTAAAAAGAGCAACACAACAATTGACATTCTGTCCTTTCCCTGCTCCTGAAGAAGAGCCTGGTTTGTCTGCCAGACCCATCCTTCAGTGGGCCAGGCTGAGAAGATAACTGGAGAAGCCTCTTGGCTTCCGAACACTGACTTTAGTAAGATCCCTGCCCAGCGTTCAGGGCCTCTGTCCACACATACAAAGGTTTTGTTGTAGTATTGCTTATAACAGCAGCAAAAAAAAAAAAAAAAGAAAAAAACAAAGAAAAGAAACAAACAAATGCCCCATCCAAAAGGAAATGATTAGGGCTGGTGAGATGGCTCAGCGGCGTAAGCGCCTGCCCGGCAACCGCAAGGGCCCGAGTTCGACTCCCGGAACCCACATACAAAAAAGGGGCCGGTAGGGCCGGTGAGATGGCTCAGCGGCGTAAGCGCCTGCCTTGCAAGCGCGAAGGCCCGAGTTCGACTCCCGGATCCCACATACGAAAAAGGGGCCGGTGATATCGCTCAGCGGCACGGGTGCCTGTTGGCGCGCGAGGTCCTGAGGTCGTCCCCCCGGTACCCACAAAAAAAAAAAAAAAAAAAAAAAAAAAAAAAAAAAAAAAAAAAGGGGCCGGTGATATCGCTCAGCGGCACGGGCGCCTGCTGGCGCGCGAGGTCCTGAGGTCGACCCCCCGGTACCCACAAAAAAAAAAAAAAGGAAATGATTAGAAAATTGTGGCCATCCATACTGTGGAATTCTATATAGATGTTTAAAACTGAGTTATATTGATACGTCCTATATGAAACCATCTCTAAAGTATGCTGAGAGGAAAGGCCCAGTGGCAGAATCTCTTATTTTAAAAGGGAAATCACCATGCTAAATGTTTCAATACCCATTTAGTCAGCCAGGCGTGGTGGTGCATGCCTGTGATCCCAGCACTTGGGAGGCTGAGGCAGGAGGATCGCTGTGAGTTTGAGGCCAGCCTGGGGTACAAAGTGAGTTCAAGGCCAGCCTGAACTGCATAGTGAAACCCTGTCTCATTAAGACAAAAACAAAAACAGAAACCCAAAAATCATTTAGTGCATAGGACAATGTCTGGCTAGGGGAAATACTAGCTAAACATGAGCTGGCATACCCTGCGGGACATTTCCCCCTATTAATGATTTCCTGCAGGACACCTCTTGGTTTTTTAATGTTAATATTTCACAAAATATACGTTTCTCTCAATACAACATTTTTGGCCAATGAGTATATTGGAAACATTTATATTTATGATTATTTGACACAACACGTTTTAAAAAAATGAATAAAAATTTGAGCTACATCTGAAGACAGTCACACCATTGGCAGAATGGCAGAGTTGAGTGTGGAGGTCTGAAAGGACGCTGGGCATTGAGCAGGGCCTGCTTCTGAAGGTGGCTGCTGCTGGGCACCCCCGCATCACTGGATCCGAGGCAACTGTGACAACCACATGAACCGCGGCGTTGTTACGGTTTAGGTCTAGATGTTTGCCCAGAGCCTCACGTGTTCAGCGGCGGGGCTTTTGGAAGGTGACTGGGTCTTGGGTGTGACGCTTGTCGGTGGGCTAATCCACTGGCGGGCGCATTGCTAGCTGGGCTCTCGGGGGCTGGGCCGGGGGGAGCAAGCCCCTGGGCTGACCTCTCAGGCTCCTGCCTCGGCTCTGCTCCCTGGTCTCCGTGACATGCACAGCTGCCTTCGGCTGTGCCTTTCTGCCCTGCTCTGTGCGCCTCACAGCCGGCCCTGGACCGTAACCATGAGCCGAAGTAAACCTCTCCTCCTCGAGCTTGCGGGTGTCAGGTATTGCATCCAGCGACAAGAAAATGACCGAGACATTGACCAGGGAAGAAACGTTTTAGGCATTTTACATCTTGACAAGGTACTTTGTTATATGTACCTGGGTAGGCATTGCACCATGTTTTAGAGTTTAAACATGTGATACATTTACATTTTTTCTATTTTATTTTTATTTTTTGTGGGTACCGGGGGGTCGACCTCAGGACCTCACGCGCCAGTAGGCACCCGTGCCGCTGAGCGATATCACCGGCCCCTTTTTCGTATGTGGGATCCAGGAGTCGAACTCGGGCCCTCGCGCTTGCAAGGCAGGTGCTTACGCCGCTGAGCCATCTCACCGGCCCACATTTTTTCTATTTTAAATAGTAATTGGGAAATAGATTTCCAAGTAACATTTCCTCAGTGAAAATCCAATTTTCAGGAACAGATTGCTTATGTCAAGTGCCCAGCAATGTCTGCTGTTATTATATACCTAGAAATGATATACGTGGTACGAGTAAACACTTAAAGGCCGGGAAGGGTATACAACTAACCCAGGAAGGGTATACAATGGTGGCTACGTCTAAAGGAGGAGGGGAAGATGAGAAGAGACAGTGACTAAGCAGGACTTCTGCTTTATTTACATTGTTTGAATGTAATATAATGAGACTGTATTTTTGTTTTAGTTGCACCATTGGGGAAAAAAAACCAAATGTGGTGTGCATGCCTGTAATCCTAGCATTCAGGAGGCTGAAGCAGGAAGATTGCAAGTTTGAGGCCAGCCTGGGCTACAGAGCAAGACCCTGTCTCAGAAAACCAAAAATTGCTGGGCATGGTGGTACACGCTTGTAATCCCAGCATTTGGTAGGCTGAGGCAGGAGGATCACTGTGAGTTCGAGACCAGCCTGGGCTACATAGCGAGTCCAGGCCAGCCTGAACTACATAGCAAAACCCTGTCTCAAAAAACAAAACAAAATAAAAACAATCCAAAACTAAAACTAAAATAAACAAAAAACAAGGGGGCTCAAGTTGTAGCTCAGGAGTAGATGATGTTCTGGGTGTAAGTGAGGCCTTGAGTTCAATCTCCAGCATGAAAGAGGGGAAAACAGAAAAAGAAGAATAAAAAAATAAAATCAAGAAAGTCACAAAGCTGTTCCTCGATAAAATGAAAAGAAACAAGGTGGGAGAAGGAGCC
Source organism: Erethizon dorsatum (assembly GCA_028451465.1). Classification (NCBI taxonomy): domain Eukaryota; kingdom Metazoa; phylum Chordata; class Mammalia; order Rodentia; family Erethizontidae; genus Erethizon; species Erethizon dorsatum. The sequence goes on from CM051836.1 coordinate 14,654,051, forward strand.
TAGAGCAGAGGAGGAGTAGAGACGATCATTTTAGCTTGGGGTGTTTTCCCAGAAGACACGGAGATAAGGAACCTTACCAGGAAGGCCGACCATGATTTGTGTGTTGGGATTCCTTTTTCTTTTTCTTTTTTTTAATGGATTCATTCATTCATTCATTCATTTATTTTGAGACAGGGTCTCACTATGCAGTTCAGGCTGGCCCTGAACTCACTGTGTACCCCAGGCTGGCCTCGAACTCACAGCGATCCTCTTGCCTCAGTCTCCTGAGTGCTGGGTTACAGGCATTTGCCACCATACCTGGCTATTTTGGTATTTTTTAAGAAGGCAGACACTGTGGAAATCCGTGTGGAGACTCCTCAAAAAACTAGGATTGGAGGTCCCATTTGACCCAGCTATTCCTCTTCTGGGTGTCTTTCCAGAAGAATTAAAAACATCGTACCACAGCGATATATGTGCACCCATGTTTATAGCAGCACAATTTGTAATAGCTAGATTGTGGAAACAACCCAAATGCCCATTAACTGAGGAATGGATAAAAAAGATGTGGTATTTCTACATAATGGAGTACTACTCAGCCATAAAGAAAGATAAACTGGAAATAAAGATAAACAGGTAAATGGATGCAACTCGAGAAAATACTCACAAGCGAAATAAACCAGATGCACATTTGTAAACATCATATTGTCTCCCTAGTATGAAAATGCAATTTCAGTGTGACTATTCCATTCCTTAGTCTTCTATTTTTACCTAGCTTTTACATGGCTTAACCTTATAGTGAGTAATATTTTTCTCCAAAAGGTATTTGTACATTCTCTAATGCTTGAGTTTGTTAATACATAAGAATGTTTACTTGTTGTCTTTAAAAAATAAATAAATAAATAAATAAATTAAGAAGGCAGGGACTATGTTGCCCAGGCCAGCATTGCCCATGCTTAAGGGATCCCTCTCCTACCTCAGCCTCCCGGTGTAGGCAGCATTAGGGCTGCATACCACTGTTCTCAGTTACCTATAAAAGCTCTTTTTTGGGCCGGTGAGACAGCTCAGCAGGCATAAGCGCCTGCCTGGCAAGCGTGAGGTCCTGAGTAACTCCCGGTACCCACATAAAGGAAAGAAAGGGCCGGTGATATCACTCAGTGGCACAAGTGCCTGCTGGCAAGTGTGAGGTCCTGAGTTTGACTCCTGGTACCCACATTAAAAAAAAAAAAGCTCTTTTTGAGACAACAGGGAAAACAATATAGAATGGATACCAGAGATTATTAATAAATTACTGGTAATTTTGTTAGGTATGATAATAGCATATTTGTGGTTTTATTTTGTTTTGAGAGCCCTTATCTGTTGAGATTTCTTTCTTTCTTTCTTTCTTTCTTTTTTTTTTTTTTTTTTTTGACAAGGTCTTGCTATGTAGCCCAAACTGGCCTCAAACTCACAGCAATCCTCCTGCCTCAGCCTCCTGAGTGCTAGGATTACAGCCATGCGCCACCGCACCCAGCCTGTTAGTTGACATTTAAGGGTAAAATGATGTACGGTTTGGAGAACAGATGGAATGGGTATTAAGGTGGAGGGGGGCATAGTGGGAGGAGAATCATGCTACTATTCCTCGACTGGCCTTGAATTAACTACTTAGACCAAGCTGGCTTTGAACTCACTATGTAGCCAGGCTGGTCTTGAAGTTGCTGCGATCCTCCTGCCTCAGCCTCCCAAATGCTGGGATTATAGGCAAGCACCACCATGCCCAGCTTTTTTTTTTTTTTTTAAACAAGGTCTTGCTATATAGCCCAGGTTGGCTTCAAAAATTGTGATCCTCCTGCCTCAGCCTCTCGAGTGCATGTGCCACCATGCCTGGCTTGTGCTTCCTTCTTGATTCCCTTTTTAAGAATCTCCAGGAAACAACCAAATTTACTTTTCAAGACCTTTCTGCAGATGGATTTGCTGTGTGGTGGGAGAGTGGTCAGACATGATCCCAACTTCATCTGGGTTTCACATGTCAGGACCCTCTGTGTCTCTCTCCCAGTGCACCTTCCTCAGCAGGGACTCACGGCGTGGCAGGAGAGATGGCCGAAAGCAACCCAAGCCTCCGCCCTCCTCACTCCCGATCACCGGGAAAGCAGCCACAGCAGATGCTGTCCTGTAGGAGCCACAGATGAGTAAATCTCAGGGATGCTTTAGCTGGCCCGCTGGACAGCTGCCCAAACCTGCGTCAGCCTCACTGGCGGGAATGGAACACCGTGACATCTAGCACCTGGCTACTGCAAGACCCTGAGTCCGCGCCACTGTCATCACTCTCGGCTATCCTCTGGGGAAGCAGGTACTCTGGGAGCGTCAGTTTGGTGTGGCAGAAGAAGACTGGATATGGTGCCTGCTCCCACACTCTAGAAGCTCAGGAAAGCAGCTAAGGGGTGGCTGGTATGTACTATGCGCCCGCTCGGAGGCTGGCGTTTCCCATGGCATTCTACTTCACCTTCACCACAGCCCGGTGAGGCGGATGCTGTTGTTATCCCTGGCAAGAGATGAGGAGACTGAGGTTTGAGGGAGGTTAAGGCATTTGCCAAAATTAGCATCCAAGTTTGTTCCCAAAGTTCAAGTTCTCGGGCCGGTGAGATGGCTCAGCGGCGTAAGCGCCTGCCTGGCAAGCGCGAGGGCCTGAGTTCGACTCCCGGAACCCACATACGAAAAAACGGCCGGTGATATCGCTCAGCGGCACGGGCGCCTGCTGGCGCACGAGGTCCTGTGGTCGACCCCCGGTACCAAAAAAAAAAAAAAAAAAAAGTTCAAGTTCTTGCAGCTATGACGTGCTGTTGTCAGCCACCTTAACTCAGTTTCCTCATGTGTGACGTGGGCTGATATGAACATCTCCTTTCAGGATGGTATTAACAATCAGATGAGCAACTTACTCAAAAGTGCTTTGTCAGTGTCATAATACCATGCAAATAAGAGGTACCATTAGGGCTTAGGGTGTAGCTCGGTGGTAGAGCACATGCTTAGCGCATACGTGTAAGGCCCTAGGTTCAATACCCAGCACCATATTTAATATTTAACTTTTCTATTGATTAAAATGTACATTTGAGACTTTAACACTAACATTCTTGGGTAAACATTCAGAAATATGAGGACTATAAAGCCGAAAGGGCGTACAGACAGTATCCAATTTGTTCACCATCAGCCTGGCACCCTTTCCTGGGGAGCTACTTTTCTACTTTAGGGGTCCCAGTGAGGCTGTCAGTCACAGTGACCCACTGCCCTCACCACCCACTCACAAAACCGTGGGCATGGCGCATGACCCAGTTCTAGCAAATGGTGGCACCTCGTCTCTGTGATCAAAGGATGCAAGTGTGGCCCAGGAGGGCCAGTCATCCACAGACGTGCAGTATGGACAAAGCCATGAAGATAGGGTCTTGAACCCACCCATTGCCATTTAAGAATTCCCAGCCACTGAGAGGTTAAAGCAAACACAGAGAGAAGCAGAACCCTGACAATGACATTGAAGCTCCTGGATTTAGCCATTCCTGAAGCTCAGCTCCAGTAAATTCCATTTGAAGTTGTAAATTGGGTTTCAGTCACTTGTACCCAAAGGAGTTTTGAATAATATTTCAGGAGATTTGCAAAAAGTCACTGAGAATTCAGAGGTACAGCAGAGGCAGGAACATGAGATTTGATACCCTCTTTTCCTTTTGGAATATATTGTCCTGTTTATAAAGAATCAGTAATTTGGTTAATAAAGAAAGGGATTAATATGGCTTTGATAGCTACATAGCCCCCTCTGGGCTGGATGCTGTCAACCGCAGGTGGGAACAGGGTAGGTGCAGGCCTCTTACCTTCCTCGCCGCTGTCACCCCGGTCCCCATCCTGGCCATCCTGGCCATCTTTGCCAGGAAAGCCCATTCTTCCCACCATTCCTGAGGGCCCTGGGGCTCCTGGGGGGCCTGGGGGGCCCTGGGGGCCAGGCAGGCTGCAGACAAATTGAGGGGAGCCCTTCTGGAAGTCTCTGCGGGCGAAGGCAGCAAGCAGCGGGTCGGCGGCACAGGGGAGGGCACATGCCAGGAGCACCCAGGGGATCATCGTGGTCGCCTGTGGGAGCGAGAGAGCTGTGGCAGGTGAGTGTGGCCGTGGCGCTGGCCTGCTGGGCAGTCTGAGGGCATGAGGGGGAGGGGGAGGGGGAGGCGGCGGCGGCGGCGGCAGCTGGGGCCCCTCCGTTGTGTTTCTGTCTCTTGCTCTTCCCACGTCACACGCAGACAGCTCGACAGTGTGTCACCCTATCTTGCGGACATATTTGGGTGAGCTGAGTCGCACACCCAGAGGACACTTTGGAGGAGTCCCGGGGGTGACACTCATCACCAGACTGTCATCTTCTCAAGTGGCTGAGACGGAGACAGAGCTCAGTGTCCTGGGACTGATGACCGGGAGGAGCTCTGGGTGGGAGACATGATCTGTGGTTTCATTCAAACGTGTGGCATGAATTGAAAGCGACAGGACAGAAACACTTGGAAGTACAGGTGACGATCCGCACCTGGGCTGCCTCTCATGGCGACCCAGGGCCCCGGGTGTGGAGCAGGGAGGGTGCAGTGACTGAGGGAAGGGAACCAGCATCCGAGTGACACTGGCAGGCCAGGCGAGGCGCACGCTAAGAGCCCTGCTCCTTCTTCACAGCTTCCTTACGGCACAGGCAGGCGAGGAAGCGGAGACACAGGGTGAGCAGTGTACCCATCTGCAGCCAGCAGGGGGCGGGGCTGGGGGGCTGACCCGGGTCACAGGCTGGGCTGTGTCCTCAGGGCTGGGGGCCGCAGGAACACAGTCTCTCTAAGGCCTGTGTGTTCTGTACTTAGAGATGCTCTCTTCCCTGCGCCTGCACTGTGCAGACACAGAACGGAGGCCCAGAGCAGAAGTAAGTGACTTCCCTAGGACCTCTCAACAAATCCTTCTCCCCTAGAATGAAACCAGGGAGGAGAGCAGTCACTCCAGGCATGACTTCCTGCCGTGGGGTCGAGCCCGGAAGTGGTAACCTGACTTGTGACCTTAGGCCAGTCCCTTCTCCTCGCTGATCCTCGATTTACCCATCTGAACAACAAGGAGCTGGACGAGAGCAGTGGCTCCCAAACTTGAGTGTGCATCACATCCACCGGGAGGGCGTATTAAAATACAAACGGGGCTGGAGGTAAAGCTCAGTGGTAGAGCACATGCCGAGCATGCCTGAGGCCCTGGGTTTGATCCCCAGCACTGCCAAAAAAGAGCGTAAAAACAGATGGTTGGGGTGGGATGTGGTGGTGCACGCCTGTAATCTCAGTACTCAGGAGGCTGAGGCAGGAAGATCACTGTGAATTCAAGGCCAGCCTGGGCTACTTGGTGAGACCCTGTCTCAAAAAAAACAAAAGCAAAAACAAAACAAAAAGAAGCATTGCTGGCTTTACTGTTCCCACATTGGCAACCTAATCAGAGCCCTTAGGGTGCTGGTGGGCAGCTGTGATGCTGGTGGCAGGACAGGGACATTGCTTAAATGTTGACCTCACGTCTCCTTCCTGGGCCCTCAGCCTTCCTTTGTTTCCGAGGCTGCTTTGCCTCCAGTGCTGGGAATTGTGCACACTTTGGGGCTGCCTGTGGGAGGCAGGCTGGCAAGTAGGCTGACCCCACCTTCCCCTCCTTGTCCCTCAGGGGTCTACTGCAGCTGTAGCTCTGATATCCAACAGTGGTGTGCCTTGCAGCTAGCCACTTGCTTTTCTTGTTCTCAGAGGGCTTCTTTAGATAAGTGCCATAGAGATACCACTGGCGAGGTACTACCAGATAAGGGCCAGTGATATTGCTCAGCGGCACAAGCACTTGCTGGCAAGCGCAAGGTCCTGAGGTAGACTCCCGGTACCCACATAAAAAAATAAAATAAATAAATAAAAAATAAATGCAGTTACAGGGCAACCCCCTGGGGACCCCTCCTGTCTCTCAGGAGCTATTCCTACTTCCCATCCCCCCCACTCCCAACTGTGTGTGCTTCATTCCTTTTAGCACTCACACTCCCCTCTTGAGTGTGTCCTATGTCCGTAATAAATCTTTCCCACTCTTAAAAAAAAATGCAGGAGCTGGGCATGGTGGCACACACCTGTAATCCCAGCACTCGGGAGGCTGAGGCAGAAGGATTGCCATGAGTTCGAGGCCACCCAGAACTACATAGAGAATTCAGGGCCAGCCTGAACTACAAAGTGAGACCCTGACTCAAAAAAAAAAAAAAAAAAGAAAAAAAGAAAAAAAAAGCAATTACATCATATAGTAACAAAGCTATTTTCTTTCCAATTTCTTCAATCCCAATGAAAGCAGGGGGCAGGCCTCAGCTTGGGGATAGTGTGTGTTTCATATCTCTGTACCCCTTCCCTAATATCTCTATCAAATAGCACGCACAGGTGTAGCAGGGTGTGCCCGTTCTTCCCCTGCACACATAGTTCATTTATTCACCAAGCATTTATTAAGGGCCTATCAAGCACCGGGCCCTGTCCTTTGAGAACACAACTGTGAAGCGCAGGGTCAAAAGCCCCTTTTGGACTTTACATTTTAGTGCTGAGAAAGACAATAAATATGCATACATGGAACATTTAGTATGTAGATACAGTACATGTACAGAAGGGGAAAAAAGCAAGGAAGGGGATGGAAACCTTGGATGGGAAGTGTGTGTGTGTGTGTGTGTGTGTAATTTAGCAGAGTTTATAGAGCAAATAACAATTCATAAATAAGGCAGCATTCAGAACCAAGAGAGACATAAAAAGCTCTTCCTAGCTATGGGCAGAAAGTGTTTACAGCTGGGTGTGGTGGCGCACTCCTGAAATCCCAGCACTCAGGAGGCTGCAGTTGAGTTCGCAGCCAACCTGGGCCACATAGTGAGTTCAAGGCCGGCCTGAACTACACAGTGGACTGTGTCTCGAAAAAAAAAAAGAAAAGAAAAGAAGAGAAGGGGAGGGGAGGGGAAGGGAGGGGAGGGGAGGGGAGGGGAGGGGAGGGGAGGGGAGGGGAGGGGAGGGGAGGGGAGGGAAGGGAAGGGAAGGGAAGGGAAGGGAAGGGAAGGGAAGGGAAGGGAAAGGAAAGGAAAGGAAGGGAAAGGAAGTATTTATAGACACAGAAGCAGCTTGCTTGGTTCCTTCTGGGAGTTCGGTTTACTCGGGCAGGGTGTGCGATGAGGCCTGTGCCTAACACGGGCGTGGTCTGGCTGTCAGCAGCTTGTGATTGGGTGAAGCTCAGTCGCTGTGATTGGCTGATGCTCAGCTATTTGCTTCAAGCATAGAGTCTTAGGTTGCAGTTTTTTTACATATCAAGTCAGGTTGCAATTTGCTATATAGGGATTCAAGGTATAGGAGTAGCTTTAGGCTGATTTTAATTTAATAATATCAATGTATATAATTTAAAAAGAAAAATGTGTAAAAATTGAAAAATCTTGAGAATCAGGTCCCTTACATATGGCATAAAATGAAATTTCACCATCATACTAAGAAAAAGAAAAGAGGACCAGGGATATAGCTCAGTGGCACAGCGCTTGCCTGGCAAGCGCAAGGTCCTGAGTTCGATTCCTGGAACAAAAAACAAACAAAAAGGGCCGGTGAGATGGCTCAGCGGCTTAAGCGCCTGCCCGGCAAGCGCAAGGGCCCGAGTTCGACTCCCGGAACCCACATACGAAAAAGGGGCCGGTGATATCGCTCAGCGGCACGGGCGCCTGCTGGCGTGCGAGGTCCTGAGGTCGACCCCCCGGTACCCACAAAAAAAAAAAACAACAACAAAAAAACAAACAAACAAAAAAAAAGAAAAAAAAAAAGAAAAGAAAAGTGGGACTGTAAAATGGTACAGCAGATATGAAAGACACTATCGAAGTTCCTCAAAAATTTAAAAATAGAACTGCCATCTGAGGTAGCAAACCCAAAAGAGTCAAAATTAGGATCTTGAAGAGATATCAACATTCCCATATTTAATGCAGCATTATTCATAGCAGCCAAGAAATGGTACAACAAAAGTATCCCTTGTCCACTGACGATGGATAAGGAAAATCTGGTATATACCAGCAGTGGAATATTATTTAGCCTGGGAAGGGAAATCTTGCCATTCACAATACTGTGGATGAAGCTGGAGGACAATAAGCCATTCACAGAAGGAGAAATACTGCATGATTCCATGCAGATGAGCTATCTGTAATAGTCAAACCCATAGGAGCAGAGAAGGGAGTCTGTGTTTTTTGCTGGGGGCCAAGGAGGGCCTCCCTGTGACAGTGACTTGTGAGGCCCTCTGTGATCGTGGCGACGCCCAGTGAAGTGCAGGCCCACGACCCGTGCAGGCGGCATTCCACCAGGTGTGCCTCCAAGTCCCCTGCAGAGCCTCCCTTCGTGCTTTAATCTGCTCTAAGCAGAAGGCACAGTGGGCTTCATAGGCGGAAAGGTCACTCGCACGTGCGTGTACCCGTTCCTTCATAGGCGGAAAGGTCACTCGCACGTGCGTGTACCCGTTCCTGAAGAATCTTGAGCAGGTCCCACAGACACACAGGAAACCCTGGCAACCCCAGATGGGAGCACAGAGCCAGGCTCGAAGCCGTACTGGGGCAAGGGAGTGGCACTATGTAAAGACAGACACGGGTGGAGGGACCCAGATGTGCTGGGTGTCTGGTCTCTGGTCCACGAAAGATGACTTCGTGGGTGACTGTCAGAGGGTGCTGAAATTGACTAAGACATATGAGACACTTCATGCCAAGTGTAGCAATCAGCCTACAGGGCAGAATTTGCAAAGGAACACTTCGAGAACCCTTCCGTGGCTCTCAGACTCGTCAGACCAAGAATTTAAGAATGTGGGGCAGGACAGCGGACCACGTCATTGGGAGCGGGGAGGGACAGTGGACCTGTATCTGAGGCCTGCAGGAGTTAGGTGAGAGGCGGTGTAGCTGCCCGGGTGGAAGGAGTAAGAGAGTGTGCCGCCGCTCTGTGCGAAGGGGCTGACTACCATTAGCCTTGCCCGGGTACACGGAAGGTACAAGACATCCTGCAGCAGGACTCCGCCTGCGCCAAAGGGATCCTGATGGAGACTGAGCGACCCCAATAATGTTAACCAAGCCAGATGGACACCATGAGGCCACAGAGGAGGGGGAAGCCTGGACTTGCCAGAGAAAAGCAAATACATACTGGCTGCAGCACTGGTCACAGGCCCAGGGGGAGAAGCCCCACGAGACAGGCAGCTTTCCATGCCTGCCAGGCCAGAGATGCGGAGCGGAAACCCTCTTGCTGTCCCCTTACCTGTGCTCCCTTTGGCTTGCGAAGAGGGGAACTGAGGAAGGGCACAGATGACCTTGCTGGCTTCATACCTGGCTGAGGGAGCAGGAAGGAAGGCGTGTGTGTCCCCCTGAATGGAGACTGAAGTGTGGGCGACCTGAGGGTGGAGAGCTCAACTGGGGAGGCTCCCCACTGACTAAATTTCATAAAGGGGCAAAGAGAGGCAAAAGTAAAGTTGCTGGGGGAGGGCGTGCTAGGGATTTAAAGTTGCAGTTTGGTTGCATTTAGCGTATTTCTTGTGTCGTACTTGGTCACGATAGGTTGCATAAATAACAGAAGAGGCGGCAGGTAGGTATGGCAAACATCATGGCAGTACTAGATGAACAGAGGTGCTTGGAGAAAGCTGTGATACACACACTCCCCAGACCCTAGCAGTGGCCATCTCTTTCCCTTCCCTACTTGAGGGATGAAAACTGGTTGGCGTCACGTCTGGGCCTCCCATAGCAGGAAGTGAATTTTCAGTGCAGGAGAGAGTGAAGAGGGAAACAGGTGGGAGGCAGGGAGAATCCTGCAAAGATCTCAACTAGCAGGAAAGAGAAATCCGGGTGAAACAGAGAGGGAGTGTCAGCCCCCCGCCCCCACTCTGCCCTTTGTAACAAATAATGACATTTTTTTCTTTGCAGTGCTGGGGATGGAACCCAGGGTCTTGTCATGCTAGGCCAGTGCTCTACCACTGAGCTACACCCCAGGCCTCACTGAGCCACTTTGGCCCAAAAGGGGACACCGTGGCCACAGCTGGCTGGATCATGCCCTAGCCTGAGTGGAGTGGGGGTGCGGCTCTGGGACCCACAAGGAGGAAGGGCTTTCTCAGAACTGGCACCATGAGGCCTCTGCATCCCCAGAGAAGTCCCGGCACCTGGAGCCAGGAACTATTTTGAAAATAACAGGAGAGACTAGACTAAATGGGTTCCAAACCTGGAGGGAGAGGGAGGAGCGCCTCCTTGCCTCCAGTGCACCTCCAAGAAAAACGAGGCTCCCAACAGTCCCGTCTCAGCCTGTGCTCCACCCCGCCCCTCCCCACCACCTGGCCCTGAGAAAATGGGGCAGGGGAGCAGGAAGGTTAGAGGGGGGCTGAGACCCCACGGACCGCAGACAGGTTCACTTCCAGGGCCTTTGATTTAAATTTGGAATCACAAACGTGGAGGGGGCTCCAACCCTTCAGTTACAGACGGGGGAACAGAGACGAAGTGACTTTATTGCGCACCTGCAATGCTCCGGGCACCACATGAGGCTCTCTCTGTCCCTGCGTTGTTTTATTCGAAGTGTACAATAAACGCCACCAACGCAGCACGCTTACTGCCCCATTTTCCAAAGGAAGAAACAGAGGCTCCCAGAAGTGAAATGACCTCCCAAGGTCGCCAAGCAGGGAGCAGTGAAGACATCCGAACCACACGGAGTGTCTCTGAGGACTACGCTTACTCCATGCTACCTCGTCGTTCCCCTGCTGGTTTTGTATTTGTTTTTCATTTTTCCTCCCGTTTTATAGAAGAGGAAACTAAGACTCAGGTTAATTTGCTCATGCTTACACGACTAGTTGGTGGCAGAAGTTATATTTGAACTGGGGTTTGGCTGCCCCTAGCACCCAAATGCTTTCCGTTATGTCAGCATTTTTTGATTTTTCCTCCCAAATATCCCGAATAACAGAAGAGACCTTCAAGCATACACCGAGCCGCACACAGAAATAGAAAAATCTCTTTGATATCTTGTGCTTCATTTTATAGTCACACACACACACACACACACACACACACACACACACACGACATGACTTTGAAAATGTAGACATGCTGTGTTTTCTTTCTTAGGATGCTTCAGGAAAGCCTTCTCCCCCTTGAGAGGCCCACGCTTGGCTTAGCCACTGGATTGTGGTGAGGGGAGCCAAGCCCTGATGCCCCTGGAGCCCTGATGTTCAGGATGATGTGCCCAGGCGCTGAGCCAAAGGACGGGGGTGCACAAAGCACAGAGTCCGCACCCTCAGCGGATCCTGCAACAGCAGCCGTCTCCTTGTTGTGCTCACTGCCCCCAACCCCTTTCCCTCTCCACAGCCAGCCGGAAAGATAGGCTAACACAGAAATCACCCACCTCCTTCCCCAAGACCCTCCGGCAGCTACTGGCTGCAAAAAGCAAACCTCGGAACCCCTGATATGGCCCTCAAGGCCCTAAACAGCTTGGCCCCAGCCTTGCCTCAGCCTCACTCAGCTCCTCCCTCTTCCTCACTTCCTGTAGCTTCCAGGCCTCCCCAGGCCCAGCTCCACTCCAACGCTGCCGCTGCCTGCCTGGCGCCTCAGTAACCCAGGGCTCCACCCTCTGGCTTGCTGGCTGTTTATCCTGTTGTGTTTCAGCTTAAATGTCACTTCCTGCTGGTCCTCGGGGGACGTCCCCTCCTGCAGCTCTCCTTTGGGTCATGGATCTTGTTTTCTTTCCTGGCCCTGACAGCAACTTGCTTGTATTAACTTTATTTGGTTACCTCTTGCATGAGTTTCCGTTAAAATGTAAGTCTTCTGAGAACAGACCCCAGCTGGCCACCTGGCTTCAAACTCTCTCCTGCACAAGGAGTATTTAAGAAATATTTGCTTGATTAATGAAAGAAAAACAGCACACCTACATTTTCAAAGTCATGGTGTGTGTGTGTGCACGTGCGAGCACATGTCCTCAAAAAAGTCTGTAACAAAGAGAAAACAAGCCAGTGGCCTAACTCCAAAAAGGCACCAATACCCTTGACTCAAATAACTTCTTTCTAAACCAACTCGGACTTCATGTCTCCTTCTTTTACCTCCTACATACAGGATTTCTTCTCTGCCCCCTGAGGCTGGGGAAGAGGGGTGTTGGGCTTGCACAATACCTTAGATGCTCCACAAATAGTTGTTCAATTGATCACAAGAAAGCATTAGCCCTCTTAACTACCTATATTGCCTTTTTCTCGGTGTGGAAAGATGTGAGTTGGATGGGGAAGGCTTCATTATCGTCTTCTGGCTAAAGGGGAGAACTGTTAGCTGGTTAAACCCCAGAATTGGAATCATGAGGTGCCAAACTTGGATGAGTTCTGAGGTCTGGCTTTAATTTGCCCAGTCCTGGGCTTCTCACCTCTCAGTAAAGCAGCTAATGACTCATAAATACACGTGTTCTCGTAAAGCCAGTTCTAGGAGCCAGGGTGCTGCCGCCCAAAGTCTGCGGTCAAGGACAAGCTTTTCTCTTTCCCACTTTTGCCCCCGACCCACCAGGCGTGACCCTCTGAGGCGATGTGAGAAGAGGCGGAAGTGGGGCCATGTTATCTCCTGGGTCCTCCTGGAATGTGGTCTGCCAGTACAGATTCCAGAACACTTGTCTGGCTCTTGAACGGGGCTTCTAAGCCTGGGTGCAGAATAATCTCTCCTTGGAGATTTGATCATGTAAGTTATGCTCCAATAACTATTTTATTTGAATTTTAAAACGATGCTTAACTCAGTGATTAAGAGCCATTGGAAACCCAACTCCTCAACTATCTAATGGAAATAAAGGAATTATTTATTTCCTCACCTCATGGAGTTTGTGGCAGGAATGAGACAATGCATTCAAAGTATCTAGCACAGAGTCTGACACTGTACATGCTCAGTAGTTGGACAAAACTTGGCCCCCAAAGCCCTCAATCTTCACCTCCTCCCCAGAATCCCTCAGAGTTGCCTGCTTCATCCTTAAGCCTCAGAGAGGCCCACCCTTCTCATGCTCATACCAGCTGTTCTTTCTTTCAAAGCCCTGGGCCCAATTTGTGATCACGTATTTCCTTGTCTTTTGATTTCTTAATTGTCTATCCCTCCTGCAAAATCCAGGAAAGCGGGGGCTCTGCTGTTGCTCTCTCTTGGACCACCAGAGCCCGCACAGCGCCCACAGGCAGCATTCTCAACACATAATTGTTAAACAGTCTCGAACAAAATAGTCATTCTTATAATTACTAAATATCAACAGAATCACAAAAGATTTTAGCCTTGTACCTTGGCCTGCAATCCCAGCAATTTTAGAGGCTGAGGCAAGTTCAAGGCCAGCAATTTATTTGTTTTTTTTTGTTTTTTTTGTGGGTACCGGGGGGTCGACCTCAGGACCTCGTGCACCAGCAGGCGCCCGTGCCACTGAGCGATATCACTGGCCCCTTTCTCGTATGTGGGTTCCGGGAGTCGAACTCGGGCCCTCGCGCTTGCCGGGCAGGCGCTTAAGCCGCTGAGCCATCTCACCGGCCCAATGTCATTGTATCTTAACTGGACTAATACTTCCTCACGTGTAAAATGAGGATAAGAACACTTGCCTTACTGGACTCCTCAGAGACTTAAGTAAGATAATGAATGTGACAGCAAAACATCAAACAAAGTTACAGCCCTGTTCAAAACTGGAATTGCCATACACTGCAGGTGAACTAAGGGATAGCAGCCCTGACCTCCCACTAGTAGTCCCTGGAGAGTTTCAGGGGGACAGTTCACCCTGGTGGAAGAGGACATCTGAATCTGACCCAACAGGACAATTCTCTCTATTTGGAGTTAAAAGCGACAAGGCTGCTGGTTGGGATAAGACAGAGCTTGCTTGCAGATGAAGCTTGCTGAAAACCCACTTTAATGGGAGTAAGAATTCTATAATGGAAAACACCCTGCCCTCTCCAAATTCCAAGAAACAAATTGGAAGCAGCCCTCTCCAGTTTCTCTGAAAAGCTAAGGAGACAGAGGACTGGAGGCGAAGGGCTGGCTGCAGCTCCACACAGTGCCCTCGCAGGGCCCCCTTTCCTGGGATTCCAAGATGGGGGGGTATATGGAAACTCTCCAGTAGCCAGAGTGCAAATAACAAAGGATTAAAAGTCAAAGAGCCCTCTTGCAGCAGGCCTCTGGGGGAAAAAATTGATCTGCTATTTTCTTTCTTTTTCTCTCCCTATTTTTGGCTCTGCTGAAAGAAAAAGAAAAAGAGGTCCAAGGAGAAATTATGACCTAAAGAGAGGGCTCAGAACCGGGATCTTGCAGGCTTTGTCTCAATTTAGCAAGCATTCCTGAAAGCACACAGGAAGTTGGCCTTGGTATTAAAGCTGCACAATTGGGTCTCCCAATACACACACCCAAGTGCTTTCAAGTCAACAAGCATGGCGTATAATGTGGTGGGCAGTGGGACCCACCCTTCTGGGCCCCAGGAAGCATTAGGGCTGAGCTTCAGCTGTTTGCAAGCCAAAGCCATCAAGCTCTGGAGCTGCTCACATCTGTAGCAGCTGTTTTGTGCAACGTGGAGACCAAGGACTGCAGAGAGGGAAAAGGATACAGCTGCTGTGCAGGACGTGAGGGGAGGGAAGAGGCCGGAGGGCGTCTGGGTTCCTGGTTCCAGCATCTCCAGAGGGCCAGCCTCCACGTGGCAGACCAAGGTGGTGGGGGAGTGTGTTTGAGTGCCACTGGCCAACAGTGAAATGACACAAGTCATTTCAGATGGTCTCACTGCTTCATTAAAAAGTAAAAAGAAGCAGATGAAATTAATTCCAGTGTGTTATTTAGCCTAATACTGTAGATCCCAAATATCATTTTAACATGTAATCATTATAAAAATTATTAATGTGACTTTTACATTCTTTAATTAATACTAAGCCTTTGGAACCCAGTGATATATTTTACACTTGCAGCACTTCTCAGTTCAAACTGGCCACAGTCCAAGTGGTCAAAAGCCATGCAGTGGCCACTAGATTTGTTCAACATAGCTGCCTGAGTTCAAATCCCACAGACTAGCTGTGTCCTCCAAAAGGTCAGGTGTTGGACACTCAATCCTCTGATTCATACATTAGTGGTAGCGGAAGGTGAGACTTCTGGGAGGTAATTAGGAGTAGATGAAGTCATGAAGGTGGGGCCCCCTGATGGCATTAGTGGCTTTACAAGAAGAGAAAGAGCAGTCCAAGCTAGCATTCTTGCTCTGCCTAGCCACGTGATGCCCTCTACATGTTACGATGCCGGAAGAAGCCCTCACCAGAGGCTGGTGCCATATTCTTGGACTTCCCAGCCTCCAAAAATTGTCAGCTACATAAAGCTCTATTCTTTGTTTGTTTGTTTGTTTGTGGTACTGGGGCTTGAACCCAGAACCTTCTCGTTGAGCAACATCCCCAGTCCCCCCAACCTTTGTATTGTGAGACAGGGTCTCACTAATTCACTATGTTGCTCAGGCTGGGCTCAAACGACCTCAGCCTACCAGGTTTCTGGCATTACAGGTGTGCACCACCATGCTAGGCTTAAACCTCTATTCTTTATAAAGTATTTGGTCTCAAGTATTTTGTTATAGTAACAGAAAACAGACTAAGACATTTTACAAGTTACATATCCTCTTTCCCTTGGCCTCCTTATTCTCTAAAATTAGAGAAGATTGTTGTGAGGATTTAATACTCCTAGAACAAAGTCTGGCATATAGCCAGCAGTGTAAAAGCATTAGGTAGTTTCAATTATGTTAGTTGGAGTTGTATTTCTGTCAACTTCCACCAAAGAGGGTCTTAGAGAGGTTTGGCTTTGTACCCACACTGCTCCTTCTGTTCTGAGGCAAGGATGGGGCATTGCCTTTGCCCTACACCTTTGAGACATCTGGTGTGTTTGTGCCACATGATACAAAGATAAATGAATCGATGTGATAGTGCTTATGTCATCAAGGGCCTGTGTGTGTGTTTTTGTGTGTGTGTGTGTGCTTGGTGCCACAGCTTGGAACATGGATGCCCAGTGAAGGTGTTGTTCATTATTATCACCTTTGAGGCCAGACATTGGGGATCTGGAGGAGAAAAGATGTGGTTGCTGCTCTGTCCGGGCACAGTATGAGCCCTATAACTATGCAGCTGTACTGACGGTCTGGTCAGGTCCACTTGTATGACCAGGGCGGGACTTGTGCTCCCCCTTTTCCTCTGTAACACATTCCCTAAAGAACACCCTGGACCAGATAGGAGGCTGGGGAAGACAATCTGGGGGCTAGATGAACTCTCAGAATGCTATAGAAGGAACCACACTTGAAGATCCAGGAATTGAGGAAGAATGAATTCTCAACTTTGAAGGGCATAGGGGAGAACAGGCTACATTTTCTTGATTTTATGGGTTGGCCTGAAGTCTTCTATAAAGTCACTTCTGGTCAGGCCTTGATGGACATTCAGGGTGACTCTAATGATCTGATACAGGTCTAGCTTTAGAGATCACAGAGCCAGTCTGGTAGTCAAGAGTCATTTTCTAGCTGTTCAACCTTAGGCAAGTTATTTAACCTCTCTTGGCCTTGGTTTCCTTACCTGTAAAATGGGAACTGTATAGTCTTATTTGAATTATTTGAATTCGAAGTAGCATGATGTAAAAATATTGGGCCAGTGAGATAGCTCAGCGGCATAAGCACCTGCCTGGCAAGTGTGAGGTTCTGTGTTCGACTCCTGGAACCCACATACAAAAAAAGGGCTGGTGATATCGCTCAGCGGCAGAGGCGGCTGCTGGCACGTGAGGTCCTGAGGTCGACCCCCGGTACCCACAAAAAAAAAAAAAAAATTTCATTGTGTCACTCTCTGTGTGAAATCAGAAATAATCCTAAATCTCCAATGAGAAATTTGTCAAAAACATGGAAGACAATGTGAATTGTAAATTGCAGACTCCATTTATGTTATAGCCACACAATAGCTCTATTCTAATAAGCAAACAGACATACCTGGTGTGTTAGTTACTTTTCTTGTTGCTGAGACAAAATACCCAACGCCCAAAGTTAAATGAGGGAAGGTTTATTTAGATCACAGTTTGTAGAGGTTTCAGTCTATAATCAGCTGGCTCCACGGCAGAGTGGCACGGCAGAGGGGCATCGCAGAGGAGAAACACTTCATGGCAGGCAGAAGGTAGCAAAGCAACAAGGGATGACTGCAGCTCTTTCCATTCCTTATATCTTATCCAAGCTACCTGCCCTTAGAGCAGGTAGCACTCACACACTTAACCCTAGTGCCCTTGATCCTATCATTGCACCATGAATCAATTCCAGCGTCACACAAGATCCATCCACCTCTGAAAGAGCCCCACCTATGACTGCATGAGGCTTTGGGGGGACATCTAGACATAGCCATAACATTCCACCCTTGGACCCCCCCCCCCGCAAGATTCATGCACATTCCTTTATGCAAAAGGCATTTAGTCCATCTCTAAGAGTCGCCAAAGTCCTAACAGTTTCAGCACTGCTGAAAAGTCCAAGTCCAAAGTTGCCTTTGAGATTTAAGGCAAACTCTTAGCTGTGAGTCCCTGTACAAATAAAAAGCAAGTTAAACACTTACAACATTTAATGGCAGAAGATAGACACTGCCATTCCAAAAGGTACAAATGGGGGATACAAAGGAATGAGACAAAGCAAGTCCAAAATCCAGGAGGACAAACATTAAATCCTGTAGTTCCATGTCCAGCTTCCCCAGCAATCTGTGACAAGATGTGAACTCCAAAGGCCTTGGGTGGCTCCACCCCTATGGCTCTGCCAGTGGTTGTAACACCATGGCTTCTCTCTGAGGCTGGCTCTGGTCCCTCCTTGCAGTTTTCCTCAGATGACCTATGTTCCTGGCTTCTCCAAGATTCTGCGGTCTCCACTGCACCTTTGGCTTCACACTCAGAGCTTCACACACTACCCTCTCAGGGGCACACTGCCTGGCCTCCCCGGCCTTTTTCTGAAATCTGGGTAGAAGCCTTCTTGACCCCACAACTCTTGCATTCTGCATGCACCTAAAACCAGCACCATGTGGATGCCACCAGCCGAAGCAGTAGCCAGGCTTCCTTCTCTGTTGACTGTAATAGTTGAGTGCCTATGAAGGAAATTCTGAGGAGCAACTTCCATAGGCCGCTGCTGTCTTCTGGACATGGTACTCTGGGGCTCTCTTCTCAAAGTAAAGTCTTTCATCTTTGCAATTCTGAGGCTGTAAAGGCTGGAGTCCTGTTGGTTCTTGTCATGTCCTCAGGCCATCTTTTTTGTTGTCTTCCTCTGAAATACTTGGCCTTTTCTTGCTAGTTTTTTTTTTTTTGTGTGTGTGGGTACCGGGGGTCGACCTCAGGACCTCGTGTGCCAGCAGGCGCCCGTGCCGCTGAGCAATATCACCGGCCCTTTTTTCGTATGTGGGTTCCGGGAGTCGAACTCGGACCCTCGCGCTTGCCAGGCAGGCGCTTACGCCGCTGAGCCATCTCACCGGCCCCTTCTTGCTAGTTTTTTTTAAGCAACCAATTTTTCCTCTGTTTCATCTTTGCAGACTGCAACTTTACTGGGGTAAACTGGCCAAACTCACATTTCGAATCATTCTACTGGGCTCTTTGCTCTTGATTCTCAACATAAATCTGTCTAAAAGCCCCCAACAGTAGCCATGCCACTGCCTTGACATTAGACTGCCTTGAAATTTTTTCTACGAGATTAATTGTAGAAGAAATTATTGTCTGCCACCCTTAATCCAAGTTTCAGGCAGCCTCTGGACATGAGCAAAATGCAGGCAAACTTTCTGCCAAGGCATAACACACATCAGTTGGAGTCCAACAGCCTGTACAGTCCTTCCCAGCAGAAACCTCCTGAGCCTGGGCTTTACCAGCAGAATTTCTATCAGCATTCTGGTCTTCTGAGCTCTGGCCAGAATCTCCCATCAAGTACAGCCTCAGGCATTCCAGCTCTACTTTTTCATAGCATCTCCAAACCTTTCCAAACTCTCCCCACAAGCCAATCCCAAAGACTCCTGAACCACATGGTCAGGTATAGTTGAAGCAACAGCCCCACTCCCAATACCAAATTCTGTCTTAGCTACTTTTCTCATTGCTGAGACAAAATATGCACACTGAAAGTTAAAAGAGGAAAGATTTATTTAGCTCACAGTTTGCAGAGGTTTTAGTCCATAATTGGCTGGCTCCAGGGCAGGGTGACATGGCAGAAACATTTCATGGGCAGAAGGTAGCAAAGCAACGAGGGAGGACCACAGCTCTTTCTGTCTTTTATATCTTATCCAGGATACCTGCCATTAGGGCAGGTAGCACCCACACCCTTAATCTTAGTGCCCTGATTCTAGCATTGCATCACAAATCAATCCCAGCATCACATACTCTAGATCCATCCACCTCTGAAAAAGCCCCATCTATGACCACATGAGGCATTAGGGGGACAAGCCATAACACCTTGCATCCTTCAGGAGGTGAGTTTTGAATTATCTGAAGTCTTCAGGAATGTCTCCTTTGAGTAAGTAGAGAGTTCCAATTTCCCTTATAGGACAATTTTGAATATCAAGTGAGATGATTGCAATAAGCAGTTCATAGCAACACTCAGTAACAGTGTTATTTTGATATAATAATCATCACTGTGAGAACACAGCCAGAAAGGATATCAGGGAGAAAGCGTGGATGCAGAAGCAGACCTGGGGTCTCATGAGGAGCAGAACACTTGTGAACTTTGGTGTGACAGCAGCTGATGCTATTTTTTAGCACAGCATAAGTTTGTATGTAGCAGGATTTCTATAGGTGTGCCCTACTTTAAAAAAGGTTGTAAGACTCAAATCTAGTCCTCCCATGATTAATTTTTCGTTAAAATTATTATGTACAAGAACGGGCTGTAAGGGATTAAAAAGATACTGGATATGACCCTGCTACCCAGGAAGTTACATCCAGACAAGAGTGATCAACTGGTTAATCAATGGCCTTATGAAACCACAAATCACGCCTTGTTTTTTGTTTTTGTTTTACTTTGCAATTGTTGACAAATTAAAATTTCGGATTTTAAAAATTTTTTGAGATAGGGTCTCACTGTGTAGTCCATGGGTGGCCTTGATCTTGCTATGTAGATCACCCACCCAGCTTGTCCCAGAGTTCCAATTAAATTCACTCCGACTCCAGAATCCACGCCCTTGGCCGGTGTGCTCCAGTTTCATTTATGGCAGAGGTGCAATCTGATGAATGCTGTTGGAATTATGCACTCACATTATGTACTCTCCTGGCTTGATATTTAGTCCCCCTGCAAGAGCAAATTAGTTAACCCCTCCCAGCCTCCGCCCCTTATTCTTAAAAAGGATGAGTGTGACCTATGTCTTTGCATCGGCAAGATAAATGAGATAATGCAGGTAAAGAAGCACAAAGAAAGCTCTTAGTCAATGTTAGATACCATTAGCATCATCTCCATCACTGTCAACATCATAATCTGTCTACTATATGAATACATTAGTTTTTAGATGAGAAAGAACAGTTTGAAAATTTCAACAGATTTAGGAAAAAGCAAAATCTCAGTTGAGTGTAGAGAAATTACGAGGGATAGGAAGAAGGCAAGTTCTAAAATATGCCTTATAACCCTGTCATTGTTGGCAGAACATTTGTACAAAGGCTCCCTATTTACCACACAACCCCTCTCTCCACTCCCCCAAACTCTTCTCGGTTCAGGACGGCTTTGAACTCATGGTACTCCTGCCTCAGTCTCCCAAGTGCTTGGATTACAGACACGTGCCACCATTTCCACCTGGGAGATTTTCTGTTAGAGTATGAATTCCCAGCTTTTCTTGGAAACCTGCTGGATCTGGCAAAACTGAGCCTGGGTTCTTGTAGGTTACCAACTGGCTGCCCCTTGGGACGGAGTGTGATGGGCTGAATCACGTCTCCCCAGAGTTCATCTGTTTAAGTCCTAACCCCTAGAATCTCAGAATGGGACTATTGTTGGAGCTGGGAGTTTTTAAAAGGTAATTAAGGTAAAATGAGTCATAATCCAACGTGACTTGCGGCCTTGCGGCCTTGTAAAAAGTGGAGGTTAGGACACAGACATACACAAAGGGCCAACCACACGAAGACACAGTGAGAAGAGTATGGCCAAGCCATGTCTGCCAGCCAAGGAGAGAGCTGCCAACACCTTTATCACGGACCTCCAGCCTTAGAAACAGATAAATAAATGCCTGTCCCCCGTCTATGGCACTTTGTTGTGGTAGCCCAAGTGGATTAAAATATGAGGCCTGTATACTTCAGCATCCAGAGTCGTCACTACTCCCAGTGCCATCCACCCTGCTTATACACATATCACACACAGCCCCTGCTGACATCTGAACTTGCAACCTCTGACCTAGAGGGAAAAAGCTATGGTTTTCTGTCTGTGTTGTATCTTCTTCCTTCATTGTTTTGATGTTTCTATCTCCTTTAATTATACCTACAGTTCCACCTGGCAGAAGACAACATAGCCCCGAAAAATGAAACATTGTACTTCACAGGTCTAAGTATCCAGAAACCTAGGTTTGCTGACTCCAGACCTAGCACTCAGCTCCCTTGTGACCTCTCTGCTCGCAGGAGAGTTATCCACAGGACAATGATGGATGTGTCACAGAAGCAGGCATTTATAAAAGTGAACAAATCTGGGAAGGATTATTGGCTTGAAAAAATACGTGGCATAGAATTCCTTTCAAAAGTAAACTAGAGGGCTGGTGATGTAGCTCAGCGGCATAAGCGCCTGCCTGGGAAGTCCTGAGTTTGGTTCCTGGTACCCACATAGAGGGAAAAAAAAAAAAAAAAAGTAAACTAGAATTGAGCTTGATTAACAGAAATCTGATTTATAAAGGAGTTCCTCTCATGGGGGCAAAGTAAGGGTGGCAGAGCTCTGAGGAAGGATGGGGAAATTGTGAATGTCCCTTCCCCCACCTTGAACACTGGGAGCAGGTGATGGAGACTGTGGGAAAGAATGTCCAATCAGCAGGGGCAGGACGAGAGAAGGAGCAGCAAGACAAGAAAGGATGGCAGGATCTGCAGAGAAAAAAGTGACTGCTCAGGGAACTCACTGAAGTTGATGGAGACAGGAATAGCTTTGAAGATGATCGAAGATGTGTGGAGAATCTCAACTTGCTTATGCAATGACATACTATGAACACTGTAAGAACAAAGTAGGTCATCTATGCAGATATGTAAACATGGTCAAGATACCTTGTTAAGAGAAAAAAAAAAGGGTTGGGGATATAGCTCCGTGGCACAAGCACCTGTCTGGCAAGCGCAAGGTCCTGAGTTCAATTCCTGGTACAAAAAAAAAAAAAAAAAGCCAGTTGCAGAATGGAATGTAAATGATTATATATGGAGAATAATTTCTAAATGTCTATATATATATATATATATATATATATATATATATATATATATCTGAAAGGATACAAAATCTTGTTCAAAGGGTTACCTCTCAGATTGGGAGAGGCTGTGAGGTTTTCACCTTTCTGAAATGTCTGAATTTCTTATGATGAGCACCAGTACTTCTATAACTTTTAAAACAAAAGGTAATCCTTAGGTTTAAGCCTTGTCAAACAGGCAAGGGTTGACGTCATTGCTTGGAGAGGGCAGAAGTCCGCCACCTGACCGAGGTGTGCGTGACGTGTCAGGATGAAGGTCAGTGTGATGAGCTGACAGGGGCGGGGCCTCAGGACTTGGTAGTTGGAAGCAGAGGAATGGATATCGTTACCGGGTGAGAATAATCCCACAGAGCTGGGAGGGCAGAAACAGGAACTTGTAGTAGCGCTAACTGGGCCTCAGCCTTCACTGGACCTGTAAGGACATTGTCACTGACGCTGCTGCTGGATCAGCACGGTGAAAACACAGGGTCTCTGGAGAGGCAGCCCAAGGGAGAGAGGTCTGGAAGGTTCCGAGAGATCCGTTTGCGCTCAAAGAGCAGAAGAGCTAGGGTATAACTCAGTGGGACAGAGCCTTCCTAGTCCTGGTTCAAGCCCCAGCACTGAAAACAACAAAAACAAAAAGCAAAAGCAGAGGAGAGCGCATGTAAAGGACTTAGGGTGTTAGAGATGGGTTCGGCTGTGAGATAAGATCCTGGGATGGGTCAGTGGCAATGGGGACGGAGAAATAAAATCAGAGCAGATTAAGACAATCCTTGGAGACAAGCAGTGTGAGGGAGGAGGGAGAGAGAAGAGCTGGCAAGAACTGGTGCGAATCTCTGAGCGTCCTTTACTACCTTTGAGCTTGGTCTGCCCGTCCGTGTAGTGTAGCTAAAAAGTGTAGTGAAAAGCAAACGAGACAGCGCACTCAGTGAATGTTAACTGGGATCATCAGCCCAGGTATTGGACTCCAAGGATTCAGTTCCTAGCTGTGCTGCCGAGCCCAGTCCCTCTCTTGTAGATGGGGATGACCTGTTGTGAGGGAAGTGAAAGCCTGCGAGGTGAGGGACTGGCAGGGTTTGGCGCACAGCAGGCGCTCAGTGACCGGCAGAACTGATATTTACTACTGCAGGGGTCGTTACCCAGCACGGAGCCTGGTACACAGAGAGGCCTTAAGAAATGTTGATTCATATAACATTCATACAGCAGAGGTCTGAGGCAGCAATGAAGGGCTACCCAGCCCAAAGTGAGGGGCCGCTCGCAGCACTCTCCGCTTCCTCCACCAGCCCCCATCGCCCCCAACACCTCTACTTCTCCCCCAATCCCGCCTGCCGCCCACGGCGCAGGACACTCACCCTCCGCGCCCAGCCGAGTCCAGGACGTCCGGACCCACCGAGGAAGCGCTCCGTGGCGCTCCGGTCCCCGCCTCCCGCCGCAGCCCTTCGCGGGGCCCCAGGCATAGTTTTCCCATCCCGTCAGGGGCCGGAGCCTGCCCCCTCGGTCACGTGGGCCGGCCCGCAGCTCCGAGCTCCCTTTTTTGCATCGGGTTGGAGGAAGCTTCCAGCGCTGGTGACAGAGTGTGTCACTGCATCTCTCTGTGTGTAGGACTTGTCAGTGTATTCGAAGGTTTTGTGCAGGACAGTGTTATATCCGTGCCTTTGCCAGTATGCGTGTGTCCTGAGAGACATCCCCGTGTGCCCTTAAACGTTTCTCTCGAGTGGATCTGAGGGTGTGTGTTGCCGCTGACAGCTTTTAACAAGAGAACATTCCCCAGGTGCTGAGTCTGCGTGTACTTGAGCTTGGTTGTGAATGTGATGTAGGCGTTTAGTAAGCAGCATGCGTGTGCATTCGTCCAAATGTGCATCAGGGCCTGTGTGTGCACATAAGTGTGTGCATGTTGAAGGCTGCTGCAGCGTGGTGTGGAACCGGGTGCACTTCATGCTGAGTGTATCTGACAGTGGCTGGATACCTGTGTGTGTTTAGATGTGTACACGAGTGTGCACAAACACGTACCTATGTGAATGCGCACACTGTGTGGCATCGGTGAGTGTGCAGTGGTTCCTTCTCCGCTGATAGGTGTGTGTGCCTCGGAGCGGATTTCGTCGGGTTGTGACTGTCATGCATCTGTAGTGTAGATAGGCGTCCCTGTAGATGGGCGATGCTTTCCTGGCCTCACTAACACCCTGCTGCAGCCTCCAGTCACTGAGAGAGGCAAGCTGTCTTGGAGGTCTCGGCTCCCAGGCCACGCAGAGAGATCCTGTTTAGGTAGCAGGCAGACAGGGGAGGAAAGAAAAGTCATCAGAGGCTTGGTTTTTGCTTCTTCCTGCTCCTTCTTCTGGTCTCTTCCACTAGCTGCCAGTATTTCACTGAGCTGTCACAGCATCTGGTTAGCAGCTGGTACGTGATGCAAAGTTTACAGTCAGAATTTTAATGCAGATATATATATGCATTTTGAATTCTAATGCTGCCCCCATCCCAGACAAATTAACCTCATAGACTATGTTTCCTTTTCTGAAAAGTGGAGAGAATAATAATTATATTAACTGCACTGTTTCTCCCCACAGTTGGGACACTCACCCTTAAAGGGATTTGGTAAGCCATCAAACTATATAGACAATTATTATTAATATTACAAAAATAGTATTTGAAAATACAACTTTAATGTGACTGCAGCACATATTTAAGCATTTATTAGTGTCAGTCTCTTAGTCACGTTCTTGTTGCTGGGACTCAGTACCTGACGCTAACAAATGAAAGGAGGAGAGGTTTATTTTGGCTCGTGTTTCAGTCCACAGTTGACTGGCACCAAGGCAGGAAGGCGTGGCAGAAGGGCCCGGGGAAAGGAGAGCTGCTCATGTCACGGTGGCCGGGGAGCAGCGTGAAGGGAGGAACAGGCAGGGGCCCGGTTGCGACCCCAGTGGCTCACTTCTTCGGAGCAGACCCCTTCTAACAGCAAGTCAGCTCTAATGTCCCCACAGTCCAGTCACCTTCCACACAGGAGACTTTGGGGCCATTTTAGATCTAAGCCGTAACAGTACCCAAGCCGGGGGCTGGGGTCATAGAGGAGAAACAATTGGGCTTGGCGCCTACCTTCATGGAACTTACATTCTGGTGGGGATGGCACATGTGGTCACAAGTGAAATGAATGTTATGGAGGAGAAACTTTGAGGATAAAGCTGGGTGGTCAGGGAAGGCCTGGGAAAGTGATGCCTCAGGTGAGCCTTGAGGGATGACTGAGGCTTGTCAGGTGTCTCGGAGGTGTGAGCTGTAAACATGAATGAAGGATGACATGAGAAGTGGGGTTTAGGGGGTCAATACAGATGGCTGGAACAGGGTCCTCCATCTAGCAGCTGTCCAGGGTCCCTTGGGCTGTTCCGAGATGTGCCAGGAAGGGAAAAGTTGAGGGAACCCTGCTTAGAATGCTTGGAGGCTATTCAGAGTCTAAAGGGCTCAGGAGAGCCCTCTCGTAGGGCACAGTGGGACTCTGTGTGTATCACATGGCTTCACCGGGGCAGGAGCTGAAATCACTGGCACGCTCTTGTTGGTAAGGAAACGCTTAGTGAACAGTTAGAAAAAGGCTGTGCTGACAGACTGGACACCCAGGAAGCATTTAATAACTATTTGCTGGCTGAATGAATGGGGCAGATGTCTTTTGAACTTTCTGAGGATACCCGAACCCGTGGTCCCCTGAATTAAGCAGAGTCCTTGCGGCCTTGTGCTATGGGTCCCACTGCAGGCAATTCAACATATTTGTCAAGTGGCAGTTCCAGGAGCTGTAGGAGCTGCCTCGAGCTAGAATGGAGCGCAGGCCTCTTCTCCCTGTCTTTAATTCAGTCTAAAAACTTTTGTAACTTTTGGCTTGCTGCACAATGGTCTGAAGCTCTCTCAGTGTGCTTTCCTGTACTACAGACGCTGTAAAGCTAGAAACCTACTTTCTGGACTCCTTGCTGCGGGGATTCCCATTATAACTTAGGTTTACTGAGTCCTGTCTACTTGTGTAAGACCTGAGTTAAAAGCTGAATTAAAAAGATTTTGCATTAGGTAGAGAGGAGGGAACAGCCTGGGAAGAATCTATTTTGCTGGTCCTGACCTGGAAGGTGCCATGTGGCTCTGGAGTTCTGGCCGATTCTGGTCCCAGATTACAACTAAGATGATGTGTTCCTGTAACCAGAAACAGGGCCAGTGGTTCACTTCCTGACTGTGGCAGAAGTAACAGTTCCCTTGGGGAAGGTAGGTGTCAGCACTGTGGCAGTCCTGAAAGCCTAGGCCACAGCTTGCTTTGCAATGATTCTGAATTTGAGTCTTTCTGTTAAAGCTATGTCTGCTTCAAATAGTTTGAAAGGTTTCTGCATCTTCACCTGAACCGTAACTGAGTTAGGGTGCCGTGAAAGTCAGGGAAGGGAGAGGAGTGTGGACTAGAACAAGCAGGGAAGTAATCCCTAGGCTGCCTTCCTCTCCTCTTCGTATCCACTTCCCGCGCTCAGCTCCATTTCAATCCTATCATCAACCTTCAGGTTAATTAACCCATTGATCGAATATCAAACATCTATAACACACAAGGCCTTCTGCCTGACGCTGGGGTCACCGAGATGAATGAAACAAGCAATGTCTCTGGCTGCAAAGACCTATGAGGGACAGATGTTAAAGTAGCTCTCAGATAAACATATAATTCACAATTGGTGGAAGAGCTGTAAGGGAGGAGGAGGAGGAAGTACGGGGTAGACTGGGGTTGGGGATCTTGGGAGATAACTTATTTTGTCTGGGAAGTCAGAAGGTGACATCTGAGCTGGGTCACCCGGGGTACGAGAGGTCTCACTGTGCAGAGGTGTGAAGGAAGAGTGAGGACAGGTGCCAGGCAGGAGAGAGCAGTAGGTAAAGGCTCCGTTAACCTTCATTAACATCTTCCTCCTGCTCCTGTGTAACAAGTAGAGGATGACAACTAAACTCCTTGGCCTGTGTGTGTGTGTGTGTCCTGTGCATCTTAGGATTTTTAGCAGCATCTCTGGTCTCTAGTCACTAGAACTACCTGCTTGTAGCAGTCCCTGTCCCCAAGGCATGACAAAAACCTCTACAGACATTGCCACATGTTCCTAGAGGGGCAAAATGGCCCTCCTTTGAGAACCAGTGCCCTGTGAGTAACCCTGCATTAGTCAGGGTGCTCTTTTTGCTGACTCCCAAAAGCATCTTCAGTGTTTGTTTCTGCACCTTTACCTGTGCAGTTCCTTCTAAATACACATCTGCCTCTTCAGGAAGCCTCAGCCATATATCTACAAGCAACTTGGAGCTGCTCTTCCTAGCATCCTTGTCCACAGGGAACTCTGTTCGGATTACTGCCACGTGTTTGGGTGGTTGGGAAGGAGTGGCCCATCCTGGTCCTCTGCCTGCATTCAGGCTGCAGGGGCAGGGCCATGTGGATTAGGTGCCCTTTCTTTGGTGCTCAGTTAAGGTTCTAAATGGTGGGCATGAGACCTATGTGAGACAATTAGATGCTTTCCAGGTGATCTCCATAAAAGGAGATTTCCTTTTGAATTGTTAACTGCAAAGTTATAATCATGGGCTGCCATAGCCATACTGCCCTGCCACTTGGAGCAGAATGAGAGGACACAATGACATCACTACACAAATACACAGGGGAAAATGAAAGGTGGAGAGAGTGCTATGAGTATATTATGAAAGCCCTTTATTCAGAGACTTGTGCTAAAAACCTCATTCTCAAATTCTTTCTCCTTCTTAAAGCTAGTTTGAATTGTTTCTATCAGTTACCATGGAAAGATACCTATTGCAGTATCCTTCAATATCCTTTTTCATCAAGTCCTCTCAACACAGAACGGTAGAAGAGAATACTTCGTTTAAATTCTTAACTGGTGATTTGCTGGATCCCACCAGCCAATTCTGTGCATCTCTTCCCAACTCTGAGTTTCAGTGATGTCTGTTGGTAGTTTGAAATCATCACAGTGGGAGCAAGTACACTACAAAACTCAGCAAACACTATAAATCAGGGCTCCCCTCTCTGCCTCCTGGACTGTTCAAGAGCACATCATCATCTAAATTGCTTCTCAGTTGCACCACCCTTTGGACAGTAATCATACACTGATTTGTGGCATCTTGGTTTTTGAAATTGGTGACACTGGGAGTACAAGCACCTCCTGACCAATGCTACACTTGAACCTTCAAAGAAGGAAGCATCCTGAGAAATAATTTAGTACATGGTTGTAATGGTTGATTGATTGTGTCAACTTGAGAAGTTTAGAAGCTTAACTAAGTCGGCTCAGCAATTCTACATCCTAGGGTGTAGAGGACCCACCCTAGGACAGCTCTTTGCCTGGATGGTATAAAAGGGAAAGAAGGACGGACGGACTGGCTTCTGTTTTTCAGAGGAGCTCCAGTCTTCGCCTTCAGCTAGGACATTGTCTCCTGGCTTCCAGCGCAGACTCTTTGGCTTCCGCCTTTGATCCTTCAGCCTTCCAGCACAGATCCATTGGCCTCCTGATACGGACTTGCACCTGACACTGCAGTGAACTCCAGACCTTGGACTGAACCCTTCAGCCTCCAGTGTGCAGACGCCCTCTGCACGCTTCCTCATCCAACTCTGTGGCTGACCATCACAAGCCAATCTTGTAATTTCTTATACATTTGTATATCTTGTGTTATATCTGTTTTCCTAGTAAAACACTGACTTATACAATGGTCTTAGTTCCATGTGTGACAAGAGGTCCTGAAACCGTCACTGGGTTTATAGTTGTGGAGCCAAGATGAACAAAGTCCAAGATCTTCTGACTTATGTCCATTATTAAAATATAGGCCCCGCCTTGCCTTTTTTCTTTTCTTTCTTTTTCCTGTGTTGGCACAAACGTGCCTACAACCCATGGCTGAATTGTTCCAAACAGCTAATGGCCAAAACCCAAGCAGTCAGATGCTTGCTTTCAACATGGGTGTTTGGAGCTGGGTGTGAAGTTCTCCAGTATGAAGTCATTTTGGATGGGGTCTCACTAATGTGGCAATATTGGGGAGACAGCTGTTCACAGAGAGGACTTGCTGCTATTCTAAACCAGCAAACTCGGGGAGTTGTGCTTACTGTTGTAATGCCATTTGAGAGAAAAGCTCAAAATAGCCTCAGGCTAAAAGACCACAATGTTGAAGTGGATGTTAGCTTCTCTGTGTAGTATGTCACGTACGGTGAAGCAAGATAATATTTCAACCCCAGGAAAGCTTGCAGATTTATAAAAAGTATAGACACACAATTTATTTTTATGACATAGCAGTTCTGTTTCCAGGAACTTATTTGGATGTGTGCATATGGATATTTATTGAAATCCTTTTTTGAACTAATGAAAGTCTGCAAACCATGTAATGCGCAGATCAGAGAACTAAATAAGTCATTTCTATAATGCGAGATGGACAAAGACATTGAGAGACACAGAGAGGTGGAACTTTATGTGTATGTACTTTGTGGAATTATCTCTAAGATACATTGTTTAGTGAGAAAAATAAGCAGAACAGTGTGTACAGTTTTCTAGCATTCAAGTAAGAAAAAGGTGAAAACATACAAACACACATGATTATAAGACTATAGTACAGAATGATACATAAGAAATTGTAACATGTGGATATTTCTGGAGAGGTGAACTGGAAAACAATGGTGAGACACAGACTTATTTTTCATTCTATGTCTTGGAACCATTTGATTTTAAAACCAGGGGGATGTCTTATGCAATACCCCCTCTCCAATAAAATAAATTGTATGCTGTGTGGTGGTTCTTGGAAATTCTTGCTTTGCTTTTGTAGATGGGCTAGGTCTGTGGATGTGGCAGAGTTCATAAAGTTAATAATAGTAAACTGCCTACATTTTACATTCAAAATAGCAATTTGTTCATTTTAAAAGCATTTAAAATAGCAGTTTGTTCCATCTCCCAAGTTTGGAACAAATATTTTCTCCCACTGTACAGCCAAAGGACATGAGGTCATCTTCCCAAGGTCACACATGAGTGAGGGCCAGAGCTGAGGAGGGGGCTCCAGTCTTGGCACCCAGTCCTAAGTTCCTCCTAAGCTGCATCTGGCTGGGCAGAAGGCTGCAACAAGCAGAGTACAGTAGTTTTCATGGGAAGGAAAGAGTTCTGAGAGGCTCTTGTGGCCTTAGGTTTCAGGAAAGTTGAAGCCCTGAGCCAGCTAGAGTTCCAGCACAAATAAAATCAGACCAAAATAGACATCACTTACATTCAACCGGAAGTGACCCAGAAAAGCTCCCACCAGATGGAAACTGAAGGACCTTGGATGGAGAGAATTCAGTCTGGAATCTGATGGAAAAATCTCTCGATGAGGTTTCTCAACCCATTGTCTGGATCAGAAATGAACAGATATTTGATTTGAGGAAATGCCCCACTAGTGATCTTTGCTCTCCAGAATCAAGTTTTTAGAAAGTCATCTATGAAAGTTGCCAGAAATAGATGTGTCAAGTTTTGCCAGAATAATTTTGGGTGAGAATAGAAGAAATGAAAAAGCCATCTCTGTCTTTTGGCTGGGAAGAAAAGCAGAAACCCTAGATTAAAGAAACGATACAATTAAACTGCATAAATGAATTTAGCTAGTGGCTAGGAAAAGACTTTTTGGTCTGTAGTTGTTGTGAAGTACAAGGAAACTAATTTCTCCAAATTTTTTATTTCAAAAGACATCTACAGGGGCCGGTGAGATGGCTCAGTGGCGTAAGCGCCTGCCTGGCAGGAGTGAGGACCCGAGTTCGACTCCCGGAACCCACATATGAAAAAGGGGCCGGTGATATCGCTCAGCGGCACGGGTGCCTGCTGGCGCGCAAGGTCCTGAGGTTGACCCCCGGTACCCACAAAAAAAAAAAAAAAAGACATCTACAGATTTTCCTTAACACTCAAAAGACACTTAGCTCTCCATGTCTCATCCACTTAATTTAAATATGGGTACATTACACAATTATGCTTGACTGTTTTTTTTTTTTTTTTTTGTGGGTACCGGGGAGTCGACCTCAGGACCTCGCGCGCCCGCAGGCGCCCGTGCTGCTGAGCGATATCACCGGCCCCTTTTTCGTATGTGGGATCCGGGAGTCGAACTCGGGCCCTCGCGCTTGCCAGGCAGGTGCTTACGCCGCTGAGCTATCTCACCGGCCCGACTGTTTTTTTTTTTTGTGGGTACCGGGGGGTTGACCTCAGGACCTCACGCGCCAACAGGCACCCGTGCCGCTGAGCGATATCACCGGCCCCTTTTTTGTATGTGGGTTCCGGGAGTCGAACTCGGGCCCTCGCGCTTGCAAGGCAGGCGCTTATGCCGCTGAGCCATCTCACCGGCCCGCTTGACTGTTTCTTTAAAGATACATAACCTAGTAATAGCAGCAGCTTCTGGACAATGTGGAGCTGAGAGATGAACTGTTGGCATGCATAGCATGTATGTATTACTTATTAAAAGTAAAATGCACTTTAAAAAAGACTCGAAGGAAAAAAAATACCCCCTTCCCCCAGTACTAAGGATTGAACCCAGGGCATTCACAGAGAGCTACAGTCCCAGCCCTTTTTAAAATTGTTTATTTTGAGGCAGGGTCTCCTTAATTGCTTTATTGCCTAGGCTGGGCTGGAAATTTCAATCTTCTTGCCTCAGCCTCCCAGAGTTCTGGGATTACAGGCCTGTACTACCATACTTGGCTAGGACAGAAACGTACCTTTATAATGGAGAGATTTGGTGGCCACTCTGCTAACAAAGTAAGCAAATTTAACATTGTCAGCATTGTAACAACCTGGTATATGTACCGGTTAATATGACACTCACCTGAATCTAATCAAGCCTTCAGTCGTACCCTCTAATTAGCAGAAAACATGGAAAGAACTATTTAAATGGTATCCAAGAAAATCACCTCAGAGAGTGAGACTTTTTTCAAGCTGTTAATGTTATGGAAAAATTAAAAAGTGATTTTAAAATCAGGAATACAAGATATTTTTAGGGAAAACTGGAGGAACTTTGAATATGGTCTGGGTATTAGGCAGTATTAAGGAATTATTGTAGCTGGGTGTGGTGGTGCATGCCTGTAATCCTAACTACTTGGGAGGGTTAGGCAGGAGGACCCAAATTTGAGGCCAGCCTGGGCAATTTATCAAGACACTGTCTCAAAATAAAATATGAAAAAGGGCTAGAAGTATAGCTCAGTGGTAGAGTACTTGCCTAACATAAGTGAGGTCCTGGGCTCAATTCCTAATGCTGGGGAAAAAAAAAAGGGGGATTACTGTTAATTTTCTTAGGTGTAAATAATTGCTTTGCAGTTGTATAAGAGGATATGTACTGAAGTATGTAGGGTTGAAGAAACATGGGAATTCATTTTAATACAGCTCAGAAAATATGAACACGTGCAGGTAGGGACACATGTACACAGTTGGTTCTTAAACTAGAGTCTTTCAGTTTTACACTCCTCCCTGTGGTGTTAGGGTGAGACTCTGCAAATCAGGTTTTTCTTTTGTCCGCTGGCCTCTGTTAGTCTGTGAATGAGGACACTGAAGGCGACCGGAAGTCTAGAGAGGCAAGAAACTTGGTCCTTTCTATTTTGCTCCAGTTAGTGTTGCTGTCACCAAGCAACAATTCCTCACCCTGGTAATGACAGTTATTTCCTGTAGGAGCAGCTGGTTCAAGTTTACATGTTTTTTTCCTCCCCACAATCCCTGAACCAGCCTCATTAAGCTTTTTCAGACAAGCAGCATCAGCAGGCAGATTCTCACTCATTGTCTCTCTCTCTCTCCCATTCCCTGAGGCCCTTCATCCAAGCTTCTGCATTTTAACAATCCCTAGTTATTCTCCATCTTCTTTCCACGTATAAAGGTGGTAGCTGCTTTGTGCATTTAGGATAATATTCCTCTGCAGTTCTCTAGTACCTAGTTATAACTTCTTTATGTTAAGTCATCTCTGTGAAAGGAACTGGGGTAGTGTTGTCTCCTAACTGAACCTTGATACAGAAATTGGTTTCAGGAGTCCCGGGAAACAGACCATTCAAGATGAAAATTTGGGGGTGTATGAATTTATCATTGTTGCTCAATGACTCTGATAGAGGTTCCACAGGTGGGGCAGCAGGCAATTGAAAGAGTAGAGGAATGGTTGGCAAATGTGACATCTTTCTTTCCAGCAGTCATGCAGCCATGCCCTAGGCATGGCCATCTGGGCATATATAGGAGCACGGACAAATGGCCTTGGTTATGCGAGTTATTTACACAGGCCAGCAAACGACCTTGGCTACAGAAGTTATTTACATTGGGGTATCCAGATGCACCTGTGCTGGAGCTCTGCTGACACAGAACCCCCTGCCTCTCAGATCCCCTTTCCTTTACGGCCTGAATCACAGTACCACCACCTTGCTCTTTCCTGTTTTCCTATAGTTGTTAGACTTGAATACAATGTTGAGTTCCTTGTGAGGGAAATGGGAAGCTAGTAATCCATTGCAAGCTTGATTATTAAAGCATTATTAAAATTATCAACTGCAGATTGTTGTGATAAAGAACCCCTGAAGCCGGTGCATTGGGGCTCAAGTAGCTGCTGGGAATAATGATAACTAAAAGGGCTTGTGAGGTGGGATGCTGGCTTCCGAGTGCAATGGAGTGTTTACAGAAAGAAAATGTTATACTCAGCTCTCTAAAATCTGGCGTAACGTACAGAAAGGAATCCAAAGACTCAGAGTCCTTGTGTTCAGGTGTATGCCTCTCTCCCCACCTCTATACCACTTTGCAATGACCACAAGAAGCAGTTTTTACCTGACAGAGTCAACAGACTTCACAGACTTGCCTTAAGGCTGCATCAACTTACTTTCATAAGACAGTCTGCAGAGACCCTGACCATCCTGACATTTCACAGACATTATACTTGTCCACTGCACTGATGACATTGTGCAGATTGGGTCTGATAAGAAGGCAGTAGTAGCAAGTTACCTAGATGTCTTAATAAAATGCATCTGAGTCAGAGAGTGGTGAACACCACAAATATTCAGTGATTCACGACCTTGGTGAGGTTTCTGAGGTACTAATAGTCTGAAGCACATTGTAACATCCCTTTCAAGGTGAAAGATGCAAGCCACCTCCTCGCATTACCTACCACTATGACAGGGGCTTAATACTTGTGCTGGTTAATGCTTCGAGGGGGCCATTCTTGGCAAATGGCTGGTGGTGGCAGGAGTACTAAGGTATGACTATTTATGGGATGTATGAGTCTCCTGTGACAGCTGACTTTGGCTTAAGGACTTTCCAATGGCCTTTCTGAACCTAAACAAATACAGACATCCATCCACTGTGGAGG
Organism: Erethizon dorsatum; assembly: GCA_028451465.1. Classification (NCBI taxonomy): domain Eukaryota; kingdom Metazoa; phylum Chordata; class Mammalia; order Rodentia; family Erethizontidae; genus Erethizon; species Erethizon dorsatum. The sequence goes on from CM051836.1 coordinate 14,688,650, forward strand.
AGGTGTTCAACAATCAGTAGAACAAGATGAGGCATTTTGTGCTATCAGTCAGCATCTTTGCCCAGCCATCCCAATGACTGCCTGGTGAGCCCATGTTAGTAGGGACAGAGACTGACACACAGGCTCGACAACATGAACTCCCCCTCATCAAGACCGATCTGCTGAGGGCCTGACCTGCCAACAGCAACAGCCTCTGATATGGGTACTTGGTGGCAGGTTGATTACACTGGACACTTTCTATCATAGAAGGAGAAATTACGTACTCTTGCTAGAAAATACACATATTCTGGATAAGGTTTTTCCTTTAGTACTTTTGCCAACCTCGTTATCTAGATGCTATCCTGCACCACATTGTTTCTTATCAAAGATTAACGAAGGAACGTGTATTAGTCTTCTTGGACCACTGACACAAAATACCATAGTCCAGGTGGTTTAAACAACAAAAATTATTTTCTCTTAGTTCCGGAGACTGGAAAGTATAAGACCAAGGTACCAGACAAGGTAGATTTAATTCTGAGGCCTCTTTTCTTGGCTTGTCCATGGCTGCCATCTGTCTCACACAAAGCTCTTTGTGGATGCAAGAAGGGGAAGCTCTCTGCTGTATCTTGTTCTAAGTGCACTAATCCCATTGGAGCAGTGGCCCACCACCATGACCTTATCCAGCCCTACCAAAGATCCCATCTTCAAACACATCACATTGATTGGGGATTAGGACTTCAACATATGAATTGGAAGAGGCATTCGGTTCATAATAGAGTGTGGCAAAGATTGATTCCCTTAGAAATGATTGGTTTTGTTATATATTTCATCGCCCAAAAGCAAATGAGCTATTAGAATGAAGAAATGATCTAGTAAGACTCAATGCCTTGCAACTGAGAGAAAATAGCCCAAAAGGATCTGATTCTAGCTTACAGGACGCAGCATGTGCTTTGAATTGATAACCAGCAAATATGGACCCTCACCTTTAGTGCAAGTCCAGAATCCATCGGTCCAGGAATGAAGGTGCAAATGAGAGTGGCTCATCTTACTGTTGCACCTGATAATGCACAGAATTTTTGTTTCCCATTGCTGCAACTGTGAGCTCTGTCAGTTTGGAAATCTTGTTTTCCAAGGGAGGAATGCTTCCACTAGCGGCATTCAGTGCTTTCACTGAACTGGAAGTTGAGATCGAGTCTGGCCACTCTGAGCTCGGCTTCCAGTAGACCTGAAATTGGCCTTAGCTGTTTGCACAGTACCAACTCAAGGAATAGTACATCCTCATTAATAACCTTACTTTGGAATCGTGTGAACGAGAAGTTCCAGGGTAGTTTGTAGTTTGTCAATATTGTTTATTATAATTGTGAGATGGAAAATTTATACTTGGAATCCTTCATCCATCCCTCTGTCCTCTTTCCTTCTGGGGTCATTAAAAACTGGCTATTGGGCTGTTTATATGGCAAGAATATGCCTACGTGGCCTGAAGGTATAAGAGACCCCCGATGAGTCTCCATTTTGAGCTCCCTGGTTTTGAAATGTCCCATGCCTATGTTGATGATTCCTGATTTGAGAGAGTGGCCCTGTCTTTGTTTCCTATTGCTGATGTAACTGTGATGGTTGATTGATTGTGTCAATTTGAGTAAGAGGAGCTTAACTAAATCGGCTCAGCAATTCCACACCCTAGGGTGTGGAAGACCCACCCTAGGGCAGTTTGTCACCTGGATGGTATAAAGGGGAAATGAGGAAGGACAGACCTGTGTCTACTTCTTGGGAGGCACTCCAGTCTTTGCCTTCACCTTGCCTTCCAGTCTTTGGACTTCACCTTCTGGCTTCCAGGGGAGACTCTTTGGCTTCGGACACAGATCCTTCAGCCTCCAGTGTGGACCCATTGGCCTGCTGATATGGACTTGCATGGGACACTGCAGTGAGCTCCAGACCTTTGACTGAATCATTCAGTCTCCAGTGTGCAGACACCCTTTGCGCTCTTCCTCATTGACTCTGTGGGTGGCTGTTGTAAGCCAATCTTATAAATTCTTACATATTTGCATATCTTGTATTATATCTGTTTCTCTAGTAAACACCAACTGATAAGGTTAACACTTCACCACAAAATTAGGGGCTTAAAACAACATATATTTATTATCTTACATTCTGGAGGTCAAAAGTCCAAAATCAATCTTATGGGCTGAGATCAAGGTGTCAGCAGGGCTGGTGCCTCTGGGAGTTCAAGTGGAGAATCTGTGCTCTTGCTCTTTTTAATTTAACTTTTAAAGGACGTCTGTATTCCTTGGCTTGTGGCCCCTTCTCAAACCTCAAAATGAGTATGGTACACTTCCAAATCTCTTCCAGGACATTTTTGACTATAGTGAGTCCACTAGATAATCTCTCCTTCTTAAGATCTTCACTAAAAAAAAAAAAAGATCTTCACTAAATACACTTGCAAAGTCCTTTTTTGCCATATAAACTAATATATTCACTAATATAGGCACCTTTGGGGGATCATTATTCTGCCTACCAGAGGTCCTGACATAGGGAGGACAATTCTCCAGACCTCCTGGTGTGAAGCATATTCTTATTCAATACTGCTACTACATTGCATCATTTTTCTGTAATAGATGTTAGCTTTGTCAGTTTCTTAAGCAATTGAGCTCTGTCACCATTGGTGTTGGTTCATGTCAGGGGGAACTTTACTGACTGGGGTGACTGATTACCAAGGAGATAGGCTGTTGCTACATACAGATAGGGAGCAAAAGTGACTATGTCTAGGACACCAGTGGGTGCTCTAAAGACACCTCTTAGAGCTTCCATGTCCAATAGTAATGTTAACTAAAAACAAACAAGCCAACCCTCTCCTTTTCCAATCTGTTTTACTTTTTATTTCTTTTTCTTGCCTAATTGTTCTGGCTAGATCCTCCAAGTATGATGTTGAGTACAAGTGGTGAGAGTAGACATCCTTATCTCCTTCTGATTTTATGAGACTTTCACCAAATATTACCTAAATATGATTTGTTTTTGCAAATATTCATCAAGTTAAAGAAGTTTACTTCTATTTCTATTTTTTTTTAAATTGAAAGATTTTGAATTTTATCAAATATTTTGCCGTGTCTATTGAGACAACCATGTGGTCTATTTCTTTTATTACTATGTGCACTGTAGTAATGATTGATTTTCATGTATAACCAACCTTACATTCCTGGAATAAATTCTACTTGGTCATAGTGTATAATCTTTTTTATGTTGCTGGATTCAGTTTGCTAATATTTTATTGAGGAATTTTATGACCGTGTTCATATGGAATATTGGTAGAATACGTGGTTTCTCCCTCTTTAACTTTTGGGAGTTTGTGAAGACTGGTGTTCTTTGAACATTTGGTGGAATTCTCCAGATGACACGGAAGCTATTTGGCTCTGAACTTTTCTTTGCTGGCCTTTTTTGGTTTACTGATTGCTTTGATTTGGATGTGGTTTGCCCCTAAGGGTTCTTGTGTTGGGAGGCTCTGTCCTCAGTATATTGATCTTGGAACCTTGAAGAGGTGGGGCCTAGTAGGAGGAAAATATTGGCTCCTTTCTGTCACTCTCTGGCCTCCTCTCGCCATGTGATTGTCCCTTCTAGTAGATAGCAGGATGCCACTGTGGTGCCATCCGCAGTGACCTCACCAGAAAGGCTCATTCCATGCTCTTGGACTTCCAGTACAGAGCTAAATAAACCTCCTTATAAAGTATTTCATTATAGTAATGGAAAATTAGTAGATTCTTTTCTAATTACAAGTCTCCTCAGATTTCCGTATTTTTTGAGTCAGCTTTGGGAGTATGTGCCTATCTAGTAATGTTTTCATTTATCTGATTTGCTGATATACAGTAGTTATATAATTTCCTTATAAGCCTTTTTGTTTCTGTAAGGTTGGTAGTAATGTTTCCTTTTCATTCCTGATTCCCTCCACCCCACACCTACCCCTGGGACAGTCTAGCTAAAGATCTGTCAGTTTTATTGTTTTTTTTTTTTTTTTTTTTTTTTTTTTTTTTTTGTGAGTACCAGGGGTCGACCTCAGGACCTTGCACGCCAGCAGGCGCCCGTGCTGCTGAGTGGTATCACTGGCCCTTTTTTATGTGGGTTCCAGGAGTCGAACTCGGGCCATCGCGCTTGCCAGGCAGGCGCTTACGCTGCTGAGCCATCTCACCGGCATTATTGATCTTTTCAAAGGAACAACTATTGGTTTTACTGGTTTTTGGTCGTGTTTCTTTCTTTTTTTCTTTGAGACAGGGTCTTGCTATGTAGCCCAGGCTGGCGATCCTCCTGCCTCAGCCTCCTGGTGCTAGGATTGTAGGCATGTGCCACCATGCCCATCTTATTTATTTTCACTCTAGCTTTTTTATTTCTTTCCTTCTGCTTGCTTTGGGTTTAGTATGTCTCACTTCTCACTTCTTAGGGTAGAAGCCCCCTTCCCACCACTTCCTCTCAATGTAAGCATTTACAACTGTACATTTCCCTTTGAGCACTATCTTTGCTGTCTCCCGCGTTTAGGTAAGTAGTGTTTTTGTTTCATTTATCTCAAAATACTAATTTCCTTTCTGGTTTGTTCTTTGACCTATTAATAGTGGTTTGTTATTTTATGCCAGGATTATTCTGGTAGTTGGCTTAATAATTTAATCATTAGGGAAAATACATAATGAGACTCCTAAATTTGGGAAACAGCTTTGTGTGTCTTCATTCTGGGGAGAGAGCACTTTTGTACAAAGAATAGTTGCATCTTTTAACAGAAACACATAGGTATGTTTATTATATATTCAAATATAAATAGAAGGAGTGAATGTATTTTGAGTAGCCAATGGGGTAGAATATGCTGGTTATTAAATTGATGTCTTTCAGCTTCAAACCCACCTTTCTATCCTTTCTACACTCTTTCATGATGCTGGGGCATGCTGCAACATGTATTTGTCACCCATCTTACCCCTTACTTTATTTTTTTGTTTTGAGACAGAGTCTCACTACAGTCCAGGCTGGCCTCAAACTCTTGATTCTTTTGCCTCAGCCTGAGTGCAGGGATTACAGATCTGCACCATGCCTGGCTACCCCTCGTTCTGTAAATAAGAGGTACAAGATGTATAGTGGAAATCTAGAGGAAGGACAAGGGATTGCTCTTTCCTCTTTTGATTTCTATATCATCTCTGTGGTGATTTTTCATACTGGAAACAAGTATTCCAGTAACAGCAGCTGATTAGTTAGCAGTTTTTTCACATCCAAAACCAGTCTCATCAGGTCTTCTCAGAGATGGCAGCAGCAGCGGGCTGGGCCCTGTTCTTCAGAATTCTGGGCTGCTAAGGCAGTATCACCCAAGCAGGGCCTCCTCCTCAGACAAATGAGTCTTGTTTCCAAGAAATTCCTCATCTAAGCACCAATAATCCCACCCTTTTCTTGTTCATTCAATCCCTAAGATGCTAACTATATACTGCATTTACTATCTCTGCTATCTTAGTATTTGCTTCTATGTTTCCAGTTACAGTATCTACTATCTGGTTAGTGATTCTTTACAGTACATTCTATTTGTTTAAAAAGAAGTATGGTTTCTGTTTCCTGACTGGACCCTGTTTGACACATGCATACCTATACATTTAAACTGAGAGAGTTGTAACAAAATGTTCACTATACTACTCTTCCAACTTTTTGGTATATTTAAAATCTTTTTTTTTTTTTTTTTGTGGGTACCGGGGGTCGACCTCAGGACCTCGCGCACCAGCAGGCGCCCGTGCCGCTGAGCGATATCACCGGCCCCTTTTTCGTATGTGGGATCCGGGAGTCGAACTCGGGCCCTCGCGCTTGCCAGGCAGGCGCTTATGCCGCTGAGCCATCTCACCGGCCCTATTTAAAATCTTTAACAATATAACCCCGGAGATAAAGTTCATCTGAAAATCTGTTAGGAGATGATAAATGCAACTGTTGATTACTCCATGTAGTAAGCTGATGCCAGTACTAAAAACCTCCCAAAACCCAAGCCAACCAACCAACCAACCAACCAAAGAGCCTAGTTTTCACACTGTATCTAGAAAAAATTCTTTATACTTACATAAGTGCCACCACAAGTCCAAAATTAAGCAAATAAAATATGGTCTCTGTGGGAAAAAAATAAAAAGGTTCTATCGGGAAAACCTGTCCAACTGTTTCATCTTCTAGGGTAGAAAACTGAAGGCCAGGACTGGTAAGTGTTATCCAAAATCATGTAATAAAATTAATGGAGTCAAAACTTTCCCATTACTCATACGGAATATTGGAAACCAAGTAAACAAGGCAAGTCTTTTCGTTGTACATGACAGGAAACAAACAGGCTTGAGCGAAAAAGGGAATCTGTTACCTCATATAACTCAAAGGGAAAGTATGACTGCATTTAGTGGCTGGAGAAATGCAGTAAGGAATCTTTTTCCTTTTCAGTGTTGGCTTCATCCTCCAACAGCTTCTCTGTGTAAGGTAGCCAAATTGATCACTGGAAGAACTAGACAAATCCTGCTTGTGTAGCATCTTCCCCACGAATTCCAGCAAAAGTACTGGAGCTGACTAAGATGAGGCCACATGGACTGACAATGGTGGAAAGATGGTTCCTCAAGGAAACATCAGGGTGCTGTTACTAAAAAAACCCAATGAATGAGTGCTGAGCAGGTCAAAATGTGACGATCAACTGGCCAGACCTCTCGATTCCTAAAGGCTGAAAGGTAGAGTTGACAGCCAGTGAGTACCTAAGCCACCACTTGAGTCAATGTCTTAAGTAGCATAAGATTTGTAGAGAGTTTGTAAAAACAGAAGGAAAATAACCTTAGGTCTGTCTTTATTCTCAGAAGATAAAGTACAAAATACAATGAATTAGACAGCTGTATACTACCCTTCACATTAGGATGCACTTTGAAAGCTTCAAATTCGACTTTTCCAAATGCTTTATACGTAGTAAAGCCAAGCTTATAATAGTTTGATATAACTTAGTGCTAAAAACACTATATCCAGGGCCTACATTTAAAAACAAATATAATTCAAGCATCATAAAATTTATGCATTAAAAGTATATGTCCGTTTGGTTTTAACTCCTATTGGCTTATGCCTGAAATGCTTATCTATTCAGATACCTCAAGCAGCTTTTGGTGGCTTAGAAAAGCAGCCAAGATGTCAAAAATCTAAATGCTCAAGCCAGCTTTTATAGAAAAAGCTATTTATATTTTCCCAGTGTTTCCCTGTGATTTTTCTTTTCTTTCTTTCTTTTTTTTTTTTTTTTTGTCTTTTTGAGACAGGGTCTTGCTATGAGTTCAGGCTGGACTTGAACTCACTATGTAGCCCAGGCTCCCCTTGAACTCATGGTGATCCTCTTGCCTCAGCCTCTCAAGTGATTTCTTAGCTTACTCATTCCACCAGTTTTGTCTTCCAATTTTGAGCCAGCAGAGATTCAGGTTGGACATTTATGAGTCACTAATACCTTTTGTAGACATGTTTAAAACCAGATATTTAGCGAGATCTGTATTGCAAGTTTGCTTTCAACCAAACCTGTAGAGAGTGACATCTGCTGGTCATAGATTACAACTCTATCCTGGCTGATAACTCTTTTTGAAATTTATCAGTGACCTTAATTACACAGTAAAAAACACAAAAAAATTCTATTCCTTGGCAAAAAGGGCTTATATGTACCAATATATGTGCATTATTGTGGGAGGTTTTTTTTAATAAAAAAATCAAAATTTCTTCTTCAATTTAGCAGACAATATACAGTACTTCTTTATCAGGAGAAAATAAAACTGTTGTAGAATTTGAAAATAAAATAAAAACCCCAGTTAGCCATTTCCTTAAAACTGTCCTTTGGCCAGGCATGGCAGTACATGCCTATAAACCCATCTACTTGAGAAGGTGAGGCAGGAGAATTGCAAGTTCCAGGCCGGCCTGGCTAGTAACTCAGTGAGACCCTGTCTCCAAACAGGGCTGAGAGCGCGGTGGTACACTTTCCTAGCATGCCCACGCCACTTAGTTCAACCTCTACTACCACAAAAAGAAGAAAAAGGCCTGAAGGGTACATTTTGTCTTTTGACTCCTGGGAGGCCTTTTTTTTTTTTTTTTTTTTTTCCTTGGCTCAATTCCTAGCCTATTGTACCATTTAGCTTGATATTCTATGCTTAGGTGTCTTTTTTTATGTATTGCATCAACAGGTTACATAGAAACTCAGAAAATTCCTATGTATTTACTAGACAGTGGTACTTCATGTTTTCTGCTTATTTTTAAAACATATTTTCACATGCCTCATTAAAAGTTAAAGTAGCGAAAAAAATTTAAAACATAGAATTCAGTATACCATAATTATAAAAGGAAAACAGAATTCAGCTAAATTTTACAATGGTATTAATATACTAAAAAGTTATACATTAAAAGTGTGTATTAGCTCACAGTGACTTCTGCTGTAGCTGTAACTTTTGCTCAATGATCTCTGAGAAACGAGGAACTTTTTTTGAAATGGCCACACGGATGTCATCACTCATATTAAAGCAGCTTCTGGACTTTGCTTTGAAATGTAAAAGTGATGAGAATCCCAGCTCACAAAGGTATGTAGTTGCAAATGGTATAAGGATTTCTAGGGCTATCTTTGCTAGGTTTGGAAACATTGTCAATTGAGCACACCAAAAATCCTCAAGCTTCATTGTTTCAAATTCCATTAGGATTTGGCCACTAGCTCGTAATTCAGCAAGATCATTTTTCATGAAATAACCATCATCGACAAAGTCGAGGTTAAAAAGAAATGGATCCAGGACCCATTTACTGGCCTCATCAAGATCTCCAACAGAAAAATATCCATGGAAAAAGTTGCTCAACTGTTGCAGATGCAGTGTTATTTCGGCTGTAATGCGTATTCCTTCATTATCTGAGACAATTATTTCTTCAAGAAAAGGAAAATTGGTAAAATTTCTTTTCTCAATTCGTTTTTGCCAGAATGGAAACTTCCTAACAAAAGCAGATAACTTTTCTCTAGCTGATACTGTGTTCATCCCAATCCTTTGCATGGATGCACTAAGTTCATTTAGGTGTTTGAATAAATCTGCAAGGTATGCTAGATGAATTTTAAATTCTTTATTTTCAAAACCATCAATTAAATTACTGCTTTGGTGGTGAAGATACTGATTTATTTCTTCATACATTTCAAAAATATGGGTAAGTATTTGGCCTCGGGAAAGCCACCTCATTTCTGTATGGAAAAGGAGGACATTATATTCTATACCAATTTCTTCAAAGAAAGCCTGAAACAGGCGATGATTCGGTGCTTTCCCTTTGATGAAATTTATTACCGTCACCACAGTAAACAATGCATCCCTCAGTTTTACAGGCAATGTCTTTATGACAAGTGCATGAGGGTTCAAAAGACAATGTGTGATCACGATATGAGGCACCTCTTTTTTCACATAGGCAACAAATTCTGAATTCTTTCCCAGCATAGGGGAGGCACCATCAGTACAAACAGAGCCACATACATCAAGTGCTATCTTGTGCTTCAAAAAGAAGTCTCTGAAGAGATTGAACACATCTATTCCTTTCATGGTTAACTGCAGTGGTTCACAGAACAGAAATTCCTCTACGATCTCTTTTTCTTTTATATATCGCACAAATGCCATTAGCTGACTGCAGTCGTCCATGTCCATCGTCTCTGCAAGCTGAATACCCACCTTAAGAGGACTGGCTTTGATATCTTCTAGCACTTGCTGTAAGATATCCTGGCTCATTTCATCAATTCTAGAATGGATCATATCATCTGACAAAGGTACCTGCTCAAGCTTCTTTTGTGCATCTGGTCCCAAAACTATTTGTGCTATTTCCAGTGCACAAGGTTTGACTAATTTTTCAGCTATTGTATGAGGATTCTTCTCCTTGGCACATAAATATGCAAACTGATATGATGCTTGTAATAAGGCATCTTCATGAGATGCGACTCCAAGTGTTTTCAAAGTTTCAGTCTGATCAGACGGTGCTGGCATGTGGCTATTGAGATCATGCCCAGCTATACCACCATGCTGTCTGTTGAAATGGTCTGACAGTTTTGATGGCCTGAGGTCAGCATTTGAAAATACTGAGTTACACAATACACATTGTGGGCGTTGAGTTCCATCAACCTCTGTTGTACAGGTGAACCAGTAACGAACATAGTCATCATCCCATTTGCGTTTCTTCGACATGGCACACAAAAAATTCTCAGGTAGTAGTCCAGAGATGAGACAGAATTTTCCTCTGGGAGTAAAATATAACCCACACATTAAAAATCAATGGCTACCTGAATTCAAGCAAAATCATATCACATGCTATCTTGTCATCACATGCTATTCTGTACCTGCCAAGAAATATCCTGCAACAGGTCAGTTCAAAGCCATGACTGTATGACAATCCCATGGAAAGGGGACAACTCAGAGCAAATGCTTTGGAATAAATGATTTGCCAGCAAGTCAGACACACGAATCTGTGCTGAGGCAAGTTTTGAATAACTATAAATCCTTTTAGATAACTGCAGTTACAGCTTAATTTGCTTTCAATAATATAATATTTGTCCGAAACAAATCTACATTTTTATATCCCGTAGAAAGGACATCTCACTACCACCCTTCCTTTCCATTCTGCCCCAACGATGTACACACAACCTCAGTTAAGAATCACTGAATCGAGGGCCGGTGAGATGGCTCAGCGGCTTAAGCGCCTGCCCGGCAAGCGCGAGGGCCCGAGTTCGACTCCCGGAACCCACATATGAAAAAGGGGCCGGTGATATCGCTCAGCGGCACGGGCGCCTGCTGGCGCGCGAGGTCCTGAGGTCGTTCCCCCGGTACCCACCAAAAAAAAAAAAAAAAAAAAAAAAAAAAAAAAAGAATCACTGAATCGGGCCAGGTGTGGTGGCGCACGCCGGTAATCCCAGCACTAGGGAGGCAGAGGCAGGAGGACTCCTGTGAATTCAAGGCTAGCCTGAACTATATCTCGAGACCCTGTCTCAAAAAAAAAAAAAAAAGTTGATCTTAAATTGGGCATGGTGGTTTAGGCCTATAATCCCAGCACTCTGGGAGGGTGAGGTGGGAGGATCACAAATTTGAGTCCAGCCTGGCCAACTTAGCAGGACCTTGTCTCGAAAAATACAAAAAACAGGGTTTGTAGCTCAATGTGGAAGGCCTTGGATGTAACCCCCAATACCATCAAAAATGAAAAAAGTTGATCTTAAACATTCTTTTGTCAAATACTATTGGGATAATATGGCCGCTTGTATTTAGAACTACTCCTCATTAAATGATAACATTATGACATCTGCATAAAAATGTTTATCTCAGTGGATTCTGTAATGCATATTTACCATGTACAGTTGGAGAGGCAGAGGGAATCAAAGAAAAAGCTTTGCTTTAGTCTTGGAAATCATAACAGGACCTGTTAAGAGTTCATTCTTATCTATCCCATGGTACTCAAGTCCCTTTTAAAATATACTTGTTTTGAACAAAAGAATTTTGAAGAAAATACACTTATTCTCCATCCCCCTCAAAAGGGAGAATAGGTGGCAAGAATTTTCAATATCCTTGGTGATGAACTTACCTAGGCTTTCCTGTGTTTTAGAATCTCACAAGTTTCACTTGCTCCTCTGTGGTATTTAGGAATAACAACAGCCTATAACGTAAACATTAAAAAAATCATGAGGAATTATTAGTCTAAACAGGTATGAGAATGATGTTGTGGTTGTGTTAAAAGTTTTCACTTGTTAGAGATACAGACAGATTTCATCATTTACAAGTGAAATGATGTCTGGGATTTCCTCTGAAATGTCGTTTTCAACACACACATGAATACACACATTAAAGCAAAAGATGTAAAATTGGTCTTGGGGTGGTAACTCTAAGCTGGACGATGGGTACACATTATACCATTTTCATTACTTTTATGAACGGTGAAAATGCTAATAAAAAGTAAAAAAAAAAAAGCATTAAGATAGAATTCATTTTTAGAATGGTTATGTTGCGCTATCCTGAGAGCGGAATGAACGATCTGATACAAAGTAAAATGTTTTTTGCAAGTTTATGAAGCGCAGATATGAAAAAGTTCATAGTTGACGGAAAAAAAAATCAGTTGAAAGTGAACACTGACTTAACAGAAACATGTAGGAAATGATAACACATGTATTTCAGGAGTGAAAACTCCAAAGCGCAGTTGCAAGCCTAAAACCGGAAACCACAGCAGGTCACACCTCGCCGCCGCCAGGCGAGTTCGGGGGGCGTGGCGTGTGAGGCGGCGTTTTGCAGCTAGAATCGATAGCCGAGGGCGGGGCTGTGGAAGCGGAGCGGCCGCCCCGGAGGGAAGACGCCTGGAACTTTGGCTTGACAAGAGGCTGGGACCTTTCGGATCCTCAAATGGGGGTGGCAGTACCTACCTTACAGGGCTGCGGGAGGTTTGATTACGAGAATGCGTGCACAGAACGCGCTGCTCTTTCCTGACAGGACCTGACAGTGCGGTTAGGAGCAGCGTTGCTCGGCGCAGGCCGGTCGCGCTCAGGCGCCGCGGCGAGGACTGGCGGGGTCTCCGCCCGACTCCAGCCCAAGGCGCAGGCCGGGGACGCTCGGGCTTCTCACAGGCGCCAGTTCCCCTCTCCCGCTCGCCCGGGGACCCAGAGCGCCGGAGTCAGCCTAGGTGGCGGTGCCTCACGGCCGCCCTAGAGCAGGAACTTGAGGGGCGCGGGGACACCGCAGCAGACGGCGACCGTACTCCCGCCTAGACAGGGCTCCATCCGGGTCCTGGGCAGCTTCCCGCCCGCAGACGGAGCGAGGCGGTTCTCGTACGCAGGCGCAGTAGCAGCCGGCTGGGGCCGGCGGGCGTGCGGAGGGCGCATGCGCGCTGGCCCTCCCTTTTTTTTTTTTTTTTGGTTGATTAGGTTCATGGTGTAAATTTTTCATTGTATTGGCCACAGAGTGAATCTCAGGAACGGAAGGCACTATATAGTCCACATAGTTTTTCAGATTCAGACAGTGAATAAAGTTTTATACTGTGACAGGCTTTGAGCTTGGAGGTGGTAAAGCTGCGGTAATTAACCGTGTTCTGTGTGGAGGCTGGGAGGAAAAAGAGAAGGAAGCTCATTGTAGTCCCAGAGATTCAGGCCAATGGGGCAGGCATTAAACTCCATTAGGATACAGTGGAGAATGAGCTTCCACAGTTTGTGGCCCTTGCCCATACAGGTCACCCATCCACCCTTCCTGAGTTAGAGCATGCACATGAATATCCCGAGAATCCATCCTGACGATTTTATGTAAAATTACTTGTTTTGGTTGAGACGGTCACTATGTAGCCCAACTGGCCTTGATCTTGGGATCCTCTTGCCTCAGCCCCCCAAGTACTGGGATTACAGCCTACATCACCATACACCCAGCTACAACGCCTTTTAGCAAAATGATTTAAAAGTAATAAACCCAAGCTGGGATATGGTGGTGCACGCCTGAAATCCCAGCACTCAGGAGGCCGACGCAGGAGGATCACTACGAATTCAAGGCCAGCCTGGGCTACATAGTGAGTTCAAGGCCAGCCTGAATTACATAGTGAGACCCTGCCTCAAAAAACCAAGACCAAAACACACACCCACATCAGTGCAAAGGCAAAAGTAATAAACCCATATATAGCCCTTTTTAGTTTTAGGTGATTTTCCTGCAGTTTTTTTTTAATTAGTCTATGATTGTGGTACATGACAGATATATTCATTCTGGGTAGTTGGTACAGGTACATGACACATCTTAATTCTTTTCATATTCCCTTCCCTTCCCTCCATTTCTCAGCAGAGTTCTTTTAAAATTTTGTTCATTTTTGTAGTCTTTGAAGCATTCCACAAGGCTGCTTCCTGGGAGGGGGAGAGGTTAGGGACAGATGTCAAAGACTGTGGGGCAGCTGTGTCATTTTCAGGTGATGAGGGCCAACTGGCAAACACTTAGGACCTGCTTAAGGCCTCTGTCAATGGAAGAAACTACAGAAGATCAGCCTCGGGGTCCAAAAACTGTGGCCTTAAACAGTAAAGAAAAGGGTAGATTTTACAATCTGAGGCACCTGGCTTGTGTCCTGGCTACAAAACCTTTAACTTTGAGGAATCAAACCATCTGCAGCTGTTAAGCCCATGTGCTAATTGTAAAAAAAGGACAGCCGTCCACCATCCCATGAGATTCTTCTGAGACATGAAAATCATAGCACATAGTTCCAGTATTGAGCTACTGAGACAGAGTCAAAGCTCGTATCTGAGTACCATTCTAGGTGTTAGCTTTTTCCCAAAGTGAAACGAAAGACATGATTTTGGATTACAACCTCACAGAAGCTAACATGGGCTTTCTGGCAATTTTATAATCCAGAGATAGTGAATCACTTAGAGCTCTCAATGATACAAACAGCCTGCTGTGGCACACGTGCCATAGGCGCGCTACCACTGTTTATAGCCTACTTCTCTACCAAATATTTGAAATAACACTGCAAACCACTTGCAGTTAAGTATCCTTAATTATATACCTTTATTAACAAAAGATAAAATACAAAATGGACACCAATTGTCAGCCTGCTCAGGGGGACCCAAGGAGATTTTTGTGGGTGAAGTTCCAAGGTTGAAGAATGCAGGTATGCAAGACGTCACCAACAAATGCAGGCAGCAAGAAGCAGAGCAGTGCACAAGAGCGCAAGAGCCACAGCCACCTGCATCTTTATTGTGCAATTCTTATACAGGTTATCCGATATTTACATTCTTACATAGTGCCATAACCGGCGCATGCGTGTTTACCTGTGTTGTCATGGTTATGTAACTGTTTCCCACTGTGCACCTGCACTAGACAAGCGGGGTCTAGGTGTCCTCAGGTGTCTTTAAATGCCCCTGAGCTTTGAAGCAGTCTGAGTGGTTCCCACACCAATGTTAGACTTTATGTTGAGCCATCCTATGTTAAGGAATATGAAGACAAATTTTGACCTTTTCAAGAAGAATTAGACCTATGTATTTGCATTACTGTATTGATTTCAGAGTCTGAATCTGGATACCATATATATCCACAGTACAGTATTTGACAGCTACTCCTCTACCACCACCGTTCATGAGATGCTGAGTTAACACCATATTCTACAAGTGCTTTTGCACAGAATAGAAAACTGTTAAGGCACTCACGTCAGGGGCTTTGAACGGGCTGTCTCATTCTGTCAGCATTATCTTCACGATGTTCACAGGAGAGGCTTGAGGATCACAGCAGTCTCAGTTACTAAGATCCCCACAAGCCATCCTTACAAGTCTGAAGAAAACTTCAAGTTCAGGTTTTACTCTCTCCAAGTTTTAAAGTGAAACTTGCTGCCAATGAAGATTAGGTACCTTTTAAAGTTTAATATCATAACTGTTACATAAAGGTAATCACAAATAAAAGAAGTAGTAGTATCACAATCAGAGGAATGGATTTCTATGGGTAAACCATCTTTAGCATGGTAAAAGTATGGATTAGTCAATACCGACCCAAGGATGAGAAAGTAAGTTTTTTTTTCTTCCATTCAAAGACTAACAAATTTGGTTCTGTACATTAAGGTTCAAGGAAATGTATTACGATTTTTGGTAATCAAATAAAAACATACTTGTTATTTACAAGGGAGAATAAAGTTATTTACATTTTCTACAAATATTCTTTCAGTTACCCAAAGACCAAGTTAGAATAAATTTATTTTTTGTTTCAGACCATATAAAACAAATGATTACAAAACAACTACAATTAGAGTTAAATTACTACAGCAATTTCTAGCAGTTTAGAAAAGAAGTTCTAGTTTTAAGAAAGTAACAAAGCTACTTTCAAAGTGTGTAATACTATTAGATAAAAGGCTAGAAAAACTGAGGAAATAGAGACAACTGTTGAGAAGATGTTTTTGATAGGTAGACAATCAAGACCTTTCCCCATCACTAATGTAAAATTAGATTATTTCCAATCTTTTGGTTTTTTTTTTTTTTTTTTTTTTTTGTCTTTTTGAGACTGGGTCTCGCTATACAGTTCAGACTGGCCTTGAGCTCACTTTGTAGCCCAGGCTGGTCTCGAACTTGCAACGATCCTCCTGCCTCAGCCTCCCGAGTGCTGGGATTACAGGCATGCACCACCACGCCCGGCTTAGATTATTTCCAATCTTAATCCATATTTAAGGTATTTCCTCTTGGTTTTCTTCTGTTTTGTTTCTTCAGTGTGGAAAAGAATAAATTTACTTTGAGAGTTCTGAAGCTTTATTAAAGTTAGGCAGCAAGAAGAATCGTCAAGGATTCTTCTACCTACAATTATTGAGAAGGTGAAAAGAGTACATCAGTTGCGTCTCTCCTGCATGACTACTGTCCAAGGAAAGAGGCCATGGGGTCATCTGGCCTCTGACGTTTCATTCTATAGGCCTCCATTTCCTCTTCAGTGGGCTCCCGAGTTTCATATATGCTATTATAAGGTCGCTTCCTCTCATCAATCTGCATGATCTCCTTGACTTGAAGAAGGCGGGCTTCCTCTGCATTCAATGCCTATAGTGAAAGGGAAAAAAAATTAGTATCACGGCTCTCCATCAGATGTGTTTTGTGCAAAAATGGTAGACCCAAAGGAAAGACCCCCTGCATATGGAGTGCTGTATCAAGGAGCTCAGGAGTCAGCCTTTCCACTGTGATGCTCAACTAGTTGCTATTTGGCTCTTAAAGCTATTTTTGCAGAGCACAAAACATTCTATGACATTTTCAGTTGTTGTTAAATTTCATTTAGTAACAAAAAATGAGTTCATTCTTTCTAAAACAAGCTGACAAATCCATGTTTCTGGTGGAGAGTGCAATTTTGATTTTTCTCAAGGATTTGCTAAAACTCAGAAATAACAAAGGTAGAAGGCAATTATTTCTGAGCAACATGTCAGTAACTCTAAAGTAACAGCTTCGCAAAGCACAGTTCTTTGTTGCATTAGTGATATTTATCAAACGTTTCAAGGCGGCACTACCTAAGTCCACAAAATCTCCACTGACATGAGCTGGGCATACAACCCAGACTCTGGGTCGTGTCCTCATTTCTTAAGATGAACTTGCAGACAAGATTAGATCATTTCCTACTGTTAGCATACTGCTATTTGTTACTTTTGCTATTTAGAGTTCACAAAGTACCTTTTTCAATTTTTCATGTTTCTTTTCTTCATCATCACTCTCTGAGCTGCTCTTTCGGTGCTTCTTTTTTTTCTTTTTCTTCTTCTTTTTCTCCTCTTTTAGTTTTTCTTGGTGCATCTAAGCAGGATGATTAAAATACAGTTCTTAGTGTGAACACAAAGCTCCAGTGCATGTTTTGAAGTCCTTCCTTCTGGACTTAAAAATTCAGGACAAATGATTACAGACTTACTTCCATGAGGGTTTGAGGTTTTTTCATAGATTCTTCTCCAGTTATATCATCTGTAACACATTCCTCTGAATTCTGTGGAAAAAACAGATGTAATTTGAGTTGAATGTTACAGTTACAATCATATAAGAAGAAGGTAAGATTTGAAGTATGAGAGGATATGTCTTAGGCAGGGTTAAGAGCTTTAGCAGTCTTACACTTTAAGAACCAGAAGACAATTACTTACAACAATCTCCTTCCCAGCTTCCCCTGTACAATAGGAGTACTTGAAAAATGAGTGGCAGCATTTGTATCCCCATCTACCTTCTTTCCAGTAGGATCCCCAGATGTGCTGCAGAGAGAGCAAGAGAGGTTATTTATTTATTTATTTTATTTATTTATTTTTTGTGGGTACCGGGGGGTCGACCTCAGGACCTCGCGTGCCAACAGGCACCCGTGCCGCTGAGCGATATCACCGGCCCCTTTTTCGTATGTGGGATCCGGGAGTCGAACTCGGGCCCTCGCGCTTGCAAGGCAGGTGCTTACGCCGCTGAGCCATCTCACCGGCCCCAAGAGAGGTTATTTAAAAAGGAATATTAAATTAAAACTTCAATATACTGCTGATAGGGTAATCTGCAAGAAAAATTATGGGTATTCCCAAGTAAAAGGGAGAAGATGGGCCAACCACCTTCTCAACCACTCAAGTATTGAGAAACTGGCATTACAGTTAAAATGGCCTTAAAATTCTATTCTCAAAAGCTTACATGAAACTTGAGGACCGCCAATTTCCCTTTAAAAGCTCAGACATGGGAAATTCTGGGCCCACCTTCCCATCTGCAAGTAAGTGGCTGTTGCTGAACAGTGTGTGTCCCGAGGCGATGGGGTTTGTGTTGTCTAGTCTGTACAATCCGCCTGGCTCACTACATTCTAGACAATCAGTGGCCTGGGCTGCTCTAGGTAGTCAGGGTTTTGATCCCTGACTTAGACAATTGTAGTTTGGGTACTTCAAAACTATACTAAGCTGGGTGTGGCTGTGAACACCTGTAATCCTACCTGCTTGGGAGGCTGAGTCAGGAGGACTGCATGTTTGAGGCCAGCCTGGGCAACTTAGTGAGATTCTACCTCAAAATACAAAATAAAAATAGCTGGGAGCTGTGCGTGGTGGTGCATGCCTGTAATCCCAGCACTCGGGAGGATGAGGCAGGAGGAGCACTGCAAATTTGAGACCAGCCTGAGCTACAAAGTGAGCTCAAGGCTACCCTGAACTGCACAGCGAGACCCTGTCCCCAAAAAAAAAAGCTGAGGATGTAGGAGGGTAGAGTACCCCTGGGTTCAATTCCCAGTACTGCAAAAAACAAAACAAAATACAACTTTAACTTGATTCCAATGATAAAAAACAAAAACAAAGAAAATGCGGCTTGAGCTCTTGCTCGGAGGTGGAGCACGTGCTTGGCCTGCACAAGGCCCTGGGTTTAATCTCCAGCACAAACGCACATAAAGAGCGCAGCAAGCGGCAGTACGTGCTTGCTGATGTGATGCGCTAGGAAATACACTGCATCATTATTATGTGTCCTTGTTGAAATTACCTATACCTAACCAAGCTTTTGGGCCCAAATTCTTATTTCTAGGACATACAAGGGAGTAAGTTATATATTATTAAGAACTAGTCAAATACTGAATATGAGACAGTGTGCAAGGTAAGTGGCTGGATCTGGTAAATGGTTGCTTGCATAAAGTAGGAGACAGACTCTAGAAAAAGACGTAACAACCAAATAATCATCAACACAAACTTTAATTTGATTCCCACTATGAAAAAGCTATCGAAAGTATTTTTGTGTGTATTTTTCTCTTTTTTGGAGACAAGATCTGTGTAGCTCAGACTGGCCTTGAGCTCACTATGTAGCCCAGGCTGGCCTCAAACTTGCAGTGATCCTCCTGCCTCAGCCTCCCGAGTGCTGGGATTATAGGTGTGCACCACCATGCACAGCTTTTGTATGCGTTTTTCAAAAAGTAATTAAGGAGTAATATTAGTATTAAAGAATTAAAGTTTCTTAAGTACAGTGGTCGCATGGTTATGTAGGAGAATATTTATATTCTTGGAAGATAAATGGCCTAAGTGATTATGGGTGGAATGTCGTATCTGCTTTCTATAGTAAAAAATTTACAAATATACACGTATACGTCTGTATAAGTGCACACACAAACCTAGACAGAGCACATATAGCAACACGTTAAAAAATTTTGAAGCTAGGAAGATATATAAGTGAATATAGTCATATGCATTTAAAAATGTTTAAAGAAAAAACCCCACAGCAGTAGTTATATAGTTAAGTTATAATAGAAAAAAATGCAATCTAGAGCCCAACGAACAAGGAGAAACGGTTTCGGTATAACACATACCGTGTGATTGTTGATCTTCACGTCTTCCTCATACTTGGAGCAGGCAATAGCGCGCTCCTGTCCTTTAATGACCGTGCCATGTCTTGAGTACTCCACGTAGTCTTCAGTCTGGGCTAAGAGCAATTCGACTGGAGGCGCATCCAAGTGTTCTTGGCCACCATACTAAGAGGACATTGGACATTGTTAAATATACTTTACAGTCAAGATTTGCATTCAAATTTCTATGGAGGGTTTACTTTCAATTAGAAAGAATAAAGAAACATTCTTTACTAGGCTTTGTTATAGGCAACACAATGAAAAAAATGCCATCAAGTTTTCCCAAACAAAAGATGTCTCAGTTGTTATTCATCTGTTAAGTATGGCAGCTGAACTCCTCGTACCCTTTCACGCTTGCCCTTTGCCTCACGTTTGCCAGCCGACCCATCAGGAGCTGGAGTCTTTCACAACCCCTTCCATCCGGGCTTGGCCGTGTTCTCATGACGGCCAGGAAATGTGATGCATGCACAGGCACTTGGGCGTACTGCACCTTGCAGCACCCATTTGCTGCCACTCTGTGGAACCCTTCTAAACACCTTTCTAAACACCTGTGGTGCCTTCTAAACACCGGGGCTGGAGCCTAGAGGGGAAGAGACCACGGGAGGCAGAGATACGTGGTCCCACATGAGGAGCTCCCCAGGACAATTAGCCTGTTAATGACCAAATACCAAGGCACGTAAGCAGGCTCAGAAACTCAGCTGACATACCCAATTCTAAGAAATAATTGGTATTTGTTTTAAGCTACTAGTTTTGGGGTGGCACGTTTGGCTGCAAAAGCTCACAGAAACAAAGTCACGGGGATTCTTTGTGGATTAAAAGGAACTCTCCCTGCACGTTATTCCAAATGTAAAATGCATGCTTATTAAGTTGTAACTTATCTTAAAGTTCTTCCTTGTCATTTGATGAAAATTACCTTTTCCAGGATGCTCTCTTTCTGCTGTTCCTTAAAGTCTTCTTTTTTGACTTTGAAGGACTTATATAGCAGCTCTAGTTTTGTAGGATCTGCCTGCAGATGCACTTCAGATCCTCTGTCATAGGCTTCCCAAGCAAACACTAGAATAATTCAAAACATTTTAATGAGTAGCCAGCGACATTTATTGCATGTTTCTCTGAAGCAAGCTTTAAAAAATTACCCTCCATCCCCTTTACTTTTTTTGTGGTACTGGAGATTGAACTCAGGGGCTTGTGCATCCCCACCCCTTCCCTTTATGAGACAAGGTCTCACTATGTTACCCAGACTGGTCTTGAATTTGTGATCCTTCTGCCTCAGCCTCTTGAGAAGCCAGGATTACAGGCATGGACCACCGTGCTTAGCTTCCCATTTTTACAGGGGATACAAATGCCATGGCATACAGCGAACACTTACACTGTGTCTGAGCCATTGAGATAGTATCGCCTGTGTATCTAACGAAGTTATCTCCAGCATAACTCACTCTGTAAACACAAATTTTAAAAACTTTCAGAGATTTTTTTCTTTAAGGAAAGAATTCATAAAACTTAATCAGAATTAAAGCAAATACCATTTATGGTTGGGTAAAAATAGAATTAACTTATCTTGAAATTTGTAAAATTTGGTACTTACTCATCTGGATTCTTCCCTGCATTGGCATATGGATTCTCTCTCATTGCTCTAGTTTTTGGATCATAATAGGCAGAATTTGGATCCAAATTTCTCAAATACTAGAAGAAAAAAAATGTTCAAAAGCTGAACATTTACTTATGGCAAAAAAGACTTCAGCAGAGAGGAGCTGTTTAACATGATCAATCAAGTGTGCGTGTGCACTTCCAGGGTGCGGGTGAAGAGAGAAAGCAGGGCACTACCTTGTTTTGGAAAGACTCTGCTTACTTTACCCAAATACCACCCACTTACAACAAGAAGATAAAATTCAGGATGGAAGGTAACTATTTTTCAGATGAGTATGTCAGGTTGGCAAGACTTACTTTTGCAATATCTTCTCGAATCCTGAGATTCCGGACAGTGATTCGTCTCTTGGAGTCAAAATTCTGTCCAGGCATGTCAATGTCATCTGCGTACTTATCTTCATCCTCATCTTCGCTATTATGATCTTTCTCCTGAAAGAGGGAGAGGGAACAAAAAAACTAAGTAAAAAAGAGCAGCATTTAGTCCTTGCTTTCCTTTCCCTATAACCAACCCTTATTCTTTTGTGTTATTTAAAAGCTACTATTAGTTATTAACTTATTAATACCACTGAAAACCGAAAAAGTTAACGCATACTCGGACAGGGCAACACTTTATTACCATCTGAGAGTTCGGTTCCTCTTCTCCCCACTGGTGTTTCGGAGAATTCTGCATCAAGAAAAAAAGAAAAGCATTTGTAGTTTTATTTCACTTTACCTACTGAACTCTATAAAAACATAATTGATATCATTTGGGATGAGGGTGTAATTTAGTAGTTGAGCTTTGCCTAGCATGTGCAAGGCCCTGGCTTCAATCCCCAGCATTACAAATGATAATACTATTACTACTAATAATAATTCTAACTGAACAAATTCTTGTATATCTTCACTTGTGATGAAGACAGATGTTTTGAATACAAATACACCACTGTAAATAGTTAATTTTATTAGAGTATCTACAAACCCCAAAAATATCTTTTTTTTTAACTGATACGGGATTATAATCACACAAGATTAATGAGACTATTAAGATGAACAAAATATTCAATAAATGTAATTTCCATATGCCTTAGTCTTCAGATATACCATATTCATTAAACCTCACTAGTTTTCTATCAAGTCGAAAAATAAAATGTTACCAGATTCTTGTAACAAAAATCTTCAGAGCCAAATGAACCTTTATAAAATTTGGCAATGAAGAAATCAGAAGACAAAACATTACATGTGTTTTTTGTTTTTATTTTATGGAAAAAAGGTAAAACAAAATTTCATAACAAAATAATAGAATAATAATAGCTAATATATTACATGTTGTTATCTTTAAAGTAGTTGCTCAGGGCACAAAATATGGGCTTAAAAATTTCTCCAATTGATATTAGCATAAACCTTCCTTTTTAATGAAGTAAGAGACACTAATAGTATAACTGACTTGCATTTTTTCCCTTTCCCCTACTGTCCTTTCCCCTTTTGCCCATCCTAGTTCCTTTTTCCTTTTGAACAATTTCTTCTCATTTCACAATATCTATTGTACATTTTAGACCTTATTTACTCTTTCAATTCAATGCTGGAGGGGCTGTGGGGAAAAAGGAACCCTTCTCCACTGTTGGTGGGAGTGAAGACTGGTGCAACCACTGTGGAAATCAGTGTGGAGATGCTTCAAAAAACTAGGATTAGAGGTCCCATTCCACCCAGCTATTCCCCTTCTGGGTATCTTCCCAGAAGAATTAAAAACATCATACCACAGCAATATATGTGCACCCATGTTTATAGCAGCACAATTTGTAATAGCTAAATCTTGGAAATAACCCAAATGCCCATCGACCGAGGAATGGATTAAAAAGATGTGGTATTTTTATACAATGGAGTACTGCTCAGCCATAAAGAAGGATAAACTTGAGACTTTTAAATGGATGGTAAATGGATGCAACTTGAGACCATACTCGTAAGTGAAACAAATCAGATTCACATATGTAAACATCATATTGTCTCCCTTGTGTCAAAACATTATGTTTTAAGGAAGGCCAAAAATTCTGTCAGAGAGAAATTCTTTTCTCCATTAGCAATTGCTCAGTATACCATTAATGAAATGGTCAGTATAATACTATGTCTCTTTAAATAAGGCTTCGGAGTAAAAAGGAAGATAGCATTAGTCGGTGAGGAAATGTGGGAACAGGAGTGTACGTGTGTGTGTGTGCATGTACATATAGTATACTGATGGGAATACAAATTTGTAGAGCCTTTCTGAATGGTAAGTGGTATGTCATAAAACATTTAAATATATATATATTTAATACATCAATAATTATACTTCTAGCAATTTATCCTATGGAAATAATACAAAGATGTATAAGAATGTGATTTATACTGTGGTGTGTAATATCAAAAGAAACTGGGAAAAAGTCGAATTAACAACAGAGGATTGGTTATATAATTTATCGCCCTTAATGAAACACTGAACAACCATTAAAAAAGTCTAATCAAGGTAATGAAAAATATGCATAATCTGCTAACATTTTATGTGAAAAAAAGAATAGGGAGGGAGTGGCAGTAAGATTACATATTTATATTTGTATTGTATTGTAAACTCTGAGTTACACCCACAGAAAAGGTTCTGGGGAGAAGGTTCAGAAAAGGGGAAGAGGCTTTTCATTGAATACCTTCTTAAACTCCTAATTTTTATTTATTTATTTATTTATTTATTTATTTGGTGGGTACCAGGGGTCGACCTCAGGACCTCGCGTGCCAGCAGGCGCCCGTGCCGCTGAGCGATATCACCGGCCCCTTTTTCGTATGTGGGATCCGGGAGTCGAACTCGGGCCCTCGCGCTTGCCGGGCAGGCGCTTACGCCGCTGAGCCATCTCACTGGCCCAAACTCCTAATTTTTAAAGCATGAATATACGTAAAAATGAGTGGTACTGTATGTTTATACTTAATAACACAAAATAAAGTCCTCATTGCACTATATATTGTTAAATTAAATAAGCAGGTAATAAATGAGTAAGCAAAATGAATCCATTTAAGAAACACATAATTATAAACATTTAATAGATTATTTTGAGAACGGGGAAACTGGAAAGACATCAAAAAATTAATAGTTGTCTGGGGTATAATTCAGTGGTACAGTATGTGCACAAGGCCTTGGGTTTGACCCTGGCACCACAAAAAGAAACCTACACAAAACAAACAAAACCCCCAACAACAACAAAACCTCAAACTCACACACAAAAAAACCAAAATCAAAAAACAGCTACAAAACATTAATAATTAACATGGGATATTTTCTTTATAATTTCCTAATTTTTTTCACTAGTATGTGTCTTACTTCAAAAATCCGAAATGTAATTCGTTTTTTTTTTGTTTTTTTTTTTGAGATAAGGTCTCCCTATGTAGGCTGGCCTCGAACAACCCACAGTAATCCTCCTGCCTCAGTCTCCCAAGTGCTGGGATTACAGGCGTGCCCCACTAGGATAAGCTATAAATATTTTTAACAGTAAGATAATGTTTCTGGAGTTCCCCGTGGTGCTAGTTCAACAAAGCACACTTACACTGCTGTAGACAGCTCAGCCTCTGCAGCACAGGCTGCTCTACTATGAGGGTAGGCAGTTCATCTTAGTATCAGTGCATCCAAGTGGGCAAAAATCGTAAGTGTCCTTACTGGGGAAATATATTACTGTATTTACTGTTCTCTTGTTAGGACAAGAGAAACAGGCCTTTATCCTTTGCTCACAGTTGGTAACAACTAACAATCATAACAATGATAGCTACCAAATGACAAAGTGTTTACTACGTAATATGTATGTTAAGCCATGGGGTAGGGGAGTAATGTGGTATCATTGTCTCTGTTTTACTACTATACTGAGACTCAGAGAGGCAAATTAATATTCTAAGAGCAGGCAGCTAGATGGGGCAGACCTGGATTTTAAACAACTAGCTGGTAACTGGTCTCAGTAACTGCTTAGGAATTACTTTCTGAGTTCCTTTTGCTTTGCAAGTCATATATGCTAAGAGTCTCTTTTGGAAACAAAGTAAAAAAACTTGATGTGTTTAATTTATTTGCCTTATGAAATAGCCAAAAAAAAAAAAACCTTTTATACATAAATTAAAAAGAAAAACTAGCTGCAGCTCACCTTTTTAGTGTGAAAAAACTTTGCCAAGCTATAAAATTAACACATGTTCATTAGATAAAATACCAAAAAAAAAAAAAAAAAAGAAAGAAAAAGGGAAAAAAAGAAAAGCTGGCATTCTGGTCTTTTTTTGGTCCGTGATATTATTTTTTCATGTCTCATTAAAACATATGCATTTACCAGTGCTGTTAACAAGGTCTAATAAAAACCATTTTAAGAGTTAAGCAACATCCCATAACGCAGATACACAATAGTTTAATCAGTTCCCTAGTGTCTGATTATTTCAGCTGTTTCAGTTTTTTACTACTGTGGAAAATGGTGCAGTGAAAATCTTTGTGCATAATGATTTGTGCATAAAAGTTACACAAAATTTTTAGGATGGGTAGACTGACTTATTTAATTCCTGAAAAGGTGTATAAATAATATAGGGCAACATTCTTTTTTTCCTGTGGGTACCAGGAGTCAAACTCAGGACCTCGCGCTTGCCAGGCAGGCACTTAAGCCACTGAGCCATCTCACCGGCCCCAGGGCAACATTCTTTCCCAATGACTGTGTTGATTTATATTTCCATGGAAAATATAAGTAGTGTCAGTTTTACTCCTTCCCCTTAATAGTACAGGTTGAGTACTCTACACTGGAAATGCTTAGGACTGGAAGTGTTTTCAATTTCAGATTTTTCTTTTTTTGAGTATCTGCGTATACATACATCCCAGAGGTAATTTTATACAGTATTTTTCCTGTACCTACATTATGACTACAACCTGTCACAGGAGGTCTGGTATGGGACTTTCCACTTGTGGCATCATGTTGGAGTTCAAGCTTTCATTCAGAGCATTTTATTTTCTGGATTTTTGAATGAATGATGCTCAACCTATACTGTATTTCTCTTCCCCTAACATCTTTTTAACTAGAGAGATATAAAATGAATTCTTGTTTCAAATTTCATTTCAACTGGCTAAGAGTTTGAATATTTTTGTACTGATCATTTTTATTACTTACAGCTTGTTCTACTAATTTTCCTGAAGCTAATTCTTCTTGGAGTTTCTGGGCTTTCAATGTTCGTTTTGCCTTTAAAAAAAAAAAAAGAAAGAAACATTGAAATATTTACTTAGAACATTCAAATAGACATTTGATTTTCATAAATTTAAAGTGAGTAATTGTATTGTTTCCAGAAAAGGTCACTGCACAGGTTACTCTGATTCCCTGCAGCCTGGGCCTCGGCGCTAAAGGAGAGGAGTCACACGAGTGGCCGTCTGAACCAGGCATTGACGCGAGCTGAGCCCGACGGCATCAGCACTGAACTGTAGGGAGCAGCCCCGACCAGAAGGGCAGAAGCCACGTGATGCCAGATGACAGACAGGCTGGTTCTTGTCATGCAGGCCCAGGGTTACCATACATTTCAATGTTCAAGAAAAGGTGAAATCTAGATTTTTATGTGAAATTTCATGATCTTTAAATATTACCGATAATTAAAAAAAAGTCAGTGTTGATGATGGTTTAAAGGAAGGGGATAAGTAGGTGGAGTCATAATAGAAAAAATGAGGTTGAATTAAAATAAAATTCAATTTTCTGGAACAAGTTATTTATTCCCCTTCTACCATTCCAATTATGTGAGACAACTATAATAAAGATGTATGGGCAAGCTACCGCCTGGGGCCAAGAGTTCAGAACCTCAGAAAGCTAAAAGCTTTGAATCTTAGAATAGATAAGAGAACAGACGCTCTCATGCTCTATAAGCTGGGGAAAAAGACAATAAAATAATTAAATATGAAGAAACTGCTGCCAAATAGGGCTACCACGCTGGTTAATATCACTAAGAAATCAGGCCTACTGCTAAGAAATAACTCAATGGTATGGTACTTCAGGACCTGAAAAATAGAGTGGATAAATTAGAAATACTGCAAAATGTACACTCTTCAAGGACAGTAGATGGCCAGGAAATCTTGCTCACCAGATCGACTTTGGCATACTCTTCCACAATTTTCATGTGTTCTTCTGGATTATAGCCATTCCACCGATCTCTCTTCCCATCATAGTCAAACATCAACTGAGGCTGGATATGTTCATCTGGAGCTATATTAGTACCTGTAAATTTGGCTCCAACTCGCCTAGGTCTCTGGAAAATAGAAGATTTAATATTTTTCTAAGTAGCTCAGAAGGAACTTTCATGTAGCTTTCACAGAGCAAATGTGAACATACCATGGGATTTTTTAGTGTGTGCTTAATTACCAGATAACCTTCCAACAGAAAATTTTGATGATGCTGGACTAACTTCACTCATGTTAATTTTTATTCAACTTGTACTAAAATATAAATTATTTTAGAAAAACAAAAGTTCTCTGACAAGGAAGAAAGACTCTCTGACAACAGTTTCCAAAATTCTCAAAGGTGAACTTACCTCAAAGCAGTCTTTCTTTTTGTGTGTCATGGCCCCACAATTTTCACACGCTCCTTTGCGGTACTTAGTAGTTATGGAGTTCTATAAATTGATATAAAGAAAACCAAAGCAATGTTTTATCTCAATAAGTTAAAAATTACTTGGCTCCCACTAATGTCTTGTCTAATGAAGTGATTTATTTATTAAGAAGAAAATGAGGCCCTGTGTGACAGTGCGTGCCTGTAATCTCCGCAGGCTGTGCGACTGAGGCAGCAGGATTGTGAATTTGAGCCCAGCCTCAGCCATTTAGTGGCTTAGCAGGACCCTGTCTCTAAAAAAAAAAATAAAAGGACTAAGGATGTAAATCAATGCGAAGGTTTTGGGTTCAATCCCTAGTACCAGCCAAAAGAAAAAAGCAAACACCAAAAAAAGCAAGAAAATATCAGTTAAGAGTCTCCACCTGAGTATGGGTGCATATTTCTGCAATCCCAGCATTCTAGGAGGCTGAGGGAGGAGGACTGCAAGCCCAGCCCAGGCAACTTGGTGAGACCCTATCTCAAAATAAAAAATGAGGGCCAGTGAGATGGCTCAGCGGCGTAAGCGCCTGCCTTGCAAGCGCGAGGGCCCGAGTTCGACTCCCGGATCCCACATATGAAAGAGGGGCCGGTGATATCGCTCAGCGGCACGGGTGCCTGTTGGCGGGCGAGGTCCTGAGGGTCGACCCCCGGTGCCCACAAAAAAAAAAAAAAAAAAAAAAAAAAATGAAATAAGAAAGTTCTAGGGATGTAGTGCAGGGCAAAGGCCCTGGTTTCAATACCCAGTACTGAGTGGGGGGGGGGGTGAGGTGTCTACACAGTTATAAATGAGTACAATGAAGAATTTCAGCAATGTAAAATTTCTGTAAGAAATTTAATTTTAGTTGGGACAGGGTCTCATTTTGTAGTGAGAGAAGTTTACACAATCTGTTTCTACTTCATAAAGCATTACATTAAAGATGCTTTTTTTTTTTTTTTTTTTTTTTGAGACGAAGTCTTGCTATGTATTCCAGAGCGGTCTTGAACTCACTATGTAGGCCAGGCTGGCCTCCAACTCATGGTGATTCTTCTGCCTCAGTCTCCCAAGTGCTGGGATTATAGGCACGTGCCACCACACCTGGCCTACAGGTATTTTTATATTAAGTTCTTAAAACAATTTCTCCATATGTATGAGGACATATATAGGTGCCCACATACCTCTTTTACACCTCTCTTGTACCATTCTCCAGATGAGCTGAATTGCTTTTGTTTTTCTGGTTGTGGTCTCTGATGCTTTAAGGTAGGTCTTTTTGATGGATCAATATACCATGGCACTGAAGAAATATACTGAGGAATATGAGGATTGATGTCTCTGTAATAAAATTTTAAAATATTTTAATAAAGTTAGAAAATATTTCAGTTACAAAGGTATCCTACACAAAATCTAAGAATAAAAATAGCAAGATGAGCAAAAGAACATGATTGCTATCTCTATCATAAAGAACTGAAAATGAAGAAAGCAATTGTATTACGTGAAACATTTCTAATCAAGATATTAAAAATAGTATTATAACTGAAAAGAGAAAGGAAGGTTGTAATGTTCTAGTAAGCTAAATCTAACAAAGCAAAAAGTTAAAGATAATGTTTACAGTCAACTGATTAAAATTGCTGGGTAAATATTATTATTTAGAGAGGTAAAGGTAACGCCCAGAAAAACTCAGATTTAAAAAGTTGTCACCACAGAGCGGGACCAGGAGCAGGAGTGTGAAAAGGGACTGCTGTTCATGATGAACTCTGTGACATTATTCAATTATTAAACCTCGTGCATATGAATTTGATAAAATAGGACCGGTGAGATGGCTCAGCGGCATGGGCGCCTGCCTGGCAAGCACGAGGTCCTGAGTTCAACTCCCGGTACCCACGTACGAAAGAAAAAAGGGCCGGTGATATTGCTCAGCGGCATGGGTGCCTACTGGCGCGTGAGGTCCGGAGGTCAACCCCCTGTACCCACCAAAAAAAAAAAAAGAATTTGATAAAGTAAAATAGCATTGGGCTGATAAATTAAGTAGATTCAAATGTGAATTTTGCATTAAAGTACTTACTTTCCTTCTTCATCAACTTCTGCAGGAGCATTGCCCAATTTTCGTTGCTCTTCTAATTCCTTCTTCTTTCTCCAGTCCTCTCTAGTCATCTTCTTTGGTTCCTCCAAACTCATTTCTTTGGACCCTGACACGGGTGCAGCATTAGCTGTATCCACAGCTGCTGCCGACATGATGGCAGGGCTTCCTCTAAGAAAAGAAGGAAGGACATTACAGTAGGAAGCAGGCCTTCATGAATTCATCACTGAAACTACCAAAAATTCATCCTAATAACACGTATGAGTTAGACACAATGTCTCATATGTATTTAAAATTTCACAGGACTCTCATCAACATTCCTGAACTGCCCTTTCTGTGCAGTAACTCACATTATAGTCACCCTTTAAGAGTGCATACAGGGTCCCGTTCCTGTTTCTCTTTAAGGACAAATGTTTTAAGAACTACCTAAGCAGTGATGGTGAACCTTTTAGAGACCCAGTGCGCAAACTGCAACTCAAAAGCTACTTATTTATTGCAAAGTGCTGACACTGCAATTAAACCTGAATACTGAGGTCTTAGTTTAGAAAAAAAGAACGCATACACTTCGCTTGCGTGTTGACAGAAAGGGCTCTGTGCCCTTTGCGGCACGCGTGCCATGGGTTTGCCACCACTGACCCACAGTGACTATTTCCTCTCTTCCCACTCCTCAGTTACATTAACTTCGCCTCTACCCTCAGCTGTTCCAATGAGCTACCCCAAGTTATCAATGATCGACGTGCTAAATACACTGCATGTTTTTCAGTCCCATTCCTTCTCTTTTTGATATATTCTTATTTCCTGGCTTCTGTGACACTATTTTCTATTGGATTTTTTCTTTTTTAAACCATAGCAATTTAAAAATTTCATCACTGTCATTTAAGATTAATTTAAAAATTTTTTAAAAAATGTAAGAGTTCTGTATTACAGGAATTAAACAATCCAAATATCCACTGCTTTATGGGTTCAAGTTATAGAAATTAAAATCAAATAATTATACATTTTTTTCAATATTGGGACATACAATAAAATGACAAAAAGACCCAAGAAAGCAATACTTCATTACTTTCAGGATTTAAACAAAGGTTCTGAACAGACTTTGCTTGCTGTTTTATATTCAAATATCTCTCTACCTAGCTTAATCATTTTATGAGCTCAGGATGAGTAGTTACAAGCGAAGTGAGTCCGTATTTCTGCACTTCAATAAAGATTTCAGGTGGATATATACCACGCTAATATAAAATGCTGTTGATGCCAAATGAGAACTCAGCTACCACTGCAGCGCTCATGTAGCAGGCGAGCTGCAATGCCACAGCTAAGGTGGCACGCTTCCACTCTGCGGATGGCGACCGTGGCGGCTCACCCCATGAGTTCTTCAGGTGCCTCTTTCACTGCTCCTCTGGTCTCCTTTGCAGGTTTACCCATTACCCAGTTATTTAATGTTAAATTCCTCAAAGCTTAGTTGGAGCATCCTTTATCACTCTAAGCCATACCAGTTCCCAAAGCTTTAACAACCATGATACAAGGGGCTAACAAAATATACAGTGAATTTTTAAACTGAAAAAATTTATTATAGTAAAAGACACATTGCCACCACCCCTCTCAAAATACTCTCCCTTGACGCAGACATACTTATCCCATTGTTCTTGCCATGGATGTTGCCTTTCATGAATGTCTTCGTGAGATGTGATAGAAAATATGGTGAATGATGCTGCCGAGTGCCATCCAATGCAAAGGCTGCTTGTAAAAATACTACAGTGTGTCCTCGTTTACCTTATTTACTGGATCTGGTACCGTGCTACTTCTGGCTCTTCCCCAAAGTCAAAATGACCACAAAAGGTGAACATTTTAAATCAATTCAGAACATCAAGGGAGCACCACGGCGCAACTAAAGACACAAAATGAGGACTTCCAGAACTGCTTCATAAAGTGGCAAAAATAATGGGATAAATGTGTCTGAAGTGAGGGGAAGTATTTTGTGTGGGATTAATGGCAATGCGTCTTTTACTGTAATAAATTTCTAAATTTAAACATTCACTGTATTTTTCAATTGGTGCTCCAGTTTGTGACTCCAGTGTCATTTGTACTTCAGATACATATATTCAATTGTTTACTTGAGCTCTTCACTTAAGAGTTTTCAAAGGACCTAAACTTAACATATCTTAATATTGATCTTGATCTTCCCTCTGAAATCTAGTATCTTTTCAGTGTTTCCTATCCCAATTAGAGATAGCACCACACATTTGCTTACATGTGTTCCAGTTTATACTTAAATCTATTTCATTACTGAGAATGATTTTCACTATGTGAATATCTTCGAAATTCATATACTTCTTTTCATTCTCAATGCTACCTACCACTTTAGTGTGAGTTATTACTTTTTCCTGCTTACTGGGCTCCTCTGATTCCTTGCAATTAATTCTCCATGCTGCAGCTTAAGTTTTCAAAACACAAATTGGATCATATAATGTCCCAATGCCCAAATTTATCCCTCCAATGCAGAACCATCCAAGAGAAATGTAATGCCCGCAACATATGTAATTTTGGGTTCTAGCAACCGTGTTAAAAAGGTGAAAAGAAAGTAGACACTTATACGCAATTTTATTTAACCCACTATTGCCAACATATTACAATTTCAAATTCAATCAACATGAAACATCAACTCAACCTTAAAAGCTGGTATAGATTTTTTTTTTTTTTTTGTGGGTACCGGGGGGTCGACCTCAGGACCTCGCGCGCCAACAGGCACCCGTGCTGCTGAGCGATATCACTGGCCCCCTTTTCGTATGTGGGATCCGGGAGTCGAACTCGGGCCCTTGCGCTTGCAAGGCAGGCGCTTATGCCGCTGAGCCATCTCACCGGCCCTAGATTTTATACTTACTTGGACCAGCTATATTTTGAGTCTCAGTAGCCACAGGTAGACAGTAACTATCATATTGGACAGTGCTGCTCCAATGGATCTCATTATTCTTACTCTAAAATGAACATTTTTTTAAACACACTTACACGTTGACTATGGTCTGGCACCTACCTTCCAGCCTCACCATCACAACTATCCCACCTTCCTTCTCCACACACTATATAGACCTGCTTGTAGTGCCTCTAACACACTATGCACTCTGCAGACACTGGGCCTTTACAAAACTCTTTCTCAACAGGAAGCGCTCAATGGCTAGGAGTCCATGATGCTGCTCAAAGGTGTTCTCTTATTCTATGTCTGACCCATAGAAAACCTCCACAGATGTTTGTGTAATATACTGTGAAGTGAAGGGGCCCAACAATAAATTTAATCATCACTTTAATAACTACCATTTTTTAATTGCTAGATTTAATAAGCAAATTCAGTAGTGTAGCTGGATACAAAGTCAACACTCAAAAATCAATAGCCTTCCTGTGCATGAATAACAAATTCACTGAGAGAGAAATTAGGGAAAGAACACCTTTCACAATAATGTTCAAAAAAAATGAAATACCTAGGAATCAATCTCACAAAGGAGGTAAAAGACCTCTACACTGAAAACTACAGTACTCTGAAAAGGAGATTGAAGAGGATATCAGAAAATGGAAAGATATCCCTTGCTCTTGGGTCGGAAGAACCAACATAGTGAAAATGGCCATACTTTCAAAATTGTTATATTTAATGCAATTCCAATCAAAATTCCAACAACATATCTCACAGAATTACAGAAAACAATCCTAAAATTCATCTGGAACCAGAAGAGACCTAGAATAGCAAAGGCAATTCTGGGCAACAAACACAAGGCAGGGGGCATCACAATCCCTTTTTTGAAATTATACTATAAAGCTACTGTGATAAAAACAGTGTGGTATTGGCAAAAAAACAGCCCCGAAGATCAATGGAACAGATTAGAAGATGCAGAAACAACTCCAGACATACTAAGCCACCTTATCTTTGACAAAGGTGCCAAACACATTCACTGGAAGAAAGACAGCCTCTTTAATAAATGGTGCTGGAAAAATTGGCTCTACACATGCCGAAGATTAAAATTAGACCTATATCTTTTACTGTGCACTAAACTAAATTCAAAATGGATCAAAGAACTAAATATTAAAACAGAAACATTAAATCTCCTGGAAAATAGAATAGGTAAAGCTCTTGAAGACATTGGTGTAGGCAAAGACTTTATGAATAAAACCGCAATGGCACAGGAAGCATCACAAAGAATCAACAACTGGAATCTCATCTTATTAAAAAGCTTTTGCAAAGCAAGAGAAACCACCAACAGAGTGAAGAGACAACCCACAACGTGGGAAAAAATGTTTGCCAGCTATTCCTCAGACAAAGGATTACTATCGAGAACATACAAAGAACTCAAAAAATCAGACCTCCCAAATTTAAAGACCCACTCCAAAAATGGGCATCTGAGATGAATACACACTTCTCAGATGAAGAAATACAAATGGCAAATAAATATATGAAAAAATGTTCAACATCACTAGTCATTCAAGAGATGCAAATTAAAACAACACTGAGATTCCATCTCATCCCAGAAAGAATGGCTATTATCAAGAAGTCAACTAATAACAAATGCTGGAGGGGCTGTGGGGAAAAAGGAACCCTTCTGCACTGTTGGTGGGAGTGTCCACTGGTGCAACCACTGTGGAAATCAGTGTGGAGATTCCTCAAAAAACTAGGATTGGAGGTCCCATTTGACCCAGCTATTCCCCTTCTGGGTATCTTCCCAGAAGAATTAAAAACATCGTACCACAGCGATATATGTGCACCCATGTTTATAGCAACACAATTTGTAATAGCTAGATCGTGGAAACAACCCAAATGCCCATTAACCTAGGAATGGATAAAAAAGATGTGCTACTTTTATACAATGGAGTACTACTCAGCCATAAAGAAAGATAAACTGGAAACTTTTATAGATAAATGGATGCAACTCGAGAAAATACTCACAAGTGAAATAAACCGGACGCACATTTGTAAACATCTTATTGTCTCCCTAGTATGAAAATGCAATTTCACTGTGACTGTTCCATTCCTTAGTCTTCTATTTTTACCTAGCTTTTTACATGGCTTAATCCTATACTGAGTGATGTTTTTCTCCAAAAGGTATTTGTACATTCTCTAATTCTTGATTTTGTTAATACATAAGAATGTTTACTTGTTGTCTTTAAAAAAAAATAACTACCGTTTTTTGAGCTTGGTTCTCATCTGATCTTTTAAACAACTCCATTTTAGTAACAAAGATCTCAAACTCAGGCCTGATCCAATGTGGGTTCTTTAAACCATTATGTTATCTAACATACAACACTGGCTCAGAGGTCTGCAACACTAAAAATTAAAACCATATGTTCCAGTCACCAAGTTGTATTCATTAGACTCCCTCGCTGTGGAGAGGCCGTCTTCCTGCAAGTATAAACAACAACGACTCCCACTGACTGAGTGCTTACTGGACACCAGCGCTTTACATAGCCGATCTCATTTACTTTCATAATACGTACTTGTACTTCTGAAAAGTAAGGTCATAATTACCTAAGAAGAAAATCGAAGCTCAAAAAATTTCTGGAGAGGAAACAGTCTGTCAACTTGGGTAAATGACCACTCAGGGTCCCCAAAACACCGCGACAAAAGGGTCACTACCACTTATCCCCACTCTTCGAAGACGCAGGCTTGGTCTGGACGGACACAGTATCACGCCTGCGTCCTAGGAAAACGGCTTTCCTCTCGGCTCTTTGTCCTCACTCCTTCCTCAGCCAGGAGTTCATCACCCCCGGAAGGATGTATCTAATAATCAGGAGCCCTCGGCCCATTTCCTACGGTTCCCTAGATCCTCCCCTCTCCCCTGTCCGCAAATTCTCATAATATTTTCTTACCCAACTCAGCCGCCTCCACTCCGACGCAAAGGCAGTAAAACCGCAAATGTTTACTTCCGGGCTTTCTGCCTTCTCCCGGCAGCCACTGCGGTAGCTTCCGGACGGCTAACGCATGCGCACTAAGAAGTAGTTGGCGCGCCGACTCTCTGGCGCCTCCAGCGTCGGGAGGTTGGAGTTGCGCCTGTTTCCTTGTTCACTCTGTGCCGGGAGAATACTGAGGAAGGTTCCCCCCCACCTTTAGACTCGCAGAATGTTAGGACGAAGAAACTCCCAAAAGTTTAGAAGCGAAAACAAACAACAGCTTAAGGCTTACGAGGAGACTATGAGATGAATGAGGAAGTTTGTATTTATATTTAGTAACAAACCAGTTACGTTAGTATTAATTAGTAGCCAGGCGCTGGGGGAATGTGTGTGAACACAGGGTCTTTTCTCGAATTTACGTCGAACAGAGTGAGGAAGGCGCTAAAATAATTACTGAAATAATTTACAGTTGTAAAAGGTGCTATGGGGCCGGGGATATGGCTCAGTGGCGCAGCGCCTGCCTGGCAAGCGCGACGTCGTGAGTTTGATTCCCGGTACCAAAAAACCCCCCAAAACAACAACAACAACAACAACAAAAACTTGCTATGAAGGGAATACCAGGAACTGTGAGAGGACAGAGCATGTTTTGGTCATTGTGAGCTTAGATTTTATTAATAGAAAAATAGTATAAAGCAATTTCCATTTTGAAAAACAATAGCGCTATGACATCCCAGGTCTTCGAAAATACACACGTGAGGATTGTTTTTTCCTTTTCTTTTTTTTTTGTGGTGGTGGGGATGGAACCCAGGACCTCACATATGGCAGGCAAGCGCTTTACCACTGAGCCACGCCCCCAGCCTGAAAGTATACAGATGAAATTAAATTCTGGGAAATAAGCAGTACTCTTGGCAGGATTTCCTGTGATTATTTTTTCTGTGTGTGCTCTCTGTTCTGTATATAATCCCCCCAATAACATATTTGGTTTCAAATATAACAGTTAAAATAGCTAACATCCCTGGCTCAGTAAGAGTCCAAAAGTAATAGGACCCCCCTCCTCCGCCTTTTAAAAAGAAGTTGCAGTGCCTGGAGTTTAGGAATTTAGACATAAATTTCGATTTTACAGGGTAATAGATAAAGGAAGAGTCAAGCGATTAGCCTGAAAGTAGAGTCCATGAATCAATCGCTCGGATTTTTTTTTTTCACTTAAAAATATTCCTAAAATTTACTTATGAGTTTTTAGGCCTAATTAATGAGGCATAAGCCAGAGAGCACATTTCCCAGGGGAATTGTATAATGTGCTAGACAATAGCTAGGAATATTTTCTAAGGTTTAGATTCTCTGTGGAAGATTTTCAAGAGGGCCTAAGAAAGCAGGGATTAGTTCTAGATGGGAAGCTGTTTGCACAGCTAGAGTAGGAGAAACTGAATTAACTAGGAACTGTGTGATACTACAAATGATGGGTTAGCAATTGGATAAATTATTCCCCTGTAATAGTCCAGAACAGCAAAGTTGGTCTGGGGGTATCATTAGTTAGAAATGCATGCCCAAAGAGGGAGGTTATGTGATCTTGGGAAAATCAGTACTTCCGGTTGGTGAAGGGTGGGGGTGCTCCGAAGGTTCATTAATCCTGCAGCTCAGAACCGTGGAAGATAGAGAATTCCCACTGGAAGCTGTAGATGCTGTACAGATTTAGCCTCAAAAGTTAATGCATTTGTGTGCTGATGATATAGCATGAAAATGTGAAATTAAGAAAGAAATATAGGGAGAAAAGGGATTGGGATAAAAAAACAAGGAAGGGACAATAAAGATATACATGGCTTTTTGTCTTCCCTCTTTTAAATTAAAAAAATTATTACTGTAAAAGGCTCATTGTTGGGCCGGTGAGATGGCTCAGCAGCGTAAGCGCCTGCCTGGCAAGTGCGAGGTCCCGAGTTCAACTCCTGGAACCCACATACGAAAAAAGGGCCGGTGATATCGCTCAGCGGCACGGGTGCCTGCTGGCACGCGAGGTCCTGAGGTTGACCCCTGGTACTCACAAAAAAAAAAAAAAAAAAAAAAAAAAAAAAAAGGCTCGTTGTTAATCCCCCCAAGATACTCCACATTGCTTCAAACACACTTATCTGATTCTTTACATTTTTATTTTTTTTATTTTTTTTTGCTTTTATTTTTTTGAGACAGGGTCTTGCTGTGTAGCTCAGGCTGGCCTCAAACTCACTGCAATCCTCCTGCCTCAGCCTCCTGAGTGTTGGGATTACAGGCATGCAGCCACCACGCCTGGCTTCTTTACCTTTTTATTTATTTATTTATTTATTTATTTATTTATTTATTTATTTATTTATTTTTGTGGGTACCGGGGGGTTGACCTCAGGACCTCGCGCGCCAGCAGGCGCCCGTGCCGCTGAGCGATATCACCGGCCCCTTTTTCGTATGTGGGTTCCAGCAGTCGAACTCGGGCCCTTGCGCTTGCCGGGCAGGCGCTTAAGCCGCTGAGCCATCTCACCGGCCCCTTTACCTTTTTAAATAAGGATCTTTGCTGCTAAATTGCTCAGGCTGGGCCCAAATTTGTGATCCTCCTGCCTCAGCCTCCCAGAAGGCTGGGCATCTGGGTGTGAGCTGCCACGCCTTGCTTTTAAATGATAGAATTTTAAGAAAAGTCTAGCCCTGGCCGGAAGCATATACCTGTAATCCTAGCCTTCTGGGAGGCTGAGGTGGCAGGTTTATTTGAGCCCAGGCTAGACAAAATGATGAGCTAGCAAAAACCTGTCTCAAAAAAAAAAAAAAAAAAAAAGATCTGGCGCTATAGCTCAGTACAAAGGCATGCAATGAGCCAGGGTTGGTGGTATATGCTTATAATCTTAGCATTTGAGAGGGTGGGGAAGGAGGGTTATGAGTAGGAGGCCAGCCTTAGAAATTTATCAAGATCCTGTCTCAAAATTAAAAGGGTGGGGATAAAGCTCAGTCGTAGAACACTTGCCCAGCAAGTGTGAAGTCCTGGGTTCAATAAAGTCTATGTTTGCATGTTCCATGATTAAATGACTCCTTTCCAATGTTCTTTGTAGAGTTCTTGTCAGAAAGGGGGAAAGAAAGGTAAACTTAGAGTTGAAGTCTTTGTAGACTTTTGAGGTGTAAAAATTAGAGTTATGTTTCTTAAGTATAAATTTTTTAAAAATCCTACATTTTGTAGTATTATATAAAGGGTGATCAAAAATTTGGTGAATGGTTAAATTAAAAAACTAAAAGAAACTGCTACGGTCAATGGGTGTTTGAAGTAAGGGACAATATTTTGCAAATTTGAGGGGGATAAATGGCAATGTGTTTTTTACTGTAATAATTATTAAAATTTAAACTTTACCTTATTTCTTTCTTCTTTTTTTTTTTTGTAGGTACCGGAAGTGGACCTCAGGACCTCGCACTTGCCAGCAGGTGCTTGTGCCGCTGAGCAATATCACTGGCCCTTTTTTTTCCTTTACGTGGGTTCCGGGAGTCAAACTCAGGACCTTGCGCTTGTTGGGCAGGCACTTATGCCGCTGAGCCATATCACCGGCCCCTACCCTATTTCTTGATCACTCCTCATCTGTTATTACTATTACTATTTTTTTTTGAGACAGGGTCTCACTATGTAGTGCAGGCTGGCCCTGAACTCACTTATGTAGCTCAGGCTGGCTTCGTACTCACGGCAATCCTCCTGCCTCAGCCTCGAGTGCAGGGATTACGGACCTGCGCGACCACACCCAGCTTCCTCATGTATTATTCTGTGTGCCTTAAACTTCAAAATAAATGTTATACTCCTTTAACACCCAAATCTCTACCCTGTATCATTTCACAGAAACAACCTCTATCTAGAGGTTCTCTTTGGGAGGAGTCCTCTTTGATTTTGAAGAAATCCTTTGGAGGATTGGGAGAGCTGTGTAAATGGACAGAGACACAGAATGGGAGGTTTTAAGGAAGTGAAAGAATCGCCATGTGTTTGGAGCAAGGAGAAGGTTGTCACAGAGTGAGATTGGAAGGAAAAGTACTGGATCGTGCAGGCTTTTGGAAACTGTGTTCAATGTGGCTGTTTTATTCCAAGGGTAATGAATGACAAACTTTCCTGAGGTTGTACCACCTACCATTCATGCATCAGTGTCCCTGCGGGCCAGTAATACTAAGGACTGCGCGGGATCTTTATCACTAGTGTATGAACCACATGAATGTCCAGAGAGTCTCCATTCTTTTCTTAAACCGGCCAAATTTTTACAGTATTTGAAAATAGGTAGAGACACATATTACTATAGACAACTAAGTTAGGTAGAAATATTATGGGCAGTCAGACAGGGCCGGGCCCTAGAGGGAGTCAAGGCAAAAGGTGAAAACACATTACAGCTGTGGGGGAGATACATCAGTAGGAGGCCAGGCCTCAAGATGACAACAAAGGAGCAGACCTACATACGCCCCCAGGGTGGGATAAGTGATAACACCTGGTCTAAATAGGCATCAGTCACCCCAGTGGGCAACCAAGACCCCAGACCCCTCACCTACCTGCCAAGTTCTTTGTTCTTTCCATGCCTGCTGGCTAAGTGACTTGCTTCCCCACTGGATCGATATTACCTGAGCAGTTATACTCATAATCTTATTGGTTGATCATAGTTGTAACCCACATTGTACCCACGTGGGTTTTGCTCTGTAAAATTTCCCTATAAAGTGGGGTCCCTGGGCTACCCATTTGGGTGCCCTCCTGTCCCTCTTGCAGGAGCTTTCTATCTCTCAGTAGATACTTCCTACTCTTAATCTCCGTTGAGTTTTTTTTTGTGGGTACGGGGGGGGGGGTCGACCTCAGGACCTTGCGCGCCAACAGGCACCCCTGCCGCTGAGCGATATCACCGGCCCCTTTTTCGTATGTGGGTTCTGGGAGTCGAACTCGGGCCCTCGCGCTTGCAAGGCAGGCGCTTACGCCGCTGAGCCATCTCACCGGCCCCTCCGTTGTTTTTAGAATTCATTCTTTGATTTAGAGAACACGAGCTCGGCGTATCAGACATGTCACAGGTCGGGAGTTACAATGTTTCCCTTATATCATATTTGGAGGTTCTGATAACATCCCTGTATCAATGTGACTATGAAGTCCTTAGGCTGGCGCGAACGTGGGCCCAGCCCTCGGGGAGCCTGGTGGGGAGTCCTAAGTTGGAGCCCAGCCTGGGCAATTTAACGGGACCTCATCTCAAAATAAAAAAGGCCTGGGGATGAGTGGCTCGTTGCAAAGGCTCTGGGTTCAATCTCCTGTTAACATCTTTTTTTTCTATTTTATTTTTAATTCTTTCTACAGTGCTATTTAAATAAAAACACCGTAATGCAATAAAACAAAATGCCTCAGTCCATGCAACTCAATATTATAGAGAAGAAAAAGCTCCTCAGGTTTATTAGATATTAAACAATCCAATTTTTTTTTCTTCCCAGTCACTTCTGGAGAAAGACCCGTGGGCGGGCGCTGACGGCTTCGCTTCCCCTCATTGGTCCTCTCTCAGACTCCGCCCCCCGGGGCGCGCCAATGGGGTCGTTAGTTGTGGTTTAAACCGTGGGTGCGGCGTCGCTGGCTGCCGCGGCTGGGTGCGTCTGGCTGTTGCAGCTCGGTGGGTGAAGTCGAGGGTCGCGCGGGTGGGTGGGCTCTTCGGGGGTCCCAGGCTCACAGCCGAGGGGCTTGGCGCCTTTGACTGGCGGGGCGCTTCAGAGCCAGGTTGAGTTCTCCGTGCTGTCGGCTCAGGGTTCGGTTTTGTGCGGCTGCCCCTTGGGTAGAAAGTTCGGGCTGTGCTGTAGCTTCTCTCCTCTTCCCCAGACCCGTGTCTGATTTACACTCCTGCCCCCAGCGCAATCCAGGATGGCGACTCGGATCTTTGTCGATAAGGAAAACGAAAAACCACGCGCTCCTGGGGCCCTTAAGGATGGGCTGAAGCTGGGGTCCGGGCCTGGTGAGTGCGCGGCCTGCGGTCAGATCCACGCGGGTTGTGGATGAGTCGCTGGCGTGGCTTGGAGCCTGGCCGATATTTGGTGCACTTTGTGGACAATTAGAGTCAGGTTTGTTATCTTTGCATGCTCAGTATCTTAATGAGGTTGCCTTAAGGAAGCAGTGAACTATGCCAGTGCCAAAAATGCAGGTCAGGTTTGGGGGTGAGGGTTAGGTCAAGTTCATGCACCCTGTCGAGTGGCCTAGTGTTCTTGGCGGTCTCCTTTTTCCTCAGCAGGCAAAGCCTTAGATGGGAGATCTCGGGTGTCAACGCCGCACGTTGGCAAAATGTTCAGTGCTCCGCCAGCCTTACCTAAAACTGGCAGAAAGGCTTTGGGAACTGTCAACAGAGCTACAGAAAAATCAGTGAAGAGTAATGGACCCCTCAAACAAAAACCAAACTTCTCTGCCAAAAAGGTAAGTGTCGGTTATAAAGACACTGTTTCAACACTTCAGCACTTTTGACTCTTAAAATGATTATTGGTATCTTGCCTGACTTTCCCCTTTGAGTGAAAGAGAAATAATAGATGGGTGTTAGTAAACATGGGTGAGCAGAGGGGAGTCGTACTCATGGTCTTCTCTACACCTGGAGATTGGAAACCTTGGAAGTAGTTAACGTTTAATTTTGCCTCACCCGTCCTTAACTAGACCCTAAAAGCAGACTGGTGGGTGGTATCTATTTACAGATACCTACAGTACCAAGACAGGATGGTTGCAAGAGGTGGAGTTGCTGGTACTATGGAGGCACCACCTCCTCCTCTTCCTTGCAGAGAAAGCGGGAGCTTGTTAATGGCAGTTCGCTAGCACCCTTCTCTCTGAGTAGTCAGTTACAGGTCGGTGTATCCTGGGCAAAGAGCACTTTGCTGTGACAGACAGCGTACGGGTTAACACCTCGAATATTTTTAGTGTATATTAACAAACTGTATATCAAATCTGTGACTTTCATGTAGTGCAGCATAGGACAAGGATATATTTGTAAAAAAGTGACTTGAATTAAAGAAAAATGTTAAATACAGGTGTTGGAACGATATGGGAAAAATAATGAGGATGTTGCCCGGAACTCAAGTGTGGAAAACTCTGTGGTTGGGTTTTCCTCTAAGTGTGCATGAGGAAAGCAAGAGGAATCCAAGAATATTCTGGCTTCATTTTGGCCTATGACAATTCTTCAAAAGTCCTGGAATGTCTTTAGTTGCTTTTTAACTCTGAGGAACACAAACTTGTTAATGCTAACCAAGCTAGTATAGTAATTAAGGTAGTACTGGGGGAAAATTCACACTTCTGTAAACCAAAAATGGCTTCGAGGATTAGCTACTATTCTGGGCAACTCATGCCCATTTTCTCCTCTGTTAGGTTTGGATAATTGGACTGCTTAGCTCCCAATGAACTCTGCTCAGTGTTCTTGATAACTTAGGCCGACAGGTGCGAATACTTATATTTCTGACTTGAATTTTGAGTCAAACTACTAGAATTACATTTATTTTATATATGAATTTTTAGATATAATCATGAGAACTAAGAATTATGGCTTCGGGCCAGTGAGATGGCTCAGTGGCATAAGCGCCTGCCTGGCAAGCGCAAGGGCCCGAGTTCGACTCCCGGAACCCACATAGGAAAAAAGGGCCGGTGATATCGCTCAGCGGCACGGGCACCTGCTGGGGTGCGAGGTCCTGAGGTCAACCCCCAGTACCCACGAAAAAAAAAAAAAAGAGTTATGGATTCTTAGAAGACTATATAAAATGAAAAATTGTAATACATAGTGAAGTAATCATGTTCGAAGGGGGCCTGCCGTCTATTGTAGTTTTTATTTGATAAAGCTGTGGTTCTCACTAATCCATATTTTCTTGTGTTGTAGATGACTGAGAAGACTGTCAAAACACAAAGCTCTGTTCCTGTCTCTGATGACACCTATCCAGAAATAGAAAAATTCTTCCCCTTCAATCCTCTAGGTAGTATCCTTTGGTATGGCAAAAAATGCTTTTGGCCTCTAGTTTCTTGTGGAATTCAACTCAGCTGCATCTTGAATATAATACATAGCCCCAAACTACAGTGAGACTGTGAGTCTACCTTTCCTTGAATATACCCAGTATGATCAGAAAATACAGTGAATGTTAAAAATTTAAAAAAATTATAGTAAAAGACATGTTGCTATTAATACCCTTCAAAGCGTTTCAAACACACTTATCCCACCATTCTTGCCACTTTCTGAAGCGGTTCTGGAAGCCCTCTTTTGTGTTGTTAGTTGTGCTGTCTTGGCTGTGATGTCCTGAACTGACTCAAATGCTTACCTTTCAAGGTCATTTTGAATTTGGGGAAGAGCCAAAGTAGCATGGTACCATATCTGGTGAACCAGGTGGGCAAGGACACACTGTATTGCCATAAACATTTTTAACTGCTTCAGAACATTCAGTTAGCCATGAAAAGACATGGAAGAAGACTTCCAGAACTGCTTCAGAAAGTGGCAAGAATGATTGGATAAACGCTTGAAGCGAGGGGGAGAATTTTGAGGGGGTGGGGTATTAATAGTTATGTGTAATAAAATTTTAAAAGTTTAAATGTTCATATTTTTGGCTCACACCTTGTACTTGTTCAGGTGGAATCATTTGTCAGTTATCGTGTTAGGTTAGGAGGGGAATAGGAT
The DNA here is from genome assembly GCA_028451465.1 of Erethizon dorsatum. NCBI lineage: Eukaryota > Metazoa > Chordata > Mammalia > Rodentia > Erethizontidae > Erethizon > Erethizon dorsatum. Next base: position 14,733,133 of record CM051836.1, read on the forward strand.
GAAAGGTGTAGAACCTTGTTCCTGACCTCAGAATGTTAGCACCTAAGGGAGAGAAGTGCGTAATACCACTGAATAAATCTCAATGTGGACAGTCTTTTGGACAAGTCTTTTGTCTGGTTATGGTTACCTTTATAAAATCAGTGGTTTTTAGATTGTGTAGTCACATATCATTCAGTTTCTCTTTGGTTTGTGGGCTTTACCAGGCTTGAAAAGAGTAGAGTAAGTCTGAAGTACCTGGGTTTTAGGGCACTTAGACATTGAAGGACAAAGATGAGAACACTTAAACGCTTTAAAAAGAAACACTCAAAACATATTGTATTTTTTTTTTTTTTTTTTTTTTTTTGAGATAGAGTCTCACTATGTAGTTCAAGCTGGTATTGAATTCATTATGTATCCCAGGCTGGCCTCAAGCTCATGGCGATCCTCTTGCCTCAGCCTCCTGAATGCTAGGATGCATGTGCAACCACGCCTGGCTCAAAACATCTTTAAATCATGCTTCTATTACTGTCAAGAAAAATCAGTTATTTTAAATAATTCCTAGGAAGTAAGGCACTTGTGTTTTAAGAAGTTAATAATCTTATTGCAGATTAACATTTTTTGATTTTGGGACACTTTTATACTCTTAAGCAAAAATTCTTTGAGGTCTTCAATAATTTTTTATGTGTTCTGTTTATTTCTCCTGAATTAGAAATTAAAACTCAGAAATTCTAAGAATATTAATTCATTAAATAATAAACTCAATGTTAATATAAATAATGTTTTTTCCCTTATACAAAATAACTTTTCTGAACCAAAAGTATCTGTGATAGGAATGGGATGGTTTACAAAATGTGATTAAAAAATATGAGCATTTATTTATTTATTTATTTTTTTGTGGGTACCGGGGGTCGAACTCAGGACCTCGCGTGCCAGCAGGCTCCCGTGCTGCTGAGCGATATCACCGGCCCTTTTTTCATATGTGGGTTCTGGGAGTCGAACTCGGGACCTTGTGCTTGCCAGGCAGGTGCTTATGCTGCTGAGCTATCTCACCAGCCAAATATGAGCATTTAAATTTAAAAAATTATTATAGTAAAAGACACATTACCATCAATCCCCTTCAGAATACTCAAAGTACTCCCTCTTGCTTTGAATATACTTATCCCATCATTCTTGGCAATGTGTCTTTTACTATAATAAGTTTTTAAAAATTTAAACATTTACCCAAACTGGTGGCACACACTTGTAACCCCAGCATTTGGGAGGCTGAGGCAGGAGAATCACTCCAAGTTGGGTGCCAACCTGGGCCACAATAGGGAGTTCAAGGCCAGTCTGAAGTACATAGTGAGATCCTGTCTCAAAAACACTATAAACATTTACCTTATCTTTACCCCTGGTATATTTGAAAATTTGCTTTATTTGGCCAAATGTAAGACAACTGTATTGTCAAAAATATGTGTTCTGTGTTTCATCTGGTTTGGCTGAAGCAAATAGAGAAGACAACTTGGATGCAAAGTCCAACATCATGCAGATGTGTCGTTAGGAGTGAGTGTGGATAGTTTTCTTTGATATGACACTAAAACTCAACAAGTTGCTAAGGATGAATGTATTTGTAGTGTGGAATCTGAAATCGTATGAATGAACATTTTGTATTCTGATAGTAAAATCCTTTGGTCTGTTCTGCATTTGGAATGTATCTTTTATCCTTGTATTTATCACGTGTTGATCACTTAGAAATAGTGGAGATGTAGATGTCCAAATGTGGAACCCTTTCATTATATAACTTCAAAAACACCGACATCACCATTGGTCTCAATCAGAAAAGTTTGAGCTAATGATTGCAAGATAAGTTTTCCAAACTAATGTCAAATTATTGCTGATAAGTTTTCCACAGTTCTATTTTGCGACACTTTAATTCTGTCATGAAAAACAAAATTCTGTCATCGGCAACAAAGAATTGCTTTTCTTTGAAATGATAGACTTCCTTCATTCCTTTGAGAAAATGTGTAACAAATACCCACGTTTGAGCCATAGCTTATCTTTCAGTTCTTTCAAATGAAAATGGTGTTCCTGGAAGAAGTCCTCTAATAAAGCTTGCAACTCAGGGCTGGGGATATAGCTCAGCGGCACAGCACCTGCCTGGCAAGCACAAGGTCCCGAGTTCGATTCCCGGCACCAAAAAAAAAAAAGCTTGCAACTCATAATTGCACAAACCCTTTTTCTTTGAGATGATCATTATACTTTGGTGAGTAGCAGAAGTGTGCTTTCTGGTTTATGGCATACTTCTTTTGTCACACAGAGTTTACCTCTTACAGTGTATGGTAAAGTGACATTGGCATTTATTTAGTTATTTTTTGCTACCAGTGAAGAGTAAAGGAACTACTGATCTTGTTCATTGCCACTGCCTTGATTTGTGTTAAGACACCAGCAATTCTCTCCACCATTGTTTTTGTATCATTGCTGATGTCAACATAGTGGGAAAATTATGAAAATTATTAGGAAGCCGGCTGTGGTGGCGCGTCCTGTAATTCCTGCACTCAGGGAGGCTGAGGCAGGAGGATCAAAAATTTGAACCCAGCCTGGACACCTTAGTGACTTAGTGAGACCCTGTCTCAAAAAGGAAAAATAAAAAAGGATTGATGATGTAGCTCGGTGTGAAGGCCCTGGGTACCACAAAAACAAATAATGTTATTAGGAAATGGTTTTGACCTCATGGACTCTCCAAAGGGTTTCAGACCTGCTGATCGTGCCGGGAATCGCCGTCCTGACAAGATGTTTTCCCTCTGTGGTAGATTTTGAGAGCTTTGATCTGCCTGAGGAGCACCAGATCGCACAGCTGCCCTTGAGCGGAGTGCCTCTCATGGTGCTTGAGGAGGAGAGAGGGCTGGAGAGGCTGCTGCAGCTGGGCCCCCCTTCCCCCGTGAAGATGCCCTCCCCCTGGGGAGCTGGTAAGGAACAAGTGCCCTGGCGAAGGCTGCAGACAGCTTGCTTATCACTTCTGGTACTGTGGGGGTGGAGCTGAGGGGAGGGTTGGCCTAGGAGGAATTTCTTCCGTTTAACTACAGGAAAGAAGTTTCAGAGGAAGAGAAACCCTTGGTTGGTATTGTGTTTTAGTCCCAAATGCCTTGGTAAAATGAGGTAATTCTGAGATCTGGTCAGTCTTAAATAGAGTATAACAAAAAGAGACTAAATTTAACATATAACTTCTTAGGCTGTACACTGAAGTGTATCATCAGCTTGAGTAGAATGACAGCTCCAGTTCCTTACATCCACAGTAGTGGAGGCTCAGGATATTTGTGCTGTAGTAGAGAATGACAGTCCTTCTTGCCAGCAGTTTGAGGTCTTCATCTGAACTGATGATTAAAAGCCATCACAGGCAAGGCATGGTGGAACACTTGTAATCCCTGCTACTCAAGAGGCTGAGGCAGGAGGATTGCAAGTTTGAGGACAGCCTGGGCCACTTAGCATGACCCTGTCTCAAACAATGAAAGGGCTGGGGATTTAGCTCTGGATTTAATCTCCAGGATCACAAATAAAACACAACCGCCCCCCCCCACAAAAAAAACCCCAAGATATCCATCAGTGTGCTTCCTTTTTGTTCTGATGAGGTAAGTTGTATTTATAATTTGTTAATGAGACTATTAGCTCTTAGAGGTTTAGGTACATCTAAGACTTAATTCCTGATGCAGGTCAGTCCTGGGGCCACAGCTGCATTTCCAGAAGTGTGAAGAGGGATTGGGGGTAGGGATTCATTAGACAGAGGAAAAACATGAATTTATGGTTAAAAGCTAATGTCTGTTGATATGGACAATGACTCAGGGGTTTGCAGAAATGTAATAGGAAATTTCTCTTTTTCCAGATCCATTGCAGTCTCCTTCAAGCATTCTTTCCATCCTGGATGTTGAATTGCCACCTGCTTGTTATGACATAGATATTTAAATTTCTTAGTGGTTTATAGTTTGTGTGTATTTGTATAAATAAAGCATTTCTGTTTAACAGACTGTTCCTAATATTGTGGTTGGGGTTTCTTGGAATTTACTTAAAGCAGTATGAAAATTAGCTGAAGTGTTTAACAGACCAGAGTCTGTAATCTGACAGTACAGATTTGTCTGATTTGTAAAAACTTACCTTAAAACCCTATAGTTTGTTTTAATAGCTTATTTTGGAAGCTGCCACTGTTTGCCCTGAAAAGTATACCCTTTACTGTGTACTTATTATCTTTTTGTGGCCACTAACTAGTGACAGTTATTAGATCTCTTAATTAGAAGAGCCACTAGCAGCTCATTAAGTATTTATTGCTAGGCATTTTTTTTTTTTTTTTTTTTTTTTTTTTTTTTTTTTTGTGGGTACCGGGGGGTCGACCTCAGGACCTCACGCGCCAGCAGGCGCCCGTGCCTCTGAGCGATATCACCGGCCCCTTTTTTGTATGTGGGTTCTGGGAGTCGAACTCGGGCCCTCGCGCTTGCAAGGCAGGCGCTTATGCCGCTGAGCCATCTCACCGGCCCTGCTAGGCATTTTTTATTGCTGGTTCTGTTTAGTTCCTAATGATTTTAGTACTCAGTATTCTGTAATCAGAATTTGAAAGGCTCTACATCTTCTGAGAACTCAGCCTCTCTGAGATCTTCACTTAGGTATTTGAATTGAAGATCACTGCAGTAATTTACTGATCCCTCTCTACCTTTAGGAAATGTGTTTAGTGCTTTATTCTGTTTGGTCATTAGTAATTTATAAGCATTATTGTTTAGTGTCCATGACTGTTTTTCAGATGAAGACAGTGACACTCAGAAGCTCATTGATTTGCCTAAGGCATAAAGAGCTAGAAAATGATAGAGCTGCTATTTTTGTTACTGAATGAGCCCTGTTTTGCCCACCACACGGTTTGCTTATCACTGAATTGATGTATTTTTGCTGAAGGGTTTATTCACAAGGTGCCAGTCCTGAGGAGACAGGAACCCCAAATATCAAATCCATTTCTTCCAGGATAAAGAATAAGGGTATTTCTGGGGTGCAGACACAGGGTGGTCTGAGGCATGCACAGAGGTGATGGGGCAGGGAAACATGAAGCAGTCAGTGGTGTACTTCATGGCTCTTCATAGGATATGTGTTCAGAAAAATGGCAGTATTGACATGATCTGAGGGTGGCACTCTCAGCCATGTGAAGTCGTCAGGTCCCCCATCCCACGCCATGCAGGCTCAGGCAAAGGGCTGGTGGTCTCAGTGGGTTTGAGATAGATATAAGCAGCCTCCAGATTTCTTAATTGTTTTCTTGGATCGTTCCCTTTACAAGGATGTAGTGACCTTCGTCTTAGTCTTGGCTTGAAATCCACTTTGTCTGCAGACAGAATAGCTATCCTGGGCTTTTTTCTGGGTTACTGTCACATGGACTATTGTTTTCCATCCTTTGATTTTCAGTTTGAGTTTCTTTTTGAATTAAATGCATTTCTTGTATGCAGCGTATTGTTGGATCTTGCGTCTTGATCCATGCTGCCAGTCTGTTTCTTTTGATTGGTGAATTGAGACCATTAACATTGATGGTTATAACTGATATGTATTGATTTATCCTTGTCATGTTATTTTCCTGTTGTTGGCTCCACCCCACCCCCATTTGTTTGCCTTGGCTGGTGGATTCCTTCTGTTGGGGTTCATGGAGTTGTAGTTCTTGTTATCTCTTTCTAGAATGTCCTTCAAAACATTTTGGAGTGCTGGTTTAGTGTTCAAGAATTTCTTCAGGTGCTCCTTGTCATGGAAGTATCTTATTTCTACATCAATTTTGAAAGATAGTTGTTATGGTTTGTGTCTACGTGTTCCCCTAAAGCCTCACGTGGTTATGGGGGGGCTGGCTTTGGGAGGCAGCTGAACCTAGAGTTTGTGATTGATTCATGGTCCAATGCTGGGATTATGGGTGTGAGTGCTGCACCTGCCCTGGGGCGGGCAGCCTGCATACTATATCATTAATGTAGGGAAAGAGGCTTGCTCTCTCCTGCTCCTCCCTTTTTGCTCTTGTTGCTTTTACTGTCTTCCGCTGCCATTAACTGCTGCTCCTCTGCTACGCCACCCTATCTTGGAGCCAGCTGATGAAACTTCCATAAAGTGAGTTAAATAAACCTTTCTTTTGCTAATTTTGGGCATCAGGTATGTTGTCTCAGCGACGAGAGAAAAGTAACACAGTAGTTTTGTGGGATACATCAATCTGGATTGAAGGTTGTTTTCTTTGGGCTTGAAGTACTTCACTCCAAGCTCTCCTTGACTTGAGAAGTCTGCTGTGAATCTGATGGGCTTTCCTTTATAGGTGATTTGTTTCTTTTCTCTAACAGCTTTTGATGTTCTATTCTTGTGTTGAATCTCTGGAATCTTGACTATGATATCCCTTGCTGTAGTTTTTTTTTTTTTTTTTTTTAATCATGGTTAATTGGAGTTCTATATTTTTCACTTATCTGTATGTCAAATTCTTTTTTCCTTGACAGGGAAGTTTTCTGCCACGACACCTGTGAACAGGTTTTTTTTTTTTTTTTTAATATTATTTGTGCTATCTCCTGCATTTTCATTGACTCCAGTCAATCTTATGTTACTCTTCTTTGCCTCATCTAGCAGCTGCTGGATTGATTTCTCATGGTCCCTTGCTATTTTTAAGAAATCTTCCTTTTTATGATCACTAACCACAAACCTGTCTTCTATGTCTGAGATTATGCTGTGGATACTTTCAATGGAATTTTTATTCTCCTGGATATCTGCTTGACACTCTGTTTTATGGATTTGATTTCTTTCCTATGGTGGGCACTCATGGTTTCCATAATTTTCCTAAGCTCTGTTTTTTTTTTTTTTTTTTTAATCTGTATCTTCTCTGGAGTCATTAAGCATGTTTTTTGTGGTCTCCATCTTTGTAGTTATCTGAGAAATTGTTTCTGACTTGATTTTTTTTCTAGATCCTCATTCATCTGCTTTGTTGTTACCATTTAGAGAGGCCAGGTGGGTGGCTTTCAGATTGTCCTGCCTCATTGGCCTGTGGGTTTGCCTTTGGTGAACTAGATGTCTGGGGTTGCATCTTGTTTAAGTGTCTTCTCATTTTCTATTTTTTGTTTAATTCCTGAGTTAATGCTTGTAAATTGTGTATGGTGGGTTGCTTTATTGCTAGTATTTATTTATTTATTATTTATTTTTTTTTTAAAGACAAGTAAACATTCTCATGTATTAACAAACTCAAGCATTAGAGAACGTACAAATACCTTTTGGAGAAAAATATTACTCAGTATAAGATTAAGCCATGTAAGAGCTACGTAAAAATAGAAGACTAAGGAATGGAATAGTCACAGTGAAATTGCATTTTCATACTAGGGAGACAATACGATGTTTACAAATGTGCTTCTGGTTTATTTCGCTTGTGAGTATTTTCTCGAGTTGCATCCATTTACCTGTAAAAGTTTCCAGTTTATCTTTCTTTATGGCTGAGTAGTACTCCATTGTATAGAAATACCACATCTTTTTTATCCGTTCCTCGGTTAATGGGCATTTGGGTTGTTTCCACGATCTTTGCTAGTATTTAGAACCCTTAGGAAATGACTCCTCTGAGGTATCTTCCAGGTATAGCTGGTTTTTGGGCTTTGAGTCTGTTGCAAGATTCTATCTCTTCAATTTGTTGGGGATAAGAAGTTGTTGCCTGCTTGGCCCAGCCCCTGGTTCTTTGGCACTGTGCCACAGTATTTTCTATGACCCTTAGGCAATCCCAGTCTTGGTGTACCAGGAAGAACAGCTGGTTAGAACAATTATGTCACTTTGGCTAAAGTGGCACCATCAGCAATAGCAATAGCATCAAACACAGCCTAGGGCCGGTGAGATGGCTCAGTGGCATAAGCGCCTGCCTCGCCAAGTGTGTGGTCCTGAGTTCGACTCCCTGTACCCACATACGAAGGAAGGGCCGGTAATATCAGCGGCACGGGTGCATGCTGGTGCGGGAGGTCCTGAGGTCGACCCCCGGTACCCACATACACAAAAAAAACGCCTAGAAAATGAAAACTGAGGTAACCATTAATTTGCCATCTTTAACCGTATGAACTAGATTTGTGGCTATATGATAAAATCTAAAACAAACCACAAAATTGTATGCAGTAGATAAGCCCTCAATGTGCCAATTTTTTTTTTTTTTTTTGTGGGTACCGAGGGTTGAACTCAGAACCTCACACACCAGCAGGCGCCCGTGCCACTGAGTGATATCACCGGCCCTTTTTTTGTATGTGGGTAGCGGGAGTCGAACTCAGGACCTCGTGCTTGCCAGGCAGGCACTTACGCTGCTGAGCTATCTCACCAGCCCTCAATGTGCCAATTTTACCCTCGGGAGAAAATTTAAAAGGGTCTAGGGGAAAAAAGAGAAATAGGGCCGGTGAGATAGCTCAGTGGCATAAGCGCCTGCCTGGCATGCATGAGGTCCTGAGTTCGACTCCCGATACCCACATAAAGGAGAAAAAGGGCCAGTGATATCGTTCAGTGGCACAGGTGCTTGCCCGGCAAGAGCAAGGTCCTGAGGTCGACTCCCAGTACCCACATAAAAAAAAAAAAAAAAAGGAAGAGGTTAGAAGCAAGGCTGGAGGACAAAGGAGGATCATGCAAACTTTGGGAAACTGGTGCAGAAGATGGGAGGGAAAGAAGGAAGAAATAAAAGGAAGAACAGAACAACCACACACTAAAAAAACTAGAAACCATGTTCACACTCAAATAAAAACAAGCTCAATGACGGAAAAAAAAAAACCAAAAGAAAGTCCACTTCAAGCTTTGTCTCTGCTGTCACTGGTGGACAACGTGTGGGGACAGATCCATGTTGATTTATCCCAGCAGGCCAGCAGTAGCTTTGTGGAGGGGCAGTGGATAATCTCAGTGGGCTGCACCTTTATTTCCCCTGAAGTTCAGGCTGGTTTCAGACCTGTTCAGCTTGCAGCCGTCAGTGTACCTTCTATAGGGTTGAACTCAGCTAGAATCCACTAGATGGAGCCAGCAGTTGTTCTGAGTTTCAAGTTCAGTTGGCCCCTCTCCAAGATGGCTCCCGGCCAATCGCCCTCTCCTGAGGGAAGTCTGATCCCATTGCACTCACCACCAACCAGTGCAGTCCTCCACGTCCACTGCTCCTCTGCACTACTGCGACTCTCCGTGAAGGCCCCTGGGGTTGCCAGCAGTCCCTGTGTGTCCACCGGTTTGAACCACTCCTCCCATGAAGCGAGTCCTGACTCCAGGAGAAGGCGCCACCCACTACCTCCTACATTGAAGTTTCTTCTTCACTCTTCCTATGGGCTTCAGTTCTTGCTTCAGATCTTTCCTGGGTCCAGGGGACCCACCTCCCTCCTCCTTCCCTTCCTCTCATTGCTGTATTCCAGTGTCTGGACAGCAAGCCTCAGGCTCTGTCTCTGCTGCTCACCACTCCGCCATCTTCCTGGAAGTAGCCTCCAGTTTTCTGAAAAGCAATTTAAACCATTGGTGGCCATACATTAGAGGTGTTCTCTACACTGAAGCTGACTGGGGGTCAGCTACATGACCTATAAAATGAGTGATAAAAGCAAGTAACTAAAAGCAAGAGAAGGTTGCAAATGGCTGCCTGAGGAGTTTCTCTATTTTGGATAGGGGGAAAATGTTCATTTTAAAAACTTAAATCATTTCTACTATCTAAATTCCAGTGTTTCCAAATTATAAATTGAGGCTAGGGCCTGGAGGCCTTGATGGAAGCCTCAATGGTCCCATGATGCTGTGATGTCCCAGGGCAAGATCGCACCTGTTGAAGACATCCTGATTCCTTGAGAATCCAGTAGTTATAAAAATAGGGTTTCACCTTGGGGAAAGGACAAACTCCTTCTTAACCTGCCATCTCTCTCCAATGTCCTCATCAACACAAAGATCCTTATTAGCATAAGGTCACTGCCACCCTCCGAGTCATCCAATAATCCCTCCGATTATTGTCTACACCCGTAAATAGTGGCTAGCTCAGACTGTCTTTATCTCTGTCCATCCCGAGGCATTGACCTCCCAGCCCTCCTGTCATGCATTTAAAAAAAAAAAAAAAATTGCAGCGTTTCACCTGCCTGTGGTTTAGAGAATCTCGGACGAGCAGATCTGGCGGTGGTCTGCGTGCATCTCTGTAGGGCCGGCAGTGGAGTGCCGACTGCCTCCTAGGTAGAGTGTGGCCTTTCTGTCCTACTGATCTTACTTCAAATGGCCTTAGGGGAGAACTGGAGTTTCTTTTGCTGTGTCTCTTTTCAGATTTAGCTTGCTTAACTCACTTTACTTGTTTGAGCCATGTAGTTGATTGAATTTGGTCCTTGCTTGATACTTAATTATGTAAGAGGCACCACTCCTGAAAAATTTGTAGCAACTATCGTCAGAATGCCAACCCTTTCTTTGCCGTTATCATTGGAAGAATCTGAAAGACACTAGGCATGAAACACTAGGAGTAGCGACAGCCCCTAAACCTCATTTTACCTTCTAGATATAATGGAATCAGTCTGCATTGCTGGAATTAGTAGAAAGGCGGATGTAGAGAATGCAGTGAGACTGCTGGGCACTTGTCTTTAGAGGAGAAAATTGGGTCCAGCATCCTCAGGTATCATAGGTCCACTGTGAAAAGTGAAGTGTGATGCTGAATGGCTCTCATACTGTACAGTACAAACTTAGAAACTTCAGAAAATTGCCTTTCCAGTTGGAAGCAAGGGAATGTGTCAGTCTGTTACCAATTAATTCTGTCCTTTGGGTCAACTCTGACCTGAACTTTTCATCTTTTTTTTTTTTTGGTACCAGGAATCAAACTCAGGACCTCACGCTTGCCAGGCAAGCGCTGTGCCACTGAACTAAATCCCTGGCCCTTCATCTTCTGTTATTCAGATTATAATGGGCATAATGTGTGTTGAGACTCTGAGAACTTTAAGCAGATACTCCTCCATGAATGTATGCACTTCTTATCTTGTGGATTTTTTGTTACCTGTTGAAATATTGAGATAGAGTGTTATACCTTCAGTTTTTTAAAATTTAATTTTATTGGTGCACTTTAGATATACATAATGATCACACCCATCATAGGGAATCCATACCTGTACATGATATATCTTGATTCTTTTTTCCCCTTTCCCCTCCCCTCCCTTCAACCCTTCTTCCCCTCCTTATTTACAAAAGTTTTGTTTCCATTTTTTCCTTCTATTTTTTCCTTTTCCTTTCCTTTCCTTCCCCTTCTCCCCTCCCTTGCTCCCTTTCCCATTTGAACATTTTTTTTCTATTTTTTTTTTAGAGTGGGAAGAATTTATTGAAAGGAAGAAAAGCTTTTGTCTAAGAGAGACAGAAGGGGTCCCAGAAAGTGGGTTGTGCAAAGGTCCCACTTCCCAAGGCTTTATTGAGCAAAGCCATGAGGTGAGGAGGGTTTGAGGTGGGACAAAACTATAATCAACCAGTAAGATTGCAAGTGCAGTTGCTTAGGTAACATTGATCCAGTGGGAAGTCACAAGGTGGGTGTGAGGTGGGACAAAACTATGGTGAACCAGTAAGATTATAACAAGTAGAGTTGCTTAAGTAATATTGATTAAATGGGGATCAAATTGGGAAACAAGTCACATAGCAAGCATACATGAAACTGACAAGGACTTTCCTGGAAGGGTTGGGTTAAGGAGGTTTGGTCCTCTCCCCCAAGGTGATTGATGCCTATTTGGAATATCAATCACTGCTGTTCATCCCTAGGGGAAATATATGAGTGAATAGTTCCTCTTTTTCTGGAAGCCTGGCCTTCAGTGAATACACTTCCAGCCATGGTTGTCTTCTGTACTGACCTTTTTTTTTTTTTTTTTTAATGCACTGACCTTTTGAGGACTCAGCCCTGTCTAACTGCCTACAATATTTCTAAATAACTTAGCTATCTATAATACTCCCCCCTCTAAAGAAGTACCCCTAACTGCCATGAGGGGGCAAGGGGTGAAGACCGTTCTGGCTACTTCTGGCTGAAGAAGGTGGTAGTTGTGATTGGCAGTCAGAGATACTCCACATAGGGCCTATCTAAAGGCCCTTGATAGATGCCAGGTGTTCTTGTCTTGGGTAGATGTATAGCCTTAAGTCTGGAGGAGACAAGGCCAAAGAAACAAGTATGCATGGGCCAAATAATAAGATCAACAGGATAATTATGAATATAGTCAAGAAAGTTTTTTTACCAGGAAGAACCAGTAATAGCTTCCCATAAAGAGGATAAAGAGAAGGTCCAGGGAATATTAGAATCTGACATGTCATTAATCTGTCATTTAATATCTTGACTAGCTATTGAGATATTAGTGTTGCAGAAATCTAATATCAAACCAAATGGAAGACTCTTTGCACCCGAGGAGTTGGAAGGCAAACTTTTATTTTTAATGCTAGTGGGCTGATGGGAACCAGGTCTCAAATCATCAGCCCAGAGTCAGCTTAGAGTTCAGCTTCAATACATTTTTGCAAGCAAGAAATACAAAGCTGATTGCAGGTTATTATATGATTGATTACATAGGCTAAGGCATATGTTGTCAGGCAGATTTGTTCTGGGCAGGCTCTGCTAGGGAGGGGGCTGTCTGAGCAGGTGGGTGAAATCAGGCAAGCATGTCCTTGACTGGGTTATTCTGTCCTAGATGGAAAGTTCCTGGAATAGGCAAGCAAAACAGAATATGTTTATAGGCTGGAAAGTAGGGGCAATGCAGCTGGATTCAGTCAGATAAGGCTGAGTCAAACTGTCTCTGAGTTGTAGCTGGCACGGTGGTCAAGGCGAGCTGATCTAACTATGTGACAGGCATGAGCTTAGGCAGAGGCTACTAATCGATTTCTAATTTCTGCTATGAAATTTCTATAAGTTTGCCATTACATTAGCAGAAGGATCAGGAATGTATACACGACATTCAGCTTTTACAATTGCACAAATATCCCCTTGCGCTGTTGTTAGAATGTCTAATGCCACCCAATTTTGCAAGACAGCTTGCCTCATTAATTTTATTATTATTATTTATTTAAGAGAGAGAGACCGGTTAAGGTCTCACTTAAGGCTCACTGGGTATAGTTACTTAAGGTTTCAGTGTATCTTATAACCCTCTCTCTATAAGGTCCACCTGGAGGATCCCAGTAAAAGGAGGTTAGCACATTTGTCATTGGTTTCATCTGACATGATCATTTGGGATTTGGTAGCCTCTAGGCAAAACACACAAAATTTTCAAGAAATTAGAAAGCATGAGCTCTAGAAGGGACAGTATTTAGACTGGATAAACTATCTCTCCCCAGGAGGGGAACTGCACTTTTAGGCATAATTAAAACATCTCAGTTACAGCTTGAGTGAGTTACCTTCTCTCCGGTGACTCCTTTTATTGAGGTATGATGGCTGGAAGGAAGCCAGGGTTGAAGAGAAGGACCAAGAGACACGCGCCAGGGCCCAGCAATGGGCTGGAGTTTTCCTCTGATTACCCAGGGCTCCTCCATGGAGCTGACAGGTGGATATGACAGTCTGGCCAGAGGGAGAAGGCAGAGTGCCCTGGGGCTCTTCAGTCTTGATGGACCAGGTGGTAAGATTGGTCTGAACTCTAGGGTCTCCATCTCAGAGGGCAGTCCGACTTCCAGTGGTCACCTTTGCAATTAGGGCATAGCCCAGGAGGCTTCTCATTGCAGTTTCTTTCAAGGTGGCCTGACTCTTGGCAGTGGTAGCAGGGGAGTCATCGAGCTCTTCTCGGAGCCCCTCCTTTTAAGGCCAAAAAAAAGGCAGCCACTTTCTCTTTGTCTCTTTGTTTTCTCCCCTTGGTGGTCTCCTCATCAGGATTATGAAATACTGAGGAGGCAATTTGCACTAAAGTATCAAGTGTGCTATCTGGAGCAAAAGCCATCTTTTGTAGTTTTTTCCTAATATCTGAGGCTGATTGGGTAATAAATTTGTCTTTAAGAATAATCTGTCCTTTATCGAATCAGGAGCTAAGGAAGTATGTTTTACCAATGCCTCGTGTAAATGATCTAAGAAGGCAGAGGGGTTCTCATTCTTCTCTTGCTGAATAGCTGACAATTTAAAATAATTGAAGGGTTTAGTTCTCGTCCTTCTCAGACCTTTGAGAACACATGTATGGAAATGCCTCCTATTCCAATCTCCCGTTTGGTTGTTAGGCCAGTAGAGGTCTTGGATAAGGATTGCTTGGGCTCCAGTGGGAACTGATTGTTTCCCTGGCTGTCTATCTTCTGGTCTTCTAAAATTTACAATATGATATTCACCCCCAAATGCAATAGCAGCTTGTAATGCTGCTTGTCTCTCATTAGAAGTCAATGTTTGATTTAAAAGTAACATTACATCTTTCCAGTCCAGCTCACAGGTCTGAGAAAGTCCTCTAGAGACCTCAGTGTACTTATCGCGGTCATCTGAAAACTTTCCTAGATCTAGTTTCATCTGCTTTAGATCGCTGAGAGAAAAGACACATGAACTCGGGTAGTTCCAAGTTCCCCACTTACTTCCTGTAAGGGATATTGTCCTTGCAGAGCTAGAACAAAATCAGCTAAGGATGGATATAGCCCCTTAGGGGCTTCAATGACGCTGGTCTAGAAGCCCCATCCTCAGAACCTGGAAGGGCAAGTAGGGGGAGCCTCAGACACAGTGATAGGGGGCGAGGCTTTGATTAAGGTTGCCTTGGAAACTGAGTCTTCAGGCTCCAAAGGCTGAGGCAGAGCAGCCTCAGGCTCAGGGACAGTGGATGCCTTAGAGGCCAGAGGATTCTGGTTTCCCTGTGGCTCACATTTACATTTTTTTTTTCCTTTTTTTTTTCTTTTTGAGACAGGATTTCACTATGCAGTTCAGGCTGGCCTTGAACTCACTGTGTAGCCCAGACTGGGCTCGGACTCACTCACAGACATCCTCTTGCCTCAGCCTCCCAAGTGGTGGGATTATAGGCATGCGCCACCACGCCTGGCCCACATTTACATTTTGAGCACAAGTAAGGATTATTTCTTAATGCAAAGAAAGTCTGAATGTAAGGCAATTCTGAAGTGCATTTAAAAATTTTTTTTTTTTTTTTTTTTGTGGGTACCGGGGTGTCGACCTCAGGACCTCGTGCGCCAACAGGCACCCCTGCCGCTGAGCGATATCACCGGCCCCTTTTTCGTATGTGGGTTCCGGGAGTCGAACTCGGGCCCTCACGCTTGCAAGGCAGGCGCTTACGCTGCTGAGCCATCTCACCGGCCCTTAAAATTTTTTATATCTGGAGCTCACAGGTTAAATTTATATCCATCACTGAGCAATCACAATTTACATGTTAGTAAGACATTTAATAGTCTTCTTTGTGCACATGAAAGAAAAAAGGCCGACTAAAATCTCTTTCTCTCAGTTAGCATATGTAAGGCACGAATGTAAATCATTCCCTTGATAGCCGTTTTCCTCTGTGAAAGGCAAACAGCTGTGGCAAGCTGCCTTAGCCTGCTTTCTGGAGGGAGGGGTGGCCTAATGACAAGGTGGTTCTAAAGTTAACTCCCAACAAATTGGAGAAAACTTAGGGGGAGTTTCTAACTTACTAGCAGAGAGAGAAAAGTACCATAGCTAAGTGGAACCTTTTCTGCTGGCTACCCAGTTGGGCAGTTGACAGCCAGTTTCCACTGAGGGACCTTTGGGTATCTGCCAGAGAGTAGCCCTGGCCATGACTGCTATACCCAATAAATGAGACAACAAAAGGAGGGTGTCCAAAAAGAAAAATAGAGCTCTTTATTTTAGCTGGTACCCAGCGGTGTCCTCTATGCCAGAACAAAGAGGAGCCCCGGGGGCAGTTAGAGAGCAGTTTTTATAGTAGCAAGTGGTTGTACAGAAGCCAATAGCGATGGTTAATAAAGTAATTTTACAAATTTATTGGTTAGGCTTTTAGGCACGGGGTATTTGGCATTATTTCATTGGGCAAAAGGAACATCTTATTATGGGTTGCTAGAAGGTGAGAAGGTACATTTCGTCACTACGGGGAATTGCAACTTTAACCTTAACTAATGGTATTAGGCGGGAAGCAGGAGCCGGACAGGCGAAATGGCGGTTTGTTCATAAGATGGCATTAGCCTTGTCAGGTTACAACATTGACAACCTCAATTGCTCGCTCAGTTTCTTCTGGTGCAAGCAACCAGAAATCTGTCTCCAGAAAGGAATCCAGCTGTCTGTCTGGTCAACATTCCATTGGCCATGGGCTTCAATGGGGTTCACCAGAAGGTGCTAAGGAAATCTGTCCTCTGTTTAAAGGGTGGCAGCTGCTCTAAGAGCATTTACGTAGCTGGCAGAGTAACCACTGTGTGTCAAAGTTCTATAAGGAATAGGTAAAATCCTGAGCAAAATTGCACCTTATAAGTTTATAGTAAAAGTTTCAAAGCCCACAATTTATTATCAAAGTATTTTTTCTGTACACGTAGATGATAACTAGACCTAGGAGGGGAGAGAGAATGTTGGAGATCCTCCCTTAGGCTAAATGTGTTTTGGTCCCGTAAGTGTGGTGCTTTGGAAGTAGCTCCTGGTTTCACCCAGAAGTCGGTTCTTTCCACTGTGCCTCAGGTTCAGTCTCCCGAGGGAGACTGTTGCCCAGAACACTAAGCTGGGACATGGGTTTTATGCATGTTCTCCTGGGCGGGCAAAATTCTGATGTCTCGTTTGACCCAGAGATGGGGTATGTGTTCCTCATCTAAAATGACTTCCCTGTCTTCAGGGTTAGCAAATGCTCATTTTCTATGGGCTTAACTTAGTTGTTGGGTAGGAGGAAAAGGTTGAGGCAGTTCAGAGTTCTTCTCTCTCTAATCTGCCTCAAAAAAAAAAGAAAAAAAGGGGAAGTACAAAAAAGATCAGAAATCAGAGAAAGGAAGTCTTTTCTTCTTATGCTCATGGTGAGTTATTGAAACAATTTGCCCATGAGTCGTCACTCTCAGCCTGGAAAGGTGAGAAAGGGGACTCTCAAGAGCTAAGATTGCCTCCACACCATTGGAAGATCAGACCAGAAAGGAAACTGAGGCAGAACAGGCTCAACGTTTCCTCCAGAGCATAGAGGAGGATCAAGGCTGGTCTGTCCCAGTGAAACCTGTCCTCCAAGTCTTAAGAACTGTGTCTGGCCTATTGCCTTTTAATTGGGAGTTAGTGTCCTGTGATTTATCAATAGGCATGTATATTTTCTCAATATGAACTAGATTTCATAGAAAGACCATTTTATAGCATTTCATTTCAAAATCCATTAGGGGGAGCTCTAAATGCTAGCACTGCTGTCTAAGATAACAAATGACAGCAAACAAGTCAAATGAGGAACACTAGTAAGTTCAGTAACTAGTCCAAATGTAACATAAATGTAACATAAAACAGGAATAAAATGTCCCATTAAAGAAGCATTATAACCTTCCCATGTTTTAAACTTAAATTTATCATTATTTTAGCAAAATTATGTAACAGACAAAGCATGAGCAATTACAAGCAATCGACACAGACATAAAATTTTGAAGCATAAAAATTTTGATTACCTACGTGAATCACAATCCAGGATCTATGAAGCAAAAGCAAACTCTTACCTCCGTCCAGTTATCTCAGTGGAAGACCTCCAAATTATATGGGGGAAAGAAACTCCCAACCTGGTAGATGTCTGAAATGCTGAGTTCATGTTCTCTAAAATCAAGGAATGAATTCTAGGTACAATGGAGGTTAAAGGTAGGAAGAATTTAATGAAAGGAAGAAAAGCTTCTAAGAGAGACAGAAGGGGGCCTGGAAAGTGGGTTGCCCCCATTTGAATATTTTCTTACTTCCCAATATCTGTCATCCATGTTGGTCCTTGTTTACCCTTTTGGTTTCTCATACAAGAGAAACAATGCCATATTTACACATGTGTGTCCAATTTATTTCACTTAGAACTATGGTCTCAAGGTGCATCCATTTACCTAGAAATGTCTCAAGTTTATCTTTTATGGCAGAGTAGTACTCTACTGTATATAAAAACCACATCTTCCTTATCCATTCATCAGTTGATGGGCATTTGGGTTGTTTCCAAGATTTAGCTATTATAAATTGTGCTGCTATAAACATGGATGTGCATATATCACTATGACATGATGCTTTTGACTCTTTGGGGAATGTACCAAGAAGAGGAGCAGCTGGGTCAAATGGAACCTCTGGTTTTAGCTTTTTGAGGAATCTCCACACTGATTTCTATACTGTATGTACCAATTGCCAGTCCCACCAGCAGTGGAGAAGGGTTCCTTTTTCCTCACACCCCCACCAGCATTCGTTATTGGATGATTTCTTGATAGTAGCCATTCTGTCTGGAGTGAGATGGAATCTCAGTTACACCTTCAGGTTTTAGACTAACACCTTTCTCCCCACACCTGCCTCTCAGGTTCTGTACCTCCTCCCTAGTAGAGTGTACAGGATCTACCAGGAAAGTCCTCATCTTGCTACTGTTTCTCACGGATTTCCTGCTTCTTGAGTCTGTGGTTTCCCTCCTGGCCTCCGTGTGTTACCAGGTACCTCCATCAGCGACATCCCCACCCGTTTTGGTTGCATCCTCTCTAACCTCTACTGCACCACTGAAAATTTTCCTCTTCTCCACATCCTCCTCCAGCTGTAGACTTTCCCGTTGCATACACACCAGAGTGTAAAATTCAGTCTTATATGTATTTTTTCGCACTCCACCATCTCTTCCTGTGTTTAAAATACCATGTGTGTGCTGGTATATCTAACCCAGTCTCTCCCCTGAACACCAAGACTCTTCTCATTGCTTACCTATGACCTCAAATCTATTGTCTAAAATGGAGCTCTCCCCCCCTGCCAACTCTGCCCTGTGCTAACCTTCTCTACCTCAATAAATGGCATTTACTCCTGTAACAAACCCGAGAGCTATGCTGGTCACCTCTGTCTCTTTCCACAGCCATTCCAAATCCAGGCCTTGTATTTTGTATTTCTGGCTTGTTCATTTCTTCCCACTCATCACATGCTCACTGTCATCTTTTGCGACGACCAAGCCTTTCCACTGGTTATGTGCATGTCCACCAGGCCCTTCCTGTCCATTCATTCACAGTTGCCACCGTTGATCAGATGGACATCTTAAAGTCCAAATGTAGTCATCAGTCTCCTGCTTAAAGCTTCCCAGTAGATTTTCACTGTGCCTTCGATAAACTCTGAACTTGTCCCCTGGCCCCGCCTGGCGCTACAGTGTTGCCTTGTTCCATGCTTACTGTCCCCAGAAGCCAGCTGCCCCGGGCTTCCTGTTCCTGAGTGTACCGTTCCTATTGTGGCTCGGCGCCCCTCAGGACACGCGTGTCTGTTTCATGACTGTTGTGCCCTGAACTGCACTTGTTGCTCAGTTTCCCGCCTGTCACTGGTTCCACCTAAGGAGGCGGTGGTTGCCCTCCTTGCACCTTGCTCGTCTCATCTGGTCATCTTCAGTTCACTCCACACCTCTGGGTCATCAGTTGTCTTGACAATTCTGCCTCTAAAGTATTTCAAAAAGGCCCCATTCTTCTGGCTCTACTGTTACTTGGTTTCAGACCATCATGTCTGCCACTATCCTTAAACTTTAATCTGGAATATGGTTAAAGTACTTGGAGATAATTTGAGTTTTGTCTTTAAGGTGGTTAGGTGAGACCACTGCAGCATTTCATCTAGGGCCAGTTTCTCCCTCCTACTGAGACCTAAGACTCTTGGACTCTGCCCAATGTTCCTGGGTTATGAGGTTTTCCATGCTGGCTGGTGGGAACAGACGCTGTTCCTGGCTTAGCGTGAGCTCCAGGCAGTCTCCCCTTGAACGCTTTGGCTGTTCTTCTCACACGCATGCACCAGTGCTTCTGAATACTAGATGGAGACTCCGAGATTACTGGTTCTCTCTCCATGGCTCTCTTCTCCCCAGAGCTCTGTCCTGCAAACTCCAGCTGCCTTGGGCTTCCCAAGTCTCCTTTGGCTCTGCTCCATCTCTTCAACTCAGGGTCCTCTGAGCTCAGCCTGGGTTCTACCCTGCGGCCCGGAAACTGTCAAAGTAAGTGAGGACAACCGTCAGGCTTACCTCATCTGTTCCTCCAGGCTCCTGTCCCTTGTGCCTGAGGTCCACATTCTGGAAGCCACTGTTTCATAGTTTCGCCTATTTCTCATGCAAAAAGTTAAACCTGGTCTCTATTGCTCCATCTTGGTTGGAATTGAAAGCTCCCTCAGAGGGATGAAACGAGCCATAGATGACCAGAAGGCAAGACATGATGTGATGGAAGTTAGCTGGTCTTTGAGTTTTGTCATTTAGCTTTTATGATTGAGTTAAAATTCACAATTCAGTGGCTTTCAGTACATTCAGTGTATGTAGCCATCACCACTCTAGTTTTAGAACATTCCCATCGCTCCCTGAAAAGAAATGCGTGTCCACTAAGCAGCATCATTTACTTTCTATGATGCCCCTCCGCCATGGTTAAAGTCTAAATGTGGCTCTCAAGGCCTCACGGCAGCTCCTCTCCTGATTCGTCTGGATAACACCCATCGGTTAGCTTTCCCTTGAGAGGCTGCTCCCAATGGAAGCCTTTCCTGATATCTCACCGGCATTTGCTCAACTAGCGCCAGACGCTGCAGCTTTGCCTAATACTGGTTACCCTTGATATCAGTGGGGAACGGCTCCCGGGACGTCCTACAGATAACCAAAATCCAAAGATGCTCCGGCCCAGTGTAGAAAGTGCTCTAGTCTTTGCACGTAACCTGCACACATCTCCTGCACTTTAAGTCATCTGTAGGTTACTTTTACCTAACACAGTGTAAGCACTATGTAAATAGCTGTTGTACTGTACTGTTTAGGGAATAAGGACCAGGAAAAAAGTCTGTATGTGTTTAGTATGATGTAACTATTTTTCCCCTGAATATTTTTGGTCAGTGTTTGGTTGAATCTGCAGATGTAGAACCTGAAGATACAGAGGGGTGACTACAGTGGACCCCCGAAATCCACAGGGGTTACATCCTAGAACACCTGCAAATTGTAAAAAACTACGAATTTCATATATGGTCAGAAAAATGCCTATAAATGCTCATTTTTATATTTAAGCCCTAAATATGCGATGTCTCCCACAATTCTGTAATTAATTTAAAAATATTGTATACAGTACTGTAATAAATTAAATTAAATAAAAAAAAATTCCATACAGTAGTTCAACCTTCTCCTGGAGTGTCTTAAACTTCTGGCACTTAATTAAGTTCATTGCCAGAAGGCTTAGAAGGTGCAGGGCCTTTTGGCAGCATCTTAGGGATCCTAGGGTTTTAGGAAGAACAAAACCGAGAACCGAGGTAGCTGTATGCAATCAGCAACCTGTTATGATGTGGGAATGCTGGTGCTGGTTACAGAGCAGGAGCCAATCAGCAGCAAGGAGAACTGAGTAATGCTCTCGGATTGGCTACTCGCAAACCTCCTGCCCCCCCACCCAAAATTGTGGAGGATATGGTATTTGCTGTTCCTGTGAAATTGCAGGGGTTTCCGTGAACAATTAATAGTTAGGTTCTAAGGAAAAATCCTTGAATGACCGAGGCCGCGGATTCTGAACCTTGACATCATGGGCGTGTATTGTAAATCCCATGCTAAGCCCGCCTGTTTGAATGGCTGTCTCTTCTGCTACACTGGCACCTGGGCAGTCACCTGTCATGGTCGTGTCCTTGTGCCTGGCATGTGGCAGGGGCTCGGAGATTTGCTGACACAAGTGAACATGTCATCAGTACCAGGGATCCAGTTTCCCAGAGACGCTGTGACCTCACTGTGCCTTTACCCCGATTCCCACCAACAGTCGTGGGGCAGAGCACAAGCTGGACTTACTTCCTGGAGAGGTCGGCTTCCCACTTCCTGCCAGCACCGCTCAGCTCAGATGTATCTTGCTTTTCGGGAAGGTTCCACTCCTTGGGGTGGAATTGTGGACTGGTTTTCTTTGTTCAGTAATTGCTACCAATTCTATTTTGTTGACCTCTCTTCCTGGCTGGGTTTCGGGTGATACTTAACAGCATCCCAGCAGATTTCATAGCCTTCGGGTTACTTTTGGTTACAGTGAAAGGTGGTTGGGAATATAAGCCTTAGTCCTGTTCAGAGCACACGTGCATATTCCGCACCCCACACACCTCTCCTCTCTTTGGGCGTGGGGACCTACCAGGGGTCTTGCTTTAGCCTGTTCCCAGGAGGACAGCTTCAAGGAGAGAAGGGATTCTGCTCACGTGACAGCTTGCAAGCAGTTATGGGGAAGGTCTTGGCTTTCTTCCGGGTATAAGGCTCTGAATAATGCTGGTGGTGTCCACATGCATGAACATATCTGTGGACTCTTATATTTCAGGACCCTGTCCCTCCTGTGACAGTTAGTCTTGATGGTCAGTTTCATTGGCTTGAGAGACACCTAGGAAATTAGTAAAGCACACTTTTGTGTTTGCCTGGGTGTATCAGTGAGGTTTCCAGAGCTGATTAGCATGTGAGCCAGTGAGGGGAGAAGACCCATCCATAGGGAGGGGTTCTAGAGGGAACAAAAGTGGGAAGCGGAGGAAGCCACCAACACAGGCTCTTTTGCTGTACCTCTGCCTCCTGGCTGCTATGAGGTGAGTAGCTTTCCTCTGTCACACCCTTTCCCCATGAAGTTCTGCCCTGCCACAGTCCTAAAAGCAACTGAACCAGCAAGCCATGGACTGGAACCTCTAAAACCATAAGCCAAAATAAACCTTTCTGCCTTTAAGTTGCTTTTCTCAGGAATTTTGTCACAGTCCTGGAAAGCTAACACAATCCTCAAGAATGCTAAGTTTCTCTTTCTATGCCTTTTCCAGGTGGGCCTTCCTATTGTTTGGCTGAAGAGCTATCCATGGTCTCTGCCCCTCCACTAATAACTGCTCGGGTTGTTTCCATCCTCTTTGAGAACCAGGCTGGGAGTGGAGCATGTTTGTGTCTAAGTTCAGCCAAGACCCCAGCTGTCAACGATCCTGACAACTATCCTCTCTTGCCATACTTGGCTCTGTCCGTGGCACCAGCGTGGGTCCACAGTTTGCGCAGTTCACAAGGCGTGCCTCTGAGGCAAGAGACTGCCTCAGACTGCCCCTTCTTGAAGATCCTAATTTGTATTTGTTCACTTTCTTTGGCTGCAGGAAGGGGAGCCATTCCCTTCTCCCACCATGGACAGATGCAGCTTTTCTCTACAGATTCCCCCAACGCTGACTACTTCTCAGGCCTCCTCTCCTGGTGGTGGAGGCTTATGAGGTTGGCATCTCTCAGGGAGCCCAGCGCTAACTTTTGAATATACTGCTGTCAGTGACTTGGGAGACCTGAGCCACATGTACTCAAGTGATCGAAACGATCACGCAGCAGATCTGTTCCTCCTCTCCAGCTATGGTGAGCTCTTGCCGGGGGTCTTGTTTATCTTTGCAGTCCCTGAGTCTTGACTCTTACCTGGAATAGACAAGTGATCAGTTTGTAGAATTGAATTATGTTGGTAAGAAGAGAGCAAAGTGGCCTGGCTTTGTCCCTGTGTTTGCAGGCTCTCAGGAAGATTTGTCCCCTTTTGAGGAGGTCTCTTCTTTTTCCCCTGTAAGAGGAGGCTGGGGTTGATGAGGCACACGGTGGAACAGACCACAGGCCCGGCCTTCCTCTGGTGCCTGAGGAGTGCGAGGGCATTTCCATGGCAATGGCACGCTCCACCACTCCCCTCCAGGCTGCAGGCCTGCTGCAGAGGTGAGAGCTGCCTGGGGGTGGCTTGCTTCTCTGAGCTCAGGCTGCAGCTGCTGCCTGGTTGCCTGCACACTTGTACTGGCACCCTGAAGCACAGCCCATCAGGAACACTGTGGGGACACTAACCCAGGGTCCCCAAGGCAGGGCATGTGATGAAGAAGCACCTCCATCCTCCTGGAAAGATTAGGTGCAGTATGCCATTCTGCATCCCTAGGCTGAAAACTTGGCATGTAACTAGGACAACACAACAGCTTGTATTTCAGTCCTGACGTGTAGTTAGAACAGAGGGACGAAGGTGGATGGCAAAATGCTGCAGCGAGTGTTGGGTGAGAAGAGACAGGGAAAGACATATCTTGAAAAAGAGACATATCTTGAAAAAGAACATAAAACAACACAACTTTTGTGGGAGAGATATATTTCTGAAACTTCAGACTATCCTGACATTCTATTAGTGTGTTCGGGTCGCCATAACAGAATACCTTGCACTGGGTGGCTGAAACAGAGCTGGGATTTATTTCCCCACAATTCTGGAGGCCAGGACTTTAGGGGTTGGTGGGGTCAACTCCCTACTGAAGCCTCTTTCCTTGGATTGTGGATAAAGCAAGTGTTAGAATGGCATGAGCAAGGACTAGAATGTTGAAGGAAGAAGAGAACGATGCAGGGCTTGCTGTAGACCATGGATGGCTCTGTCCGGTGATGTGATATTAGAGGCCAGAGCTGGAGGGTAGAGGGTGGGAGTGTTTGGAGGCAGCAGTGAGGACCCAGGGGACACTGTCCCACCCTTTGGTTGGGGGTGGGCGGTGGAGCGGGGATCCCTTCCACGGCTGCTCATGGCAAGGTGACGGTTGGTGACCAGGGGAGAGATGGCAACCAGGCGAGCCAGGGCTCCCTCTAGCTGTGAAATATGTCTCTTAGGCTGCTGCTAGTAATGACACATTTATATATTTTAATTAAACATATATGAGGATACCATTTCTGAATACGGAGCTACTCAGTCTACAGGGAACTGGGTGAAGATTTGTCAGAAGTTCTTTTCCCTAGAAATTGAACACTAGGAACAAATAGTTTACACTGCTCTAGTAAATGTAAGAGGCCTCTAGGATTAAGACAGAGCCCTTCTTTATCTCCTGGAGGATTCCCTTTCCAGGTTAATCCTGGTGTCCTGGTACCTCTAGCCAGAGCAAGGGAAAGAAAGAGTTGCCTTAGAAGACATGCATTTGCCAGGAGATGTCAAAGAACGAAGAGGGAGTATGGAGTGGCGTTGGTGAAGTCCGAAGGAATGATACTCCTGGAGGTGTGGCTGTTTGCCCTTTAGATGATCTACCTTACAGCAGCAAGTCCTCCACGGTGCCTGGAGGTCCCAGGGTCCCTGATGGATTGGATATGAGGTCAAGTCCATTTTTATAATGATACTAACATGTTATTCTCCTATTTAACTCATTCTTTCACAAGCGTAGAGTGCTATGTTCCAGAAGCTCCTGATGTCACGGCAGATTGAATGCAGAAGCTGTTTTGAACATCTAGCTGCTTCTTATAAGCCACACATTAAAGAGATCTGCAAAAATGTAGAGCCATGAATGTTCTCGCTAAATGTTACTTTGTTTGAGAAAATAGTTATTTTTCATAAAATATGTTAATTGTGTTCACACTAATAAGCTTAGGCTGCCAATGTTTAAATCAATGAGCAAATATTTAAAATTTTCAGTTTTAATTTCTATTACTCTAAATATTGATAGATGCAATTCTTATAAACAAAAGCTTTTTTTCACCTTAAATAATTTTTAAGAGTGGCACAGAATCCTGAGACCAGTGTGAGAACCGTTGGTCTAGTGGAAGAGAGCTGAGGCTCTGGGGTTAGTGTGATTGGATTCAAGTCCTGGCTCTGTGGTCCTAGGCAAGTTACTTACCCTCTCTGAGACTTAATTTCCTGATCTGTAAGCTAGGCTACCTCATAAACTTATGGTGAGCAACAAAGGAAATAATGTATTAATAGTGTTGGGTTCAAAGCAATCATCTTACAAATGTTAATTTCCTTCTTTTTGTTTTTTGAGACAGGATCTCACTATGCAGTTCAGGCTAGCCTTGAACTCGCTTATATAGTCTAGGCTGGTCTCGAACTCACAGCAATCCTCCTGCCTCAGCCTCCTGAGTGCTGGGATTACAGGCGTGCGCCACCATGCCTGGCAGTAAACGTTAATTTCATCGAGTAACTCATACGCACAATCCTGTTACGTGCCGTGAAGGGTATCAAATGGCAGAAGTCACAGCTCCTACTCTGAAGGGGTTGCCAGTCAGCGGGACAGAGATTCCCAGATTTGTAGTCAGTACCATCGGGCTCAATTCCAAGCTCCACCCTTGATTGACGATCTGACCTTGAGCCAGTCACTTCTGGCTGGGAAAAGTCAGGTAAAAAATGCACCTATGATAATCCACTGAATAGACAGAAAATCCCCACAGGCTTCTTGGACGCATCTCTATCTCTTGCCTCAGTTTAACTCCTGAGTTTGTCTTCCCCTTGAAAATTTTGTGAAATCCTTTGCTACCCATTTCCAGAACCTCTTTTCCTGCGATAACATAATTGTGCCACTAGAGGACGCCTCCTGCCTTTTTAGTGACTCATTTGCCATTCGCGCTCATCTGCAAAGGGTCTTCCAGCTGAGACGAATGTAAATTGAGGTTTGATGTCTCCAGGCCTGGCGAGTGTTGCCAAAAAACCCTAACTCTTCTTTTTTTTTTTAATCATTCAAGACACGGTAACTGAGACCTCTTTAAATAAGGCCTGGCTGGAGGGACCGGTGGAAGGGAGGTGCAGTATTGCCGCTGCACCGACCACCTGACGTTCGTGGAGCATTTATTTCTTGCAATGCCCATGCTAAGTGTGTTTCTCCCCCCATGAACTCGTGGCATCTCAGGGCCACACTGTGGAGTGTGGGCACGCGTGAGCACTCACTGTAGCAGCTGGAAAATGGGCTTTCGTTGTTCGTAAGGGAGGTAACTTGCAGCTTGGAGCTACAGAGTGGGCTGGGTGGAGGCCTGGCCTCACTGGCTGTCTGCGGGCGGGGCAGGTCTTACTGCTCTAGAACACTTGTTCTCAGTCTTATGGACACGAAAAGCCCTGTCTGTAACAAGCACTTTGTGTTACGTGAGATTTTACAGGAATCCACGGATTTGGATAGGGCGCCTGCCTGATACTGAGGTTGATCACAGCGACCGAGGCCCTGTCGCTACTAAGCTGTAAGCAATTAACCGATTGATGGACTAAGCTGTAGCCAATTAAACTTTTCTGCGTCTCACTTCCTCTTTTTCTTTTTCTTTTTTTTTTTTTTAAGGAATCTTTTTGTCAGTTTTTATTTATTTATTTATTTATTTATTTATTTATTATTTTTGTGGGTACTGGGGGGTCGACCTCAGGACCTCGCGCGCTAGCAGGCGCTCGTGCCTCTGAGCGATATCACCGGCCCCTTTTTTTCGTATGTGGGTTCCGGGAGTCGAACTCGGGCCCTCGCGCTTGCAAGGCAGGCGCTTATGCCGCTGAGCCATCTCACCGGCCCCCTCACTTCCTCTTTTTCTATGAGTGCTGTCTGATCATGTTGACTGGAGTTCCTGGGAACTGCTCTGGTTCTGGAAACCGCCGGGGGTGAGATTCACTTTTTGTTTTGCTTTGTTGAGCAACTGAACTCTACTTGACACCCTTGGCCGAAGGAATCTTCTCTCTTACCATTTCCAACATCCCCTTTACTATGCTGAAGCGAAATTCGCAGGGAGTACGTGCGAATGCTTGCACCCCTGTTTATGGAGGACGGGCGCAGTACAAAGGAGACTTAGAAGGAAAACGTATCCTGGGAAGTGGGTATCAGGCTTTCCGGTGCATTCCCGTAGGCGTTAATTTCCAAAGTGTCCACCAGGGGGCGGCAAAGCCCTTTCCCAGCTGCAGACTCACCCAGGGCCTGCCTGGCGGCTAGGGGCTGTATCCCCCCTTATGTTAGGTAACTTCCGAGGTCCCTTGAGCAGAGAGGGGGCAGAGAGGGGGCGAAGAGAGGAAGTCGCTGGTCACACGTACCCATTATGAGTAGAGTCATGTGCTTAACGTTTTAGTTTTGTTTTTAAATCATTTGCTAAAACACGGTTATGAAGTAACATATTGGTTTTATTGAAATTGTTAGGTTACTTGTATGATAGCCAGTGATTAGTACTCATGTACCATTTTCCTTTAAATTGACTCAATTTTTTTTTAACCGAACTGCATGTATTTACATAGAAAGTTTAATATATAAATGGAAAATTTGTGTCACTTAATTAGAGGATAACCTGAAAACAGTGAATTCTTGCTGATACTGGTGCTATTTCCCACCAAAGCTCCATGCGCTGTCTCAGAAAGGAGTTTAACAACTGGTACAGACACATTAGCACTGAGTGGGGTGCATCCTTAAAGAGAACAGCGGGACTAACAAAGAAGTGAAAAAGGAATACCTTTTTCATGTGGGTCAACATGACTTAAAGCTTAAATATCCTTGAAATAATTTCTCATATGATGTAGACAAAGTATTGCCTGTTATGAAGACACTAGCACATAGCTTGCTGGACTTGAACCCCAGCCCTCTCTGAGACTCTGGCCTCACCTGCAAAATGATGAGGTTGGGATAGATGATTGTCGACCTCGTGGATCTAATAGTCTAAGACTCCTGAGGCCCTGACTCTCACTGTAGGGAGAGCGAGGACTTAGAGGACATTCTCTTGTTTTGTGCTCCTGTCCTTTGGCGAGGGATGGGAAAGCCGCAGAGCTTCAAAACCCCCTGCTGACACCCCCTCTCCTGAGAGAATTTAACTTCTCTGAAAGCTGGAGGAGGAGAGAGCCAAAAGCTTAGAGACTAGGGTTCAAGAGACTTGGATTTAAATCCTCGTTCAGCCTCCTACTAGTTTTGAGACTTTGAGGAAGTTATTGCACAATTGGCCCCGGTTTCCCTATGTGTGAAATAGGAACAGTGATGGTATTTATTCTTATTGTGAAGATTAAACTATAAGATGCATGCCAAGTGGTTACCACAGTGCCCATAATCCCTAAGATTTTGTTTTTGAAAATGAAACTGGGATGCCCCAGAAGGGAGGCACTTGGGGCAATTACTTGTGAGCCCTGCTCCTGATATTTTTAAACGGCTGAAATGAGTCTTGTAGGCTGGCGCCCAAGAAAGGGAGAACTTGACCGAGAACGGTGATGTGAGCGCACCAGGCCGTCCCACTCCCACATGGCCTTGACAATACTGGGGGACAAATGCATTTGTGTGGGTTTAGGACTTTAACAAGCATTTGCACTGTTTTGTTTTTAAGTACAAGCCGAGCAACTTGTGGCTTTCCAGTCCACAGGCTTCCTGGGTCTCTGCTAGGCTCCTTCGTGCAGGTGCCTGTAAGTGTGTGCGTGTGTGTGTGTGTGTGTGTGTGTGTGTGGCAGGGACAGGGGAAAGTTGAGTGGGGCAGAAGAGAGGCAGAGTTTACCCCGTGGCCTTGATCTGCCTGCCACTGAGCTGGCCTGTTCCAGCCTGGGGGTGTGGAGGAAGGTGGCTGGGGCTGCGGAAGTCTGAAGTTTGGAAAAGTGCCGTTGCTTATGCTGGCAGGCTCCTTCTTGTGAGCTCTTTGCTGCCACTTCTGCCAGGTGGAATCCACCTACTTAGTGTGACCGTGTGAACACCACCTAGAGCACAGACTCGGGGTGCTTCAGTTGTGCACCTGGGTTTTCATCTTGTCGCGACTTCTCACCAGTGCTGTGTGCTTGGGCAAGACCTTGAACATCTCTGATTCTTCTTCCCTTGTTTGTCAAGTGAAAGATCCTCCTCGTGGATTTACATTAAAGGTTATCTGTGTTTGTATGTGGTGGATAGATTTTGGAACCCTTTGACAAACTGATGAGAGTTATGATCCTCTCTCCCCAAAAGTGTAGGTCCTAACATCTTATAACATTTACACCTATATACAAATTGTAATATAAAATTTCAGTGGTTTTCCAAGCAATTCCCTAAAAAATAACCCATCCATAGATTCCAGATTATCAACCACTGACTCTATGCTTCATTCAGTTTCTAAGCTGCCATGAAGCCCGGTTTCTAAGCTGGCTTTCCCACTCAACCCCAGCCAGAATGAAGATTTTGATCACTTGTAAACTTGTGTTTATTACGTTCTCTTTCAAATACCGACTCAGACAGCCCCAGCCCACTATGGCCTTGGAGGAGATGTGCTACCAAGACCTTTGCATGTGGCAGTGCTAGTCATTTCCCAGACAAGGCATCCTTAGCTGCTTGCCAGCTCACGCAGAGTGTGTAAGGGCCAGCAGCAGCACGTGCAGCCTACAACTGGGCAGCAGAATGTACGGTCCAGCAGGAATCCTCCATCTGAAGACCTGACTAGCAGCCAGTTCTCCCGGTGGGCTCTGTAGAAGATGTTAATTAGTGGCTGGGGAGAGCGGTCACTGAGGGGCTGGAAATACACACTTAAGGAAGACTTGGGCACGGTTGGGCTCCTTGTACTAGTTAGGACTCCTTCGTGGAAAGTAAGTAGATTCACTGGAATTCTTAACTGCAGGTAACAAACTAGTTCTGGCTGGCCAAGGCAGAAAAGGACTTTGCCAAGAGCGGGTCAGGTGGTTCGGAGAAGTGCCAGGCACGTTACCGCAGAGACCCTGGAGGAAGGGTAGAGACAAGGGAGTTGAGGCTCCGCTGAGGCAGCAGGCTGAGCGATGACACAGCACCAGTGTGGCATGGATGCCACTGCTATCACTGCCACTGCTGATGGCACAGGATGGGATGGGGGATGTTGTTGCTGTCACCACTGCTGTTAAAATGAATTCCCTAGGCCTCATCTCCTGTGCACACTGAGTTGCTTCAACCTGGGTTCTATGCTCGAGCATCCCAGCAGCAAAGGACAGAAGAAAGTGGGTGACATTTTCAGCTTGTGGAGAAGGAAGTGCTCTGCCTCCCACAAAGGCTCTTGCATGGGAGACCCCCAAACAATGCAAGCAGCCCTCCCGAAGCTACAAACATCCGGCAGCAGTGGACCAGTCTGAGGTGGTTTTAGTAAAGAAAACTCTTCTAGGCCATAGAGTGTTTCATGAAACCAAGCACGGGAGGGAAGCCAGTGAGCCCCCAGGAGCTGCTTGCCAGTCGGCGGAAGTCTCTCCCCAGCTTCAGGTCTGCTACTCCGTGTGCCTTCATTTTCCCTCCCGGCATTGTGACCTCTGCCCCCGGTCCAGCAGGGTAGGGCTGTGGGGAAAAAGGGTTTCGGGTTTTGCTTCCATGGCTCAGAGTTCCTCTCTGAAAGGCGGCCTAGGCACTCATCATGTCTTTTGTGCCTTCATTCTGACCACCCAACATGGGTCTCTGGTGTCTGTACTGATTTCTCCTCCACCTTTGGGTGGCTCCTTTAGACAGCGTGGATGTCCCTCCTTGGGTCTCCCTGGATGTGGGTGGCTGCTCACGTATTCCTCAAGTACAGGTAGATGCTCTGGGATCTGAGATTTGCTGATGATTCTGAGTGCCCCATGAGTGATCCGCTGTATAAACGGGGCTCAGAAGAGTGCTTAGCTTGTAGAAATCTCTTTTTTTTCCTCATGCTTTTTATTTAAAAATTTTTTTAAAATTAGTATATGTTTGTGATACATAATGAATGTCTGCATCACAGGGTATGGGTACACATGTCTACTGCATCTTGATTGTTTTTCCTCCCCCTCCCCTGCCTCCCTTTCTCCTTCCGTCCCAGGTCACTTTCTCATCTTCACATCTATCTCCCTGTTTGCTATTGTCTTTGTGTAGCCAGCTCTTGGGAGACATTCGGGATATCACTGAGATTTCTTTTCATCCAAGTGTGTTTCTTTCCTCTTCTTGGTTTTTCTTGGCTGTCTTCCTCCCCTCCTGGTTCCCTCTTTCCAATCACGTGGACTGAATGCTTTCGGTGCCTGGCATCATCCATGAACGAGACAGATGAGATTCCTGCCCAATCTGGACTTTTAGTCCAGTGGAAAGCAAGAGAAGCAAATAAGATTATTTCTGGTAGTTTTAAGTGTTCTGAAGGAAGAACACAGAAGTGGCAGGAGTTGGCTCTGGGGGAAGACACTCGGAGGCGGTGACGGGACTGAGCTCTGAAGAGTGGGAGGGAAGAGAGAGCAGCAAACGCAGCAGCTGGGGCGAGGGGCCGGAGCTTGTTAGCAACAGGAAGGGGGTTCCCTGCTGGGCGGCGGCCCACAGAAAGGCACAGGAAGCACAGCTCAAATCTGGAATGACTCGGTTGCTCTAAGGGCAACAAGAGGGAAACGTGGGAGCGATTTAAGTAGGAGAGGGTCATAATCTGATTTAATTAAAAAGTTTATTTAGATTAAAAATTATTTTTATCAGAAAACTCCAACTGAGGAAGAGTCTATAACCAAATAAAGACAGCAGCGCTACTGGTTTGTACTCCTCAAAAATGTCAAAGTCCTAAAAGACAGGAAGGGCAAAGAACAGTTCTACCAGAAAGAGACACAACGTTAAACGCGGTGTGTGCCTGAGGACGGGGTCCTGGGCTAGGAATCAGGTTGGTATAAAGGACATTTCTGGGGCAACCAAAGAAATTTTAAAAGACTGTACATTTTTAGAGAAGAAGATCGAATCATTGTATAATTTCCTGGATTTGCTAATGTAGCTGTGATTATGTAAGAGAAGGCCCTAGTTTCAGGAAATAAATGTGGAAATGTGTAGGGGTAAAAGACCTAATGCCTGCTACACGCTCTCAAAATATTCAGAAAAAAGATGTGTACATTGACCGAGTGATAAAGCAAACGTGGAAAGGCATTAAAAGTTTGCAAATCTGCATGAAAAATAAACTTGAATTTTTTTTTTTTTTTTTTTTCTTTTTTTGTGGGAACCGGGGGGACGACCTCAGGACCTCACGCGCCAACAGGCACCCGTGCCGCTGAGCGATATCACCGGCCCCTTTTTCGTATGTGGGTTCCGGGAGTCAAACTCGGGCCTTCGCGCTTGCAAGGCAGGCACTTAAGCTGCTGAGCCGTCTCACCGGCCCTAAACTTGAATTTTTTGCACTGTTCTTGCAACATTTTTGTAGCTTTTGTTATCAATAGGTTTATGTTTATTGTTTTGCTATTTTTCTAATTGGTTCCCCTGTTCCTCTTTCTCTGTTTTCTTTTGGGTTGAATGTTTTGTTTTGTTTTTTGAGATAGGGTCTCGCTTTGTGGTTCAGGTGGCCTTGAACTCACTATGTAGCCCAGGCTGGCCTCAAACTCATAGTGATCCTCCTGCCTCAGCCTCCCAAGGGCTGGGATTACAGGTGTACATCATCATGCCCAGCTGGGTTGAATATTTTTAAAATGATCTTTGTTGGCTTATTAGCTGTGTGTTTTTAACTCAGTAATTTAGAATGTGTTCTATACATCTTCATTTTTATTCTATACATCTTTATCTTATCACTGGGGGCCAGGGATATAGCTCAGCGGCACAAGTGCCTGCCTGGCAAGTGCAAGGTCCTGAGTTTGATTCCCGGTACCAAAAAAAAAAAAAAGTAGTATCTTATCACTGTCTATCTTGGGTGATGTTGTACTTGTAACAAGTACTTCCAGTTCTTCTTTCCTGGCTTTTATGCTATTACAGTCATATATTTTTACTTCTTTTATTTATTAACTAAGTTTATTTGTACATTTTAGGTATACATAATGATCACATTCATCATAGAGCATTTTTACTTTTTAATATTCTATTAGCCCTATTTTATTTGTCTTTTTAAAAAATTATTTTATTTTATTTATTTTTTTCTTTCTAAAAAATTTATTTTAAAGAGAAAAAATAAAATAAAATTACAAAACAAGATAATAGGAGAGTAACAATGGTTAATACATTGCGTATTGTTATCTTTAAATTAGTTACTCAGAGTACAAGATATAGGCATTTAATTGTCCAAACAATATAAGCACAAACTTTTCTTTTCAGTGAACTAAGAGAAATTAGTAGTATAACTATCCGCTAAGTGATATCACCGGCCCCTTTTTCGTATGTGGGTACTGGGAGTTGAACTCAGGACGTCGCGCCTGCCAGGCAGGCGCTTACGCCGCTGAGCTATCTCACCGGCCCAGTTTTTTCACTTTTTACCATATCTATTGTACATTTTGGATCTTACTTACTCTTTCAGCTTCTCACGCAAGGGAGACAATACAATGTTTACACATGTGAGTCTGGTTTATTTCACTTATGAGTATGGTCTCAAGTTGCCTCCATTTACCTATAAACGTCTCCAGTTTATCCTTCTTTATGGCTGAGTACTACTCCATTGTATAAAAAGACCACATCTTTTTTATCCATTCCTCAGCTGATGGGCATTTGGGTTGTTTGCAAGATCTAGCTATTACAAATTGTGCTACTATAAACATGGGTGCACATATATCGCTGTGGTACAATGTTTTGAATTCTTCTGGGAAGATACCCAGAAGGGGAATAGCTGGGTCAAATGGGGCCTCCAATCCTAGCTTTTTGAGGAATCTCCACACTGATTTCCACAGTGGCTGCACCAGTCAACACTCCCACCAACAGTGGAGAAGGGTTCCTTTCTCCCCACAGCCCCTCCAGCATTTGTTATTGGTTGATTTCTTTTTCTTTTTCTTTTTTTTTTGTGGGTACCAGGGGTTGACCTCAGGACCTCGTGCACCTGCAGGCGCCCATGCTGCTGAGCGATATCACCGGCTCTTTTTTTTCATATGTGTGTACCAGGAGTTGAACTCAGGACCTTGCGCTTGCCAGTCAGGCGCTTATGCCGCTGAGCTATCTCACCGGCCCAATTTGGTTGATTTCTTGATGATAGCTATTCTTTCTGGACTGAGATGGAATCTCAGTGTTGTTTTAATCCGTGTTTCTTGAGTGACCAATGATATTGAACAGTTTTTCATATATTTATTTGCTGTTTGTTTTTCTTCATCTGTCAAATGTGCATTCATCTCTGAAGCCCACTTTATTTTTTATTTTTTTAAATTTTTATTTGTTTATTTATTTTTTAATATGTGGGTACCAGGAGTTGAACTCAGGACCTCATGCTTGCCTGGCAGGCGCTTATGCCACTGAGCTATATCACTGGCCCAGTTTTTTTTTTTAATTAATTAATTAATTATAGACAACAAGTAAACATTCTCATGTATTAACAAACTCAAGCATTAGAGAATGTACAAATACCTTTTGGAGAAAAACATTACTCAGTATAGGATTAAGCCATGTAAAAGCTAGGTAAAAATAGAAGACTAAGGAATGGAATAGTCACAGTGAAATTACATTTTCATACTAGGGAGACAATACAATGTTTACAAATGTGCGTCCGGTTTATTTTGCTTGTGAGTATTTTCTCGAGTTGCATCCATTTACCTATAAAAGTTTCCAGTTTATCCTTCTTTATGGCTGAGTAGTACTCCATTGTATAGAAATACCACATCTTTTTTATCCATTCCTCGGTTGATGGGCATTTGGGTTGTTTCCATGATCTAGCTATTACAAATTGTGCTGCTATAAACATGGGTGCACATATATCGCTGTGGTACGATGTTTTTAATTCTTCTGGGAAGATACCCAGAAGGGGAATAGCTGGGTCAAATGGGTCCTCCAGTCCTAGTTTTTTGAGGAGTCTCCACACTGATTTCCACAGTGGCTGCACCTGTCGGACACTCCCACCAACAGTGGAGAAGGGTTCCTTTTTCCCCACAGCCCCTCCAGCATTTATTATTGGTTGATTTCTTGATAATGGCCATTCTTTCTGGGGTGAGATGGTATCTCATTTTTTTTTTTTTTGTGGGTACCGGGGGTCGACCTGAGGACCTCACGCGCCAGCAGGCGTCCCTGCCACTGAGCGATATCACCAGCCCCTTTTTCCGTATGTGGGATCTGGGAGTCGAACTCGGACCCTTGCGCTTGCCAGGCAGGTGCTTACGCCGCTGAGCCATCTCACAGGCCCCAAATAATGATAATTTCACTTCTTCCTTTCCTAACTTTATTCCTTTTACTTCTTCCTCTTGTCTAATTGCTCTGTCTAATGTTTCCAGAACTATACTGAATAGGAGTGGTGATAGTGGTCTTGTTGCTGATTTTAGAGTGAAAGCTTTCAGTTTTTGTCCATTTGGTATGATGTTGGCTGTTGGTTTGTCATAGATGGCTTTTATCAGATTGAGATAAAGACCATCTATTCCAATGTTCTGTAGAGTTTTTATCATGAATGGGTGCTGGACTTTGTCAAATGCCTTTCCTGTGTCTATTGAGATGATCACGTGATTTTTGTCTTTGGCTCTGTTGATATGGGGTATTACATTTATTAATTTGCGTATGTTAAACCACCCCTGCATCTCTGGGGTGAATCCTACTTGGTCATGGTGTCTAATCATCGGGTCTGATGATTTGCTGTATTCTATTTGCCAGTATCTTATTGAGGATTTTTGCATCTGTGTTCATTAGGGAGATTGGCCTGTAGTTCTCTTTTTTGGTTACGTCCTTCTCTGGTTTTAGTGTTAAGGTAATACTTGCTTCCAGGTATGAATCTGGGAGTATCTCTTCCTTTCAACTTCATTAAAGAGTTTGAGAAGTAGTGGCATTGTCTACTCTAAAATTCTTATAAAATTCAGCAGTGAATCCACCAGGTCCTGGGCTTTTCCTTTTTGGTAGGTTTTTAATTACATCTTCAATCTCATTGACTGATATTGATTTATTCAGAATTTTTATATATTCTTGGTTAAGCTTTAGTAATTCATATGTATTGAGGAATCTACTCATTTCTTCTGTGTTTTCCATTTTATTAGAATACACATTCTCGAAGTAGGTATTGATTATCTTCTGAATTTCTGCAGTATTTGTTGTGATTTCACCCTTTTCATTCCTAATTGCGTGGATTTGAGTATTTTCTTTCCCTTTTTTGATTAGGTTGACTAAGGGTTTATAAATTTTTAAAAATCTTTTCAAGAATCAATTTTTCACTTCATTTATTCTTTGTGTTGTTTTCTTAGTCTCTATTCCATTAATTTCTACTCTGATCTTTGTAATTTCCTCTCTCATTCGAACTTTGGGCTTGGCTTGTTCTTCTTTTTCTGGAAGGTTGATGTTCAACATTAGGTTGTTGGTCTGGCATGGTGGTGCACACCTCCAATCCCAGCACTTGGGAGATTGAGGCAGGAGGATTGCTGCAAGTTTGAGGCCAGCCTGGGCTACATAGTGAATTCAAGTCCAGCCTGAACTACAGAGCAAGACTGTGCCTAAAAAAAAAAAAAAAAAAAGCCCAGAAACAGAAACAAAAACAAAAACCCATTAGGTTGTTTATTTGAGCTCACTTTGTTTTTCTTTTCTTTTTTTATTTTTTTTATTTTAAAGAGAAGAAAAAACAAAACAAATCAAAAGAAGAACAAATTTTCAAACCAACATAATAGGAGGGTAACAATACATTACGTATTACTATCTTTAAGTTAGTTATTCAGGACACCAGACATTAGCATTCAATTGTCCAAACATTATTGGCACAAACCTTACTCTTCAATGAACTAAGTAAAAATGGTAGTGTATCTATCTTAACCATCTTTTATATATATATATATATATATATATACAATTTTTTTTCCCTTTCCCTTCTTTCTTTTCCCTATTCCAGTCTCTCTTTCCTTTTGACCAGTTTCTTTTTGATTCACCATGTCTATTGTACATTTTGGATCTTATTTACTCTTTCAGTTTCTCATACTAGAGAGATAATACGATGCTTACACATGTGCTTCTGGTTTATTTCACTTATGAGTATTTTCTCGAGTTGCATCCATTTACCTATAAAAGTCTCCAGTTTATCCTTCTTTATGGCTGAATAGTACTCCATTGTATAAAAATACCACATCTTTCTTATCCATTCCTCAGTTGATGGGCATTTGGGTTGTTTCCAAGATCTGGCTATTACAAATTGTGCTGCTATAAACATGGGTGCACATATATCGCTGTGGTACGATGTTTTTAATTCTTCTGGGAAGATGCCCAGAAGGGGAATAGCTGGGTCAAATGGGACCTCCAACCCTAGTTTTCTGAGGAATCTCCACACTGACTTCCACAGTGGCTGTACCAGTCGACACTCCCACCAACAGTGAAGAAGGGTTCCTTTTTCCCCACAGCCCCTCCAGCATTTGTTATTACTTGATTTCTTAATAGTAGCCATTCTTTCTGGGGTGAGATGGTATCTCAGTGTTGTTTTAATTTGCATCTCTCGAATGACTAGTGATGTTGCACATTTTTTTGTATATTTGTTTGCCATTAGTATTTCTTCATCTGAGAAATGTGTATTCATCTCAGATGCCCATTTTTGGAGTGGGTCTTTTTTTTTTTTTTTTTTTTTTTTTTTGTGGGTACCGGGGGGTCGACCTCAGGACCTCGCGCGCCAACAGGCGCCCGTGCCGCTGAGCGATATCACCAGCCCCTTTTTCGTATGTGGGTTCCGGGAGTCGAACTCGGGCCTTCGCGCTTGCAAGGCAGGAGCTTACGCCGCTGAGCCATCTCACCGGCCCTGGAGTGGGTCTTTAAATTTGGGAGGTCTGATTTTTTTGAGTTCTTTATATGTTCTCGATAGTAATCCTTTGTCTGAGGAACAGCTGGCAAACATTTTTTCCCACATTGTGGGTTGTCTCTTCACTCTGTTGGTGGTTTCTCTTGCTGTGCAAAAGCTTTTTAATAAGATGAGATCCCAGTTATTGATTCTTTGGGATAGTTCCTGTGCGGTTGAGTTTTTATTCATGAAGTCTTTGCCTACACCAATGTCTCCAAGGGTTTTACCTATCCTACCTTCCAGCAGATTTAATGTTTCTGTTTTAATATTTAGATCTCTGATCCATTTGAATTTAGTTTAGTGCATGGTGAAAGATATGGATCTAGTTTTAATCTTCGGCATGTGTAGAGCCAGTTTTTCCAGCACCATTTATTAAAGAGGCTATCTTTCTTCCATCGAATGTGTTTGGCACCTTTGTCAAAGATAAGGTGGCTTAGTATGTCTGGGGTTGTTTCAGCATCTTCTAATCTGTTCCATTGATCTTCAGGTCTGTTTTTTTTGCCAGTACCACACTGTTTTTATCACAGTAGCTTTATAGTATAATTTCAAGTCGGGGATTGTGATGCCCCCTGCTTTGCCTTTGTTGCCCAGAATTGCCTTTGCTATTCTAGGTCTCTTCTGATTCCAAATGAATTTTAGGATTGTTTTCTCTAATTCTGTGAGATATGCTGTTGGAATTTTGATTGGAATTGCATTAAATCTGTATAACAATTTTGGAAGTATGGCCATTTTCACTATATTGGTTCTTCCTATCCAGGAGCAAGGGATATCTTTCCATTTTCTGATATCCTCTTCAATCTCCTTTTTCAGAGTACTGTAGTTTTCAGTATAGAGGTCTTTTACATCCTTTGTGAGGTTGATTCCTAGGTATTTCATTTTTTTGGATGTTATTGTGAAAGGTATTGTTTCCCTAATTTCTCTTTCAGTAAGTTTGTTATTTGTGTACAGCAAGGCTATTGACTTTTGAGTATTGACTTTGTATCCAGCTACACTACTGAATTTGCTTATTAAATCTAGCAGTTTTTTAGTGGAGTTTTTGGGGTCTTCTGTGTAGAGTATCATGTCATCTGCAAATAATGATAATTTAACTTCTTCCTTTCCAATCATTATTCCTTTTATTTCTTTCTCTTGTCTAATCGCTCTGGCTAAAGTTTCCAGAACTATGTTGAATAAGAGTGGGGACAGTGGACATCCTTGTCTTGTTCCTGATTTTAGAGGGAAGACTTTCAGTTTTTGGCCATTTAGTATAATATTGGCTGTTGGTTTGTCATAGATAGCTTTTACCAGATTGAGATAAAGACCCTCTATTCCAATTTTCTGTAGGGTTTTTATCATGAAAAGGTGCTGGACTTTGTCAAAAGCTTTTTCTGCATCTATTGAGATGATCATGTGATTTTTGTCTTTGGTTCTGTTAATATGCTGTATTACATTTATTGATTTACGTATATTGAACCATCCCTGCATCCCTGGGATGAATCCAACTTGGTCATGGTGTATAATCTTCTTGATGATTTGTTGGATTCTGTTTGCCAGTATCTTATTAAGGATTTTTGCATCTATGTTCATTAGGGAGATTGGCCTGTAGTTCTCTTTCTTAGTTGGGTCCTTCTCTGGTTTTGGTATCAGGGTAATGCTTGCTTCCAGGAATGAATTTGGGAGTATTGCTTCCCTTTCAATTTCATTGAAAAGTTTGAGAAGTAGGGGCATTAGGTCTCCTCTAAATTTCTTGTAGAATTCGGCAGTGAATCCGAAGGGCCTGGGCTTTTCTTTGTTGGGAGGTTTTTAATTACATCTTCAATTTCATTGGCTGATATTGGTTTATTTAGGATTTTAAAATCTTCTTGATTCAGCTTTGGTAATTCATACGAATCTAGGAATCTGTCCATTTCTTCTGCATTTTCCATCTTAGTAGAATATAAATTTTCAAAATAGGTATAGATGATCTTCTGGATTTCTGCAGGGTCCGTCGTGATATCACCCTTTTCATTTTCAATTGCATGGATTTGAGTCTTTTCTTTTCTTTTTTTAATAAGGTTGGATAAGGGTTTGTCAATCTTATTTATTCTTTCAAAGAACCAACTTTTTGCTTCATTGATTCTTTGTATTGTTTTTTTATTCTCCAATACGTTAATTTCTGCTCTGATCTTTATAATTTCCTCCCTTGTATGGGCTTTTGGCTTAACCTGCTCTTCTTTTTCTAGAAGCTCGAGGTTCACCCTTAAGTTGTTTATTTGCACTTGCTCTATTTTCCTGATATAAGTGTTTAATGCTATAAATTTCCCTCTTAGGACTGCTTTCATTGTATCCCATAAGTTCCGGTATGTTGTACTGTCATTATCATTCAGTTGTAGAAAGTGACTAATTTCTTCTTTAATTTCATCTGTGACCCATTGGTTGTTCAGGAGGATGCTGTTTAATTTCCATGTGTTTAGGGAGTTTTTGTGGGATCTTTTGCCATTGATTTCCAATTTCATTGCACTATGGTCTGATAATATGCATGGGATAATTTCAATTCCTTTGCATTTACTTAAGCAGGTTTTATGAGCTAGTATGTGGTCTATTTTGGAGAACGTCCCATGTGCAGCTGAGAAAAATGTGTATTCTGATGTTGTGGGATGGAACACTCTGTAGACATCTACTAAGTCCATTTGTTCAAAAGTTTGGTTCAGTTCTACTATTTCAATATTGATTTTCTGTCCAGTTGATCTATCTTTTTGTGACAGTGGAGTATTGAGATCTCCCAATATAATTGTATTAGTGCTTATTTGATTTTTCATGTCCTTTAGTACTTGTTTTATATAGCTGGGTGCATTGGTATTTGACGCATATTTATTTATGATCGTTATCTCTTCCTCTTGGATTGTTCCCTTTACAAGGATGTAATGACCGTCTTTATCTCTCTGAATCCTTCTTGGCTTGAAGTTCACTTTATCTGCAAAAAGAATAGCTACCCCTGCTTTTTTCTGGGTTCCTGTGGCATGGAGTATTGTTTTCCATCCTTTGACTTTCAGTCTATGAATTTCTTTCTGAATTAAATGTGTTTCTTGTTTACAGCATATTGTTGGATCTTGCTTCTTGATCCATTTCGCCAGTCTGTGCCTTTTGATTGGTGAATTGAGACCGTTAACATTGATGGTTAAAACTGATATGTATTGACTTGTCATGATATTTTCCTGTTGTTGGTTCCCACTCTTTGTTTTTCCGCTTTCTGGCTATTTAATTATTTGCCCTGCCTGGTGGATTCCTTCTGTTGGGGTTCCTATCTCTTTCTAGAATGTCCTTCAGAACGTTTTGGAGTGCTGGTTTGGTGGTCATAAATTTTCTCAGATGTTCTTTGTCATGAAAGTATTTTATTTCTCCATCAATTTTGAAAGATAGTTTTGCAGGGTACATCAATCTGGGCTGAAAATTATTTTCCTTTAGAGCTTGCAATACATCATTCCAAGCTCTTCTTGAATTGAGGGTTTGTGCTGAAAAGTCAGCTGTGATTCTGATGGGTTTTCCTTCATAGGTGATTTGTCTCTTCTCCCTAACAGCTTTTAAGATTCTGCCCTTCTGTTGAATTTCTGGGATCTTGACTATAATATGTCTGGCTGAAGTTTTTTTTGATCATGTCTAGTCGGTGTTCTAAAAGCTTCACTTATAGGGGTGTCAAATTCCTTTTCTCTTCCAGGAAAGTTCTCCCTGATTATGTCTTTGAACAAGGTTTTAATGTCGTTGATGCTATCTCCTACTTTTTCATTTATTCCAATTATTCTTAAGTTGTTTATCTTTGAGTCATCTAGCAGCTGCTGAATTGATTTTTCATGGTCCCTTGCTATTTTTAAGAATTTTTCCATTTCATGATCACTAATTGCAAGCCTGTCTTCTATATCTGAGATCCTGTCCTCGCATTGGCTTATTCTGCTACAAATACTTTCAATGGAATTTTTTTATCTCTTGGATATCTGCTTGAATCTGCCTTATGGATTCCATTTCTTTCCTATGCTGAGCATTCATGGTTTCTATAGTTTTCTTAAGTTCATCTATTTTTTTGTCTGTATCAGCTATAGTGTCCTTAAGCATGGTCTTCATTGTAGACATTATCTCTGCAGTTATCTGTGAGATTATTTCTGTTTTAATTTTTTCCAGAACCTCATTCAGTTGCTTTGTTGTTACCACTTCAGATAGGCCAGGTGGGTGGCTTTCGGATTGTCCCACCTCGTTGCTCCCTAGGTTTGCCTTTGGTGAATTGGATGTGTGTGGTTGCATCTTGTTTAAGTGTCGTCTCATTTTTTCTTTCTTTAATTGCTGGGGTGATGTTTGCAAATTACCTATAGTAGGTTACTTTATTGCTAGTGTTTAAGATCTTTAGAAGATGACTACTTCTCTGCAGTATCTTCCAAGTGGAGCTTGCTTTTAGGTTTTGAGCTTTCTGCCAGATCCTACCTCTTCAATTCGTTGGGTATGCGAAGTTGCTACCTGTTTGGCCCAGTCCTTGATTCTTTGGTACTGTGTCACTGTATTTTCTGTGTCCCTTAGTCAATCTCAATCATGAAATATCAGGAAGGAAAGATGTTTAGAACAATTATTTCACATTTGGCTATAATGTTAACTAAAGCATCAAACACAGCCTAAAAAATGACAGACTGAGCTAACCAGTTATTTACCACTTTTAGCTGTATAGAGTTGCGGTTATATAACAAAATCTAAAACACACCAGAAAAATTATATGCAGTATACAAGTCCTATGTATGTCAATTTTTCCTTGAGGAGTTTAAATTTAAAATGAGTTAAGGAGGAAATAGAGTATTGGGAGAAGAGGAAGGAATTAGATGTAAGGTTAGAGGACCAAGAGGGATCCCACTAAAATTGGGACACTAGTGCAGAGGACAGGTGGTAAAAAGAGAAGGAAGGGATAAAAGGAAGAACAGATCACAACCACAATCACAAAGAAGTTAGAGGCGCTGTTTACACTCATATAAAAAACCAGAGAGAATAATGAAGGAAAGAGCAAATACACATACAGAAACAAAAACAAAGATAAAAACAATAAAACAGACAGATCAAAAATAAAACCCCACCAAAAAACAAAACAAAACAAAACAAAAACAAAAAAACCCTTCGCCAGAACAAAAAACAAATCAGTGAGGAAAAAAAAAAAAAAAAAAATAAAAATAAAAAATATAAAAAGAATCAGTTCCAGGTGTTGACTCTGTTGTAGGCAGGTACCTTGTGACAAAGTCCTGTTCTGTGCAGGTCCGTCCCAGTAAGCCAGGAGCGCCCTCTGGCGGGCGGTGAGCAGAGGCGTGTACTTTCAGGCAGAGACCAGTCTAGCTCGCCTCCGCTCTCAGCGCCCTTTCACGATCCCTGGGCCTGAGAGGCTCAGCGTGCTGTCCGAGTGCGGGTTCCCTGCACTGGTTCCCGCCGCTCTGGTTTTTCGCCACGCCCCCCACAATGGCGCCGGGCCAGTCGCTCTCTGGCGCGGGACAGGTGTGGCTGAGAGTCCAGTCTCGCTCGCCTGCTGACCCCAGCACACCCTCGTGGGCCTGAGAGGCCCCGCGCTGTCCTGTCCGGAGCACAAGTTCCCAGAGCAGTTTCCAAGCCGCTCTGAGTTTCGCCACACCCCCCACAATGGCGCCCGGCCGGCCGCCCCCCGGCGTGGGGCATCCATGGCCGAGAGACACCCACCGCTGGCCAGCGCCGTTCTCCGCCACCCCCCTGCCCCGCCGCTGTCCCAGGATCCTCCGTGGGGGCTCCCTGGGCGCCAGCTGCCACCGTGTGTCCGTAGAATTGAGCCTCCGCGGCGCTGCAACTCCCGGGATAGTAGAAGGTGCGCGCGTGCGGTCTGCTTCTTCTTTCCTTCTTCTTTGTTGGAAGTCACCCGTCACTGGTGCCGG
This sequence comes from Erethizon dorsatum, assembly GCA_028451465.1. Taxonomy (NCBI): domain Eukaryota; kingdom Metazoa; phylum Chordata; class Mammalia; order Rodentia; family Erethizontidae; genus Erethizon; species Erethizon dorsatum. Next base: position 14,777,183 of record CM051836.1, read on the forward strand.
GGGTCCCAGATTGCGCTTCAGAACTTTTCTGGGTTTCGGGGAGGCATCTCCCCCCCTCCTGCGCTTTCCGGGTCGCTATATTCCTGTGTTCCAATGGTAACTTTTAGAGAGAGTTTTGCTGCCTGCTTCTTACTCATCCGCCATCTTGAGGTCCTCCTCACTTTGTTTTTCTGATGTGAGATTTTACTGCTATAAAATTCTCTCTTAGGACTGTTTTCATTGCATCCCATAAGTTCCAGTATGTGGTACTGGCATTATCATTTAATTGTAGATACTCTTTAATTTCTTCTTGAATTTCGTCTGTGACCCATTGTTGTTCAGGAGGATGTTATTTAATTTGTATGTGTTTATGGGGTTTTTATGGAGTTCTTTTGTCATTGATTTCTGATTTCATTGCACTATGGTCTGATAATATGCATGAGATAATTTCAGTTCCTTTGCATTTACTTAAGCAAGTTCTATGAGCTAATATGTGGTCTATTTTGGAAAGCACTCCATGCACAGTTGCGAACAATGTGTATTCTGATGTTGTGGGGTGAAACACTCTATAGACATCTACTAAGTCCATTTGTTCACAGGTTTGGTTCAATTCTGATATTTCTGTGTTGATTTTTTGTCTAGTTGATCTCTCTATTTGTGTGAGTGGTGTATTAAGGTCCCTCATTACAATTGTGTTAGTGCTTACTTGATTTTTTATGTCCATTAATATTTGTTTTATATAGTTGGGTGTGCTGGTATTTGGTGCATATATACTTGTTTGTTATCTCTTGCTCTTGGAATTTTTCCTTAATGAGAATGTAGTGACTTTCTTTGTCTCTTTTTTTTCTTTTTTTTTTTTTTTGTGGGTACCGGGGGGTTGACCTCAGGATCTCGTGCGCCAGGAGGCGCCTGTGCTGCTGAGCGATATCACCGGCCCCTTTTTCGTATGTGGGTTCCAGGAGTCGAACTCGGGCCCTTGCGCTTGCCGGGCAGGCGCTTAAGCCGCTGAGCCATCTCACCGGCCCTCTTTGTCTCTTTTGATCAGTCTTGAGTTTATTTTGTCTGTAAATAGAATAGCTACCCCTCCTTTTTTCTGGGTTCCTATCACATAAAGTACTTTTTTTTCCATCCTTTGAATTTCAGTCTATAAATTTCTTTTTGCATTGAATATGTTTCTTGTATACAGCATATAGTTGGCTCTCATTTCTTGATCCATTCCACTAGTCTGTTTTATTTGACTGGCGAATTGGGACCTTTTGTATTGATGGTTGTAGCTGATATGTATTGGTTTATCCTTGTCATATTATTTTCCTGTTGTTGGTTCCCTGTCTTTACCTTCTATTTAATTGCTTGCCTTGCCTGGCGGATTCTTTCTATTGGTGTTCTTGGGATTGTAGTTTTCATTATCTCTTTCTAAAATATCCTTCAGAATATTTTGTAGAGCTGGTTTGGTGGTGATGAATTTCTTCAGTTGTTCTTTGTCATGAAAGGATCTTATTTCTCCATTGATTTTGAAAGATAGTTTTGCTGGGTATATCAATATGGGTGGAGGTGGTTTTCTTTCAGGACTTGAAATACTTCACTGGACGCTCTCCTTGACTTAAGGGTTGATGTTGAGAAGTCTGCTGTGATTCTGATGGGCTTTCTTTTACAGGTGGTTTGTTTCTTTTCTCTAATAGCTTTTAATATTCTGTTCTTGTGCTGAATTTCTGGTATCTTGATTATTATATGCCTTGGTGTAGTTTTATTTTGGTCATGGCTAAGTGGATTTCTATATGCCTCACTTATTTGTATGTCAAATTCTTTTTCCATGCTTGGGAAGTTTTCTGCCATTACTTTGGTGAACAAGTTTTTATTGCATTTGCTCTGTCTCCTGCTTTCTCATTGACTATGATCCATCTTATGTTGTATTTCTTTGAATCATCTTTCGGTTTTTGGGTTGATTTTTCATGGTCCCTTGCTATTTTTAAGAAATCTTTCTTTCATGATTGCTAACTCCAATCCTGTCATCTATGTCTACTATTCTGTTCTTACCTTGGTTCAATTGGCTGCATATACTTTCAATGTAATTTTTAATCTCCTGGATATCTGTGTCATGGATTCCATGTCTTTCCTATGTTGGTCATTCATGGTTTCCATCATTTTCCTAAGCTCCTCTATTTTTTAAATCTGTGTCTACTCTAGATTCTCTGAATGAGTCCTTCATTTTGATTGTTATCTCTTTTTTCTTTTTTTACCTGAGAGATTATTGCTGATCTGATTTTCTGTGTAACCTCATTCTTCTGTTTTTTTTTTTTTTTTTACTTCTGCTGCTGCCATTTTAGAAAATTCAGGTGGGTGACTTCTGATTTTCTCCAGACTTACCCTGTGTGGGTTGGAAGTCTGGGATTGCATTTTGCTTCTCTGTCTAATCTAATTATCTTTTAAAGAGACTGAAGTCATATGAAAACTTCCTTTACGTTTTGGGGAAGCTCTTTATTCCTTTGTGTAGATACAGATTTTCATCTCATGTCTTTTTCCTGCTGTCTGAAGAATTTCCTTTCAAACTTTTAAAAGTGTGAGTGTGTTGGTCCTGAATTCCTTCAGCTTTCATATATCATTATTATAGAATTCTAAATTCACAGTGTTTTTTTTTTCTTTTCTTTTCTCATTAAGTATTGTTTTAATAACATAAATTTATGGGCTACAGTGTGGTAATTTGATACATGTATAGTGTATAATGGCCAAATCAAGACAGTTAACATTTCTATCTCCTTAACTATTTAAAATTTTTTGATTAGCATGTCATAATGTTTATGGACACAACATATGTATATAATGTATGCTGATCAAATCAGATAATTAACATTTCCATCTTCTTATCATTACTTTGTGTTTGGAGCCCTCAGTTTCCTCTCTTCTAGTTATTTATAAAATATATAGTAGGTTTTTGTGAAGTATAATTACTCAACCACAGTGTCTTGTCTTTCAGTACTTTAAAGATGGTCCTACACTATCTTCACACTTTCATTTTTCTTAGTAAAAAATCTATCTTCATCCTTGTCTTTGGTTCTCTGTTCCTAACATGTCTTTTTTCCTCCAGATTCTTTCTTTACTCCTATTAGCACTGTTTTTGGATGATTAGATTATGTGTGTGCTTTGGTATACTTTTTTTCTCATATATGTTTTTTAAAATTTATTTTTCTGAGAAAATTAATTGATACATAACCATACATATTTGTTAGTAATTGTAATATTTCTGGAGAACAGTGTGGCATTTCAGTACCATGTTTACATTGTGCAATGATCAGATCAGGATAATTAGCATATCAAACATCTCTGAGATTTATAATTTCTTTATGTTGGTCTATCAGTTAGGGTTCACTGGAGGAACAGATTTAAAATAAAATATATATGTATCATTATATAAAGGATTTACAAGGGAGGCTTACAATGGCTGCCTGCGGAATTGGGGGTGGAAGGATGCAAAATGGCTGTGTGTGCACTGGAGAGCAGGAGGACCCAGTCCAAGGTTACGGGTGTGGAGCTCTCTGGAGAGCCTGGTGTGAGTCTGCACTGGAAACCTGAAGGGTCTATACTGGAAGGCTGAAGAATCTGCCCTTCGATGTCTGAAGGAACTTGAGACAAATGTCCAAAGGGGAAGACTGGAGCTCCTTCAAAGAAGAAAAGGGAAGATTTCCTTCTTTCCCTTTTTTTTCCATCCAGGCTACAAGCCTATTGGTTGGTGCCACTTGCATCATTCCTCCTCAGTTTTTGGCCTATGTGTCAATCATCCACAGATACCCAGAGCTAGGCAGCTCTTACTTAATTAACTCAAGTTGACAAGGCACAGTTCACAATCACAGGAATGTTCAAAATTCTCTCTACAAGCTATTTGTTTTATTTTAAAGAGTAAAAAAAGAATAGAACAAAATTTCAAAACAACATAATAGGAGCATAACAATGGTTAATGCATTACATATTGTTATCTTTAAATTAGTTACTCAGGGTACAAGTTATCAGCATTCAATTGTCTAAACAATATTTTTCCTTTTGAAAAATATTTTCCCATGTCAATTGTAGATTTTGGATCTTATTTACTCTTTCAGTTTCTCACACTAGGGAGATAATACAATGTTTACAAATGTGCATCCGGTTTATTTCACTTATGAGTATTTTCTTGAGTTGCATCCATTTACCTATAAAAGTTTTCAGTTTATCTTTCTTTATGGCTGAGTAGTACTCCATTGTATAGAAATACCACATCTTTCTTATCCATTCCTCGGTTAATGGACATTTGGGTTGTTTCCATGATCTAGCTATTACAAATTGTGCTGCTATAAACATGGGTGCACATATATTGCTGTGGTACAATGTTTTTAATTCTTCTGGGAAGATACCCAGAAGGGGAATAGCTGGGTCAAATGGGACCTCCAATCCTAGTTTTTTGAGGAGTCTCCACATTGATTTCCACAGTGGCTGCACCAGTTGACACTCCCACCAACAGTGGAGAAGGGTTCCTTTTTCCCCATAGCCCCTTCAGCATTTGTTATTAGTTGATTTCTTGATAATAGGGTGAGATGGAATCTCAGTGTTGTTTTAATTTGCATCTCTCGAATGACCAGTGATGTTGAACATTTTTTCATATATTTATTTGCCATTTGTATTTCTTCATCTGAGAAGTGTGTATTCATCTCAGATGCCCATTTTTGGATTGGGTCTTTAAATTTGGGAGGTCTGATTTTTTGAGTTCTTTATATGTTCTCGATAGTAATCCTTTGTCTGAGGAATAGCTGGCAAACATTTTTTCCCACATTGTGGGTTGTCTCTTCACTCTGTTGGTGGTTTCTCTTGCTGTGCAAAAGCTTTTTAATAAGATGAGATCCTAATTGTTGATTCTTTGTGATAGTTCCTGTGCCATTGAGGTTTTATTCATAAAGTCTTTGCCTACACCAATGTCTTCAAGAGTTTTACCTATCTATTTTCCAGGAGATTTAATGTTTCTGTTTTAATATTTAGGTCTTTGATCCATTTTGAATTTAGTTGAGTGCATGGTGAAAGATATGGGTCTAGTTTTAATCTTCGGCATATGTAGAGCCAGTTTTTCCAGCACCATTTATTAAAGAGGCTATATTTCTTCCAGTGAATGTGTTTGACACCTTTGTTAAAGATTAGGTGGCTTAGTATGTCTGGAGTTGTTTCTGCATCTTCTAATCTGTTCCATTGATCTTTGGGTCTGTTTTTTTGCCAGTACCACGCTGTTTTTATCACAGTAGCTTTATAGTATAATTTCAAATGAGGGATTGTGATGCCCCCTGCCTCTACAAGCTATTTTTAAGTATTTGATTAATTGTTGCCAACCATAGCTATCCTACTGTGCTATAGAACATTAGAAGTTATTTCTCCGATTGGCCTGCACCCTTGTATCTATTAGTCATTCTCTCCCACCACTCTCTCCTCCCCTATACCCTTCTGTGCCTCTGTAAAGTTCTCTTCATGTTTCTTTTGTTTGGGGTGTGCTGAGCTTCTTGGATCTCAGGGCTTATAGTTTTCATAAATTTTTTTGTTTTGGTACCAGGAGTTGAACTCAGGACCTTGCGCTTGCCAGGTAGGTGCTTATGCCACTGAGCTATATCCCTGGCAGTTTTCGTAAGTTAAAAAATATTTTTATTACTTTTTCAGTTTTTTCTTTCTGGCCCCTTTCCTATGGGGATTTCAGTTACATGTGTAATAGCCCTCATGTCCCATAGATTACTATGCAGTAGATACCGTGTTTATTTTTCCAGGCTTTTACTTTGTGTATTTTCATTTTGTATAGTTTCTGTTGCTATATCTTCAATTTTACTAATATTCGCTTCCACAATCTCTAGTCTGCTCTTAATCAAATTCACGGTACTTTTCATTTTAGATATTGTAATTTTCATATCTAGAAATTTGATTTCAGTCTTTAAAAATATCTTCTATGAGCCTATTCAATTGTTTGAATATATAGGATATAGTTATAATGCTTGGTTTAATGTCTTTATCGGCTAATTCTAATACACTATTTGTGTTAGTTCTGGGATCATTTTGATGAATTACTCTTTCTCTTTATTACAGATCTTTTTTTCCTGCTGCTATGTGTTTCTGTATGACCGTATTAGATGCCAGGCATTATGAATTTTATCACTTTAGATTCTAGATAGCTTTGTTTTCCTGAAATATTCTGTTATTTTGAATATAAGTTATCTTTAAATATTCTTGAGTTTTGCTCTGGGATACAGCTAAGCTACTTGCAAACAGTGTTATCCACCCTCAACACACCCAATCCATGCTGGAGATTGAATTCTAGGGCTTCAGGCACACTAAGCAAGTGCTTCGCAAATAAACTAGCTCTAGAAACAGTTTAATCATTTCAGTTCTTTTAAGATTTGTTAAGCAGCATCTAGTCAAGGGTCAGTGAGTTCTATTAAGGCAAGACCCTTCTCAACTACCCTCCATGAGCTATGAGATTTTTCCAATCTCATTGGAAGGAGCAGGAACTATTTCTGGCCTAGAGTGAATGCCAGATATTCTTTCTCCCAATCCAGTGATGGCAAACCTTTTAGAACTTTTGATGATAACAAGCAGCCTGCTGTGTCATGCGTGCCATAGGTTCACCACCACTGCTCTAATCCTTTCAGGTGGTCCTTTCCCAGCTTGGGTAATTTTTTCACATGCATGCAATAAATGCATTCAGTACTCTGCTGAATACTCCAGATACCCTCTGCAGGGCTTCAGGTTCTCTCTCGATGCACTTTATTTTCTCTTGCACTCTCTCCTAAACTCTAGCCACTGTGGACTTCAAGGACTCTCAACTCTGTATTCTCAATGCCAGGAGTTTGCTGGGCTCTGCCTGGGTTGCTTGCCCCTTGTGCCATAACTTGGAATCTCTCATAAGACAATAGCCTGGGATAATCGAGGGCTCACCACCTTTGTTTTCAGTTCTTGGGTATAAGTGTGTTTCCTGTCCAGTGTCTTAAAATTTTTTGATTCATATATTTCGTCTGTTTTTTTTAGTTGTTTTAGGTGGGAGGATAAATCTAGTTCCTATTACTCTATTTTGGCCAGAAGTAGACGTTTTTCTGTAAGCTTGAGAAATTTAAGAAATAATTCTTTTTTATTTTATTTTAAAGAGAAAAAAATAGAAAAAAATTTCAAAACAACATAATAAGAGGGTAACAATGGTTAATACATTACATATTGTTATCTTTAAATTAGTTACTCAGGGGTACAAGATATCAGCATTCAATTGTCCCAACAATATTAGCACAAACCTTTAAGAAGTAATTCTAATTCAATAAAAACAGGAGACCAGTGATCCAGGGAGAGACAATGGCCACTTGGAATTGGTTGGTGACAGTAGAGTTGGAAAAAAGTGATGCATCAGGGATTTGTTTTGGAAATTGTCTCAGCTTGGGTGCTATAACAAAACGCCATGGGGTGGGTAGCTTAAGTAATGTATATTTATTTCCCACAGTTCCAGTGCCTGAGAAATCCAGAGTCGAGATGCTGGGTGACTCCCTTTCCCCATGTGGTGGGGAGTGGGAAGAAGCAAGGCTATCATATCTCATCTCAGAAGAGCTCTAATCCCATCATAAGAGCTCTACTCTTCTGACTTCACCTAAGCCTAATCTCCAAAAGCCCCACCTCCAAATGCCATCCCATTGTCACATTGTGGCTTTGGGCTTCATTATGTGAATTTGACATGGGTGGACATAATTTAGTCCACATTGGAAATAGAATTTATAAGACTGACTGATGGAGTAGATGGTCGGGAAGGGGTGAAAGCCTTGGAATGAAGGACTCAAAATTTCACATCCTCCCTTCCTGTTTGTCTCTGTCAACCTAAAGAATAAATAAAAAGTGTGACTTTAAAAACGAGTTTAATTGTAAACAGCCGGGTATTGCAATGTGGATCCTGGTTGCTATGGCAACTATGGATTAATTTGAGGAGGTTGAGGTAAGGGGAAGCCTTTCAAGACAAAGGGATGAGCAGCAGCCAAGTAATTCTGAAACAAAGAGAACACTGGTTCCAGGGGCTTGCCCCAGGAATCGATGTCAGTTTATTAGTAGATCCGATGTATCAAACAAGTGCTCCTGTGTGTCTGGCTAGCTGTCCTTCTGACTAAAGTAGCACAGTGAAGTTTCAAAGTCTTTGGTGGAAGTGCTTGTTGCAGGCTTATGTGTGTAGAGTCTTTCGGAGAGTCTTTGTAATAGCTCTTATCAAAGGCATGTGGGCGTGCGGGCCCTGCCTTCTTAGCCTCCTGACTCTATTTTGTCTGCGTTTGATACAAATGACTACTTCATGATGTTGACAGCTTTCATACCTCCTGGGGTTTTGACTCTACCATTGATTTAATGTCTAGAAATATGGTGTTTCAAGAACGTGCTTCCTAAAGCCAAATGGCACCATCCAGGTAACATTTCCTTATGGGAAAGCCAGATGCTCATGAAGTATTTCTTAATTTAAATTTTATTTTTTATTACATATTAATTGCACACGTTAGTGGGGTTCCCTGTGATAGTCCCATATATGCATACAATGTACGTTGATCATTTCCAGCCACCCTTCTTCCACCCAACCCCCAAATGCTTTCCTATCTCTAGTTGTTGTTATTCTACTTGCGGGTTGACTTTCTTCAGTTTCCACGTATGAGAAAGTACTTGCAGTACTTGACTTCTTTGTGCCTGACTTATTATTTTTTTAATATATATATATATTATTTTATTTTATTTTATTTACTTTTTTTTGTGTGTGTGGGTACCGGGGGTCGACCTCAGGACCTCGCGCGCCAGCAGGCACCCGTGCCGCTGAGCGATATCACCGGCCCTTTTTTCGTATGTCGGTTCCGGGAGTTGAACTCGGGTCCTCGCGCTTGCCAGGCAGGCGCGTGCGCCGCTGAGCCATCTCATTGTCCCGTGCCTGACTTATTTTACTTAACACTATGTCCTTTAGCTCTGTTCATTTTCCTGCCAATGACAGGACTTCATTCTTCTTTATGGCTGAATAAGCTTTCCCAGCATCATTTATTGAAAATGTTGTCCCTACTACAATGTGTGCTTTTGGCACCTTTGTTGGAATGCATGGCTTTATTTCTGGGATCACCATTCTGTTCCATTGGTCAATGTACCTGGTTTAATACCAATTACATGCTGCTTTGTTTACTATGGCTCTGTAGTATGCCTTGAAATCAGGCATTGTGATGCCTCCAGTCACCTCCTCCTCTTCCTTCTCCCTTTTCTCCTCCTCCTCCTCCTCCTTCTCTTCTGTCTCCTCCTTCTCTTCTCCTCCTCCTCCTCCTTCTTCTTCTCCTTCTTCTTCTAATGGTGATGTGTGGGATTGAACCCAGGGCCTCACACATTCTAGGCAAGTGCTGTATCACTGAGGTACATCCCTAGCCCTCCAGCTTTGTTCTTTTAGCTCAAGATTGCTTTGGATATTAAGGGTCTTTTGTATTTCCAGATGAATTTTAGGATTGTTTTTCCAGTTGGATGAAGAGTATCATTGGTATTTTGATGGGGATTATATTGAATCTATAGATTATTTTGAGTAGTGTAGGCATTTTAACAATATTGATCCTTCCAACTCATGAACATTGGATGGAATTCTACCCATTCTTGTGTGTGTGTCTTCTTCAGTTTCTTTCACTGGGTAGAAGTCTTTTCATTGTAGATGTCTTTTACTTCCTTAGTTACATTTATCCTTAGGTATTTTACCATTTTTGTAGCTATTGTGAATGGGGTTTTTTCTCAGCAAACTCATTATCGGTGTATAGAAAACCATTGATTTATGTGTTGGTATTGTATTCTGTTATTTTACTGAATTTATCAGTTCTAATAGTCTTGTGGTAGAGTCTTTAGGTTTTTCCTTTTTTTTTTTTTTTAGGATTTTTCTATGTATAGAATTATATCATTTGCAAACGGATAATTTGACTTCCTCCCTTTCTATTTGCATGCCTTTTATTTCTTTCCCTTGCCTAATTGCTTTGACTAATTCTTCTAGTACTGTATTGAATAAGAGTGGTGAAAGTGGGCACTCTTGTCTTGTTCTTTTTTTGTTGTTGTTTTTGTTTTTTGTGGGTACCGGGGGTCGACCTCAGGACATCGTGCCAGCAAGCGCCCGTGCCACTGAGCGATATCACCAGCCCATTTTTCGTCTGTGGGTTCTGGGAGTCAAACTTGGGCCCTTGCACTTGCCAGGCAGGTGCTTACACCGCTGAGCCATCTCACCAGCTCTCTTGTCTTGTTCTTGATCTTAGAAGAAATGTTTTCAGCTTTTCCCCAGTCAGTACTGTGCTGGGCGTGAGTTTGACATATCCAGCCTTTATTATTTTGAGCTGTGATTCTCTAAACCTAATCTGTTCAGGGCTTTTATCATGAAGTGATGTTAAATTTGATGAAATTCTTTTCTGTATTGTTGAAATGATTATATGACTTTTATCCTTTATTGTGTTGATGTTAGGGGTTTATGTTTATCGATTTGTATGTTTATTGATTTGTATATGTTGAATATGTTTGTATTTGTATTGTTGTATGTGTTGTATATGTTGTATATGTTGAATCATCCTTATATCCCTGAAATGGAACCAACTTGATCATAGTGTCTGATCTTTTTGATGTCTTGTTGAATTTAATGGGCTAATACTTTGCTGAGAATTTTTGCATGTATGTACATCAGGTCTATTGGTATATATTGTTTTCTTGTCTCTTTATCAGATTTGGGCAACAAGGTAATGTTGGCTTTGTAGAATGAGTTTGGAAGGGTTCCTTCTCTTTTAATTCTATGGAGTAGTTTGAGAATAATAGGCATTAGTTCTTTAAAAGTTTGGCAAAATTCAGCCGTGAAGTGACTGAGTCCTGGGCTTTTCTTTTTTGGGATACATTTTTTTAAATTGCTGGTTCAATCTCATTACTTTTTATTGGCCTATTCAGGCTTTTTATATTCCCTTGGTTCTATTTTGGTGGTACTGAGATTGAACCCAGGGTTTTCAAAGTGAGCTACATCCCCAGACCCCTGTGGTGCTTTAACTACTGGTCAACTTGTAACACCCGGCTGAACTGAATCAGCGTGGTGCTGGGTGTGGAAGGCCCACCTGAGGGTTGTTGCTAACAGCATAAAGGGAGAACTGGAGGGAAAGATGGTGTGCTGTTGATCCTCCTGGAGAAGTTTGTCATGTTGGTTTTCCTGACATGAACTCAGCTGTTCCCATCATCGGAAGAGCTTGGGTCCTTGCTATCACTGAGGATGGCTGTGGTTCTCTTTGGGGGAGCTCTGGTCCTTACCTTGCATGTTGCTTCCTGGACCCAGTGCAGATCCCTCAGCCTGCTGGCACAGATCCTTCATCCTGCTGGTGCAGACTTTCTAGCTTCCACCACTGACCTTTGGGCCTTCCCAGTGCAGGTCCTTGGTACAGACTTGCATGAGACATTGTTGTGGGCTCTAGGCCTCCAGCTGGACTTGTGGAGGACATTGCCATGGGCTCTAGGTCTTCAGCTGGACTCGTGCAGGACATTGCTGTGGGATCCAGGCCCTTGGCTGGATTCTTTGTGTCTCTAGTGTATGGACAGATCTCTGGTACTCTTCTGTATTTGACTCTTTGGGTGAATATTATAAAATAATGCTATAAATTATGTGTCCTGTATTAAATCTATTCCCTTGTAAACCTTGACTGCCCCCACCCTCCACCTTTTTCTAGAAATTTACTTCTTTTAAGACAGGGTCCCAGTAAGTCAGTAAATTGCCCAGGTTAGGCTAAAACTCGTGATCGTCCTGCCTCAGCCCCCAAGAATAGTGGGATTATAGGCATGTACCACCACATTCAACACTCTTGGTTCAATTTTTGTAGGTCTTATGTGTCCACAACTTTGTCCTTTTCTTATAGGTTTTTTAGTTTATTACCATGTAGTTTTTTAGAATAATCATTACTTACCCCTTATATTTCTGTAGTACCAGTTGTAATGTCTCCTTTTAGCTCTAGTTTTATTTATTTGTGTCTTTTCTTTTTTTTTTCTTGGTTAATCTAGCTAAAGATTAGTCAATTTTTTTATCTTTTCAAAGGACCAATTGTTTGTTTCACTGATCTTTTGTATTGTTCTTTTAGACTATTAATTTCTGCTCTGATATTTGTTATTCCTTTCCTTTTCCTAATTTTGAATTTGTCTTGTTCTTGCTTTTCTAAGTCCTTGAGATACATCATGAGGTAGTTTAATTGAAATCTTTCTACTGTTTTTTTTTTTGGTGTGGGCATTCAATGCTATACATTTATCTCTTAGTACTGAAATTGCTGGATCCCATAAGTTTTGGTATATTGTGTTATTGTTTCATTTGTTTAGAGAAAATTTTAAATTTCCTTTCTTGCCTCTAAGTGGCCCGGTTCAGTGTGCATGTATTTGTACAATTTCTAAAGTTTATTTTTGTAGTTGACTTCTAGTTTTATTCCATTTTGGTCACAAAATATATGTAATATGATTTCATATTACATTTGTAATATGAAATCATATTACAAAATGTATGATTTTGTTTTTGAATTTATTAAGACTTGTTTGGTGGCCTGTTATATGGCCTAGTCTAGAAAGAGTGCCACTCACAGATGAAAAGAACGTGTGTTCTGCAGTGTTGGGTGGAATGTTTTATAAATGTCTGTTAAGTCCATTGATTAATACTGGTAATATAGTTCAACTCTGATGTTTGTTTGCTGAGTTTTTTCTGGCTGATCTATCCATTGATGAGAATAGGAAGCTGAAATTTACCACTATCATTGTATTGGAGCCTACATCTATCTTTGGATTTAATAGTGTTTGTTTGTTGGGTGCTCTGCATTTAGGTCCATATAAATTTATAATTGTTATATCATACTGTGAATTGATCCCTTGATCATTAATATAGGGCCACTTTTTGTCTTAGAGTTATTTTTCTTAAAGTCTACTTTGTCAGTTATAACTGTAGGTACTCTTATTTTGTTTTGGTTTCCATTTGCTTGGAATATCATTTTTTATCTTTTCACTTAAAGTCTGTGTGTGTTTTTGCTAGCGAAGTGAGTTTCTTATAGGTAGAATATTGTTGCATCTTGTTTTTCCACTCTTCAGCCAGTCTATGTCTTTTATTGAAGGATTTAGCATGTTTACATAAAAAGTTATTATTGATAAATTAGGGCTTGTTCTTATCATTTTGATTTTCTTCTAGTTGTTCTTTCCTTCCACTCTTGTTCATCTTTGTGTTTTGATGATTTGTCATGTTGATAATTCTTTTCTATTTCTCTTTTGTGTATATTCTTCTAGTGGGTTGTGTACCTTCACATACTATCATGATGGTAGTTATCTTTTTTTATTGTTGTTTTTCATTTCTGGATACAGGACTCTTTTAAGCATCTTTTTAAGGCACAAGACAATAATGAGACAATAATGTTAAGTAGGATAAATTAGACACACAAGTTCAAATATCACATGGTTTCTCTTACACGAGGAACCCAAAATATAAATAATTAAAAGAGAAAAATAAATAGAAAATAGGAAACAGAGAGGTAGATCTTTTGCAAATAGGAAGGAGACTAAGAGACGGAAGGAGGGAGAAGGGAAAGAATGAGAAGAGAAAGTAAAAAGAATTAAGATGTGTTATGTACATGTACCCACTCCCCACAATGAATATAATAATTATGTACTACAAACATGTACTAATAAAAATTAAAAAATAAAATATTAAGTGGGAAAAAAAGGGCTGGTCTGGTGGTCATGAATTCCTTCAGGTTTTCTTGTGTTGTTGGGTATCTTGGTTGGCAGTCATTTTGGTTCATGACTTGGAATACATTATATTTTCTCCAGGCCCGTGAGGTGTTTGCTGAGAAATACTCTGTTAGTCTGATGCAGATATCCTGAAATGTTTTCTCTTACAGATTTAAACAATTCTTTCTCTTGTATTTTTGACAGTTTGACTGTAGTATGTTTTGGTGAAGATCTTTCCTGGTCATTTCTATTTGGGGTCCTGAGAAATTCCTATACATGGATGTCCATTCTTTCTCAAGTTTGGGGAGTGGGTTTCTGCTCTTATCTCATTGAATACTCTTTCCACGTCCTCAATATTATTCTCCTCACCATCAGGTGTTTAATGGTGCCCCCAATGGTCTTGAATGCTCTTTTCTGTCACCTCCACTGCCTCCCTTCTCTTTCTTTCCTTCCTTTCTTTCTCCCTCCCTTCTGTTTTTTCTTCCTCCTTCCCTTCTTTCCTTTCCTTTCCTTCCCTTCTTCTGCCTTCCTTCTTTTTTTTCCTTCCTCCCATCCATCCATCTGACTGGAATATTTCAGAAGACCCGTCCTTGAGTTTAGACACTTTTCTTCTGCTTTATCTAGTTTGTTATTGAGGCTTTCAACTTTGTGTTTTGACTTATTGAGTTCTTTATTTCCAAGATTTCTTTTTCTTTTAAAACAGGTTCTCACTATGTAGCCAAGACTGGCCTCGAACACATGTCAACCCTCCTGCTTCAGCCCCTCAAGTGTTGTGATTACAGGCATGTGCCACCACACTTGGTTTGTTTTGTTCATTTTCAAAGTCTCTATCTCTTTGTTGAATTTCTCATTCATACCTTGCATTATCATCTCCGTTTCAATCAACTGTTTTTCTGTATTCTCTTAATATCATTGAAATTTTTTAGAATTGTTCTTTTAAAATCGTTTTTTTTTTCCCTTTGGTTTTTTTTTTTTTTTTTTTTTTTTTTTTTTTTGAGACAGGGTCTTGCTATGTAGTGCAGGCTGACCTTGAACTTGCTTATGTAGTCCAGGCTGGGCTCAAACTCACTGCCTCAGCCTCCTGAGTGTTGGGAATATAGGCGTGCACCACCACGCCCGGCTTGTTCTTTTAAATTCTTTATCAGGTATTTCATCTTTATTAATGTCTTTGGGATCTGTTGGTAGAGAGTTACTATGCTCTTTTGGAAGCATCATATTACCTAGATCTTTCATATTTCTTGTGTGCCTACATCGAGACTTGCACATCGGGTGACTCAGGTTTCTCCACCACTTTTACGGGGTAGCCTTCTTAAGTAAGCAGCTTTCCTCTGAAGATGTGTCTTGCAGTGTTGGCTTGTTATACAGTGTTGATTTTATTTCCAGCTGGGCACTGTAGTGTGGTCTCCACTTTGGGCAGAGTGCGTACATGTAGTGCCTACTACAGTGAGAGAGAAGCTCACTGTCTCCGTGGGCCATGCATGAGTGGGGACACTGCAGCAGTGCAGGTAGTTGCAGTCTGGCCAGCAGTGAGTGTGGGTGATCTGTGTGTGGCTACTTCTAGGTGCGAGCTCTGGCCCCTACTGAGCAAGGGGATCTCCCCAGGAACTGCTGTGGCTGGCTGTGCTACAGTGAGGGCCGCGGGCACGAGTGGCTCTAGCAGTGGTGAGGGATCTAATCACTTGTCTTCTGGCCACTCAGTTTCAGTGTGGACCCAGGAACCCCATGGGGAGAGGGAGAGGCAGGAGCCGCGCAGCCCTTCCGTGGAGCTCACACACAGTGCACTCAGACAAGGCGGGGTGTGCAGTGGTCCCCGGAATCGTGTAGGTGGCCTGGCAGCGGAAATTGTAATATCATCTCTGCTGTTTTAGTGGCAGTGCACACCAGGTGTGGGGCCATGGCTGGAGTGGCACAAAGTTGCTCTTGGCTGCCCTGGCTGTGCATCCAAGGATGGTGACACCTTGAGCCTTGGAGCTGCTCAAGTCTTGCTCAGGAGCAATGACCTTTGCTCCCTGCCCTGGCAGCAACACGTGCCTGAGCCGGGTGCGGTGCAGAGTGGGCCTGAGAACCACACGGGCCTTCGGACCTAGGACTGGTACAAGCTCCCTTGTGGCCTGCTATGCCCTTGGTCTCAGATCTTGTCCTCCCTGATCTGGTTCTCAGGTGGTGCCCCCCATCCCCCTCTGTGTCACAACACCCATCCTCTACCGTGCAGGGCACCAGTGAGCTTAGGTCACAGTTACTTTCCTGGACTAAATGGTTTTTTTTTTAGGCAGTTCCTCCCTGTGCCAGTGTAGTGTGTTGTCTGTGGGGTCCCAGAGATGAGAATATGCAGGGGCTTCTGACCCCTAGAGTGACCCAAACTCAGAAATAGGTCCCTTCTGTTCACTTGGAGATGACGTGAGATTCTTTGCCTAAGCCAGGCTACTGAGCAGATTGAAGGTTACTTATCTAAGTGGGCTGCAAGCCTGGGAAGTCTGTTGACCTTTCTCATAGCTAGGACTGCCGGCATCTGCACTGATGGGGTTTCCCGGGGCTCTTTCTTTCCCTCCTGCCCCTGCAAAGCAGGGAGGCAGATTCTGGGGTGTTTTGTTCTTTCTTTCTTTCTATGCTATTGTCCCAGACTTCTGAATCTTACAAGGCTCCAGTTACAAGAGAGCTTGCTGATGTCCAGTATTCTTTCCTGGTCACTCACCTTGAAGCACCTGTGTACACCTCTTACTTTCGGTCATCTTTGTGGAGCATGAGGTGAATGCTGAGTATCTTAATTCTACCATCTTGAAATTTTCTCATATAGTCTTGATTAACTGTCCATTTCTTTATGCGTCGTGCACTGAAATGTACTGCCTGGTCCATGTAATGAAACCATTGTTCCTCTGGGAAAACACTTGCTTTTCAGTTGCATAGCGAACCCCCAAATTTTTGCTTTTTCATAGACAGTGTTTAGGTTTGGTAAAACCTCCCCATTACCTCTAATTTTTAGGGGTCAATATTCTTTTTTGGGAAAGACTCCCATGATGCCCACCTAAAAAGTCTTCGTGGTGGGGCTCTTTATTAAGAATGTTATGTTGGATGAGTCAGTAACAGGTCTTTTCTTATTAGCCTTTGAAAGGCGAATCTGGCTCAGTCAAAACAGACATCTTTTCCCTTCCTTTCTTTCCCTTTCCCCCTATTCTAGTTCCTTTTAGTTATGAAATTTTGTTTTACTTTTTTTCCAAAAAAAAAAAAAAAAAAGCATCTCAAAGAGGACTGAGGGATGAGAGTCTTCAGCCAATGATGTCGGGCCAGGCTCTTGATCACAAAGCAGACAAAGGTTGAATTTGTAGGAACCTGTGATAGGCTCAACGTGCAATGATGGGCTAGGCCATTAGGCTTTGTTTGCTGGAATTTTAATTTAAGAAATACCAAGAACACTGATGTTGTAAGGTCTTACAATGGCCTCACATAGAAGCATAACAGGTGACAGTAATGTTTTTAGGCTGACAGGAGTCACTGCAAATGCTTACACTGCAAATGTAGACCTCAGCCCCAGGGATACAGGGCCCGGAATTCTAGGTACAGCTCATGCTCTTGTACAATTTTTCAAATTAATCTCTCAGTGATTCTGGTGCACCTTGTCCAGGACCACATTTTTGACCTTTCGGAAACTAGTTTTGTTTCCTGTAAATCATCTCCACCCCCTCTCCTTCCTCCCCTCCCCCCTCTCCTCCTCTTCCTCTTTCTCCTCCTTTTTTGGCGTGCCTGAGGATCAAATCCAGCACCTTGTTCATGCTAGGTAACTGTTCTGCCACTAAGCTACATCCCCAGCCCCAAGAATAAAAACTTCTATGTGCCCTTTAACTAGATTCCATAACTGTAAACATTTTTGCCACACTTGCTGTCCCTCTGCCTCTCTCTCCACACACAAAGACTTTTATCCTGAACCATTTCAGAGTAGTTTACCTATACCAAGCCCCTTTATTTTAAATCTTTTAGTATGTATATCCTAAGAGCAAGGCTATTCTGTTATACAAAGTACAGTGATCAGATTCAGGAAGTTTAACATTGATGCAATGCTATTTATTACCTGATCTTCACTTCCATATCACCATAACTGATAACATCTTTATACAGTCCAGGATTGAATATCAGGTCAATAATTCTACCTGTCATGGGTCTTTAGTGTCCCATGGACCAGCTTTTGAGAAGCACTGCTGTCCAGCTGGTTGGTAGAGCAAGGCAAGAGACTGAAACTCCCTGAACACAGCTGAAGGCAGGAATGGCAGAGCCCTGAGGGCCAGGACCTTCTGCTGCTTGTTACTGGGCTCCCCTTCGGTGAGGACCAGCATCTACCAGCCTGACCCCTGCAGTGTTTCTGCACTTCCTGATCCCCACTTTGGGCTCCCTCACCTGCCCCGTTTCATTAATTCCGTGGTACTTTCTCCTCCACCTCCATCACTTGAGACAAGTAAGTCTTGAGACAAGTAAGTTTTTATTATGGGCAACTCAGGGTGGGAAAGGAAAGGGAAAGTGAATGGAGAGGAAGAGAGAGAGAGAGAGAGAGAGAGAGAGAGGGGGGGGGGTGATTAGTGAAACAATAAGCCAAGGGTCCTGCTCTTATAATCCACAAACTGCTAAGGGAGGCTGTTATTACTACCAAAAGAAGTAAAGAAGTACTAGGTTCTGTATTTTCGAATGTCCTATTTTGTTTTACTAAGGTATCCACTCTCATGAAGGGTTGTTTTTTTTTTTTTAAAAGAGGTAAAAGGAGGAACTCAGTGCACATGACTGAGGCTGAAAAAATTCCCTATTTAGAAATGTGATACAAAAGCAAAGTCATCATTTCAGATAAAAGTTGACTCCACTTCATGGGGCTGACCTAGGCTTCCAGGCCCTGTGCCACCCCAGGGTGCAAACTGGGCTGCAGAGGCAGGGACCACGGCTGCTCAGGCTGGTACTGGGAAAGGCCCAGACAGTG
Source organism: Erethizon dorsatum (assembly GCA_028451465.1). Classification (NCBI taxonomy): domain Eukaryota; kingdom Metazoa; phylum Chordata; class Mammalia; order Rodentia; family Erethizontidae; genus Erethizon; species Erethizon dorsatum. The sequence continues at coordinate 14,795,835 of CM051836.1, forward strand.
GTTACTTTCCACGAAGCCCAAATGCTCAGCATCACAATCTGGTCCTACTGTGGCTTCCCTTAGGGTTAGGGTTAGGGTTGGGGTTAGGGTTGGGGTTGGGGTTAGGGTGAGGCCTTCACTGACACCCTGCTTGGAGTAGAGGACACCCTGCCCCTACCTGAAATCGCAGAGTTCCATGAAAGATCGGCTGTTAACTTTTTTGAACTCCCCAGTAGAATTTAAGGTCTGTGAGACCAAGCACTATGTTTTCATCACTGTCATATTTCTGGCTTATGGCACAGCAGTTGATGCCCAATAGCTGCTCAATAAAAATCTATTAAGTGAATTAAAAAGAAATATGCTCAGGGCTTCTGATATGTTGAAAATTAAAACAAAAAGAGCAAACTGTGTTGGACAATGTTATGCTTTCTCACATGTATCTTCCTTTCCCCTTCCTACTGTTGTGGAAAACTTAGATTCATTGCACTAACTAGATGTCTGCAGTTTGTCTTCAACTTGTTCCTCATTTTCCCTAGTGAAATGTCCAACTGCTTACAAACTTTAGATCAGGGGTGGCGAACCGATGGCACACGTGCCGCAGTGGGCACACAGAGCCCGTTCTGTCAGCTGTGAGCCATGTCGCCCTGGAAGTTGAGCATTGGGTAACAGTTGTTTCATCTAAACTAAAACCTTGTCTGGCGTGGTGGCGCAGGCCTGTTATCCCAGCACTCAGGAGGCTGAGACAGGAGGATCCCTGTGAGTTGAAGGCCAGCCTGGGCTACATAAGTGAGTTCAAGGCCACCCTGAACTACCTTGATAGTCAGGTTTAATTGCAGTGTTGGCACTTTGTGATAATAAGTGGGTTTTGGGTTGCAGTTTGGGCACTCTGTCTCTAAAAGGTTCGCCATCACTGCTTGAGGTAGTCCACATCCTGGGGTCACTCGGCTCCCCTCTCCTTGTTGGGCACGGTGGCACATGCCTTACAGCTTACTTGGGAGGCTGAGGCCAGAAGATGGCAAGTTTGAGGACAGCTTGGGCAACTCGACCCTGTCTCAAAATTAAAAACAAAATGGTTTGGGGATCTAGCTCAGACCTCCTTGGCTTCAATCCACAGTACTGGGAAACAAAACAAAACAAAACAAAACACAAACCTATTCCCTCTACTTCTTTCCACTTTCATGGCAGTGTCCTCATTGCTTTCTTGTGGGGTCAAGAAATTCTATTGCTTCTCAACCTTTGGTATCCACTTTGTTCTGGAGGGTTCTTATCACAGCCTTCGAGTCCTCACCTTGCTTCCCCACAGGTCTGCCACGATGGAGGCACTCACCAGGGGTTCTTGGCCATTGCTGTCTTCCTGTCTTTCCTCCCAAGCTCTGCCTCTGAATGCGCACTTCTCTTTTAAGGCTGACTCAGACTCCTCCTCTGCGCTTTTTAAGAATAAGGATCGTCCTTACTTTTTGAATCTGTTTTGTTGGCAAGTTTAGATACATGTTTGGATAAGGGAGGGCCAGTGGGTTTTCAGGACTTAAGAGGTCCCTTGTATTCAGAGAATAAGGAGCTAGAGTTTAGATAGAGAATAATATCTGTCACGACCATGACCTGTGTGCATCACAGTTTGCTAAGAACCAAGGCTGAGCCTTTCACCTGCTTTATTCTTCATACCAGTTCTCTCGGGTGGGAGGGGGGGAGTAGGCTTTTTGAATATATTCACTTTGCAGACAGAGAAGCTCAGGTGATCTGAATTTTCCCACAGTCACTGTGCAAGGAAGTGGTGCATCCTTAGGGCCCTGGGAATCTGTTGTGCTTCCTTCCAGAGCTTGAGATGGCAACAGCTACACCTTCTCGAAAGAGGGACCCAGTCACAGGCAACTCTGCATGGTTGGTGCATGCAGCGTGACAAATGCTGCAGCAGTCTTTAAAATGAACTGATGCATAACATAAAGACTTACGTTGCTTAAGCTTTTAAAGGTTTTCTCATGCTGTTCCATAGACTATGAGCTGCCTTTGTGCCATCTACAAAATCATGTATACACTTTCTTATGAGACTGCGTTACTGCGAATATTTAAAAAATTTTTACACTAGTTCTGATGAGGAAAGTTTTAATTTGTAAATAAAGTAAAGTAACCAAGGCTGGAGAAAACTTAGTACGATTTGGTATCTGGGAATCCTCTATTAAAATAAATTTCATTCATAAAAGTAAAAAAAAAAAAAGAATTGATGCTTTCTAATTGCTATCCACAGAGTATGTCTTTCATTAGCTTCTATCATTAATATTGATAACGAGATGATACATAAAAGTAGCCATTTTGTTTATTTAAATAGAATTCAGTACATAAATGACAAAAAGCTAAACAGTACAGGAACGTATAGAATGAAAATCAAGTTTCATTCCCTTGTACTTAGGCTGCCCGCTTTAATCACCAGAGGCAACCACTAGCGGGGTTTCTTGTCTGTCCTTCTGGAAAAATTTCATGTATAAATCAGCATATGTGAATATAGATTTCCTTGGGAAAAAAAACAAAAACCCAAATGGGAGCCTAGTATACACTGCTCTGCATCTTGCTTTCTTCATTTAGAAATGGATTCTGGAGAAGGTTTTATTTCCCACATATAGATTTACTGCATTCACTTCAAAGGCAGCCTAGGATTCTATAGACCGGATGTGCCCATGTTAGAATTAATGAGCAGGCATTTAGATTATTTCCCCTGTTCTGGTATTATGAACAATGCTTTTTTGTGTGTGTGTGTGGGTACTGGGGGTGGACCTCAGGACCTCGCGCGCCAGCAGGCCTCGGTGCCGCTGAGTGATATCGCTGGCCCTTTTTCGTATGTGGGTTCCGGGAGTTGAACTCAGGACCTTGCGCTTGCCAGGCAGGTGCTTACGCTGCTGAGCCATCTCACCGGCCTTGAACAATGCTTTAAAGGGTATATTTGCACAAACTTCTTTACCCTCATATTAAGTAACCTATATTCTCTTTCATGTAAACATGGTAGCTCTGGGTAATTTCTCCTATTTAAAAAACATGGAGCAAAGACGTTTCAGGAAGTTTTTGGAACAAAGGTTAGAGGAAGTAGTTCATAAGCCTTTGCTTTTTCATCATAGGGCTAGATTGGAAGTTTATAAATATAGAAAGACTGTGATATGCCCTTTCATAAATAAAAATAAAAAAAACCCCAAACCCAAAACAAAACAAGTAAAAATCATAAATTTTGTTTAATTTAAATTGTAAATCCCCCAAAAGTTCGTATATTTCCCCACATAGACGACCTCAGTGTTTTTGTTAAAACATCTATTTTTTTTTTAATGTGGGTACCGGAAGTCGAACTCAGGACCTTGCGCTTGCCAGGCAGGTGCTTATGCCGCTGAGCCATATCACTGGCCCTTTTGTTTTGAAGACATTCCTTTTTGGGGTCTCTCCTTTCTGACATCCTCAACATAGTCTTAGCCTGGCTCCTGCACTGGTTGGGATGCAAAATGATGCAGCCTGAGGAGCAGTGGGTCTCAAGCCCTGGGACCAGTTAGGGAGGAACTAAGCTTATTCGCAGCCCTGGTTCCAGCTGCCAGCTCTGCGGAAGGGGGAACTCATACCCAGGGAGGTGTCAGCTAACACAGACCTCCGAGCTCTCACTTTCTTTTAAAGTAAGTGAAATCTACCACACAAGATTAAAAAAATAAATTTCCTCTCTATATATTAGCAATGAATAATTGGAAAATGAAAAATTTTAGCTGGACGTGGAGGCATGTACCTGTAATTCCAGCACCCTGGGAGGCTGAGGCAAGAGGATCACAAATTTGAGCCCAATGCAAATAATTTAATGAGACCCTGTCTCAAAATTAAAAAAAATTTTTTTTTTTTTAAAAAACGACTAGAGATGTAGCTCATTGTGAAGGCCCTGGGCTCAATGAATCCTCAGTATTAAAAAAAAGCAAAAATATTTTACAATTTTTACAATTGCATCAAAAACAAACAACTTAGGAGCAAACTTAACAGCAATTAAAAAGACCTGTACACTAAAAACTACAAAACATTGCTGAAATTGAAGTCCTAAAAAGCAGAGAAATAAACTGTGCATATATTGAAAAATTCAATTGTTAAGATGTCAATGGGCCCCCAAAATAAACTGTAGCTTCAATACATTCGCAGTCAAATTCCTGATAAGATTTTTATGTTTTAAGAAATTGACATGCTGATTCTAAAATGTGTACTGAACAACAAAAAGGAAAATAAAGCCAAAATAATCTTGGAAAAGGAGAACAAAGTTAAAGGATTTATACACCTTGAGTTTAAGATTTGCTACAAAACTATGGAAATGAAGACAGCTGTATTGGTCATTGGTATGATAGAGATATAGATTCATAGGATAGGGTCCAAAAACAGATATATATATATATATCTGTATATCTTCAGAAGATTTTTGGCAAAGCTCCCAAAGTAACTCGGTGGGAAAGCAGCACACCCTTCCCAACAAGGGGCCATAGAACAATTGTACAGCTGTATGGGTATGAGAGCTCATTTTATGTGTCAACATGGCTGGGCCACAGTGTCCAGCTATTGGGCCAAACATTATTCTAGATGACTCCGTGAGGGTGTTTTTGGGATAAGATTAACATTTAAATTGGTGAACTCTGAGTGAAGCAATTTCCCTTCCATAATATAGGTGGGCCTCATCCTGTCAGCTGAAGACCTCCCTGAACAAAAGAGGAATTCTGCCTGCAGATTGGCCTTGGGCTTAAATTGCAACCCTCCCCTGAGTCTCCAGCCTGCCGGCCTACCCCGTCAGTGTTTGGACTCGCCAAGCCATCACAAGCTGTCAGTCACTAATCCTTAAAGTAAATCTCACCCTTATAGACACACACACACACACACACACACACACACACACACTCGTGTACATCCCATTGATTTTGTTTCTCTGGAGAACACTAATACTGAGTTCATAATGGGTAGAAGAACATAGAACCAAATCATACAAAAAATTAGCTCAAAATGTGGTATAGACTTTGATGTGTAAAAGCCCAGTGTGCGAAACTTCCAGAATAAAACATGAGAAAAATTTGTTCTTTCTTTTTTTTTTTTTTTTGGAGAAAAATTCTTGAGATTTTGGATTATAAACAAAGATTTTTATAGCCAGGACACAAAATGCTCTAATAAAAAAAAAAGAGAGAAAGAAAAATAAAAATTTGGGTTCAAGCAAAATATAAAACATTTCCTCTTCAAAAAGATATCACTAAGAAATAAAAAACAAGCCACAGATAGCATAAAACATCGAATAATAAAGTAAGCAAGAGCCTAGGTGACCATCCATGAAGAAATGCAGCCGCTGTTCTTTGTTTTTATTTCACAGGCACAAACAGGCAGTATGAAAAGATGCCTGTTCTGGGTCAGTGTGTGTCATCTGTCAGCCAGCCCTGCCCCAGAAGGGAGCTCCTGTGAGATGCAACCATGATTTGTGAGGTTTTGATAGGAGATGTGGAGAGAAACAGTAAGTAGGCGTGGGGGACCTGACATGTGCCGGCATTGTCCATCATCGGACATCCTGGTGGCCACATTGGTAGCCGGAGGACAACTGTCACCTGCTACTTACGTGATATTTTAAAGCTGGCAGTGCTGAGGTCTTGTGCCCTGTTGGCAATGGCTGCAGAGCTCCCAGACACCACACTGATCAAGCTGCTCTGAGCTGGCAGCTCTTCCTGTTGAAAGAACCTTGTAAGTCAAAACTTCCCAGAGGGCGTGGCAGCCTTGGTGATTGGCGTGAGCCCTTGGGGACAGTGAGATTCTTGGGAGCTCCTTGGTCTTACACGCATACAGCTGTCCTATCCACTTTGCTTTCATTCTGGCCCGAGTGCAGCAGTGTGGTAATTGCACCAAAGTGTAAGCCCGGGAATGAAGATGATCTGGATTCAGGTCTTGGCTCCATGACACATTGCACTGTGACCTTGAGTGAGTGAATTACATCTCAAGGTGTCACTAGCCTGGAGCAGACTCATGATTCCCTCGATGCTGTGTGTGTATGTGTGTGTATAGTTGTGTGTGTGTGCATGTAAAATAACATTCGGAATTTTGGGCCATGATGATTTATTAGTGGCTTCCTAGGATTTTACTTGCTTTAAAAAGTGCAGTGGCTTAAGTAGGAACTTGAGCTAAAGTCTGGTAGTTAAAACCACAGTTCTGGAACCAGAGTTTTCCTTCAAGCCATAGATTCTTCCTCCTTCCCATTGTATGACCTTGGACAAACAACGTTGCTCCTCTAAGTTTCCTCCACTCTAAAAGAGAGTAATAAAGGTTCTTTCTACTCTCACGAATTATTGTGAGAATTGTGTGAGATGCATATGTGAAGTGACATAAACACAGCCCATAAAAGATGCATATGGTTATACGCAAAGGTCTTGCTTTAGAAGGCAGAGTTTATATCGGCGGCTCCTTTACTCCCATCCACACAGCGAATGCTTTTCCTTCTTCCTACACTTTAACTGACTATTAAAAATATGTATGTAATAGGAATATCAATTACTGTGTCCCAGTTCCTGGGGACACATCAATGAACAAGTAAGACACAAGTTCCCGCCTTTGGGGAACTTACATTTTTGTGCGGGAAGATAGGTGACAATGAATAAGAAGGTTATGTAATGCGTTAGAAGGTGCTAAGTGCACATGAAAATGGCAGGGAGTGGAGAAGGGAGGAAGGGAGAGACCGTGGAAGTGTGGACATGCTATTTGAAATCTGGGGCATCTTCTTTTTTTTTTTTTTTTTTTTTTTTTTATTTTAAAGAGAAGAAAAAACAAAACAAATCAAAAGAAGAACAAATTTTCAAACAAACATAATAGGAGGGTAACAATGGTTAATACATTACGTATTACTATCTTTAAGTTAGTTATTCAGGACACCAGACATTAGCATTCAATTGTCCAAACATTATTGGCACAAACCTTACTCTTCAATGAACTAAGTAAAAATGGTAGTGTATCTATCTTAACCATCTTATATATATATATATACAATTTTTTCCCCTTTCCCTTCTTTCTTTTCCCTATTCCAGTCTCTCTTTCCTTTTGACCAGTTTCTTTTTGATTCACCATGTCTATTGTACATTTTGGATCTTATTTACTCTTTCAGTTTCTCATACTAGAGAGATAATACGATGCTTACACATGTGCTTCTGCTTTATTTCACTTATGAGTATTTTCTCGAGTTGCATCCATTTACCTATAAAAGTCTCCAGTTTATCCTTCTTTATGGCTGAATAGTACTCCATTGTATAAAAATACCACATCTTTCTTATCCATTCCTCAGTTGATGGGCATTTGGGTTGTTTCCAAGATCTGGCTATTACAAATTGTGCTGCTATAAACATGGGTGCACATATATCGCTGTGGTACGATGTTTTTAATTCTTCTGGGAAGATGCCCAGAAGGGGAATAGCTGGGTCAAATGGGACCTCCAACCCTAGTTTTCTGAGGAATCTCCACACTGACTTCCACAGTGGCTGTACCAGTCGACACTCCCACCAACAGTGAAGAAGGGTTCCTTTTTCCCCACAGCCCCTCCAGCATTTGTTATTACTTGATTTCTTTATAGTAGCCATTCTTTCTGGGGTGAGATGGTATCTCAGTGTTGTTTTAATTTGCATCTCTCGAATGACTAGTGATGTTGCACATTTTTTTGTATATTTATTTGCCATTAGTATTTCTTCATCTGAGAAATGTGTATTCATCTCAGATGCCCATTTTTGGAGTGGGTCTTTAAATTTGGGAGGTCTGATTTTTTTGAGTTCTTTATATGTTCTCGATAGTAATCCTTTGTCTGAGGAACAGCTGGCAAACATTTTTTCCCACATTGTGGGTTGTCTCTTCACTCTGTTGGTGGTTTCTCTTGCTGTGCAAAAGCTTTTTAATAAGATGAGATCCCAGTTATTGATTCTTTGGGATAGTTCCCGTGCGGTTGAGTTTTTATTCATAAAGTCTTTGCCTACACCAATGTCTCCAAGGGTTTTACCTATCCTACCTTCCAGCAGATTTAATGTTTCTGTTTTAATATTTAGATCTCTGATCCATTTTGAATTTAGTTTAGTGCATGGTGAAAGATATGGATCTAGTTTTAATCTTCGGCATGTGTAGAGCCAGTTTTTCCAGCACCATTTATTAAAGAGGCTATCTTTCTTCCAGCGAATGTGTTTGGCACCTTTGTCAAAGATAAGGTGGCTTAGTATGTCTGGGGTTGTTTCAGCATCTTCTAATCTGTTCCATTGATCTTCAGGTCTGTTTTTTTGTGGGGCATCTTCTTGAAAAGACAAGATTGAGCAAAGCCTTGAAGGAGGCAAGGGATGAACCAAGGGACAGTTGGGAGGAGAACTCTGAGGGACATCAAGGATGCATGTCACCCACTGGAGATGGTGGGGGGCAGAAAATGAGGTCCCAGAACTGAGGGGTGAGGTGAGATATAGATGTCACTGGGCCGTGTAGGGGAAGGTGAATGAAGCCAGGTTCCACTGGAGCTTTTTGGGTAGAAAAGTGACATGATCTGATGCAATTTTAAAAGAATAAATTGAAAAAGGTTATTTTCAGCATTATTTACTTGGGCGAAGATTGGAAGCTACCTAGACACCCATCAGTGGGAGTTGGTTAAATAAATGCAGCTATGGAAGAGAAAGTATGATATATACAGATATGATGCGTACCATGAGTCTGTGTCTCCCCCAAATTTGAGGGTTGCAGCCTAATCCTCACTCAGTGAGATGGTATTTGGGGGTAGGGGCTTCGGGAGGTAAATAAGCCATGAGAACGTCTTCCCTGCCTCACACATGAAGATTCTGCGAGAAGGCGTCCCTCTGTAAACCTGCCAGAGGACTCACAGCCACAACCTGGCCGTGCTGCACCCGCACCTCAGGCTTCCGGCTTCCAGAACTGTAAGCATTTAAGGTTTTATTGTTTAAGCCACCCAGAACACCTCCCTGTGACATTCCGTGACGGTAGCCTGAACTAACTGAGACAATACGATACGCCAGCTAGCAAGCTGTCAAGGGAAAAAGGCAAGGTGCCACGTTGTGCATCAAGCACACACGCGGAGACCACTGCATCTGTGTCTGCATTAAGTATTTCTGGAAGGATGCACAGGAAAAGGTTAGCTCCTGGGAAACTTAGCGCCTATGCGGGCGTACAAAACAAGCAGCATACATTTAACTCTATATACTTCTGTCTCTTTTGATTTAAAATATTAATTTCAAATTTTATTTATTTATTTATTTAGTGACGCTGGGATTGAAGTCAGGGCCTGGCATATGACTAAGCACATGTTCTACCACTGAGCTCTAACCAAGCCCCTTTGATCTCTTTTGAATTTTGAAACATGCGTATATATTACCTATTAAAATATGTTTTTTTTTTTTTTTTTTTTTTTTTTTTTTTTTGTGGGTACCGGGGGTCGACCTCAGGACCTCACACACCAGCAGGCGCCTGTGCCGCTGAGTGATATCACCGGCCCTTTTTTTGTATGTGGGTACCAGGAGTTGAACTCAGGACCTCGCACTTGCCAGGCAGGCGCTTATGCCACTGAGCCATCTCACCGGCCCTAAAATATGTTATTAAGAAAAGTATATAAACTGGGCATGGTGGTGTACGCCTGTAATCCCCGCTCTCTGGGAGTCTGAGGCAGGAGGATTGTGAGTTCGAGCCACGTCTGAGCAGACAACTTAACAACTTAGGGAGACCCTGTTTTATTTTATTTTATTTTATTTTTGTGGGTACCGGGGATCGACCTCAGGACCTTGCACGCCAGCAGGTGCCCGTGCCGCTGAGCGATATCACCGGCCCCTTTTTTCATATGTGGGTTCTGGGAGTCGAACTCGGGCCCTCGCGCTTGCCAGGCAGGCGCTTACGCCGCTGAGCCATCTCACCGGTCCTGAGACCCTGTTTTAAAAACAAAACAAAGCAAAAAAGAAAAGACAACACAACACAAAACAAAACAAAACAAAACAAAGGCTTACGATGTAGTTCCGTGTGAAGGCCTTGAATTCAGTCCCCAGTACCAGAAAAAAAAGTACAAGTATTGTGCCAAATCAGCTGACAGGAGCTGTACATAAAGAAAAAGTTACCTCCCTCCCCCCATCTTCTAGTTCCATGCCCTGAGAAAACCGGTACAGTGCGTCTCCTCACACCTTTCTCTGCGCTCAGACACGAGTGTGAAAAACACGTAAATTCAACTTCACTTTCTTTTTAAAGCCAAGAAGCAAACAAAAAAAGAGATCGTATTATATTCATCAATCTGCAGCCTGGCTTCCCCTCATGCCTAACACAACACCATCGTCATGCTCCAGGTCGGGCCAATACCTCTAACATTTGTTACTATTATTTTTTTGCAGGAGCAAAATCATCTATCAAAGAATGTGTCATGGTGAACAACCCCTCGCTTGGAGCACTGTTAAGTTGTTTCTGGTGTCTTTGTGTGCATGCATATGGATGGCTGTCACTGCTGACAGTGCTGTAAATAACATCTTTATTCATAACAATAAACCTTCTAAGCTGCTTTCATGTCCTCCATCTCAGTTGTTCTGGAAGTCCTGTGGGGCTGGGGGCAGGTGGTGAGGCTTCTCATTTGTGAGGCAGTGTTGTGGGGTTAGCCCAGCTCTGTTACTAACCCCCACCCCTCCGCCCCCAGGTCTAGGTCTTTCCTCTGTTATAAAGAGAATCGGACCAGGTGACGCCAGAGGATCTTTCCATTTCTCCTATCTTCATGAGACTGTGAGTTCACAGGAAGAAAGACCATGTTTGCTTCATTTACTGTGGACGATTAAGCGCTCAGTAGTACCTTAACGAGTCTTTGTTGAACAGATGCATGAATGAATCCTTGGTTTGCAATCATGCAGCTCGATCAGAACAGAGCTATGCAAACTCTTGTTCTCTTTTTCCTGTACATCACACTGCCTCCCACCTTAAATACCTTCGCCCTTGCCCTTTACATCTTGTAACCACATCATCTTTCACACATCCAGTGATGTTCATGTGATGTGTGTTTCACTCTCATTGTCTCTTTTACTTATTAGGTGCAGATTCTAATCTTAGCACCAGCATTTACTATCTGCCTGGCCCAAGGCAAGTTGCCTGACCCTGTTTTCTGCTCTGTAAATAGGGATGGAAGGTCAGTACTCACCATGAAGATGGGCTCTGACACAAATTATCTAAGAATGTATGAAAATTGTCCAGCAAAGTACCTGGTGGACAGTAGGTGCTCAATAAGTGGTTGTCATTGTGGTTTGAGCTGGTGTAACATAAATGAAGGTCATTTCAAATCAAAAAATGTGTTGTTATGTGTTGGATGTGAGGCACTGGCCTAAGTGTCAGGGTGACTCAAAGCTGTGTGATTCATGTGCCTTCTCTTAGTAGCTCATCGCAGAGTCCTAGAAACATCCATGTTGTAGTAGAACTTTATAAAAATGGGTAAATGCATGGTTGCAAATTGTATTTCTTGCCTTCCTTCTCTTGGGTAGTTACTGGATTAAAATATACATATACATAGAACACAGAGTTTTATACACTGATGTAGTTCCTATGTTTTTCTTACTCCAAGTGCCTCAATTATTAGTTTTGGTAGCTTCCTTGGAAATTGGGGCAGGGGGTTGAAGTAGTTGAGGTAGGAAATGGTGAAGGCAGCTGCAGGCTGAATTGCTTTTATTTTCTTCATAGAGTGTGAGATTCAACGCTCTATCAAATTCTGTTGATGTAGAGTACACTTGGGACATGGTCCATTTGCAGAGAAAGAAATACAAAGAATTGTTCATTCAGAGAAGCAAATCGATTAGGGCTTCTTTTGGGCAAGTTACAAAAGAGCAAACCTGATTTATTGTTTCATACAACTGAGATGTTCAGCAGGAGATTAGACCTCAGGTAAGACTGGATCCAGGGACTCCAGTGCTATTACCATGAGTTTCCTTAAATATTGGTTTTATTTTCAACACTTACCCGGGTGTCTCTAACAGCTCCAGGCTCACCGTCATGGTAGTCGAAGAGCTATGGCCGTTGCCAGCCTCACATTTGAATGCACCATCTACGGGAAGAGAAAGGGTGTTTTCTGGAGACACTTCACTAGCTTGAAATTGCTCCTCTCACACTGGCCTCATGTGGGTCATGGGCTCTTTGCTGAAACAAAGTCATTGTTGTTCTGAAGAATGGTTTAAACCAATCACTGCCCACCTTTGGAGGTAAGAGTAGAATCATTTCCACCTCTAAATAATGCAGTTGAGAACAGGAGGATGATAATTTCACAAAGGCAGCGTGGAATAATATTAGGAAGAGGAATGGGCACTAGGCAGCAAGTACACGCTAAGCATCCACTAGCCTATTGATGGAGCACCTCCCACATTTCGGACATGGCTGTGAACACTTGACATGCTTCTACTCATTTAATCCTAATATTAACCGGATGCACTGCCACTATTTTTTCATTCTCCAGCCTGCGGCAACAGAGGTAGAACGTAATCAAGCAGGTGGCCCATTTGGTGGTCAGCCCGGCTCCATTGGCCCTAAACAGTGCCGCTATGGAAACACTATGTCATATTTTTTACCAGATGTAGGTTGGTATCTACATGTGGTCCTGCTTCACAAAATCATTTCTCTAATACTGTTTGCTTTAAATGGCCTAAACCCATGAGATACTTTTTGAAGAGGATGTTGTTCCCGCATTGCTTTGGATCATTCTATTTAGCTGAAAGCTTTTGGGTAGTTTCAGGATACATTCATGCTTTTATGAATACATGGAAAACACAAAGCAATTTTTGTTTAAAATTACCCTTAAAGTGCACTTATCTCTGATCTATAAATATTTACTGTTAGCTTATTCCTAGTCTTTTATCTGTAATCTTTTACTACCAGCAAGGCTAGTGTTGCCTCCCTAACCCCCAGCTTTGAAAAGGCAGAGTAGAAAGGTGGTAGAGGAGGAAGCAGCCTGGGGAAAGATGTTTGTGAAACTCTGCTTTTGACCTCCTTTGTTTCCTTTTTTCCTTCTCCTCTTCTCTTTCTTCCTTTATCTCTTTCTTAAACTAAAATTTCTCCTCTTTTTGTAAGATGTAATACGTTAAAGTTTTTTTTTTTTTTTGTTACAGAAAGTACAGTCGAGAAAAGATAAGAAAGTTCTCACTTAGTTCCATTTCCCTTTTATAAATAGCTACTCTTTATCTGTTTGGTGTGTTGCATTCACTTTTTCTCGAGAAATTAGATGACAATCACAAGACTTTTGTAGTATCATTTCCCTGTTTCAAATCAGCTAGAGGACTTTTAGTGCTCTTAAGCATTCCTTAGCAGCGCCATTTTAAATAGAGTGAGTGTGCTCATTCTATAGATGCGCTATCATTTATTTAACAAGTTCCTTACTTCGGACGATCAGGTTTGGTGCCAGTATTTTGATGCGCAAACAGCTTCACTCTATATTGTTTGGCCCAAGCTTTGGCCTCACTATTGGTGATTTCCTTAGTTTCCTGGGGTGAGGTGCCTCTTTCGGTGGATTCTGTCTGTCTTTCTTTGTGCCTTTCTAGGGGGTGGGATGGTCAGTGTTAGTGCGAAGACTGACTCCCGGTGCCCGTGTGTTTTCAGGGCCCAGCCTGTGTCACCTTCTCAAGGCAGGGCTGCTACACTTCCCTTTCAGGCCTTGCTATGGTTTGAGTTTAATTAGTCACCCAAGGTTCATGTACTGGAGGCTTTGTCCCCAGGGTAGTGATATTAAGAGGTAGGGGAAACTTCTAGACCAGAGGTGGCCTAGGGGAAGGTAACTGGGTCATGGGGCCTCACCCTCCACTCTGAGTTCTCTCAAGAGTGAATTGTTATAAAAAAAGAGCAATACTCCCCCACTCTCTGGATTCTGTTTCCTCTTGCGATCACTCCCTCTCACACGTGTTCCCACCATGATGACGTCTGCCATGTTGTGAAGCAGCCAAGTGGGTCCTCCCCAGAGGCTGAACTGATGGACCCACCCAATCTTGCCTTTTCAGCTTACAAAACTTTAAGCTAAATAAACTCCTTTTTAAAAAAATAAAGCACCCAGTCACAGGTATTTTGTTGTAGCAACAACAAATGGACTAATACAAGTCTATTTCCTTTGTTTCCATGTCTAGAAATGCAGTTTCCCATGTATACGTTTTCAGTTTTAGAACTCTCAGAATACAGGAATGCAATTGGCATTGTTATTGTTTTCCTGCATAATAGATATCAGCAGTGTGGTATAATTTCTTTACCTGACATCCAGTTCTCTGGAAGATAAATAATAGGTGATATTTTTGCTGTGTTATTTTCAGAGTCTGCTATGGACAATGGATTATGTTGGGTACTTTACTTGCTATTAAAATAAATTTAACCTTTAGTGCAACTCTGTCAGGTAGGTGTTATTCCTGATTTTATTAGAAGTATGCTAAGAAAGGCTATTAGTTTTTCTCAGCTAGAACCTAAGGCCTGGGCCTGCCTCCCCCCATTGAACCTGGAGGGACTCTACCATCAAGCTACAGTGATACTTCGGTTGTTGAATAGCTCTAAGCATGAACTTTTAATTACTTGAACAGCAAAGTTCAAAAAAATTCTGCGTGGTCTTTCATAACTTTGCTTGATAGTCCAACCGAAAGTCCGACTTGAAAAAACCTGTATGGGCCGAGAATGAGTCATAGGTCACATCTCACTGCGGACACAAAGGGGTGACACCTCAGTCTCAGCGCCCCCTCACCCACACGACATATGGTGCTTGCGTTAGTGCGTTAAAACTTTCATCATTGTGCTTTTATCTTTTTGGTCTTTATTTGTGTAAAATATCGTAACCATGGCTCTAAAGAAAGTTAGTGACACCAGCAGTGAAGCTAAGAGGAAAACTGGGAGAACCATGTAGAGTTAAAGAAATCATTGTGAAATTTGTTAAAGTCCTGGTAAAATGATTTTATAAGTGTAATTTTTGGGCTTCAAAACCAATTATTTGGTTTTCCATTATTTCTCTTTTTCTTTTGTGGGTACCAGGGGTCGAACTCAGGACCTCGCGCACCAGCAGGTGCCTGTGCTGCTGAGCGATATCACCATCCCTTTTTTCGTATGTGGGTACCGGGAGTCGAACTCGGGCCCTCGTGCTTGCCAGGCAGGTGCTTATGTCGCTGAGCCATCTCACCAGCCCCCCCATTATTTCTTATGGGAAAAATATATTCAGTTCTCAACTTTTCAGTGTTTGAACACGAATTTGGAATGAACTGAATTTGACAACTGAGGTATTGCTGTACATCCAAATCCCTTTTATAATGTTTTAAAATTAAAAAAATTTTTTTACTATGTTTGCAGTACATCATGATTATATTCACTACGAGAGTTGGTACATATGTGGAACACATCTTCTTTTTTCCATCTCCTTCCCCTCCCTTCCCTCCCTTCTCCCTCCATTCTTCCTCCCTTTCTCTTTTGGTCGCTTTCCCTTTTGCAAAAGATCTATCTTCCTGTTTCCTGTTATCTGTCTCTTATTTTGCTCTTTATTATGTCATATTTTGAAGTAGGATCTCGCTATTGTCCAGGCTGGCCCCGAACTTGCAATACTTTTGCCTCAGCCTTCTAAAGAACTTGGATTACAGGCGTGCTCCACCACGCCTGGCTAGGCCTTGTTCCTTCGGCTACTCCCTGTTGTATTTACACATGTGTGAATCAGTTGGTAAGACCAGTTTTGCACAGTTGAAAAGTTAAAAGCATTGTACAAGGTATACATGCCAGCTATTCCTATGCTGTGATGAAGGAAGAAAGCCTGTGTGGTGGCCGTCAGGGACGTCTATGAGGATCACTATGCTTTGTACGCGGTGCCTGGGGCAGAGGGGATTTGGTACGTGCCGTTTTCCTTGCACAGAGGTAGTCCAGCGAGGTTACTAACCTTCCCTTGAACACGCACAGACAAGGTGAGCTGAATTCTAACCCCAGAGCCTCGCGGAACTGCAAGCTGATCAAGGTACCAGCTTTAACTCTCACCCCAACAGCAGCTGTTTATTTGGGGAATTTCCTGCGTTCAAGAGCCCCAAGCATCTCAGCCACCGAGTGGGCTGAAAACAAAAGCATTGTCATGACGCTTACAGGTATTTTTCACAGCCAACTATGTCACAATTTCCAAGTACCATATCAAAGATTCTGAGGACCAAACCCAGTTGCAGACATGTCATGTGGGGCAGTGCAGGGGTCATCCTTCTAGTTTTGCATTTACATATCTCTGAACCCACACTGTGACATTAGAGATGAGCCGTGGCATGATTCTCAAGTCCCCTGTACGTGCACATCAGACCTGGAGCAAAATCACATCTTAAACATGGGGCAGATACAACATGAGAAACTTCAGCATTGTGTCTGTGTACTTTCCAGGGGTCATGGGTAACAAAAAACTGGTTGGTTCCAGAATTCAAAAAGGCCCATGATGAATATAATTATTATGTATCGCAGACATATGCTAATAAAAAATAGAAAAAAAGCAGCTATAAAATTAGAGCTGATGGAGGTTTAATTAAATGTTTCCCCATGGAACATTGTAACATTGTATTAATTTATCAACTTGAACTCATATATCCATGTTATCATACAACTATGGAAGGGGAGTTCCTAGTTCTGCTACTTATAATTTCAATTAACCCAGTACTATGCAAAATTGAGGGGAGCCTGTATGTGATATTTATTGCTGTTGGATACGGGTGCATTTTGAAATGTCCAATACAATGGTGAAAGGGGGAAAGAGTGAGGAACGAGGTATTGAAAAGGAAGGTGATGTCAGTTGGAATTAAAAACAATTCAGGGCTCATAAAATCTTCATATCAGTGTTGAAGATTACCTCCCAAGTGACAGAGTGGAAAACAGCTCAGAGGCATTAACGCCATCCAGTTTTGCATTTCCGAGTACCTACACCTAAGAAATGCAGCGTGGCATTTAGGTTGGGTTTCTAACCCAGAAAACAGCATTCTTGATACCAAAGAAGATTCATACTCATACAATAATCCCCCCCCTCTCAGCAGCTCCTAACTCTGTAAGCTGTTGACTTCTCTGAGTCTCTGTCTTCTGCACATTTTCATCTGTAAAATGGAGATGGTAAAACCCATCTGATAAGGATTAGATGAGATGGCGGTGGTAAAGTGCGCAGTCTGGCACATCTCGTAAGTCCTACGAGCAGTGTATTTAAACTCCTCCACCCTCCCCACCCCCAAGAAAGTAAGAAGAATATGATATAAATGCAGATTATAAAAGGACAAGGCTCAATTCATACAGCATCCATGAAAAGCTGCCTCAATGATTTAAGTCTATTCTTCCCGAGGCAAAAGGTAGACAATAGAAGTGCACAGAGCTGGCAGCCTACAGCTATTTAAATCCTGGCTCCAAACATCTACTTGGCTGTTTCTGGAAAACCATACCAAATGAGCCCCAGGTGTTGTGAAGGAGCCCGTAGGAACGCAGAAGTTAACGGACTGGAACGAGTAATGAACTTGTTAGCAGAAACCAGCCAGGCCTGAGTTCCTGCTGTTTATTCCATTTGAGTCTTGCTTCCGTTAATGGATCCAAATGAGTTCAGATTTCTTTAAACAGGATGGTCACCAATTGACACGCTGTAACTCTTGGCCTTTTATATAGCTTCACAAATAGGTCATTTACTCCTTACTCCGACACGGGATGGGTTAGGAGTGTTTTGAACCCTCCTGGATGCCCTGTGCTTCCTCCTTTCCACCCACCCAGTGCTTCAGCAGAGCTGATTAGCATGTGGTCTGCTCAGAGCCAGGGCTCAGAAGCTGGGGCCTGCAGCATACATGGCGAGGAAGCTCCCTTCGCAGAGGGAGAGAATCTCACTTAAAGAAATAGCTTTGATGTGGACCTTTCGAGAGGTAATGTAATGCAGTGTGTGGGGCTGTCAGAAGTTTGGGGAGAGCAACGATCATTTCAAACACTGGCGCTACTCATTTCTAGCTGTGAAACCTTGGGCAAGATTTTAAATCTCTCAGCCTCAGCTTCCTCATTTGTAATCCTGAGATAAGAATAATATCCACTTTTGGGGGGTTGTGGGGAGGATAAATAAGGACACGTATGTCTGCACAGTGTCTGGCATGTAATAGGTGCTCAATAAATATTTGCTTTTTGAAAAGTTGTCTATAACAGAAGTTCAGCAAACCTTTTGGGAGCCCACAGGATGAACAAGGATCACTCTCTGGTGAGGCAAGAGACACAGCTACCTGTTCCTGACGCGACATCCTGAACTGCCTCTCTTCTGTCCCTGGGCAAACTGCACAGGGCAGGCACTATATTTACCCTGAGTGGGAATTTGAATCTGCAGTTGCACATTCCAAGGGCCTTTCAAGGCCTTTCCAGTTTGGAAAAAGGAGCAAAAGAGGCCAGTGGTGGAGGCACTTACTAACAGTGTGACCTTAGGCAAATCCCCCTAACCTCACCATAGATAAATTTTGTATCAGTAAAATGGGGAGCATAATACTGACTGACTCCCTGATAGGACCGCTGTGGGATTAGGAAAGATCATGCGTGTGAAACATTCATCAGAGTGCCTGGCACCACTAAAATGTAGCTTTCGCTGCTACTAGCTGAGACTCAAGACTGCCTTGAATTTCCATGCTTCTAGAGAAGCATGTTTGGGAAGAGATTTCTGAATCTCCAGCCTGGCGGGCCGCTGCTCACTTCAAGCAGTCAGTTTACTGTTCAAAGCATCCGTTTGTTTAAATGTTGAGCAAATCCAGGCCTCCTGTATCCTCAGCAACGAAAAAAGAGCTTTCTGCCCGATCCTTACCCTAAAGGCCAATTCTCTCCCACCCCCCTGCCTACACACGGTATTTATTTGTTTTTGGTTAACGATACATTGAGGTTTTGGCCGAAATTCAGCACTGCGCGTACTTGAAAAGCCAACTGGCTCATTGGGCAGCCGATAGAGGTCTCGGGATTTCCCCGCAGGGCTGCGGAGAGTACAGACAGGAAGCCTGGGGACCGAGCGCCTGACCAGAACTTCCTCCGGGGAGGCTGGAGGAGCGCGCACCCTGCAAAGAGCTCCCCAGAGCGTGCAGGCCAGAGCAGCCTGCAGCTCTCAGCCGGGGCTAGACGGGGTCCCCCGTTGGCACTGGCGTGGGTCTGGACCCTGTGGGCATCGGGAGGGGCTGGAGGCTTCCCCCAGGGAGAGGCTGACACTGCCTGGATGGAACCTTCCGCTCTGGCCCAGCCTCCTCCTCCCTCGCTGCCACTAGGAGGGAATTGAGAAGGGACTTTCCAGAGAGCGTTAGCGTGCAGGGTGTGGAAATGGAATAAAAGCATATGCAAATAGGCCTCCGGGTGCCTTCCTCTACCCCAGTGAGCCAGAGCCTTTCTCCAGAAAGATGCTCTTCCTCCAAGACCCTAGACAGCGCTCTCCCCTCCCAGGATGGCAGCAGCAGGCCGACTGGAGTGGTAAAATCTGGGCAGGAAGCCATGCCAATGGGGTGGGCTGGTTGGACAGGAGCAAAATGAGAAGGGGGAGAAGGGCGGCTGAACTGGAAAAGATAAAATAAAATGAAATTTTAGGAGCTCACTGTGAGTAGGAGCTAGAGAAAAAAATCATTGCAAGGTGATTTATTATGTACTTATCATCTGTTTGAGAGGCAGCAGGCTTTTGTACAGTGGATTATTGCAGAGTAAATGGCACATTAAAGATACAATAAAAATGTTTAAGGCATACTGAATGACATTAGAGTGAAAGTAGGTGAGACTTTTTGTCAGGGGCTTGGAAATATTTCCAGCACTTTAGTTAAGACCTGGGTCCATTTCCAAAAGGAAAATATTTTTAACCTTTTGTTCTTTTCTTTTCGGGGTGGGGTGGCTTGGGAAGTGGTTTAGAGCCTATACAGGCTATAAAATGCTTTAAACCCTGGTATCGTAGGCGGTGGCCTCTATTTAGCAAGGCGTCAACTGTCTTGCAGTGACAGTAACATGAAAATGTTGCACAGTGAATATGGTGCTTTTGGGGCACTTGGGGTTGGGGGACGATGGCTGCTACTCTTTGTTCATTGTGTTCCTGTTCTCAATCTCATTCAGTCTTGTCTTTGGAAATCAAGGGATTTTATTTTTTTTATCTTTGAAATTATCTTTTTTTACATACTGCACGTGACATGTGTTAATTGGCAAATAGGGTAGCTTTTCTTTCTGGAAGGTTGGATGGGTTTCATTGTTGTATTTTCTTGTCATTTGAGGCCTTCACATTCTGTGTACATTGTTTCATTTTTCTATGCCTGTTGTCTTTGGTTTTGCTCCCAATCCTTCCGATTACAGCCCTGGGCTGATGTTTCTGTCCCCGAGATGTTGACAATGGGCTTTGGAACAAATGAACTTCTCTTATTCACTTGAAGCCTCATTGCTGTCCTGGTGCACAAGGCTACTCAGAAGGAAGGTAGAACGTCTGACGCTGGGGTCTGCTCGGATTGTTTGGATTTGCTTGGTTTGCTAGGGTGGAGCCGTGGCATCCGGTCTTCACTGTAGAGTACCACGAGGCCCAGGCGTGGGATGAGGTGAGGCATGGGTTGGCCTGTTCCGTGGTGCGTTCTTGAGCCTCTTTTCCTCCTGAATTCCCATTGTCTCACTTTCCCCAAAGGTTCCCTGGGATCGGTGGAAGCCGGATGAACTCTGTGTAGTTGTCTCACTCAGTGTAACCCTTTGGGCTGAATCTGTAGTAAACATTTGTTTTCTCTGGCTGCCAGCAATTTATAGTCTTGGGGTATGGTCCCTAAAAGCCAGCTTTTGGGCACGTTTTGAATTGTAATAGTGGTCGCTCCTTCTGATTGTTCCACAATCTGACAAAAGTTCCTTATTCTGGTCTCAGCCTCAGTCTTTTTTTAAAGTGCATATTAGCTGCACAAAATATTGGGTTTTCCACTTTAGTCTTAACAACAATAGAAGTTATTTTTATTTTCAACAATAACTCATGAAATATTTTTATGATTTAAAATTTGGAAACCGTTTTCCTGTGCCGTGTTATGTAATTTTTCATGAAATTTATGACAGTAAATTGGCACATTCTAGGAGAGCTTATTTAATATTTGCTGGGTGAATCAGTTATGTGCATTTGACAACTAAGGAATTGAGACTTGAATGGATCAAGGGCTCTACCCAGGCCCTACTGCCCAAGAGGGACTCAGACCTACATCTGACTCTTCCCAGGCCAGACAGTTCAGATGCTGTTCTACCTATTATTTATTATCCTTTCTTCAGAAGGGAATTTCTGATTCTCTAAGGAAAGATCATAGGAAAAAACAACTGGGTAGATACACTGCAAAAGGGCTGGCAAAGGGTCTTGTCCAATCTCTATATTATAGATCTTTCTTAAGTTCCTTACTCTGCTAAAACCTTACATCCTTAAGGATATGACTATTTACATACATTCCTGTTGGGGCTAAAGATGTAAGTTCATGCTTAAAAAATGACTGTCTTGGAGTTTTATTTTATTATTTTATTATTTTATTTTTATTTTTTTTATTTTAAAGAGAAGAAAAAACAAAACAAATCAAAAAAAGAACAAATTTTCAAAACACCATAATATGAGGGTAACAATGGTTAATGCATTACGTATTATTATCTTTAAGTTAGTTATTCAGGATACCAGACATTAGCATTCAATTGTCCAAACATTATTGGCACAAACCTTACTCTTCAATGAACTAAGTAAAATTGGTAGTGTATCTATCTCAACCATCTTATATATATATACAATTTTTTTCCCTTTCCCTTCTTTCTTTTCCCTATTCCAGTCTCTCTTTCCTTTTGACCAGTTTTTTTTTTTTTTTTTTGATTCACCATGTCTATTGTACATTTTGGATCTTATTTACTCTTTCAGTTTCTCATACTAGAGAGACAATACGATACTTACACATGTGCGTCCGGTTTATTTCACTTATGAGTATTTTCTCGAGTTGCATCCATTTACCTATAAAAGTCTCCAGTTTATCCTTCTTTATGGCTGAATAGTATGGAGTTTTATTTTTTAATTATTTGCTGTGGAAGACTTATGCTTTAATCTCTGAATTCTGTGTAAATTCTTTGTTTTCTTCAAATTTTTATTTTTATTAGTATGTTTGCAGTACATAATGACTACATTCATTTTGGGGTTTTGGTACATGTACAAAATATATATATATCTTAATTCTTTTTATGTTCCCTTTCCCTTCCCTCTTCAAGTCTTGGGCATAAAAACCTGCAGATCTCTAGGGATGCTAATTCCACAGTTTTGGATGTGGAGCTGAACATATTCTCTAGTTTTCTTTTGGGGTCCTGGGGAGGATCATGCAGTGCTACTACTTTGGGGTCAGCCTGTTCAACAGGGATCAGCAGTTGTCTGGCTATAATCCTTGATTCCAGCTGCTTTCACTGCTGGAGAAAATGTCACCCACGTTAGTTCAGGCATTAAAATAACAAGAAAAGAGCCAGGTGGTGGTACATGCCTGTAATCTCAGCACCCTGGGAGGCTGAAGCAGGAGGATCATGAAGCTTGATTCTATCCTGGGCAATTTAGTGAGACCCTGTCTCAAGTAAAAAATAAAAAAAGGGTTGGGGATATAGCTCAGTAGTAAGTAGAATAGAGCATTTAGCTAGGATGTGTGAGTCCCTGAGTTCAATCTCCAGCACTGAAAAAAAAAAAAAAAAGTTAAAAAAAAGATCCTGCTGTTCTAGAAGTATGCTCTAGATTTGCACCTATGTGCAGATACCATTCCATTCCCTTTCTCAGAAACTTTCTTTAACCAGTGACACCAGCGACAGAGGAAGGAAGAATTCCTGCCCAAGTCTCATAGAGTGGGATGCTGGTGGGTGGCCCCCCACTGTCCTTTCCCTTCTGCTGTGGAATTTTTCCCACAGGAAAGATGCAAAAACAATTCCGATTCTTTCTTTCCTAAACTGATACTCTGAATTGTTTGGCCACAGAGTCTCAAACCTTTTGTTTTTTTCCTTAACACCTTTTGGGCCTTGTTGAGAAAGACCTTTTTCAATGGTTGCAAAGATTTGTTCTTGCATTTATTTTTGAAACTCTTGTAGTTTTTGTTATCATATTGTTTATATGCATTTCTGTACATCCATCAGATGTATATTTTATATATGACGTGATACAGATCTGATGTTAATTTTTCTTCTGTAGATTACATTTTCATTCTGCTTTATAAAAAATAAGCCTTTAATAGAAGGGTCTTTTTAGATTTATAGAAAAAATTGCATAGCTAAAACAATGAATGAATGCATATTTCTCTGTGTGCTGCTTTTCAATTAGTTCCTTGACTTGGAAAGAATATTTTTACCTGGTCCTAAATTCCAGCATGTACATAGATGTTGTCTTGAATCTCACTTTTATTCGATTGATGCATTTGGTATTTCTGGCCCAATGCCATATGTTTAATTATTTCTAGAGATTTTCTGGCTTTTGATAGAGAACCTGCAATCTCTCAGAGGTTTTAAGAGGTAAAGTGCAGGATTTAAGCAGGAAAAGTATATCAACCTTGTCTGTAGACTTTTGCTGTGGAGGTGACCTGCCAGGAAATAACACAGCTAATACACAGGAGGGCATGAGCATTGGTGACTTGCCTCTGAAACAGTGTGCCCTTTCCTTTGAGCCAGGCCTTGCTCACAATAGCAAAAAGCAGGCTTTGGAGTAGGATTTCTTTCTTTCTTTTTTTTCATTTTATTTTATTTTTTTGTTTTGTGGGTACCGGGGGTCGCCTTCAGGACCTCGTGCGCCAGCAGGCGCCCGTGCCGCTGAGCGATATCACCGGCCCTTTCTTCGTATGTGGGTTCCAGGAGTTGAACTCGGGCCCTCGTGCTTGCCGGGCAGGCGCTCATGCTGCTGAGCCATCTCACTGGCTCCTATTTTTTTTTTTAAAGGGAAAAAAAAAAAAAGAACAAAATTTTGAAACAACATCATAGGAGGGTAACAATGTGGAGTAGGATTTCTTGACTCTGGCACTATTAACATTTTGGGGTGACAATTCTTCACCGTGGGGATGTCCTATGCGTTGTATATGATGGCGAACAGCAACCCTAGCCTCTACCCACTAGATGCACCCAGATTTGTGATACCCAACAATGACGACCAACTCATGACAACCAAAAATATTTTCTGACGTTGCAAATGTCCCCAGTTAGGAACTACGGCTCTGGAGTCAGCTGCGTGTTAACTGGAGCTATACTTTTCAATGTGTGCCTCCATTTCCTCCCCTGCAGGATACAAAGAATAATGGTGCCCATGTCCTACCATGGTCAAGGACCAAATGAGCTAGTGCACAAGAAAACGCGCAGGGCCTGGGAACAGAGCCTGGCAGGCCACACCATGATAAGTGAAGGTTACTCATTCCATTATTTAAAAAAAAAATCCGGTTTATATTTGCTCTTACTCCGGATAAGCACATAGGTGTTCCATTTCTCTTTCACCTCCGTATCTTCCCCACCCTTGGAGTGTGTTTAAATCACGACATTATTCACCAAAAAATTATGTCTATGGTAATGAAGTGGAACTCTATTTTCAGGGCTCCATAACTGCTAATTAATCAGCTCCCACGATAAACTCATCTGTGCTGTGTGTGAATTTTATTTGCAGCCACCGAACAGCAATTCCACTTGGTTAACAGGCCTTTAAGTGACAATCTAGCTCTGTGGAGTGGCAGAAAGATCCAGAAATGATTTTCTAAGCAAGATGGTAATGACAGTGGGGAAGATAGAAATCTAGCCTAAAAAAGTTGAGGATTTACTTTATTCGTTAACTTGATGGCTTTGGGAATGCTGTTCAACCACACCATCATCTTGCAATTCAGAACCAAGAAGGAGGATTCATTTTCCAGCAATTCAGATGACTCACCCAGATCTGTTTCCCCTTTTGTAGCAGTAACTTTTTAAAAACCATTATCATTGCTGTTAAGCTTGCCTGAGAGCCCCTTCATGGGGATAATTCTTTCTGGCTTGTGAGAAGATCTGGCTGAAGGCGATGGTGTGGGTTCTGTGCCTTTGTCCTATGGGCTATTTCCATCTTCCAGTGAAGCCAGGGCTGGTTTGGAGAGGAGGGGGGTGTTCCATGGTCCAAGCTGTGGGGGCTATAGAATTGGTGAGGCTACTGTTGACCATCTCTGTGATGCTTACTTCATTCACTTAGCCCCTGCGCCAGAGTGGTTGGGAGCCAGAATGCTTAGCTTGAAATCCCAGTTGCAGCTGTGTGGCCTTGGGCACGCCATAGAACCTTTCAGAGCCTCATTTATCCTGCGAACCTGGGTGTGGTGGCACACACCTGCAATCTCAGCACTTGGGAGGCCAAGGCAGGAGCACTGCCATTTCAAGGCCAGCCTGGACTGCATAATGAGAGGCCAGCCTGAACTATACAGTGAGACTATTTCTTCTTAAAAAAAGATGACACTGATTATGATAATAGTACTTTCTTCACGGCTTTGTGTGAAGTATAATTTATTTAGTTTAGTTGCTGGCACATAATAAGCATTTAATATATAATTCTTTTAGCTATAATGAGGGTTATTATTTATTTGAGTGGCCCGGGAGCAGTGGGAATACACTTGGGGCAAATGCAACGTTTTGTGCCTCCACGGAGTTTATGGCCTGGAGGTTGGCATGAACATCAAAGGCTGCGGAAGTGGAGAGGAGTGAGTGAAGCCTTTCAGGGGGTGACAGCCTTCACAAAGGCATCTAGACCCCCAGAGTGGTACCTTAAAAACTACAAAGGGAGTGGGCCCAAGACACGTGTCGAGAGAGGGGAGAGAGGTGTGGAACTTAGAAGCCCCTGTCCTCATAGGAAGCGAGTGCCAAGTTTGCCATGGATGAGCTGAAGTGTCATCTGCTTCTGCTTAGTGGTTCCAGCCGCCAGACGGTGCCTGTGATTTTAAGCATGTTTTGTGCCAGGCACTGTGTGGGTCTGGGCCCCGGAGCCCAGAGGCGCCAGGAAGGAGGAACGAGGGCTGCAGCCATTTGTCTGTTGAGTTAAGGTTTGTGAAAACTCTTTGCTCCTTGCAAGATCTGCCCTCGTGGTCATGAGAGGGCTTCACTACAAAAAGCGCTAGCAAAATGTAACATTGGAGGCTCACCCTGCAGTTTCTGCTTGGTTGACTCTGTTCGGTTAACATTTTCCTGTCTGCTCCAGCTTTCCTAAGGTTATGTACAAAGATCTAAATGACATAGTTATGCACACTAAAATAAATTAAAAAATTTTTATAATAAAGTGATATTTAAGGGACTTTTTTAATAGTGAGCACTTTGGATGCATCTTTACACTGTTTGGGAGTGAACTGGAACACCAGGATTAATTTAGCTTTGAGAGGATATTAAATTTATAAGCTTATAGTAGATAAATATTTTTTCTTAAAAGTGTCGCATGTGAAAAACCCACTCCTTTCTATAAATCTACTTGACAAGAGCAAACTGTCATGCTAGTATTTTTTTTTTTTTGAGGGATGGAGGCACTGACAAAATCATATTTATTATAACTTTGACCAAATGAGGTGTGGGATTTTTTTTTCATAGGACAAATTATACATTTGCCAAATTAGAGTTACACAATGGGGTTCTGTCTTGAAAGAAAATTCAGGTTTTATTGATTTAATGCAACTATAGGCTTCCCAGGCTCTGTGCTGGGGCACTGCTGTGCTGGGAATCTAGCAGTTGTGTTGATAAATGTAAATGGTTAGTGGCTAAAAGAGCTTCATATTGCTCTTTGGTTTCTGTGCGTTCTGACTACAAATCTCCTGAAGGTGCAAAGTAGCTCACAGCACAGAGTGCATCCTGGTAAGAGGGAGGCAGTGACTTTGTTCTCTCTTGGTCTCCATCCTGGCGGAGAATGGGCTCTGGTTGTGTGGTTTAAGTTCATTGTGACACAGCTGCCTCAGCAGGGAGGAGCAAGCCAGGGCCTCACCAGAGATACAGACCGAGGCCCTGGACGCTGAGGGTCTGGGTGGCCAGGTACAAGTGAAGGAAGGGGTCAGAGACCAGACCAAGGCATGGCTCACCCTGCAGATCCTCATAACCCCTGGATCCAACTTTCCACGCAGTGCAGGGGCTGTTCAGAGAGCTTGCAAGGTGGTCATCTGAGAGTGGCCTTCAGAGAAGGACAGCTCAGTTAGGGAGAGGGTGGGAAAGTGATGAGGGACAGGAGGGGACCTTATGAAGTTAGAGAGAGGACTTGTTTGAGGGCAAGGGGGAGAGAAGAAGCCCAGAATTTGTTATCACAAAATAATAGCTGAAGAAATGTTTTGTAATTATTGACCATGTGATGTGCACTGCCGTGTAGGGGATTAAAAGAGGTAGAAAATGTAATATCTACCTTTGAGAATTTCACAGTCTCATAAGACTTGCACTGATGGTGTAAGGCCTCACAGGGTCGCGTGTTAAATTGCATAATCAGATGATGGATATGTAAGACTGTTTCTTATCCTCCTCTCAACTGTTTACCACAACAGCCAGAATATTAAAAAATTTGACTTCTCTGCTTGCTCTGTGTTTTGTAGCCAACACGAATTGCCTGCCAGGCCCTCCCTTGCCCCACACCACTCCCATTCTCTTTGTGCCCCTGGTGTGCCCGCTCACATCCTATTTCAGAGTTTAAAGTCTGTTCCCTGTGCCTTGGTCTCCTTCCACTGAGTCTTCACCAGCTTGCTTGTCCTTTGGGATTTCTCCTTAAATGTCACTCTTTCTAACCACAAATGCTTCAGAAGATCTTAGGCTTCTGCATGGATAGCACTTCTCGCATCTGAACTCGCTTGCTGGTCTGACTGTCAGTGAGCTCTCCGTCTCTCTCGTCATGTAGTGACCTCTGCGAGGACAAGGGCCAGGGGCGTCCTTGTCTGCTGTCTGCTGCATCCCCAGCTCCTCCCCGGGCCTGACCCTTAGCAGGTGCTCTGTGCGTGAGGAAAGCACAGATGGATGTGGAAGCAGAGCGTCCACTGGGGGGATGACGTTGTCCTTTCCCAGCACTTTGTCTCCTGGTCTGGGGACACTTGGTGTGTTGTACTTAACATCCTATCTGTCCCCTGTCACATGTTCATAAGCTTCTAGAGAGCAGGGTTGAAGCATGGTCATCTTTTCGTCCCCAGAGCCTGGCTCATGTAGGAGCTCAGTGAAGGTCTGTGGGACGTAGGAGAGAATGAATTGCACATGAATAGCGGGACACTTATCTGGGTTTTCACACATGTCTGCTGATGAGAGTGGAAGAAAAATGAATTTAAGGATCCAAAGTAACAAAGGGAGCTGGGATTCAAAACAAACTTAGGGTAAAGAAGAAGAAGAAAAAGGCTGGGAGCTTGAATTAGAAAAATACAGGATAGTCACCCTACACAGCATGACAGGAAGTGCTCTGCTGCGGAGACTGGAGGGGGCTGGGCGGGAGGATGGTTGGAATTTCCCCAGCTCAACTCGATGCCTTGAAGGATGTCTGCCTGCCAGCTTGCTGCTCACCTCAGGAGTTTTATCCATTCAGCACATATTTATCAAGCACATATCCCATGCGTTTCAGTGTGGTAGATATGGTGCCTTCCAAGGGCATGGAAATTGGCTTTTATGGGTAAAAAAACCTTACTCTCCTTATGTATAAAACACAGTTATACACAGAGTACATATATAGATAAATAGATATGTGATATTAACATTTTGTAGAGGAGATGATTAGAAAAAATTTGAAGAGGGTCCTTTGGGGGATGATTATGACAAAAAAGTTGGGGACTGGCCTCCTGTATGCCAGGCATTATTCTGTTAGATGTGCCCACTACCACGGAGTGTTTATTCCTGTGAGGCAGGCAGGAAGTAAACAAGCAACTGTAACTGTGAAAGGACAGTAAGTCCTGATTTCTTTTAAATGAGAAATCCAAAATGGAGATAAATTAAAGAGCAAAATAAAAAAAATAGATAATAGGAAGCAGGGAGATAGATCTTTTGCAAAAGGGAAGGGGACCGAGAGATGGAAGGAGTGGAGAGGGAAGAGAGGTAGGGGATGTAAAAAAGGATTGAGATGTGTTATGTATGTGCACCGACTCCCCACGGTGAATGTAATCACTATGTACTGCAAACATGGACTTACAGAAATAAACTTCAGAAGAGGAACAGCTGGCGGGGGAAGAGAGCGTGTGGGGTGATGATAGGCACACGTGTGGTTGTTTCGGGTGGCGTGGTGAGGGATGGAGCTGGATGAAGTGACTCTGAGAAGAGACTGGCCAAAGTGAGTGGTGAACATGGATATATTTTGGGGAAGAGCATTCCAGGAAGAGGCAAGAGCTTGGCGCATTGAGGAACAGCGAGAGGCCAGTTGGGAGGAGAAGGTGGTAGAAAATGAGATTGGGGCCTGATCACTAGGGCCTTGTAGGCCATGTCGAGGGGTCGACTTTATTCTCAGGGTTCAGGGAAGCTGTTGGACACAAAACAATTTATCATTTACTTATTTATTTATCTTTTGGCACATGTTTGTAGTACATAATGATTACATTCATCGTGGGGAGTGGGTACATGTCTGTGACATATCTTAATTCTTTTTCTTTCATTTTTTTGAAAATCTCATTTCCTTCCCCTCCAACTTATCTTTTAATAAGATTTCCCCGATTGCTGTTTGGAGGGTGGACTGTAGAGGCAGGAGTGGGGTCAGGGAGTGACCAGAAGTCTGCCGCCACAGTCTTGGTGGAAGACAACAGTGACTTGGGTGTTGGGGAGATGTTAGGGTCCAGCTGCCTTGTGATGGCCTAGCTGGCAGGATGTACAGAAGTGTTAAGTGAAAGGACTGTCTTGTACCAGGCCCTCATATTGGTGCCAGGCTTTGTACATATTATCTGTTGCCTTCTGTGTCACTGCGTTTTTTTTTTTTTTTTTTTTTGTGGGTACCGGGGGGTCGACCTCAGGATCTTGCGCGCCAGCAGGCACCCCGTGCCGCTGAGCGATATCAGCGGCCCTTTTTTCATATGTGGGTTCCGGGAGTCGAACTTGGGCCCTCGCGCTTGCCAGGCAGGCGCTTACGCCGCTGAGCCATCTCACCGACCCCTGTGTTACTGCGTTTTCATCTGTAAACTTTGCTATTTTATCTAGTCTTTACATTCTTTTAGGGACCTTTTTTTTTTTTTTTTTTTTTCCATTTTCTAGAGGCAGAAGAGAGTGCAGCAGAATGGCTAAAATTGTTAGTTGTGCGTGGCAGGGTGAGTGTTTTTTCATTGCTTAGCTCCTGTTCCCCTCCCCTCCCCTCCTTTTCCTCCTCCTCTTTTCCATCCAGTGTGGATGGGAATAGCACGTCATATGGCTTTGTGAGAGTAAAGTGAGGTTTACATTTAAAGTGGCTTGTTTGATTCTGGGACGACATTGGCAAATGGGGGTTATTATGTAGCGCCCCGTTTTCATTAGATTTCTGTGTTGCTGGCTTTCATCTCTCTCGGTCACCTAAGTGGGAGCACTTTGGGGTGAGGCTATCACTTTTTCCCCTTACACATCATGCTTTTCTTCCTCCTCAAGAGAGAAGGCAGTTTTTTTAGAGATGAAAGAGTGGAGAGCTTCAAGTAATTTACATTCTATGCTAAGTGTCAAAAGCCACATAGAGTTGAGGGTGGTGGAGAGGCCGTTACATGTCACCTGAGGAAAGCGAGTGCCTCGTGGATCGTTTCGAGTAAGCGGAATTGATGCTGCAGCATGGGCAATACAGACGTTTATATAGGAATCACCAAATTGTGTGGACCCAACCAGAATTAAAAAATGCCTGGAGCTTTGGCTTAGAGCCACGGAGGAACAGGAACACGAAGCCTGGTGTGGAGCAGAAGGAGTAAAGGTGTGGATGTGGTGCAGTGACGGACATAAATAGATGCAAGTTTAAGCCGAGATGAAAATACGTAGCTGCCGCCTTCTCACTCTGCACACTCACGGGCTTTGAGCGGGAATTAGAACCTCGGCAGCTGAGCTCCAGAACCTATTTTTTATCACCGCACTTTACTGTCACCAGATCACCAGATGTGCCCAGATGCTACCTCTGAATCCTTCACCTGATCCGTCAGCGTCCACTTGCTTCATTAGCATTGTGGGTTTGGGTTCACATTATGGTTGCCACTCCTCTCTTCATTCATTCACCCATCCACACATCCAATCATCTGTTCATTTAGTTGTTCATTAATTAAATAATATTTTTATGCATCTACAATGTGCCAGGCCCAGTGTGGGTGCTGGGGATCCAGGAGTGAATAAGACATAATCCCTGCTCAGGGCTACATTTAGTGGAAGTAACAATTATTGTCTAGGATTCATGGTGGTGGGAGGACCCAGGGTTTCTGTGATTTGGGACTAATTTAGTGGTGTCATCCTCTACACCAAACTGGAAACTCCCCTAAATGGTGATAGAAATCAGCAACACACTGAAAAATGAGTTATGATGTCCTCTCAGGCACCCTGGACAGGAAATTGAGCCATCTCCCACCATCCCCTTTTCTTGACCCAGCTGATTTCACTACTTGACCTTGGATGTCAATGATAACTCATGTTCAAGTAATAGTTTTTCATATATTAGTTTGCTTTGCTCCTGTTAGTACCTGATAGAGAGAGGGGCATTACTTTTTCTTAAATGTTTATTACATCTTCTAAAGGCTATTACTAAGGATGTGGATGAAGCAAGGCATAGAGCGAGGGGTGGGAGCAGGAGTGTATAGCTTATAGGTCCTCTCCGGGGGCACTGAGCTGCCTTCTAGGCACCTCTACATGTTCAGCTAGTAGGAAGCTCTCCAAATGCTGCCTGTCTAGGTTTTCATGGAGGTTTCACTACTCAGGCATGATTGATTAAACCACTGGACAACTCAGTTCAGCTCAACTTTCAGCCTCTCCCATCCCTGAAGGTTGGAGGTTGAAGCTTAAATTTCCAACCCTCTAGACTTGGAAAGGCCATTACTCGAGGAGGTCCTTGGTGTCCAGCGTGCTTACGTGGCCTGCCTCATTCTCATGATTGGTAGGAGGCAAGCTGGGACTAAAGCCCTGTTCTAACTTCTATCTCCTTATTTTTATTATCTCCCTATACACCAGCTTAATATCTTTAGGCTTTCAGTTTTTCCATCTAGGAAACTATATGGTCTCTGAAAGTTCCTTCTTTTCTTTCTTCCAAATCACTGGAATGCCTACCATCATTGAGACATTGTGCTAGAGCTGGAAATGATGTTATGGAACACACACACACACACACACACACACACACACACACACTAAAAAAGTTAAAAGGCAACCCATAGAGTAAGATATATATGACTTGTATCTAGACTATATAAAGAATCTTATAATTCAATAATAAAAAGACAAACAACCCAATTAGGAAATTGGCAAGGGATCTGAATAGACATTTTTCCAAAACAGCTATACAAATGGCCAGTAGGCAAATGACAAAAGGCTTAACATCATTAGCCATCCGGGAGATGCAAGTAAAAACCATCATGAGGTATCACTTTATACCCCCTAGGCTAGCTAAAATCAGAAGACAGACAATAACAAGTACTGACAAGAATGTGGAGAAATTGAAGCTCTCATACACTGCTGGTGGGAAATTTAAGGTGGTACAGCCCTTTGGAGAACAGTCTGAGAGTTCTCACAAGGTTAATCACGAGTTAACATGATTCAGTGATTCCCCTCCTAAGTATATCCCCCCCACCCCAAATGAAAACATATGTCAACACAAAATTTGTATGTGAGTGTTCACAGAAACATTATTCATAATAGTTAAAAAGTGGAAAGAGTGCACATGTCCATGAACTGCTAAATGGATAAGCAAAATGTGGCATATCCATACAATGGAATATTACTCATTCATGAAGGGGAATGAAATACTGATACAAGTGCTAAGACGTGGATAAGCCCTGAAAGCATTATGCTCAGTGAAAGAACTAGTCACAAAAGGCCATGTATTACATGATTTCATGTATATGAAATTTATATTAGACAAAATATTTGCTAATTCTAGAAATTTCATTATATATGACAGAAACATATATATATACACAATATATATATTCATTATATATATGGTATAAAGTAGATTAGTGACTGCACAGGACTAGGAGTGGAAAATGAGTGAGTGCTAATGTGTATAGAGTTTATTCTGGGGTTGATGAAGATGTTTAGAAATTGATTGTGGTGAAGATAGCACAACTTGGTGAATATAATGGAAATCAGTGAATTTTACACTTTAAGTGAATTATATGGTGTGTGGGTTCTGTTTCAAGAGAGTTACTGTGTATGTGTGTGTGTGTATAGACATATGGGGGGAAGTTGAATTCTCGCTGATGTCATAGTCCAGGTGTGAGCAGCTCATGTGCAAGCCCCATGATTTCAGGGACCTTCTAGCATGCAGCCTGCCCTTCCCTGGGCAGTGGCCCTCATTTGCATGGTCCCTGGGGCCTCTTCACCACAGCTGCAGCGAGAAGAGGAAGAAGACAGTAGAAAGCGCGTGGCTTCTGCTCCCATGCAGAACTTAGTTATGCGAGGCTAGGAAATGAAGTCTTCATGCCAGGTGTGCACGTGCACAACTTAGGGACTCTTTTTAATAGACAAGCAGGAGAGAACAAACCAGTAGTAGTCTCCGCCATGTATGGCCTGGCCGAGGGAGTGACACCGAAGGTAAGAAGCTCAGGATGAACTGGTGTTAAGGAGAAGGAAGAGTTTTGGCCCCTGGCGCAGGAAAGACCAGCTTTCACGTTCGATGATTGTCAACACTCACGGCTACTGCGCATATCCTTCCTGATGCTTCTGAGTCACGTGTGTCCAGCAATGGGAAGCAGCCGCTCACATTTACCAAGCTTTTCTCTCTTGTATCTTACAGGGCTGGGCCAGGTGGGAAGAAAGCTTTGTGCCATCTCTGGAGAGCCCGTGTGTATCCTCAGCTTTGAGAACTGAATTCCATGGGTTGTGTCAGTGTCAGACCTGTGAAATTCAGTTCTTCAGCTGGGATATCTCTGTCATCGGGGACAGATCTGCAGAGCTTGTGCAGCCTGCCAAGGAGCTTAGAGGACTGGAGACAGAAGGGTCAGCCTGAGGCCGTGCAGGGGCCTGGGGTGCAGGTGGATGGAGGAGCTCTGCTCTGGTTGGGAGGAGCCTTGAGTTGGCTGCCAGCCGTCTTGCCTCACTCAGTGGGTGGTCACAGCAAGTCGCTCTTGCTGCTGCGACTTGTTTCCAATTATTGATTACTGAGGATGATTCAGGTGCAGAACTAAGTGCTGTACATGCTGTTATAGGAGACTCTTGGGAAAAATCACTTTAATGAAGCCTGAGACGCACAGCGTTGCCATGCGATGATTTCCCTCTCTTTTCATGGGACCAGATGGAATTATTAGTATGTGACAATTATCATTTAGCATGGACTGCTATGGTATCTGGTTCTTTTTAAAGATATGCAGTGAAAGAAGATGAGAAACGTGGGTTCATCCCTCTTATGGTCTCCCTTGCCCTTTATTTGAATCTATACTTCAACTTCTCTAAATACACTAGGGCTACATTGTCCCTCTGTGTTCCAAACAAGGCAAAAAGAGGTTGTGTTTTGCCATTACCACCATCCCCAATGTTTCCCAGGATGGGGGCGCACAAAGGTTTTGCAGGTCCCCTCCATTTGTTCACGGTCCGCTGAGTGCATAGATCGAGTCTTTCTGTTCCCTCTGGCATCAAGCGAGCTGGGTCTGTTCTGAGGCTCAGGTTTGTTTTGATGTTGACAATTTCCACTTTTAGGCAGAGCACTGGGGGGTTTGTGAGCCATATCTAGATTTTACCAGTCTTTAGATTTGATGGGGCATAGAGAATGTGATTTGTCTTTTGGGGACTCATCACTGATTCGACACCGTCTCTTGCTGTCTTGCCATATCTATCTCATTATTATCTGCAGAATGAAAGTGTAGTCTGATCCAGAGAGGGGGGCAGACAAGGGGAGACCCCACAGCATGCATATTCTCACGCTTTCTTCTCCGTGACACTGAGGTTTATTGGGCATCTACTATGTCCTGGGACCATGCTTAGAGCTTTGCATGCATGATTTCAGTGAATCTTACCAAGCCTCATCTGGAAAATGGGGACAAATTAACAAAATTATGTGAAATTAACAAAATTTGTGTACCATGTTTTACAAATGCACAAGGGTGCTTGGTTACTATGAATGCTTTCTGGTGTGAGTTGGGGACATGGGTATGGCCCCTGGGCAACGAGGATCAAATCAAGGACCTCCCCACACTTTCCACTCCGCCCACTTCCTCCCTGGGCTTGGCAGACGCTTCGCCCATTCTAGACTTGTTCTAGAACTGCAACATTGGTGAATCGCAGCTGAGACCAGAGATCAGTGTTTTCAGTCCCAGACTACTGGAGAAAACCCAGAATCTATACCAGGAACTCCAAATGTGCTGGGCTTCAGCTCTTCTGTGCCGTGGTCACTGACTTAGACCTAAATTCTGATTTACTACAAAAGTCTCATCCTTATTGTAGGTGCCCTGTTCCTAAAGCAGACCTGATATGTGAAATGTGGAATTTTAAAACACACACACACACACACACACACACACACACACACACACCCCTGGCGTATCTGTGTGGAGCAGGCAACAATTATATCAAGGAATACTTAAGGGCTGGGTCAGCAACAGGTCACTTACCTACCATGTGTGAGGCCCTTGGTTCTATCCCCAGTACTGGATGAAGAAAAAGCTTCATTTCGTAAGTGGATTTGTGTTAAGATTTTGTTAAGTAGTACATTTGCCAAAGATTTTTGAGGTTCTGTTGCTTTACCAAAACTTAATTTATGTAAGTAGAAAAAGCAGGTTAGGGCCGGTGAGATGGCTCAGTGGCGTAAGCGCCTGCCTGGCAAGCATGAGGGCCCAAGTCTGACTCCCGGAACCCACATATGAAAAAAGGGGCCGGTGATATCGCTCAGCGGCACAGGCGCCTGCTGGCGCACAAGGTCCTGAGGTCGACCCCCCTGTACCCACAAAAAAAAAAAAAAAAGGAAAAAGCAGGTTATAGAAGAGCTTGGATTTTGTTTCAGTTTATGTGAGATAACAAATGTATACATAGGAATATGTGCATTGAAAATGTATGTCAGTTTATTAACAGGGGTTAGTTCTGGGGTGGTGGGATTTGATGTGTATTTTCCTTTGTATTTTTCTCTATCGTTTGACTCTTACACTGAACATATTTAATTAAAATAAGTTACTGAAGAAAATTTAACACACAGCTGTCTGACTTCATAGAATACTGGTGCTGTGCATTTATTAGAAAAATTATGTTGCAAAGGTGACTCACGGATAGCTGGAGGGATGCTCCTGATGTGTTGTTCGATGAAAGATGTGAACACAGCAATGCGTAGTGATTTAAAAATTATTTTGCAAGAGGTGTATGTTGTGTGTGTGTGTGTGTGTGTGCGTGTGTGATTGTATGGAAGCCTAGAAGCCCAGTGAATAGTGGTAAGGTAACAGGTGGTTTCTTTTCTCTGCCTTATTGTTCTTTTCTGCCCATATGTGAAAGAGCACTTAATGCATGTGCTGCTTCCCAAGAACTCATCCATTGTGTGCCACGAGTTTTTATTTTCTATTTTTTTTTTTTTTCAGTACTGGGGATAGAACCGAGAGCCTTGTGCATGGTAGGCAAGCGCCCTGCAATGAGCTATATCCCAAGATTTTTTTTCTTTTTTTTTAATCTTAGTGAGACAGAATCTCACTAAGTTGTCCAGGCTGGCCTTGAACTTATGATCCTTCTGCCTCAGCCTCCTGAGGAGCTAGGATTACAGGTGTACATCACTGCACAGTGGTTTTTATAGTTTCCTGGACCATCAGGATGGAGTTACTGAGAACTTGTTAGAAACGTAAATCCGGGCCGGTGAGACGGCTCAGCGGCTTAAGCGCCTGCCTTGCAAGCGCGAAGGCCCGAGTTCGACTCCCGGAACCCACATACGAAAAAGGGGCCGGTGATATCGCTCAGAGGCACGGGTGCCTGTTGGTGCGCGAGGTCCTGAGGTCGTCCCCCCGGTACCCAAAAAAAAAAAAAAAAAAAAAAAAAAAAAAAAAGAAACGTAAATCCTCAGACCTCACCAAGACCTACAGAATAATAAACTGAGGGTGGAGCTAGTAATTTCTCTGTTTTACTAACCCTTTTGGCTTTTACTTTTTTTTTTATAAATTAGATTAATTATTTACTTTAACAAAAATTTAACTTAATAAAAATTGCAGCTATACCTACAAAATATCAGATAATACAAATCTGGAAGAATTTTCATGTAATATGTTACTAACAACAAAAAAATAAAATTTTAAAAACAATTAGAAAGTTGGTAATACATTTAATTTCATGCACTCTAAGAATCCACAATTGAAAATATAAGACAGCTTCATAAACAAATATTTACTTAAGCATTAATTATAATAGCAAAAGACAATAAATAGCTTAAATGTCCAATTTCGATGTGTAATATTTTCTAGTAATTTTAAATTATGTATAAAGACTCTGAAACTTGTTATGACTTTTATGCAAAAATAATATACAATTGTTTATATAAAATCATCTCAACCATGTATAAATGTTACAAGGTAAATCAAAAGGCAAGATTATAGGAAAATTTTTTATACTTCATCGGCTTTTTCTGCATTTTCCATTTTTTTCTTTCATGTATATGTATCTTTAATCACACAAAAAATAGGGTAAGGTTTAGCTCAGTAGTAGAACACCTGCCTAGCATATGTGAGGCCCTGAATTTTATCTTCAGCACCAAAAACAAAAAACAAAAAATACCACACAAGCAACACAGTCTGATAACATTAACCCCCAAATCCTCACAGTCGACTCACTTTTATAGACGTAAGATGTGCTCTGGCTTAGTAAAATCAACTTTCAATAAAATTTGTAATTTCTACTTTATTTTCACTTACTTAAAAGCTCTCTCTTACACAGTCTATTGATAACACACATGAATAATTGTTCAGGATTGAAATCATGCTTTAAAAAAATAGTAACACTGAAAAGAAAGGCATTGACCAAATTAAGATAATTGCTTTGTTAGTGTGAGTGGCTCTGTTTCTCCTTCCATCTCCAAATGCTCCGAAGTGTAACACACACTGTGCTGTCTGCTGCTGCTATGTCAGGTGTCAGCACTACAGTTGGCAGTGTGCGGTTCCGGGGTGACAATGCATAGGCTCGAACCTAGGGCTCCATCAGAAAGGTGACTGCTGGCTTTGGATCATTAGGCCATTCGGGTCCATGTCTACGAAGCAGGCATAATACTAGTACCCGTCCGTCAGTGGGTTGTGAGAATTAAAGAGAATCTGAGAAGGCAATTAGAAAAGTGCATGAGACATAAAATTTTAATACAGAATGAGGGTAGCAAGATCACAGTGGAATAAAGTATGGAAAAATGAATAGGCAAGAAAAACAAACTTGCATAGTTTGTATGAAAAAAAGTGTGTGTGTGTGTATGTGTGTGATGCATTTTGATGAGATTTTGCTTCTAATTTTTAAGTCTTCTCAGTTCCTATTTTTCTTTAGCCACCCATAGATTTAAATTTCTGTAAATCATACTGAAAAATACCTGCTTTGTTTTCTCAAGCATTTTTAATATCAAACTAGTTCTGCATCTAACATATACTCATTTCACACTTGGTCGTAGTTAATATGTTGTTTAGAACAAGCCTTAGTAACCCCCAAAATATAACACCCTGAAAGTTAAAAGTAAAGTGCATTTCCATCACTTAATTATACCTTGAAGAAGATAAAGGAGAAGGAGCCAGAAAAAGATGACGTTCGATGTGACTTGTAACCTCCACCAGAAGAAAAAGGGAAAAAATACAACTCGAACAATTCCTTTTCTAGTCAGAGAAGTCTCCGGACTTCCAGGCTTTGCCTTAGCCAGTGCAGAACGTCTGACCAGATCAGCGTCTCTGAGGTCTGCTTCATGTGTGCTGTTTTCTTTGGCTTGTTCCTTCACCTCTTGATTTCTCCTTGTTCAACAGATTTTTCCCATATTTGTTGATCATAGGCACCAATCTTCTGTAGATACCAGACCATTGCATCTGTGACTTTGGAGGCCATTTATTCCACTGAATTTACACATTCATCACTTTAGGGTGGGAGTGGGAGGCTGCAGAGGGTGTGTTCCCTGCCCTGGAGGACTTTTATATTAAAGTTTTAGAACTGCTTACATCGGTCAGGGGACATTCCTGTTCCACTGAACTAAACTGTTACTGGTGGTGATCTGAAAGATGCTGGCCTACTCCTACAAGCACGCATTCACGTATTCTGCAAATCTTACCTCTGATGGATGAACAGAAGGGCTACGAAACTTCAACAACAACACCAGCAAATCATAGATCTTCATATTCTTAAGGTGCTAACTTTACGTGCATAGAATCATCTGAAGAAGCTGCTGATTAAGGCAGGTCTCTAAGTCACACCCCAATGTAAGGACTTGGCATCTCCCGGGGTCTATAATTTTAATCCAACCACCCATGATGGATTCCATCAAGTAAGTTCTAGGACAATAACTCTGAGCAGCTGTTTTAGACCTTTTCAGACTTTCTCTTTTTTCCCCTGTACCTTTATGTTTTTTCTTTCTAATTCATCCCTTTGCTTCCTGCTGTGATCGATGTGGTCTCAGAAGCAAATTTGTCATCATTTCTGCTCTGTGCTTGGGAGGGAACAGCTCAGATGCAGCTGGAGAGATGTCTTGGGAGTAATAATAAATAATAATAATAATAATAATGATGATGATGATGATAATGATGGATGTATTGATTTGCCAGCCTTGGATAACGGGCTGGGAATGATTTATCAGCTCACATCGATGGGACATGGTGGGAAGTTGGAGTCCAATAGTCTGTATGTCCATCGCGCTGTCAAGGTGCTGTGATTTGGTGATTTAAGGGCACAGTGGCTTCTTGAATCTTCCCAGCAGCCAAACCTCTACTAGTTAAAAAAGAAGAGTTCTTTTCTATATATTTTGTGACATCTAGAATCTTTTGTTCCCCCTTCTGATAATATTTCAGAGAGCAGCTCTGAGCTGAAGTGTCCGGGTGGTCAGAAAAATGCTCTAGGGTGTGGAGGTGAGGGAAGCAGGCATCTTGTCGAATTCCTTTTTGTTCTTCTTAGCACTCAGGTGACTTTACAACTGTTTTTGAAGGAAGTTCTTTTCCTAGATCCTGAGGAGCTTTTGTGTGGAGAAGATCTTGAGATAATACAACTTCCTTTTGTTGGGTATTCACAATGCTCCGATTGTCTTACATTCATGAAATACAATATGGCTGCTTCCTAGATCTGAAAACTGAGCCTCAGGAAGATTCTGTTACATTCTGGCATAAGTTTCACACATTAAGTGAAACAGATAGGATGTTAATTCTGACTGCCTAATCAGAGCCCATGTTTCTTTCACTGAACATTCTGGGATTTACACCTTTCAAGGCGTTTGGAAATGACAGTCTGGGTCAGCTTTCCTCCCTGTGAGAAAATATCTGAGAATAACAATTTAAAGGAGGAAAGATTTATTTTGGCTCATGGTTTCAGAGGTTTCAGTCCAGGGTCAGGCTGGTGGTGAGGCAGAAACATCATGGTGGAAGGGCGTGGGAGAGGAATGCTGCTCACCTATGGGCAGCCAGGAAGCAGAAAGAAAGAGAAAGAGGCAGAGAGGAAAGGGCTGGGGACCAGATATAGTCCCAGAGTCATGGCACCACGATCCACTTCCTTCAGTTTGGCCCCACCTCCAGTTTCCATCACCAATAGTGCCATTCTGCTGTGAGCTCATCAGTGGATTAATCCCCAGATGAAGTTAGAGCCCTCATGATACATTCATTTTTTAAATCCCATCAACAATGACACCTTCAATGCAATGACCTTTGGGGACGTATGGGACCCAAACCATAACACACACATTAGTGTATTTGCTGAGCTTAGCATTCCCTGTTGAAGGTCTTTTTTTTTTCTTTATTTTTATTAGTACATGTTTACAGTACACAATGATTACATTTATTGTGGTGGGTTGCTACATGTATATAACATATCTTCATTCTGTTTATTTCCCCCTCTTCTCCACTCCCTTCCCTTTCAGAGCTTCTTGTAATTGTAATTTTAGAGAGAGGGAAATGGGGTTTTCACAAGGTAATACAACCTTTTTTTCCCCACCCTGCATCATATAGCTGGACTGATGAAGCAGAACTTTAAATCCCAAATATCTATAATAAAAAATCTTGTTTATCTGAAAAATCCATGGGAATATACATAAACTTGGGAGGGAAGAAAAAACATACTTCTTCCCTTTCTCCAGTGTGAGCGTGGAGGTCTGCTCTGATGTGTGCTCTGCCTGTGCCTCTGGCAAACAGGAGTGAGCTCTCGTATGTGACCTGCTCCACCCGGGGACATGGTTATATTTTAACAGGCATTGAGTTTATATTGTTGGTAGCTTGCAACAAACCATAATGCACTTGGCTGCAGGTCTTGCAGCCCTGCTTAGACTGGTCAGATTCCACTTGTCTCTGAGCAACAAATGTATGTCTTTATTTTAAAAATAAACTTATTTTTCTTATACAAGTTATATATATATATGTGTGTGTGTGTGTAAGTAATTTATATAAATAATATGTATTTATTGCAATTAATTTTGAACATACAGCCAAGTACAAAAGAAAAAATTTACAATTATTGAAAGTTTTTATGCAATGATTATATATATATTTTAAACTGGGGATATGGGCAATTTAGAAGGTCACAGATTACCGTTTTGGCTTATTCTTTTTCATTTGCACTTTTTTTTACAAAATTGAGATCATTAGCATTTCTTTATGCTACATGGCCTCTTTATGCATTTTAAATAGCTGCATATGTAGTTCACGGAATGGCTGTGTCTTTGTTTATATCATCATTTCCTTATGGTTCACCTTTTGACTTAGGTCTCTGACTTCAGATCTTCTAGGGTGTGTGTATTTGGCCACATCTTTCTCTATTTCCTTCTACTTTTGTGCTTTCATTTATCCAGGCGTTATTTATGATGGCTTCAAGAGTATAAGAACAGTTCAGTATCTTATTTGTAAGTATGCAGCAGTGATCATTAAGCTCTCACCTCCCCTAATAGAAGCCATTGTCATAATTCCCACTATACAGATGTGATCACAGAGGCACAAAGAATGTATTCATCTGTGTAAAGCAAAACATCCAGCTTCCAGAGCCTTATAGAAATAGGCATTTGTGGGCGGTGAGATGGCTCAGTGGCATAAGCGCCTGCCTGGCAAGCGCGAGGGCCCGAGTTTGACTCCCGGATCCCACATACGAAAAAAGGGCCGGTGATATCGCTCAGTGGCACAGGCGCCTGCTGGCGCGTGAGGTCCTGAGGTCGACCCCCGGTACCCACAAAAAAAAAAAAAAAAAAAGAGGCATCTGCTTATTCTCACTCTGTCTGAACATGGGGCTACTATTAGAATTACTTTAGACTCA
Organism: Erethizon dorsatum; assembly: GCA_028451465.1. Taxonomy (NCBI): domain Eukaryota; kingdom Metazoa; phylum Chordata; class Mammalia; order Rodentia; family Erethizontidae; genus Erethizon; species Erethizon dorsatum. The sequence goes on from CM051836.1 coordinate 14,838,198, forward strand.
AGTGACAAAAGACCGCTGTCACTGCAGTCCTTTTCTCTTGTGTCTCTTGGTTTTAAAATGGCTGCAACAGCTCTAGATATCACATCCTGATTCAGGGCAGGAAAAGAATGAAACAAATGTCCCGACTGACCACATCTGCTCCTTTTATCAGGAAAGTACCTCTTCTTCCCTGAACCCCCTCTGTCCTCTCACAGAACTCCACTCATGAATCATCGTGTTCAATAGGATGACTGCCAACTGCAGAAGATGCTGGGAAAATGATTGCTTTAACATTTTTAACCTTTGGAGTAGAAGATGTTTAGGAAAGAGGAGTTTGGCAATGACTTTTAGATCAGCCAACCAACAGTAGTACTATAGACTAAATTGTGTTCCCCTTAAGTAAATATATCGAAGCCTTAACTCCCGTTGTGACTGTACCCGGAGGTAGGGTCTCTAGGATGTAATGGTGGTGAAATGAAATAATATGGATCGGACCCAAATTCCATAGATCTACAGCCTGATAGGAAGATGAGGACACACGGAGAAGGCAGCGGTCCGCCAGCCATGGAGAGGGCCCTCACCAGAGCCTGACCACACTGGCACCTTGATCTCATACTCCCAGCCAAACTGTGACAAATGTCCTGGTTTAAGCCACTCACTCTGTGGCATTTTGCTACAGCCACCCAAGCTAACAAAAGGGCTTCCACAAGACATTTGCCAAGGTCACATGTTGGTCTTATTTGATCCTCACTTCCTGTTTCAGACAGGGACCATTCTTTTTTTTTTTTTTTGTGGGTACCGGGGGGTCGACCTCAGGACCTCGCGCGCCAGCAGGCACCCGTGCCGCTGAGCGATATCACCGGCCCTTTTTTCGTATGTGGGTTCCGGGAGTCGAACTCGGGCCCTCGTGCTTGCCAGGCAGGCGCTTAAGCCGCTGAGCCATCTCACCAGCCCAGGGACCATTCTTATTAGCAGAGAAAACTGCTGTTTCTCACATTCCAACCCAGACTGGAAGTGGCCCAGGTCCTGCCAAGCCTCATCTCTCACTCACTATAACACCATCAAACACATGCTAACGTTTTTCATCAGTATTAGTGTCATGGCAAAGTGCAGTTAAAATACAAGTGGTTTCATACACAATTTATCTTCCATGTGCCCACTGAGTCATTCTGCTGGACAGCTGTGTCCTTCGCGTTCATAAACTCAGTCATAAATCTGCAGCTCTCTGGGTTCGTATCCTCAGGCCGTGCTGGGGAAGAGGGCGATCCTCGAGTGGTTCGGCCTGCAGGGAGCTGCTGCATCTCTCCTCTCGGCCCCAGCAGGCTAAGTGCTCAGGGGCAGGTGATCTGAATTAAGGGCTATGCAGTGGAGTGCCTCCCTTCAGTTCGAAGAAAATTGATCATTTATTTAGAAGGCTTTTCAATTATGGTTGTTTTCAGAGTGGAGGTTCAAACGAGCAATTCTCATTGGGAATATGGTGATGAATAAGATAGTCATTGCTGTCCTCATGAAACTCATGTTCTAGTAAAGGGAAGATTTTATGTATAAAACAAGATTTCTGGCCTTTTGAAGTTTCTGAACAACTGCCAATCCAGGCTTGCTATTCTTCATGATGATGATTCCCCAGATCCCTTGAGATGGGCATGAACTCTGTAGTTTGCCGCACTGCTCACTGCCGCCTATTATATCGTCCGCTTCACATGGAGTCTTAATGGAGCAGATGTCACTATCTTTACTATTATTTGCACACAGAGAAACTGAGGCTTAAAGTTGTGAAGTGACTGGGCCAAGGACTTCCACCTGTGGAAGGTGGAATGAGTTACGCATCCAGTGCTGGGCGGCTTCAGAGGCTGAGGTCTTTGCCACCATGTACAGAAGTGTTTCAGAAGGCAAGAACGCAGAAATATCACTGAGCAAAACATTCAACCCATATAAGATCAAATTAAAGCGGTGTATCAGCAGGAAACAGATGGCACCCTCAAATTAGGATAACTCAAGCAGAGTTTCACAAAGAAACTATTTACAAAGGCGTGGGCAGAGTGTAGGGAAACCACAAGGCACAGAGCAGAACCCCAGATTAGTAGCAGTCGGGCTCCAGTACCACTCCCAAGCCCTCAGAGGCACGGGAGGGGGTGGGTTCCTGGAACGGGGAGACGGGCAGGGCTGTGGAGAGGGCTGAATTTATTTAAGATCTTTGGCAGTGGGATACAGCCAGTCTTGGGAGACCTCACAGGGAAGACACTTGAGGAATGAATTCTCTGCTTCATCCTGCCAGTGCTGAACTCATTTGTGAGTCAGAGGACAAAGAGCCCATGGGTCAGCCTATGGGGGCATGAAGGGAAGCCGAGCAGCATGGAGAGGGTCTCAGCAGGGACACTGGAAGGCACCAGCCCACGGGGAAGCCAGAGCCAAGAGCGTTGGAGGGGACAAGGAGTGTCAGGCATCAGAAGATGCCACTTCAAAAATATATCACTTTGGCATAGAATTATTTTGAGCTGAAAGCATTAGAGAATCTACAGATGCAGAAAGCAGCATTCCTGGAGCCTTCCTTCTCTAACTGCAGGCAGAAGCTTCCAAGAAATGTGGGGGCCATAAATCCCTCTCCTGGGGAAATTTTATCACCATGAAGAAGATAGAAAGCCACCCAAGATGTACCTGCACAAACAAAATCTCAATAACCTTTATCTTCTATTCCTTTTCCTGTTTATTTATCTCTCACATTTTGCCAACTGGGAGGCCTAAAACTCCCTTTCCTTTGTCTTGCCACTCTCCTACAGATATATTGTCCCTTGCTGAGATGGGGTACAGCATCCCCCAAGTCTAGCTGTTTTTGTGGGGGATTTTCTCCTGTTTATAAACTCATACCACACAAAACTTACAATGACAGATAAAACATTCCTCCTCCTCCCCCTCCCCTTTCCCCTCCCATTAGTGAGCCTTTTGGTGGTTACTATCAACATGCCCAGCCAATAAACTGAAGAAGGAAGAGGACACTTCTCTCCCCTGTGGCAGTGAGGATGAGCAGGGGGAGAAATAAAGACGAGAGTGAATTCATCGTCAGCTTCTGTGGTGCGGGGCAGCTTCTCCTCAAGCTGTCTTCCTGTTAATCAGCCATGTTAGCGCCTCATCTGCTAGAAAAGTCCCTGATTCCACATTGGAGATTCCTCACTTGAAACACAGGGCTTGAGACCTCTGATTCCAGAACTTTCCAAATAACAAATGGCTGAACCCATGTAGTGCGGTTTCTTCTTTAAAGATTTTTAGAGGTGTGGCCAAGGGAACCCTATCTTTAGAAAGCTACATCTTAAAACACTCAGGACAGATCTGCACGATTTTCTAGGTCTCCTCTCAAATCCATTCAGCTTAATCCTTCTCACCAAATGCTGTACATCCTGCTAAAAAGAGCCATGTATTTATTGCCACCACTAAAACCCATTTTGCTTGCTTCCTTTCAGAATCTGCAGTTTCTGAAGTCCACTGGACCACGGCTTCGGATCTTTAGAAAGGCAGATTTTCATCAGTGTATTTCAATCATCTTTACGGTGACATTTCCCACAGCCCACCCCAGAGGCTTTTATGAATATCACTCTCAGCATAAGTAAGGGTAACAAATCCAGGAGCACTTCAGCTGACATTTTAACAATCAAATAGTCTATAAACCTAGCACACCTGGCTCTGAAACAGTGTACTTCTGAGACCATGTGGGGCAGGGAGGGGAAAGGGCTGCATAAAATTGCTGGGGGAGAACGTTCAGAAGAAGGGCAGGTGTCGTAATTAAGGGCATAGGCGTGACATGGTTAGGTACACACAGCCTTTCTCTGTCTTTTTCCTTGTTAATGGACTCTCAGAACTGTTTGGAGTGTAGTCAAGCCACGTCTCTCAAAGGAGGCTGGGTTCCTTAGCCCCTGTGAGCAAACAGTTTATCTGTTTCAGGCTTGGTGCCCTTGCCCTTTGGCAAGAATCACATTAGCCGAAGGTGCTATCTGGTTCTGACCAATGTGTTGTGAGAAGTCTGCCATGGCTGTTTCTTGTATAGGTTTCTCTTGCTGCTAAAGAGTTCACACAGGAAGACAGAGTCGCCTCTTAATGTCAGGACATTATGAAGCTTGCGATGCTTTGACCCGTGGCAGCAGGGCAGTGATATGCAGGGAGTCTCACGCTGAGGATGGGACCATGCGAAGATGCCTTACGCCATCAATAAACCACTGAGCTAACAACCCAAGTCCTGCCCTGCCTCCGGTTTTCTTGGTGAGACCGCGGGTTTCTTAGTGTCGAAGTCTGTAGGCACGGGAGGCCTGGGTCTTGATGCATCGTGGAGAGCCACGGGACCGAGGAGGTGCAGGGAAAGGGTGGGTACCTGAGGATTTTGACACGTGGTTTCTTAACTCTTTCTTGATTAAAAAAGTAATACACAAATGTAAAAATCTACTCAGAATGAAAGCATGAAGAATAGAAACTGGAAGTCTATAATTCTCTACCTCCTACTTTCATATGTTAATATAATGTTAAAAAAAGTAGGGTCAGAGTAAATCTTGGTCTTTTGCGGATATATGTAGATATGCCCAATTTTTAAAATGACTGTAACAGTCCTAAGTATGGCTCTATCATAACCATGTAACCTTGTACAGGTAGTGTTTAAAAAATGTAACCATGGACAACCATGCGCGTGAGCTCCCGACTCCCCATCTTCAGTCAGTCCCGGGAGCGTCTGTGCCACTTGGAAAGCTGCGCTCAGGGCGAGGCTGTGAGGCACAGTGCAGGGACTTAAGATATGGGGCCAGCCGATTGGGCTGCAGCCCTACCACATACTGGCTGCATGATCTTGGAAAGTGACTTAACCTTTATGCCTCATTTGCCTCATCTCTATAAAAAAGAGATAATAAAACTCACTAATGACTTCCAGTTATTAAACATATCAGTGCATCCACCACCCTGAATTGTTATTCAGTGAATTACAGTTACTCTTTTAGGAGAAGAGCTACCTGCCCCAAGTAATATAACTATCTTTGGTTATTCTCACGTGGACACAGTGGAGCAATATGTGTGTGTACTTTTTAGTCTGAGATAATTTCTTGAAATTACCGGGTAATTGTTCCCCATGTGGTGCAAAGTAGTTCATGGCAACAAATAACCTAAACTCACCTTGTGTAAATCCTAAAAGGAGGATAACTTAAACATTCAATCTTCATTTCATAGACAGAAACCTGCAGATGGCTTGAGCAATTTATCAAGTGAGTTGGAAAAAGACGTCATTCATATTAAGATCATAATAGGCTGGAGTGATGGGATAAATTAAAAAAAGAACTATTTTAGGGAAAAATGTAAAATTTCTCTGATTCTTTTATTTTTTTTTGCACAATATAATATATGAATAGCAGGTATGAAAAAGGCTTAGGGCTCTTTGTGGCTGAGGTCCAACGTGGAGCCTCAGTGTGATCCAGCTGTCTAAACAAGCATATGCAGTCATTGTCCCCATAAAGAGAAGTAGGGAATTCAGAATGAGGACAGGGATGACTCCACTTCGCTTGTCCCTGTCAGACCACGTGCTCTGGCAGTAGGATGGCCGATACTTGGCATGCAAGCTGAGGCTTCTTATTTGCATGCCCACGGGAGACACCACTAATCATATTCCACTGAGCTTCGATGCAGCCTCTGAGCTCCTCTCAACATGGTCGTTAAGGCAGCCAGTTGTGTTGAAGGGCGTTGGCGTGTGACACAAAGCCTGTTGGGGGCAGTGCACTGCAGAGACCCCTCCAATCCCCGTCTAAGGGGGAAGCCCATGCTCAGCACTGCGGTCCAGCACTTTACCAGCCACAAAAAGATTGCCTAGGGGCCCAAGCACTGCCAGTCTATAGGCAAATTGGAAGAGCTTTATCCAACTGAAACAAGCTTTCCCACTCCAATTTTCTGTTTCAGTTATGTGAACTGGGAAAAAGAGAGCAAATCAGGCAGTTGGTGGCAGGTCCAGAGGCTGAAATGTTTATGTCGAGAAGCCATGCTGTTGTAGAGGCCAAAAGAAGCAAGAACGAGGAAGTGGGAGCTGTGAGGCAGGGCAGACATACAGGGGCAGAAGGGATAAGGAGTTGGTTGGTAGCAACATAAATAGTAAAAGAAGCAGAGTGAGCTGAAGGTAAAGGAGCCCTGCTGCAAAGGGACTAGCAATATCTCTTGTCCTGGTAGAGAAGCAGCTGCATTGTCATCTCTACTTGTCCCAAGTGGCCTCATCAGCCTGGGGTCTGGCCATGCTGGCCTTGAACTTGAGGTTCCTCTTATGTCCACAATAAGTACCTCCTATTACTTGAAGTAGCCCAAGGGGATACTTGTTCCTTGTTGCCCCAAAAAGAGTCTACACAAGGTTCCTTGTCTAGCTCTGGGTGCCACATTGGCAAACAGGGAAGAGGTTAGGATAGTACAGAGGTCTGGGGGCTGTCACACCAAATTATGAGAATGAGAAATGCATAACCAGAACCGTGGTTCTCAGAGTGGGATCTCCAAAGAGCAGCAGTGGCATCTTCAAGATGTCAATTTCTGGTTCCACCTCAGACTTACTCAGGGATGGAGCCCAGCATTGTGTGGTTCAGCAGGATCTCCGTGTCTGATGCAGGCTCGAGTCTGAGCACCACTGCCTTACAGATAAGAAGGCCCAGGCAGAAAGAACATGAGGATGATCTCTAGGTATTTGAAGGGGTCAGGAGGAAGTATGGCATGAGATCCTAGAGGACAGTACCAGTGGCTAGAAAAAATGAGGAGTTAGAATTTTGGTCAATAGAAAGATGACTTTGCAAGCAATGAAGTGTGATTTCAGAATGGTTAGGGGTTGTTGGGTAGTGAGCAGCTTGTGTCCGGTGGTATTCAAGGATGGGCTGCATGCCCACAGGTTGGTGGACATTACTGTAGAGAGGGCCGTCAATTCCACAGGAGACAGAAGAAGAAACTGAAAGAGGAAGTGTGAGTTAGGAAGCCACTGCAGATCAGGAACGGGGATTGAGGACTAGCATGGAGGTCCCTCATTGCCCTGGTAACAGTGGGGGACCTGGAAGTAACAAGTTAATTGTTTCTGAGCCTTTTGTGGGACTCCCTGCAGGGCACGTACCTATGTTAGAAGTGGATCTGGGAGTCCAGCCTCTACCATGCAACAGGTAGTAAGTTTTGGAGTAGGAGCCCACTGTGGGATTTGCTTATGGGTAGATCTAGGTGTAGCTCCTCACTAAACCGTTCTAAGCAGCAGCAGAGGCTGCAGTATCGGAGCAAACAGATGCAGGAAATCAGATCATTCAGCCAAACCTCTTGGGACAGGAAGCTAAACATAGAATAAGTGGGTAAAAGCACGGGTCCTGGAGTTAGAAGTTTGGATAAGTGATTGTATGACACTGAGTAAGTTCCTGTCTCTGTCTTGTCTCCCAAAATGAGGCTTGTACTAGTTGTTATCTTACAGGGTTGTTTTCGATTCAGATGATAACACTGCCTGTACACGGTAAGCAGTGGCTCTGCTCTTGATGACTGTCATTGCTTGTATTGTTTCAGCTCACTGAACCCCTAAAGTGCCTGTGAGGAGGCCAGAGTAGATTTTGTTAGCCCCATTTTACAGCTCCAGAAACTGTAGGATGTTTGAGACCCAGTCTGATATCACATTGCTTCAGTATTACCAGCAGAATAGAATTAGGATTTAGTTAGTTTTCCTGACGTTGAGTGGACGAGATCAGGGACAGATTCTGTATGTGTTGTAGAAATAGGAACAAAGTTTATTTCTTTTTGAAAAGGCAATACATGCATGTAAGAAAAATTCCATGAAAAAAGCTTTCGGTAAGAAATAAATCACATTTTCATTTCCTTAGCCTCCAGTCCCTTGGTCCCTTTCTGTTGACAGAGTGTTTCCACACCCTGGGGACTATTTCTGAGGTCCTATCCTCTTCCTGTGTCCTGACCCAGCTGGTATACAAACGTGTGCGGGAGCGTAGGGCAGGCAGGGCTGATCTGAAGGCTTTACGGGGGCAGAACGGGCCATTTAGGATCTGAACTTGCACTTGGAATGAAAGGCAGGCAGGTGTGAGCAGAGAGTTCTTAGGCGCCCATTGTGGGCCGGGGCCAGTGCTGCCTTCCTTGTCCCTTGGGTCTGTGGACTTTGAGTTTCAGAAGAAACAGGAGTGTGCTCTGGTGGTGTGAGTGCTTGGTCACTTCTCTCTCTTTCTTTCCCTGGCTTTCCTCTCCTCCTTAAGACATTGCCATGTCTCGGTTGCCTTGATCTTACTGGGGAGTGTGGAGGAGGTCTGAGCACCAGGCCAGCACATGATAAGTTACAAGTGCAGGCCGTAAGTTCTCTGACCCTCAGTCTCCTTGACTGTCCCTCTCTTTCCTGGGGCCACTGCCCACTGGCTTCTGGGCAAATGTCAACTTGTTCAGCTTCAGCAATCCTGCCACTTTCTGAGCTATGAGAAAAATATTTATTGTTATTATTACTATGACAGGTTGAGCATCTCATCTGAAATGTTTGGAACCAGAAGTGTGTCGTATTTCAGATTTTGAAATACTTGCGTATATGTAGTGAGCTATCTTGCGAATGGGACCCAAGTTTAAACATGAAATTCATGTATGTTTTATATGCACATCGCCAAAGGTAAATTTGTGCAGTATTTTTAGTGTGCCTGTGTTTTGTCTGAGACTTGTCACATGAGGTAGGTGAGCAATTTTTGACTTGTGGCATCATATTGGTATTCAAAAAGCTTTGGGTTTTGGAGCAGTTCAGGGTTCAGAGTTTTGGATTAGGGGTGTTCAACCTATATTACAGTCATTACTTAGCTTCTAGAAGTCCTTCCCTGACAAACACAGAATGGCCTTGGCCACCCACCATCTTGGTCCGGGGATAAGGGGTGAGGCTGGCTGAGATAAAGTTCCCTTCTGGATTCTGCTGTGACAGGCAGACAAAGACAGCTGGTGAGACCATCCCCTAGTTGAGCCAGTTCCTGGGTCACAGCAGATTCCTGGGCTTCTTAGCTGTGAGTTTTCTCCAGCCTTAGCCTCTCCATTTCCTTTTCTAGCCTGGGTATTTAGAAGGAACTGTCCTCGGCAGGTTCTTGCCTCACAGACTGAAAGAAAGTAAAAACATCCCTACCGTTCATCTCTTTGCTAGCTGGTAAGTAGTTCAGGCATGGGGAACTCTCCATTTTCATTCTTAGATGGTTCTGGAGAGAAGAGCAGACCTGGAATTTGTGGCTGGGGCTGTTTGAATGGAAGGGGTTCTCACTCTCCAATTCCTCTTTCACATCTTGCTTTCAGTATCGCCAGCTTTTTGGATGCTTCTCTTGGGTGAGGTTTCCAGTAGCCCTGCTGAAACTTGGGTGGGTTTGGCCTGTTGTTAGTGGGAAGGGGTGTACTTGTCGGAGACATCCGTCTGTCACAGAGGGAATTGTGTAGGAGATGGACAAGGAGAATTCTAAGGTTCTGTTCTTACGCATCGGGTCTCTTTCTACAAAGATGTTGCCTGTAATTCCTGGGCTTTGTCTCAGTGCGGGGGAAAGAAGGTGGAGAAGTGACAGTGTCCTGGGATAAGCCCAGCAGCTTTCTTCCTTTCCTTCCCCTGCCTCTCTCTTTCCCCTACCATTTCGTGCCTGGGGTGGGTACAGCCAGCAGCCAGAGCTCCTGAGCCCTGTTATTTAAAAATTCAGCTGTCACCATGGCAACCTGCATCCTGCTCCATTTCAACCAGAGATACAAAGAAGCAGTGAAAGGGAAAGTTTAATAAGATTTTTTAAAAAATGAATCTCACTGACAGTGTCCATCTTTTTGGGGAAATAGAAATGTTCCATTTTAGCAGTGTTATCAAAATGTCATTCATTTCATGCACCGTGGCTTCTGGAGGGTTGAAGTCACTGCTTATTTTCTAGGCTGCTGATGTCGCCCCTTCGGAATGAGTTAAAGGGTCTTATTTGGCATTTAGGCTCTCTGAAAGGGTGTGGGGTGGAGCGAACACTAGGGAACATCTAAGACTTTGTCCTCTCTCCCATTTTCCTGGCATCAAGTTCCAGAATCGAACCGCATCAGGGTAAAATCACCTGGGAGAGTCCTTAGAGGTCACTTACTCTGCAGTGCCTTCCTGGTTTCGTGCTTGAGGGTGCTCCCTGATCACCTTGGGGGAGCTTGTCTCTGGGGCTGATCTCTATCACTCACATGGACTTAAAATGTCCCCTGACCTTTCTGATGGACTCACGAATGAGCAGACGGGCCAAAGGGTGCTGGCGTAGCATGCTTCTGTGACTTTCATCTGACGAGACGGAGCAGAAATCCCTTTGTTTTTCTATAGCAAGGATGAAAGCCTGGGACTTTTAGAGTCCTTCACAGAAAAGGCATCTGCCTAAAAATGGAGTGGACACAGAAGGCTGAAGGAAGGAGAAGAGAGACCAGGCTCAAAGGACGTTTCTTGACAGCCTGGATGGAGTGAACCTCAAATCCGTGGCTTTGTAGTTTCATGGGAAACATTTTCCTTTTTTACCCTTTAAAAGTCAGTGTAAGCTCAGGTTTTGAAAAGCATGACTTCAGTGCTGCACGCTCCCAGATCCTGCTTTACTAATCAGGCAGTGGAAGTCCTGTGTGGGGAGGCAGCACCCGAGGTCACGCAGAGAGGGAGTACCAAAGGCCGGGTCTGCGGATGTCCTGGCCTCTCCAGCTGCTTATCCTCGGGTCCCAGTTCTCAGGTAGACAAAAATTGAGTCGTGAAGGCCACCACCAACGAGTGTCATTATAGTAAAGACCCCCACCTGCCCTGGGTGGGGGTGAGCATTTAAGGGTCCAGGATTTATCTCCACCCTCAGGTCTCCTCACCTTTTGTAGGCCAGCGTGATCTTGATCCAGGGACACAGGAAGAAAATCACTCCCCACAGGGCGGGCCCTTCTCAGCCCTGCAGCACCCTTCTCCGTTGAGACAGACCTGTTCATTTACTCTGTAAACACAGGCGACTCAATACTCAGCCAACACTTATGATTTTATTAGTTTCATTGCAAAGTATTAATTGAACGCCTCCTCTGTGCTAATCACTGTCTTTGGGACACAGATCCAATACTCCGCAAGGCAGCCTCTGCACTCATCCTCAGGGGTCTCACGCTTTACTGTGACTGAAAATCAGCAGAGCAACATCACATCGGGGGCTGTGAAAAATGCCTTCTGCTGGGAAAGTTCCCGATGTCACAAGAGAATCAGATGTGGCCGCCTTGGCTGCTGAGTCAGAGGAAGCTAAACTGAGAGGTGCTCGGGAGCAGGGGACAAAGGCAAAGGCAGACGCTGGGCCCAGGTGCGGAGGGGCAGATTGGGCACAGCTGGGGCAGAGCTGCGCGGGACTCTGAATGTGTTCATGACGGTGATCGTGGGGAGACTCCCTATGACTGTGCCCTCCTCGTTTTGCACGTTCTTTTTCTGCCCCATAGCTTCTGGGAGCCCCTTATTCCCTCGAGTCCCTGAGTCAGTTATATAATGTATTTTTCACCTAGGATCTTGGTGCCCAGCTTCAGATCGGTGCCAGACTAGTGTCTAGAAAGTTGTGTTTTGTGTGGGGAGGTTAAACTTTTTTCTCCTAGTAATTAAGCTCGCTTTTGTAGAGAAAGATGAAGGTTGCCCTTCCTGAAAAGTGTCTTCTCCTCTGATTTCCCTTAATTTTTGCTTGTAGAGGGATGTGACTGCAGTAAAGTTTGTTACCACTAGAGGGCAGGAGTGCCAAGGAAAAGGACTAAGGGCAGCCGGCAAATGAAGTCTGCAGGTGTCACCGGAACAGCCCGACGGGGTTTGTGCCGGTGGGGGACGCCTCACCTTCCCAGCCCAACCTGTGCGTGTCTCCATTCAGATACCAAGTCCACTTCGCTGATTTCCTCCTGCACGCTGTGGTCGCTGCGGATGCTTTTAAGAGGGGGTTTCGTGGGGGATGTAAAACAAAGCAATGAGGTCTTGCATTCGAATTAGTCTTTAAAAATTCTTCAAAATGTGCTTAGGAGGCGGAAACCCTCAGTTTTTTTTCTCCAATGTGCTGTGAGACCTTGCTTAAGAAACACTGTCCTCCTGGGCCTAAATTGCTCCTTCGTAAAAGGGTGACATGACGTGAACAGTCCCTTCTGATCCCAAGAACCCAAGAGGTAGAGATGGTTGAAACGGGGGAGCTGCTTCCTTAGAAGCCTACTGGTGTCATTTCTAAGTTGGGGGCTCTTTCATCCTGAGAGAGTTTTGTTTCCCTGACTCATCCCTCTTCTCCTTTCTGCAGAACAGACTCCACACGAAGGAACACAGAGCTAAGGGTGGAATTCGGGTGAGACGCGAGAGCAGTCCCCTGGGCTCCCGGAAATCACACCTCGGCAGTCTGTATCCTCCTTGCCTTTGATAGGGCGGAAGCCTTTGGATCTGAAAGGGAGACTGGAGAATATCTGTGAGGCTCAAGTTTTGGCCGAGACTCAAGTCCTCCTCTGTCCCGGAGGCCAGGGCCTTATGGAAGTAGCTGCGCGGCTCCCAGCCTGAGGACAGCACTGCTGTGGGCATGAGGGATGACCTAGAAGGCTTGTTTCTGCCTTGTCATTGGAGACTGGGATTCTATCTGGAGGAGGCCAGGCCCCACCACCTGCTGAAGCTCCTGCCCAAAGCAGCGGTCTTTCTAAAAGGGGTCTGTGCTCCTGCCTGCACTCCTCCTGCTGCCTCCGCCATGACACATCACAAAGACACAAAACCAACAGAACAAGCAGCATCCAAAGTGCTAGATAAAAACCTCCTTTCTCTGGGAGCCCCAGTGTCTGAGATTCGCATTCCTGAATAGCTTTATCCCCAAAACACAGAGGGGAGCTATGCGCAGGGGTGAGGGGAGGCTCTGCTGGGCTTTCACGGCCCCACTCCTAATCTGTCATTGTCCTCCCCATCCTGGGGCTGCTTGATTGACAGTGAGCGGCTGCTTCCTGCCTCCGCTGCCGCGCTCACTTAGCAAGATGCTGTAAATACGTTCAGTCTCAATTAATAGAGATTAGCACCATTTTTACTCCCTAAAGATTATTTCCATGGAAGTTCATTTTTTGGTGGGTGGCATCAGCCCCACAACGTTTAGCGATTGCAGAGTGTCTTGTTATAACAATCCCAGGGTCTCCTCAACCTGCAGCTCCCCGGCCTGGAGGTCTCCTCTCGATCTTGCCGGGTAGGAGCAAGGGGTTCCTGGGTCATCTTCTCCAACCTTTTTATTTAATAGCAAAGGGAGACAGCTTTGGGCTGATGTCAGTAGCACGAGACTACACGTTTTCTGACTTCCCACTGCTGTCCTTTAGACTGTGGAGTGTGGCCATGAAGGGAAGGCAGTGTTTTCACACTCCTCCGTGCTAGGCAATTTGCAGACTTAAGAAAAATGCTTGCTCATGATATACTTACGCTTCTCCGAGGAAGTGTCCAAAATATGGTCCCCCACCTGACTGCTTATTGGGTGTATTTGGTCTGATCCTCCTGCCTGTGTCCCAAAGCAGCATCTTAAACCCCTCCGTACCCTCTCCCTATCCCGTCCCATCCCTGCATCCCTCCAGGATTGCGTTTCCCAAGGGTGATTGCCACATGCAGACAGCCGCCCAGTCACAAGATGGCTAAATATAAACCATGCAGACTGCAAATAAGCCTCCGTGATCATCTGCTCCTTTGTTTAGCTTATTATTCTCCCAGATCGAACTGCAGAGGAGGCTCGGGCATCATCCACCATGGCTAAGGATGTGTCCAGCAGGGAAAACCGAACAAACCGAGGTGCTGAGTGCCTGTCATTCTCCTCCAGCGGAGCAGGGCTTGCTTTTTAGATAAAGCAAACAATCCCTGGACTTTGATTTCCACAGCAAATCATCACAAATCACATCAATACTGGGAACAGATGCAATGACCTGGCTGGCTGAGTGCAGCCAAGCAGTCAGCGACGTGGAACCAGGGACACGGAGGAGCTGGCACTGGATGGTGTCATATCTCAACTGTCTCTGCCTCCCTCGTGTGAAGATGAGGACTGGAGCCAATGGGGTGGGCTGGGGGATTCAGGCTCTGGCCACACATGTGACCCAGAACGGGAGGTGTAGACTGCAAATTGTGACAGAGGTATGAGGTCTGACCCATTTGCGCCGTCTCACGTGGTATGGGTTTGGCGGTTGTTGATAGGCATGTTACATACTTGCCCTCTCTCCGTAGGTGGAGTTGCGTCTCTGGGAAGCTACAGACTTAGCTGAAGCCCAAAGCTGAGATGTTGAAATAGCTAGGACTCGAGGAGCTCTGGGTTTTCCGGAGACTGGCGACCCACTTGAAACCTTGCTTAGAAGTGAGGCAAGGAACAGGAAAGGCCCAGCTTGGAAAGGCCTGGGGTGTGATCGTGATCATGAGAGGGCACAGATATCGTCCGTTGCTCATCCAGCGGGTGGCGTTCAGTTTTTATCCTAAGGGGACTCTTATGAGCACTTGATGCTGTTGGCCTTTGCTTTCTTTCCTTTCCTTTGACAAGAATGCCATGGTGCTTTTCCTGCTGTCTCTCTGGTCTCCCTCCTATTTTTCTTGAAGTTCATTTTCCTTTGCCATGAAATACTGTGTTTGCTCAAGGCTTGGTCCCAGGCCCAGTTTTCTTCCCACATTATATTCCCTCCCTAGGTGATCTTTCCTAGCCTATTACTTTAATACCTTCCTATATGTGTGAGATATGATCAAAATAGTTAGGGTGAATGCTCCAATTAAAATACTTACAATAAAAGACATATTGGCATTACTACCCCTCAAAATACTTCTCCCTTGAAGCACACTTACCCCATTGTTCTTGCTGCTTTCTGAAGCAGTTCTGGAAGACTTTCACGAGTGTCTTTATGAGGTATGATAAAAATACTGTGAATGTTGCTGCCAGATGGCATCAAACAGAAAGGCGGGCTCATAAAAACATTATGGAGAATATGGTGGGTGAAGACCTTTTTTTTTTTTTTTTTAAAGAGAAAAAACAATAAAAACAATGATACAAAGTTTCAAAACAAGGTAATAGGGGATTAACAATGGTTAATATATTGCATATTGTTATCTTCAAAGTAGTTGCTCAGATTACAAGATATAGGCATGAAAAATTGATCAAACAATGTAAGCACAAACTGTTCTTTTTAATGAACTAATAGAAATTAGTAGTATAATTATCTTAGCTATCATATATATATATTCTTTTCCCTTCCTTCTTTTCTCCTTTGCCCCATCCCAGTTGTTCTTTCCTTTTGAGCAGTTTCTTCCCCTTTCACAATGTCTGGTGTACATTTTGGATCTTATTTACTCTTTCAGTTTCTTATACTAGGGAGACAATATGATGTTTACACATGAGAGTCTGATTTATTTCACTTATGAGTATGGTCTCAATGGATAAAAAAGATGTGGCATTTTTATACAATGGAGTACTACTCAGCTATAAAGAAGACCTGTTTTTAGGAGCCTGCCTTTCCATTGTATGGCACCTGGCAGGAGCATTCAGTGTATTTTTGATCCCATTTTGTAAAGACACTCATGAAGGAGGACTTCTAGAACTGCTTCAGAAAGTGGTAAGAATGATGGGATAAGTGGGTTTGAAGCAAGAAGGAATATTTATTTCTTGGGGGGTATTAAGGGCAATGTTTCTTTTACTGTAATAAACTAAAAAAATCTGTATATTTTGATCATACCATATCTATATCTATATATCTATATCTATATCTATATCTATATCTATATAGATATATATATTACATCTTATAAGCCACATATTAGTGGCTTGGCTTGGCCCTAGTGTCATGGCTTGTTTGGCATCTCCATTGCATGTCCAAGCTCAGTGTGTCAGAAAGCAAGCCCATGGTCTCCCATCCGTGTATCAGCTACCTGGCTCTCCTCCAGTGTTTCTTATATCATCAAACGACACCGTCATTCAATTAAACAAGCCAGCATTTTGCCTTGATGATTACCCCTCTCTCTTTCCATGCGCAATCCGTCATTTCACCTTGATGATTTTACTCATAAGTCTTTTTGAATCTATCACTTTTTCCCGTCATGACCATCATCATCCAAGTTCAAACTGCTCCCATCGTTTGCTTCGATTAACAAATGGGCCAAAGCCCCTAATTCTTTCCCTTAAATTCATTAACCTATTTATGCTGAAGGTTGAAATATTTTGATTTTTTGCATGCAATTCATATATGTTACCTACAAAAATTCAAGGAACAAGAATTTGAAGAGAAAAAATTTTATTGTGTTCCATTGTTTGTGTTGTTCCAAAAATGGAACACTAGGCATGAATGGGGTAAGCCTCCCAAGTTGTCAAAAAAAAGGTTGTTGTCAAAAGCAGACTGAATTGTTTATTCCCAGCTTTCTCGCTGGTGCTTATTCTGATGTTTGCCTCTAGTTTACTGTGATACTTGAGGACAGTTAAAACCCAGCTTTTAGAAGGTGCTCTCATTTTTAAAGCACCTTTATTCACATGGTCTAATCTACTTCTCAAGTAGCCCTGTGAGTCACGATCTTTCCACGGCAAGGCTCTTATCTGTTTTCCTGGGAAGCAGGCTCAGAGAGGTGAATTGGGTCTTCCCAGGCCATCCAGCTACCCAGCAAGCGGGCCTGAGTCCTCCGCCTCCTCAGGGGAACCTTGTTTATTTTTCCCCCTAGTGAAAAGAGGGGAGGCAGGTGCTCCTGAAGGACCTTTCTAGTCCTAACAGTCTGTGATTCTGTTGTTTGCGGGGTCCGGAGAGGAGGTTGCAAAAACATTTCAAAGGGAACTTAACAGGTAATGTTGAGAGAAAAAGTTCAAAAATAAAGTTGGTTTTTCTCCAGGGTGAGCTTCGGGTTGGAAACACAGAGACTGCACATTGATTCTGTCCTCCTGGTGGAGTTTTCTTCCCCGGCCTCTTGGTGACTGTGGCTCCCAGTAGTTACCAGAGAAGGGCTGAGGGGTTTGACTCTTGCTTGGGAAAAGATGGGATGAGGGGGGAGTGGAAACTTCACAGTTTTTATAGAGGATAGTGAGACTGAGAAATCCACTGTGAGTAAATCCCTGCCCTAAGCCATAAGATGGAAAATTCGAAGGAAGAGAGAAAAAATCCAAATGAACAAACAAACAAAGCTAGCTAGCTAATGCAGGTTCCCAAACACAATGCACACAGTTTACCCCGGACTTCTGTGTTTGGAAGAGATTGCTAGATAATGACATGTATGAATCGCAGGTTTATGCAACGTAAGATCACAGTGGACTGAATGAACAGGAAGAATTCCCTTTGAGGAGGTGGCTTTCTCTGTGAGCCTTTCATTAGGCTGGAAAGAAAAACACAGAAATTTTCTTATCATCAGCATAAATAGGACAAACAGCCAATCTATGTAGCATGTTAAGCAGGGCTGGTAAATAAAGCGGATGTTTGGTGGCGTCTCTGATTTCTTGTATGCTGTGGCTGACCTGAACGCTGGCATGAGCAGGATTTCAAGCGAAATGCGGTTTTGATGGGGAACTATGTGATGGTTGATGAGCAGTGTCTGTCGTGGCTGAGGAAACATAATTACCATCTGCTAGGTCCCATCTCTTAAAGGTCGCACCTCCACACCACCACCCCGAGGCCCCGGCTTCCAGCGCATGGCCCTTTAGGGGACGCCCTCAAACTACTTCTAAGGCCTAGCAGGACTGAGGGTGCAAGTCTTGAAGGCTGTAAAAGGAGCTTGTACTTTATCCTAAAAGCAGGGGGGCCTGGTGGAGCTGCAAACGTAGCTAAAATGTAGTCCCTGTTTTCAGGAGGCCATCAGTCTGGTGAGTGAGAAAGGTACCTCCGAAACTAGCTGCAGTTTAATGTGCTCTGGGTTACGTGGAAGTGGGAGATGAGGGGGGTTAGAAGATGGAAAGGACTTAATAGATGAAACATGACCTTGTTGCCGTCCTGCTTTAAACATATCTGTGGTGGCCTGTTCTTTGAATACAGATAAAATCTATGTACGAGGCCCCCCAGACTGGCTCGCTCCTTTCCCTACAGAGGCATCCACGGCTGTCTCTCGCTTTCCCTGCTCCGTGTCCCGACTGATCTTCCTACCGATGTTCCTCCTGTCAGGTGGCTTTTGTGCGTGCCGTACTTCTGTTTGGAATGCTCTCCCTATGGCCCCACCTTGCTCCTGACTCATTAAGTCTCTAAGATTTTAGGCCTCAGTTTAAATATCTCTTGCTCTCCAGAAAGCCCCACTGCTTAGGACAAGTGTAATTATTTATTTGTATGATCAGTTGTTTACTGTCTGTCTCTCCTGGTGCAAAAAGCAAATCAGTCAATAAATCTTGAATGAATGAACGAATGAATGAGAAGACAGTTGACGTGGCTTAAGGGTTATAAGCAGTTTCGATGTGAGGCACCATGGATATGGGGTATGAGTTGGGGCGGATTGTGGAGGATTGGACCAGTCCAAGAGCATAGCCATTTCCTTTCTGTTGGCGTTTCTTCTCTCCCATATATGCATGAAATGGGGCGCATCATGATAGAATTCCCTGAAAGGCTACTTTCAAGGGATTATTGATGCCAATCCTTAGCTCTTTAGGGAAAGCAAACATCCCGGGTTGATAAACTGTGCTTAGTACTCTCTCTGTGAATTAGAAGAAAATCCTTCAACCTTAAAATTGCGCAGAGCTAAAGCGCTTTTGGAATATGTCACTGTGTGGGATGATGGGCTTACGGGCGGCTAGTGGTGAGGACATAATCAGGCACAGATGGGCCTTCTGCATCCTCCCCAGTCCTAGATGGATGAGGCCTTGAAGACTAAGATTTCCCTTCAAGAATCAGGGGGCCCCATCTCTGTAAACCTTTCTATATTAGTCATATGCTGCTGGGGAACAGTTTTTTCCCCCCAGAATATTGTGGCTTAATGTACTTGTCATTTAATATCACATAGTTTCTGCAGGTCAGGTGTTCAGAGCAAGGGTGGAGGGCCATCACGTGTTCTCTTCACCACGCTTCCAGACTCAAATAGGATGGCTCAAACGCTGGGCCCAGCAATCACCTAGGGGCTCACTCACGTAGGAATCTGGAAGACGCTGCTGTTGTTGGCTGGAGGCTCTCCTGGACCTGTTGGCTCCAACAAGGCTTCTGGAACAGCCATACATGCCTTCTCCATGCTCCTGGGCTTCTGCACAACCTGGGTAAGCAGGTAAGCATCTCTAGAGAGGAGAGGGAAAGGGAAAGGAAGGGGGAGGGGGAGGGGGAGATGGGTGGGGGACAGAGAGAGAGCGCCAGCTGGACAGAGAGCTGGATATCCTTTTTAAAACCTACTTCTGGAAGTCACACAGCACCAATTTTGCCCCATGTTGTTTGTTGGAAAGGAGCCCCTAAATCCCCCTCATAGTCAAGGGAAAGGAAATTAGACTCCACCATTTTCAGGCATATTTTTAAACCACTTTAGTCTCTTAAACAAAAGCTCAGACAGGGCCTCGGAATAGTGATGCAAGTTCAACTGTGAAAGAAAGGTGTCATGACAAAAATTTCACTTCTGAGATCTCACAGGACTCTATGCTGGACAGCTGTCTTAGTCACTTTCTTGTTGCTGAGACACAACACCCAGCACCCACAACCTAAAGGAAGAGACGTTTATTTTGGTTCATGGCAGTCAGGAAGCAGAGAGAAAAAGGAGCTGGAGCAGGAGATACGCCCCTCCAGGTCACACCCCAGCGACCCCTCTCTAAGCATCAAACTCCCAATAGTGCACTCAGTGCTAACTCTTTTTTTTTTTTTTTTTTTTTTTTTTTTTTGTGGCTACCAGGGGTGGACCTCAGGACCTCGTGCGCCAGGAGGCGCCCATGCTGCTGAGCAATATCACTGGCCCTTTTCTCGTATGTGGGTTCCGGGAGTCGAACTCGGGCCCTCGCGCTTGCCAGGCAGGTGCTTACGCCGCTGAGCCATCTCACTGGCCCCTTAGTGCTAACTCTTGAGTGGATGAACCCACTGATGAGTACCATGCCCCCATGATCCGGTCACCTCCCCAAAGCCCTGCTTCTGAGCACATGAACATTTTGGGGGACATTCGAGGTCTGAACCATAACCACAGCATTTTGGCAACTGCCCTCAGACCCCATCTCCCTCTAGGGAGATGTACTGGCTTCTAAGAAGCATCTCTACTCTTGATTAAATGAATGTAGAACAATCTAATAGATGTAGAACAATCTAATCTAAAGCATGTATGTGTGTGAATGCGTGAATGCATGCTGTGTGTGTGTGTGTGTGTGTGTGTGTGTGTGTGTGTGGCTGGGCTTCTCCTGCCATTCTCAGTTCATTCCCAGTTCATGTGAAAAAGCACTGTGGGCACCATTGTCATTGTCTTGGTACAGCGGAAAGATTCTCAAAGATACATTTGTGCAGTGTTAGACCCGCCCCAAAAGAAAACCTAAGTAAAGAAGCCGTGCTAGTAATGAAGAGTTATATTTAAGAGAAGGATCTTTGACTGAACCAGTTTAAATGTTAATTTTATTACTCAAGAGGGCACTTTGGAACTCCCTGTCATTATGGAACAATTAAACTGTAGTTCCTTATTAATTTTTACCGCTTTCCTAGGGTAATTAGTGGGACATAATGTGAAGTGCATACCATTAATGAATAGATTTTTGAATGTGAGTGGGCAGAATCTTTTATTTGGCTATTCAACAAGACAAGGCCTATGCAAAGAACAGGGGCAGGTCCCTCCACAATAGAGGGCCTCCACAATCCTCCCTGAGTTGAGGTGAATACTGACAATCCCCAAATAAAACACTATCACCCAATTTTCTGCAAGGTGTGAAGGTCTAGTTCTTTCCTTCACCATGAAGCTGGTTGTCAGAAAATGCGAGTTCTTTTCAGACAAAAACTTAGGAACCAAGAACAAAACATTGAGATCCCTGAAGGCAGACAATATCTTGAGGATTCATCTTTTCAGTTTGTCTAAAGTGGCATTTACGAAGCACCTAGTGTATGCCCGGTGCTTTACTCGGCAATATGATTATATTATTTGTCAAGATTACTTTATGAGATCAGGATTGTTATCTCCATTATGTAGAAGAGGGAAACTAAGATCCTCTAGTTTTCCTAAAAGATCTTATAGTAAGTGACAGATGTTGGTCCTCAGCCCTGGTCTGGCCCAGTTCAATGCCTGAATTCTCAACTGCTATGCCGTGCTGCCTCTTGGTCAGGTCCTATCTTTACCCATTTCCTTAGCTGCTCTGATTTTACTTTCACTAAATAAATTTCATAAATTCCTTAGCTCAAAGACAGAACAGCAGCGTCACTAGGATCTTAGAGATTGTGATGTGATCGTTTCATCTTACTAATAAGGAATCTGAGGCCCAGGGAAAGAAAGGGAAGGAAGGGAGAAGGGAAGAGAGAAGAGAAGAGAAGAGAAGAGACAGAAGAGAAGAGAAGAGAAGAGAAGAGAAGAGAAGAGAAGAGAAGAGAAGAGAAGAGGAGAAGAGGAGAAGAGGAGAGTCTTATTTTGGGCACAGCTCAGGTGGTGGAGTCTTGACTGCCAATGGTTCCTTTAATTCCAAATCTGTGTGCCCAGTCCTCAAATCCCAACAGAAAAGTCTAAGGCTGGTTTCTCAGGTAGGTTTCTCAGTGGTGGTGTCACCTGCTCAGAAAATCTGGTTAGGCCAGAATCCCTCAGTGTGGGAAAATGATAGCCAACTCTCTTGTTCACTTGCAACCGAAATGTCACCAGCCTGTGAAATACAAATGATGTTAGTGCAAACCCCTTCCTACTTGACTGACAGCCCCTAAATGACCTTGGGGTGTGCTGCCTGGCAAGCTACTCTTGGAGCATGGGGACATTGTTGGCTTTCCATGCCAATAGAGCTTTCTCCAGATGTTCCTAAAGCTTCCAGTGTCTTATGGGCAGGACATTGCTGGTTTATGTGGTAGACCAGGGAAGGGCCCCACCCAGTGTCAGGCCCTGTTGCCTTGGGCTCTTGGGAGCATTGCCATGGGCTTGTGGCAATCTCCTTTCAGCTGGAATATCACTAGGATGCTCGTGAGTTATGGTTCCATCAGTTCTGGTCTTTATTCCCCCACCCTTAGGAGCTCAAATCCATTCCAAGATGGAAGCAGATGCGCCCTCCCACCCACCTCAGTTCCCCTCTTTGGGGATGCTCAAACCCATGCACCCCCTCCATCTTACAGACCTAAGGTACTCACTGATTTTTCAACTAAGCTTTCACTGAGCACTTGCTATGTGCCAGGCTCCATGCTCTGTGCTGATTGTACAGTGTGACCTAGTTACTTGCCAGTCTTTCCCTGTCTTCCTTTTTCACAGAGCATCCATTTTGTTGGGGTAGAAATCTGACCGCAGTTAACAGTCATGATTGTCTAAGTTGATCAGGGTGATAAGGTAGTTCCCCTGGTCCTCATCTCCTGGAGTGGATGAGATGTGAGAGGAAAGCAGGTGCTTCTGATAAAAGCATAGGCATGAATGGGCCCTGGAAGGGTTGGCTTTCTTTCCCGCATTCCTGGGTGGGGAGTTGATGCTTGAGAGCCTGGAGCACCAAGGAGGAGAAGCCAGCAGCGGGGTGGTGGAGTACACATAGAGATGGGACCTCGTGGAGCTGTGAGACCAACTCTGATGTTGCCTTCTTCTGGGCTTCTTGTGGAGAAAGGAGAGACACAGAATGGTTCAGGATCACATCTGTATCAGTCATTTTCCTAACAGATGCCACCATGGTGAGTGACAGGCGCAGTCCCTGCCCCCATCGAGCTCACATGCACATCGATGGACCACAGAGATGGTAGGGAGGGCACCGAGCTGCCAAGTCAGGTGATGCCCAGGCACCGCCCCTACCATTTCCTTTTGCATTCTTTACACATGGTGTCTTTGCTTGATATAATTAAATCCCACCTCTACCTGCTTTTGCTTCTGACTTCAAATTTCCCAGTGTAAATACGAGCCAGGAAGAGCTGAGCAAGGAAGCAGCTGCTCCAGGGACCTGGCTGGCCTGTGGCCATGGTAGATTGTGAGCTTATTTAGAGAATGCTCCCGATCAGTAATGATTCAGTGACACCAGGGACCAAGTGTCTGAAGCCAGGGGCTCTGGGAGGGGTGGCTTCAAGTGCTTGGGCCACGGGTGGAGGCTCTTTCCCTTCCTCCGCTGTGTACAGGGAGAAGTAATTTCTTTTCTTTGCTCTAGGGTTGCTAAGTCAGTCAGCCCCAGGAATGATTGATTTGCAACTTGGGTTTTCTCCTAGAGGCAGGAGGTGTTGCTAAGGGGGAGGTAGTAGAGGGCGGTGGTTAAGATTTCCAGCTCTGCGAATCCAGACTCTGCTGCTTAACGTGCTTTGCAACCTCAGGTCAGTAACCCAGCTTGGCTGGGCCTGGATGTCTTTATTAATGCTCTGGACAATCAGAGCAAGTAAGGCATCGGCAGGCTCTTAGCAGGCCTTTCTCAAACCTGAGGGGGTATGATCACCAAGGAGTGAAACTGGGAGGAAGTGAATTTGTAGAATGTGTAGAAATAAAAACATCCTAAACAGCTGGGCGTGTAACAGAAGTGAAGGTACAGAGGCAAAAAACAAAAACAAAAACAAAATAAAAACACACAAAATAAAATGTATTGAGTGTGGGAAAGAACTCAGTTCCGTTTCCTTGTCTGATTCTTGTCCCTTGGTACTGTTACGATCCCGCCCTGTGAGAAATGCCTTGGGTTAAAGAAAAAAGGAAAAAAAGAAAAAAAAAAAAAAAAAGAACTAAAACACTCTCTAAAACATGGTAGGCAAGAATAAATATTTTGGGCAGGTGAGATAGCTCAGGGGCATAAGTGCCTGCCTGGCAAGCGTGAGGTCCTGAGTTCGACTCCTGGTACCCACATTAAAAAAGAAAAGAATAAATATTTCTGATATTGAAAATTTCCATATTTTTCAGTGGGGGAACTAGAACCTCTATACTGCTAATGGATGCACATCTTACCAAAATATTTGAGGAAGGCGACTTGACAGTACGATTCAGGAGCCCTAGTGATGTTCCTGTCCTTTGGCCTAGAAATTGCGTTTGTAGGAAATGAGTCTAAGGGAATATAAAGACGGGTAGAGAAAACGTGGTTGCCATGCAGTACGGTAATGTAAAATTAGAAACTGTCCAATAATTTCTTAAATTCTGGTGAACCTGTATGGTAGAACACCGTGTGACCATTAAAAATATAGAATATTGAAAACCCAAGAAATTTGAGACAAAAACACATGAAGTCTCTGGATTAATTCTACTGGGGTTTAAGTTGGCTTCTACCACTTCCTAGCTGTGTGACGTCTGACACATTACAGAATCTCTGTGTCTAACACTGGTTTTTTGTAAAAAAAAAAATGGGTTATGGATATCATGGGTTTGCAAAGCTCATAAAACAGTGACAAGCACATGGTTGGTGCTTTGTCCATCATGAAAACTGTGGTGATATATTTAAAAAAACAAAAAGGAAGAAAAAATATATAGATGTGCAAGGAAAAAGGATAGATTTTCTAAATTTAACATATATTTATTGAGTGTGGCCTCTGCGCCAGCTCTGTAAACCAAAGAAACACAAATATCTATATGGAGGGTTTATTGGTCAGAGAGGAATTCCTCATAAAAATTGCCAGCAATGCCTTTTAAATATGTGGAAGTCAGTGACTCCCTCTCCCTGAACATCTGGATTCTGCAGACACAGGGAAGGTAGGTGTCATCATTTAGATCTAAAGTGCCCTCTGAAAGTCCTATGTGTTCTGAGGTGGGGCTTTGGAAGGTAACTGGATCATGAGGCACCATACTCATCCCTGGATTAAACCACTGGTGAGTTCATAGTTGAATGTGCTGTTGGGAGTTGGGACTTGGACAGAAGAGGGGAGTCACTGGGCATGTGACCTAGAAGGGTGAATTCTTGTGGCCAACACTTCCCTTCCTGGCTACCATGGATGAAGCATCTTTCTTCTGCCGTGTCCTTCTGCCATGCTCTTTCTGCCTTGGAGCCAGCATGTCATGGACTGAATCCTCTGAAACCATGAGCCAAAATAAATCTCTAGTCCTTTAAGATGTGGGTGTGGGTATTTTGCCCCAGTGAAAGGAATGTGACTAATACATTGTGTATGTACCAGGGGACTCTGCTGCAGGCCCTTCAAGATGGTGCTGGTGGGTATACCACTAAACAATGGTTACTACAGGTTAAGGGAGATTAGGAAAGACTTTAATTTTTTTTGTTTCCTGTGTTTTATAAAGTTTCTACATTAAGATTTTTCTTATAATTACAAAAAAGCAAACATTATACATAAAGACAAAGCAGCCATGCTTCCGCAGTTTACCTCTCTACCCACCAGCACCACCCTCGGTTTTTACACAATAACAGAAGCGCATCATGTAGAGTTCAGATTAGGAAGGGCCTCTGGGAATGGATGGTGGGGTGCAATTCTCAGCAAGCCGCAAAATCACAAAGAGAAGGTAGAAAATTTCTTGCCCAAATCCTTTGGTTTTCTTTGAATGTGCTCCAGCCCAGCCTCTCCTATGAGAGAGATCTCTTTAAAGATGCCTTTCATTTGTTTTCTTTTTCCTGCGAATCCTCCTGACCTTGAGATTTATCCAGTGGTTCTTGTAATTGGTGCAGTTTCCAGAGTCATTTGTATGGATGTGGTGTAATGAGGTAGGGGGAGAAATCTCCACAGTTATCCTGTGCTTGTATCAGGTGAATTTATGTTTTATGGTTTTCGGTCAGATTGATTTTTGTGAAACACCCTGGGGTGTTTGCAAATATGAAAGTTCTTGTAGAGCTAGTTGCTTGTTTGCATTTACAGGAAGAATAAAAAGAAGAGGAAAAAATTGCTCTCTGTGCTGACAAATGCCCTCTTCCCCAGGAGTGTAGTAGGGAAGGAGATGATGGACTTCTAACAAGAGGAAAAATTAGAGGTCTCGAGAGCGCAAGAAAGCAGAGCGTGTGGCTGCCTGTGAGGACTGATTCACACCAGAAAGTACCGGCAGGTGTGGACAGCAAGTTCGCAAGCAGTGGGTAGGTTAAGATAAACAAAACAAAACAAAACAAAACAAAAAAAACCCTTCCATGATTAAAGGCTTTAAGATACCTGAACTCTGTGATGAGTAGGTGGTCCTGCCCTGACTTCATTCTGGGGCATAAAATTTGTCCATTTTTGAGCTGGCCTTTTACATTGAATGAATACCTGTTGAATTGGTTACATAAATTAAAAAATTGTGTCTTCTCCAATCCCAGACTAAACCAAACAAAACTTCTTTTGGTAAAAGTAAACAGCATGCGGAGCACCACTCCTTACTTCTGAGTCCCTGGCAGACTTTGGTGACCAATGACAGCTCTCTCTGTTGCGCAGGTAGGTGTTGGCTCTAGTGGCTAATATTCTCCCCTATTGTCTGGGGCAGAACATTCTTTTGGAATTGGTTTCAAGGACAGAGAGAATGGGTGGTTAATGTAACTAGCAGAACTTGTGAATCTTTCACTCCTCTAGAGCACTTTCTTCGTTAAGCAAGATTGATGTGTGGATTTCTCACAGCTACAGTCACGCCTTTTGGACGAAGCATGGTTGGCAAACACAAAGCACCTGCACTGCCGTTCTTACTGCAGCTCCTCCTGCTTTATTTTTCACAGGCACCAGTAATAAGTGACTGCACTCACTGTGTTCTCAGAGTGACCTTAGAATCTTTCTCAAAACAGTTTGCCACACAACTTCTATCAACAGATAGAACAGATGGGGGTTTGTATGGAACAGGAAAGGTACTTGCTCCCCTGGGTTATCTGAGGATAAGAGGCACCTCCTGTTTGTGAATTAATTCATCAGATCAGTGTCCCTGGGGATGGAAGGGGAAAAAGATCAGGTGTAAACTCTTCAGTCTGATATTTAAAACCCTTCACGATTTGGCTTCAGTTTTTTATTTCTAATTAAACAGCCCGTGTCTGCCAGGCAGGCCTTCTCACTTGCTTCTACATAGCTTGTCTTCGTCTTTTTAAAATTCCTCTGCTCACTCCGTTTTCCCACCTGGAACACCCTCCCTCTTTGACAGTCATTTAATCCTTGCCATCCTTTAAGGCTTAGCTCGAGGTCTGTCCCTTTCTCTGAGTCTTTCCTACTGGTAAGTACCAGCAATGATTTCCCTGCGTGCTCAGTTCCTGTGGTCTTTACAATTTAGTCAGCTCACTTGGCACGGAATGTCATCCCTTGAAATGTTTTTTCCCTTTTAGTGTCTATGTGTTTAATTTTTTTTTTTTTTTGTGGGTACCGGGGGGTCGACCTCAGGACCTCGTGCGCCAACAGGCACCCGTGCCACTGAGCGATATCACCGGCCCCTTTTTCGTATGTGGGATCCGGGAGTCGAACTCGGGCCCTTGCGCTTGCAAGGCAGGCGCTTACGCCGCTGAGCCATCTCACCGGCCCTATGTGTTTAATTTTTTACCAACCTAGACTATAAACTTTGTCCACAGGGTCCAGCTTCCGTTTTCTTTTGTGTTGAATGCATGCGTTGGGCGAGCACCCCGTGTCGGTCCAGCGCTGGTGCGAGGAGATGCTGGTGGAGGCTGAATGCCACTTTGCCCTGATCCCGGTTGAAGCCAATCTCTGCTTCCATCTGAGACCTTTCAAATAGCATTCAAAGCCTAGACTGTGCCAGTGGTGGCGAACCTATGCACGTGTGTTATTTTTCTTTTAAGACAAAATATGTTAATGTGAGTTGTTTTTTCTAAACTAAAACCTCAGTATTCAGGTTTAATTGCAGTGTTGGTACTTTGTGATAAATAGTAGGTTTTGGATTGCACTTTGGTTGCCATCGCTGGACTAGGATGTCCAAGAGAAGTGAATACAGTATTGAGAGTGGGGATTCGAAGGGGGCAAAAGTATTCAGCTACTGACCCCAAGAAGTAGGCTGCAGTACCGAAGTATGTTGCAGTTCTCCTTGGTTGTTCCTAGGAAGTTCTGAAGATATTCAGTATTCTAAACCAGTTGACGAGTGGCACTGTCATGCTGATGGGCTCAGAATCAGAAAACAAACAGAGCAAGTGGAGCTTATTTGGTACATTTACATATTTCTTAGTAATTTTTTAAAAACAAAACTTCAGTGTTACATAAAAACAATATGAGTTTTATCATTCAAAACACAGAGAAGTTAAATAATGGAAATTGAACCTAATACTTGCTATCTGGGTTTGTTCTTTGTATTTCCAAATTACATAATGAAGTTCATCCTAAGTGATTTTCCTTAACTACAGTGTCAACATATTTGTGTTTCTGTTTTACTTAGGTGATAAATTTGTAACAAACCTACACATTATAAAGATATTCAATGAAAAACTGGCATGGGAGTCACCGAGTACATAACTCATCAATTTCCTTCATGGTAATGGAAACCAAGGCTTAAGTTTCCAAGAACAGAAAGTTCAGTGGAGAAAATGAAACCCAAAGGGTGACGGACTTGGTCCAGGCCCAGGCTCTGATAATACAATTTGAAAAAATTTAGTCTTATGTTCTCGTCCACCACCTACCAAATTTCCATCCCATCTCCATGGCTAGTTGGTAAATGCTGTGAAACTGGGGACGCAGGTTCTAGCTGAGGCAATCTGTCCCTGATTAGCTGTGTTACCCTGGAGAAGCAATCACATGGGACCTGCAGTTCTCATCTGTAAGATAAGAGATTGGATGTGGTTTTCAAACCATGCTTTGCAGTACCCTAGGGTTCCTTAGGTAGGGCAGGGGGCATCTCTCACTTCTACTAGAGCAGCTCTGTTTTTATTTGTTGTTTATTAGTGTTACAGTTAGGACTTGATTTGAAAAAAATGGACTGGATGATAGCTAAAATTTCTAATTTTAGGACCACTTTTTATTCCTAATGGCTCATTTAATGGACAACAAAGGGCTTAATATATTGTGTTTTGTTGGCAAAGAAAATAAAAGGAAAATTGTTTTGAATAATGACTAACATATATAGGCTAACTATAATGTGCTAAATGTTTCATAGCTATTATTTCATTTTTTTTCCCCTCACAACAGCTATGTGAGGTATATTCTACCATAAGTCTCAGAGAGGGTTGAATAGGGTACATTGTTAGTAAGTGGAACTCTGCTGATATTTTAAAGTTATTTACAAAGTAGCCATATTCAGGTTCCACTCTCAAAAGCTCTGTTACAATTGTAGTTTCCTCTTTGGCTTCTGAGCCCCTCTTGATCCAAGACTTCACCAGACCTACTGAATTGAAGTTTTAAGTAGTCTCAAGAAGGAAATAGAAAATTACTTCCCTTGATCTATGTTCTCGAGGCTGGCTTAAGTATTTAACCCCCTGGGGGCAGGGCACTAGATGAAATGAACTTGTGTGGTTAATTCCCAAGTTTCTCATTCTCTCTTCCCATAGTGATGGCCAAGATGTCCATTGCTAGTAGGCCTTGTTGCTGAGTTGATTTCTGTCCTCAGCATTTGCCCTCTCATAACTCCCTCTTTCTGGAAGCAGAGATAAATTATAACCTCTAGGCCATCAGAGATGGCTAGAGAGCTAGGTGGTAAAGCTGGGTTGAGGCCATCATATCTGAATTTTTCTTCCTGTGACAAAGTGTTATTTAACCAATGTTTCCAATGTGTTCTCTGCAAGTGAGAGGAATTAAAAACAGAGCATCTGGGATTTCCAGGAGACTCAGAAAAACAAAACAAAACAAAACAAAACAAAAACTTAGCATAAGTCCCTTTATGAAGCAGTGTGATAATTTCTTGGCGTATATAACCAGAAGTAAGGTTACTGAGTGGGAGGGTAAGCTACTAATTACCTTAAGGCATTATGTTTTGCATCTCAACTGCCACCCAAAGGCTCTGTGCTAACAGCTTGGTTGCCATCCTTTGGCATCATCAGGAGGCAGCGAGACCTTTAGGAGGTGGGGCAGCGAGACCTTTAGGAGGTAGTGGAAGGAGGTGGGGTCACTGGGAGTGGGCCCTTGAAGGGGATATTAGGACCTTAGGTTTCCCCCACCCATTTTTATTTCTGACCACCACGAAGTGATTAGCTCTGCTCCACCATGGATTTTATCATCATGCTCTGCCTCACTACAGGTCTGGAAACAATGGAGCCAGCCAACCATGGACTGAAACCTTGAAACCATGAGCCAAAATAAATCTTTCCTCCCTTAAGTTGTTTTCTCAGGTATTTTGTCACAGTGACAGAAAGCTGATGAATACATTTGGGTAATGCAGGGTGGGCTATGTAGTAAACAGCAACACAGTATCCTGCAGGATGATCTTTGATTTCACTCCCAGGAAAATCCCATCGCCTTGTACCCTCAACAGTAAATCTGATGGATCCAAAGACCCAAGACGGTTATTTTAATCTTCATTTCTTTGATTTCTAGGGAGGTTAAGCAGAAGATTATCTTATTTTCCCCTGGAAACTGTGAGCTCCTTGAAGGCCACAGCATAATCATCTGTATGTCCCTGGCCTCTGTTGCTTTAGTAGGACCATATTAAATATCTTCTGAATTTTTTATTTTTTTTTTATTTTAAAGAGAAGAAAAAACAAAACAAATCAAAAGAAGAACAAATTTTCAAAACAACATAATAGGAGGGTAACAATGGTTAATACATTACGTATTACTATCTTTAAGTTAGTTATTCAGGATACCAGACATTAGCATTCAATTGTCCAAACATTATTGGCACAAACCTTACTCTTCAATGAACTAAGTAAAATTGGTAGTGTATCTATCTTAACCATCTTATATATATATATACAACTTTTTTCCCTTTCCCTTCTTTCTTTTCCCTATTCCAGTCTCTCTTTCCTTTTGACCAGTTTCTTTTTGATTCACCATGTCTATTGTACATTTTGGATCTTATTTACTCTTTCAGTTTCTCATACTAGAGAGATAATACGATGCTTACACATGTGCGTCCGGTTTATTTCACTTATGAGTATTTTCTCAAGTTGCATCCATTTACCTATAAAAGTCTCCAGTTTATCCTTCTTAATGGCTGAATAGTATTCCATTGTATAAAAATACCACATCTTTCTTATCCATTCCTCAGTTGATGGGCATTTGGGTTGTTTCCAAGATCTGGCTATTACAAATTGTGCTGCTATAAACATGGGTGCACATATATCGCTGTGGTACGATGTTTTTAATTCTTCTGGGAAGATGCCCAGAAGGGGAATAGCTGGGTCAAATGGGACCTCCAACCCTAGTTTTCTGAGGAATCTCCACACTGACTTCCACAGTGGCTGTACCAGTCGACACTCCCACCAACAGTGAAGAAGGGTTCCTTTTTCCCCACAGCCCCTCCAGCATTTGTTATTAGTTGATTTCTTAATAGTAGCCATTCTTTCTGGGGTGAGATGGTATCTCAGTGTTGTTTTAATTTGCATCTCTCGAATGACTAGTGATGTTGCACATTTTTTTGTATATTTATTTGCCATTAGTATTTCTTCATCTGAGAAATGTGTATTCATCTCAGATGCCCATTTTTGGAGTGGGTTTTTAAATTTGGGAGGTCTGATTTTTTTGAGTTCTTTATATGTTCTCGATAGTAATCCGTTGTCTGAGGAACAGCTGGCAAACATTTTTTCCCACATTGTGGGTTGTCTCTTCACTCTGTTGGTGGTTTCTCTTGCTGTGCAAAAGCTTTTTAATAAGATGAGATCCCAGTTATTGATTCTTTGGATAGTTCCCGTGCGGTTGAGTTTTTATTCATAAAGTCTTTGCCTACACCAGTGTCTCCAAGGGTTTTACCTATCCTACCTTCCAGCAGATTTAATGTTTCTGTTTTAATATTTAGATCTCTGATCCATTTTGAATTTAGTTTAGTGCATGGTGAAAGATATGGATCTAGTTTTAATCTTCGGCATGTGTAGAGCCAGTTTTTCCAGCACCATTTATTAAAGAGGCTATCTTTCTTCCAGCGAATGTGTTTGGCACCTTTGTCAAAGATAAGGTGGCTTAGTATGTCTGGGGTTGTTTCAGCATCTTCTAATCTGTTCCATTGATCTTCAGGTCTGTTTTTTTGCCAGTACCACACTGTTTTTATCACAGTAGCTTTATAGTATAATTTCAAGTCGGGGATTGTGATGCCCCCTGCCTTGCCTTTGTTGCCCAGAATTGCCTTTGCTATTCTAGGTCTCTTCTGATTCCAAATGAATTTTAGGATTGTTTTCTCTAATTCTGTGAGATATGCTGTTGGAATTTTGATTGGAATTGCATTAAATCTGTATAATGGAGGAGGTGATTTCTGAGCTCAGTGTTGGTAAGAGAAAGCACTTTTGACAACTCAATTGTTTATTTATTTATTTATTTTTTACCACAGTGTTAGGGTTTGAACCCAGGGCCTCATGCATGCTAGGCAAGTTCTCTAACACTGAGCTACATCCCGAGCCCTGCAACTTGATCTTTTTTGACTTATTTCTAAGTGATTAGTAGGGATGTTTAAAGGTTTCAGGCCCTAGGAAAGGCAATGTCTGGGGACCTACACCAATCATATCAAATATGTTGAAACATTTACATATTCTTTCAAATAAATATCAAGAAGTGGGACTTCTGGATCATATGGTAGTTATATTTTAATTTTTTGGTGGAAATTTTACATTGTTTTTTCATAGTGGCTGCAAATTTTGTATGCTCTTCAACAGTAAAAAAGGATTCCAATTTATTTTTCAAATTAAATTAAAAAAATTAACTGACATAAATATTGTACATATTTGTGGGGTACTATGTGCTATTTTTATAGATATACATTATGTAATATTCAAATTGGGTAAACCTATCTATCCCTTGAAAATTTATCATTTCTTTATGGTAAAATTGTTTAAAAATCCTTCCTTCTAGCTTTTTGAAACATACAGTACATTGTTGTTATCTTGGTCATCCTACCATGCAATAGAACATCTAAACTTCTTTCTTTCATGTGAGTATAACTTAGCATCTGCTGAAGGGTTCTAGGTTCTCCACATTCTCACCAATACTTTTTATTTTTATTTTTTTGTGGTTCTGGATCTGGAACCCAGAGAGTGCTGAGCCTTGTTGCCAGCCCTTTCTATATTTCATCTTGTGAAAAAATCTTGGTAAGTTTCTCAGGTTGGCTGTAAACTCCTTTTTTTTTTTTTTTTTGTGGGTACCAGGGGGTCGACCTCAGGACCTCACGCGCCAGCAGGCGCCCGTGCCTCTGAGCGATATCACCAGCCCCTTTTTCGTATGTGGGTTCCGGGAGTCGAACTCGGGCCCTCGCGCTTGCTGGGCAGATGCTTAAGCCGCTGAGCCATCTCACCGGCCCAAGGCTGTAAACTCTTGCTTCAGTTTTCTGGGTAGCTGGTACCACAGGTGTGCAGCACTGTGCTGGACACCTTTTTTTAAAAAATTAATAGCCATCTTAACAGGTGTGAGGTGATGTCTTTTTTTGATTTGCATTTTTCTCCTAATTAGCTATGTCAAGCATCCTCTCACAGGCTGGACATTTATGTTTTCACTGGAGAGATATTTATTCACGTCCTTGCCCCTTTGAATTAGGTTATTTGCTTTTCTACTACTGAGTCGTAGCAATTTCCTATATATTTTGGGGATTAACCCTCTATTAGTTACCTGGTTTGCAAGTATTCCTTGCCCATTCCATTAGCTGTCTTTCAATCTAGTAATTGTTCCCTCAGCTGTGTAGACTTTTAGTAGTCTCACTTGTCTATTTTTGCTTTTGTTTATTTTGTGATTTTGGTATCATATCCAATGCATCATTGCCAACATCACTGTCATGAAGATTTCTCCATATGTTTTCTTCTAAGCATTTTACACTTTCAGGTGTAGTGTTTAAGTCTTAAATCCAATTTGATTTGATTTTCCGTGTGGTGTAAGAGTCCAGTGTCATTATTTTGTATGTGAATATCAACTTTCCACAGCATTCATTGAAGAAACGATCTTTCCTCATTGTGTATTCTTGGCACTTCTGTTGAATATCACTAAAAATATGGTAAGTTTATAATTAATTATTGGAGCATATATGTCTGAATAAAAATTTTGAAAGGATTTTCACATTGGGTTTTATAAATTATTTGATTACTGTTTATTGTTTATGATTGTCATTTACTCTGATTTTATCCTTTTGTTTTGGTAATCAAGTAGCAAATAAGCAGATGATTTGGTAATCCTGTACAAGGTTGTATCAGAATCCCTGGAGGGCTTGTTCAAACAGATAACTGGGACTTAACCCCAGAATTTTATGACTTAGTCTGTTACTGTTCTGGGGCTACATGTTGGAAACGTCCCACTTTACATTCTTGGGAATTCCTGAGGTGAGAAAATAACTTACCATCTGTTTTCAAATGTAAAATAAAATTATATGAATGCTATACTTAATAATTGCTGAAGTAGACATGGCATTATACTTTACAGACCAATATTTATCATTTGTATTTTTTCAATTTTATTTTATATTTTGTAACCACTAATTTTCTAGCTCTCTAATATTTTCGTAGTGCCCTCCCCAAACTTAATCTCTACGCCCAAACATTGAGGGCGGAAATGGCCTTGACTAACACAGGTTTGCCTCATTAAGGAAAAAAAGTGTTATTAATCACATCCAATCAATAAACTCTGAGCTGTTTGCATTGTTTTCCTTGAATAAGCAAAACTCCAGGGACCACCTCTCTTTGGCTTGGGTTTGTACTTCCTGATGCATATTAGAATCAACTAGAGCTTTTCTATCCTAAGCTTGGACTTTGCTACCAACGATCCTGGTTTTATTGCCCTGAATGCTTCCCAGCCATGAACATGTTTTTAAAGATTCTCAGGTGATTCCAATGTGGAGCTAGGGCCAAGAACTTCTAGTCTCCGTGCATTTTCGGCCACCTGTGCTAGGTCTGGACTTGTCCAGATTATTATTATTATTATTTTTGATATCTTGTGCTAACCCAGAAGTCTTGTCATTAACTTTAATAAAAGTGATATTGAAATGACCCTGTCTTAAGTCAAGACATACAGTTTTGTTAGAGCATTTGCAGTGGTAAAAAGTGTCCCACTAGTTTCTTCTCTAACACACACACACACACCCTTCCCTGGCAAAGATGCTTGTCTTTTAATTGCCAAGGAAGAGAGAATAGGACATTAAAAGATGAGCTTTATTGAAGGGATCAGAATGGAAGCTCATTCCTTATCCTTAATAGAGTCTCTGCATTACTTGTTTCCATTATTTAAATTCCGGCGTTAAATGAATATTCAGTGTTGAAACACTAGGACAGATTAATAAGTGAAAAGAAAAACACAAAAGCGTCTATTTTCTATTTAAAGAAGAACGAGAATCAAGTCTAATCGTTTTAATCAGCAGCAGTGTTCCAGTGCAAATGTTTCATTTTGAGTTGGAAAAATGACTGACTAGCAACACATGCAGAAGTTTTGTCGCTGTTATGTGTACTGGGAGGCAGATGTGACTTTGTGATCGAAGCTAAAAAAACAAGGGCGATGTTTAAACTGCGTAGGGGCTGGTGTGGCCTGGTGGCTAGGCCTAGCCTGTATGCAGCTCTGGTCCAGCCCCACAAATATATTTAATGCAGGGATATTAAGATTCTCTTACTCTTGCAAACAAACCTACCTCATCTGCCTCTCACATTGCTTGGCATTCTATCTCTCACTTGAGTAAAAATCTTAACCTCGCCTGGAAGGTAAAGGAAGGCATATGTGTGTGTGAGAACTTCATCTCTTATAAATTTTACCCAGAGTGCTGGTTATGTTAAAGTTTATGACATAAGCAGATTCCTTGTTTGAAAGCTACCTGATGACGGGGCCGGTGAGACTGCTCAGCGTAAGCGCCTGCCTGGCAAGCGCGAGGGCCCGAGTTCGACTCCCAGAACCCACATAGGAAGTAAGGGGCTGGCGATGTCGCTCAGCGGCACGGGCGCCTGCTGGTGCGCGAGGTCCTGGGGTCGACCCCGGAGCCCACACACACAAAAGAAAGCTACCTGATGAATGGGACACAGGACAGCTCAATGGTGATGGGCAGAGAGAATTCGGGACTATGGACATCCGCCTGGGGAGAAAAGGCTGTTACACATAGGAGTTTGGGGGTGGTGAAAGAGGATGAACAAAAGGACCTGAAGATTATTCTGGATTGTTCTGATGACTTTTTCAAAGTAATTAACTTTAACAGAAAATACCAGATCCGGAAGCAACTGTAAGATCACCTGTTCTACTTGCTCCAATTTACATATGAGAAAACAGCCCAGAGAGGGGATGTGGCTGGGCTAAGGCCACACAGCTGTTCCATGGTAGCATGGAAAGAAATTTAGGGTCAGAACTGGCTTCAGTGTCTGGCTGTGTTCCTAATGATGTGTGGTTCTTTGACCCTCTTTATCTTACAAGTGGGAAATAAGTTTAAAAAGGCAAAACATGATTTACAAAAAGACAATGAACTACATCAAAGATTTTATCCAACTCATTAATGAATGATTTAATAAGAAGGTAGATCTGGTTCTGAAAGAATTTGAGGAGCAGAGATGTATATAATTAGTCAAAGGAATGCAGAAATAAATTTGCTAAAAGATAGAAATTGGTTCACATCCTAGAGGCCAATGAAATTGTAACCCTGGGGACGGAAATCCATAAGTTAAAACTGTTTTCGCAATGTTCTCTGTTTAAGGAGTCAGTGAAAAAATCAAAGTTCCAGATAATCAAATAATCCTCGGTAAGTGTATTAAACAATGACATTGAAAGGGCACACACTGATATTTTATTTGGAAGCTTAAGATAAATTAAGAGTTAGTATAAGGCTATAATGAAAACGAGTCAGTCTCGAGTGTTTCTCAATGTATTTCTGTAGCAGGACCATGTGCTGTATGGACTTCCCTAGGGCTTTGATTCCTCGAGAGTCTATGTGTACACTGCAAGAAAAAGTTGTCCTTGGAAGCTAATAGTCTCTTTCTATCAATTCTCCACATATCAACCAACCCAACTGGCGAGGATTTGAACTCCAGGCCCAGCATGCCAGTTCTTCGTTAGAGGCCAAAGGAAACAGATCTTGTCAGTGTAGCCAAGAAAGTGTAGAAATCAGTCAACAAATTAAAGCTTTGGAGCAGAAAGTGGTGGGGCTGGGCGACGACTGCTCAGCCCTTCCTTTTGAGGGGAGGGGCAGTGCCTGAAACTGGTTCACCCCCCTCCTGTCCACCCACCTCGGCGCCTCTCCAAGTTCAGGCTTGGCCGTGAGGTCTGGCCAGGGTTGACTCAGGCCCACTGGAGGTTCTCTTGGGACTGGCTACTTCTGAGTTGCCTCTGTTTGCATTTCAAAGACTTTAGTTATTTGTTTAAGCAATAGGCTCTTCCTTGTTCTGAGGCTGGTGGTGACCTCACTGAACACTATTTGGAAACACTAGAGTTTGTTTGTCTTTCCCACAGCTTGTGTCTGCCCGTCAGCTGAACCGCTACTCTCTGCCTCACATACCTGTAGAGATTACAGAGGAGAGAGCCATACATTAATGCTTAGCTTTTCCCAAGGCTGTCTTCAGCCATGTCCTTAAGTGTTTGGGGAATGTGCTCCTCCCTGTGCCTTTAACCCTCACCCCAGGACTCCTATCTCTCATCCCTCCCAGACTCAAACA
The DNA here is from genome assembly GCA_028451465.1 of Erethizon dorsatum. Taxonomy (NCBI): domain Eukaryota; kingdom Metazoa; phylum Chordata; class Mammalia; order Rodentia; family Erethizontidae; genus Erethizon; species Erethizon dorsatum. The sequence goes on from CM051836.1 coordinate 14,875,673, forward strand.
TGGATGATTCATGGCAAAGAATAAATGACTGACAGATTTTAATTTCTTAACCATCCCAGAGATTTAATTTTTAACAAATCTATTTTTCAATAAGAAACACCTTTACTCATTACTGAAGGCTTAGGAACTACAGAAATATATTAAGAAGTAATTAAAATCACCTATAATACCACCATCCGGACATAACAAATGTTAACATTTTGCTGTATCTGCTTTCAGATATACTTTTAAAAAGTTGAGATTATATTGTTTTATTAACTTTTTTATTATGATTGAAGCCAGGTATAATATTAGTCAGGGGACTGGAGGTTTTTCTTTTCTTTTGGAGGAGGCTGGCTATCCAGATGGTGGGAGTAAGTGGGAAGGGAAGTGGGGAGCTGGAGCCTATGGATACCCATGAACTAACATTCTAGCAGTATTTCCATCCAAGGAAACAATCCTCTGGCCACACGTTCGACTAGCAGAGATGGTGTCTTAGCTAGCAAGGATTTTGGAGCTATTTACATTACTGAATGTACAGGAGGAAGGTGACTGAAAGGCATCATCTCTCCAGTTTGAATGATATGCACCACAGCCCTCCCCAACTTTGCACATAGGCACCTTTGCCTGTTACCCAAGCTATTTTGCCCTCTGTTGTAAGGTTCTACCTTAAAAATGTGTCCTGAATCTGATCTCTTCTTGCTGTTTTTGCTGTTATCTCCTTGATCTCTCCCAATCATTTGCACTTGGCTGAGTTTAATTAATATTTGTGGGAATAAATAAAGACCAACCAGATGTGAATAGAGAGACGGTATTCATTTAGAGCTTGCTGTAGGGAGGGAGTTAGCCATCATAATCTATGTTTTGGTAGAGACTCAAAGGCAGGCAGAGGAATGGGGAAGCTGCGGAGTGAAAGAAAGGGAGGCTTCAGGTGAGCTCTGATGGGTGGGGAAGCCAATCAGGGACAGACTAAGAGTGGGGCACCCAGTGTGATTGAATAAAGGTACACAGTGAGCTTTTCCTGGTTGGTTTTAAATTGGAAGCAGCAGCAAGATATTGTGAAGCTGTCAGTTTATTAATCAAGTCCTGCTTTTTTGGTGCTGATTGTTACAGGAGTTGTTACTTGACTTCCAGGGTATTTTGCTTCTCTAGCAAACATTGCTCTAGTGGTCTGACTTTCTGCAAGTCTGGCTTTCTGGACTGGTTCCTGAAGATAATGGGTTGGTTTTCTGGGCTGGCTACAGATTGTGGGTTAGAATTCTACATTTATGTATGAGCTAGCCATTATATATGGTGTCTTATGCTGCATTCAGAGTTTAATGGAGTCCCTTTGATGAACGCTGATACCAACTTGATTGTAAAATAGCTACTATTATAGTTATCCGCACTTCCCCTGGGGAGAACCTGAGGATCAGAGAGGTTAAACAGTTTTCCCATGATCACACAGTTAGCAAGGAGAATGGCCTAGCTCTAAACCTTGTGAATTGCAGTCCAGAAATCACTGGCCGCCTCCCTTAGCTGCTGAGAGACTGGGCTCATCCAGTACTTGCTAATGTGCTAGCAGATAAGAACAAAAAATGGAACTGCTCCACCAGCCAAATTTACATTTTGCCCTGCTAATTCATGCCCTGAGGAAGTCAATCCATTCTGTAAGACTTAACTTATATCTTTTATCATTTCAGCAAAAATTCTATTCATCTCTCTTTCCTTTTAAATACCCAAATGGGCTGTAAGATGCATAGAAGTGGGTCTGAGAGAAGAGAACAGAATATGCTAAGAAATCTTTGGATACATGCTTAGGAGTCAGGCTGCCTACATTTGAGTCTTAGCTCTCCCACTTGGTAGCTAAAGACCTTGGGCTGATCCCTCAGTTGACCTAAGTCTCAGTTTCCAAATCTATCTGTCTGTCTGTCTATCTATCTATCTATCTATCTATCTATCTATCTATCTATCTATCTATCTATCTGATGCTTTATTAAATACTGTTTACCCTATGAGTATGAAGATAGAAATAATAGATATAAAGCAACTGTAGAATGCCAGGGCAGATGGTAAGTGCCCAGTGTAAATTAAAATGTAAATATCTTAGAATATGCTTTCCTGTGGTTTTAACTAACATAATATAGAAAGTGGGAATTTGCATTACTGACAGTTCAGGCTAGAAACAAAAGTCATACATAGTACTTACTCTTTTAAAAACAATTGTCTAGGAAAAGTGAAGACTTCTTAGAAAAGAAGTTGACAGAAAGTGGCATTCCTCCTCATTCCCACCCTGCCTCCACACATGCTTACCACCCCCATACGCTATTCATTTTGAGATCCTCCAATGATTATACGGGAAAAGAACTGAATACAATTTTACTTTTACTGATACAATTGAACAATTGTTCTTTGTTGTCCAAATAAACACACAATACGTTAAGGATTTCAAATGCTATTTTATTTTTCTTCTTTGGGTCACAGTACTTGCAATAAGTAGAAGCCCGATAAATAGGCCTCGGCTGGAGGAATTGTACAGGGATGCCTAGTCTTTTGTTTGTTGAAATAATAGCATATCAAGGACTTATCCTAGTTGGGTACAAAGCACAATGGAATAATTTAAATTGTGAAATTAAAAGAAGAAAGAGATCCACATCCCCAGCACAGCTCATCCAATCATTAGGGAGGCTAGAGAATTTGGCACAAAGGAAACAGAATAGTGGCTTAGTGGTGATGCAGGGGCTGGAAGTCCTGGGTGGCTGGAAAAGATGGTCTTTGGAGTCCTCCATCATGGCCATAGGAAGAGTGGCAGAGAATGTGGGTGTAGATGCGGGAAGGTGGTGTGAAAGTGGGGGCTTGGGAGAGTTCTTATCTGATTGCCTTATTTCCTTAATGGTTTAGAGAAGCAAAGTCAACAGATGAAAATTGGGGAATTGAAGTTTGAAAAGAGGAAATGGCATGCAAAAGTCATCTAGGATGATGAGAGTGTGAATGGACTGACATTAGAAACCATTTGAGGGCCAGTGAGATGGCTCAGCGGCATAAGTGCCTGCTTGGCAAGCACGAGGTCCTGAGTTCGACTCCCAGTACCCACATAAAGGAAAAAAAGGGCCGGTGATATTGCTCAGTGGCACAAGCACCTGCTGGCAAGCGAAGGTCCTGAGTTCGACTCCCACTACCCACATAAAAAAAAAAAGAAACCATTTGAGGTCCACAGACATGACATTGCAATGACCCCTGTGGTATGGTTATGCTTTCTTCAGCACCCGCATCTCAGGATGCAGGTCAGAGCAGGCAGAGCTTTGGCTTTAACTGAGAAAGGTGTGGTTTAGCCAAGTGCGTTTGACAAAGAGATGTGGGCAGGAGGGAGCAAGGCTAACAGTGGACCAGGGAATCTGAACCATGTTAGCGTAGCCAGTGATGACATGGCATTGGGGAGAAAGGGCTGTGAAGTGGCTGGAGGTGGGAACCGTGGATCATAGGTCACTGTGGGATTGAAGGATCAAAGGAGTCAGAATTCTAGAGGGAGTTCATTGGAAGTATGGAGGTGTTGCTTGGATAGTGGGATGCTTGAAACTGAGGTTTCACAGGGGCTTTAGTGATTGGAAATGACAAGGTCTCGGGTCTGGTGAGGCCATGAGAGTGAGTGGCTGAAGAGAGATGGAGACCATTTTCAATGGTGCTGAGGAATCAAGGAACTAAAAGAGCAGGGTATTGGAAAGGTCAAGAGTGTAGACCTTAACATCACCAATAATCAAGACAAAATGGTATTAAAAAGAGTAACAGTGAGCCAGGAGCTAAATAATCAAGGAAGGAAGGAAGGGAGGGCATGATCTTGGGAACAGGACTGGAAAGAAGAAGGGTGGTGGATAGTGTATTTTGATGACACGGGGCTTGAAAATGTAGGAGTTTTACAGAGAAAAAAGGAAAGGAAAAAAGGTTTGGAAAAAAGGAAGAAGGATACTATTTCATCTCCAGAACTAGAAGAGAGCACTGCCCTCACTTGAGGACCCTTCAGAGGAAGTCACATCCTTGGGGCAGAGTTGGGACTCTGTTTAAAAGGTCCTCTGGAACATTCTGTGAGCAGGTTATACAGGAAATGATAAATAGTAACAAGGAAACGGGAGGTGAACACACATGTTGCTCAGAGAAGGGACATGGGGGAGATCTGTCCCACATGGAAAGAGGTGACAGTTGACCTGAATCATAAAGAATGGATGGACACTGTCCAGGCAGACAGATGGAAGGAAGGAGAGAAGGAAGGGGGCGGACAAAGGCTTGACAGCAAAGTGGAATTGGGGAATTGGAAATTGATGAGAGCAGAGGAGAAAGGGTGAGGGCCTAGCCATATTTGGAATCTGAATTTTTTCTTGGAGTGATTATGAGCCATTGAAGGAGGAATGACTGAGTTTTTTTAAGGGTTAAATTTACCAAAATAGCCATTCTATGATTTGCATTTTTTATTGATATATGTATCTATGACTGTGCACATGTCTATATTGTTTTATATGATGCCAAATATGAGGTTGACTCAAGCTGTTCCATTGCAGATTGTTTTGGCATCAAAACAATATTCAGTATTTGGCAAATACTAAATATTTAAGGCAAAAGGCAGAGCACTAAATAGCTTGGTGAAGGAAGACAAAGACCCCTACCGGTTAATGGTCTTTGTAAAGACGCAGGCCTGATTTGTCTGCCAAGTTTATACCCTGTGACAAACTTAGCAGTTTATACCCTATGACAAATGACTTAATTTTTCTGACCGTCTTTATCAGTAAGATGGGGCTAACAGTACTTATTTGAAGGTCTCTGTGTGTATTAAATATCATGTATTGTCACAAGTAAATATTAACTAATTCTTATGGTGTATTAACTTAAAGCCTGCATGTTTCCTGCCTTATTTCCACTGTGGTTTGGATGCACATTGGGGTATCTGGCCTCAGGTTTTTATATTTTTTATTTTATTTTATTTTTACCATCATTACTATCTCTACTTTTAAAATTTATTTTTTATTAGTATATGTTTGCAATATATAATTGATACATTCATTGTGGGGAGTTGTTACCTGTACATATTATATCTTAATCTTTTTTATTTCCCCTTTTCTGGGCCATCCTCCTCTCTCCCCCTCTCCCAATACCCCCTTCCCATCTGCAAAAGGTCTAGCTCCCTGTTTCCTATAATCCACTGGTGGTGAACCTATGGCATGCATGCCTCAGCTGGCTGTTTGTTACCATTGAAAGCTCTACAAAGTTTGTCATCCCTGCCATAATCTATTTTTTACTTTGCTCTTTATCTACACTTTGAGTTTCTTATATAAGAGAAACCATGTGATATTTAACCTTCAGTGTCTGATTTATTTTACTTATCATTATGCATTCAAGGTATATCCAAATGACACAAATTTATCCTTCTTTATAGTTGAGTAGTACTCCATTGTGTACAAATGACACATTTTCTTTATCCATTCATCTGTCAATAGACAGGCTGCTTCCAAGATTTGGCTATTATGGGTTGGGCTACTATAAATATAGGAATGCATGTACCACTGTAATATGATGACTAACTCTTTTGGGAAGACACCCAGAAGGAGGGTAGCTGTGTTGAATGGAATTTCTAGTTCTAGTTTTTTGAGGAAACTCCATACTGATTTTCATAATGGTTGTACTAGCTTCAATTCCCACCAACAATGTAGAATCATTCCTTTTTCCCCACAGCTTCACCAGCATTTGTTATTTTTTGAGTTCTTGATGATAGCCATTCTTTCTGTAGGAAGATGGAATCTCAGTGTTGATTTGCATTTCTCAAATGGCTAAAGATGCTGAACATTTTTTCATGTATTTATTGGCCATTTGTACTTCTGAGAAGTGTCTATTCATTTCAATTGCCAGTTTTTTATTGTGTATTTTATTTTGGGGGGGTCTAATTTTTTTTGAGTTCTTTGTGTATTCTAGATATTAGTCTTCTGCCCAAGGAGTAGCTGGCATTCCCCCCTCACCCATTCTGTAGTTGTCTGTTTACTCTGTGGGTTGTTTGCTGTGTAGAACCTTTTTTTTTTTTTTTTGTGGGTACCAGGGGTCGAACTCAGGACCTTGCATGCCAGCAGGCGCCCATGCCGCTGAGCGATATCACCGGCCCTTTCTTCGCATGTGGGTACCGGGAGTCAAACTCAGGACCTCGCGCTTGCCAGGCAGGAGCTTATGCTGCTGAGCCATCTCACCAGCCCTGAACCTTTTTAATTTGATATAATCCCATTTTTAAATTCTTGGTGTTATTTCTTGTGCCATTGGGGTTCTGTTCAGAAAGTCTTTGCCAATTCCTATATCTTCGAGTTTTACCTATTTTATCTTTCAGCAGATTAAATATTTCCATTTTAATATCTAGGTCTTTGATCCATTTGGATTTGATTTGAGTACCATTTTTTGATTTAGTAGACTGTTGGTCCTGGGTTTGTCATAAGTGGTTTTATCAGAGATAAGGTCCTTTGATACTTATTTTCTTGGGCTTTTATTATAAATGGTTTTGTCAAAGGTTTTTTTTTTTAATCTATTGAGATGATCATGTGATTTTTGTCCTTTCTTCTGTTTATGTGATATATTACCTTTATTGATTTATATATGTTGAACCATCCTTGTATCCCTGGGATGAAATCAACTTGGTCATGTTGTATGATACTTTTAATGATTTATTGTATTTTGTTTGCTAGTATCTTGTTGAGGATTTTTGCATCTATGTTCATTAAGAAGATGGGCCTGTAGTTTTTTCTTTTTTTTTTTTTCTTGTGAAATCATTGTTTGGTTTTGGTATCGGGTTAATGCTATCTACCAGGAATGAGTATGGCAGTGTTTCTTCCCTCTCAGTTTCATTGAAGAATTTGATGGATATTGGTGTTAGATTTTCCTGAAATTTTGGTAGAATTCTGCAATGAATCAATTTGACCCTAGACTTTTCTTTGTTGGTAGAGTTTTTGTTTTGTCTCTATTCTTTGCCTATTATTGGTCTATTTGAATTTTATTTATCTTCTTTGTTCACTTTTGGTAATTCATATGTGTCTAGAAATTTCTCCATTTCTTCTAGTTTCTCCAATTTATTGGCGTGTATGCTTTTGAAATTGTTTCTTATAATTCTCTGGATTGTGATTTCACCTTTCTCATTTCTAACTGTATTGGTATGGGTTTTTTTCTTTCCTTTTTTTTGGGTAAGTTTGGCTAAGGGCTTGTCAATATTTATTTTTCAAAGAATCAACTCTGTGATTATTCATATTGTTTTTTAATCTTGATTTCATTAATTTCCACTCTGATGTTTATAATTCTTTCCTTCTATTAATTTTGTATTTGGATTGCTCTTGTTTTTCTAGTTCTTTGAGATGCTTCATTAGGTCGTTTATTTGGGTTCGCTCAGTTCTTTTAATGTGTGCATTCACAGTCGTATTCTGTCTTAGAATTGCTTTCATCATGTCCCATAGATTTTGGCATGTTGTGCTTCCATTGTCATTTGGTTGTAGGAACTTTTTTATTTCTTCTCTGGTTTCTTCTCTGACCCATTTGTTATTCAATAACATATTATTTGATCTCCATGTGTTTGCAGAACTTCTTTGGCTTTTTTCTTTTTTTTTTTGCTGTTGATTTCTAGCTCAGTTGTCAGTTCCACTATGATCTGACAGTATGGAGGGGATTATTTTAATTCTTTTGAATTTATTTAGGCATGCTTTATGGCCTAAGGTATGGTCTATTTTGGAAAAAAGTTCTGTGTGCCGCTGAGAAAAAATGAGTATTCTTTTTTCGGTGAAACACTGTGTAGGTATCCGTTAAATCCATTTTTACAGTGGTTAAGTTTTAACTCTTATGCTTCTTTCCTAACTTTTTCTGTGGTTGACCTGTCCAGTTGTGACAGTGGGGTGTTGATATCTCCTGCTATGATTGTATTGGTGTCTATCTGTCCTTTTATGTCCAGTATCTTTTGTTTTATGAAGTTGGGTGAAACAGCATTTGTTGGATAAATATTTATAGTTGTTATCTCTTCCTTTTGAAAATTTTTTTCCTTTATTAGCACGTAGTGGTCATCTTTGTCTCTTCTGATTAGTTTTGTCTTGAAGTTTCTTGTGTCTGAAAATAAGATAGCTACACTTGCTTGCTCTCGGGCTCTGATTGCATGGAATATCATTTTCTATCCCTTCATTTTTAGACTATGAACTTCCTTTTAGATGTGTCTCCTATAGGCAATATGTGGTTACATTTTGTTTTTTGATCCAATCTGTCAGTCTGTGTCTTTTAAATGGGAAACTAAGACCACTGACATTTAGAGTTACCACTGTAAGATGTTTATTGAGTTCTGTCACTACATTATTTCCCCAATGCTGATTCCTTTTCTTTTTTCCTTTTGTTTAACTGCTCTACTAGTAGATGTATACTTATCTTCTGGCTCGTTGGTGCTGTTGCCTCCCTGTTTCTTTCTAGGATTCCCTTGTGTATTTTCTGCAATTCTGGTGGTCAAGGATTTCTTTAGGATTTCTTTGTCATGGAATGTCTTTACTTTTTTTTTGTGGATACTGGTGGTCGAACTCAGGACCTCACGCACCAGCAGGCACCTGTGCCGCTGAGCGCTATCACTGGCCCTTTTTTCATATGTGGGTACCGGGAGTCGAACTCAGGACCTCGCGCTTTGCCAGGCAGGCGCTTATGCAGCTGAGCTATCTCACCGGCCCCTATGTCTTTACTTCTTTATCAGTTTTGAAGGCTAATTTTACAGGATATAAAATTTGTTTTCTTACTAGGGTTCCAAAAGCTTTGCTCCAAGCTCTCCTGGGCTTTAAGGTTTGTGCTGGGAAATCCACTATAATTCTGATAGGCTTGACTTTATAAGTAACTTGATGTTTTTCTTTGACAGCTTTTAATATTTTTCCCTCTTGTTGAATTTCTGGAATTTTGATTATGATGTGTTGTGGAGAAGTTCTCTTCTGGTCATGGCTGTTTGGAGTTCTCTATGCCTCTTGTATGTACTTGAATGTTGAATTCTTTCCCTACATCTGGAAAGTTTTCTGCTATGATTTCAGTGAATAAATTTTTCATACTTTTTGGGTCATCTTCTTTTTCCTTTATTCCTGTAATTCTGATTTTTTTTTTTTTTTTTTTTGAGCTACCTAGCAGCTGGTGGATCTAGCTTGCGTGGTATATTAGTCAGTGATCACTAGAGAAACAAATTAAAAAACAACAAACAAAAAATCCCAAATTTAATGCAAGCTATGTAAATACGTAAGGTTTTACAATGTAGGCTTACAATGCCCACCTGCAGATTCAGGGGTGGAAGGGTGCAAAGGGGCTGTCTGCGCACTGGAGATGCAAAGGATCCCGTCAAAGACTGAAGGCCTGGCGCTTGCTGTAGAGTCTATGCGAGTCTGTATCAGGAGGCTGAAGGCTCTGTGCTGGAGGCTGAAGTGCCTGCACTAGAAGCCAGGAGACGACATCCAGGGTGAAGGTGAAGACTTCTTTCTTTGTTTCCCTTTTATTCCATTCGGGCAATAAGCCTACCCAGGATGGATCTTCTGTCTTCAGCAAATCCCCTCAGTCACAACCAGGACTGTGCTGATCCAATTTAGTTGGGTGTTTCTTACTCCAATTGACTCATCAGTTAACTATCACACATGGTATCTTGTTTTTAGGGAAATATTGAGCTGGTAATCTGCTACATCCGTCTTGTCTTCAATTTCTGAAACTCTGATCTCATATTGGTCAAATCTGCGAGGAGTGCTTTCTATTGAATTTTTCATATCTTATATTTTTGCTTGCTTTCTTTGCATAATTTCTAATTATTTACCAAACTGGTCATTCATACCTTATATTGTCTCTTTAAAATTCGATTAGTTTATTGTTTATTTTTCTTTAAGCTCACTGACCGTTTTATTAGTAAAAGCCTTTACCTATTTAATAAGGTCCTTTTTAAACTTGCTAAACACCTTATGAATTTACTTACGTGTTTCTTCTTTGAGCTCTTCAAACATTTTGACCATTTTTTTTTTTTTTTGTGGGTACCAGGGGTCGACCTCAGGACCTCGTGCTTGCCAGGCAGGCGCTTATGCTGCTGAGCCAAATCACTGGCCCCAGACTGCTTCATTCTTTTCTCTGTGTTGCCTTTAGTTTCTGCAGTTTCTCTGTTGGCTCTTTCTTGATTCCTGGAGTTCTTCTTCCTTTTTCTTTGCTAAGTTGTTGTTTTCCACGTGTTGCAATTCCAGGTCCTAGAGAGTCTATGTCTCTACTGTTACTACCATCATTTCTTGGCTCCAGCTTTTTAAAAATACACACACCTTTGACCCTACCCACAGGGATTCTGATGTCTTTGGCCTGGGGTATGGGCTGAGTGTTGTTCTAAGCACGGAGGGTGAATCTAGTGTGCAAATGAAGCCTGAGGGCTACAGATGCTCAGCATGCTAGCCCCTGACCTGCAGGATTAGCACAGCCTGGGAGCCAGAAGTGCAAAACTCCCCTTCTCTAGCAAATAAGAAAATCTGGGGTTTGGTGCCCAGCAATTAGTGTTTTAACAAGCTTCCCTGGTGAGAGAAATCATACTCGTTTTACAACAACTGATATAGGGCAAAAAGCTCAGAGTGGTTATTTGTCCTTTGTGTTTCTGGTACCAGATATGGTAGATAGCTCACAGCCCAGCCCCTATCCTTTTTTTCCCCCTCCTGTGGAAAGAATGGTTAGATTTAGATTTCAGATGTCTTGTTTCTTGGCTTAATTAATTTTGTGTTTTTATTCTTTCAGGCATCCTTGTATTCTAACAAAATATAGATGCCAGGTCTTTATGATATGGAGCTTAATAAGGAAGACCCATTTCAGGATCCCATGGAATGCACAATATAAAAATAAAAGTGGCTAACTGGGCTGGCTAGGGGCAGACTTTTGTAGGGTAAATTGAGATCACATTTCATATTCTTCTTTTCTTGTCATCTGTTCTCTCTTCATCGCTCATGTAGAATCTGTTCTCAGATATGGAAACTTATAAACCTCAGTTGTTTGTAAGTTAGACTGAGGTATTCTGAATCTAAGTCATACAACTGAGAGAAGGAATGGTGTCTGTTTCTTTGTGTGCATGTACTTGTCCCCTGGTCCTTTTCCCAGTTTAGGTTTCTGCAATAACATGCCATTTGCATTTTTCTTTCTTTCTTTCTTTTCTTCTTTTTTTTTTTTTTTTTTTTTGGTACTGGTGACTGAACCCAAGGTTTTACATTGAGCTACATCTTCAGCCTTCTCTCTATTTTTTTTTTTTTAATTTGAGACAGGGACTTGGTAAGTACCCAGGCTATATAGGCTGGAAATTATAATCCTTCTGTCTCAGCCATCTGAGTGCTGGCATTATAGACATGTGCCACCATGCCTGGCTTTTGCTTGCAGTTTAAGTGGTATAGGAAGAACACTGGATTCAGCACCACAGACTTACATTTTAAAAAATTAGTTTATCTTTCCTAATTATGCTGTATAATGGGTTTCACTATGAAATTTTTATACATGCATGTAACATACTTTGATCATATCCTTCCCACGTTATCCTTCTTTACCCTTCTCTTTCCTCAACCTGCTTCCTCTTCTGTAATAGACAGGCCTGGGTTTGAATCTACAACTTAATGGCTGTGTAATAAGGGACAATTTATAGCATTTTTTGGCAACCTCAGCTATCCTCATGTATAAAATGGGCTTGATAATTTTTAACCTAACATAGTTGTGAAGTCTTTATATGCTGCATGAAATGTGCTGAAATGTAGCCTATAGAGAGCACATAATGAATGGTATTTATTAATGAAGTTAATTAAATTTCATTTCCTGCTATGGAAGAATAGATTTTGTCTGGGCCAATGTGATAACGTGAACTCAGGCTCCGATGAACTGTTGGTAATCTTTGGAGCAGAGCATCTTCCCTGAAGTAGAGTTCTCACATCAACAATCCTTCCAAATAGCCTGGCCCCCACCTTCCATTGCCTCCAGAAATACCCATTGCTAAGCCATACTTATACTTTCCTATGGCCCCACCAGTGCTGAAGTTGACATGAGCCAATCATAAATATTCAGGGAGTTTAATACTTTGCAAAACCTCAAGTCTACTTTAATTGAATTACTACACTCAGTATCCAGTTTAAAGAATAACTTACAGGGTTTCAGCATAGAAGGAACGTGTTAAAAACCCCAAATAGTGTACATTGTAGCTTAATCCTTGAGAGAGCTATAAATGGAAAATGCCCATGTTGCCTTTTAATTTCCTTACATAAATTAATAAACAGACTTTTATAGCATCTGCTTTGCTGTTTCCACCCCTAGTGCTTTTTGGTTGCCTCAGAAAGAGAATAAAACTACAACAAGGCATTGCAAAATAATTTTTTTTGCGGGGGTTACTGTCTTAATTTTCAGGATGGAAAGGATTTTAGCCATTATCTGGTCTATGCTGCGTAATTTACCTCATGTGGCAGAAGTTTAGAGGAGAAATCTTGGCCAGGATTGTAGAACCTCACTTCTAGGGATTTGAGCTTGAAAAGGCACATTTTATTCCTGGATGTTTACTGGGAGTTGCATCAAACTACCGTAGATTGAATGTTGGTCCAAGGCATAGCATCTGCCTTGGGAAAGCTATGTAACATTTTTGGGCTTTCAGTATCTTTACCTTTAAATAGGGAATAGTAGCTACCTTAGGGTGCTGTTATGATCTTAAAGTATAGCCCATTAAAGAAGCTTGGTATCTTGCTTGGCATGTAGTATTCAATAAATTTTAGCTGTTATTATTGGTATTAAGGAAATTCCTTTTATTAATTATACATATTAGTAGGTTTGTGTGATGTCTCCATACATACATAGGGCATGTTCTGATCAAATACAACCTCCCTTTTCCCACCTTTCCCTGCCCCTTTCCCAATCACAGTCATTACTGTTCTACTTTCAGGTTGGCATTTTAAAGTTTACACATGTGAGAGAATATTAGTGCTTATCTTTCTGTGTTTGGTCTAACTTAGCATAATATCCTTTAGTTCCATCCATATTGCTGCAAATGACAAGCTTTCATTCTTTTTTATGCCTTAATCTGAGTTTATTTTGGGTTCATTCTTTCTAGTATTGCAAACAATTATTTTTTTATGGTTGAACACTTTATTATGGGTTGCTTCCTGGAAGATGGCGGAGTGGTGAGCAGCAGAGAAACAGCTTCTCTTGAGACTTGGTGTCCAGGCACTGGAATACAGCAACATGAGGAAGAGAAGGAAGGAAGTGTGTCCCTGGGACCCAGGAAGGATCTGATGCAGGAATTGAAGCCCATGGTGAGAATAAAGAAAGAAACTTAATTGAAGAAGAAGGAGGTAGCAGGCAGTGCTTTCTCCCTGAGCTGGGACTTACTGTGATGGAGGGGTGGCTTGAGCCTACAGACACACTGTGACTACTGGCAACCCCAGAGGCCTCCATGGAGAAACGAAGTGGAATGGAGTGATGGACTGTAGTGGACTGCAGTGGCTGGCAAGTTATTTGGGTTCAGATGTCCTACAGGAGAAGGTGATTGGCCATTATCCATCTTGGAGAGGGGCCAACTGAGCTCAGAACTCAGATCAGCTGTGAGTTCCATCTAGTGGCTCCCAATGACAGGGCCAGGCTTCTGAGTTCAAGTCAGCAGGAAGTCAGGGAGCTGAGTTCAAGTAGGCAGGAGGCATACAGACTGTTGCAGGCTGAACAAGTCTGGTTCCAGCCTCAGAGCCAGAAACCAGTCTGGACTTCAGTGGAACTAGAGGTGCTGGCTTGCTGGGATTATCCACTACCATGCCATCAAGCTACTGCTGGCTTGCTGGGATTAATCAGCTCACATCTGGACTCTGCCCACATTGTCTACAGCAGAGACACACCTTAAAGTGGAGTTTTTTTTTTCTTTCTTTTTTTTTTTTGTGGGTACCGGGGGGTTGACCTCAGGACCTCGCGCGCCAGCAGGCGCCCGTGCCGCTGAGCGATATCACCGGCCCCTTTTTCGTATGTGGGTTCCGGGAGTCGAACTCGGGCCCTCGCACTTGCAAGGCAGGCGCTTACACCGCTGAGCCATCTCACCGGCCCTTTTTTTCTTATTTTTTTCCCCCTTTTTCCCTCTCTTGTTCTTTTTGTTTGCTTTTTTTTTTTTTGATTTTTTTGTTCCTGTTTTTATATGAGTATGAACATGGTTTCTAGTTTTATTTTTTTTTTGTTCTGCTCTTGTTTTTATTTCTTCCTTCTCTCATTCCCTCCTGTCTTCTTCACCAGTTTCCCAAGGTTTGCATGATCTTCCTTTGTCCTCCATCTCCTCCTTTTCTTCTATTTCTCTATTTTCCCCCAACCCCTTTTAAATTTTCTCCCTTGAGGGTAAAATCACCATACTGAGGGCTTATTTACTGCATATATTTAGATTTTGTTATAGAACCACAAATCTAGTTCATATGAAAAGGTAGCAAATTAATAGTTACCACAGTTTATCACTTTCTAGGCTGTGTTTCATGCAACTGTTATTGCTGATTGTATCACTTTAGCCAAGGTGACATAATTCTAATCAGTTGTTCTTCCTGGGATACAAAGGCTGAGATTGCCTAAGTGTTATAAAAAATACTATAGGCCAGCACCAAAAAACCAGGGGCTGGGCCAAGGAGGCAGCAACTTTTCACCCCCAATAAATTGAAGAGGTAGGATCTTGCAACAGCCTCAAAACACAAAAGTGACACCTGGAAGACACCTCTGAGAAGTAATAATTTCCTAAGGGTTCTAGCAATAAAGCTACTCACCATAGGCAATTTACAAGCATCAACCTGGGAATTAAATTAAAAAAAAATAAAGAAAATGAGAAGACACTTAAACAAGGTGCAACCCCAGACTTCCAGCTCACCAAAGGCAAACCCAGGGGGCAATGAGGTGGGACAATCCAAAAGCCACCCACCTGGACTCTCTGAAGTGGTAACAGCAGAAGTAACAAAACAGATGGATGAGGCTCTAGAAAAAAATCAAATCAGAAATCATTTCTCAGATAACTACAGAGATCATAATGAGTGACATGTGTAGTGACTCTAGAGCAGATACAGATAAAAACATAGAGGAGCTCAGGAAAATGGTGGAAACTATAAATGCCCAACATAGGAAAGAAATGCAATCTATAAAACAGATTCAAACAGATACCCAGGAGATAAAAAATTCCATTGAAAGTATATGCAGCACAATGAGCCAATGTGAGGACAGAATATCAGCTATAGAAGACAGGATTGTGATTAGTGATCATGAAAATAAAGATTTCTTAAAAATAGCAAGGGACCATGAGAAATCAATACAACAGCTGCTAGACGGTGGAAAGAAGAATAATCTAAAGTTAATTGGAATCAATGAAAAAGCAGGAGGTAGTACAAATGACATAAAAAACCTGTTAACAAAAGTCATGGCAAAAAACTTCCCAGGCAGAGAAAAAGAATTTGGCATACAGTTAAGTGAGGAATATGGAACTCGAAATAGCATGATCCAAAAAAAAAAAAATCTGCAGCAAGGCATATAATAGTTAAGAGTCCAGAAATTCAACACAAGAACAGAATATTAAAAATTGTTAGAGAAAAGAAACAAATAATCTATAAAGGAAAGCCCATCAGAATCACAGCAGACTTCTCAACACAAACCCTCATGTCAAAGTGATCTCGGAGTGAAGTATTTCAAGCCCAAAAAGAAAATAAACTCCAACCCAGATTGATGAATCCCACAAAATGATCTTTCAAAATTGATGGAGAAGTAAGATACTTCTGTGACAAAAACACCGGGAAACTCATGAGGAAATTCATGACCACCAAACCAGCACCTCAAAATTCTATGAAGGATATTCTAGAAAGAGATAGCAAGATTTTCAACTCCATGAACCCCAACAGAATGAATCCACCAGGCAAGGCAAGCAATTAAACAGATGTGGGAAAAAAGGAAGCCAGCAACAGAAAAATAATATGACAAGGATAAATCAATACATATCAGTTATAATCATCAATGTTAATGGTCTCAATTCACCAATCAAAAGAAACAGACTGGCTGAATGGATCAAGAAGCAAGATCCAATGATATACTGCATATAACAAACATGTTTAATTAAAAAAGAAGTTAATAGACTGAAAGTCAAAGGATGTAAAACTATACTCCATACAACAGGAACCTGGAAAAAGCAGGGATAGCTATTCTATTTGTAGACAAAGTGGATTTCAAGGCAAATTGAAATCTTATTAAGAGAGACAAAGAAGGTCATATATCCTTGTAAAGGGAACAATCCAAGAGGAGGAGATAACAATCAGAAATATGTATGTACCAAATACAAGTACACCCAAGTATATAAAACAAATATTAATAGACATGAAAAATCAAATAAGTACTAATACAGTTATAATGAGGGAACTCAGTATCCCACTGTCACAAATAGACAAATCAACTAGACAAAAAAAATCAACAAAGAAATATCAGAACTGAACCAAACTTTTGAAGAAACTTTTGGACTTAGTGGATGTCTACAGAGTGTTTCATCCCACAACATCAGAATACACATTCTTCTCAGCTGTACATGGAAAATAGACCACATACTAGCTCATAGAACATGTTTAAGTAAATGCAAAGGAATTGAAATTATCCAATGCATATTATCAGACCATAGTGCAATGAATTGGAAATCAATGGAAAAAGAAACCACAAAAACTTCATAAACACATGAAATTAAATAACACCCTCCTGAACAACCAATGGGTCACAAATGAAATTAAAGAAGAAATTAGACAATTTCTACAATTAAATGATAATGCCACTGCAAGATACCAGAACTTATGGGATACAATGACAGCAGTCGTATGAGGGAAATTTATAGCATTGAACACCCATATCAGGAAAACAGAGCGAGCTGAAATAAAAAACCTAATGTTGAACCTCAAGCTTCTAGAAAAAGAAGAGCAAGTCAAGCCCAAAGCTCATGCAAGGGAGGAAATTGCAGTGGTCAGAGCAGAAATTAATGCAATAGAGACTAAGAAAACAATATAAAGAATCAATGAATTGAAAAGTTTGTTCTTTGAAAGATTAAATAAAATTGACAAACCCTTAGCCAACTTTATTGAAAAAAGGAAAGAAAGCACTAAAATCCATGCAATTAAGAATGAAAAGGGTGAAATCCCAACAGATCCTAAAGAAATCTAGAAGATCATTAATACCTACTTTGAGAACCTGTATTCTAATAAATAGAAAACACAGAAGAAATGGACAGATTCCTTGATACATATGAATTATAAAGCTGAACCAAGAAGATATAAAAATTCTGAATAAACCAATATCAGTCGATGAGATTGAAGATATAATTAAAAACCTGCCAACAAAGAAAAGCCCAGGACCTGGCAGATTCACTGCTGAATTTTATAAGAATTTTAGAGAAGACTCAATGCCGCTACTTCTCAAACTCTTTAATGAAGTTGAAAGGAAGTGATACTCCCAGATTCATACCTGGAAGCAAGTTCTACCTTGACACCAAAACCAGAGAAGGAACCAAAGAGAAAGAACCAAAAAAGAGAACTACAGGCCAATCTCCTTAATGAACATAGATGCAAAAATCCTCAATAAGATACTGGCAAAGACAATGCAGCAAATCATCAAGAAGATTATACACCATGACCAAGTAGGATTCACCACAGAGATGCAGGGATGGTTTAACATACAAAAATCAATAAATGTAATACCCCATATCAACAGAGACAATGACAAAAACCATATGATCATCTCAATAGATGTAGAAAAAGCATTTGACAAAGTCCAACACCCATTCATGATAAAAACCCCACAGAAAATTTGAATGAATGGTCTTTATCACAATCTGATAAAAGCCATCTATGACAAATCAATAGCCAACATCATACTAAATGGACAAAAACTGAAAGCTTTCACTCTGAAATCAGGAACAAGACAGGGATGTCCACTATAACCACTCCTATTCAATATAGTTCTGGAAACATTAGCTAGAGCAATTAGACAAGAGAAAGAAATGAAAGGAAAATGTATAGGAAAGGAAGAAGTTAAATTATCATTCTTTGCAGATGACAAGATACTCTACATGGAAGACCCCAAAAACACCACCAAAAAACTTTTAGATTTAATAACCAAATTCAGTTGTATGTCTGGATACAAAGTTGACATTCGAAAATCAATAGTCTTCCTGTACATTAATAACAAACTCACTGAGAGAAAAATTAGGGAAATAATACCTTCACAGTAGCATCCAAAAAAAAAAAATCAAATACCTAGGAATCAATCTAACAAAGGAAGTAAAAGACCTCTACATTGAAAACTACAGTACTCTGAAAAAAGAGATGGAAGAGGTTATCAGAAAATGGAAAGATATCCCTCGTTCTTGGATAGGAAGAAGCAATATAGCGAGAATGGCCATATTTCCAAAATTGCTATATAGATTTAATGCTATAAAATTCCAACAGCATATCTCATAGAATTAGAGAAAACATTCCTAAAATTCATTTGGAACCAGAAGAGGCATAGAATAACAAAGGCAATTCTGGGCAACAAAGGCAAGGCAGAGGGCATCACAATCCTTGACTTGAAATTATACTACAGAGCTACTGTGATAAAATCAGCATGGTACTGGCAAAAAAAAGACCCGAGGATCAATGGAACAGATTAGCAGATGTAGACACAACTACAAACACACACAGCCACCTTATCTTTGACAAAGGGGCCAAACATGTTCACTGGAAGAAAGCCTCTTAATAAATGGTGCTGGAAAAACTGCTCTCTACATGCTGAAGACTAAAACTAGACCCATGTCTCTCACCATGCACTAAACTAAAATCAAAATAGATCAAAGATCTAAATATTAAAACAGAAACACTAAATCTGCTGAAAGATAGAATAGTAGAACTCTTGAAGACACAAAAACTTCATAGTATAGGCAAAGACTTCATGAACAAAACCTAGATCGCATGGGAAATATTACAAAGAATCAACAATTGGGATCTCATCCTAGTAAAAAGCTTTTTTTTTTTGTACCAGGAATCGAACTCAGGACCTTGTGCTTGCCAGGCAGGTGTTGTGCCGCTGAGCTATATCACCGGCCTTAAGAAGCTTTTGCACACCAACAGAGAATTCACCAACAGAGTGAACAGCAATCTACAGACTGGGAAAAACTTTTTGCCAGCTCTTCCTCAGACAAAGGACTTATATCTAGAACATATAAAGAACTGAAAAGAATCAGACCCTCTAAATTTAAAGACCCAATCCAAAAGTGGGCCTCTGAGATGAATACACACTTGACAGATGAAGAAATACAAACAACAAATAAATATATGAAAAAATGTTCAACATCACTGGTCATTCTAGAAATGGAAATTAAAACAATGCTAAGACTCTATCTCACCCCAGAAAGAATGGCTGTTATCAAGAAATCAACCTTGTCAGGTGTGGTGGCTCTCACCTGTAATCCCAGCACTCAGGAGGGTGAGCCAGGAGGATTTCCATGACTCTGAGGCCAGCCTGGGATATAAAATGAGTTCAAGGCCAGACTGAACTGCATAGTGAAACCCTGTCTCAAAAAGACAAAAAAAGAAAGAAAGACAGACGGACAGACAGACAGAAAGAAAGAAAGAGGAAAGAAAAAGAAATCAACCAATAACAAATGCTGGCAGGGCTCTGGGGAAAAAGAAACCTTTCTCCACTGTGGGTGGGAGTGTAGACTGGTGCAACCACTGTGGAAATTCCTCAAAAAACTAGGACTAGATGTTCTATTTGACCCAGATACTCCCCTTCTTGATATCTTTCCAAAAGAGTTAAAAGTACCATACCATACTGATATATGCACACCCATGTTTATAATGGTATAGTTTATAATAGCTAAATCTTGGAAACAGCCCAAATGCCCACCAACTGATGAATGGATAAAGAAGATGTGATTTTTTAAAATACAATGTAGTACTATTGTGCTATAAAGAAGGACAAACTTGGGACATTTCTAGCTAAATGGATGCACCTTGAGACCATACCCTTAAGTGAAATAAATCAGGCATGGTTGTGTAAATACCGCATTTTTTTCTGTGGTGTGAGAAACTAAAAGTGTAAATAAGGACCAAAATATATAATAGATACTATGAAATAGGAAGAAAATGCTCAAATGGGAAGGAGAACTAAGGAGGGTGGAGGGGGACAGGAAGGAAGGGAAAAGAAAAAAATGAGAAAACAAAGAAAAAAATGGAGACAAACTTTTTTAAATGAGGGAAAGAGGGGTTGAAAGGAGGGGAGGGGAATGGCAAAAATAAGAATCAAGTTTTAGCATATGCAGGTACAAATTCCCTATGATGAATTTGATTGTTATGTATACCTAAAAGGTACCAATAAACATAATTAGAAAAAAAAAGAAAAAAAATTTTATTATGTACATCTACCACATTTCCTGTGTCAATGGGTTTGTAGGCTGATTCCATATCTTAACTATTGTGAATGGGGCCACAGTGAATGTGGTTATGCGGATATCTCTGTAATGTTCTGACTTTAATGCTCTTGCAAATATACTGAGGAGTGGAATACCTGTGTAATGTGCTACACTGATTTTCAGTTTTTGAGGAACCCCCATACTGTTTGCTATCCTGTCACATTTTTACCAACATTATATAAGAATTGCTCTTTCTACACATCCTCTCTAGGTTGTTATTTTTGATAATAGCCATTCTGACTGGAGTAAGATGTTATCGCATTGTCACTTTTATTTGCATTTTGATGATAGGTAATGATACTGAGCATTTTTCATGTATTTGTTGCCCACGTGTATTTTTTCCACTGAGAAGTGTTTGTTTGATTATTTTGTATTTTTAATTCAACTGCTTTTTTGTTATTTTTTGAGTTCATTATAAATTTTGGACATAAACCTTTGGTGAGATGAACAGCTGGCAGAGTTTCTCCCACTCTGTAGGTTGTCTCTTCACTCTGATTGTTTCCTTTGCTTTTAGAATCTTATTCATAAGGTATTAAATTCATGATCATTTGTATTCCTTGGTGTATCTAGACAAACCTTGTTGTTCATAGTAGAGTGAATTGTCAACTTGCTCCATTACCCACTTCCTGCCCCTTCAGGCTGTTTTTGCTGCCATCTCCATTGCTTTGCTTTTGTTTTCTGTACTTTGGTGTTCTTATCTGCTAGCATGCCCCCTCCTTTGCTACAAAAGTATACTCAATTTAGGGATGAGGCAAAGACATTTTTGACATACTCTTAGACATACTGGGGCTTTGGGCACCTGATATATCTGTTGGATAATGTCATCATCCTGAATCACTGTGGTTTGGAGATAACACTGTCCTTTATTTGTATACAAAAATAGCCATAATATTGTTGCATTGTGTATTTTAACTCAGACCCTTTACAATGAGAGCCTAAGAGAATGTTTTTCCTTTCCAGGGGAACTAACGTGGCCATCTCTGGCTTAATTTAAGAGAGATCTGTTTAGATTGCATCTTCTCAATTGTTTGCAGAAATCCACCCAGGCATATGCCCTTTAAAAGTGTGAGGTTGTAATAAAGGACATGTGGCTCCCAAGCATTTGGTGAGACTTGGGGAGACAAAACAAGCTAGACTGAAGGCCAAAAGGATTAAATTTCAAGCTAACAAGGGCTCATTTAAAACCTGAGAAAGAAAAACAGAGCAGGAGAGTCTTTTGAACATAAAATCTGTGGGAGAATCTGCCCAAATAGATTCTCAAACTGTAGTTGTCTTTCCTGTGCAATAGGAGAGCAGTGTGATTCAGTATTCATGTTGCTGGTCTTTAATTTTTTGATAGTGACATTTAGAGCTTCCTGTTTGCCTTGAAATGTACTTAATAGCACTACACGTGGTTTATTAAGGAACAGAGTGGCAAAGAACAAATATTCATGGTCTCCTGTGCTTGCCTGCTGAGGAAGAGGAGGAGAATTGTGCCTCAGCTGCAAACCTCTGCAGATCTCCTCAGAATGATAGTCACACTGGGAGAGCTGGTAAATGTGGAAAGAGGTGGCGGCTCTGCAAGGAGGGGCCTGAGGCCACCATGGAGAAAAGGCTGGGGTGGGATAGAGCAGAGAGGGCTGCGAAGGAGAACGGCTGCTGTGCACCGAGCATCTTTGGGGAGAGGGTGGTGTGGACAGTCATGGAAGACTTTTAAGTTCAGTGTTAGTCTATTTTTCTGCTGCTGACATCTGGAGACTGTGCCACGTGACGAGATGGAGCAAGCAGCAAGCATACTAGCTCAGGTCTCTCTTCCTCATTTTATAAAATCATCAATGCCATTATGGGCCTTCACCCTCATGATATCTCTTAATCCTAATTAATTCCCAAAGACTCACCTCTAAATACCATCAGCATATGAATTTGAGGATTTCCCAACACATGAACTTTTGGGGGACACATTCTGACCATAGCAGGCACATGTGCTTTATTTTTTAGGTATAGCAGAATTTCTCTTTTGCACATCTTCAAGATACTTTCTCTGGTTACTTTGTTACTCTCTGAGGCTTTTGGAGTCAGATTTGTGACCAGATAGGGATCCTAGTTTCAGCTTGGTTATGCTAGTTTTCTTCTAATTATGCATGTTCTAGATTTTGACCTTTAAAAATTGGTATAGCTTTCAATTGGTATACCTCTTTTTCACAGTTGTTCTTTTCTTTCCTAATTAGGTTAAATTTGCTGCTGGAGGTTAAATTTGCTAGGTTAAATTTCCTAATTAGGTTAAACTTGTTAGTGATGCATTCTGGTGCTGGCCATATTCTCCTGGAAAGTGTTTCTTATGTCACCAGTGAGAGTTTGAGGTACTTGGACCCACAAGCAGACCTCTTCGGGTGTCTGTGCATACTGCTTTCAGCTTCGTGTCTGAATGCTGGCCTGCCTCCCCTAGCATAAGTTTGCAAATAATTTACAAATCATGATGGTGACACAGAGCCACACTGACAATGAAACAACAGGTACTATTAAATTCACGGTCATCTGTATTCGTTGGTGTAGTTGGATGAGCTTTGTTGTTCATAGTAGAGTTAATGTTCAACTTGCTCCATTTCCCACTTCCTTCCATTTCAGGCTCTTCTCGTTGCCATTGGAGAGAGTTTTGTCTGACTCTGTTTTGTGTTCTGACAATAGTACCATAGGTAACTTGAGTAGAAACTTATTTGGCTTGTGGTTCTGGAGGCTGGGAAGTCCAACATCCAGGGGCTGCCTCTGGTGAGGGCCTTCTGGCTGCATCTTCCACGGCAGAAAGGCAGAAGGGCCCGAGTGCATGTGTGTAAGAGAAAGAGAAGGGGACTGCGCTCCTTTTTTATTTTTTTAATCAGGAACTCACTAACAGGATTAATTTATGCATGAGGGCAGAGCTCATGTGACCTTAATCCCTGCTCGAAGTCACACTTCTCAACACTGCTGTATTGGGGATTAAGTTTCTGCTACATGATCTCTAGGGGTCATAGTCAACCCATAACAGTGTCTGAGAAGAGGGGCATTTGGATCATGATGAGAAAATAAATACTTCCTTGGGATAGTCATCAAAGGTAAAATGATAATAATGAGAGATTAATACATATGCAAAAACTCATATACACACTGTTTCACTGACTCATCTAATTTATCTTAGGAGGTAAAAGTTCTACATTTTTCCAGTGAGGAAACAGGTTGTGAAAAATTAAACAATTTGCCTAAGGTCACTCAAGTGGTGAGTGGCAGGACTGGGATTTGAACTACTTTTCTGCTGCCTGCCTTTAAACTTTATGCTATGGTGCACCTCCTCAGTGAGGGTTGGGAGGGCTGGGTTCTCATCAGCTCCCTTGCCCAGGTTCCAGTTTTCTCCAGTGTGAAGTGGAACCTGGATATAATCTGGGAAGTCTATCCTAGCTGTATGAACAAGTGACTCAAAGTTTATCCTTCCTATTTCTTGGCATGCTGGTTTTATGACAGGAGGAAGGCATTTCTGTGGAAACTGGGGATCAGCACCAGAGAGAAGGACAAGGATACATAAGTAATTTATTGTAATACTCCTGGCAGGGTGGTAGGCAGGGGTGATGTTCAAAATGTTTAATAACTTGTTTGGTAATATACATTAAAATGGAAAGTAATATACAACTATATTTAAAAACTACTTGTATTCTATATCTGATATAATACTTGAAACTTCCTGGCAAATGAATGGTGTCAGTTGTAGTACATATCATTGATAAAATCATTCTAATTTCCAAGCCACGGGTTGAGTTTTAGGTTTCATTGATGCCCTCTTTTAATGTGGCTGCCATGGGCTGAATGGTGCCTATTGCAGCTGCTCTTTGACATGAGGTGCTGTAGCAAAGCTGGAGCTGTGAAGAGTGCTGCCTGTAGAGCCAGGGACTGTTACACCCTGGATGCTAGTAGCTCCCATATGGCTTTGACCCTCTGGCAGGGACAAGAGGCTGACTGACTATAGTGCTTGCCCACATTGCTTGCCGGAGGTGAGCACCACCAGGGTAGTAGATGGAAGTTGCTACTATCGTCATTGTTACATCTGCAGTCCAAAGGGGCTGCTTACATCCATGCAGACACCACTCTGAGCACCATTATTGGCTTTGGTTACTGAAGCTAGGCAGGGTTAGTAGGTGACTTGTAATCTCAGCAAGTAGAGATATGTTTTCACCACCCCCACTGGAAATATTTTAACAATTGAGTTGATGTGTTAGATTGAATTACTATTCTCAGATATTTATTTTCTCCTCTACCCTATACTCTCACAGTGCATTAGAGGAAAGCAAGTATATTTCTACATTTTATTGATGTTTGGCTTGGTCATGTGACTTGTTTTGGCCAATGGGATATGGGCAGAATTAACAATTTTCTAGGTCTTTCTGAAAATGGCTGCTCCAGATTGCCACTGCCCCCTCAGCCTGAGCTCCTGACAGAGACAGCTGGAGATAGAAGCAGACCTGCAGCTGGAGCTGCATGGAGCTGCCTTACTACATGAAGGAATCTGAAGTCCTTTGAGCAAGCAAATAAATCCTGGGTATTAGCACCTAAATTTTGAAATGCCTTGTTATGCAGAAGTGTAGCTGACTGACACCCAAGGTTGACCTAGGGCACAATAGTATAAGAACTGAAAATGGGTTCTGCAAGGTCTTGTGTTGTTACAGTTGTTGCTTTGATACCTGATGGTGTATCAGGGAGGAGGTGGAGAGGGAAAAAAGAGATGCCCACTGGCTACAAAAGGAAATGAAGAGACCAACTCGTTTGGAGAGAAAAATAAAGCACCAGCGTCAGGGGCAGACCTCCAGGGTTTTGACATGTAGGTCTTTCTTTCCAACTGGAGCTCACAGATCCCCTCTTGTGAACACTCTTGTAGTTGCTGAAAGGAAGTCCCGTGGTCCAGCCCCAAAGCACACATTATCTTCCTTTAACTCAGCTTCTACTCTTTACAAATGTATCCCAAGTGAGAAATATCATATGAGAATAGTTTCCCTTAATCGAAGATGTAATTAAAAACCTCCCAACAAAGAAAAGCCCAGGCCCTGATGGATTCACTGCCAAATTCTACAAGAAATTTAGAGAAGACCTAACACCACTAATTCTCAAACTTTTTAATGAAATTGAAAGGGAAGCAATACTCCCAAATTCATTCCTGGAAGCAAGCATTACCCTGATACCAAAACCAGAGAAGGATCCAACTAAGAAAGAGAACTACAGACCAATATCCCTAATGAACATAGATGCAAAAATCCTCAATAAGATACTGGCAAACAGAATCCAGCAAATCATCAAGAAGATTATACACCATGACCAAGTTGGATTCAGCCCAGGGATGCAGGGATGGTTCAACATATGTAAATCAATACATGTAATACACCATATTAAAAGAACTAAAGACAAAAATCACATGGTCATCTCAATAGATGCAGAAAAAGCTTTTGACAAAGTCCAGCACCTTTTCATGATAAAAACCCTACAGAAAATTGGAATAGAGGGTCTTTATCTCAATCTGGTGAAAGCTGTCTATGACAAACCAACAGCCAATATCATACTAAATGGCCAAAAACTGAAAGCCTTCCCTCTAAAATCAGGAACAAGACAAGGATGTCCACTGTCCCCACTCTTATTCAACATAGTCTTGGAAACTTTAGCCAGAGCAATTAGACAAGAGAAAGAAATAAAAGGAATAATGATTGGAAAGGAAGAAGTTAAATTATCATTATTTGCAGATGACATGATACTCTACACAGAAGACCCCAAAAACTCCACTAAAAAACTGCTAGATTTAATAAGCAAATTCAGTAGTGTAGCTGGATACAAAGTCAACACTCAAAAATCAATAGCCTTCCTGTACACCAATAACAAACTCACTGAGAGAGAAATTAGGGAAACAACACCTTTCACAATCACATCTAAAAAAATGAAATACCTAGGAATCAATCTCACAAAGGAAGTAAAAGACCTCTATACTGAAAACTACAGTACTCTGAAAAAGGAGATTGAAGAGGATATCAGAAAATGGAAAGATATCCCTTGCTCTTGGGTCAGAAAAACCAATATAGTGAAAATGGCTATACTTCCAAAACTGTTATACAGATTTAATGCAATTCCGATAAAAATTCCAACAACATATCTCACAGAATTAGAGAAAACAATCCTAAAATTCATCTGGAACCAGAAGAGACCTAGAATAGTAAAGGCAATTCTAGGCAACAAAAGCAAGGCAGGGGGCATCACAATCCCTGATTTGAAATTATACTATAAAGCTACTGTGATAAAAAAGTGTGATATTGGCAAAAAAACAGACCTGAAGATCAATGGAATAGAATAGAAGATGCAGAAACAACTCCAGACATACTAAGCCACCTTATCTTTGACAAAGGTGCCAAACACATTCACTGGAAGAAAGATAGCCTCTTTAATAAATGGTGCTGGAAAAATTGGCTCTACACATGCCGAAGATTAAAATTAGACCCATATCTTTCACCGTGCACTAAGCTAAATTCAAAATGGATCAAAGAACTAAATATTAAAATAGAAACATTAAATCTCCTGGAAAATAGAATAGGTAAAACTCTTGAAGACATTGGTGTAGGCAAAGACTTTATGAATAAAACCCCCATTTCACAGGAAGTATCACAAAGAATCAACAACTGGGATCTCATCTTATTAAAAAGCTTTTGCACAGCAAGAGAAACCACCAACAGAGTGAAGAGACAACCCACAATGTGGGAAAAACTGTTTGCCAGCTGTTCCTCAGACAAAGGATTACTATCGAGAACGTACAAAGAACTCAAAAAAATCAGACCTCCCAAATTTAAAGACCCAATCCAAAAATGGGCATCTGAGATGAATAAACACTTCTCAGATGAAGAAATACAAGTGGCAAATAAATATATGAAAAAATGTTCAACATCACTAGTCATTCGAGAGATGCAAATTAAAACAACACTGAGATTCCATCTCACCCAAGAAAGAATGGCTGTTACCAAGAAGTCAACTAATAACAAATGCTGGAGGGGCTGTGGGGAAAAAGGAACACTTCTCCACTGTTGGTGGGAGTGTCGACTGGTGCAACCACTGTGGAAATCCGTGTGGAGACTCCTCGAAAAACTGGGATTGGAGGTCCCATTTGACCCAGCTATTCCCCTTCTGGGTATCTTCTCAGAAGAATTAAAAACATCGTACCACAGCGATATATGTGCACCCATGTTTATAGCAGCACAATTTGTAATAGCTAGATCGTGGAAACAACCCAAATGCCCATTAACCGAGGAATGGATAAAAAAGATGTGGTATTTCTATATAATGGAGTACTACTTAGCCATAAAGAAAGATAAACTGGAAACTTTTATAGACAAATGGATGCAACTAGAGAAAATACTCACAAGCGAAATAAACCAGATGCACATTTGTAAACATTGTATTGTCTCCCTAGTATGAAAATGCAATTTCACTGTGACTACTCCATTCCTTAGTCTTCTATTTTTACCTAGCTTTTACGTGGCTTAATCTTATACTGAGTAATATTTTTCTCCAAAAGGTATTTGTACATTCTCTAATGCTTGAGTTTGTTAATACATGAGAATGTTTACTTGTTGTCTTTAAAAAAAATAAATAAAGTTTGAAAAAAAATAAAAGAAAATGGGAAGATATCCCTTGCTCCTGGATAGGAAGAACCAATATAGTGAAAATGGCCATACTTCCAAAATTGTTATACAGATTTAATGCAATTCCAATCAAAATTCCAACAGCATATCTCACAGAATTAGAGAAAACAATCCTAAAATTCATTTGGAATCAGAAGAGACCTAGAATAGCAAAGGCAATTCTGGGCAACAAAGGCAAGGCAGGGGGCATCACAATCCCCGACTTGAAATTATACTATAAAGCTACTGTGATAAAAACAGTGTGGTACTGGCAAAAAAAACAGACCTGAAGATCAAGGGAACAGATTAGAAGATGCTGAAACAACCCCAGACATACTAAGCCACCTTATCTTTGACAAAGGTGCCAAACACATTCGCTGGAAGAAAGATAGCCTCTTTAATAAATGGTGCTGGAAAAACTGGCTCTACACATGCCAAAGATTAAAACTAGACCCATATCTTTCACCATGCACTAAACTAAATTCAAAATGGATCAGAGATCTAAATATTAAAACAGAAACATTAAATCTACTGGAAGGTAGGATAGGTAAAACCCTTGAAGACATTGGTGTAGGCAAAGAGTTTATGAATAAAACCTCAACTGCACAGGAACTATCCCAAAGAATCAACAACTGGGATCTCATCTTATTAAAAAGCTTTTGCACAGCAAGAGAAACCACCAACAAAGTGAAAAGACAACCCACAACGTGGGAAAAAATGTTTGCCAGCTGTTCCTCAAAGGATTACTATTGAGAACATATAAAGAACTCAAAAAAATCAGACCTCCCAAATTTAAAGACCCACTCCAAAAATGGGCATCTGAGGTGAATACACATTTCTCAGATGAAGAAATACTAATGGCAAATAAATATACAAAAAAATGTGCAACATCACTAGTCATTCGAGAGATGCAAATTAAAACAACACTGAGATACCATCTCACCCCAGAAAGAATGGCTATTATCAAGAAATCAACTAATAACAAATGCTGGAGGGGCTGTGGGGAAAAAGGAACCCTTCTCCACTGTTGGTGGGAGTGTCGACTGCTACAGCCACTGTGGAAATCAGTGTGGAGATTCCTCAAAAATCTAGGGTTGGAGGTCCCATTTGACCTAGCTATTCCCCTTCTGGATATCTTCCCAGAAGAATTAAAAACATCATACCACAGTGATATATGTGCACCCATGTTTATAACACAACAATTTGTAATAGCCAGATCTTGGAAACAACCCAAATGCCCATCAACTGAAGAATGGATAAGAAAGATGTGGTTTTTTTATACAATGGAGTACTATTCAGCCATAAAGAAGGATAAACTGGAAATTTTTATAGGTAAATGGATGCAACTCAAGAAAATACTCATAAGTGAAATAAACCGGATGCACATGTATAAGCATTGTATTGTCTCTCTAGTATGAGAAACTGAAAAGAGTAAATAAGATCCAAAATGTACAATAGACATGGTGAATCAAAAAGAAACTGGTCAAAAGGAAAGAGAGACTGGGATGGGGGAATAGGGAAAAGAAAGAAGGGAAAAAATGTATTTATATATAAGATGGTTAAGATAGATACGCTGCTAATTTTACTTAGTTCATTGAAGAGTAAGGTTTGTGCCAGTAATGCTTGGACAATTGAATGCTAATATCTGGTATCTTGAATAACTAACTTAAAGATAACAATACGTAATGTATTAACCATTGTTACCCTCCTATTATGTTGTTTTGAAATTTTATTCTTTTTTGATTAGTTTTGTTTTGTTTTTTCTTCTCTTTAAAAAAAAAAAGAAGATTGGGGCCAAATAAAATAAGCCATTAGAATAAAAAAAAGAATAGTTTCCCTTTATTTTATAATGTAGAAAAATGAAAACAGTCTACTGTAGCTAACAATAGAAAATTACTGAAGCAAATTATTATATGTATTCAGTGAGATACTATAGAGCTGTAACAATGAAATTGTAAAAGAATATTTATTGAAAAGTAAACACATTTGAGATAGAGTAAATTAAAAAAATGGGAATAAACAGCATATTTATTTTATTGTACTTTTAAAAATTACCGTAATTGTATATATTTATGGGGTACAGCATGATCATTCAGTATGTGTATACAATGTATAACGACCAATCAGAAGAATTAACATTTCCAGACCCTTACACATGTAAAATATTTTTTAAAAACAAAAATGCACATATGAGATTCAGTGTGATATTTCAATATCTATTTCAGTTTGGTGTGTTTTAACCAAATCAGGGCCATTAACATTTTTATCTCCTTAATGCTTTGTGTTTGGAAGCTTTGAGCTCTTTTATTCTAGTTATCCAACAAATACTTTACAGTTTATAGTTAACTATAGTCACCCTACTGTGAGTACAACACTAGAACTTATTCCTCCTATCTGACTATGTTTTGGAACCTATTATGCAAACTTCCTCTATCCTTTCTCCTCTTCACATCTGTTGACCTCTAGTAATCATTATTCTATGTTCAGATGGACTTTTTAGCATCTACATTGAGAGAGAATGTTGTATTTTTCTTCCTGTGTCTGCCTTGCTTCACTTAACATAATGTCTTCCAATTCCATCATTTTGCTACAAATGAATGGATATCATTCTTTTTTATAGATGAGTGATATTCTACTGTATATATGCCACATTCTTATTACACATTTATCCATTGGTGGACATTCAGGTTTATTTCATATTATAGTGTGAATAGTGCTGTGTCTCTTTGATTTGCTGGTATAATTTCCTTTGTGTATGTCCCCAGAGTGTATTGCTGGACCATATGGTAATTCTAGTTTTACGTTTTTGAGGAGTTTCCCTACTGTTGTCCGTAATGACTATACTATCATCCCCTCCAACAGTGTGTAAGAGTTGTCTTTTCTCCCCACGTACACCAGAATATTTTTTGTGTGTTTTTGATAATAGCAACTCTAACTGGGGTGAGAGAATGTCTTTTTTTTTTTTTTTTTGTGGGTACCGGGGGGTCGACCTCAGGACCTCGTGCGCCAACAGGCACCCGTGCTGCTGAGCGATATCACCGGCCCCTTTTTCGTATGTGGGATCCGGGAGTCAAACTCGGGCCCTTGCGCTTGCAAGGCAGGCGCTTACGCCGCTGAGCCATCTCACCGGCCCGAGAATGTCTTTTTGTGGCTTTGATTTGCATTTCCCTGATCATTGATGATTTTTGCATTTGTAATAAATTTATTGGAGACTTCAATTTCTTCTTTTGAGAAGTATCTATTCAGATAATTTACACATTTAAAAATTGGATTATTTGTCTTTTTAATTCAGTTTTTTTGAGTTCATTATTATTCTGGATATTAACTCTTTATCACACTGAGAGTGGGCAAATATTTTCACATTCTGTATGTTATTTCTTCAGCCTGTTGATTGTTCCCTTTGCTGTGCAGAAGCTTTTTAATTTATGTAATACCATTTATCAATTTTTGCTTTTGCTGCCTTAGCTTTTGGGGTCTTGTCCAAAAAAAAAAAATGCTTGACTATATCAGTCTTGAAGTGTTCCTCCTGTTTTCTTCTGGTATATTTAGTTTCATGTCTTCCATTTAGGTCTTTGATCCATCTTGAATTGATTTTTGTACAGGGTGAGCAATAGCTATCTAGTTGTAATTTTCTTTTTTTTTTTTTTTTTTTGTGGGTACCAGGGGGACGACCTCAGGACCTCGCGCGCCAACAGGCACCCGTGCCACTGAGCGATATCACCGGCCCCTTTTTCGTATGTGGGTTCCGGGAGTCGAACTCGGGCCCTCGCGCTTGCAAGGCAGGCGCTTACGCCGCTGAGCCATCTCACCGGCCCTAGTTGTAATTTTCTATGTGTGAATATCCAGTTTTTTCCAGAACCATGTTAGGAATATTTGTTAAAAATCAGTTGACCGGGGCCGGTGAGATGGTCAGCGGCATAAGCGCCTTCCTGGCAGGCACGAGGTCCTGAGTTCGACTCCTGGTACCCACATAAAGGGAAAAAAGGGGCCGGTGATATTGCTCAGTGGCACAAGTGCCTGCTGGCAAGCACGAGGTCCTGAGTTCGAGGACCTCTACCCACATTAAATAATAAAAAATCAGTTGACTGTAAATGCATAGAATTATATATGGGCACTCTATTCTGTTCCACTGGTCTATGTGTTTTTATGTCAGTGTCTTGATTACTATAACTTTGTAGTATAATTTGAAGTTAGGCAGTGTGATGCCGCCAGCTTTGTTGTTTTTACTCAAAATTGCTTTGGCTATTTGGAATGTTTCATGCTTTCACATGAATTTTAGTTTTTTTCTTCTTGTGCAAAAAATTCCATTTGTATTTTGATAGGGTTTGGGTTGAATCCATAAACCATTCTGGGTAGTCTGAACATTTTAACAATATAATTCTTCTAGTCTGCGAACATGGGACATTTTCCCCAATTTTTGTTGTCTTTTTCAAATTCATCAGAGTTTTAGACTCCGTATATTTATATTCTGTGTGAATATAGTATGGTATTCATTGTGTATTTATGCAATTTCAGTTATACGATAGCGTATGTGCATGCACATCAGTGGAGATGGCTCCATTCATTGGTATTTCTCTTGGGGAATGCACCTTATGTCCTTAAAAGAAATGCTTTGCTTGGGGTGACCTGTATAGGGTGAATCTTAAGTAACAAAAAATGCTACTAAATTGCCCCAAGTAGTAAAGGATTTGTTAGTCATTTTTCCATTTATGTAATAAATACCTGAGATAAATCAACTTAAAAGAAGACAATATTTATTTTGACTCACAACTTCAGAGGTTTTGGTTGGCCCCATGGTTTCTGGGCCTGGACAAGGCTCAGACCATGGTGGGAAGCGTTTGGCAGAGCAAAGCCGTTTATCTCATGGTATCTTCAAAACAAAGAGAGAAGGAGGGTCAGGGTCCCAAAATCCTTTTCAAGGACACACCCAAGGACCTACTTCTTCCCATTAGAGCCTGATTGTTGGTTAAAGGTCCCATCATCTCCCAATAATGCCACAGAATGGTGAATAAGACTTTACCACATGGGCTTCTAGGAGGCACTGATCCTAGCCACGGGAGGAGTGCTTTGGAGGGAGGCAGGATCCAGCCAGGCTGGACATTATCTATGCAGAACGGAGGGAAACTGTTCTCTTCCTTGGCTTGCCTCCCTCCTATCATTTATCCTTCCCTCTCCTGCCCCAAATACAGAGTAGGAGGGACTTTGAGAGAGCAGAACTCTAATGAGGAAAGTTAGAAGTGCTTCTGTGAACTGTGTGATAGTTTAAGCTCCCCGCTTCCTCTTTCCTCTGAGATTCTTAGTTTCATTTATTGTTATCTGCTTCTTTCATTCCAGTGGCTTCTTTCGATAGACTCTGAAGTAGAGGTTGAGATGACAGCTTAGTAAATGTGGACAAATATACTCAAAATGCTGACAGTGATTGGTTCTGGGAACTAGAATTTGACTTCTTTTCTTTCTAATTAAAACACATTAGCTTGTATAGAGAAAGACCTTTTCTCGATTGAACTCAGAAGCATCGATCAGTCTATTCTGGGTCTTCCTTCAAGATGGGGCTTCCCTGGGGTGTTCTTTCCTCAGAGCAGCAGCAGGTGCCTGGTTTCCGCACCAGTCCTCCTCATCCATTGCCATAGGTATGGGTGCCTTTTTGGCCACCATGGAAGAATTTTTATGATGCTCTGATAAAAGTTTGGAATCTGAGAATTTAGATGCATAGCAGATTCATAGTATTTTATTTCTTTTTCTGTAATTCTACCTTCAAGAACAGACTTACAGAGATAGACAAGACCTAATACATGTAATTTTTATCCAGACTTGGGACTGAACCCAGGGACTCCTAAACACAGTGCAAGAGCCTTTCACTGTGGTGCAATCCCTGCCCTTTCCAATTTAATTTAATTTTATTTTGAGATAGGGTATCACTATGTTGCCCAGGCTGGTCTCAAACTTGTGATCCTCCTGCCTCAGCCTCCCAAGTAGCTGGGATTACAGGTGTGTGTCACCTCACTTGGGTATATGTTAAATTTTTTTTTACAAATTTTGTTTCTTGTAACTTTTACAACAGAACTTATTTGCAGTTGAGAAGTTTGAAGATTAGAAAACTTAATGACTTACAAAATGTCACAAAGTTGACCTGGGTTATTCAAGACAAATCTGACACTAAATTAAAAGAAAAATTCCAAGGGGCCATAAATGAAAATTTTAAGAATACGGCTGGGATGATTTAACTTGGTGGGTTTTTTTGAGGGGGAATTACTTCTGTAAAATATCAGCCTGAAAATACAAGGGAATCCTACCTCTGGGACACATGAATGAGCCCAGAGGACAGTATGCTAAGTGAAATAAGTTAGACATGGAAAAACAAAAAATATAGCACGATCTCACTTATACGTGGTCTTGAAAGAAAGAAATTTAACTCATAGAGAGCAAGAAAGTGATTTCTAGGGATGGGATGGAGGTTATGGGAATTGGGGAGATTTAGGTCAAAAGGTGAAAACTTTCAGTTATAAGGTGAGTAAGTTCTGAAGACTTAAGGTACAGCATGAAGACTATAGTTAATAATGTATACTTGAAGAGTGAACCTTGTATTCTCTACACTTCTACACAAATGTAGCTGTGTGAGGTGATGGATATGTTAATTAGCTTGATTATGGTAATCACTTCACAGTGCACATGTATATCAAAACATCACATTATATATGGTGGACTTACACAATTATTTGTCAATTATATCTTCATAAAGGTGAAGGTGGGGAGGAAATATCTACAAGCCACTATATTTCCCTTTTTAGAAAAACATAAGAAGGAAGAGAGAAAAACTGCTACTTGAGGAAGTGAGGCTAGAAATTATGGGAAAAACTTTTGCCAATGATACGACATGCACTTGACAATGGAATTTGTTGCTATTTATTTAAACAGAGTGAACTTTTGCTTACAGCTCATTTTTATTATAAACCACCTGAGAGGGGAGAAAATAAACAAATTGATCTCCTCCATATCTTGAAAGTCGTATTTGGCAAAAAATGGTCTGAGACCACATATACCAAAATTGCCTGGGGTGCTTACTTTGGGGACTGGCACTTTTAACACATTCCCTTTATCAATTATGTTCTGTCAGAAAAACACCAGTGCAGGGGGATTTAATTCAAGATATCAGCTATTGTATCTGTTATCTATGTGGGGTAACAAAACGTCCTAAGTCTAGTAACTTAAAACAATAACTATTTAATATTCCTCGTGAGTCTGTTGGTCAGCTGGATTGCTTTTCTGGTCTTGGCAAGCTCTTTTATATGCCTGTGGTGGATGTAAGATAAGCTAGGTGGCTCTTATTCTGGGGTCTGGATGGTGACTGGCTGGGACAATTTGGTTCTCCTCCATGTACATCCTCCATGGTTCACCCTCCAGCAGGCAAGCCTGGGCTTGTTCATGTGGCAGCTTTCAAAAGCAAGTTTTCAAAAGCAATGTGGAACCACGCAGTCTTTTTCTATCTAGCATCAAAATTGATACATTAGTGCATGTATTGCAGTTTAGTAGCTCAAGGAAGTTGTTCAGCCAGCCCAGCCACCAGAGGTAGAGGGATGGGCTTCACCTTTTGATCAGAGGAGTTTTTAAAGTCACTTTACAAGGGGCTGTGGAGAGAGGAAAGGAGTTATTGAACCATTTTATGCCAGGACAGTTGCCCCCCACCCCTATCTATGGTTTTGCTTTGTGTGGTTTCGGTGACCCGTGGTCAACATTGGTCTGGAAATATTAAGTGGAAAATTCTAGAAACAGAAGTTTTAAAAATGTTGCACCATCCTGAGTATCATGATGGAATCTTTTTTTTTTTTTTTGTGGGTACTGGGGGTTCGACCTCAGGACCTCGCGTGCCAGCAGGCACCCTTGCCGCTGAGCGATATCACCGGCCCCTTTTTCGTATGTGGGTTCCGGGAGTCGAACTCGGGCCCTCGCACTTGCTGGGCAGGCGCTTAAGCTGCTGAGCCATCTCACTGGCCCTCATGATGGAATCTTGCACCATCCCATGTCGTAGCAGTCTCAGTTATCAGATTGAATGTCACGATTCAGCAATATTTGTTTTCCAATAACCCTCGTTTTACTTAGTAATGGCTCTGGAGCACAAGAGTAGTAGTGCTGGCAATTCAGATATGCCCAAGAGAAGTCATAAAGTGTTTCCTTTATGAAGAGGTGAAAGTTCCTGACTTAATAAAGGAAAGAATACAAAGCTAATGCTGAGGTTGCTAAAATCGACAGGAAGAGCTAATCTTGTATCTGTGAAATTGTGATGGAAGAACAAAAAATATGACTAGTTTTGCTGTTCTACTTCAAACTGCAAAGTTGCAGCCACAGCGCACAGTAAATTCTTAGTGCGGACAGAAAAGTCATTAAGTTTGTTGATGGAAGAAATGAACAGAAAATATGTTCCAAATGATAGCAACGTGCTGCACCAGAAAACATTGAGTCTATACGAAGACTTCATCAAGCGATCCCTTGAAATGAGTGACACCAAGCCATTTGCTGCAAGGAAGGATTCAGGATTAGGTTTGGACTGAAAAATATAAAAACTACTGAGGGGTTGTATCTGCCAATGAAGAAGCTGCTGCCATATTTCCAGCAGAGTTGAAGAGGAGAAAATAAGTCCTCAATTAGTGATCCAGTTAGCTCTTAGTTGTTAATTTTTACCCTAATTTATAAATTAAACTTAATGATGGTATACATATGTGGGAAAAACATAGTATACATGGGGTTCAGTACTATCCACAATTTTAGGAACTCCCTGGGGGTCTTGGAATATATCCCCCCTGGATAAAGGGGGTTGTACAGGTGTGAGGAGGGCGGGAGGGGCAGAAGGAAAAGGAATGTGGGAGGATAAAAAAGAAGGGGCTGATTGATGAGGAGGCTGCTATTTTGAGGCCTACATGGGTGGTACTGGGGCCGTGAGGGAGATATGCTATGCTGCAGCTGCTGGATCACTGGAGAGACGCCCCCTTCTCCTGATACCAGGGCCCAGATGACTTTTCCTTCATGCTTTCAGGGTGGTATGCACTGCTGAACTCATCCAAGAGCCCTGGTATGAGAATCAGGGGAATGTAGTGTGTAGGCCTTCAGATTTGGCAGTATAAAGCAGGGCACAGAAGTGGAAGAATAACTGCCACCTCTCTATAAGATTCTTATCACAAAAAGGGTTTGAGACTCATTGTTCTAATATGCTGTGACGCTAGGGGAGTGGTGGAATGGAAGCCCCATTCCAAAGATGGCCATGGCCTGAGTCAACTATGGACTGGTGAATTCCCAGAGAATTACCCTTGTTTATTTTGGATGGTGATTTGGCTGGGGATAGGTGTGTGGGTAATTAGTTTGAATGGGCAAGAATACCGGTTTGTTATCTCGTTCATCAGTATATAAAGGAGTTTATATTTATGGAAAAGCAATAGACATAAAGATCTTGCTGTTCACACTCTGGTGTGTTGTCTTAGCCATTAGTACAGAGACTATTTGCGTGCAGGTGTATGTGAGTGGTACAGAGAGTCAGGGAATCAGAACAAAAGTGCAAGCATATTAATCAAATGGAAATGATTAAGCAAAAAGTCAATTACAAGTTTATATGAAGACACAATTCTAGATTTTTTTTTTTTTTTGTGGGTACCGGGGAGTCGACCTCAGGACCTCGCGCACCAACAGGCACCCGTGCCACTGAGCGATATCACCGGCCCCTTTTTTGTATGTGGGATCTGGGAGTCGAACTCGGGCCCTCACGCTTGCAAGGCAGGCGCTTATGCCGCTGAGCCATCTCACCGGCCCACAATTCTAGATTCTTAACGAGAAAAATAAATTTATAGGCACGTTGTTAGAGAAAACCAGTATTAGCCACCCAATTTTGCATACACCCCATCTTTTGGGGGTAGAGAGGCAGGAAGCAGAAGGCCGAATAACGAGTACTAGTTGCAAGGGTGGGTCTACTATTCAGAAGTTTGTGAAAATTGCACCTTGAACACCTCAGAAGCTTAACTAAGGATCACAAAGACACTTAAATATGCTGTGGATCTCTCTGGCACGCTAATGTGTCTTAAATATGCACTATTTCCCTATAAGAACTATTTAGCAGTGATCATTCATACTGGAGGTTAATCAATTATTGTCTGAAAGTGGCCTGCCTATGTGAAAAAACATAGCTGCATTATCTAAACTCTTTTAGACGTTTTAGAAATCATGTTCTCCTTTCCCCTTCATTGTATAATGAAGCCAGGGCCCAGAAAGCTGAAGTGGCTGGTTTGAGGTAACATAGCTGATTAAAGAAAAAATTCAGGACCAGAATTAGAGTTTCCTAATTCCCAGTCCAGTGGGTTTACATCCTCTGAGCTTTGTCAAAACTTGTGCCTTGTATTTTGACAGAGACTTAGTCTAAATCTATGTAGAACATAAAGGCTGAATTTGTAGATTCATCAGAATCATTGCTGTATACTTTTTCAAAATAGATAAATCTGGAACCTAACCCAAAACTTCACAGGAAGAAGCAGATGTGGAGGAACACAGATTTAGGAGTGTTTATTATTTTTTTTTTTTATTTTTATTTATTTTTTTTATTTTAAAGAGAAGAAAAAACAAAACAAATCAAAAGAAGAACAAATTTTCAAACAAACATAATAGGAGGGTAACAATGGTTAATACATTACGTATTACTATCTTTAAGTTAGTTATTCAGGACACCAGACATTAGCATTCAATTGTCCAAACATTATTGGCACAAACCTTACTCTTCAATGAACTAAGTAAAAATGGTAGTGTATCTATCTTAACCATCTTATATATATATATATATACAATTTTTTTCCCTTTCCCTTCTTTCTTTTCCCTATTCCAGTCTCTCTTTCCTTTTGACCAGTTTCTTTTTGATTCACCATGTCTATTGTACATTTTGGATCTTATTTACTCTTTCAGTTTCTCATACTAGAGAGATAATACGATGCTTACACATGTGCTTCTGGTTTATTTCACTTATGAGTATTTTCTCGAGTTGCATCCATTTACCTATAAAAGTCTCCAGTTTATCCTTCTTTATGGCTGAATAGTACTCCATTGTATAAAAATACCACATCTTTCTTATCCATTCCTCAGTTGATGGGCATTTGGGTTGTTTCCAAGATCTGGCTATTACAAATTGTGCTGCTATAAACATGGGTGCACATATATCGCTGTGGTACGATGTTTTTAATTCTTCTGGGAAGATGCCCAGAAGGGGAATAGCTGGGTCAAATGGGACCTCCAACCCTAGTTTTCTGAGGAATCTCCACACTGACTTCCACAGTGGCTGTACCAGTCGACACTCCCACCAACAGTGAAGAAGGGTTCCTTTTTCCCCACAGCCCCTCCAGCATTTGTTATTAGTTGATTTCTTAATAGTAGCCATTCTTTCTGGGGTGAGATGGTATCTCAGTGTTGTTTTAATTTGCATCTCTCGAATGACTAGTGATGTTGCACATTTTTTTGTATATTTGTTTGCCGTTAGTATTTCTTCATCTGAGAAATGTGTATTCATCTCAGATGCCCATTTTTGGAGTGGGTCTTTAAATTTGGGAGGTCTGATTTTTTTGAGTTCTTTATATGTTCTCGATAGTAATCCTTTGTCTGAGGAACAGCTGGCAAACATTTTTTCCCACATTGTGGGTTGTCTCTTCACTCTGTTGGTGGTTTCTCTTGCTGTGCAAAAGCTTTTTAATAAGACGAGATCCCAGTTATTGATTCTTTGGGATAGTTCCCGTGCGGTTGAGTTTTTATTCATAAAGTCTTTGCCTACACCAATGTCTCCAATGGTTTTACCTATCCTACCTTCCAGCAGATTTAATGTTTCTGTTTTAATATTTAGATCTCTGATCCATTTTGAATTTAGTTTAGTGCATGGTGAAAGATATGGATCTAGTTTTAATCTTCGGCATGTGTAGAGCCAGTTTTTCCAGCACCATTTATTAAAGAGGCTATCTTTCTTCCAGCGAATGTGTTTGGCACCTTTGTCAAAGATAAGGTGGCTTAGTATGTCTGGGGTTGTTTCAGCATCTTCTAATCTGTTCCATTGATCTTCAGGTCTGTTTTTTTGCCAGTACCACACTGTTTTTATCACAGTAGCTTTATAGTATAATTTCAAGTCGGGGATAGTGATGCCCCCTGCCTTGCCTTTGTTGCCCAGAATTGCCTTTGCTATTCTAGGTCTCTTCTGATTCCAAATGAATTTTAGGATTGTTTTCTCTAATTCTGTGAGATATGCTGTTGGAATTTTGATTGGAATTGCATTAAATCTGTATAACAATTTTGGAAGTATGGCCATTTTCACTATATTGGTTCTTCCTATCCAGGAGCAAGGGATATCTTTCCATTTTCTGATATCCTCTTCAATCTCCTTTTTCAGAGTACTGTAGTTTTCAGTATAGAGGTCTTTTACATCCTTCGTGAGGTTGATTCCTAGGTATTTCATTTTTTTGGATGTTATTGTGAAAGGTATTGTTTCCCTAATTTCTCTTTCAGTAAGTTTGTTATTTGTGTACAGGAAGGCTATTGACTTTTGAGTATTGACTTTGTATCCAGCTACACTACTGAATTTGCTTATTAAATCTAGCAGTTTTTTAGTGGAGTTTTTGGGGTCTTCTGTGTAGAGTATCATGTCATCTGCAAATAATGATAATTTAACTTCTTCCTTTCCAATCATTATTCCTTTTATTTCTTTCTCTTGTCTAATCGCTCTGGCTAAAGTTTCCAGAACTATGTTGAATAAGAGTGGGGACAGTGGACATCCTTGTCTTGTTCCTGATTTTAGAGGGAAGGCTTTCAGTTTTTGGCCATTTAGTATAATATTGGCTGTTGGTTTGTCATAGATAGCTTTTACCAGATTGAGATAAAGACCCTCTATTCCAATTTTCTGTAGGGTTTTTATCATGAAAAGGTGCTGGACTTTGTCAAAAGCTTTTTCTGCATCTATTGAGATGATCATGTGATTTTTGTCTTTGGTTCTGTTAGTATGCTGTATTACATTTATTGATTTACGTATGTTGAACCATCCCTGCATCCCTGGGATGAATCCAACTTGGTCATGGTGTATAATCTTCTTGATGATTTGTTGGATTCTGTTTGCCAGTATCTTATTAAGGATTTTTGCATCTATGTTCATTAGGGAGATTGGCCTGTAGTTCTCTTTCTTAGTTGGGTCCTTCTCTGGTTTTGCGATCAGGGTAATGCTTGCTTCCAGGAATGAATTTGGGAGTATTGCTTCCCTTTCAATTTCATTGAAAAGTTTGAGAAGTAGGGGCGTTAGGTCTTCTCTAAATTTCTTGTAGAATTCGGCAGTGAATCCATCAGGGCCTGGGCTTTTCTTTGTTGGGAGGTTTTTAATTACATCTTCAATTTCATTGGCTGATATTGGTTTATTTAGGATTTTTAAATCTTCTTGATTCAGCTTTGGTAATTCATACGAATCTAGGAATCTGTCCATTTCTTCTGCATTTTCCATCTTAGTAGAATATAAATTTTCAAAATAGGTATAGATGATCTTCTGGATTTCTGCAGGGTCTGTCGTGATATCACCCTTTTCATTTTCAATTGCATGGATTTGAGTCTTTTCTTTTCTTTTTTTAATAAGGTTGGATAAGGGTTTGTCAATCTTATTTATTCTTTCAAAGAACCAACTTTTTGCTTCATTGATTCTTTGTATTGTTTTTTTATTCTCCAATACGTTTATTTCTGCTCTGATCTTTATAATTTCCTCCCTTGTACGGGCTTTTGGCTTAACCTGCTCTTCTTTTTCTAGAAGCTCGAGGTTCACCCTTAAGTTGTTTATTTGTGCTTGCTCTATTTTCCTGATATAAGTGTTTAATGCTATAAATTTCCCTCTTAGGACTGCTTTCATTGTATCCCATAAGTTCCGGTATGTTGTACTGTCATTATCATTCAGTTGTAGAAAGTGACTAATTTCTTCTTTAATTTCATCTGTGACCCATTGGTTGTTCAGGAGGATGCTGTTTAATTTCCATGTGTTTAGGGAGTTTTTGTGGGATCTTTTGCCATTGATTTCCAATTTCATTGCACTATGGTCTGATAATATGCATGGGATAATTTTAATTCCTTTGCATTTACTTAAGCAGGTTTTATGAGCTAGTATGTGGTCTATTTTGGAGAACGTCCCATGTGCAGCTGAGAAAAATGTGTATTCTGATGTTGTGGGATGGAACACTCTGTAGACATCTACTAAGTCCATTTGTTCAAAAGTTTGGTTCAGTTCTACTATTTCATTATTGATTTTCTGTCCAGTTGATCTATCTTTTTGTGACAGTGGAGTATTGAGATCTCCCAATATAATTGTATTAGTGCTTATTTGATTTTTCATGTCCTTTAGTACTTGTTTTATATAGCTGGGTGCATTGGTATTTGATGCATATATATTTATGATCGTTATCTCTTCCTCTTGGATTGTTCCCTTTACAAGGATGTAATGACCGTCTTTATCTCTCTGAATCCTTCTTGGCTTGAAGTTCACTTTGTCTGCAAAAAGAATAGCTACCCCTGCTTTTTTCTGGGTTCCTGTGGCATGGAGTATTGTTTTCCATCCTTTGACTTTCAGTCTATGAATTTCTTTCTGAATTAAATGTGTTTCTTGTATACAGCATATTGTTGGATCTTGCTTCTTGATCCATTTCGCCAGTCTGTGCCTTTTGATTGGTGAATTGAGACCGTTAACATTGATGGTTAAAACTGATATGTA
This sequence comes from Erethizon dorsatum, assembly GCA_028451465.1. Taxonomy (NCBI): domain Eukaryota; kingdom Metazoa; phylum Chordata; class Mammalia; order Rodentia; family Erethizontidae; genus Erethizon; species Erethizon dorsatum. Next base: position 14,918,478 of record CM051836.1, read on the forward strand.
TTGACTTGTCATGATATTTTCCTGTTGTTGGTTCCCACTCTTTGTTTTTCCGCTTTCCGGCTATTTAATTATTTGCCCTGCCTGGTGGATTCCTTCTGTTGGGGTTCCTATCTCTTTCTAGAATGTCCTTCAGAACGTTTTGGAGTGCTGGTTTGGTGGTCATAAATTTTCTCAGATGTTCTTTGTCATGAAAGTATTTTATTTCTCCATCAATTTTTAAAGATAGTTTTGCAGGGTACATCAATCTGGGCTGAAAATTATTTTCCTTTAGAGCTTGCAATACATCATTCCAAGCTCTTCTTGAATTGAGGGTTTGTGCTGAAAAGTCAGCTGTGATTCTGATGGGTTTTCCTTCATAGGTGATTTGTCTCTTCTCCCTAACAGCTTTTAAGATTCTGCCCTTCTGTTGAATTTCTGGGATCTTGACTATAATATGTCTGGCTGAAGTTTTTTTTTGATCATGTCTAGTTGGTGTTCTAAAAGCTTCACTTATAGGGGTGTCAAATTCCTTTTCTCTTCCAGGAAAGTTCTCCCTGATTATGTCTTTGAACAAGGTTTTAATGTCGTTGATGCTATCTAGGAGTGTTTATTAAAAGAGAAAAAATAAAAACAAAACAAAAAACCCATTTAACTACTTTATGATATGATTCTGATGTCTGCCCTGCCATTTCCCAAACCCAAACCTGTGCTAAGAATATGATTTTAGGGACTGACTGGCAGAAGGGAGAATTCTTTCCAGGTGTCTCCTACCCACTTCCGCTTAGGTAAAGCTATTGCCTGAAGCTTCTATTCAACTTAGTGACTGAGGGGCTTTCTCCAAATACACCTCCATTAGCTATTTCTATGGCTTATCCTTGATCCTTGTACTGACAGAGTGGAAGTTATGATAAAGCTGATAGCCATTGTCAGGTTAGCTCCTCTAAGTTTCTGCAGTCCTGAAAAGTGTGGGATGATGTCCGCCTCCAACGTCGGTCCCCTGGTACCAGGCTGTCTGTATATTTACCCAGTAGTGCGTATAAATTATGACCAGGGAGGGGAGCTAGCTCTAGCGATAAGTGGTCTAAAGCGACCTTGTTTCTCCTGTGCATTGCAATAATTACAGCTCCTGCAACAGTACCGGGCACACATTAGGTGTTCAGTTGATATTTGTTGATTGAGTGAAAAAGAGACCCTTACAGATGTTAGGTGTGAAACATCTGTATTTAATATATCTCAAGCCACTAAATGTTCTTTTTTTGGAAGTGTGGTTGGATTCTGAGTGCAATTGGGATTCATCCAATAAAGCTCCCCAAGGCCTAATGTATGATGATAAATCATAGGCCTCCTAGGTGTTCAGAATCGATTTCACACCTCATCCGTTATCATGAGCAGAATGTGTGAGAAAGTCCCCTCACTGTGGTAATACATCAGCTCACAAAAATAAAAAAATGCCTGAAGATCAGAAAAGGAACGCTATTATAGTCCACGGTGCTAAATCAGCCACCCAGACATTGATGGATTTCAGGGGCTATTTACATTTGAATCATGGCATCCTGAATATCTCAAGAGGAACACATATTTTATGGGCAGCATGGAATCAATTTTAAAAAATCATTTCTCATTATCTGTGGTCAGAAATTGTTTCTCTCTGTAGAAGTATTAGCTAAAACAATTGGAAAATAAATTACTATCTAGAACAATGAAGGCTCTGGGCTGCTGAAATCCTCACTGTGTCCGCAGCAGATATCACTAACTGATCACAGGCTGTTTTCCTGCTATGTCTGAGCGCAGTCTCACTGCTTCTTAATCTAAAGCTCTAAGAAGCCGCTACTGGTTTATCCACTTTGGAATGCTGAACTTAGATTCATCAACTTCTGCTGATCTACGGTTTGCCTTTTATTATTACTTCTTTAGAAAGATAACACTAGCAGGAAAAGAGAATGAAGGACAAAACAAATAAAAATACTATGGATTTAGAAAGGTTCTCGTGATCGTTAACTATGGTGTCAATTTGAATAAGAAGTGCCTAGCTGATTGGTTTAGCACAGTCCTGAGCCTGAGGATAATTGGCTCACTGAGGACGGAAGACCCACCCAGGGTGTGGGTGCAACCGACCAATAGGCTTGGAGCCTGGATGCAATTAAAAGAGAAAGAAGGAAGTCTCTCGCTTCTGCTTCTTCAGAGGAGCTCCAGTCTTTGCCGTTGCCTTTGCGTATTCATCTGTAGGAGTCCAATGGAGACCCTTCTGCTTCGTGATATGGACTTGCTTAGGGCTCTGCAGTGAGCTCCAGGCCTTCGACTTTTGACTGCTTCCTTCGACTCTCCAGTGCACAGGGGGCCCTTTTGTACTCTTCTGCAACCCATTCAGGAGGCAGCCATTGTAAGCCTACCTTGTAAATCCTTACATATATCACGTATATTTTATATTAAATCTGTTCCTCTAGTGAGCCCTAACTGATACAGATCTTGATTTAGACCAGCTGATCCTCTCCTTTGCTTCTGGGAAGAATACTATTCAGTCATAGATTAATATTATTTCCTCAATAGTGTTTCATGAGCTGAGCTTTTGGGGCCACATGTATAATTGCCTTGGTTATAACATAGGTGCTTATGCCCCACTCAAGACTTACTGAATCAGAACTTCTGGGGTTGAAGCCAAGGGCACTGCATGGGAGCAAGTATCACAGTGCATCTAAGTCACTCTGAAGTTGGAGAACAACTTCCCTATGGAGATCGGGGTTCCAATCCATTTCTATCATGTACTTGTTGGGTGAATGTAGGCACTTCCCTTTTCTAAGCATCATTTTCCTTATCTTGGGGCATAATTAACACCTATCCCATCTGTCTATGTCACAGGGAGATTATGAGACACACCTGAGATAGACACCTGCTAATGCTTTGGGAAGATAAAGGTGCCTAAACATGGAGCACATTGCTGTCCACCTGTTATACTTGGTGGGGAATAGGGCAATTGGAGTGATTTTAGAAAGTGTATGATAACTTTATCAGGAGTCAATATTAAACACCAGACTGAAATAGGGAAAAGCAAAACAACTCTGCCTAAGAGGCCAGAGAAGTACCATAGTTAGCAGCCACAGTTAATAAGAACCATCTGGGGAGATTTGAACAGAACTTGCACTGGGGCCTCATCCAAGACAGAATTACGAGAGAATCTGGTAGGACTGCGCCTTGGCTGCCCTCGCGGGAGCTTATTCTGTTGTGGTGCTTCCCGAGGAATGGCTGATCTGTTTGTCCTGTAAGCCTAACTGGCATTTCAATATTCTCTCAACACATTTTAAAAATTAAGTTACTTTTTATTTGTTATTTAAGTCATGTCTGTTGCTGGCAACCAGAAAACGTTAACTGACACCTTCTCATTAGCAAGTTAATTCTAAAAAGCTAAGAATTTGAGTGTATCATTCATCTGTGGCTCCCGAGTGACTAGCACAGTTCTTGAATGCAGTAGACATGAAAAATTTGCTGAACAACTAAATCGAGAGCTGCCCGAGTGCTGATCCTAACTGGAACAGGTCAAGTTTAAGTTTCCTTGAAGCAAAGGGATAATGGGAATAAAGTTCCTGGATTTTGTATGTGGCTACTCAGTGAGTGATTCTGGTGGTAGTTTTGAAAGGTAGGTAAGACTTAAATGAGTTTACAGTAGAACTTATTTATAGAGAAAGTTGAATTGGGGCACAGCCATGCTCATTTATTTAGGTATTGTCTCTGACTGTTTTTGTGCTGTGGTAGAGTCAAGTACAGAGGCTCTATTTAGGATAGGGTTACATTCCCAGTAAAACTTTCCTAAGTTGAAAATACCATAAAGTGAAAAAGTGTTTAATGTAACTACCTGAACATCATAGTTTAGCAACTCAGTACACTGAGTATCAGTTGTTTATCTTCATAATTGTGTGGCTAATGGAGAGCTGTGGTTTGTTGTCACTGCCCAACATCTTTAGAGAGTATGGGGCTACATATTGCTAGCCTGGGAAAAGGTCAAAATTCAAAATTCCAAGAACACGTTTTATAGAATGGAAATAGTTTCCCCACCACTGTAAATTTGAAAACTTGTACATAGAATATAAACAAGTGACTCTTTAGTAGTACCAGGCAATAAGGCCCAAAGAGCCTAAAAGTTTGACCATGTGACCATTTACGGGAAATTTTTCTGACCCGTGGTCCAAAGGCATAGATTTGCTATATGGTAGCTTCTTTCTTTCCTCTAGATCAACATTTCACTCCTCCCATCTGTTCTGTACTCTAGGAGGCTGGCTATGCAGAGGTCGATGACCGTGTTTGTCAATGTGTGCTCCTGGGATCAGCATCTTAGTAGCACCACCTGTGATCTTCTTGAGTATCACCCTAGAGCAGTGGCATCAGAGATCAGATCTGTTTTAATAGCCCTTCAGGTGATTCAGACGCTTGTTAAAATTTGCGAACTACTGGCCTATGGCAGTGAGCTTTCTAGCATCTGGTTGAGTTCTGCCAATGGGGAGATGGGAAAGAAAGGAAAAAGGGCAAGCTAAGATATTTATTAGCTGTCTCCTATCCACTGGGGCTAATTTCTTCTTTTTTTTTTTTTTTTTTTGTGGGTACCAGGGGGACGACCTCAGGACCTCGCGCGCCAACAGGCACCCGTGCCACTGAGCGATATCACCGGCCCCTTTTTCGTATGTGGGTTCCGGGAGTCGAACTCGGGCCCTCGCGCTTGCAAGGCAGGCGCTTACGCCGCTGAGCCATCTCACCGGCCCTAGTTGTAATTTTCTATGTGTGAATATCCAGTTTTTTCCAGAACCATGTTAGGAATATTTGTTAAAAATCAGTTGACCGGGGCCGGTGAGATGGTCAGCGGCATAAGCGCCTTCCTGGCAGGCACGAGGTCCTGAGTTCGACTCCTGGTACCCACATAAAGGGAAAAAAGGGGCCGGTGATATTGCTCAGTGGCACAAGTGCCTGCTGGCAAGCACGAGGTCCTGAGTTCGAGGACCTCTACCCACATTAAATAATAAAAAATCAGTTGACTGTAAATGCATAGAATTATATATGGGCACTCTATTCTGTTCCACTGGTCTATGTGTTTTTATGTCAGTGTCTTGATTACTATAACTTTGTAGTATAATTTGAAGTTAGGCAGTGTGATGCCGCCAGCTTTGTTGTTTTTACTCAAAATTGCTTTGGCTATTTGGAATGTTTCATGCTTTCACATGAATTTTAGTTTTTTTCTTCTTGTGCAAAAAATTCCATTTGTATTTTGATAGGGTTTGGGTTGAATCCATAAACCATTCTGGGTAGTCTGAACATTTTAACAATATAATTCTTCTAGTCTGCGAACATGGGACATTTTCCCCAATTTTTGTTGTCTTTTTCAAATTCATCAGAGTTTTAGACTCCGTATATTTATATTCTGTGTGAATATAGTATGGTATTCATTGTGTATTTATGCAATTTCAGTTATACGATAGCGTATGTGCATGCACATCAGTGGAGATGGCTCCATTCATTGGTATTTCTCTTGGGGAATGCACCTTATGTCCTTAAAAGAAATGCTTTGCTTGGGGTGACCTGTATAGGGTGAATCTTAAGTAACAAAAAATGCTACTAAATTGCCCCAAGTAGTAAAGGATTTGTTAGTCATTTTTCCATTTATGTAATAAATACCTGAGATAAATCAACTTAAAAGAAGACAATATTTATTTTGACTCACAACTTCAGAGGTTTTGGTTGGCCCCATGGTTTCTGGGCCTGGACAAGGCTCAGACCATGGTGGGAAGCGTTTGGCAGAGCAAAGCCGTTTATCTCATGGTATCTTCAAAACAAAGAGAGAAGGAGGGTCAGGGTCCCAAAATCCTTTTCAAGGACACACCCAAGGACCTACTTCTTCCCATTAGAGCCTGATTGTTGGTTAAAGGTCCCATCATCTCCCAATAATGCCACAGAATGGTGAATAAGACTTTACCACATGGGCTTCTAGGAGGCACTGATCCTAGCCACGGGAGGAGTGCTTTGGAGGGAGGCAGGATCCAGCCAGGCTGGACATTATCTATGCAGAACGGAGGGAAACTGTTCTCTTCCTTGGCTTGCCTCCCTCCTATCATTTATCCTTCCCTCTCCTGCCCCAAATACAGAGTAGGAGGGACTTTGAGAGAGCAGAACTCTAATGAGGAAAGTTAGAAGTGCTTCTGTGAACTGTGTGATAGTTTAAGCTCCCCGCTTCCTCTTTCCTCTGAGATTCTTAGTTTCATTTATTGTTATCTGCTTCTTTCATTCCAGTGGCTTCTTTCGATAGACTCTGAAGTAGAGGTTGAGATGACAGCTTAGTAAATGTGGACAAATATACTCAAAATGCTGACAGTGATTGGTTCTGGGAACTAGAATTTGACTTCTTTTCTTTCTAATTAAAACACATTAGCTTGTATAGAGAAAGACCTTTTCTCGATTGAACTCAGAAGCATCGATCAGTCTATTCTGGGTCTTCCTTCAAGATGGGGCTTCCCTGGGGTGTTCTTTCCTCAGAGCAGCAGCAGGTGCCTGGTTTCCGCACCAGTCCTCCTCATCCATTGCCATAGGTATGGGTGCCTTTTTGGCCACCATGGAAGAATTTTTATGATGCTCTGATAAAAGTTTGGAATCTGAGAATTTAGATGCATAGCAGATTCATAGTATTTTATTTCTTTTTCTGTAATTCTACCTTCAAGAACAGACTTACAGAGATAGACAAGACCTAATACATGTAATTTTTATCCAGACTTGGGACTGAACCCAGGGACTCCTAAACACAGTGCAAGAGCCTTTCACTGTGGTGCAATCCCTGCCCTTTCCAATTTAATTTAATTTTATTTTGAGATAGGGTATCACTATGTTGCCCAGGCTGGTCTCAAACTTGTGATCCTCCTGCCTCAGCCTCCCAAGTAGCTGGGATTACAGGTGTGTGTCACCTCACTTGGGTATATGTTAAATTTTTTTTTACAAATTTTGTTTCTTGTAACTTTTACAACAGAACTTATTTGCAGTTGAGAAGTTTGAAGATTAGAAAACTTAATGACTTACAAAATGTCACAAAGTTGACCTGGGTTATTCAAGACAAATCTGACACTAAATTAAAAGAAAAATTCCAAGGGGCCATAAATGAAAATTTTAAGAATACGGCTGGGATGATTTAACTTGGTGGGTTTTTTTGAGGGGGAATTACTTCTGTAAAATATCAGCCTGAAAATACAAGGGAATCCTACCTCTGGGACACATGAATGAGCCCAGAGGACAGTATGCTAAGTGAAATAAGTTAGACATGGAAAAACAAAAAATATAGCACGATCTCACTTATACGTGGTCTTGAAAGAAAGAAATTTAACTCATAGAGAGCAAGAAAGTGATTTCTAGGGATGGGATGGAGGTTATGGGAATTGGGGAGATTTAGGTCAAAAGGTGAAAACTTTCAGTTATAAGGTGAGTAAGTTCTGAAGACTTAAGGTACAGCATGAAGACTATAGTTAATAATGTATACTTGAAGAGTGAACCTTGTATTCTCTACACTTCTACACAAATGTAGCTGTGTGAGGTGATGGATATGTTAATTAGCTTGATTATGGTAATCACTTCACAGTGCACATGTATATCAAAACATCACATTATATATGGTGGACTTACACAATTATTTGTCAATTATATCTTCATAAAGGTGAAGGTGGGGAGGAAATATCTACAAGCCACTATATTTCCCTTTTTAGAAAAACATAAGAAGGAAGAGAGAAAAACTGCTACTTGAGGAAGTGAGGCTAGAAATTATGGGAAAAACTTTTGCCAATGATACGACATGCACTTGACAATGGAATTTGTTGCTATTTATTTAAACAGAGTGAACTTTTGCTTACAGCTCATTTTTATTATAAACCACCTGAGAGGGGAGAAAATAAACAAATTGATCTCCTCCATATCTTGAAAGTCGTATTTGGCAAAAAATGGTCTGAGACCACATATACCAAAATTGCCTGGGGTGCTTACTTTGGGGACTGGCACTTTTAACACATTCCCTTTATCAATTATGTTCTGTCAGAAAAACACCAGTGCAGGGGGATTTAATTCAAGATATCAGCTATTGTATCTGTTATCTATGTGGGGTAACAAAACGTCCTAAGTCTAGTAACTTAAAACAATAACTATTTAATATTCCTCGTGAGTCTGTTGGTCAGCTGGATTGCTTTTCTGGTCTTGGCAAGCTCTTTTATATGCCTGTGGTGGATGTAAGATAAGCTAGGTGGCTCTTATTCTGGGGTCTGGATGGTGACTGGCTGGGACAATTTGGTTCTCCTCCATGTACATCCTCCATGGTTCACCCTCCAGCAGGCAAGCCTGGGCTTGTTCATGTGGCAGCTTTCAAAAGCAAGTTTTCAAAAGCAATGTGGAACCACGCAGTCTTTTTCTATCTAGCATCAAAATTGATACATTAGTGCATGTATTGCAGTTTAGTAGCTCAAGGAAGTTGTTCAGCCAGCCCAGCCACCAGAGGTAGAGGGATGGGCTTCACCTTTTGATCAGAGGAGTTTTTAAAGTCACTTTACAAGGGGCTGTGGAGAGAGGAAAGGAGTTATTGAACCATTTTATGCCAGGACAGTTGCCCCCCACCCCTATCTATGGTTTTGCTTTGTGTGGTTTCGGTGACCCGTGGTCAACATTGGTCTGGAAATATTAAGTGGAAAATTCTAGAAACAGAAGTTTTAAAAATGTTGCACCATCCTGAGTATCATGATGGAATCTTTTTTTTTTTTTTTGTGGGTACTGGGGGTTCGACCTCAGGACCTCGCGTGCCAGCAGGCACCCTTGCCGCTGAGCGATATCACCGGCCCCTTTTTCGTATGTGGGTTCCGGGAGTCGAACTCGGGCCCTCGCACTTGCTGGGCAGGCGCTTAAGCTGCTGAGCCATCTCACTGGCCCTCATGATGGAATCTTGCACCATCCCATGTCGTAGCAGTCTCAGTTATCAGATTGAATGTCACGATTCAGCAATATTTGTTTTCCAATAACCCTCGTTTTACTTAGTAATGGCTCTGGAGCACAAGAGTAGTAGTGCTGGCAATTCAGATATGCCCAAGAGAAGTCATAAAGTGTTTCCTTTATGAAGAGGTGAAAGTTCCTGACTTAATAAAGGAAAGAATACAAAGCTAATGCTGAGGTTGCTAAAATCGACAGGAAGAGCTAATCTTGTATCTGTGAAATTGTGATGGAAGAACAAAAAATATGACTAGTTTTGCTGTTCTACTTCAAACTGCAAAGTTGCAGCCACAGCGCACAGTAAATTCTTAGTGCGGACAGAAAAGTCATTAAGTTTGTTGATGGAAGAAATGAACAGAAAATATGTTCCAAATGATAGCAACGTGCTGCACCAGAAAACATTGAGTCTATACGAAGACTTCATCAAGCGATCCCTTGAAATGAGTGACACCAAGCCATTTGCTGCAAGGAAGGATTCAGGATTAGGTTTGGACTGAAAAATATAAAAACTACTGAGGGGTTGTATCTGCCAATGAAGAAGCTGCTGCCATATTTCCAGCAGAGTTGAAGAGGAGAAAATAAGTCCTCAATTAGTGATCCAGTTAGCTCTTAGTTGTTAATTTTTACCCTAATTTATAAATTAAACTTAATGATGGTATACATATGTGGGAAAAACATAGTATACATGGGGTTCAGTACTATCCACAATTTTAGGAACTCCCTGGGGGTCTTGGAATATATCCCCCCTGGATAAAGGGGGTTGTACAGGTGTGAGGAGGGCGGGAGGGGCAGAAGGAAAAGGAATGTGGGAGGATAAAAAAGAAGGGGCTGATTGATGAGGAGGCTGCTATTTTGAGGCCTACATGGGTGGTACTGGGGCCGTGAGGGAGATATGCTATGCTGCAGCTGCTGGATCACTGGAGAGACGCCCCCTTCTCCTGATACCAGGGCCCAGATGACTTTTCCTTCATGCTTTCAGGGTGGTATGCACTGCTGAACTCATCCAAGAGCCCTGGTATGAGAATCAGGGGAATGTAGTGTGTAGGCCTTCAGATTTGGCAGTATAAAGCAGGGCACAGAAGTGGAAGAATAACTGCCACCTCTCTATAAGATTCTTATCACAAAAAGGGTTTGAGACTCATTGTTCTAATATGCTGTGACGCTAGGGGAGTGGTGGAATGGAAGCCCCATTCCAAAGATGGCCATGGCCTGAGTCAACTATGGACTGGTGAATTCCCAGAGAATTACCCTTGTTTATTTTGGATGGTGATTTGGCTGGGGATAGGTGTGTGGGTAATTAGTTTGAATGGGCAAGAATACCGGTTTGTTATCTCGTTCATCAGTATATAAAGGAGTTTATATTTATGGAAAAGCAATAGACATAAAGATCTTGCTGTTCACACTCTGGTGTGTTGTCTTAGCCATTAGTACAGAGACTATTTGCGTGCAGGTGTATGTGAGTGGTACAGAGAGTCAGGGAATCAGAACAAAAGTGCAAGCATATTAATCAAATGGAAATGATTAAGCAAAAAGTCAATTACAAGTTTATATGAAGACACAATTCTAGATTTTTTTTTTTTTTTGTGGGTACCGGGGAGTCGACCTCAGGACCTCGCGCACCAACAGGCACCCGTGCCACTGAGCGATATCACCGGCCCCTTTTTTGTATGTGGGATCTGGGAGTCGAACTCGGGCCCTCACGCTTGCAAGGCAGGCGCTTATGCCGCTGAGCCATCTCACCGGCCCACAATTCTAGATTCTTAACGAGAAAAATAAATTTATAGGCACGTTGTTAGAGAAAACCAGTATTAGCCACCCAATTTTGCATACACCCCATCTTTTGGGGGTAGAGAGGCAGGAAGCAGAAGGCCGAATAACGAGTACTAGTTGCAAGGGTGGGTCTACTATTCAGAAGTTTGTGAAAATTGCACCTTGAACACCTCAGAAGCTTAACTAAGGATCACAAAGACACTTAAATATGCTGTGGATCTCTCTGGCACGCTAATGTGTCTTAAATATGCACTATTTCCCTATAAGAACTATTTAGCAGTGATCATTCATACTGGAGGTTAATCAATTATTGTCTGAAAGTGGCCTGCCTATGTGAAAAAACATAGCTGCATTATCTAAACTCTTTTAGACGTTTTAGAAATCATGTTCTCCTTTCCCCTTCATTGTATAATGAAGCCAGGGCCCAGAAAGCTGAAGTGGCTGGTTTGAGGTAACATAGCTGATTAAAGAAAAAATTCAGGACCAGAATTAGAGTTTCCTAATTCCCAGTCCAGTGGGTTTACATCCTCTGAGCTTTGTCAAAACTTGTGCCTTGTATTTTGACAGAGACTTAGTCTAAATCTATGTAGAACATAAAGGCTGAATTTGTAGATTCATCAGAATCATTGCTGTATACTTTTTCAAAATAGATAAATCTGGAACCTAACCCAAAACTTCACAGGAAGAAGCAGATGTGGAGGAACACAGATTTAGGAGTGTTTATTATTTTTTTTTTTATTTTTATTTATTTTTTTTATTTTAAAGAGAAGAAAAAACAAAACAAATCAAAAGAAGAACAAATTTTCAAACAAACATAATAGGAGGGTAACAATGGTTAATACATTACGTATTACTATCTTTAAGTTAGTTATTCAGGACACCAGACATTAGCATTCAATTGTCCAAACATTATTGGCACAAACCTTACTCTTCAATGAACTAAGTAAAAATGGTAGTGTATCTATCTTAACCATCTTATATATATATATATATACAATTTTTTTCCCTTTCCCTTCTTTCTTTTCCCTATTCCAGTCTCTCTTTCCTTTTGACCAGTTTCTTTTTGATTCACCATGTCTATTGTACATTTTGGATCTTATTTACTCTTTCAGTTTCTCATACTAGAGAGATAATACGATGCTTACACATGTGCTTCTGGTTTATTTCACTTATGAGTATTTTCTCGAGTTGCATCCATTTACCTATAAAAGTCTCCAGTTTATCCTTCTTTATGGCTGAATAGTACTCCATTGTATAAAAATACCACATCTTTCTTATCCATTCCTCAGTTGATGGGCATTTGGGTTGTTTCCAAGATCTGGCTATTACAAATTGTGCTGCTATAAACATGGGTGCACATATATCGCTGTGGTACGATGTTTTTAATTCTTCTGGGAAGATGCCCAGAAGGGGAATAGCTGGGTCAAATGGGACCTCCAACCCTAGTTTTCTGAGGAATCTCCACACTGACTTCCACAGTGGCTGTACCAGTCGACACTCCCACCAACAGTGAAGAAGGGTTCCTTTTTCCCCACAGCCCCTCCAGCATTTGTTATTAGTTGATTTCTTAATAGTAGCCATTCTTTCTGGGGTGAGATGGTATCTCAGTGTTGTTTTAATTTGCATCTCTCGAATGACTAGTGATGTTGCACATTTTTTTGTATATTTGTTTGCCGTTAGTATTTCTTCATCTGAGAAATGTGTATTCATCTCAGATGCCCATTTTTGGAGTGGGTCTTTAAATTTGGGAGGTCTGATTTTTTTGAGTTCTTTATATGTTCTCGATAGTAATCCTTTGTCTGAGGAACAGCTGGCAAACATTTTTTCCCACATTGTGGGTTGTCTCTTCACTCTGTTGGTGGTTTCTCTTGCTGTGCAAAAGCTTTTTAATAAGACGAGATCCCAGTTATTGATTCTTTGGGATAGTTCCCGTGCGGTTGAGTTTTTATTCATAAAGTCTTTGCCTACACCAATGTCTCCAAGGGTTTTACCTATCCTACCTTCCAGCAGATTTAATGTTTCTGTTTTAATATTTAGATCTCTGATCCATTTTGAATTTAGTTTAGTGCATGGTGAAAGATATGGATCTAGTTTTAATCTTCGGCATGTGTAGAGCCAGTTTTTCCAGCACCATTTATTAAAGAGGCTATCTTTCTTCCAGCGAATGTGTTTGGCACCTTTGTCAAAGATAAGGTGGCTTAGTATGTCTGGGGTTGTTTCAGCATCTTCTAATCTGTTCCATTGATCTTCAGGTCTGTTTTTTTGCCAGTACCACACTGTTTTTATCACAGTAGCTTTATAGTATAATTTCAAGTCGGGGATAGTGATGCCCCCTGCCTTGCCTTTGTTGCCCAGAATTGCCTTTGCTATTCTAGGTCTCTTCTGATTCCAAATGAATTTTAGGATTGTTTTCTCTAATTCTGTGAGATATGCTGTTGGAATTTTGATTGGAATTGCATTAAATCTGTATAACAATTTTGGAAGTATGGCCATTTTCACTATATTGGTTCTTCCTATCCAGGAGCAAGGGATATCTTTCCATTTTCTGATATCCTCTTCAATCTCCTTTTTCAGAGTACTGTAGTTTTCAGTATAGAGGTCTTTTACATCCTTCGTGAGGTTGATTCCTAGGTATTTCATTTTTTTGGATGTTATTGTGAAAGGTATTGTTTCCCTAATTTCTCTTTCAGTAAGTTTGTTATTTGTGTACAGGAAGGCTATTGACTTTTGAGTATTGACTTTGTATCCAGCTACACTACTGAATTTGCTTATTAAATCTAGCAGTTTTTTAGTGGAGTTTTTGGGGTCTTCTGTGTAGAGTATCATGTCATCTGCAAATAATGATAATTTAACTTCTTCCTTTCCAATCATTATTCCTTTTATTTCTTTCTCTTGTCTAATCGCTCTGGCTAAAGTTTCCAGAACTATGTTGAATAAGAGTGGGGACAGTGGACATCCTTGTCTTGTTCCTGATTTTAGAGGGAAGGCTTTCAGTTTTTGGCCATTTAGTATAATATTGGCTGTTGGTTTGTCATAGATAGCTTTTACCAGATTGAGATAAAGACCCTCTATTCCAATTTTCTGTAGGGTTTTTATCATGAAAAGGTGCTGGACTTTGTCAAAAGCTTTTTCTGCATCTATTGAGATGATCATGTGATTTTTGTCTTTGGTTCTGTTAGTATGCTGTATTACATTTATTGATTTACGTATGTTGAACCATCCCTGCATCCCTGGGATGAATCCAACTTGGTCATGGTGTATAATCTTCTTGATGATTTGTTGGATTCTGTTTGCCAGTATCTTATTAAGGATTTTTGCATCTATGTTCATTAGGGAGATTGGCCTGTAGTTCTCTTTCTTAGTTGGGTCCTTCTCTGGTTTTGCTATCAGGGTAATGCTTGCTTCCAGGAATGAATTTGGGAGTATTGCTTCCCTTTCAATTTCATTGAAAAGTTTGAGAAGTAGGGGCGTTAGGTCTTCTCTAAATTTCTTGTAGAATTCGGCAGTGAATCCATCAGGGCCTGGGCTTTTCTTTGTTGGGAGGTTTTTAATTACATCTTCAATTTCATTGGCTGATATTGGTTTATTTAGGATTTTTAAATCTTCTTGATTCAGCTTTGGTAATTCATACGAATCTAGGAATCTGTCCATTTCTTCTGCATTTTCCATCTTAGTAGAATATAAATTTTCAAAATAGGTATAGATGATCTTCTGGATTTCTGCAGGGTCTGTCGTGATATCACCCTTTTCATTTTCAATTGCATGGATTTGAGTCTTTTCTTTTCTTTTTTTAATAAGGTTGGATAAGGGTTTGTCAATCTTATTTATTCTTTCAAAGAACCAACTTTTTGCTTCATTGATTCTTTGTATTGTTTTTTTATTCTCCAATACGTTTATTTCTGCTCTGATCTTTATAATTTCCTCCCTTGTACGGGCTTTTGGCTTAACCTGCTCTTCTTTTTCTAGAAGCTCGAGGTTCACCCTTAAGTTGTTTATTTGTGCTTGCTCTATTTTCCTGATATAAGTGTTTAATGCTATAAATTTCCCTCTTAGGACTGCTTTCATTGTATCCCATAAGTTCCGGTATGTTGTACTGTCATTATCATTCAGTTGTAGAAAGTGACTAATTTCTTCTTTAATTTCATCTGTGACCCATTGGTTGTTCAGGAGGATGCTGTTTAATTTCCATGTGTTTAGGGAGTTTTTGTGGGATCTTTTGCCATTGATTTCCAATTTCATTGCACTATGGTCTGATAATATGCATGGGATAATTTCAATTCCTTTGCATTTACTTAAGCAGGTTTTATGAGCTAGTATGTGGTCTATTTTGGAGAACGTCCCATGTGCAGCTGAGAAAAATGTGTATTCTGATGTTGTGGGATGGAACACTCTGTAGACATCTACTAAGTCCATTTGTTCAAAAGTTTGGTTCAGTTCTACTATTTCATTATTGATTTTCTGTCCAGTTGATCTATCTTTTTGTGACAGTGGAGTATTGAGATCTCCCAATATAATTGTATTAGTGCTTATTTGATTTTTCATGTCCTTTAGTACTTGTTTTATATAGCTGGGTGCATTGGTATTTGATGCATATATATTTATGATCGTTATCTCTTCCTCTTGGATTGTTCCCTTTACAAGGATGTAATGACCGTCTTTATCTCTCTGAATCCTTCTTGGCTTGAAGTTCACTTTGTCTGCAAAAAGAATAGCTACCCCTGCTTTTTTCTGGGTTCCTGTGGCATGGAGTATTGTTTTCCATCCTTTGACTTTCAGTCTATGAATTTCTTTCTGAATTAAATGTGTTTCTTGTATACAGCATATTGTTGGATCTTGCTTCTTGATCCATTTCGCCAGTCTGTGCCTTTTGATTGGTGAATTGAGACCGTTAACATTGATGGTTAAAACTGATATGTATTGACTTGTCATGATATTTTCCTGTTGTTGGTTCCCACTCTTTGTTTTTCCGCTTTCCGGCTATTTAATTATTTGCCCTGCCTGGTGGATTCCTTCTGTTGGGGTTCCTATCTCTTTCTAGAATGTCCTTCAGAACGTTTTGGAGTGCTGGTTTGGTGGTCATAAATTTTCTCAGATGTTCTTTGTCATGAAAGTATTTTATTTCTCCATCAATTTTTAAAGATAGTTTTGCAGGGTACATCAATCTGGGCTGAAAATTATTTTCCTTTAGAGCTTGCAATACATCATTCCAAGCTCTTCTTGAATTGAGGGTTTGTGCTGAAAAGTCAGCTGTGATTCTGATGGGTTTTCCTTCATAGGTGATTTGTCTCTTCTCCCTAACAGCTTTTAAGATTCTGCCCTTCTGTTGAATTTCTGGGATCTTGACTATAATATGTCTGGCTGAAGTTTTTTTTTGATCATGTCTAGTTGGTGTTCTAAAAGCTTCACTTATAGGGGTGTCAAATTCCTTTTCTCTTCCAGGAAAGTTCTCCCTGATTATGTCTTTGAACAAGGTTTTAATGTCGTTGATGCTATCTAGGAGTGTTTATTAAAAGAGAAAAAATAAAAACAAAACAAAAAACCCATTTAACTACTTTATGATATGATTCTGATGTCTG
This sequence comes from Erethizon dorsatum, assembly GCA_028451465.1. Classification (NCBI taxonomy): domain Eukaryota; kingdom Metazoa; phylum Chordata; class Mammalia; order Rodentia; family Erethizontidae; genus Erethizon; species Erethizon dorsatum. Next base: position 14,934,785 of record CM051836.1, read on the forward strand.
CCCTGCCATTTCCCAAACCCAAACCTGTGCTAAGAATATGATTTTAGGGACTGACTGGCAGAAGGGAGAATTCTTTCCAGGTGTCTCCTACCCACTTCCGCTTAGGTAAAGCTATTGCCTGAAGCTTCTATTCAACTTAGTGACTGAGGGGCTTTCTCCAAATACACCTCCATTAGCTATTTCTATGGCTTATCCTTGATCCTTGTACTGACAGAGTGGAAGTTATGATAAAGCTGATAGCCATTGTCAGGTTAGCTCCTCTAAGTTTCTGCAGTCCTGAAAAGTGTGGGATGATGTCCGCCTCCAACGTCGGTCCCCTGGTACCAGGCTGTCTGTATATTTACCCAGTAGTGCGTATAAATTATGACCAGGGAGGGGAGCTAGCTCTAGCGATAAGTGGTCTAAAGCGACCTTGTTTCTCCTGTGCATTGCAATAATTACAGCTCCTGCAACAGTACCGGGCACACATTAGGTGTTCAGTTGATATTTGTTGATTGAGTGAAAAAGAGACCCTTACAGATGTTAGGTGTGAAACATCTGTATTTAATATATCTCAAGCCACTAAATGTTCTTTTTTTGGAAGTGTGGTTGGATTCTGAGTGCAATTGGGATTCATCCAATAAAGCTCCCCAAGGCCTAATGTATGATGATAAATCATAGGCCTCCTAGGTGTTCAGAATCGATTTCACACCTCATCCGTTATCATGAGCAGAATGTGTGAGAAAGTCCCCTCACTGTGGTAATACATCAGCTCACAAAAATAAAAAAATGCCTGAAGATCAGAAAAGGAACGCTATTATAGTCCACGGTGCTAAATCAGCCACCCAGACATTGATGGATTTCAGGGGCTATTTACATTTGAATCATGGCATCCTGAATATCTCAAGAGGAACACATATTTTATGGGCAGCATGGAATCAATTTTAAAAAATCATTTCTCATTATCTGTGGTCAGAAATTGTTTCTCTCTGTAGAAGTATTAGCTAAAACAATTGGAAAATAAATTACTATCTAGAACAATGAAGGCTCTGGGCTGCTGAAATCCTCACTGTGTCCGCAGCAGATATCACTAACTGATCACAGGCTGTTTTCCTGCTATGTCTGAGCGCAGTCTCACTGCTTCTTAATCTAAAGCTCTAAGAAGCCGCTACTGGTTTATCCACTTTGGAATGCTGAACTTAGATTCATCAACTTCTGCTGATCTACGGTTTGCCTTTTATTATTACTTCTTTAGAAAGATAACACTAGCAGGAAAAGAGAATGAAGGACAAAACAAATAAAAATACTATGGATTTAGAAAGGTTCTCGTGATCGTTAACTATGGTGTCAATTTGAATAAGAAGTGCCTAGCTGATTGGTTTAGCACAGTCCTGAGCCTGAGGATAATTGGCTCACTGAGGACGGAAGACCCACCCAGGGTGTGGGTGCAACCGACCAATAGGCTTGGAGCCTGGATGCAATTAAAAGAGAAAGAAGGAAGTCTCTCGCTTCTGCTTCTTCAGAGGAGCTCCAGTCTTTGCCGTTGCCTTTGCGTATTCATCTGTAGGAGTCCAATGGAGACCCTTCTGCTTCGTGATATGGACTTGCTTAGGGCTCTGCAGTGAGCTCCAGGCCTTCGACTTTTGACTGCTTCCTTCGACTCTCCAGTGCACAGGGGGCCCTTTTGTACTCTTCTGCAACCCATTCAGGAGGCAGCCATTGTAAGCCTACCTTGTAAATCCTTACATATATCACGTATATTTTATATTAAATCTGTTCCTCTAGTGAGCCCTAACTGATACAGATCTTGATTTAGACCAGCTGATCCTCTCCTTTGCTTCTGGGAAGAATACTATTCAGTCATAGATTAATATTATTTCCTCAATAGTGTTTCATGAGCTGAGCTTTTGGGGCCACATGTATAATTGCCTTGGTTATAACATAGGTGCTTATGCCCCACTCAAGACTTACTGAATCAGAACTTCTGGGGTTGAAGCCAAGGGCACTGCATGGGAGCAAGTATCACAGTGCATCTAAGTCACTCTGAAGTTGGAGAACAACTTCCCTATGGAGATCGGGGTTCCAATCCATTTCTATCATGTACTTGTTGGGTGAATGTAGGCACTTCCCTTTTCTAAGCATCATTTTCCTTATCTTGGGGCATAATTAACACCTATCCCATCTGTCTATGTCACAGGGAGATTATGAGACACACCTGAGATAGACACCTGCTAATGCTTTGGGAAGATAAAGGTGCCTAAACATGGAGCACATTGCTGTCCACCTGTTATACTTGGTGGGGAATAGGGCAATTGGAGTGATTTTAGAAAGTGTATGATAACTTTATCAGGAGTCAATATTAAACACCAGACTGAAATAGGGAAAAGCAAAACAACTCTGCCTAAGAGGCCAGAGAAGTACCATAGTTAGCAGCCACAGTTAATAAGAACCATCTGGGGAGATTTGAACAGAACTTGCACTGGGGCCTCATCCAAGACAGAATTACGAGAGAATCTGGTAGGACTGCGCCTTGGCTGCCCTCGCGGGAGCTTATTCTGTTGTGGTGCTTCCCGAGGAATGGCTGATCTGTTTGTCCTGTAAGCCTAACTGGCATTTCAATATTCTCTCAACACATTTTAAAAATTAAGTTACTTTTTATTTGTTATTTAAGTCATGTCTGTTGCTGGCAACCAGAAAACGTTAACTGACACCTTCTCATTAGCAAGTTAATTCTAAAAAGCTAAGAATTTGAGTGTATCATTCATCTGTGGCTCCCGAGTGACTAGCACAGTTCTTGAATGCAGTAGACATGAAAAATTTGCTGAACAACTAAATCGAGAGCTGCCCGAGTGCTGATCCTAACTGGAACAGGTCAAGTTTAAGTTTCCTTGAAGCAAAGGGATAATGGGAATAAAGTTCCTGGATTTTGTATGTGGCTACTCAGTGAGTGATTCTGGTGGTAGTTTTGAAAGGTAGGTAAGACTTAAATGAGTTTACAGTAGAACTTATTTATAGAGAAAGTTGAATTGGGGCACAGCCATGCTCATTTATTTAGGTATTGTCTCTGACTGTTTTTGTGCTGTGGTAGAGTCAAGTACAGAGGCTCTATTTAGGATAGGGTTACATTCCCAGTAAAACTTTCCTAAGTTGAAAATACCATAAAGTGAAAAAGTGTTTAATGTAACTACCTGAACATCATAGTTTAGCAACTCAGTACACTGAGTATCAGTTGTTTATCTTCATAATTGTGTGGCTAATGGAGAGCTGTGGTTTGTTGTCACTGCCCAACATCTTTAGAGAGTATGGGGCTACATATTGCTAGCCTGGGAAAAGGTCAAAATTCAAAATTCCAAGAACACGTTTTATAGAATGGAAATAGTTTCCCCACCACTGTAAATTTGAAAACTTGTACATAGAATATAAACAAGTGACTCTTTAGTAGTACCAGGCAATAAGGCCCAAAGAGCCTAAAAGTTTGACCATGTGACCATTTACGGGAAATTTTTCTGACCCGTGGTCCAAAGGCATAGATTTGCTATATGGTAGCTTCTTTCTTTCCTCTAGATCAACATTTCACTCCTCCCATCTGTTCTGTACTCTAGGAGGCTGGCTATGCAGAGGTCGATGACCGTGTTTGTCAATGTGTGCTCCTGGGATCAGCATCTTAGTAGCACCACCTGTGATCTTCTTGAGTATCACCCTAGAGCAGTGGCATCAGAGATCAGATCTGTTTTAATAGCCCTTCAGGTGATTCAGACGCTTGTTAAAATTTGCGAACTACTGGCCTATGGCAGTGAGCTTTCTAGCATCTGGTTGAGTTCTGCCAATGGGGAGATGGGAAAGAAAGGAAAAAGGGCAAGCTAAGATATTTATTAGCTGTCTCCTATCCACTGGGGCTAATTTCTTCTTTTTTTTTTTTTTTTTTTGTGGGTACCAGGGGGACGACCTCAGGACCTCGCGCGCCAACAGGCACCCGTGCCACTGAGCGATATCACCGGCCCCTTTTTCGTATGTGGGTTCCGGGAGTCGAACTCGGGCCCTCGCGCTTGCAAGGCAGGCGCTTACGCCGCTGAGCCATCTCACCGGCCCTAGTTGTAATTTTCTATGTGTGAATATCCAGTTTTTTCCAGAACCATGTTAGGAATATTTGTTAAAAATCAGTTGACCGGGGCCGGTGAGATGGTCAGCGGCATAAGCGCCTTCCTGGCAGGCACGAGGTCCTGAGTTCGACTCCTGGTACCCACATAAAGGGAAAAAAGGGGCCGGTGATATTGCTCAGTGGCACAAGTGCCTGCTGGCAAGCACGAGGTCCTGAGTTCGAGGACCTCTACCCACATTAAATAATAAAAAATCAGTTGACTGTAAATGCATAGAATTATATATGGGCACTCTATTCTGTTCCACTGGTCTATGTGTTTTTATGTCAGTGTCTTGATTACTATAACTTTGTAGTATAATTTGAAGTTAGGCAGTGTGATGCCGCCAGCTTTGTTGTTTTTACTCAAAATTGCTTTGGCTATTTGGAATGTTTCATGCTTTCACATGAATTTTAGTTTTTTTCTTCTTGTGCAAAAAATTCCATTTGTATTTTGATAGGGTTTGGGTTGAATCCATAAACCATTCTGGGTAGTCTGAACATTTTAACAATATAATTCTTCTAGTCTGCGAACATGGGACATTTTCCCCAATTTTTGTTGTCTTTTTCAAATTCATCAGAGTTTTAGACTCCGTATATTTATATTCTGTGTGAATATAGTATGGTATTCATTGTGTATTTATGCAATTTCAGTTATACGATAGCGTATGTGCATGCACATCAGTGGAGATGGCTCCATTCATTGGTATTTCTCTTGGGGAATGCACCTTATGTCCTTAAAAGAAATGCTTTGCTTGGGGTGACCTGTATAGGGTGAATCTTAAGTAACAAAAAATGCTACTAAATTGCCCCAAGTAGTAAAGGATTTGTTAGTCATTTTTCCATTTATGTAATAAATACCTGAGATAAATCAACTTAAAAGAAGACAATATTTATTTTGACTCACAACTTCAGAGGTTTTGGTTGGCCCCATGGTTTCTGGGCCTGGACAAGGCTCAGACCATGGTGGGAAGCGTTTGGCAGAGCAAAGCCGTTTATCTCATGGTATCTTCAAAACAAAGAGAGAAGGAGGGTCAGGGTCCCAAAATCCTTTTCAAGGACACACCCAAGGACCTACTTCTTCCCATTAGAGCCTGATTGTTGGTTAAAGGTCCCATCATCTCCCAATAATGCCACAGAATGGTGAATAAGACTTTACCACATGGGCTTCTAGGAGGCACTGATCCTAGCCACGGGAGGAGTGCTTTGGAGGGAGGCAGGATCCAGCCAGGCTGGACATTATCTATGCAGAACGGAGGGAAACTGTTCTCTTCCTTGGCTTGCCTCCCTCCTATCATTTATCCTTCCCTCTCCTGCCCCAAATACAGAGTAGGAGGGACTTTGAGAGAGCAGAACTCTAATGAGGAAAGTTAGAAGTGCTTCTGTGAACTGTGTGATAGTTTAAGCTCCCCGCTTCCTCTTTCCTCTGAGATTCTTAGTTTCATTTATTGTTATCTGCTTCTTTCATTCCAGTGGCTTCTTTCGATAGACTCTGAAGTAGAGGTTGAGATGACAGCTTAGTAAATGTGGACAAATATACTCAAAATGCTGACAGTGATTGGTTCTGGGAACTAGAATTTGACTTCTTTTCTTTCTAATTAAAACACATTAGCTTGTATAGAGAAAGACCTTTTCTCGATTGAACTCAGAAGCATCGATCAGTCTATTCTGGGTCTTCCTTCAAGATGGGGCTTCCCTGGGGTGTTCTTTCCTCAGAGCAGCAGCAGGTGCCTGGTTTCCGCACCAGTCCTCCTCATCCATTGCCATAGGTATGGGTGCCTTTTTGGCCACCATGGAAGAATTTTTATGATGCTCTGATAAAAGTTTGGAATCTGAGAATTTAGATGCATAGCAGATTCATAGTATTTTATTTCTTTTTCTGTAATTCTACCTTCAAGAACAGACTTACAGAGATAGACAAGACCTAATACATGTAATTTTTATCCAGACTTGGGACTGAACCCAGGGACTCCTAAACACAGTGCAAGAGCCTTTCACTGTGGTGCAATCCCTGCCCTTTCCAATTTAATTTAATTTTATTTTGAGATAGGGTATCACTATGTTGCCCAGGCTGGTCTCAAACTTGTGATCCTCCTGCCTCAGCCTCCCAAGTAGCTGGGATTACAGGTGTGTGTCACCTCACTTGGGTATATGTTAAATTTTTTTTTACAAATTTTGTTTCTTGTAACTTTTACAACAGAACTTATTTGCAGTTGAGAAGTTTGAAGATTAGAAAACTTAATGACTTACAAAATGTCACAAAGTTGACCTGGGTTATTCAAGACAAATCTGACACTAAATTAAAAGAAAAATTCCAAGGGGCCATAAATGAAAATTTTAAGAATACGGCTGGGATGATTTAACTTGGTGGGTTTTTTTGAGGGGGAATTACTTCTGTAAAATATCAGCCTGAAAATACAAGGGAATCCTACCTCTGGGACACATGAATGAGCCCAGAGGACAGTATGCTAAGTGAAATAAGTTAGACATGGAAAAACAAAAAATATAGCACGATCTCACTTATACGTGGTCTTGAAAGAAAGAAATTTAACTCATAGAGAGCAAGAAAGTGATTTCTAGGGATGGGATGGAGGTTATGGGAATTGGGGAGATTTAGGTCAAAAGGTGAAAACTTTCAGTTATAAGGTGAGTAAGTTCTGAAGACTTAAGGTACAGCATGAAGACTATAGTTAATAATGTATACTTGAAGAGTGAACCTTGTATTCTCTACACTTCTACACAAATGTAGCTGTGTGAGGTGATGGATATGTTAATTAGCTTGATTATGGTAATCACTTCACAGTGCACATGTATATCAAAACATCACATTATATATGGTGGACTTACACAATTATTTGTCAATTATATCTTCATAAAGGTGAAGGTGGGGAGGAAATATCTACAAGCCACTATATTTCCCTTTTTAGAAAAACATAAGAAGGAAGAGAGAAAAACTGCTACTTGAGGAAGTGAGGCTAGAAATTATGGGAAAAACTTTTGCCAATGATACGACATGCACTTGACAATGGAATTTGTTGCTATTTATTTAAACAGAGTGAACTTTTGCTTACAGCTCATTTTTATTATAAACCACCTGAGAGGGGAGAAAATAAACAAATTGATCTCCTCCATATCTTGAAAGTCGTATTTGGCAAAAAATGGTCTGAGACCACATATACCAAAATTGCCTGGGGTGCTTACTTTGGGGACTGGCACTTTTAACACATTCCCTTTATCAATTATGTTCTGTCAGAAAAACACCAGTGCAGGGGGATTTAATTCAAGATATCAGCTATTGTATCTGTTATCTATGTGGGGTAACAAAACGTCCTAAGTCTAGTAACTTAAAACAATAACTATTTAATATTCCTCGTGAGTCTGTTGGTCAGCTGGATTGCTTTTCTGGTCTTGGCAAGCTCTTTTATATGCCTGTGGTGGATGTAAGATAAGCTAGGTGGCTCTTATTCTGGGGTCTGGATGGTGACTGGCTGGGACAATTTGGTTCTCCTCCATGTACATCCTCCATGGTTCACCCTCCAGCAGGCAAGCCTGGGCTTGTTCATGTGGCAGCTTTCAAAAGCAAGTTTTCAAAAGCAATGTGGAACCACGCAGTCTTTTTCTATCTAGCATCAAAATTGATACATTAGTGCATGTATTGCAGTTTAGTAGCTCAAGGAAGTTGTTCAGCCAGCCCAGCCACCAGAGGTAGAGGGATGGGCTTCACCTTTTGATCAGAGGAGTTTTTAAAGTCACTTTACAAGGGGCTGTGGAGAGAGGAAAGGAGTTATTGAACCATTTTATGCCAGGACAGTTGCCCCCCACCCCTATCTATGGTTTTGCTTTGTGTGGTTTCGGTGACCCGTGGTCAACATTGGTCTGGAAATATTAAGTGGAAAATTCTAGAAACAGAAGTTTTAAAAATGTTGCACCATCCTGAGTATCATGATGGAATCTTTTTTTTTTTTTTGTGGGTACTGGGGGTTCGACCTCAGGACCTCGCGTGCCAGCAGGCACCCTTGCCGCTGAGCGATATCACCGGCCCCTTTTTCGTATGTGGGTTCTGGGAGTCGAACTCGGGCCCTCGCACTTGCTGGGCAGGCGCTTAAGCTGCTGAGCCATCTCACTGGCCCTCATGATGGAATCTTGCACCATCCCATGTCGTAGCAGTCTCAGTTATCAGATTGAATGTCACGATTCAGCAATATTTGTTTTCCAATAACCCTCGTTTTACTTAGTAATGGCTCTGGAGCACAAGAGTAGTAGTGCTGGCAATTCAGATATGCCCAAGAGAAGTCATAAAGTGTTTCCTTTATGAAGAGGTGAAAGTTCCTGACTTAATAAAGGAAAGAATACAAAGCTAATGCTGAGGTTGCTAAAATCGACAGGAAGAGCTAATCTTGTATCTGTGAAATTGTGATGGAAGAACAAAAAATATGACTAGTTTTGCTGTTCTACTTCAAACTGCAAAGTTGCAGCCACAGCGCACAGTAAATTCTTAGTGCGGACAGAAAAGTCATTAAGTTTGTTGATGGAAGAAATGAACAGAAAATATGTTCCAAATGATAGCAACGTGCTGCACCAGAAAACATTGAGTCTATACGAAGACTTCATCAAGCGATCCCTTGAAATGAGTGACACCAAGCCATTTGCTGCAAGGAAGGATTCAGGATTAGGTTTGGACTGAAAAATATAAAAACTACTGAGGGGTTGTATCTGCCAATGAAGAAGCTGCTGCCATATTTCCAGCAGAGTTGAAGAGGAGAAAATAAGTCCTCAATTAGTGATCCAGTTAGCTCTTAGTTGTTAATTTTTACCCTAATTTATAAATTAAACTTAATGATGGTATACATATGTGGGAAAAACATAGTATACATGGGGTTCAGTACTATCCACAATTTTAGGAACTCCCTGGGGGTCTTGGAATATATCCCCCCTGGATAAAGGGGGTTGTACAGGTGTGAGGAGGGCGGGAGGGGCAGAAGGAAAAGGAATGTGGGAGGATAAAAAAGAAGGGGCTGATTGATGAGGAGGCTGCTATTTTGAGGCCTACATGGGTGGTACTGGGGCCGTGAGGGAGATATGCTATGCTGCAGCTGCTGGATCACTGGAGAGACGCCCCCTTCTCCTGATACCAGGGCCCAGATGACTTTTCCTTCATGCTTTCAGGGTGGTATGCACTGCTGAACTCATCCAAGAGCCCTGGTATGAGAATCAGGGGAATGTAGTGTGTAGGCCTTCAGATTTGGCAGTATAAAGCAGGGCACAGAAGTGGAAGAATAACTGCCACCTCTCTATAAGATTCTTATCACAAAAAGGGTTTGAGACTCATTGTTCTAATATGCTGTGACGCTAGGGGAGTGGTGGAATGGAAGCCCCATTCCAAAGATGGCCATGGCCTGAGTCAACTATGGACTGGTGAATTCCCAGAGAATTACCCTTGTTTATTTTGGATGGTGATTTGGCTGGGGATAGGTGTGTGGGTAATTAGTTTGAATGGGCAAGAATACCGGTTTGTTATCTCGTTCATCAGTATATAAAGGAGTTTATATTTATGGAAAAGCAATAGACATAAAGATCTTGCTGTTCACACTCTGGTGTGTTGTCTTAGCCATTAGTACAGAGACTATTTGCGTGCAGGTGTATGTGAGTGGTACAGAGAGTCAGGGAATCAGAACAAAAGTGCAAGCATATTAATCAAATGGAAATGATTAAGCAAAAAGTCAATTACAAGTTTATATGAAGACACAATTCTAGATTTTTTTTTTTTTTTGTGGGTACCGGGGAGTCGACCTCAGGACCTCGCGCACCAACAGGCACCCGTGCCACTGAGCGATATCACCGGCCCCTTTTTTGTATGTGGGATCTGGGAGTCGAACTCGGGCCCTCACGCTTGCAAGGCAGGCGCTTATGCCGCTGAGCCATCTCACCGGCCCACAATTCTAGATTCTTAACGAGAAAAATAAATTTATAGGCACGTTGTTAGAGAAAACCAGTATTAGCCACCCAATTTTGCATACACCCCATCTTTTGGGGGTAGAGAGGCAGGAAGCAGAAGGCCGAATAACGAGTACTAGTTGCAAGGGTGGGTCTACTATTCAGAAGTTTGTGAAAATTGCACCTTGAACACCTCAGAAGCTTAACTAAGGATCACAAAGACACTTAAATATGCTGTGGATCTCTCTGGCACGCTAATGTGTCTTAAATATGCACTATTTCCCTATAAGAACTATTTAGCAGTGATCATTCATACTGGAGGTTAATCAATTATTGTCTGAAAGTGGCCTGCCTATGTGAAAAAACATAGCTGCATTATCTAAACTCTTTTAGACGTTTTAGAAATCATGTTCTCCTTTCCCCTTCATTGTATAATGAAGCCAGGGCCCAGAAAGCTGAAGTGGCTGGTTTGAGGTAACATAGCTGATTAAAGAAAAAATTCAGGACCAGAATTAGAGTTTCCTAATTCCCAGTCCAGTGGGTTTACATCCTCTGAGCTTTGTCAAAACTTGTGCCTTGTATTTTGACAGAGACTTAGTCTAAATCTATGTAGAACATAAAGGCTGAATTTGTAGATTCATCAGAATCATTGCTGTATACTTTTTCAAAATAGATAAATCTGGAACCTAACCCAAAACTTCACAGGAAGAAGCAGATGTGGAGGAACACAGATTTAGGAGTGTTTATTATTTTTTTTTTTATTTTTATTTATTTTTTTTATTTTAAAGAGAAGAAAAAACAAAACAAATCAAAAGAAGAACAAATTTTCAAACAAACATAATAGGAGGGTAACAATGGTTAATACATTACGTATTACTATCTTTAAGTTAGTTATTCAGGACACCAGACATTAGCATTCAATTGTCCAAACATTATTGGCACAAACCTTACTCTTCAATGAACTAAGTAAAAATGGTAGTGTATCTATCTTAACCATCTTATATATATATATATATACAATTTTTTTCCCTTTCCCTTCTTTCTTTTCCCTATTCCAGTCTCTCTTTCCTTTTGACCAGTTTCTTTTTGATTCACCATGTCTATTGTACATTTTGGATCTTATTTACTCTTTCAGTTTCTCATACTAGAGAGATAATACGATGCTTACACATGTGCTTCTGGTTTATTTCACTTATGAGTATTTTCTCGAGTTGCATCCATTTACCTATAAAAGTCTCCAGTTTATCCTTCTTTATGGCTGAATAGTACTCCATTGTATAAAAATACCACATCTTTCTTATCCATTCCTCAGTTGATGGGCATTTGGGTTGTTTCCAAGATCTGGCTATTACAAATTGTGCTGCTATAAACATGGGTGCACATATATCGCTGTGGTACGATGTTTTTAATTCTTCTGGGAAGATGCCCAGAAGGGGAATAGCTGGGTCAAATGGGACCTCCAACCCTAGTTTTCTGAGGAATCTCCACACTGACTTCCACAGTGGCTGTACCAGTCGACACTCCCACCAACAGTGAAGAAGGGTTCCTTTTTCCCCACAGCCCCTCCAGCATTTGTTATTAGTTGATTTCTTAATAGTAGCCATTCTTTCTGGGGTGAGATGGTATCTCAGTGTTGTTTTAATTTGCATCTCTCGAATGACTAGTGATGTTGCACATTTTTTTGTATATTTGTTTGCCGTTAGTATTTCTTCATCTGAGAAATGTGTATTCATCTCAGATGCCCATTTTTGGAGTGGGTCTTTAAATTTGGGAGGTCTGATTTTTTTGAGTTCTTTATATGTTCTCGATAGTAATCCTTTGTCTGAGGAACAGCTGGCAAACATTTTTTCCCACATTGTGGGTTGTCTCTTCACTCTGTTGGTGGTTTCTCTTGCTGTGCAAAAGCTTTTTAATAAGACGAGATCCCAGTTATTGATTCTTTGGGATAGTTCCCGTGCGGTTGAGTTTTTATTCATAAAGTCTTTGCCTACACCAATGTCTCCAAGGGTTTTACCTATCCTACCTTCCAGCAGATTTAATGTTTCTGTTTTAATATTTAGATCTCTGATCCATTTTGAATTTAGTTTAGTGCATGGTGAAAGATATGGATCTAGTTTTAATCTTCGGCATGTGTAGAGCCAGTTTTTCCAGCACCATTTATTAAAGAGGCTATCTTTCTTCCAGCGAATGTGTTTGGCACCTTTGTCAAAGATAAGGTGGCTTAGTATGTCTGGGGTTGTTTCAGCATCTTCTAATCTGTTCCATTGATCTTCAGGTCTGTTTTTTTGCCAGTACCACACTGTTTTTATCACAGTAGCTTTATAGTATAATTTCAAGTCGGGGATAGTGATGCCCCCTGCCTTGCCTTTGTTGCCCAGAATTGCCTTTGCTATTCTAGGTCTCTTCTGATTCCAAATGAATTTTAGGATTGTTTTCTCTAATTCTGTGAGATATGCTGTTGGAATTTTGATTGGAATTGCATTAAATCTGTATAACAATTTTGGAAGTATGGCCATTTTCACTATATTGGTTCTTCCTATCCAGGAGCAAGGGATATCTTTCCATTTTCTGATATCCTCTTCAATCTCCTTTTTCAGAGTACTGTAGTTTTCAGTATAGAGGTCTTTTACATCCTTCGTGAGGTTGATTCCTAGGTATTTCATTTTTTTGGATGTTATTGTGAAAGGTATTGTTTCCCTAATTTCTCTTTCAGTAAGTTTGTTATTTGTGTACAGGAAGGCTATTGACTTTTGAGTATTGACTTTGTATCCAGCTACACTACTGAATTTGCTTATTAAATCTAGCAGTTTTTTAGTGGAGTTTTTGGGGTCTTCTGTGTAGAGTATCATGTCATCTGCAAATAATGATAATTTAACTTCTTCCTTTCCAATCATTATTCCTTTTATTTCTTTCTCTTGTCTAATCGCTCTGGCTAAAGTTTCCAGAACTATGTTGAATAAGAGTGGGGACAGTGGACATCCTTGTCTTGTTCCTGATTTTAGAGGGAAGGCTTTCAGTTTTTGGCCATTTAGTATAATATTGGCTGTTGGTTTGTCATAGATAGCTTTTACCAGATTGAGATAAAGACCCTCTATTCCAATTTTCTGTAGGGTTTTTATCATGAAAAGGTGCTGGACTTTGTCAAAAGCTTTTTCTGCATCTATTGAGATGATCATGTGATTTTTGTCTTTGGTTCTGTTAGTATGCTGTATTACATTTATTGATTTACGTATGTTGAACCATCCCTGCATCCCTGGGATGAATCCAACTTGGTCATGGTGTATAATCTTCTTGATGATTTGTTGGATTCTGTTTGCCAGTATCTTATTAAGGATTTTTGCATCTATGTTCATTAGGGAGATTGGCCTGTAGTTCTCTTTCTTAGTTGGGTCCTTCTCTGGTTTTGCTATCAGGGTAATGCTTGCTTCCAGGAATGAATTTGGGAGTATTGCTTCCCTTTCAATTTCATTGAAAAGTTTGAGAAGTAGGGGCGTTAGGTCTTCTCTAAATTTCTTGTAGAATTCGGCAGTGAATCCATCAGGGCCTGGGCTTTTCTTTGTTGGGAGGTTTTTAATTACATCTTCAATTTCATTGGCTGATATTGGTTTATTTAGGATTTTTAAATCTTCTTGATTCAGCTTTGGTAATTCATACGAATCTAGGAATCTGTCCATTTCTTCTGCATTTTCCATCTTAGTAGAATATAAATTTTCAAAATAGGTATAGATGATCTTCTGGATTTCTGCAGGGTCTGTCGTGATATCACCCTTTTCATTTTCAATTGCATGGATTTGAGTCTTTTCTTTTCTTTTTTTAATAAGGTTGGATAAGGGTTTGTCAATCTTATTTATTCTTTCAAAGAACCAACTTTTTGCTTCATTGATTCTTTGTATTGTTTTTTTATTCTCCAATACGTTTATTTCTGCTCTGATCTTTATAATTTCCTCCCTTGTACGGGCTTTTGGCTTAACCTGCTCTTCTTTTTCTAGAAGCTCGAGGTTCACCCTTAAGTTGTTTATTTGTGCTTGCTCTATTTTCCTGATATAAGTGTTTAATGCTATAAATTTCCCTCTTAGGACTGCTTTCATTGTATCCCATAAGTTCCGGTATGTTGTACTGTCATTATCATTCAGTTGTAGAAAGTGACTAATTTCTTCTTTAATTTCATCTGTGACCCATTGGTTGTTCAGGAGGATGCTGTTTAATTTCCATGTGTTTAGGGAGTTTTTGTGGGATCTTTTGCCATTGATTTCCAATTTCATTGCACTATGGTCTGATAATATGCATGGGATAATTTCAATTCCTTTGCATTTACTTAAGCAGGTTTTATGAGCTAGTATGTGGTCTATTTTGGAGAACGTCCCATGTGCAGCTGAGAAAAATGTGTATTCTGATGTTGTGGGATGGAACACTCTGTAGACATCTACTAAGTCCATTTGTTCAAAAGTTTGGTTCAGTTCTACTATTTCATTATTGATTTTCTGTCCAGTTGATCTATCTTTTTGTGACAGTGGAGTATTGAGATCTCCCAATATAATTGTATTAGTGCTTATTTGATTTTTCATGTCCTTTAGTACTTGTTTTATATAGCTGGGTGCATTGGTATTTGATGCATATATATTTATGATCGTTATCTCTTCCTCTTGGATTGTTCCCTTTACAAGGATGTAATGACCGTCTTTATCTCTCTGAATCCTTCTTGGCTTGAAGTTCACTTTGTCTGCAAAAAGAATAGCTACCCCTGCTTTTTTCTGGGTTCCTGTGGCATGGAGTATTGTTTTCCATCCTTTGACTTTCAGTCTATGAATTTCTTTCTGAATTAAATGTGTTTCTTGTATACAGCATATTGTTGGATCTTGCTTCTTGATCCATTTCGCCAGTCTGTGCCTTTTGATTGGTGAATTGAGACCGTTAACATTGATGGTTAAAACTGATATGTATTGACTTGTCATGATATTTTCCTGTTGTTGGTTCCCACTCTTTGTTTTTCCGCTTTCCGGCTATTTAATTATTTGCCCTGCCTGGTGGATTCCTTCTGTTGGGGTTCCTATCTCTTTCTAGAATGTCCTTCAGAACGTTTTGGAGTGCTGGTTTGGTGGTCATAAATTTTCTCAGATGTTCTTTGTCATGAAAGTATTTTATTTCTCCATCAATTTTTAAAGATAGTTTTGCAGGGTACATCAATCTGGGCTGAAAATTATTTTCCTTTAGAGCTTGCAATACATCATTCCAAGCTCTTCTTGAATTGAGGGTTTGTGCTGAAAAGTCAGCTGTGATTCTGATGGGTTTTCCTTCATAGGTGATTTGTCTCTTCTCCCTAACAGCTTTTAAGATTCTGCCCTTCTGTTGAATTTCTGGGATCTTGACTATAATATGTCTGGCTGAAGTTTTTTTTTGATCATGTCTAGTTGGTGTTCTAAAAGCTTCACTTATAGGGGTGTCAAATTCCTTTTCTCTTCCAGGAAAGTTCTCCCTGATTATGTCTTTGAACAAGGTTTTAATGTCGTTGATGCTATCTAGGAGTGTTTATTAAAAGAGAAAAAATAAAAACAAAACAAAAAACCCATTTAACTACTTTATGATATGATTCTGATGTCTGCCCTGCCATTTCCCAAACCCAAACCTGTGCTAAGAATATGATTTTAGGGACTGACTGGCAGAAGGGAGAATTCTTTCCAGGTGTCTCCTACCCACTTCCGCTTAGGTAAAGCTATTGCCTGAAGCTTCTATTCAACTTAGTGACTGAGGGGCTTTCTCCAAATACACCTCCATTAGCTATTTCTATGGCTTATCCTTGATCCTTGTACTGACAGAGTGGAAGTTATGATAAAGCTGATAGCCATTGTCAGGTTAGCTCCTCTAAGTTTCTGCAGTCCTGAAAAGTGTGGGATGATGTCCGCCTCCAACGTCGGTCCCCTGGTACCAGGCTGTCTGTATATTTACCCAGTAGTGCGTATAAATTATGACCAGGGAGGGGAGCTAGCTCTAGCGATAAGTGGTCTAAAGCGACCTTGTTTCTCCTGTGCATTGCAATAATTACAGCTCCTGCAACAGTACCGGGCACACATTAGGTGTTCAGTTGATATTTGTTGATTGAGTGAAAAAGAGACCCTTACAGATGTTAGGTGTGAAACATCTGTATTTAATATATCTCAAGCCACTAAATGTTCTTTTTTTGGAAGTGTGGTTGGATTCTGAGTGCAATTGGGATTCATCCAATAAAGCTCCCCAAGGCCTAATGTATGATGATAAATCATAGGCCTCCTAGGTGTTCAGAATCGATTTCACACCTCATCCGTTATCATGAGCAGAATGTGTGAGAAAGTCCCCTCACTGTGGTAATACATCAGCTCACAAAAATAAAAAAATGCCTGAAGATCAGAAAAGGAACGCTATTATAGTCCACGGTGCTAAATCAGCCACCCAGACATTGATGGATTTCAGGGGCTATTTACATTTGAATCATGGCATCCTGAATATCTCAAGAGGAACACATATTTTATGGGCAGCATGGAATCAATTTTAAAAAATCATTTCTCATTATCTGTGGTCAGAAATTGTTTCTCTCTGTAGAAGTATTAGCTAAAACAATTGGAAAATAAATTACTATCTAGAACAATGAAGGCTCTGGGCTGCTGAAATCCTCACTGTGTCCGCAGCAGATATCACTAACTGATCACAGGCTGTTTTCCTGCTATGTCTGAGCGCAGTCTCACTGCTTCTTAATCTAAAGCTCTAAGAAGCCGCTACTGGTTTATCCACTTTGGAATGCTGAACTTAGATTCATCAACTTCTGCTGATCTACGGTTTGCCTTTTATTATTACTTCTTTAGAAAGATAACACTAGCAGGAAAAGAGAATGAAGGACAAAACAAATAAAAATACTATGGATTTAGAAAGGTTCTCGTGATCGTTAACTATGGTGTCAATTTGAATAAGAAGTGCCTAGCTGATTGGTTTAGCACAGTCCTGAGCCTGAGGATAATTGGCTCACTGAGGACGGAAGACCCACCCAGGGTGTGGGTGCAACCGACCAATAGGCTTGGAGCCTGGATGCAATTAAAAGAGAAAGAAGGAAGTCTCTCGCTTCTGCTTCTTCAGAGGAGCTCCAGTCTTTGCCGTTGCCTTTGCGTATTCATCTGTAGGAGTCCAATGGAGACCCTTCTGCTTCGTGATATGGACTTGCTTAGGGCTCTGCAGTGAGCTCCAGGCCTTCGACTTTTGACTGCTTCCTTCGACTCTCCAGTGCACAGGGGGCCCTTTTGTACTCTTCTGCAACCCATTCAGGAGGCAGCCATTGTAAGCCTACCTTGTAAATCCTTACATATATCACGTATATTTTATATTAAATCTGTTCCTCTAGTGAGCCCTAACTGATACAGATCTTGATTTAGACCAGCTGATCCTCTCCTTTGCTTCTGGGAAGAATACTATTCAGTCATAGATTAATATTATTTCCTCAATAGTGTTTCATGAGCTGAGCTTTTGGGGCCACATGTATAATTGCCTTGGTTATAACATAGGTGCTTATGCCCCACTCAAGACTTACTGAATCAGAACTTCTGGGGTTGAAGCCAAGGGCACTGCATGGGAGCAAGTATCACAGTGCATCTAAGTCACTCTGAAGTTGGAGAACAACTTCCCTATGGAGATCGGGGTTCCAATCCATTTCTATCATGTACTTGTTGGGTGAATGTAGGCACTTCCCTTTTCTAAGCATCATTTTCCTTATCTTGGGGCATAATTAACACCTATCCCATCTGTCTATGTCACAGGGAGATTATGAGACACACCTGAGATAGACACCTGCTAATGCTTTGGGAAGATAAAGGTGCCTAAACATGGAGCACATTGCTGTCCACCTGTTATACTTGGTGGGGAATAGGGCAATTGGAGTGATTTTAGAAAGTGTATGATAACTTTATCAGGAGTCAATATTAAACACCAGACTGAAATAGGGAAAAGCAAAACAACTCTGCCTAAGAGGCCAGAGAAGTACCATAGTTAGCAGCCACAGTTAATAAGAACCATCTGGGGAGATTTGAACAGAACTTGCACTGGGGCCTCATCCAAGACAGAATTACGAGAGAATCTGGTAGGACTGCGCCTTGGCTGCCCTCGCGGGAGCTTATTCTGTTGTGGTGCTTCCCGAGGAATGGCTGATCTGTTTGTCCTGTAAGCCTAACTGGCATTTCAATATTCTCTCAACACATTTTAAAAATTAAGTTACTTTTTATTTGTTATTTAAGTCATGTCTGTTGCTGGCAACCAGAAAACGTTAACTGACACCTTCTCATTAGCAAGTTAATTCTAAAAAGCTAAGAATTTGAGTGTATCATTCATCTGTGGCTCCCGAGTGACTAGCACAGTTCTTGAATGCAGTAGACATGAAAAATTTGCTGAACAACTAAATCGAGAGCTGCCCGAGTGCTGATCCTAACTGGAACAGGTCAAGTTTAAGTTTCCTTGAAGCAAAGGGATAATGGGAATAAAGTTCCTGGATTTTGTATGTGGCTACTCAGTGAGTGATTCTGGTGGTAGTTTTGAAAGGTAGGTAAGACTTAAATGAGTTTACAGTAGAACTTATTTATAGAGAAAGTTGAATTGGGGCACAGCCATGCTCATTTATTTAGGTATTGTCTCTGACTGTTTTTGTGCTGTGGTAGAGTCAAGTACAGAGGCTCTATTTAGGATAGGGTTACATTCCCAGTAAAACTTTCCTAAGTTGAAAATACCATAAAGTGAAAAAGTGTTTAATGTAACTACCTGAACATCATAGTTTAGCAACTCAGTACACTGAGTATCAGTTGTTTATCTTCATAATTGTGTGGCTAATGGAGAGCTGTGGTTTGTTGTCACTGCCCAACATCTTTAGAGAGTATGGGGCTACATATTGCTAGCCTGGGAAAAGGTCAAAATTCAAAATTCCAAGAACACGTTTTATAGAATGGAAATAGTTTCCCCACCACTGTAAATTTGAAAACTTGTACATAGAATATAAACAAGTGACTCTTTAGTAGTACCAGGCAATAAGGCCCAAAGAGCCTAAAAGTTTGACCATGTGACCATTTACGGGAAATTTTTCTGACCCGTGGTCCAAAGGCATAGATTTGCTATATGGTAGCTTCTTTCTTTCCTCTAGATCAACATTTCACTCCTCCCATCTGTTCTGTACTCTAGGAGGCTGGCTATGCAGAGGTCGATGACCGTGTTTGTCAATGTGTGCTCCTGGGATCAGCATCTTAGTAGCACCACCTGTGATCTTCTTGAGTATCACCCTAGAGCAGTGGCATCAGAGATCAGATCTGTTTTAATAGCCCTTCAGGTGATTCAGACGCTTGTTAAAATTTGCGAACTACTGGCCTATGGCAGTGAGCTTTCTAGCATCTGGTTGAGTTCTGCCAATGGGGAGATGGGAAAGAAAGGAAAAAGGGCAAGCTAAGATATTTATTAGCTGTCTCCTATCCACTGGGGCTAATTTCTTCTTTTTTTTTTTTTTTTTTTGTGGGTACCGGGGTCGACCTCAGGACCTCGCGCAGCAGCAGGGACCTGTGCTGCTGAGCGATATCACCGGCCCTTTTTCCGTATGTGGGTTCCAGGAGTCGAACTCAGGCCCTCACGCTTGCCAGGCAGGCGCTTATGCCGCTGAGCTATCTCACCGGCCCCCGGAGCTAATTTCTTAACCGAATGTCTCAGCTTCTGTATGGTGGTCCCCTCAGGATATTTTCTATACTGGGTTCCCTCTTTTCATCCCTTTTAGGCCTATGGATGGTTAGAAGATCCTCTGTTGTGGGTGGGTTTTGTACCAGTGGCTGCAGGTTCCCTAGGCTTCCCACACCTCTGTAAATCTCTATTAAATGCTTTTTAAATTATGCTAATGGAAATGTACTTCTTGCTGGAATCTTGACCAATACAACATATACAGAATGAATGATAGTGAGGATTTTTAAAGTCCAGGGGATAGACAAATCTTTCAAGAAACTATAGTGGGGCTGCAGTGGTCACAGAAGGCTCTAGAGGAGGGGTCTCCTTGGCTAGTCTCTTAAGATAAGTAATGTACTTATAAATAGTAGAACGCTTTTCAAGCTAGGGAAATGATAAGCACAGAGGTAGGGACTCTGTGGGACTTTTTGGGCAATAGTGAGTGGCTAAATTTGGCTGACACATAATGTCAGCTTTGAGAAACACTGTTGTAGGCAATAAGGTACTATTGAAACTTTCTAAGTAGGTAAATAATATCTCCTGCTTTGATAGAAGCTAAATGAGCCTGAAAAATCTATGATTTCATAACTAGGAGCACAGACTATGGGGTTGGGAGAACTAAACTTAAAATCCAGTCTTGCCTCATACCAGCTATGTGACCATTTGTAAATGATATCCCTGAGCTTTAGTTTCCTCTATAAAATAGAAATGGTGACATCTTGTATAGATGTCAAAAAGATTGAGTTGCATGTAGAACATCAGGGCCTAAAATACTGTAAACACTCAAGAAATGCTGTGGTTACTCTTATTTTTCTCAACCCAGAGATCTTACTGAGTACTCAATAGTTTCTGTTCCCTCCCAAAATTATGTTGAAATTGAATGATCTTTGTAATGGTATTAAGAGGTAAGACCTTGAAGGGGCCATTAGGTTATGGGAGTAGTGGCCTTATGAGTGGATTTGCTATTATTTTAGGAATGGATTATGGTAAAAGAATGAGTTCAACCTGATTTATCTTTTGGTGCCCACATGATCTTCTGTGTTGTTCCAGTGTAACATGGAATTCCTTGCCATATGCTTGTGTGTCTATATTATAGGTATAGTTTTTTTTTTTTTTTGTGGGTACTGGGGGTTGACCTCAGGACCTCGTGCACCAGCAGGCACCCGTGCCACTGAGCAATATCACCGGCCCTTTCTTCGTATGTGGGTTCCGGGAGTCGAACTCAGGCCCTCGCGCTTGCCAGGCAGGCGCTTACGCCGCTGAGCCATCTCACCGGCCCCAGATATAGATTGTTTTAACTAACAGCTACCATGCTGTCTATAAGAAACAATTAATTTCTCCTGTCTGTGTTTTGGTGTCCTTTATTGAACTTCTTTCTTCCTCCTCCTGTTAGTTTTGACAGTTTCTAGTAACCACTATTCCATTCTTTTCTTCTACTAGATTGACTTACTAGTTTCTAAAAATGTGTGCAAACATGATATTTGTCTTTTAGTGTCTCATATATTTCTTTAACATAATGACCTCCAGTTCCATTCATGTTGCTGCAAATGAAAGGTTTTGTTTTTTCTATGATGGAATAACATTTTATTGTGTACATATATCACATTTTCACATTTTTAAAATCTGTTTATCCATTGATAGGCTTCTGGGTTGACTATATATTTAGCTATTGTGAATGATGCCACATCATATGGTAGTTCTATTTCTAGGTTTTTTTTTTTTTTTTGAGGAATCTACATGCTCTTTTCCATAATGTGTGTACTAACACCCCCCATGAATAGTGTACACGAGTTCTCCTTTCTCTGCATTCTCACCAGCAATTGTTATTTTTTTAATGATAGCCATATTAACTAGGGTGAAATGATATCTTAATGTGATTTGATTTGCATTTTCCTGATGACTAGTGAGATTGAGTATTTTTCATGCACTTATTGTCCATCTGAATGTCTTTTTTTTTTTTTTTTTGTGGGTACCAGGGCGTCGACCTCAGGACCTCGCGCGCCAGTAGGCGCCCGTGCCGCTGAGCGATATCACCGGCCCCTTTTTTGTATGTGGGTTCCGGGAGTCAAACTCGGGCCCTTGCGCTTGCAAGGCAGGCGCTTAAACCGCTGAGCCATCTCACCAGCCCTTCTTTTTTATTTTATGGAAAAAAAGTAAAAATTTCATAACATAATAGGACAATAACGATAGTTAATACCTTGAGTATTGTTACCTTTAAAGTAGTTAAGCAGAGTACAAAATATGGGCATAAAAAATTCTCCCAACAATATTAGCACAAAACTTTCTTTTCAATGAACTAGGAGAAACTAGTAGCATGACTATATTGTATTTTGTTTTTTACCTTTTACCTTCCTTCCTTTCCCCTCTCCCCCATCCTAGTTCCTTTTTTCTTTTGAACAATTTCTTCCCATTTCACAATATCTATTGTACACTTTGGATCTTATTTACTTTCATTTTTTTACACCAGGGAGACAATACGATGTTTATACATGTGAGTCTGATTTATTTCACTTATGAATATGGTTTCGAGTTGCATACATTTACCTATAAAAGTCTCGAGTTTATCCTTCTTTATGGCTGAGTAGTACTCCATTGTATAAAAAGACCACATTTTTTTTATCCATTCCTTGGTTGATGGGCATTTGGATTGTTTCCAAGATCTAGCTATTACATATTGTGCCGCTATAAACATGTGTGCACATATATTGCTGTGGTATTATGTTTTCAATTCTTCTGGGAAGATACCCAGAAGGGGAAGAGCAGAGTGGAATGGGACCTCTAATCTTAGTTTTTTGAGGAATCTCCACACTGATTTCCACGGTGGTTGCACCAGTCTACACTCCCACCAACGGCGGCGAAGGGTTCCTTTTTCCCCACAGCCCCGCCAGCATTTGTTATTGGTTGATTTCTTGATGACAGCCATTCTTTCTGGAGTGAGGTGGAATCTCAGTGTTGTTTTAATTTGCATTTCAGGAATGATCAACAGTGTTGAACATTTTTTCATGTATTTATTTGCCATTTGTATTTCTTCATCTGAGAAGTGCATGTTCATCTCAGATACCCATTTTTGGATTGGGTCTTTGAATTTGGGAGGCCCGATTTTTTTCAGTTCTTTATATGTCCTAGATATAAGTCCTTTTTCTGAGGGACAACTGGCTAAAATTTTTTCCCACTCTGTGGGTTGTCTTTTCACTCTGTTGGTGATTTCTTTTGATGTGCAAAAGCTTTTTAATAAGATGAGATCCCAGTTGTTGATTCTTTGAAGTATTTCCCAAGCAATGGGGGTTTTGTTCATGAACTCTCTACCTACTCCAATGTCTTCAAGATTTCTACCTATGTTCTCTTCCACTAGATTTAGTGTTTCTGTTATAATGTTTACATCTTTGGTCCATTTTGATTTTAGTGTAGTACATGGTGACAGACATGGGTGTAGTTTTAGTCTTCAGCATGTAGAGAGCCAGTTTTTCCAGCACCATTTATTAAAGAGGCTATCTTTCTTCCAGTGAACATGTTTGGCCCCTTTGTCAAAGATAAGGTGGTTGAGTGTGTTTGGAGTTGTGTCTGCATCTTTTAATCTGTTTCACTGATCCTCAGGTCTGTCTTTTTGCCAGTACCATGCTGACTTTATCACAGTAGCTTTGTAGTATAATTTCAAGTCGGGGATTCTGATGCCTCCTGCCTTGCCTTTGTTGCCCAGGATTGCCTTTGCTATTCTAGGTCTCTTCTGTTCCCAAATGAATTTTAAGAATGTTTTCTCTAGATCTTTGAGGTATGCTAATGGTATTTGATTGGGATCGCATTAAATCTGTATAACAGTTTTGGTAGTATGGCCATTTTCACAAGGTTGGTTCTTCCTATCCATGAGCAAGGGATATGTTTCCATTTTCTGATATCGTCTTCGATCTCATTTTTCAGAGTACTGTAATTTTACTGTATAGCTCTTTTACTTCCTTTGTTAGGGATTGATTCCTAAGTATTTCATTTTTTTGGATGCTATTGTGAAGGGTGTGATTTCCCTAATTTCTCTCTCAGTGAGTTTGTTGTTTGTGTACAGGAATGCTATTGATTTTTGAGTGTTGATTTTGTATCCAGCTATGCTACTGAATTCAGTTATTAAATCTAGAAGTCTTTTGGTGGAATTTTTGGGGTCTTCTATGTAGAGTATCATGTCATTCACAAATAACAATAATTTAACGTCTTCCTTTCCTATGCTTATTCCTTTTACTTCTTTCTCTTGTTTAATTGCTCTGGCTAATGTTTCCAGAATTATATTGAATAGGAGTGGTGATAGTGGACACCTTTGTCTTGTTCCTGATCTTAGAATGAAAGCTTTCAGTTTTTGATCATTTAGTATGATGTTGGCTGTTGGTTTGTCATAGATGACTTTTATCAGATTTAGATAAAGACCATCTATTCTGATTTTCTGTAGGGTTTTTTTTTCTTAATCATGAATGGGTGTTGGACTTTGTAAAGTGCTTTTTCTGCATCTATTGAGATGATAATGTGATTTTTGTCTTTGGCTCTGTTGATGTGGTGTATTACATTTATTGATTTGCGTATATTGCACCATCCCTGCATCCCTGGGATGAATCCTACTTGATCATGGTGTATAATCTTCTTGATGATTTGCAGTATTCTGTTTGCCAGTATCTTATTGAGGATTTTTGCATCTATGTTCATTAGGGAGATTGGCCTGTGGTTCTCTTTTTTGGGTTGGGTCCCTTTGTATGTCTTTTGAGAACTATCTATTTATTTTTTTACTCCATTTTAAAGTTGGATTATTGTTATCTTTTGTGTTTTTGAGTTCTTTATATATCCTGAATATCAATTCCTTATTGGATGAATAGTTTTCAAACATTTTCTCCCTGTCTTAGTTACTTTTCTCGTTGGTGAAACAAAATACCTGACACCCAAAGTTAAAGGGGGAAATGTTTGTAGAAGTTTCAGTCCATAGTTGGCTGGCTCTAAGGCAGGGTGGTTTGGCGGAGAAGAACAGTTCATGGTGGCCAGAGGTAACAAAACAAATGAGGTCTTTCTGCTCCTTTTATACTCTATCTAGGCTACTGGAATTAGGGCAGTGCCAAACTAATCAGTGAATTGGTTTAGTAATCACACACCATTAATCCCAGCATCACACACTCTTGACTCAGCCACCTCCTAAAAAGCCCTATCTAAGACTGCATGAGGCTTTAGGGGAACATCTAGACACAAGTCATAATGCTCCCATTTTGTATGTTGTCTCTTAACTCTGTTGATTATTTCCTTTGCTGTGCAGAATCTTAATTTTGCTTTTGTTGCTTGTGCCTTAGGGGTCCTATCTAAAAATCCTTGCCTACAACGAAGTCCTGAAGTGTTTCTCTTATGTTTTCTTGTAGCGATTTCATAGTTTGAGGTTTAACATTTGGGTTTTTGATTAATCACTCTCCTCAAAGTACAGTTTTTCCTTTGTTGCCCTGGTTCTTCTCTGTGGCAGAGTCATGCTCAGGGTACTTCTATTCAGCCATCTTGGATGCAATTCCTGAGAAAGTCTTATTGATTTGGATCTATCACCCTGAATTAAGGGGTCTTTCATCTGGCCCCCCAAAATCTGCCATCGATTACTGCTGAGCTATATCAATTATTAAGTAAAACCTGCACATCCCCCCAAGTTATAGTTTCAGGTTCTCCATGCACTCTGCTTACATATCCCTGGTCATTAGTAGCATTTCTGGATGTTTTCTCTGCTTTGCTGAGATTCCTCACTCTTTTGCTTCTTTCTTGTGTCTCTCTTATCTCTTTGGCCAATCAAGATAGATTCCTACAGCTGCTCCTATACTGACGCGTGTTCCTTACTCCATCTCAGTTCTCACTACGTTGATTCTAGAGCTGTGGAGGATTTTAATTTTAGAGGTCAGAGTGTGGCTTCAAACTTGCATCTTACAGATTAAAATGAAGAATCTTCTCCACATAAAATCTTAGGGGAAAGCCTGGAATATGAAGCTGTCAGATAAGAGCTGCTCTGGGTCATGTGGGGGAGGAGATCTGACCCTTTCAACCCTGGTTGCATCTCCCCAGTAGTCCTGAGGAAAACGGTTTGAGTACCACTGATCTTGTTAACTCTCACTTTGAAGATGAGCTGAATCCTGCGGAGATGAAGTAATTTGCTCAAGGTCAGATGCTGGATTAGTCCGGGATCTGAACCAAGGCCTCCTTACACCTTACTACTCCCTCTAGATGCACAAAAAAGGAAAGGTGACTGAGTCTTTAAAATGAGTGATCAAACAATGCCTGTGTCCTATTAACCAGATGGCTGCTTTCTTTAAATCCTCAAAATCCTCCACTCCATCTGCATATACTCTTGTATGGGAAGTCATAAATTACAGTTCTTTTTAAGTGGGCCTCCTTCCTGCCCCAATATTTGTATCCTGCTGGTTTGTTAATTTTAGTTTAGAAATCACAGATCCATTGATAGCGACTATCATGCCGGGCTCCTTTGCTGTTCAATAAATGCTAATAAACCATAATCTGCAATCCTAACAATTGCTGCCATATGAACCCAAATGCAAGGGCAAAGATTACTTTGGTCTGAATTGGATTTGAAAAGGCTGGAAGCACAGGCTTTGAGTGCGCAGTGGCAATGCCCATTGAATATTAATTACAGCGGTGCCACTGGCGTGTGGAAGGAGCAGTGGTTCTGCTGAATGCTGAATGGGATGAACAAATGCTTGTGCATGAGGAAGCTGTGAGTGTGGCTTCCAGCGAGTCCAGAGAGCCTCGGGGTAGCTGTCTGCAGCTCTCCTGGTGTTCAGAGCAGTCTTTCTGGCCTTCTAATTTGCTCTTTTTATTTACTCTTCAGAATCGCCAGGATCACTTGGTCAGGAGCTGTCTTATAGGCAGGTTTTAATCAGCGGCTTGGGGATTCAGAAAGTAGCAGGGAAGTAGATGGGGTTTCCAGAACTTCTTTGTCCCACTAATTATTTCCCGTATTCCAGGAATGGAATGCTCATGTCCCCAGTGAATCAGACACATAATTACAATAAGTCCACCTCACAGTTGGTGTCTGCACATGCATGTGCACGTGTACACAAATGCACACACACATACACATACACACACACCAGTGTATCAGTAGCATAGGGGAGGCAGGGGTAGAGATTTGCTTATAGATTACTGAGCCGTAGGCAAGAGATGATTTCCATATATCTCAATTCAAGGCAAACTTTTAAATTATGTATAATAAATAATTTCCTACAGATCTAACTGCCCAATAGATTGTGTGACTAATTGTATCTTTCCACTTAAAACAGGAGCCTCCTGGTAGACTCTGTTTTGGCGCAATTACATCTGCCCTTTTAGCCACCTGAGGAATGTGCTAATTGTTCTAAAGTATGCTGCCTGGTGTGTGCCTCATCGACATAGAGGTTTTAATGGGAACTTCTAATTAAAACCAAGAGAGTCAGGGCTGGGCACATTCTGCCTGCATTATGGGTTCAGGCAGGGCCTCCTCGAGCATGCTTATGTGAGCAAGCCCATGAGGGGAGCCAGCTGGGGCAGAGATTAATGTGCCTCTGGTTTGCTTTGTTTACTGGGCATGGCGCAGGCTGTTGGAGCTCTCATAAGAGCTGGGCCAATGTCAACATGACTTCCAGGGTGCCAGTTCTTTTCCTAGTCTTTATGTCAGTATTTGGAATGTGTGCCTGTGGGGATGTGGGGAGGGAAACGGGCTGGACCCCAGGGAGTTTATGAGACAGGGCTGGTGCTTTCCAAAGATCTGGCTGCCTTGGTTGCTCATTATGGTGGATTGGGAGACGGGCCTGGGTTTTGAATACTGCTTCTGACTCTTATTAACTGTGTTCTTGGATAAGGGCCTTAATATTTTTTCAGCATCAGTTTGCTTGCCTATAAATAGGAATAAAATAACAATTGAGTTTTCGATGGTATGTGGTAAACACAAGCCTCAGGCATTTCTGCATCCTACTTGGACAAACATCTTGCTTAGTGTCCCCACCCCCACCTCTATTTCCCTGCCCCTAGTGTGACAAGGAACATTAGCAGGATGGGAACTAAAGTAATTTATTTATAATTGAGCCCAGTGACCCCCATGTAGAAGATAGAAGAGGGAGAAAAAGTGAGGCTGGCATTCCCTGTGGTGTCACTCTCAGCTCTGCTGTGCTGGCTGACCTCATGGGAGACAGGGAGGGAAACGGGAGTAGAGAGAGAGGGGAAAGAAAAGAGGAGAGGGCGAGATTCAGAGGGGGGAGAAATGTGGGGGGGACTTTGAGAGAAAGGGGAGATTTTGAGAGAGAGGGGGAGACTTTGAGAGGAGACAGATTTCGAGGGGGGAGACTAAGAAAGAAGAGGGAGATTTTGAAAGAGTGGGGAGATTTGGAGAGAGTGGGGGTAGATTTTGAGAGGGGTTAGAGATTTGAAAGAGAAGGGACAAAGATTTGAGAGGGAGAGAGAAAAAGAGATTCAAGAGAGGAGGAGAGAGTTGAGGGAGGGGAGTGCTATAGTTTAGATCTAAAATGTCTCCAAAAGCCTCATGTGTTTGGACGGTGATCGGATCAGGGAGACGCTGTGCTCAAGGGTGGATGCATCTGTTCCTGAGTTCACAGCCCAATGTGCGGTTAGGAGGTGGGGCCTGGTCCCTGGCGGTGTGGCCTAGGACGGTGTATTCTCCTCCTCCCTCCCCCTCTCTGCTGTCTGTCTGCCATGGGGTGAGCAGCTTTTCCTTCACTATACCCCTCTATTTCTGCACTGGAGCCAGCTCACCATGAATTGAAACTGTGAGCCACAATAAACCTCTTCTTTATGTTGTGTCAGGTATTTTGTCCCAGTGACAGGAAAGTGAATAAGACAAAGGGGGGTGTTGAGAGGAGGGGGAGAGATTTTGAGAGAGAGTTTTTTTTTTTTTGTTGTTGTTGTTGTTTTGTCTTTTTGAGACAGGGTTTCACTATGCAGTTCAAGCTGGCCTTGAACTCACTATATAACCCAGGCTGGCCTCGAACTCACGGCGATCCTCCTGTCTCAGCTTCCCGAGTGCTGGATTCCAGGCATGTGCCACCACGCCCGGCGAAAGAGAAGTTTGAAAACATATTTAATAGTACATATTAGTAATACAGAATAATGGACTTTATTTTGGTATAATGATACACATGTATAACATATGTGTTTTGATTATTTGTATGCCCATTATCTTCTTCTCCCTGCCACTTTCCCCCTCATCCCTTTTATCATCCCTAATAATCTACCTTTTACTTTCCTGTCATCTTTAAAAAAAATTTTTTTTATGTATAAAAGAAAACACGATATTTAACTTTCTGAGTCTGGCTTATTTTCCCTGACATGGTGGCTTCCAATTCCACCGATTGTTTTTCTGCAAATGACAATCATTTTTTTGTTTTTTATGGCAGAATTATATAATCTATGTCACATTTTCTTTATTCATCTGTTGATGGGCATCTAGGTTGCTTCCATAGCTTAGCTATGGCAAATTGTGTTACCATAGGCGTGAGGGTCCAGGTATCACTATAGTGTTATGTTATTAATTCTTCCAGAAATATACCAAGGAACAGTATAGCTGAATCAAATAGTATTCCTTTACTTAGTTTTATGAAGAACCTCCATACCGATTTCCTTAGTGCTTGTACTAGTTTACATTCCCACCAACAGGGTAGAAGTATTCCTTTTTCTCCAGATTCTGTTCAGCATTCATCATCATCATCATCATCATCATCATCATCATCATCATCATCAGTAGTGGTAGTAATAGTAGTAGTAGTGGTATTTTGATAATAGCCATCTGATGAAGGTGAGGTAGAATCTCAGTGTAGTTTTGATTTGTATTTCACTAATGATCAAAGATTTTGAACATTTTTTCATATACTGGTTGGCCAATTATACTTCTGAAAAGTGACTATTCAATTCATTTGTCTATTTATTGATTGGGTTGTTTTTGGTGTTAGGTTTTTTGAATTCTTTGTATATTTTAGATATTAATCCTTAGTTGGAAGGGTAGCTTGCAAATATTTTCACTCATTTTGTAGGCTATGTCTTCACCCTGTTGATTATTTCTCTCATTGTGCAGAAACTTTTAAATTTGAGGTATTTCTGTTTGTTGATTCTTGCTATTATTTCCTGTGCTATTAGAGTCCTATTTGGGAAGCCTTTGCCTGTGCTTATGGCTTCAAGTATTTTCACTACATTTTCTTCTAGCAGTTTCAAAGTTTCAAGTCTTACATGTAGGTCTTTGATCCATT
Organism: Erethizon dorsatum; assembly: GCA_028451465.1. Lineage (NCBI taxonomy): Eukaryota > Metazoa > Chordata > Mammalia > Rodentia > Erethizontidae > Erethizon > Erethizon dorsatum. Next base: position 14,964,773 of record CM051836.1, read on the forward strand.
TTGAAATGATTTTAGTACAGCGTGACAGACAAGGATCTGGTTTAAATCTGCCTGTGGATATCCAGTTTCTCCCTATGTGTGTTTGGGTCCCTTGAAAGAGTCAGATTGTAGTTGTGTGGGTCTTTTCTGTATCCTCTCTTCTATTGCATTTGTCTACATACGTCTCTTTGTGCGCTAACATGTTGCTTTGTTACTTTATCTTTATAATATATTTTGAAATTGGAAAATGTGATGCCACAATCATTTTTTTTTCATTGAGGGTTTCTTGAGCTATTCTGGATTAAATATGAATTTTAGAATTCCGTGAAGAATGTTGTTGGTATTTTGATGAGGATTGCATTCAATCTATAGATCACTTTGGGTAATACAGCCATTTTAACAATAATCTTTCTGTTGATCCATGAACAAGGGAAGTAGTTTCTTTTTAAATTATTTTTATTAGTACATAATTACCATGCATAATGATAACATTCATTGTAGGGAATTTGTACCTGTACCTTCCCAATTTACAAAATTTGTTTACATTATTCTCCTTCCATTCTTTTTCTCCTTTTCCTTTCCTTCCCTTCCACCTCCCTTGTCCTTGTTCCCCTTCCCATTTGAACAAGTTCTCCCTACTTCCCAATATCTTTCATTTTGCTTCATATTTACCCTTTGGGTTTCTCTCCCATTAGAAACAATGCAATATTTAAACTTGTGTGTCTGATTTATTTCACCTATGTTTATGGTCTTGAGGTACATCCATTAACCTGAAAATGTCTCAAGTTTATCTTTCTTTATGGCAGAATAGTACTCCATTGTATATAAATACTACATTTTCTTTATCCATTCATCTGTTGATAGGCAGATGGGCTGTTTCCAAGATTTAGCTATTACAAACTGTGCTGCTATAAACATGGGTGCACATATATCACTGTGGAATTATGCTTTTAACTCCATCAATAAGATACAAAAAATAGCTGAGTCAAATAGAACCTCTAGTTTTAGTTTTTTGAGGAATCTTCATAATGATTTCCATAGTGGTTGTACCAATTTGCACTCCCACCAACAGTGGAGAAGTGTTCCTTTTCCTCTATGTCTCACTAGTATTTGTCATTGGTTGATTTCTTATTGAGAGCCATTCTTTCTAGAGTGAGATGGAATCTCAGTGTTGTTTTAATTTGCATTCTTGAGTGAACAGTGATGTTGAACATTTTTCATATATTTATTTGCATTTGTACTTCTTCATCTGAGAAGTCTATTCATAGATGCCCATTAATTTCTTCATCTGAGAAGTCTATTCATTTCAGATGACCATTTTTGGCTTGGGTCTTCCAATTTGGGGATCTGATTTTTTTTGAGTTCTTTATATATTCTAGATACTAGTATGTTGTCTGAGTAGTACCTGGAAAAATTTTTTTCCCATTCTGTGGGTTGTTTTTTTACTCTATTGGTGGTTTCTTTTGCTGTGCAAAAGCTTTTTAATTTGATGTGATCCCAGTTGTTGATTCTTTGTAATATCTCCTGTACAATCAGAGTTTTGTTCATAAAGTATTTGCTTCCTTGCATGTCTTCAAGAGTTCTACCTATTCTATCTTCCAGAAGATTGTTTCCATTTTTATATTTAGATCTTTGATCCATTTCAATTTTAGTTTATGTATAGTGAGAGACATAGGTCTAGGTTTAATCTTGGGCATGTGGAGAGCCAGTTTTTCCAGCACCATTTATTAAAGAGTATCTTTCTTCCAGTGACACAGGTTTGGACCCTGTGTCAAAGATGAGGTGGCTGAGTGTGCTTGGAGTTGTTTCTGCATCTTCTATTCTGTTCCATTGATCCTCAGGTCTGTTTTTTGCCAGTGTTTTCTTTTTTTAAATTACTGTAGCTTTATAGTATTACTTCAAATCAGGGATTGTGAAGCCCCCTGCCTTGCCATTTGTTGCTCAGGATTGATTTTGCTATTCTAGGTCTCTTTTCATCCCATATGAATTTTAGAATTGTTTTTCTACTTCTGTGAGGTATGCTAATTTTTTTTTTTTTTTTTGGTACCAGGAATCAAACTCATGACCTTGCACTTGTCAGGCAGGTGCTGTGCCGCTAAGCTATATCCCCGACTCTATTGGTATTTTGATTGGGATTGAATTAAATCTGTATAACAGTTTTGGAAGTGTGGCCATTTTTACTGTATTCATTCTGCCTATCCAAGAACAGGAGATACCTTCCTTCTCCTGATATCCTCTTCAATCTCCTTTTTCAGAGTACTGTAGTTAACGTATAGGTCTTTCACTTACTTCATTAGATTGATTTTTAAGTATTTAATTCTAGATGCTATTGTGGAAGGTGTTGTTTCCCTAATTTCTCTCTTAGTGAATTTATTATTCATGTACAGGAATGCTATTGATTTTTGAGTGTTGACTTTGTCACCTGCTATACTGTCAAATTTGGTTATACTAGGAGTGTTTTGGTGGAAGCTTTGGGGTTTTTTAATGTAGAGTATCATGTCATCAGCAAATAATAAAAAATATCTTCTTCATTTCCTACCCATATTCCTTTTCTTTCTTTCATCTAATCACTGTAGCTAATGTTTCCAGAACTATACTGAACAGGAGTGGTAATAGTGAGCATCTTTGTCTTGTTCCCGATTTTAGATTGAAAGATTTCAGTTTTTTACCATTTAGTATGAGGTTGGTTGTTGGTTTGTCATGATGGCTTTTATCAGATTGAGATAAAGACCTTTTATTTCAATTTTCTGTAGGTTTTTTTAAATCATGAATGCGTTTTGGACTTTTTCAAATGCATTTTCTGTGTCTATTGAAATGATCATGTGGTTTTTGTCCTTGGTTCTGTTAATGTGGCATATTACATTTATTGATTTGCATATGTTGAATCATCCCATCATCTCTGGGATGAATCCTACTCGGTCACAGTGTATAATCTTCTGGATGATTTGCTGCATTCTGTTTGCCAGTATCTTATTGAGGATTTTTGTGTCTAGGTTCATTAGGGAGATTAGCCTGTAACTCTCTTTTTCGGTTGCCTCCTTCTCTGGTTTTGGTATCAGATTCATGCTTCATTTGAGGAATGAGTTTGGGAGTATTGCTTCCCTTTCAGCTTCATTAAAGAGTTTGAGGAGTGGTGGCATTAGACCTCCTCTAACGTTCTTATAGATTCAGCAGTGAATCCGTGAGGACTTTTCTTTGTTGGTAGGTTTTTAATTACATCTTCAATTTCATTGACTGATACTGGGTTATTTAGAATGTTTGTATCTTCTTGATTCAGCTTGGGTAACCCATGTATCTAGGAATCTGTCCATTTTTTCTGAGTTTTCCATCTTATTAGAGTACAGGTTCTCAAAGTGGGTAGTGATGATCATCTGGATTTCTGTAGGATCTGTTGTGATTTTGCCCTTTTCATTCCTAACTGTGTGGATTTGGGTCTTTTCTTTCCTTTCATTTGGATAAGATTGGCTAAAGTTTTGTTCATTCAATCTTTCTTTTTTTTTTTTTTTTGCACCAGGAATTGAACTCACAACCTTGTGCTTACCCATTCAATCTTTCAAAGAACCAACTATTTGATTCATTGATTCTTTGTATTGTTGTATTAGTCTCAATTGCATTAATTTCTGCTTTGAACTTCATAATTTCCTCCCTCATACAAGCTTTGAGTTTAACTTGCTCTTCTTTTTTCTAGAACCTTGAGGTTCAGGGTTAGGTTATGTATGTGAGCTTGTTCTGTTTTTCTGATGTGGGAGTACATCACCATAAATTTCCCCCTTAGGACTGCTTTCATTGTATCGCATAAGTTCAGGTATGTCATATGGGTATTATCTTGTAACTATAGAAACTGTTATGGCTTGTGTTTAGATTTCCCCTCAAAGTCTTATGTGGTCATAGGTGGGGCTTTTCCATAAGTGGCTGGGTCTAGAGTGTGTGATGCTAGAATTGATTCATGGTTCAATGCTAGGATCAAGGGCACTAGGATTAAGGGTGTGAGTGCTACCCACCCTAAGTAGCCTGGATAAGAAATGAGGGATAGAAAGAGCTGTGGTTGTTCCTATTTTTTTTTTTTTTTCTCTTTGAGACAGGGTTTTGTTATGCAGTTCAGGCTGGTCTTCAACTCACTTTGTAGCCCAGGCTGGCCTCAAACTTGCAGCAATCCTCCTGCCTTAGCCTCCCAAATGCTGGGATTACAGGTGTGTGCCACCATGCCTGGCGTGGTCATTCCTTGCTTGCTCTAGTCTGCCTGCTTGACATGGACTATTTCTCCTCTGTGATGACTGTCTGCCATGCCACCCTGCCTTGGGGCCAGCCAAATCTCTACAAACTGTGAGTTAAATAAACCTTTCCTCCCTTAACTTTGGGTGTCAGTATTTTGCCTCAGCAACAAGAAAAGTAGCTAAATCGTATTGTCTCTCTAGTATGAGAAACTGAAAGAGTAAATAAGATCCAAAATATACAATAGACATGGTGAATCAAAAAGAAACTGGTCAAAAGGAAAGAGAGACTGGGATGGGGGAATAGGGAAAAGAAAGAAGGGAAAGGAAAAAAAATGTATTTATATATAAGATGGTTAAGATAGATACACTACTAATTTTACTTAGTTCATTGAAGAGTAAGGTTTGTGCCAGTAATGTTTGGACAATTGAATGCTGATATCTTGTACCCTGAATAACTAACTTAAAGATAACAATACGTAATGCATTAACCATTGTTACCCTCCTATTATGTTGTTTTGAAATTTTGTTCTTTTTTGATTTGTTTTGTTTTGTTTTTTCTTCTCTTTAAAATTAAAAAAGAAAAGAAAAGAAAAGTAGCTAAGACACTGTCTAATTTCTTCTTTAATTGTGACCCATTGCTTGTTTGGGAGGGTGTTATTTAATTTCCATATGTTTAGGTAGTTTTTGTGGTTCTTTTGCCATTAATTTCCAATTTTATTGCAGTATGATCTGATAATATGCATGGGATAATTGCAATTCCTTTGCATTTACTTAAGCATGTTCTATGAGCGAGTATGTGGTGTATTTTGGAGAAAGTCCCACGTGCTGCTGAGAAGAATGTGTATTCTGTTGTACAGTGGAATCCTCTGTAGATATCTACTAAGTCCATTTGTTCAAAGGTTTGGTTCAGCTGTTAAATGTGTTTGTTGATTTTTTTGTCTAGTTGATTTGTTTATCTGTGACAGTGGCATATTGAGGTCCCCCATTACAAATGTATTAGTTCTTATCTGATTTTTCATATCCATTATTATTTTTTTTTTTTGTGGGTACCAGGGGTTGACCTCAGGACCTCGCACGCCAGCAGGCGCCCGTGCCGCTGAGCGATATCACCAGCCCTTTTTTCTTATGTGGGTTCCGGGAGTCGAACTTGGGCCCTTGCGCTGGCCAGGCAGGCGCTTACGCTGCTGAGCCATCTTACCGGCCCTATTGTTTGTTTTTTATAGTTGGGTGTGCCAGTGTTTGGTGCATGTATATTTATGATATCTCTTTCTCTTGGATTGTTGGCTTAACAAGTATGCAGTGACCATCTTTGTCTCTTCTCATTGGCCTTGGTTTGAAATCCAATTTCTCTTTAAGTAGAATAGCTACCCCTGCTTTTTTTCTGTGCTCCTGTTGCATGAGTATTGTTTTCCATCTTTTGACTTTCAGTCTATAAATTTCTTTTTGAGTTAAAAGTATTTCTTGTATGCAGCATATTGTTGGATCTTGTTTCTTGATCCATTATGCCAGTCTGTTTCTTTTGATTGGTGAACTGAGATCATTTACATTGATGGTTATAACTCTCTATTATATGCCTGGGGAAGACTTTTTCCCTCTGGCCCCTGAGAGAGTTTTTTGATCATGGCTATTTGGAGCTGTATATGCCTCACTTATTTGTATTCAAATTATTTTTCCATTTGTGGGAAGTTTTATGCCATTATTTTTATGAACAAGTCTTTTTTAATATCATTTGTGCTATCTCCTGCTTTTTCATTGACTCTGATAAATCTTATGTTATTTTTCTTTGTATCATCTAGCAGCTGTTTGATGGATTTTTTTCATGGTCCCTTCCTATTTTTAAGAAATCTTTCTTTCTTTTTTTTTTTTTTGTGGGTACCGGGGGGTTGACCTGAGGACCTCGCGCGCCAGCAGGCGCCCGTGCCGCTGAGCGATAACACCGGCCCCTTTCTCGTATGTGGGTTCCGGGAGTCAAACTCGGGCCCTCACGCTTGCAGGGCAGGTGCTTAAGCTGCTGAGCCATCTCACTGGCCCCCAAGAAATCTTTCTTTTCATGATAGCTAACAGCAATCTTGTCTTCTAGATCTGATATTTTATCCTCACATTGGTTCATTCTGCTTTGTATTCATTCAATAGAATTTTTAATCTCCTTGATATCTGATTGAATCTGGTTCATGGATTCCATTTCTTTCCTATGTTGGTCATTCATAGTTTCCATCAATTTTTTCTAATCTCTTCTGTTTTTTATCTGTATCATCTCTAGATTCAGTAACCATGCCTGTCATTATGGTTATCATCTCTGAAGTTATATGAGAAATAATTTCAGATTTGATTTTTTTAGAGCCTCATTCTTTTGCTTTATTACTTCCACTATTATCACTTCAGAGTGTCCAAGTGGGTGGCTTTTGAATTGTCCCACCTCATTGCTCCCTTGATTTACTTTTGGTGACCTGGAAGTCTGGAGTTGCATCTTGCTTCCATGACTTCTCATTTTTTGTTTTTAGTTTAATTCCTGCATTGATGCTTACAAGTTTTTTTATGGTAGGTATCTTTATTGCTAGTATTGAGAACCCTTAGGAAATGACTACTTCTCAGAGATGTCTTCCAGATATGGCTTTTGGGTTTTGAATATGTAGCAAGATTCTACCTCTTTAATTTATTGGGGATGAGCAATAGCTGCCTATTTGGCCTAGCCTCTGGTAGTTTGCCACTGGCCTGCAGTATTGTTTCTAACTTTCAGGCAATCTCAATTTGGCGTACAAAGAAGAACAACTGATTCAAACAATTATGTCACCTTGCTTAAAGTAATTCAATCAGGAATAACAGTAGCATCAAACACACTAGCAAATGACAAACTGTGGTAACTATTAATTTGTCACATTTAACCGCATGAACAGGATTTGTAGTTATATAACTAAATCTAAATCCAGAAAATTGAGTACAGAAAATATCCCCTTAATATGGTAATATTACCCTCAGGGGAGAAAATTTAAAAGGGGTGAGGGGAAAAGTAGAGAAATTGAGAAGAGAGAGGGAATATAAGCAAGGCTGCTGGCCAAGTGAAGATTATGCAAGCTTTGGGAACTGGTGAAGAAGACAGAAGGGAAAGAAAGAAAAGAAACAGAAACAAAACAGAACAGAACAAAACAAAATACTAAAAACAATGTTTTCACTCATATAAAACAAGAAGTCAAAAAAAGAGGAAAAAAATAGAAGACAATTTAAAAAAGGAAAGGAAGGAAGAAAAGCAGCAAAAAAAAAAAAAAGGTCCATTTCAGGGCACATCTCACTGTCACTAGTTCACAGAGGGGGCCGACAGGCCCAGGTCCATGTTGATTGATCCCAGCACAGTAGAAGTAGAATTACGATGGTGGTGGATAAACCCAGCAAACCTGGGCCTTTAGTTCTACTGAAGTTCAGGCTGCTTCTGGTTTCTGGCTGTGAGGCTGGGACTCAGAGTTTTCAGCCTGCAACACTCTGATTGCCTCCTGCAGGCTTGAACTTGGTTACATCTCACTCTGACACTTGGAGCTTCTAGATGGAGCCAACCCACAGCTGCTCTGAGTTCTGACTTCTTTTGGCCCCTTTCCAAAATGGCTACTGGCCAATCACCCTCTCCTGGGGGGTGTCTGAACCTCATTGCTTGTTGTTGAATTGTATTGATTTTCTGTGTCTTTTTGGTACAAATTTTCACAGGTCATACATGTCTAGAAATTTGTTCTAGAGTCTCCAATTTATTTACTGTGTTAAGTTTTCAAAATTATTTCTAATCTACTGGATTTCAGTAGAATCTTTTATAATATTTGTTTATGTTATTTTTGCCTTTTTTGTTGCTAAATTTATTCACTTGGGTCTTCTCTTTCTTATTGGCTATGGGTTTATCTTATTCTTCTTTCCAAAGGACCAACTCTGATTCACTGTATTGTTTTTTTACTCTGTAATTAACTTCTGTTCTAATGTTTATTATTTTTCTTCCTTCTACAGGTTTTGGTTTGTTCTGCACTTCCTTTAATATGTTTTGGTTTATTCTTGTTTTTCTAGGAGTTTGAGATACACCATTAGGTTATTTGTGATTGGTCTGTTTTTCTAATACAGGAATGGATAGCTATAAACTTCCCTTTTAGAACTGCTTTCATTGTGTCCCCAGGATCTGATATCTTGTTTCCTTTATCATTTGATTCTAGGAATTCTAATTTCTCTCATGATTTCTTTACTAACGCACTGATTGCTGAAGGTGTCTTATTCAATATTTATGAGTTTGTGCAGTTTCTGTGGTTTCTTTTGTTGTTGATTTCCAGTTTCATTCAATTGTGACCTGATATGATGCATATTAATTCAATTTTATATTTATCAAGACTTTGCTTTTTGAAGAAATTTCTATGAGCTGCTGCAACAAGATCTATTCTGTTGTATCTTATTTGATTTCATTGCTCATTTTACAATTGATTCATTCATCTATTTGAATCTTCTTTGAATTCATTGAATATTTTAACTACAAATTTAAAAAATCCTTTGATTTCATTCACTTCAATATTTGTGGAATCAGTTTTGGGGGAGTTGTGAGGTTTTATAGATATTTTGTTGCCTTTTTCCTCCTAATTTTTATGTTTTTATGCTGAGATTTGCAGATACTTGGGATGAGTATCTCTTCCTCTATTGTGTGGGGGCCTTTTTAGTAACTGGTTTTCTCTTTGTGATCTGGGCTGCAGAAGTGTTTTTGTGTGAAAGTACCTACTTTTGGATGCTAAATTTAATCCCCAGCACTGCTTTGAGAGGAGAATACATCTGCCAATAACATTAATAGTTTAAAAGCTAACCATCTATTAACATATAACTACTAACTTGTTTACAAAGATCTATACTATTTCACTAACCCAGGAAAAAAGAGGCTAATAATGCAGAATAGGCTAAAAATGAGGCTTTGATGATATACATATTAATAGTAAATAAGATATATTATTATATATGTATATATGTATATATAGGGAGAGATAGGGAGGGAAGGGGAGAGAGAGAGAGAGAAAGAGAGAGAGAGAGAGAGAGAGAGAGATCAGAGAGATCAGAGAGATGGAAGAAGATATATGAGAAGCCAAGAAAGAAGGAAATATAAATGGGAAGGCAAAGAATAGATAGGGATTAAATCCAATTGAGGAACTAACAGTAAAACAAAATTAGATAACCCTCTGAAAAAAACATTTTGATGTAGGAAAATGTGACACACAAATAGAATGCTACAGTAGCAAAAGCAGAAACTAATACACACTCCTAGCAACCAAACTGGCTAACAAACAAAAATCAAAAACGAGCAAAGCAAAACAAAAACCCAGGCCCAATATTCCTCTTTGTGGAGGAATTTGTATTGGACACAATTGTTAAACACTGCCTGATGTAAGGAAGATTCCACAATTTTTAAAATTCAGAGTTCTTATCAGCCTCTGTGCAGGTAGACTGTTTAGTGTAGCTGAAAGGCTGAGCTCTATTTCTCTGTCATCATAAATGATTGCTAAGGCAAAGTTGTCAGTGTTAGGGCTCGATCCATAGCTGATATCTCAGTTTTCTTGCACCTAGGGATGAGGATTTAGGTAGAGTTGAAGCTGCCTACCAAGCCTCTTCCAGCCTTGCCTGTGAACTTGTCTGGATTGTGGTCGTGGAAACTCCTCGGCCTGTGCTTCTGAGGTGCGTCTGGCAAGTGTCTGTGCTACAGCATATATTCTGACATTTTGAATGCCTCCGATCGTGGCAGAGGTGGTTGGGCATTCGGGGTCTGTGCTGGTATGAGAAGCCACGGCTCCCAGTTTTGCTGCAGTTCTGGCAGAAGTGCTTTTATTCCCAGACCCTCGCCACCTTGAAACCTCATGGGGCTGGATTCTTACGCTGACACAATGTTCAAAAAATCATGTTTTGTTTTGCATTTCCCTCTGGCTGTCTTAGTGTGCTCCCCGCCTCTTGGCTGCGCTTCTTGTTGCTCAGAAACCACGCCTGGGACTTTCCAGAGCTTGGGGTCAGTTTTCCTGAGGCAGGTTGCCGGGGTGTTTCTTCCTTCCCAACAAGCTCACCGTGTCACAGTCACCACTCCCCTGTACCTAAGCTCTTAGGGGAGGGTCTTCTGCTTCCTTGAGGAGAAGTGACCTTTGTCCTGCGACACTATAAAAAATGAGGGGTTTTCTGTTCTTCTGCTCCTCCTACCAAGGCAATGGGTGGCCCCCCCATCCTGGGCCTCCATTCCCCGTGCAGTCTCTCCAGGCAAAAGTAGCTGCTGAGATGGATCCCCATCCCGGCATCGTCTAAATACACTAAGAAATGCTTGAAATTACTTTTTCTACATCAGCCATTTGGCACAACTCGGGTCACCCTTCTGCTTAGGCTACATATCTGTTCAGTAGTGGGATGTGCTTTTTTTCTTGATTTTTTAATGCAATTTTTAGACAAACTACATGATACTAAGTCCACATTCTTAAGCGTATACTTAGATTTTTTGCTTTCAGCCCTGCAGAGGGGGAGGCTCCCGTCCTCCACTGAGTTGCCATATACTCATTATTGGTATAATATTTCTATTTTTAACTTATTATTCCAGATACCAATATTCTGGCTTTTCCCTGTCATTGGTTTGCTCAAGTTGTATTCCAGCAATTTGCAATGGTCCCTCTTTTTCTTCATGCATTCTGCATACTTGTTAGGATAAATAACCTAGAACAGCTTGTGTTATGGCTTATGTCTAGAGGGTGGTATCTAGATGATGTCTAGATGGCTTGTGTCTAGCCTCATGTAATCATAGGTGGGGCTTTTCAGAGGTGGCTGGATCTAGAGTGTGCGATGCTGGGATCAAGGGTGTATGATTACTAAAATAGTCTACTGATTGGTTTGGCATAGTTCTGGGTGTGGATAATGGGAAGGCCCACCCTGGGTGTGAGTGCTACCTGCCCTAAGGGCATGTAGTCTGTATAGAATATAAGGGACAGAAAGAGGGCTGTTGTCATGGCTTGCTGCTGCTGCTTCTTTACTACTTCACTGCTTTGCTGCCTTCTGCCTGCCAAGAACTGTTTCTCCTCTGTGATGCTCCTCTGCTGTGCCACCCTGCCTTGGAGCCAGCCAACTATCAACTGAAACCTCTACAAACTGTGAGCCAAATAAACCTTTCCTCCTTTTTTTTTTTTTTTTGTATGTGGTTACCGGGGGTCGAACTCAGGACCTCGCGCTTGCCAGGCAGGTGCTTATGCTGCTGAGCTATCTCACCGGTCCAAACCTTTCCTCCTTTAACTTTGGGTGTCAGGCATTTTGTCTCAGCAATGAGAAAAGTAAAAGAGCTTGTGAGTGTTGTTGCCTCTAGTTTGCCATGATCCTGCTCCCCTGAGATAGATATTTTGAGAGAGGAGGAGAGAGAATGCAGAATGTTGCTGGAACCCTTTTAATACATAGGCTCTCAAGAACTACTGATTTTCCTGGGACTTTGACCTCTAGACCAGCATCTTGTCTTTGGCTATGAGGAAAAGAAAAAAGGGAGACTGAGGCAGACCTCCTGATGTGAGGAACATCAGGGAAGTGTCTCTCCCCACTGTGCCTCCTGGACATGCGGTTAGGACTACATGGAAGAATATTCTTATGAGCTATCCACTATCTTTTTTTCTTTTGAGACAGGGTCTCACTATGTAGTGCAGCCTAGCCTTGAACTTGCTTTTGTAGCCCAGGATGCTTCAAACTCAAGGCGATCCACCTGCCTCAGTCTCCCAGGTGATGGGATTACAGGTGTGTGCCACCATGCCCAGCTGTCCACTACTCTTACTGGCCAAAGTCTGGTGCTAATCTTGGGAAGATCTAAAGTTGAAATTGTATATTGTGGCCTGTGATTTTAGGCTCTGTCATTATACAGGAGCAACATAAATGTATGTAACAAGCAAGTCTATTGAGTTCCACCAGTGTTGTGCAAAAGCTTTAGAAGTTCAGTGACTGAGACAGCTTTATGGATGCGTGGAGGTCTGCATTTGAGGTGTGGGCTTTGAGCAGGCACTATAGATAGAGGACTTGGCTTGAGCAAATGCAGAGAGGTTGGAAAGTACAGCATATACTTTCCAGAGTGGTGAGCAGTTAGTAAAAGTTCCTGTGAGCATGGATTCTGAACCTGACAAGGTAGGGCAGTCAGGTGATGGGGGCTTTGTGGACACCTGGTTTGGGAGATGGGGGATAATATCGCACTTGACTCTTTACTTATTTACTTCAGGAATTATCTTAGTATCCTTCAGATTTGTTTCCTGTCACCTGCTTACCCTCCAGGCACCCCCAATCTATATTTGTGATTTGCTAATGCTTAGACAGTCAGCAGGTTTTCACTTGACTTACTAGTGCTTTAATTACTCTTTCTAAGAGCTGAATTTCTCTGGGTTTTAACACATCTACTAAAAAAACCATGATTTCTTAGTGATAGCGTGAGCAAAAGTTTCAGGGACATTTCAGAGTGAAGTAAGTGTTCTCAAGGATGAGAATCACAAATTAAGGAAAAGTTGGAGCTCTTGAGAGTCCTCCAGGTGAACCTTCTTATTTCATAGGGGAAGAAAAGTCTCAGGATAGGAAGTGCGCACACTCAAGAGCCCACACTGAGTGCTCATATTTCCTGACTCTAAATCCAGTTGGCAGGTTTTTAAATTTTAAAAAGAAAAAACAATAAAAACAATGGTACAGAATTTCAAAATAAGATAATAGGAGATTAACAATGGTTAATATATTTCATATTGTTATCTTCAAAGTAGTTGCTCAGATTACAAGATATAGGCATGAAAAATTGATCAAACAATGTAAGCACAAACCATTCTTTTCAATGAACTAATAGAGATTAGTAGTATAATTATCTTCATATATATATAATTTTCCCTTGTTTCTTTTCTCCTTGCCCCCATCCCACTTCTTAACTTTTGAGCAGTTTCTTCCATTTTCACTTTCATAATATCTATTGTACATTTTGGATCTTATTTACTCTTACATTTTTTTACACTAGGGAGACAATACTATGTTTAAACATGTGAGTCTGTTTTATTTCACTTATGAGTATGGTCTCAAGTTGCATCCATTGGGCTGATATAGCTCAGCAGCACAAGTACCTTCCTGGCAAGCACAAGGTCCTGAGTTTGATTCCTGGAACCAAAAAAAAAAAAAAAAAAAAAAAAAAAGAAAAAAGAAAAAAGAAAAAGAAAAAAGTTAATTATCAAGTTGCATCCATTTACCTATAAAAGCCTTGAGTTTATCCTTCTTTTAGCTGAGTAGTACTCCATTGTATAAAAACACCACATCTTTTTTATCCATTCCTCGGTTGATGGGCATTTGGGTTGTTTCCAAGATGTAGCTATTACAAATTGTGCTGCTATAAACATGGGTGCATATATATCGCTGTGGTATTATGTTTTCAATTCTTCTGGGAAAATACCCAGAAGGGGAATAGTTGGATCAAATGGGACATCCAACCCTAGTTTTTGAGAAATCTCTGCACTGATTTCCACAGAGGTTGCACCAGTCTACACTCCCATCAACAGTGGAGAAGTGTTCCTTTTTCCCCACAGCCCTGCCAGCATTTGTTATTGGTTGATTTCTTGATGATAGCCATTCTTTCTGGAGTGAGATGGAATCTCAGTGTTGTTTTAATTTGCATTTTAGAAATGATCAATGATGTTGGACATTTTTTCATGTATTTATTTGCCATTTGTATTTCTTCATCTGAGAAATGTGTATTCATCTCAGATGCCCATTTGTGGATTGGGTGTTTGAATTTGGGGGCCCTGATTTTTTTCAGTTCTTTATATGTTCTCAAATTCATGCAATGAGGAATGAAAAGGGTGAGATCATTACAGAAGATCATCAATACCTGCTTCAAAAATCTTTACTCACCAAGGATGGAAAACACAGAATAAATGGATGGATTCCTAGAAATGTATGAATTATTAAAGCTGAGTCAAGAAGATACAAAAATTCTGAATAACCCAATATCAGTTAATGAGATTGCAAATGTAATTAAAAACTTACCAATAAAGAAAAGCCCAGGTCCTGATGGATTCATGGCTGAATTCTACAAGAAATTTAGAGAAGATTTAATGCCAATACTCCTCAAACTCTTTAATGAAATAGAAAAGGAAGCAATTCTCCCTAACTCATTCCTGGAGGCAAGTATTACCCTGATACCAAAACCAGAGAAAGACCCAACTAAGAAACAGAACTATAGGCCAATCTCCCTAATGAACATACATGTAAAAATCCTTAATAAAATACTAGCAAACGGAATGCAGCAAATCACCAAGGAGATTATACACCATGACCAAGAGGGATTCATCCCAGGAATGCAAGGGTGGTTCAACATACGCAAATCAATAAATGTAATACACCATATCAACAGAGCCAAAGGCAAAAATCACATGATCATCTCAATAGGTGCAGAAGAAGCTTTTGATAAAGCCCAACACTCATTCATGATAAAAACCCTACAGAAAATCTGAATAGATGGTCTCTACCTCAATCTGATAGAAGCCATCTATGACAAACCAACAGCCAACATCATACCAAATGGACAAAAACTGAAAGCTTTCACTCTAAAATCAGGAACAAGACAGGGATGTCCACTATCACCACTCCTATTCAATATAGTTCTGGAAACATTAACTGGAGCAATTAGACAAGAGAGAGATATAAAAGGAACAAGGATAGGAAAGGAAGAAGTTAAATTATCATTATTTGCAGATGACATGATACTCTATATAGAAGACTCCAAAAACTCACCAAAAGAATACTAGATTTAATAAGCTAATTCAGCAGTGTAGCTGGACACAAAATCAACACTCAAAAATCAATAGAATTCCTCTACACAAACAACAAACTCACTGAGAGAGAAATTAGGGAAACCACACCCTTCACAATAGCATCCAAAAAAAAAAAAAAAAAAAAAAAAAGAAATACTTAAGAATCAATTTAACAAAGGAAGTAAAAGATCTATACATTGAAAATTACAGTTCTCTAGGAAAGGAGATAGAAGAGGTTATCAGAAAATGGCAAGATATCCTTTGCTCATAGATAGGAAGAACCAACATTGTGAAAATGGTCATACTCGCAAAACTGTTATACAGATTTAATGCAATCCCAATCAAAATACCATTAGCATACCTCACAGATCTAGGGAAAATATTCCTAAAATTCATTTCGAAGCAGAAGAGACCTAGTATAGCAAAGGCAATCCTGGGCAACAAAGGCAAGGCAGGAGGCATCAGAATCCCTGACTTGAAATTATACTACAAAGCTACTGTGATAAAATCAGCATGGTACTGGCAAAAGGACAGACACGTGGACCAGTGGAACATATTAGAAGATGCAGACACAACTCCAAACATACTCGGCCACCTTAATTTTGACAAAGGGGCCAAACATGTTCACTGCAAGAAAGATAGCCTCTTTAATAAATGGTGCTGGAAAAACTGGCTCTCTACATGCTGAAGACTAAAACTAGACCCATGTCTATCACCATGCACTAAACTAAAATCAAAATGAATCGAAGATGTAAATATTAAAACAGAAACACTAAATCTACTGGAAGAGAAAGTAGGTAGAAATCTTGAAGACATAGGTGTAGGCAGAGAGTTCATGAACAAAACACAAACTACATGGAAGTACTTCAAAGAATCAATAGCTGGGCTCTCATCTTATTAAAAAGCTTTTGCACAACAAAAGAAATCAACAGAGTGAAAAGACAACCGACAGAGTGGGGAAAATTTATAGCCAGCTGTCCCTGAGACAAAGGACTTCTACCTAGAACAGTTGGCAGTTTTTAAACTGTACTGTGGAAGTAGGGTAGCATAGTTGTTCACATTTTAGAAGTTGGGCAACTTGAAATTCCATCTTGATTCTCAGACATATACTTGCCTGTTGACTTTGGGGAGGATATCAAGTCTCAGGCTGCCCAGATGTAAGGAAGCCAAGTAGACAAACACACTAGCCTTTGCAGGGAACAAGAAAAGGATGTGTAGTCCCTGGGTGTCCCATCATATCAGGAGCAGCCTGATGTGTAGGCAGTCCCTTCAGTAGGGTCTTCTAACTAATGGTGTCCATTTCACCATCATGACCTACCAACTTGACTTGCAAACCTAGTAACTTTGGGATAAAGAAATAGATGAGTTACCAAGATGGGTCATGATGGTCATTAAGACCATGGCTTGAGTGGTATCCGAATTGTTTTGAGCCAGTTGATAGATGACGGGGCCAGGAGGGTGATACAAGAGCCTACTTGGGCTCATTGGTAGAATTATCTATTAAGCCATTCCCTGAGGTTTCATTTCTAATATGGCACAGAGCTTTTAAATCACTTTCCCCAGACACCAGGCAGGGGGCAGGCTTATGGAATAATTTTGAATAGCCAAGGTAACTCTCAACTTCTGCCAGGCTGTATCCTTTTTATTGTCCTCCGTTTCTTGCTCTTTAAAAGGAAGAGAGGGCTTAGTTAGAGGCCTAGCAAGTGTTATGTTGCCCAGAGCTCTTGTATTCCCTGCCAGTCCATTATACATGGGGACACAAACACATGGTTCTCTTTACACACTTGTTTCTTGCGTCCAGTAAAAGGATAAATGCTTATAAATTGTGTGTGTGTGTGTGTGTGTGTGTGTGTGAGGGAGAGAGAGAGAGAGACAGAGAGACAGAGAGAGAAAGAGTGGGACATTTTAAAGGCAGGACAGTGGGTTCAACAGCAGAAGTTGGTGGGGCTTCAGAATTCATTTCTGCCTCTGTAAGCAGGAGAAGAGAACTCTGTGCCTTTTTAGTGCTCCAGTGCATCCTTCAGCCTCGGGCTGTATTCTGCAAACAGGGTGATGTGAGCCGTTCTGGAAGGCAGATTTATCCTCCCTCACCCACCACGTGGCCTGATATTTTAATTTGTCTTCTGGGTTTCATCTTATCATTTTAAAATACCTAAACATCCATGGAGAGGATTGCCAGTTTATTTTTGGTTGATGAGCTGGTTGAAGAGCTGGTTGAGGGGTATCAGGAGACCTCAGTTCCTCTCCTAGCTTTGCCTCCACATTGCTGACTCTTGGTGCATCTGTGTATCTCGCACTTGAGTCTCATCATCTGCACGAAACAGTGAAATTTTATATGCAGGACCATCTTTCACTTCACCCTGTGGTAACAGACGGGATTGTAGGTTAGCTGGAGTAGTAAGAGCTCTTGACCCTTTAGAAAAAAGTCTTCCTCAAACATGAGTCAAGTATCTGGTTGGCCAGCCTCTTTTTTCTGTTCTGGGTCTGAAGGCCCTACTGTGTCACAGCTGGTCTCACTGTGTCACAGCTGGTCTCAGTCCCTCGTGCCTGGGCTGACCTTTCTTCAGGCTGACTCATGAAAGGTGGGCCTATCTTACAGAGGACTGTGAGTCAGGGAAGAGACAGTAGCAATCTAAATATCAACAGAGGAGAGGATTTGAGGCAGTGACTTGCTTGGGAGGGACACTGGAGACTGGGCTTGGTGCTTTATTCACATAGTAAACAACCACATTTGAGGGTAGGTGGAAGTGTTGATGGAGATTAAAGAGATTAAAGCTCCTTTTCACCCACTCATTAGCACACCTTAGGGCCTGCGTGAGGGGAAGGCGTGTCCTAGCTCTGGCTTCCCTCCTGACAGTTGGAAATAATGGCTACCCTGGTCTTTCATTAGGTATTTGCAGCTCCTTAATATCTACTGATTTGAAAAAGGCAACTGTAATGATTAATCTCGAGTATTAACTTGATTGGCTCAAGATCTGTCTAGGAGATTAGTAAAGCACACTTCTTGATATGTCTGGGTGGGTCATGGGGTTGTGACCTTCACAACTATATCTAGTCTCTTACTCCTTCCTCTTTGGCTCTTTGTCTCTCTGCTTCTTGATTGCCATGAGGTGAGCACCTCTTCATTGACATGCTCTTCTGTCATGATGTTCCTGCCTTAGAGCCAGCTAACCATGGACTAAAACCTTTGAAACTGTAAGCCAAAATAAACTTGTTTTATTATGTATGTCAGGTATTTTGTTCCAGCAATGAAAGTCTCATATGGGGGGGTGGTTATTATCTTACCAGATAGTGGGGCTGGCCTACTACCCTCACTTAGTTCCCATAACACCAGCCTCATATATGATTTTTTCAGCATCAACAGTCACAATACTGTTGAGTACTGTCATATATCAAGCTCTGGGAACACCATAGGGGACAAGATCCCAGGGGCTCTCCTTCATGGAACTTTCCATTCTGTGTGCGTGCATGCCTGCGTGTGTGTGTGTGTGTGTGTGTGTGTGTGTGTGAGATGGAGACTCAGATACCCACAGAAAGGGTCAATCCCAGGCCTTGCACCTGAGGCCACTCCTACACTGGTACTAGTCTTCCCAAATAGCTTCTAGAACAGTGATGGCAAACCTCTTGGAGACAACAACCAAACTGCAACCCAAAATCACTAACTTATCACAAAGTGCCAACATTGCAATTAAACCTGAATATTGAGGTTTTAATTTAGAAAAAAAAACAACAACTCATACAGGACTTTCTGTAAGATGGGTATCAGGTTCCTCATAGACCCTATCACATTGCCAGGTATCCATTAGGGGGTTAACTAAAGTTTATTGGATAAATGGATGCATAAACAAATGAATACAAAGGAGGATGAATGGATGAGTAGATGGATGAAAGGGTACTCAGAACTAGTGATAATGATATAAAGAAAGATAATAATAACTTCAGGTTGGCAGGCAATTATGGAAACCATGTTTATTTTTTCTTCTAAAAATATGTCCAGTAAGTAAAAGATCATACATGTATAAAAATGTACCAAGTACAATCATTAGCATTATGTTATAGAGGAATAGTTGTTACAACTTTTCCCTCTGAATAAGATGGCGCAGTGGATGGTCACAGTTGGTTTGGTTTACAAAGAGTGGCAAGAGTAGGTGACCAGTTGGCCCAATTTCTCAGGATGTAGAACTTTGTAAAAATGGGAAGGTCCTAGGCAAACTGGGATGGCTGGTCATGCAAGAAAATGAGTCGCATCAGAACACTGGATACAGTTTGGCCTTTAGGTAGAGGCCACAGACATTTTTAAACTTCCCCATCATTTCTTTTCCCCTTAGTTTTGAAGCAAAAATACTGAGTGTTATTACAGAGAGTGTTATTGCATTCAAAGAGTCTCACCAGTGGGTTTCATGTAATTTGGACCTGATCCATGTGCCAGACTGGGAGGTAGGACAATTCTAACCTAATTTGCAAGTGTGGAACCCTACTTCAGGGCTCCTATATCCCAAAGAATATGGGGGAAGAGCAAAGACTCAAATTAATTATTAATATCTAAAAGTAGGCAGGAATTGTATGGGGGAAAGGAAGGACCCTGGGGCCCAAGTTTTGACTGATTTTCTCACTTGGAAAAAAATTAAGATGATTACTGCTTTTCCTGGTATGTTTTGATCCCCCTGCATCTATTTTCATGTAGAATGCACAGAGTACCCACTGCTGGTTTGTGCTGGCATCATCATATGGCAGAGGCGGTGAAGGAGATACAGCGTATGGGATTTAGCATGATGTTCCAAGTGGCTCCCTAAGTCCGGATTTTCCAGGGAGTGGTCAGATGGCCAGCTCAGCCTGCCATTGGCCACCTGGATCGTTGAGCTCAGTTTGGGGAGGTATCTTTCCTCAAGTGAGAGGCCAACTCATGGCTGGTGGCTATTACTCATAGGTTCAAATATTTGTCACACTTTCTGTCCAATCTATAGGCACTAATGCAAGGACAGGAGGGTTTGGGAACTCCCTGACTTAAAAAGATTAAGAATAGGTTATTGCCGCCCACCATAGTCCTACTTGCTCTCAACAGCTCATTAGAATTTTATATTCTGTTATCCTTTTATTTAAAACTGTTTTGAGCCCTTGTACATTTTTGGTAAGATAGGGATACGAAGTATTCTTTTCCTTATGAAGCAAGACTTCCCAGGACTCTCCTTAATTTAACTGAAGCATGGGCCAGTGTTATCCAGGTGGCAGTGCTGTAATTTTGGATGAGCTAAATGAGTGTGGGGCTTAACAGTAGCCCTACTCCTTAAAATGTCATTGTTTGGGCTGAGTTGCTCTTTCATACGGATCTGTTCTGCATGTGTATGTGCTAATATCTCCAGAACTTTGAGTTTTCCTGTTCTGTGAGCTGAATGAGGATGGGTAATTTTATTTTAAAATAAATAAATAGCTTTAAGGAAAGAGTGCTTATAACCTCCTGGATGATTCCTCCTACGGTGAGACCTATGGTCCATTAGGTACAACAGGGATCTCAGGTGTACACGTTCCCTTTAGCATGTGTGTTCTTCCAGCCTCTTATACTAGGTATAACCCTACAGCCCTCAAAAGTGTCATGGCACTGAATCCAAATCCAGTTTTCATATATAGATGTGGTTTTTCTTTGGCTCAGAGACAAAAAGCAGACCCAGCTCTCTGTGATGGGAGGGATGTTGACCCTGACTTAGCCATCATTGCAGTACCCTTGAGATAAAGCCCTCGTGTGCAGGAATCTTCTGAAATTTGAGCTCCTGGCACTGAGGGGTGGAGGGATGGTGTGACAAGCTCAGTAACTTCCTGAGATATTGCCTGGGTTGATACACTTCCTGGAATCTTACAGCTAGTTCCATTGTGTTGCAGGCTTTAGTTATCTAGAAAGCTATGAGAATGTGTTTGGCCTAAAAAATTTAAACATTCGATGCAACAGAAACCTAGTGTCCTTATAAAAACTCTATTTGCAAGGTGTGCTGTCTGGCAGCTAAAGAAAAACTGGAGGTCAACTGGTTTTTCAGTCTTTTTTCTTTTTTTTTTTTTTTTGTCAAACTCCTTGGAGCCAATACTTCTTCTTTGGCAATCGAGTCGGACAGAAAGGAAAGAATAAGACTGACAAATTCTTTCCTCTGTGGAGAGGGAGGGTCCTGGGTTGTCTGGGTCAGTGACTGAGTGGCCTTTTCTGAGTGTGTGCAGATTGCTGCAGCCCCCTCATATGGTCAGCGAACTCTGGGATCGGCGATGGCTGCCTCTGCTTAAGGGCTGTCGCACATCGTTCTGACCCCTTGAGTAGGCTTCAGAAACCAGTGTCCTCTGAGGCTCCAGGAGGTGCTGCCCAGATGACAGTTTAGCTGAGGGGCCCCCCAAGCATGGGTCCTCCCTCCTGCACTCCCTGCTGCCCCTCTGTCCATGGAGCATCCAGTCTTCCACGTGTTTCCGCTTGGGGGGGCTGCAGCTCTTTGGGGTGCTGGTTCTGAAGTCCTGCTGAGGGACAGGTGGAGCTTGATGGTGGGCTGGCTGAGCCACTTCAGCGACAGGGGCAGGCCTCTGCATGCTTCTCCAGCTCTGGATTTCCAGGTTTCTTTTATCCACGGGCAGTTTATCAATTTTCTCAGCTTTTGAGATCAGAGACTTCCCATAAGTCCCATGTGCGGACAGGAAAAAGTACCTGAAGGAAAATAAAAGGATAAAGATATTTCCTGTTTCTTTGTTGACTCCTTGAATTTCAGCATTAAATGGGGTCTTAGAAGCCAATTCCCCACCTAGGGCAAGATCCCCTCTGTTACACTCCAGAGGGATGGGTAGCAAATCTAAGCCTGGGGGCTTGGGTGTTGGGGAGCATAGCAATGACAAAATAGCTCATGTTTATTGACTATCAGGAGTATTATCAGTCATCTGTATTGTTAACTCATTCTAAAAATTCATGTGGTTGGTACAGTCACAGGTTGTTTCCATCAATGATGGAGCACATATATGGTGGTGGTCCTAAAAGATCATATCACCTAGGGACATAGCCAGCTTAGTTTATGCCAGTGTACTCTGTGGGGTTTGCACTATGATGAAAGTGTCTAATGGTGCATTTCTTAGAATGTACCCCATTGTTAAGCAGTGCATAACTGTACATCCTCATCTATGCACAGATGCAGAAACTGAAGGCACTGGGACAGTCAGTGTTCTGTCCAGAGCCTCACAGTGGCAGAGCTACGGTCGGAACAAATCATGCTGGATGCAGAGGCTTGTCTGTCATGTCCCAGGTACAAGGTACTCCATTCTACTTTGGATCTACTTTAATTTTGGCAAGTTTAGTTGCTTTGTAGTTTTAACCCTTTGTGAAACTTAATAATTTAGTTTTAAATAGTTTTTTTTCCACTAGGACCCATGTACCTTGCTGAATTGAAGGTGTGGTGTATTAATAGTATTTTCCAGATAAAGGAACTAAATGCTCAAGTGATGAGGGGAGATTCCCAAGGTCTCCTGCAAAGGAAAAGATTTTTGTGTTGACTGAATCAGGACTCCTTCCCTCCTGCCAAGCTGCTTGCAGCCTGCGGTAGAGTCTGGCATTGAGAGGCTCTATCTTTGTCTACGATCTTCTCCCTGTTGTAAATTCAGTCAGGGGAAAGCGTGACAAGGGGAATAAAGCTCCGTGGCATATGAGAAGCATACATCAGCTTGTGATAAAGCTATTCATCTGCCCTATCCAGGAGTCAGTTTCTTTGTCTGAAAAGTAACTATCCCAGAGTACAGCTGAGGTATTCACCTAAGATCATTAAAAAAAATGTTTTCTTTGATTTTTAAAGCCTTATAAGCAGAAAGGCTTCCATTATTCATGGTTACCCCACGGTAGGTAATGGGGTTTTGAAGATTACAGTAGATCCCACAAAGTCAGATAAACTTTTTGCCATTCTTTCTCAACCCACCAGTAAGGTAATAGGGGACCATCTCTGAGCTTCAGGAGAGTTGATTTCTTGTCTGGACACTAAACCTTACCCTCAAGCCACCAACTTTTTCTTTTCCCTTCCATCAATTTATCCAACAAATACTTGTCAAGTTCCCACAATGGGCCCCATGCCACAGGGTTAAGTTTAGAACAGGACAAACAGTTCTTGCTCTTACGTAGTACACGAATATAGTTATAAGTAGAAGAGTCCAGAACATGTCAAACATCTTGTCTGGAGAACTTCCTTGAGGAAGAAGCATTTAAGCTGAAGACTGAGGTTTGTGTAGGATATAGGCAGGCAAAGAGGCAAGAATCAAAACATAGGCACAGTGGTTGTAATATAGAGAGAGGGGAGATATGATCCAGAGGGAGTTGGTAGGAGAGCATGCAAATACTGGGGGCCATGTTTTGCTTTTTGTGCTTTATTGTAAAGGCTTGGGGAAGCCATTAGGGGGTTATAAATAGGAGACATGACTGTACTTTGATACAATGATAATGGATCGTAATAAAAGACCCAATGGAAGAATACTGAATTAATTCGGGGTGAAAGAGACATAACCTATTGATGATGGTGACTATAGAAATGGAAATAGCAGGTGGATCTGGGAAATTTTTAGTAGGTAGAATATTCAGGACTAGGTGCTATGCAAGAGATGGGTATGAGGCAGCAGAAGATGCCTAGGACAACTTCCATTAGTCTGCCTTGGTTCTGAATGGGTAGCATTTGCTGAAAGGAAATCTGGATGAGGACCAGATTTTTGGGATGGTTGGGGTGATGGAGGAAGGAATCACATTAAATTACAGATGTTTTCCAGTTCCCTCAGACTTCATATGCCCAGTGGGGGGGATGAATAGGTAGTTAGAAAGGTGTGTCTGGAATTCAGAAGAGAGGTCAGGGTTGGGAATTTGCAGTGAAGATTCATCAGTTACAAATGATTTTAAAATTCCTAACAGTGATTGCTATGTTTGTGAATTGAATATAAAGTTAGAAGACAACAGATCAAGGATTAATATGTACCATATCAAGGATATAAGTCAGCAAAGAAAAAAACAGAGAAGTAGAAACAACAAAAAACAACAACAAAAAAATCCCTCCTAAGTGTGTGGGGTCACCAAAGCCAAGGGAACTGTTGCCTTCTACTTTACCTAATTATGAGGATGTATTGAGTTTTAAGGCTAATATATTATTTACTTTTGTTTTATCTGTAAAATAATTTATATACATCTATGTCTCTAACTCAAGGTAATTTGTACTGTTCTTTTATATTGGTTGAATTAAGATCATGACTTGTGAAGTCATGGTTAGAGGACTAATTATCACAAGCTTGGTGAGTACAATCAATCTCCATTATGATAAATGGAGCTTACAACTTTAAGTGAGCAAATATAGTTTCCTACATCAAACATTCTATCATGTAGATCTCTATAAACAAATAGGAATTGTTCCAAGTCGGCAGTCCTTACAACTGTTAAAATAATTCTTTCACTAGGAGAGGAAATCTCTTTGCCTTTCTTAGTAAATAGAATTGAGTGAACATTCAACTTTTATTATGATAATGCAGAATAAGCAAAGATTTAACCTATGCATTATGGTAACTACCAAGCAAATATTTGCTAACTTTTCTCTACCTTGTCCCTCACCTGTTCACAAGCTGTCAGATGGAGTGCCTGTCTTTCGATATACATGTGTCAACAATCTGTACACTTTTCAAGGATCTTCATTAAACAGCTACTTCAGCCTTGTAGCCTCTGCTCCCAGTGTATTTTCTAGTAAGGCACGGGTAAGGCATATGGGGCTTACAAATTTCTTTTCCCATTCCCCCAAATAAGAATGAGAATACAGAGTTCAGTCTTTCGCTGGCGGTCGTCACAATTGTGTTTAACCTCAAAAGTGGGGAACAAAAATGTGTACCTACATATTTGATGCCTTTTTCCAACCAGAGTGTGATCCTTGTGGCGCCTGTCAGGGTCTTTCTCCCTATGGGTAGTACTGAAGGAGGAGGAGGGTGGAAAATGTCCCCGAGGCTTAATTTATTCCCAGGCTACACACTGAAGTCCCTCTGTTAGTATTAGTCAATATCACCTGTATTATGGGCAGACTTATATCCAAATCATCCATTAGATTACAGAATTCTTAAGAGCAAGGGTCCAATTTTATTCATCTTTTTTTCAGCATTTGCTATTTCTTTTTTTTTTTTTTTTTTTGTGGGTACCGGGGGGTCGACCTCAGGACCTCGCGCGCCAGCAGGCGTCCGTGCCACTGAGCGATATCACCGGCCCCTTTCTCGTATGTGGGTTCCGGGAGTCGAACTCGGGCCCTCGTGCTTGCCAGGCAGGCGCTTAAGCTGCTGAGCCATCTCACCGGCCCCAGCATTTGCTATTTCTTCAACTGAGTGCAGACTACATGACAGGAAGTGTGTTAGGTGATCCTTTGATAGAGACAAGGATCCCTTCCCTCCAGGAGCTGATGGTTAGAGGGAGATAATCAGACACTTTCTAGTCAGGGGGAAAAGCTTGTGACAGAGATATACTCAGGTGATCGAATTTGAGAGAGAAACCTGTTTCAACCTGAGGAAGGTAGGGGAAGTCACAGAACTTCTGGAAATGGTCATGCTTCACATAATGTCAGAGGGGGAAGAGGTTTGGCAAGAGGAAGAACATTATAAATAGGCCAGTGTGAGAGAAGGCAAGGAGGTGAGAAGGGCCTAGGGTCATGGATGTGATACAAGAAACTTGGTGGCGTAGAAACCAAAATTTGAAGCAAGGAGTAGGGAGACAAGGCTGCAGTGACTTGTAGGGGCCAAGCAAGGAGGTCGTGCACATAACACATACTTAGAACTCAACTACTGCTCCTGGTGTTCACTGGGTGTAATGCTATTTGCCATCTTGGTGCTTTTAGATTCCAACTCTGCATGTGAGGTCAGGATTGTGAGGTGGTTTAGAGACGAACTGGAGACCAACATAGGTTAAGCAAGTGGCAAAACTTATTAAAAGAAGCAAGGTTGTTGGTAGTTTTCTGCCTAATTTTGAGAAGAGAAAGTTCTGCCCAATGTCGGGATTGTCTATTGATTATACCTTTATGATGTTAAGAGGCTGGATTTCAATGTTTCGGTGACCCTGAGGATGGAGAAAAAGGGACACTTTGCCTATGAGTCCATCATTGTCAATCAAATTCACCAATTTTTCTAATTAGAGTGTTCACTGGAGCAAACAGAGGTCTCTGAGTAAAGAGAATTTGGCTTTCACTGTGATTTGCACTGAGTTGTGGACATAGCCTGGTTCCTCTTGGAACTTCAGGTTTCTCATGAACAAGTAGGATTAGAACGAGATTTTCACCTAATTCTTAGCTGATGGGGAAGACAATAAATACTGTATGAGGGCACATAGGAGAGTGTATATCAAGGACGAGTTCCACGCGAAGGCAAGACATTGTTGTTGCTCTTGCTATTCTGGAAAAGGTGAAAACATGGGATTTTAAGTTGGAAGTGTCAGAAGCAGTCTGTGGGTCATCAATGATTTATTTAGCTAACAAAGTTTTGTATGTTATGTGTGTTTTGAACACTTTTAAATAGTATTAAAAGCCAGAGACTTCATGTAAAATTTAAATTCCTGGGAAAATTCTGAAGCTCTGGAATGCTTCATTTGAGAGTTCCTTGTGGCAGTGATAGGAAGAACTTAAGAAGTTTTTTCTTCCCTTCTGTACTTCACCTGCTTGTTGCAGTTGCTTGCCTGTCCCTGTAGGCATTTGGCGAGAGACTCCCTAGCTAATAAAGGATAAAGGAGCATAGAGGTTTTCAAAAGGCTTCCTTGGGCCGGTGAGATGGCTCAGCGGCTTAAGCGCCTGCCCGGCAAGCGCGAGGGCCCAAGTTCGACTCCCGGATCCCACATACGAAAAAGGGGCCGGTGATATCGCTCAGCGGCACGGGCGCCTGCTGGCACGCGAGGTCCTGAGGTCGACCCCCCGGTACCCACACACAAAAAAAAAGGCTTCCTTGTCACACAACACAATTTATAAGTCAGGAAGGTATGAATTGTTACATCCATTTTGTAGATGTTGCAATGGAGGCCATGCCAGGGTTGAGACCAGGGTCCACGTTCCTTTTTTCCTATTCATTGTTCTTTTTGTCCTAGTATCCTATCTCTGGCCAAACAGCCTCCAGGAACCTATCAAGAGTCAAATCATGACTCTTAGGTTATGAAAATTGCTTATCACACGGAGACCAGTACTGGAGAGGAACTAGCCCCAGTGCTCAAACCTTGGGAGAAGAGCCACGACTGGTGTGAGGAGGCATACGAGGTAGAAGGTGGGGTCTGACAGCTGGTTTTCCATCACCCAGTAGGGGTTGGTGGGACTGTTGCAGGTGACACAGATGGCGCTGTACAGTAGGGACACCACAAAATACATCAGGAAGCTGCCGAGGAGGACAAGCCCATGGATGAAGGTCTGTGCGGGGAAAGAAGAAAACACAGTTGAAGGTATTGGTTAGATTAGGGGGCAGTGCAATTGCACTACTTGGCTAACTTTATTTTAAGCATTTTTGAAATGTAACACACACACACAATTTAAAAGGTGAATGGTTAAATGGATCATTATGAAGCAAACGTCTGTGTCGCTATAGCCTAGAACTGGAATGTGCATGCCCCAGGAGCCCCCAAATTTTTGATCTGTCTCCTGACTTTGGTAATCATTTCCATGCCGTCCTTAGCTTTACTATGTATCTAGGTTTCCCTATGTAACCTGTTTTAAAATGTTGGGTGAGTAGAGTGTTGTGTAATTTTTGCTTTTTTGTCTCAATTTTATATTTGTGCGATGAATCCACTTTTTCCACATATGGTAGTAGTGAATTCATTTTCAAAGCAGCAGAGTGTTCTGTTCTCTAATCTTATTTTGTCCTGTCTGGGTTGTGCTGCTCCTCTTCATTCCGTCTTCTTTTAAACATACTATTTTGTATAATTTTTCTACTTTACTAATTTAGAAGTTATACATCCCGGTTTAATTTCAGTGATAATTCAGTAAGTATCAATCTTAACTTACTATAGTTTAGCGTATATAACTTATTCCATCCTTTTGAATTACTCAAGCACTTTAGATCATTTTAGTCCTTTTTCCGTCCTTCCTGACTTATATGTTATTGCTACTATTTTATGTTTTAGATTTTTTTTTTTTAAGACAGGGTATCACTGTAGTTCAGGCTGGCCTTGAACTTGCGGCGATGCTCCTGTCTCAGTCACCTGAGTGCTGTGATTACAGGTGTGCGGCACCACGCCGGGCCTGTGCCTGTCTATTTTTACACAAGTCATTGTCATTGTGGGTTTTTTTTTTTTTTTTTTTTGTGAGACAGGGTCTCACTAGGCAGTTAGAGACTGGAACTTTAGGCAGTCTTCCTGCCTCAGCCTCCCGAGTGCTGGAATTACAGGCCTGTGCCGCCTTGCTCGGCTGTCATTGTCATTATCGTCTAATGTGCTCAGTATTCACTAAGATTGACTAACATCTTTCCATATTACCCCCTCCCACACCTTCTTTCTTCTTGCATCTCGTGCTGGGTACTTTCTTTTTGCTTTACGTACCTCCTTTAGAATGTACTTGTGTGAGATTCTGCTGGTGATATACTCCCTGATGCTTTATTTAATTTTCCTGCTTCTAAGATATTTTGATAAATATAAAATTCTTGTTTGGGAGCGTCTTCCTTCGTGATAATTAAGATGGTATTCCTGTGTCTTCTGGCTTCCACTGTTGTTGTTGTTTAAATTAATTTTATTGGTACATTTTAATTACACATAATAATATTCATCAGAGGGAATTTGTACCTGGACATGATATGATTCTTTTTTCCCCAATTCCTCACCTCCCTTCAATCACTCTTCCTCTCCTTATTCACAAAAGCTTTGTTTCCATTTTTTTCTTTTTTTTCTCACTTTTTTCTTTGCCCTTCTTTTTCCCCTACCCCTCCCTAGTTCCCCCTCCCATTTGAACATTTTCTTCCTATTTCACAATATCTTATATATTTTGGTCCTTATTTACACTTTTGTTTTCTCACACCAGAGAAACAATGCAGTATTTACATATGTGTGTCCAATTTATTTCACTTAAGAGTATGGTCTCAAGGTGCATCCATTTAGCTAGAAATGTCTCAAGCTTATCTTTCTTTATGGCAGAGTAGTACTCCATTGTATGAGAAAAAACACATCTTCTTTATCCACTCATCAGTTGCTGGGCATTTGGGCTGTTTTAAGATTTAGCTATTACAAACTGTGCCACTATAAGCATAGGTATGCGTATATTGCTGTGGTCTGATGCTTCTAATTCTTTTGGGAAGATACCAAGAAGGGGAATATCTGGGTCGAATGGAACCTCTAGTTTTAGTTTTTTGAGGAATCTCCACACCGATTTCCCACAGTGTTTGCACCAGTCTACACTCCCACCAACAGTGGAGAAGGGTTCCCTTTTTTCTCCACAGCCCCGCCAGCATTTGTTATTGGTTGATTTCTTGATAATACTCATTCTTTCTGGGATGAGATGGACTCTGTTATTTTAATTTGCATCTCTTGAGTGACCAGTAATGTTGAACATTTTTTCATATATTGCTGTTTCTACTTCTTCATCAGAGAAGTGTCTATTCATTTCAGATGCCCATTTTTAGATTGGGTCTTTAAATTTGGTGGTCTGATTTTTTGAGTTCTTTATAGTTCTAGATATTAGTCCTTTGCCTGAAGAAGAGCTGGCAAAAATATTTTCCCACTCCGTGGGTTGTCTCTTCACTCTTTTGGTGGTTTCTCTCACTGTGCAAAAGCTTTTTAATTTAATATGATCCCAGTTGTTGATTCTTTGTGATATTTCCTGTACAATCAGGGTTTTCTTCATAAAGTCTTTGCCTACACCAATGTATTTAAGAGTTCTACCTATTCTATCTTCCAGAAGATTTAGTGTTTCTGTTTTAATATTTAGATCTTTGATACATTTCAATTTTAGTTTAGTGCATGGTGATAGACATGGGTCTAGTTTTAGTCTTTGGCATGTGGAAAGCCAGTTTTTCCAGCACCATTTATTAAAGAGGCTATCTTTCTTCCAGTGAAGGTGTTTGGACCCTGTGTCAAAGATAAGGTAGCCGAGTGTGCTTGGAGTTGTATCTGCATCTTATAACCTGTTTCACTGATCCTCGAGTCTGTTTTATTTTTGGCCAGTATCAAGCTGTTTTTTTTTTTTTAATCACAGTAGCTTTGTAGTATAACTTTAAGTCAGGGATTCTTATGCCCCTTGCCTTACCTTTATTCCCAGAATTGCTTTTGCTATTCTATGCCTCTTCTAGTTTCAAATGAATTTTAGGATTGTTTTCTTTAATTCTGGGAGGTATGCTATTGTTATTTTAATCGGGATTGCATTAAATTATTATTTTGGGAGCATGGCCATTTGAATTATATTGGTTCTTCTTACCCAAGAACAAGGGATACGTCTCTATTTTCTGATATCCTCTTTGATCTCCTTTTTCAGAGTACAGTAGGTTTTTTTTTTTTTTTTTCTTCTTCTTTATGTGGGTACGGGAACTGAACTCAGGACCTCGCGCTTGCCAGGCAGGCAGGCGCTTATGCTGCTGAGCTATATCACCGGCCCCAAGGAAATACTTTTCTTTTGGCACCAGGAATTGAACTCACAACCTTGTGCTTGCCAGGCAGGCGCTGTACTGCTGAGCTATATCCCCAGCCCTACAGTAGGTTTCAATGTAGAAGTCTTTTACTTCCTTCATTAGATTGATTCCTAAGTATTTCATTTTTCTTGATGCTATTGTTTCCCTAATTTCTCTTTCAGGGAATTTGTTATTCGTGTACAGGAAGGCTATTGATTTTTGAGTCTTGACGTTGTATCCAGCTATGCTGCTGAATTTGGTTATTAAATGTAGAAGTATTTTGGTGGAGTTTTTGGAGTTTCCTATGTAGAGTATCATGTCATCTGCAAACAATGAGAATTTAACTTCTTCCTTTCCTATCCTTATGCCTTTTCTTTCATCTAATCACTCTGGCTAATGTTTCCAGATCTATACCAAACAGGAGTGGTAATAGTGGGCATCTTTGTCTTGTTCCTGATTTTAGAGTGAAAGCTTTCAGTTTTTTACCATTTAGTATGAGGTTGGTTGTTGGTTTGTCATGATGGCTTTTATCACATTGAGATAAAGACCTTTTTTTTCAATTTTCTGTAGGTTTTTTTAAATCGTGAATGCATTTTGGACTTTTTCAAATGCATTTTCTGTGTCTATTGAAATGATCATGTGGTTCTGTTAATATGGCATATTACATTTATTGATTTGCATATGTTGAATCATCCCAGCATCTCTGGGATGAATCCTACTCGGTCACAGTGTATAATCTTCTGGATGATTTGCTGCATTCTGTTTGCCAGTATCTTATTGAGGATTTTTGTGTCTAGGTACATTAGGGAGATTAGCCTGTAACTCTCTTTTTTGGTTGTCTCCTTCTCTGGTTTTGGTATCAGATTCATGCTTCATTTGAGGAATGAGTTTGGAAGTATTGCTTCCCTTTCAGCTTCATTAAAGAGTTTGAGGAGTAGTGGCATTAGACCTCCTCTAAAGTTCTTATAGATTCAGCAGTGAATCCGTGAGGACTTTTCTTTGTTGGTAGGTTTTTAATTACATCTTCAATTTCATTGACTGATATTGGGTTATTTAGAATCTTTATATCTTCTTGATTTAGCTTTGGTATTTCATATGTACCTAAGAATCCATTCATTTCTTCTGTGTTTTCCATTTATTAGAATACAAGTTCTTGAAGTAGATGTTAATGATCTGGATTTCTGCAGAATTCATTTTGATTTCACCCTTTTCATTCCTCACTGCAAAGATTTGAGTCTTTTCTTTCTTCTTTTGATAAGGTTGGCTAAGGGTTTGACAATTTTATTTAATCTTTCAAAGAACCAACTCTTCAATTTATTGATTTTTTTTATTGTTTTCTTAGTCTTCATTGCATTAATTTGCTCTAATCTTTAGAATTTCCTCCCTCATGTGAGCTTTGTGCTTGACTTGCTGTTCTTTTTCTAGAACCTCAAGGCTCAATATTAGATTATTTATTCAAGCGCATTCTGTTTTTCTGATGTGGGAATTTGTCACTATAAATTTCTGTCATAGGACTGCTATGATTGTGTTCCATAAGTTCCGGTATGTTGGCATTATTGTTTAATTGTAGAAACTGTCTAATTTCTTCTGTGACCCATTGGTTGTTCAGGAGGGTGTCATTTAATTTCCATCTGTTTATGAAGTTTTTGTGGTTTCTTTT
Organism: Erethizon dorsatum; assembly: GCA_028451465.1. NCBI lineage: Eukaryota > Metazoa > Chordata > Mammalia > Rodentia > Erethizontidae > Erethizon > Erethizon dorsatum. The sequence goes on from CM051836.1 coordinate 14,996,959, forward strand.
GCCATTGCTTTCCAATTTCATTGCACTATGGTCTGATAATATGTGGGATAATTTTAATTCCTGTGCATTCACTTAAGCATGTTCTATAAACTAGTATGTGGTCTGTTTTGGAGGCCATCCCATGTAAAGTGGAGAAGAATGTGTATTCTGATATTGTGGAGTGGAGCACTCTGTAGACATATACTAAATCTATTTGTTGAAAAATTTGGTTCAGTTCTGATATTTCATTGTTGATTTTTTGTATAGTTTATCTGTCTCTTTGTGACAGTGGGGTATTGAGGTCCCCTATTCAGATTGTCTTAGTGCTTGATTTTTCATGTCCATTAATGTTTGCTTTGTATAGTGTGCACTGCTATTTGGTGCATATATATGATTATTATCTCTTCATGTTGGATTGTCCCATTATCAAGGATATAGTGACCTTCTTTGTCTATCTTGATCAGTCTTGGCTTGAAATCCAATTTCTCTACAAATACAGTAGCTACCCCTGCTTTTTCCTGTGTTCCTGTCGCATGGAGTATTCTTTTCCATTCTTTAACTTTCAGTCTATGAGTTTCTTTTTGAATTAAATGTGTTTCTTGTTTGGGGCATATTATTGGATCCTTTTTCTTTTTTTTTTTTTTTCTTTTCTTTTTTTTTTTTTTTTTTTTTTTGTGGATACCGGGGGTCAACCGCAGAACCTTGCACACCAGCAGGCGCCCATGCCACTGAGCGATATCACTGGCCCCTTTTTCGTATGTGGGTTCCAGGAGTCGAACTCAGGACCTCGCGCTTGCCAGGCAGGCAAGCTGCTGAGCCATCTCACCAGCCCTGGATCCTGTTTCTTGATTCATTTTGCAAATCTGTTTCTTTTGATTGGTGAATTGAGACTATTAACATTGATGGTCTTAACTGATACGTATTGACTTGTTGTTGTCACGTTATTTTTCTGTTGTTAGTTCCCTTTCTTTCTCTTCTGTTTAATTACTTGCCTTGCCAGGTGGATTCACTCTGTCAGGGTTCATGGAGTTGTAGTCTTTATATCTTTCTAGAATGTTCTATAGAACATTTTGGAGTGCTAGATGGAGCCAACCCATAGCTGCTCTAAGTTCTGACTTCTTTTGGCCCCTGTCCAAAATGGCTATTAGCCAATTGCCCACTCCTGGGAGATGAATGAACCTGAATAACTCACTAGCCACTTCAGTCCACAGCATCCACTGCTCCATTCCACTGGTGTGTTTCTCTGTGGAGGCCTCTGGGGTCACCAGTAGTCACTGTGAATCTGCAGGTTCGAACTGGCCCTCCCACACCATGAGCCGGGGCTCAGGGAAAAAGCTCTGCTTCCACTTCCCTCTTCTGTGTTGTGTTCCCTCTCTTCCCTCTCCCCATGCACGTTAATTCTTGCTTCAGATCCTTGCTGGGTCCCAGGGATCCACTTCCCTCCTCCTTCTCTTCCTCATGTTGCTATATTCCAACATCTGGATTCTGGATATCAAAGAGGCTGTTTCTCTGCTTCTCACCATTCTGCCATTTTACCAGAAGCCCTGGCTTCCATTGTAATGATTGGGAAATTAGCAATCTCTTTATCTGTTGTTCCTTAGGTGGAAATTTTCATTTCCTAAAAATCTATCTAATTTTATGGGGTTTTTTTTGTGTGTTTGGTGTTCATTGTAGTATGCTAAGTATGTATTTGTTTTTTATTTATCTTGCTTAGGTTTTTTTTTTTTTCTTGATCAATTTGCATCTGTGGATCAATGTCTTTCAATCATTTCTGCAAAATTCTCAAGTTATCTTTTCAAATATTACCTGTGTTTTATCTACCCTATAATTTCCTTCTGAGATTCTTATCAAGTATATGTTGATTTTTCACCTACTACTTTATCTTCTATATTTCTTAATAACTCTACTATAATTTTTATTATTTTTCTTCTTTTGTATTTTGGATAATTTCTTTCAACTAATTGTCTCCTTAACTATATTCAATCTGCCTTTAAACCAGCCATTAAATTATTGTAATTTTTAATATTGAATGTTCTATTTGGTCTCTTTTAAAATTTACTAGATCATTTTGTATAGTTTACCAATCTCTGGTGACATTTTAAAGCTTATTGCTTATTTCTTTAGACATACTGACCATAGATTTTGTATAAAAGTATCTGATATATTTGTTTCTTTGATTCTCACTTACAGGTTCTTGTTTCCTTGTAAGGTTGGTCATTTCTGAATGTGTGATGTTATTTCTAAAGAGTTAGTAGGGACCATTTCAGGTGTAGTGTGTAGGTACTGTCCTGCAGCAAGGATTGTGTATATGTATTGCAATGTCCTTGGATCAGTGGCTCAGCCCAGTCTTGACTCCCTTGCAACTGAATTTATAGGCTGAAGTTTGGCTCACCCAGATGGTGTGAACCTGGGCTGGATATCTATGTGAGCCCAGCCCATGGTCACAACCTTCAAGGATAGTTCTTTTTTTTTTTTTTTTTGTGGGTACCGGGGGGTCGACCTCAGGACCTCACGCGCCAACAGGCACCCGTGCCGCTGAGCGATATCACCAGCCCCTTTTTCGTATGTGGGATCCGGGAGTCGAACTCGGGCCCTCGTGCTTGCAAGGCAGGCGCTTACACCGCTGAGCCATCTCACTGGCCCCGAGGATAGTTCTTTATGCTGATTGTCTTTGTTCTGTTCAGCATAGGAGGAATAATCCTTGTAGAACCTGCTGAGGAGAGGGGTATAGACGGGTGTATCTTTAGTGTGCCCTTGTCCTTACTCTGTGGCCTTTGATATTGCAATATACCGTGGCCTGTTGTTAGACTCATACTATGGGAACTTGTGTTTTAATTTCTGAGCCTTTTACTCAAGTCTGTCAAAACAAAATTCATTTGGGCAGGGTCATAAATATCGTCCAGGAAACAGGCATTGGCTCAACTTGGTTTTCTAGAATCCCTCTTTCCTCGAGGTTTTGATCTTTACTATGATGTCAACTGTCAGCCTTTCACACTTTGTACAGAGTTTAAAAAAATGTTATTCGGTATCTTTGTTTTTAGTGAAAGAGATAATCCAAATAAGTCATGCTTCGAAGGAGTTAGCTAAGTTTCTCTTTTCTTTTTAAAATTATTTAATTGAAATAAAATTCTATTTGTCATGTGCAACATATTTTGAAACATCTGTGCATTGTGGAATGAGTAAGTCAAGCTAATTAACATATGTATCACCTCATAAACTTATATTTTTCTTCGTGGTGAGAAGACTTAAAATCTTTTATCAATTTAAGACTATAATACATTTGTAGTTATTGACTATAGTTATCATGTTGAACAGTAGTTTTTTGAACTTATTTTCCTCTCTAACAAATTACTTAGCTAACCTTTACAGTTGCTTTGGTAAGGACTGTGAAAACAGACTCAACTCTTAAAATCCTATTTTATTTCTATCCGGGGAAGAAATAGACTAACTACTGATTCAAGTACTTTGAAAAAGGATACATATTTTTCATTTCAGTAGATGACTCCTTTCTAGAGAGTGCCAGAAATCAGAAGTAACTATTGGGGCACTTGGTCTAGGACTGCATTGTGTGGATTAGCAATGCTAATAGCATTTCCATCTTTTAAAGCAGATGGGGGCAGTAGTTTGACAAAGAGAGGGCACAGAATCTTCAGGTTTACCATCAATTTAATACACAGTGGAGGCCTCACTACACTGTGCGGGGAGTTTTGAAAAGTTAAAAAAAAATCTACTGGTTAACAGGATCAGAGAGAGCAGAGTTTCTTTTGGCAATATCTTTGATTTAAAAAACTGTTGGGCCAGTGAGATGGCTCAGTGGTGTAAGTGCCTGCCTGGCAAGCGCGAGGGCCCGAGTTCGACTCCCGGAACCCACATACGAAAAAAGGGGCTGGTGAGATGGCTCAGTGGTGTAAGTGACTGCCTGGCAAGCGCGAGGGCCCGAGTTTGACTCCCAGAACCCAGATAGATAAAAAGGGCCGGTGATATTGCTCAGCGGCACGGGCGCCTGCTGGCGCCCTGAGGTCCTGAGGTCGACCCCCGGTACCCACAAAAAACAAACAAACAAACAAAACAAAACTGTAATTAAATTACTGCAAAATTATTTCAAGCATCTAGATAATGATTAAGTCTTATAGCTACAAGGAAATGGGAGTGGTGGTACATTCCTGTAATCCCAGCTACTCGGCAGTCTAATGCATGAACGCCTCAAGTTTGAGGCCAGCCTGGGCAACTTACCAAGACTTTGTCTCAAAGAAAAAGTACCCATATCTCTTTGTAAATAATCTCTCTTTAATCTTGAATTATAATTTTAGTATGTATCATTTTATACATATGTGTTTGTATGTTTGTATATTCATGTTATGGGTGCTTTTTGGCTTTATCATTTGTATCCTATGTACTGAATATCTGTGTTCTCTCCCAAATTCTTATGTTGAAACCCTAATCCCCAATGTGATAGTATTTGGAGATGGGGCCTTTGGGAAGATAATTACGTCACAGGGGTGGAACCCTCATGAATGGGATTCCTATCCTTGTAAGAAGAGGTGTGAGAGAAATTCTCTCTCTTTCTCTCTCTTCTTCTCTCCCCCCATTTTCTCCCTCGCTATATTTACTTTTTCAGGTATGAAAATATAGCTAAAAGGCAGGTGCCTACAAGCCAGGCAAAAGGCTTTCTCCACACAATGACCACACCGACACAATGATCTTGGACTTCTAGCCTCCAAAACTGCAAGAAATAACTTTTTGTCCTTTAAGCCACCCAGTCTATAGTATTTGTTATGCCAGCTTGAGAGACTAAGACACTTCTGTGATTTTTTTTTCCCCTTGGCATTATACTTTGGAATTTTATCTATGTTGCTATAGTTCCAGTTTATTCATTTTAACCATTAATTCTCCTTGACTTACAACAGGGTAATGTCTTGATAAACCCATTATAAGGTGAAAATGCATTGTAATATCCTTAATCTATTGAACATCATAGCTTAGTGATACTGTTCACTATAGCTCACGGGTTGTCTACTGCTCTTGAGACTATGTGGATGACTGGGAGCTGCTGCCACTGCCCAGCACCACACTGAGGGGATACCCCCCCCTTTTTTTTTTGGTGGGTACCGGGGGTCGACCTCAGGACCTCGCGCACCAGCAGGCGCCTGTGCCACTGAGTGATATCACCGGTCCTTTATTCGTATGCGGGTTCTGGGAGTCGAACTCAGGACCTCGTGCTTGCCAGGCAGGCGCTTATGCCGCTGAGCTATCTCACCGGCCCATTACCCCCTTATTGACAAAGGAAAAGATCAAAATTCAAAATTTGATGTATGGTTTTTACTGACTATATATTGCTTTTGTATCACTGTAAAGTTGAAAACAACTGTAAGTTGAAACATTCTAAGCAAGGACTCTGTGTTCTAGGAAGGACTCTGTATGCCACAGTTTTCCTCTTGATGAATATTTTGCTGAGCATTTAGGCTTTTTTTTGTTTTGTTTTGTTATGTGGGTACCAGGAGTCAACCTCAGGACCTCGCGCTTGCCAGGCAGGCGCTTATGCTGCTGAGCTATCTCACTGGCCCTAGGCTTCTTTTTTATTTGCTATTTATGAACAATACTATAGCAAATACTTTTGTATGCATCTCCTTATATATGGGTGTAAGGGTATGTCCAGGGTGCATACTTAGAAAAATTGTGTCATAGAGAATGAGTACTTTGAACTCTCCCAGCTATTTTCAAATCACTCTCTAGAGAGATGTACAAATTTATATTCTGCTGACAGGAGATGGAAGTTTCTTAGCTATGCTTACCACTAAGCTGATGTGCCACCATTTCACTTAGAATTTTTTACAGAGGTGTTCACTGGTGAAATTGTTTCAGAATTTTTTCCTTGAACCGTCTGTGTCCATTTTGGTATCTGTTATTCTCACCATGAGAAGCAAATTGTTATAGTTTCAATGTACATGTCCCTCCAAAATTCGTAAGTGGGAAAGTATGGAAAGGTAGAATGTTTTTGGAAGTGGTTAATTCCTGAGGGCTCTGCTCTTATGCATGGGTTAGTGTTTTTATAAAACAGGTTGGAGGCAGTGCCTCCGTGCCTTTTGCCCTTCTGCCATGTAATGACACATCACTTGTCCCTTTCATCTTTTTGTCATGCGATGACACAGTGGTCATCCCTTTTACCTTCCCTCTTCTCTAGAGGATGCAGCAAAAGGTGCCACATCGGATGCACAGAGCAGCCCTTACCAGACACCGGAGCTGCAGTACCTTGATCTAGGGTTTCCCAATCCATTACTTGCCAGTGGCTTTTGCTTGACTGTCAGTCACTTTTATTTCTTTTTAAGTAACTTTGTCTCTGGTAGACTTTACGATCATCTCCGGTCTCTTAATTGTACAGTTTCACTATAGTACACCCAGATGATATAACCAGATTTATATTGATTAATGTTCTTAAAGATTACTGCTTCAAGTATTGATTCTTTATCATTTTCTCCTTTTACTTTTGTGAGAAATACATTTCTATTCTTTATAAATTATCTACTCTGACATATTTTGTTATAGCATCATAAACAGACTAAAAAATTATCTTTTTCTATCCATGAAGATAGATGGTTCTAAAGTGGACATTATTTGTCTAAGTTTGGTTAAACTTACCTCTGTAATCCTTCCGCTTCTGATGTTTTTGGGGAATTTGATTTTCCTTATTCATATTTGTTGAGTGATCTTAACTTTGTTTTGGTAAATTTTACATTTAAGGAAACTTAAAAGTATGAATTAAAAAGCCGATGATACCTATAATTGTTGTCTTTTCTATCCCCAATAGTGTTTTGTGTCCTCTCCAAAATCTGTTTTGTGAGAGTTTAATTTTCTTTGGACTTTTGAGGAACTCGTTTTTGGGCTTACTGTTTTTTTTCACCCCTATTATTTCCTTCACTTTTTCTCACTTTGTTTCTTCTATATTTTTTAAGGTTTTATGTAGGAATCTTTTAAGTTCCTTGAGTTCTTAACTCGTTTAATTTTTTTTTTTTTATGTGGGTACCGGCAGTTGACCTCAGGACCTCGCACTTGCCAAGTAGGCGCTTATGCCGCTGAGCGATATCACCGGCCCCCTCACTTTTTTGTTTTTAATAGAAGCTTTAGCTGCTTTCCACAAGTTTGCATATGTCATATTTTTATAGTCATTCAGTAAGAAATGTGTTGTAATTTCCATCATGATTCTTAACCTCATAAACCATCTAGAGGTACATTTTGGAATTTCCAAGTATATTAGTTTTTGTTTGGTTACTTGTTTCTAATTTACATGTCTTTTGTCAAGGAACACTGTCTTCATGATTCTTCTCCTTTCAAATCCTTGTATGATTTGAAATTTGGTATTTTCTTTTATAAATAGTCTATGTATATTTGAAAAAAATGTATATTTGCTATTTGTTTGGAGTAGTGTTTTATATATTAGATCAAATGTGACAATTTATTCAGAGCCTATAAATACTTTCTATTTTGTTGTTTATTTGATCTATGCAAGTCTGATAGAGCTGTAAAGTGATTTCATGCTGAGATTATGAATTTGCCAATCTCTCCTTATGAAAAAATATCTAATGTGATAATTTTTGTCTTTAAAAGTAAAATTTAATCCATTTACATTTATTTTGAGTTTTTTTTTTTTTTTGTGGGTACCGGGGGGTCGACCTCAGGACCTCGTGCGCCAACAGGCACCCGTGCCGCTGAGCGATATCACCGGCCCCTTTTTTCGTATGTGGGTTCCGGGAGTCGAACTCGGGCCCTCGCGCTTGCAAGGCAGGCGCTTATGCCGCTGAGCCATCTCACTGGCCCTTATTTTGAGTCTTGATTTGGATTTATTTGAACACATTTTGTATTTTTTGTTTGTCATTTGCTCTTTTCATCATCCCTACATTCTGTGGAATAGATAGCTTTCTACACTTTTCCCTTGTCATTCCTTTAGTGTTTAACCTTCAGTTTTTAAGATAATAAATTAATGTGAACTTTTAGGGAAAATATGTATACAGTGAGTCCCTGACTTACCAACATTTGAGTTGTGAACTTTCACAGATGTACTGTATAAGATTCACAGGTATTACTGTATAAAACTTACTTTGTTGGATTATGAATGAATCCGATTTACAGACATTCTCCTGGAACAGAGCTCGTTCACAAGTCAGGGACATCCATAAAATGCGTACCTCTGTTTTCCTCCTATGTGTGATGAAGGCTGTCACATGAATTAATTACCCTTTGACTAGTTCCTCCTGCTTATCATGTTATTTCTTGGAGTTCTAGCTTTCTTAAAATTTTTCTTTCTCAGATATATTCATTCTTTTAATGGGGGGGGTGTATGGGTGATAAACCTCAGAGTTCATAAAAAATTTTATTTTGCCCTACTTTTTTATTGACCTGTATTAATTGCTCATATTAATGGGACTCAGTGTTATATTTCCACACATGCACAAGTCTTTGAAGATAATTAAACCATTGTTTTCTAGTGACTTTTGTTTGGCTGTCAAAGTTACTGCTATTTCTTTTAAGGAACTCAGTCTCTGGTACACTTTAAGATCAGCTCTGGGTCTCTTAATTATAGTTTCCCTATAATACACCCAGGTGGTACAGGCAGATTTATTTTTATTGTCAAAGATTACTGCTTCAAATATTGCTTCTTTATCATTTTTCCCTTTTACTTCTTCTGCATCTCCTATTATGGGGATGATGGAGCTATTCATTCCAGCCACCATTTCTCTTAATTACTTTTTCACGATTGTGTGGCATTCTGGATGAGTTCCCAATACTGCTTTCCAATTTGGTAGTTTACTTTTTGCCAATGTCTGATCTAGAGGGTGTCCTGCAAATTAACTCTCAATTTCAGTGACCATTTTTCATTCTCAAGAGCTCTAAAGGCCTCTTAGTTTGGCTTAGTTCCTACTAACAAAGTCATGTCTTTGACTCTTATATTCCTTGCTCATAGCTTCTGATAAAGCTGTAACTCCAAAGAGCTTGTCACTGTCATCTTTTCTTTAGCCTGCTTTTTTGAGAGGGGAAGCTGGATCCAACAGTAAATGGGGCTCCAATCTAGTCTACCCCACAAACCAAATACCCCACTTGCATAATCTCCATCTGGTCCTGTCTCCCGGAAACCTGTGGTTTCAGCCTGCTCAGCACTTTACTATGCTGCTGTGGTTTTATTGCTCTGTTCTGTCACTGGCTTGCTTCAGAGCACAAGGGGTTTTCAAAATGGGAACTTGGATCCACAGGTTCCCTTCGGTGGCTTTTATCAGCTACTGCCCAGCTGGTCAAAGTTCGGTTTTGCTTATGATGATGGTGAGATAAGTTCCATTACATAATAGAGGAACTTTTTGAGCCTGCTTGGGGGCAGTTTTCCAAGTTTTTGATACATATGCCTTCAGAGGGAGCCATTTCAATGTGGTTGGGAACAAATCTTTCTGTACTGATTTCCATACACCACTTCAATCTTGTCTCTTCACACTGTTAGTGAAGTGGTTACATGCTCAAGAGCCAGACTGCCAGCATTCAAAATCTGCTTTCCTCATGAATGGCTTAGGGCCAATTTCTTAATCTCATTGTATGTGTTTCTAAATCTGTAAAATGGGAGTATAAAAATACCTAACACAAAGGGCTCTGTGAAGTTAAATGAGACTACATTCAAATCATAATTTTAAGTTCTTTGTCTTTATAGTTATCATGAACTAGAAAATTTCGTTGAGAAGGCTGGCATTGCCTTTTCAGATATAAAAATGTGATATTATATATGCTTGAGACGTTGTGATCTGAAGGCAGTTTTTTAATCTTTTACCTTGAAATTAAATGGGAACCATTCCTCCCCATACAACCTCAGGCATGCTCAGTCCAATCTTTTGTCTCTGTAACACTCCTGAACATTGTATCAGTGTTATCAAATTTCAACTAACTGTCTCTTGTTTAATGTGTGTTAGTTTTATCATCCTGGGTGGATAAGCACACTGAGGGCAGGGATTTATCATCTTTACCCAAATCACCCCTTTACATGTAGGACACACCTGGGATCTCAGTATGCATTTCCTCAGTAGATCAAAATACAGAGAAACAACTAAAAATCTTAATGTAGTCAATAGACAGGAGCATACTTTTTAAGCTAAAGGGGATCTGGGACACTTACCCACGTCTTCATTTCCATTGCCTGGTGCAAGAGGATTGTGGTGAGGGAGACGGTGTTGACTGGAGTTCCAAATGTGAAGACGTCAATATCGGAGCCTTTGTAGGTCTGTAGAGGAGGAACAAACACGTATTGTGAGCCGTAAGGCTTTGATACTGTGATTACAAAGTATCAGTGAGGGCAGGTGTCAAGTGAGGGGAAGGAACAAGGAGAAAAGGTGTCCAGCTGCTATACATAGAACACATGAGAAATAAATTGATGGCACTAAATTATTTAGAGGCATGTTTGCCAGAAAAAGCCATCATGAGGATTGTAAAACCCTTGTGGAATGAACGAACAAAGGATTTACGGAGCACCCACCAGGCACTGCACTGAGGCTACTTCAGTGTCCACTTTCAGTGAGTTTGCAGTGTTTTAGGCACAACAGATGTGGTACAATTTAAAGTGGTGAGTTCCACAATAGTGATGAGGACAAGGGACCCTGGGAACACAGAAGACAGATCAGCTGAGCTAAGGGTAAGGGAAGTTAGTCTCTCGAGAACACAGGGAAGTGCAGTCCAGAAAAAAGTCAGAACTGAAGACAAACATGGTAGGTTTGTAGAACTCCATACTCCTGTGTGCTCTCTGTTAAGCATTTGGTAGATGCAAAAGATAAAGCAAGAAACACAGACATAGGCCAATTGGAAACTAGTAAATTCGAGCAAAGCATAAGATGCTTGCCTTCCATACCCCTCTCTTGTTGCTAATTGTAAAATAATATGAGCTCAGAGGCTGGGTGAGCATCATTGTTTACCTGGTGGCAACTGCCCAACAACCTGGCCCCCTGTCCAGGCAGAGCACAGGTATCCTTGCTAAATCCTTACTATTTAAACTGAGAACCAAAACTGAGATGGAGCTGCTATTATTTGCTGTCATGTAATTGCTGTTTAGTTAAGATAATATAGTACCCATTTTTATCAAAACTTGCTGCTTTGAACTTGGAAGCATATATATATGTAATTTGAGGGCTGTAAATTCACACATCTTCAGTAATCAGGCAGGAAGCAGTGAATGAGCAAAATATTCCAGGTGTAAGACAAAGGGCAACAGTGGGGACAATGTCTTGAAAATTAACAACATGTTCCCCATCTAAGCAGGGCTGAGTCAACTCTTGATTCTTGGTATGAGGAAAACATGACCCAGTGAAATAACAGCTCTTGGTTTATCAAAAGCCACCAGAAAGTAACACACTGTGTGGGATGTAGAGTGCAACCACCAGTTTGGAGCCTCTGCTCTGGAGTGTCCAGAAAGACACTGCTAGTCTGCAATTGCATATAACGATGGCTCACACACTGTGATTTCTGTGTCTAGAATGAGACCATGGGACTTACCAGGTAAGGGATAAAGAAACAGACGAGGCTCTGGTAGAATGCATCCATCATGGAAATCCAGAAAGTTGATAGGTTGTAACACTGCCAGGGAAGAACACACCCACAGTTAACACCACCGAAGCAAACTCTGTTCTTTGCAAGCACCTCTCTTGTGTGTGGCCACCAGATGATGATATGTCACTTGCAATGCTTCTTGTAGCCACAAAGGAATGGGGCATGGGCATGGGGGTGACAGATTTCAGTGCTAGTCCCAGCGCTGCCATTTACAGTGTGACCTTGTAACTATTACTAAACTGCTCTGAGAACTGGTTTCTTTTTCCCTAAATGTAGAGAAGTACATTTCCTTGGGGTTGAAGAGGACTAAATACAATTGTGCCTTGTTATCTGGCAAGTGCCGGGTTGTTAATTGTCCATCACTGCTTCTGTGGCTTGTGCTACTACAAACCTGGCACATGTAGAGATTTAAAAGTTTTTAAGTGACATCAGTCACATCCCAGGACCACAGAGACAGCTCGATGGCTGCAGAGGAAAACCTTTTCACTTTTCACTTCCGATTTTCTGCCTTCCTGGGGAAGACGGAAACCCTTACGGTTTATGTTCTAACTACACTGACCTCCTTACATGGTAGATACTCAGGGAGTATGGTATGCAGCCAGCATGCCTGTGGGAGAGGGAAAATTAGAAGAGTCTAATATATGTCTGGGCTGCCCCAGGCCTCCTGCTTGGACTGCTTTGTTGGTTTGTCCTCCTGTCTTTGGTCAGGACTGAGCTCAGTTCTTTGTTGGCTGTCCACAAAATATCAGCAGATCTCAGAAACCACAGGCAGTTTTGTCCTCCTCCGTCCCAGGTGCCAACCTATTGTACTCTCAGGTGTTTCTGAACCCCTTTACCTAGAGCTCCCCTCAAGGCAGCCAGGGTCCCTCTGGTCTTCTCCATCCTATCTCCTTCCCTGTCCTTGGGCTGCTCTGACCGCCTGCAGTGCCTGCCATCTGCTTTCTCCAAATCATAGATGGCTGCCCTGTGGCCTCTCTGGGCTTTCTAAGGAGACACCTGATGTCTTTCCAGGCCTTCTACCTGGCACCCAAGTTCCAGACCATATGTGATCTTGACTTCTAAGTTTTGCCTTCCCCACGGTGAAGTAGAAGCATTCAGTGATGAGCGTATTACTCGGTGACGAGCACACTAACTTTTAGACTCGGCTTCCCAAACTAGGTGCTATGGATTGGAAACGGTTTATGTGTGTCCCTCAAGGGTTCAAGTTCTGGCATCTTGGTCCTCAGTGTGGTGACGTGAAGAAATGATAGTATTTTTATGAGATGGGATCTAGTGGGAGGTGGTTAGGTCATTGAGGCTACTGTCTTGGATGTGATTAATGCTGGTCTCAGAGGGTAATTGAGTTCCCCTGAGAGTGGTTTGTTATAAAAAAGCAGGCCTGCCCCTGCATCTCTCTGGCCTCCTGTCTTATCTTGTGTCTTAGTCACTTTTCTTGCTGCTGAGACAAAATACCTGACACCCAAAATTAAAGGAGGAAAGGTTTATTTGGCTCACAGTTTGTAGAGGTTTCAGTTCATTGTTGGCTGGCTGCAAGGCAGGGTGACATGGCAGAGGGGCATTGCAGAGGAGAAACAGTCCATGGTGTGGCAGGGCAGGCAGCAGGCAGCAAAGCAATAAGCAAGGAACATCAGAGAGCAGCAGCAGCAGCAACAACCGATGGCAGCAGCCCTGTTTCCATCCCTTATATTCCATCCCTTATACTCACACCCAAGGTGCGGCACCCTTAATCCTAGCATTGCACCATTAATCCCAGCATTACACACCCTAGACCCAGCTGCCCCCCAGAAAGCCCCACCTATGACAGCATGAGGGTTTGGGGGTATACCTAGATACAAGCCATAACACTTGCGATCTCTCTTCCTTGCGCATGTTTCTACTGTGGTGCCATTTTGATGGTCTGATGCAATCAAAGGCTGAACAGATGGGGTTGGTCTGGTGCAACACCCTCAGCAGCAAATGAGACAGAGGCCAGGAATTAGGAGAGGAGTTACTCAGAGTCACACAGGAGGTAAGGGGCAGAACAGTGGCCGGAATGCAAGGCTATCAACTTCTGGCCTGGTACTCTTCCTTTGACATTCAGGAAGGTGAGAGGCCAGAGACAAGCTGAGACCACCTCTTACTGCCTGCCTGGGCCCTTTACCTCAGAGTTCTGGCCATTCTTGTATAGCTCGGGCAATGCCAGGAGTGTTTCTGCAGAGATGTCTTTATCGAGGATTCCAAAGATGATGGGAGGCAAAGAGGTGAAGAAGAGGTTGAAGAATATCATCTGCCAGTAGTCGATCATGGTGGAGCCGGAGAAGCCACAGAAGAACTGATACCAGAAGAGCAGGTTGACGTAGCACTGCAGACAGAGACAAGGCTTCATGAGTGAGGGCCCTGTGTGCTGCTGGTCAGCAGCCGCTGCTGAGGCGCTTTGACCTCTCACCTGTATGCTCGGGGCCTCCATCTCCTCATTCTTAACATGCAGGCCTGTTTTTAATCCTTACTGCAGCTGCTCCTGCTATTAATACTTCTATTAATATTCGTGTTCTTCAAGAGCCCAAGGGAACGCCATTAGCGTGTGAAGTAAGGATACTACGGTGGTTAAGAGGACAGTTTTTAAATCCCCAGGTTTGTTACTTCCTAACTGTGTGACTTTGGACAAACTTCTTAACCTTTCTCTACATCATTTTGTCACCTGTCACAGGAACAGTAATGCATAGGCCATGTCACATGAATGGCAGCAGTGTGGTAATATACAGTAAAGGGATGTCACTGGCAGAAGCCAGAACTGTGAGCAGGAAGCCTGTGAGAAGCTGATCTCATGACAAGGTTTACCATTCCACACTCTCCCTTATTATTCAGAAGGGTAAATAAGAAAATCTTCTGCCTACACATCGCTTTATTATTGTTCTTTGAAATTTCTTTCTTACTACCTGGGGATGGGCGTGGTCCCTATTATTTCCACCACATTGTGAAGTGTTTGATGACGTGACCAAGGTCACAGGAGCAGCTGGTCCTGGAGTTAGCCCCACAGAGCTGAGATGTTCTCCTTCTGAGGCACAGGGATGTGAAGGGTCTTCCAAGAAATGAGTCAGCAGCTTCGTGTTCAAACTAGAATTCTCATTTCCTGACTGCTGGGCTGGTGTTATTTTGAAGAGGCTATTATTATCATTATTAATAGTAACATGTTAATACTGTGTTCTAACACCAATTATAATTTTTCTGTATGTGCCATGAGTGATTCACATTATTACGTTTCACTACGTAGTGGATTACTAGTGTACAATGCACATAATTTGTCCTAACAACCTTGTAAGATTACTTTTGCTGATAATAGCATTGTATTTGTTATTATATTAATAGCACATATTGAGAGTAGTAACAGTAATATCAATTGCCAGTCCTAGTCTACAGATGGGGATCTGAAATACGTAGTTGCTCTTCGCCCAAGTTGAGAGCTAAAAAGTGGTACAGTGAGCATCAGAATTTTCAAGCTTCTTTTGCTGTAAATACTCCCAGCCTTTCTCAGTCCTATCTTTGGCTTATACAGTGAGATTCTTCTAGACATCTATGACCTGCAAAATAGCAAATATCCCTAGTCTGGCCCCTTGCAGAAAAAGTGTTCTGAGCCCTGAGGCTTGCTGTGTGGTTCCATCTCCACTCTGTCCCTGCGGCCCACCATGGTTCCCACCACACAGAGGGTACTCAGTAGTTATTTGGGTCACTGGAGTAAATCTATGTTCTCTGGCTCTACACAGCGCCTTGACGTTTTACCATTGCAGATTGTCGTCTGCTTCCTCCCTAGGCCCTGGTGGGATTGTGCCTGCTGAAATCTCCGCATCTCACTGGGAGCTCATTGAACCCCATGGCAGCATCGCTGAGATGGGATGCTTGCTTTCTTCTAAGAAGCTTCAGTGCAGTAATTAATTCATTGTTCACATTTCAGAGCAGGGAGGGTTTTAATCCCCTCTGAAATTGGTTCCGGATGTGGGAGTCATAGTTCTCCACCTTCTAATTGCAGTGGGAAGATAATGTGGCATCCGTATCACAATTTCGAGCACGGAAAATTTTGAATCAGGCTAGAAATAAATATCATTTAAACTTTGAAAGCATGGCTGGTTGGAAACGTTTCCTTTTCTATTCCACAAATTTAATGCAGAGAAGATGTTGTGCTTATTCAAAAGAACGATTCCTTTGGTTGCAAAAAAAAAAAAATTAAACAGGGACATTTTGAATTCTAAATAAACAGCCTTTCATGCTCAGAGTGAGTTTCAACTCAAATGGAGTGACTTGTTTGCATAGACTTGCTGAGATAATATTACCATCTAGTTGATCGAATTTACATTAATTTTTGTCATGCTCTTTATTTGCATATGTATTGAACTTGGCACCGAAGCGCTCACTCCCGAGTGAGGCTGACAGTGGCAGACCCTCAAAGGAGGACAGTCAGAGGGGACCCAGAGCAAAATGCCACAATTTTGTAGCTGTTCCTTGGCTACTCCATCCTGGTCTAAATCTTCCCCTTTTCCTTATGCAAAGAGGAATTAGATTCTATTTGGAAACTCCTGGGGATTATTCACAGGTCTTTGAATTAGGTAATGAAAAACTCAGGCCTTTGTTCCTTCCCTTAGAACCGTGAGGTTCTGACTCTTTCCTACACCCACTGTTAATCATAGACTTTTAGAGCCTCCGGCAGCTTGAATATCACAGTGTGGGCTTGTTTTGGACACTTCACAACAAGAAGGAAACCAGTGTAATTTTTAGGAGACACAACACTGTCTTTACAATACTGTTTGTAGAGTGCTATGTGCTTTCCAGAGCTCTGACACTTAATACTTCTAGGGACAGTGAGAGTCATACACTGTCTACATTATTGGTGAGGAAACTCAGGCCCAGTTAAATTGAGTGACTTTTCCAATGTCACTCAGCACGTTAGAGTCAGAAAAGATTACAACCCAGGTGATCCGCCCATCCTAAGCATTTTTTGCCAGCAGATACTTCAGGCCCCCCAGGAGCTCCTACAAGGATGCCTGGAGGTATCCGGTGTTGTGCAGGTCTTAGGTTGAAGCCAGGGCCTCTGGGCTCACATTGTGTAAGGCACCTGCACTCTCTCAAGGCAAGGTGCATTGCAATGGCTCTATTTGGCGAGACAAATTTATGATAGAAGTCAGGTGAGTTCAAGTCCTCCTTCCTTGCACCAGAAAAATCTCGTTTATGAAATTTAACTGTAAGAGTAATGACAGCAACAATGCTAATGAAAAATAATGGGTAACCTTACAGAGTTATTACTTCATGCCAATCATTTTACATGCAAGCTCATGTTTAAACTTCATAACAAATACTATAATTTGGGTAAGTGTCCCCCCATAGGCCCATGTGTTAATGTTCCGTTGCCAGCCTGTGGAACCATTTGGAAATGAGGCCTAAAGGAGGAAGTGAGGTCACCTGGGGTGTACTCTTAAAGTGGATATCCAGACTCTGGCCCTTTCTCTTTCGTTTCCTGTTGCCATGGGGCAAGCGGTTTCCTCTGCCACATGTTCCCACCATGATACTTTGCCTCCCTGTAGGCCCAAAAGCAATGGACCAACCAACCATGGGCTGAAATCTCAAACAGTGAGGTAACAAAACTCTTCCTCCTTAAAAGTCACATTAGGAGGGGTTGGGGATATAGCTCAAGCGGCAAGGCATCTGCCTGGCAAGCTTGAGGTCCTGAGTTCAATTCCTAGTCCCCCCCCACCAAAAAAAAAAAAAAAGTCACATTAGGTATTTTGTTGCAATCATGAAAAGCTGACTGATAGCACATATATGAGAAAGATATTATTGCCATGTGCGTTTTACAGCTAGTGAAACTGCGGTTTAGGGATATTACCTCACAAAAGAACCTGAATCAGAACCCAGTATGTCAACTGCTGAGTCCATACTCGGAACCATTCGTGCTGCCTCCTATGTGCCAAATGCTTTCTGTACAGTATTGCCAATTTTTACAATAACTTTTTTTTTTTTTTTTTGGTGGGTACCGGGGGTCGACCTCAGGATCTCGCGCGCCAGCAGGCGCCCGTGCCGCTGAGCGATATCACCAGCCCTTTTCTTGTATGTGGGTTCTGGGAATCGAACTCGGGCCCTTGTGCTTGCCAGGCAGGCGCTTATGCCACTGAGCCATCTCACCGGCCCCTACAATAACTTTCAAAGAGGCTATTATGGTCCAGAGACATGAATAGTTTGCCCAAAGTCACAGAGATAGCAAGGAACAGTTTTAGGATCCAAAATCCAGCTCAGCCTGAATTATCTCCTTACCCTGAGGTACTTTATTGACTGCTTTAAGGTGATCTGGCTCTGGCAAGGACTGCATGGCCTGAGCGGGAGGTGATGACAGGGACACTCACCACGTTCTTATAGAAGAAGTACACCACCATCCTGGCCAGGCGTGAGTAACACCAGTGGCCATGCACGAGCAGCAGCTTCTTGAGGTGTCTGAAGCGGGAGATGGCAAAATCGCTGGACATGATGGCCTGTGAGGGGAGAGCAGAGGCATCGGTTTCTATCCAAGGCTACCAGTGTCATGGAGGGTGATGCTTTGTTCTCTCTCCACAGGCAACAGAGTCTGAAAGTCCCCTTGCGTTCTGACACCCCACCCTCTCTTCTGGGAAATCTAAACCTCACTAGAACCCAAGAAGGTCACACTAGAATGGGCCAGTGGTCTAGTCTTGCCCATCATCTCCATCCATTTACCTGAAAAACATTTATTTTGCCCAAGTATGTGGCAGGCTCCATTTTAGGAATGTGATAGTTAACAAGAGACTAGGAGCTTCCGTTCAAACAATTCTCCAAACTTTGCATACCCTTCGTCATCTCCTGGGGTAGCCCATTACAGCCCTTCACAGAGGGAGCTCAGGGCTGGATAGTTCTTCCTTTAAAGGGAACTGAAATGTATCTTCTGCCCTCGAGAATAGTCATAATAAGATACAGTCTAGAGTACTCTTAAGAATATGAAGTTTTGGCATTCCTGGTTATAAATCCTGGTGTGTATCTTGGTTAGGTTTCTTCAGCTCCCTGAGCTTCCATTCCCTTGTCTGAAAAGAACAGAACAACAACCTCTAATTGTGGTGATTATTAAGAGCCAATGAGATAATAAATGTCAAGTACCTAACAGAGCTGGGTATAGGATAGATACCCAAAGGGTAACGTGGAACTATTTTGTGGCTCCTTGATCAATGTTCTTTCATGTTTACCAACAAATTTAGGCAATGCCACATGTGTGCACTGGTGGTGGGAATATAATTGTTAATGCTTCCAAACCACAAAATGGGATCTATTTTAGTGGGAAAGAACAGCAACTCAAGTTAGTATGCTTGTTCCAAGCTGCATTTTGAGTAAATTAGGTACACTGTGAAAGTGTACCAAGCAACTGATGGGTCAATCTGGCCATCAAGACTAAAATGGCAATTGAAAAACATCTTTAAATATCCTTCTGTCTGTTAATGCTTATGGAGGGCACTGCAACTTTGGATGTGGGTGGAGGTTATAGAAAGGACACGTGGAGTCAAAGAAGGCTTATATTTGGGGTACTATTCAGTTTTAGAATGCAGGTATCATTGGCCATCTATAAAAACCAAATATTCTTTGATCTCTCTCTGATTTTTAAAGTCTGGGCTATAGGAATGTAATGTAGGAGGTCACGTAGAGGCATGAAAGACCCCTGACTTTCAGTTGATAATTCTCTAGCACCATGGGTTATTCCTTAAATCTCCAGTGAGGAGATTAAAGGAGAGTAGGATAGAAACAAGGATAAAGGTGAGTAGGGACAAAAAAATAGTTGATGAACATAGCACCTGCATGCCTTCCTGTCCAGATATCCCAATTCCAATATCAGCAGCTTGAATCATGCTTACGTCATTTGCTCCATCACCTGAAAGAGAAAGCGGTCATGAGGTGTCTTTATTCCTGGTCCAACTGGTCAATGACAATGAGGTGGCTGTAAAGTGTTCCCACTTGAACACAACTGAGCCTTTTTAATATTTCTCTGGAGAGATCATAGAAAGCCATAAATCCCTACTTTTTTCTTTATCATGGAACAAATACTTATTATTAGGGGTCTTTTTTCTGGGCACAATATTATGCATTGGAGATACAGTGGTGAGAAAGAGAGCCACAGGCAGTGAGTCCTTTACAGTTTAAAAAGACCTGTGCAAATGTTACTGTGGGCTTTACCGATGAGCAACCTGAGCAATTTAGAGACTTAGCAAGGGTAATCCAGTTAGTGAAGGGCTATAGAAGAATTAGAACTCAGATCTTTCTGATTCCAGGACCAATATGCTTTTGTATCTCATTCTGACTTGGATACTGACCATGTCAAGACAACAAGAATATTCGGCAGCCAGATCATCAGAGATTATGAATGTGTTCCAAGGTATTCAGTTTTGTGTCTAAATACTGGAAAACAAGATTAACTTTCTGCCATGGTTTTTGTTGAGGTACATTTACTGACATTGCATTACCATTCAATGAGCTGAGTTGTTTCAGGAAACTGAGCTAAGCCATGGACATATACATAGACAGGCACACATGCACACACAGACACGGCCTCCCTGTGTACCAGGACAGTCAAATAGATCTCTTATGGCGGAAATATTCTAGATCTACAATGTCCAGCACAGAAACTGCTAGCCACATATGGCTATTGAAATGTGGCTGGTAAAATTTTATTTACTTGTAATTAAATTTGAGTAATCATGTGTAGCTCTACACATATCTCTGTATAGTTAGGTCTTCTCTGGAAGCCTGACTTTTCCCATCACTTAATCTTTTTTTTTCCTCCAGGATGATACATCATTAAAAACTTTATTCTTCTGTCAAAGAGGGATATCAGATATTATTATTATTATTATTATTTTGTGGGTATTGGGGGTCGACCTCAGGACCTTGCGCGCCAGCAGGCGCCTGTGCTGCTGAGTGATATCACCGGCCCTTTTTTCGTATGTGGGTTCTGGGAGTTGAACTCGGGACCTTGCGCTTGCCAGGCAGGTGCTTACGCTGCTGAGCCATCTCACCGGCCCCCTGGGATATCAGATATTAGGAAAGATTGTTTTAGAAAAGATAGCATTGAGTTTTATGTGTTTTTAACCTGGGAGTTCTTACTATAGCTTTATCTTTTAAAACAGAGTTCAGCAAACTAAACTCAAAGGGTCAAAGAGTAAATATTTTAGCTTGTGTGAGCCAACAAGCAAAATCAAACAATTGTTCTGGCTGAAAAGCAAATAGGGGCCAGTGAGATGGCTCAGCAGCGTAAGCGCCTGCCTGGTAAGCGGGAGGTCCTGAGCTCGACTCCTGGAACCCACATATGAAAAAGGGGCCAGTGATATCACTCAGCGGCACGGGCGCCTGCTGGCACATGAGGTCCTGAGGTCGACCCCCGGTACCCACAAAAAAAGAAAAGCAAGTGGTCTTTTATAAAATTTACATTAAAATATAAAAACCAAATGATCAAAGTATGTTATGTGCTTGTATGAATTTGCCAAAATAAAACCCATTAATTAATATGCATAACCAATTAAAAAAGAGTGAAAAGGAAAAAAGAATACAATGACAAAAAGTATAAAACCATTTTTAGCATTCATACAAAAGCCTGAAGTGGGCTGTGGTTTGCCAACCCATTTTGTATACTACATTGCCTATATTCTCCTGGCTCCACCTCTTTTTTCCTAGTAGCTTCTCAGAATAAGCTGCAATTAAGTTTATATTTTTCATCATAGAGTATATAGAATTGGAGGAGAGAAACAATGATTCTCCCTCTAATTATTTGACAATGGAATATTAAAATTTTTATTACTGTGTCTCATAAATATGTACAATTATGTCAATTAAAACATAAAACCAAAAAAGTTGTCATATGTAAACTTCATTTTTACAATGATTTTTTTTTCTTGATAGCCTAGCAGTGCATAATTTTAATCCTCCCTATGGCAGAAGAAATCCAACCTTCAACCTCTTCTGTTGACACACCAGGAGAAGTAGAGGTGTGGAGCCCTGCCATTTCTTGCCCTGCTGGGTTTGTTTCTGTTGCTATGGGAGTGAAGCCAGTCTCTTACCTCCCAGAATCAGTCCTGGGCTATTGCCTTACATGTGTCTGAATTATTGCAGAGGACGATTCAGAGTATGAAAGCGGAACGCAGGTGCTAAAGGTCTGCTTCCTGCATTGTTCCTACTCCCCCACTTTTAAAATTCTAAAGTACTTTTAGTTGATCAGGTGCAGCAGGGGGGTGGGGAGAAGGGGAGTGCACAATATCTACTGGATCTCATTTGAAACACTAGAAAAGAAAATCTCTTTCTATGACTGTGTAGAAAGAAGAGAGGCTGCATAAACGCACCATCTGCATAAATGTCACTAAGTGGAAGCAATGGCGTGGCCCACACTTATCTGAGGAGTTGTGTTCCATGATCCTCATTGGAAGTCTGAAACTGTGGTTTTTCCTATACATATATACATTGCCTATGGTAGGGCACAATCAGATGAACAATAACTAATAATAATATAGTAAGTTATAAAATACTATAATAAAATGATTTAAAATTTACAAAGTATTTCTAGAATTTTCTATGTACTATTTTTGGACCTCAGTTGGCTATAAGTAACTGAAACTGTGAAAAGTGAAACAAGGATAAGGGGAACTGCTCTACTTACTATGTCCTTAGTATGTGCTGGCATGTGACCAAACAGTGAATAAACAGCCTGAGTTTTTTAGCTCCCAGAGTTCATGGTTTATTGAGTGCTTCGACCTATGAGTAGTGGGCTAGCGGAATCCCACAGGAAAAGAAAGTTAACTGCAAGTGGTGACAGGTTTATTTTACAGAGGAAATAGCTTATGCAAAGAGCTACAAGTGAGAGAGAACTGGGCCCATGCAGAATGGAGAGCAGTTTCGTTTGGCTGGAACACGGAGGGTCAAATGACAGGGAGAGGAAGGTAGCCATGATAAGAGAGGTGGCTGGAGACAAAAGCATGAAGACTGTTGTATATCATGTTTGGTTGTTTCTGGAAGGTATTAAGTGAGTCGTTTTTATTTCTGTGCTTTGACATCATTAAAATTTATTCCCGTCTTAGCAATTCTTGATCAACCAACCAACCAGCATTTACTGGGTATATGCTTTGTGCTGGTCTTGTATTTAGGAGTAAACATACAAAATAAAAGTGAGCCAATCCCACCTAAAAAAATCTCATTACCAACCTGCTGCACTCAGGAGAATATTAAATTCATAAACACCCGAGGTATTGCTGTGTATAAAGTACTGAGGGGAAACGATCTGAACCTCAGAACTTAGATGGCTGAGTGTGTGTTGTCAGTGGTGACATTTCCTGAGCCACCTGCATGTTCTGAATTCCACGCCTTTGCCTTGACCTCTAAGTCCTGAGTTTTCTTTAGCTGACCTGCTAGTTCCAAGACCTTTGATTTACTCTCTCTGTAGTTAGCCTCTGCTTCATCTCCTAGTTGCTGCATCTTCTTGTTATTTTGAACTTTCTAAGACTATGAAAATCTTGGTTTTGATACCAGACCTCCCATCTGTGACCCAAGACTTTTGTCAGATCATCTCTGCCACGTTGCCACCCATGTCTCAGCATGGCGCATACCTATGGAAAGGGTCATCACGCTCAACTTGTCTCGCACCAGCTTGACGATCATACTCTTCTGGAGTGGGGTAGAGCGGCAACACAGGACAGACCGGCAGTACTGCGTCAACTCCAGGAACTTCTTTTCTAGCTTGCCCTGCAAAATGACATTCAGCGTCTTCCCATCTATGACCAATCCAGCATCTGGGACTGTAGCTCCTGAGGTGGCAGATGGTGTTTTGGAAGGTAGGCGGAAGCCAAAGAGCTTGTGGTCTGGCTTCTGTAGTTGGTGGAATTGCTTTACCTCTTCCAATGCACAGTTGAGGATGGATTCACAGGTTTCCTGTACAGAGACAAACAATATAGTATTAGGAAACAACCTTGGAAAAATGTGTTAAAGCCTCACTTGATTATTTAGGAAGATAGTTATAAAACTAGTACCATAGAGATTACTCAGGAATTGCTCTCCAGTTTCTCCCCAGTATTTGAAACAGCATCAAAGCAATATTAATTTAGAACCAATCAATGACCAAGCATTAGCCACTGCTTGGGAATATAAGTGGAAATAGCTCAGCAAGATGGGGGCTGATACAGGATTGGTATAAGATAATAAAAAATGCTAAAATGATGGTAAATAATGATAATATTTCATGCTGGTAAAGTGGCTTTCTGTTTCTCACAGGTCATTTCAGTTC
Organism: Erethizon dorsatum; assembly: GCA_028451465.1. Lineage (NCBI taxonomy): Eukaryota > Metazoa > Chordata > Mammalia > Rodentia > Erethizontidae > Erethizon > Erethizon dorsatum. The sequence continues at coordinate 15,020,780 of CM051836.1, forward strand.
CCTTTTTTTTCTTAGAATATTCCTGTGGATATTACCCATCTTAATTTAGAGATGAGGAAATTGAAAGAGTGAGCTCTTTAGTAACTCACCCAAGTCATCTAAATGTATCAGGGGAGGCAGGATCATTACTACTTGAATTGGGACTTGCTAATTACAAAGATACATTTACCCTGGGTTTATCCATTGCTCTTGTCCATAGAGGGTCCTAAGAACTGTAGTATAAATAGGTCATATTGATTTGAACTGACCATGGATGTGAAACTCTTACTCATTGAAAGAATCTTATTAATGATGTTCTCCTGTTGTTTACTTTGAAACATAGTGACGTTATTTCTATCGGTTCTTTTCCATTACTTCTGATGGTTCTAATTACATTCTTAATATCTCTTTATTCTGTGAACTTCACTTTTGAATAAAGATTGAGGAACTTTTGGAAGAAACAATATTATCAATCTTAATAGCATTACCTCGAGACCATAAGGCTGTGAAATAAATCAGACACAGAAGGTTAAATAGGGTTTCTTTTACTTGAGATGCCCAAAGTATATAAAACTCAAAGAGCAAAATAAAAGATGACAGGAAACAGGGAGACCTTTTGCAGATGGGAAGGGGATTTAGGGATTGTGGGGAGAAGGAAGCGGAAGTAAAAAGGATTGAAAGGTAACATGTATATGTATCAATTCCCCATGATAAGTGTATTCATTATGCATTACAAATAGGTACTAATAAAAAAGAATAAAATTCAGTAAGATATCTTAAATATCTTCTTTACAGTCTTCATTTTACAGTGTTCTTTTATCTCTGGCAAGGGATATAGCTCAGTGGCATAGCGCCTGCCTGGCAAGCGCAAGGTCGTGAGTTTGATTTCTGGGACCAAAAAGAAAAAAAAAAAAAAAGAAAGAAAATAATCTCTGGCAATGGATGATAGCTTTCATTTATTGAAGTATTAAAGTTTATTCTAAAAGTATTATTCAAATGAGACAATTTAAATGAAATCATTAAGTAATAGTAGAGGTCATGTGGATTTGGCAAAATTTGTGAAGGTGGTTTTGAAGTGACAAGTTTGGAGAACACTGTTCCAGAACGTCTGAAATAATTTGTTCTGGAGCAAACAGTCATAGTTCATTATTCCTGAGTCTTCCCTCAGGAGATGCTAACTTGAGTTTTGCAGGCCATAGGTTATGTAGAAAACCTGGAGGGGCAGTAGGAAGTGGTTTTAGAAGTGAGTGACTATATCAGAGGCTCTTGTATTGGAAAGAGAACAAAGTAATTTTTTGCTGGAGGTTGAGGTTGGTACCAATTATATAAATTTCTCTAATATATGATTGTAGAAAGTCACTGAAGAAGGCAGATTCAAAATCAAATCTCTGAATTTACTTATTTCCAATTTTTCTAAGTATTAATTACAGTAGTTACTATTCACTGGGCATTTAGTGTATGTTGGTTACTGGCGTAGGCAATCTCTAAGATGACTCCCAGTGACATCCACTTACTGGTATTCATGCCCTTGTGTAATCTTTTACTGAGTATGTGATAGACTTAGTGAATCCTGTCTAACGAAGAGACTTCCTTTAAATGATGAAATGTCCTTCCTACATTACTTCCTGTATTAGGTTATAAAAAGACTGCTGCTTCTCCTTTGATACTCTTTCTTGCTTTCTCTTGGAATGGCTCACCTGGTGTGAAACCAGCTGGCATGTTCTAAAGAGGCCCAGAGGGAGAGAAACTGAGGCCTGTTAATACTTAGGTAGGTGAACTTGCAAGCAGGCCTCCTTTCTACCCGCGAGGCACCTATCCAGTTGAACCTTTGGATGAACGCACAGCCCTGAAAACTCTGCTGCCTCAACAGAGCCCACAAACCACAGGCAGCCAGATAAGATGCTCCTGGAGTTCTGACCCACAGGATCATAAATGTGTTTCATTTGCTGACTTTTGGGGTAATTTGTTTTGAAGTAATAGATAACTAACACAGGTATTGGCTAAGTAGGTACTTTTTCCCTTTGATCCTCTCAGTACTCTGTGAGGTAAATAGTTTTAATCTCTACTTTACAGATCAGAATGAAGTTCAAGAAATATAGTTTTTGGATCATATTAAGCTCCAATGTATGTTAATAACAGTAGTTGTTACCAGTCCCTTTTAAAATTCCTTCACTTTATGGATGAGAACTGGTTCTATAACTTGCTTATACTTATTGCTTTAGATACATAGGAAAGAGACAGTAGCCCTTAATCAATTTTTAGTGAATTAGAAAAACCCCTAGAGAAAATATCCTCTGAATATTTAATTACACTAAACTGGGGTTTAAATAAATCTAAGAATGTATTTCTACAGTTTCCAGCTTAACATACTTATATATCTTCCATTTATTCCCAGGAATGAGAAAGACTAATCTTATAGGTTTAGTGGGCTCGGGGTGGAGGCAGGGATGGGAATTCAGGCATCATCTTGGAAGGTCCTGAACAGCTTTAAAAGATCAACAGTGAGTGAATTAGAGATTCAGTGACTAAACTGATGTGACTTGGAATGTCACCCACTGTTCTTTGGGGACCTTAGCTAGTCAGTCAACAGACACCTTTTGCTTCCTACAGGAATGAGTTGTGTTGTGACGGGATCCACAGACACCCCCTCCAGCCCACCCGAGATACCCGCCCTACAGGTTTACAGTTTGCTGATGTCCTCCTTTCAGAAGTAGCTGGAGGAAAAGGATCATTGCAGAGCCAGTGTCCGTCATGAGCAGGGCGGGCCAGTCTTAACACTATCACAGACTTCAAGCTCCAAGGAAGCTACAAATTACTATTTTTCCTAAGCCCAGAATTAAAGCCAAAGTTTTCCCTGAGATTATTTTCATTTCAAAAACTCACTGGAGCTTAACCTAATTATAACATAATCTGCACCAGATAGGAAAGTAAATGACTTTTCCAACTCATCGAATGGGCCTCGGGCATTTTTAATAATATACACTTTAAAATAGCTGTGCGTATGGTTTCTTTGTGGAATAAAAACCAAATATAAACCTCCTCAAATTTCTATTCTGGGTCTCGATTAGCCTCAGGCAGAAGTGAAGAGTGAGATTTCAGTGTTCTCTCTGGTTCCTCTTCTGGCTCTTTTCGTTTCTCTGCCCTTCTCCCTCTTCTTCATCCTTTCCCTTGTCGGATGCTCCAGGTCTCTGGCTGCCCACTGATCACATCTAAAGTATAGTGCTTTTCTTGTCAATATCCTCCTCTGAATCCAATCCCTGCTCCCTTCTGTTGGACATACACACCTCAATGCCCATGCCTGCAGGTCTCAGCGAAGAAGATGGTGGAAACTTTCTTTCTGTAATTTGCATTGTGAAAATAGATTTTGCCTCCTAGATACAGAATTCCAAGATAGCTTGGAGTACACATCTTCAGATTTGTCATCGCACTCTCCTGAATCTTACTCCTTGACACCCACAACCTATTCTCGTTGAAAATTGCTGTTTTAGGATATTTGCTTTTTTCCCCCTCTCTCCCATCCTCTCAAAACATACTGTCATCTGTATTGTATCCTTAGATGTCTACTCCATGGTGGAGCAGTGAGACACACAAATTGGTGCAGAAATTTTAAGCTCAGAAAAATTTCAGTTTGCTTGGAACTTTTTCAATAGATGAGCTAATCCTAAGCAATAAGAGATTAACAAATGAGGCACTGCAAGTACTCAGTGTGGTAGAAGGTAAATAGCACTAGCCCAGCAGGAGACCACTGTTCTAGACTTAGTCTGGTCTCCTAGAAACTAGCAGGGTCGACCTAGACAAGTGCCTGAGCCCCAGTTGGCCTTCAGTTTCCCTCATCTGTAAAATGGGGGGATTGAACCAAGGGTGGAATCTGGGAGAGGTAAAACTTTCTAATAAGTAGTATTAGAAGTAATATAAAAAGAGACTAGTTAATCAGATGTGGGGATGAGGTAGAGGATACTGCGTTGGGTAACTTCCAAGGTCTCCAGAATGCTAGGACCCAGTGATATTTTAGTGGTAGGGGAGCTTTTGGTGTTGCCTCAATCCTACCCATGAGTCTGTCTCTTGTTGGCCAAGAGGTGGCCCTGTACTCGGACATGTGATTCCCCACTTTGGCCTCACCTGACTCTCTGTATTAATGGAGTAAACGGTGTCCATTTGACTTAAGAGTCTGCAGGAATAGGCGATATTCACTGCCGTCTCCTGCTTATCTCCAGTCAAGACCCAGAGCTGAATCCCAGCCTCACGTAGAGCACCAATGGTATCTGGAACGCCTTCCTGTAGCCGATCTTCGATCCCAGTGGCTCCTGGAGTAATCAAAGATACCAAAGCTCACGTTTATGGTAAAAGAGTAGCTGCTTAATTCAGCTAAAGTCCTGTGAAACTAGGCAATATTTATTAAATACCTTCCATGTGGTAGGTACCCAGGATACAACTGTGGACTAGGGAGAGTTGGTCTCTACCCTCTCAGAATGTCAAAATCATTGAATAGGAATAAGAATTGTACCTTCTCACCAGGAAAGTTATTTCTGGGAAGCTGTTTTTCCCAGGTTATAACTGAGGCTTTAAACTTCTCCGAGGCCTCACCCAAGGTCCCTGAATAAGGATGTACAGCTGAGCTACAAGATGAGAAAGGCCTTGTGCTATGTGAGTGTATACCAGGGAACCTGAACTTCACCTAGGTCCGGGAGGGCCTTGCAGAGGAAATGCCATTGAAGCTGAGGTCAGGAGGAGCTATCAGGGGTGAGGGAGGAAGACAATCTCAGGTAGAAAGATCAGCATAGCCACAGTACTGAAGGCAGAGTGGGGCGAGTGACAAGGCTAGGGACAGAGAGGAGGATTGTTGGGTGGTGCGGAGCCTTGCTGGGGCCTTGAGGGATTTGTAGTTTATTTGGTAGCAAAGAAAGCTATTAAAAGGTGCTGAGTTGGAGAGGGACAAGATCAGTTTTATGTTTGAAGATCATTCTAAAAACTAGATTGGAGATGGCAAGAAACAAGATGAGTTTCAGGTCTAACGGCTACGTAGGAAGCCGAGCAAGAGTGCAGAGGAGAGCTGACGGGGGCCTGGACTGGCTTGGTGGCAACAAGCAGAGGAAAAAACAGAGACACGGAGCTCTGTGCTCTGCAACTGATTGCAGTGGAATTAATAGGGATTCATGTTTTTTATAATCTTCTTGGAATTAAACAGGCAGATGCCATCGATTTTGAATGATCTGAAGCTTTACATCAACTCTGATGAATATATACCCAAATATTGAATCGTTGCTAAGTGATTAAGCAAAAATAAATCTGCATTTAAAATGAGATTCATTTCAGGCCACAGACTAATGGCTGCCCATTTCACTCTGGGCAGGAGCAAGGCATTTTGTTTCTTTTAATAATCCAGAGTGATAATAGGTTGGCAAAGCAGTTACATTGGATGCATATTGAAAAGATCATTTCTTATTTTGAAACTCAGTGTGAAGGCAATGAAGCTTTCTGGGTGGCCAGAGAAATCTTTTCCTAAGCCTCCTTCCCAGATCACCTTCAGGAGAAAAATAGAAATTCTCTGTCCCCAGATGTGCTTGGTTTGCATTCTAGGCCCAAATGACAGGTAAATAATCCCAGAAAAAGTGATGGATCACACTTCATCTTTCCCTTCCAGGGTTAGCCTGGGAGGTGAGATTCTGAAGCTGATTTATATTACAGCAAAGGAGAGAGGAGGAAAAACACATTTATTTGTGCAAAAGAAAATGAAACAGGAAGGCTGTCATTGCCTTTTCCAGCCAGGGGAAGCTGGCAGATTATAACAAGTGAGTTGATTCAGCAGAGCCAGCTGATATACTCATCACCAACCAGGACCAGAATACCATCCCAAACCAAAGAAGCCTCCCTGAGGTGAGAGGGGGACAGGCACCCTCATGGGTGACCTTGTGTAGTGGACAGAGTGGTCTGGCCTCGCTGCCTCTCGCTATTGTTAAAATGATTCGCATGTCCAGCTTTAAAGGGCGACTCATACAACAGCAAGCAAAGGTCTGTGCAGCCAAGATACAGGAAACAAAAAGCCGAGGGGGGCGGGTGAGGAGCAAAATTTCCTTCCCCTCCTTGCCAGCTGTCCTAAGTCTTGTTGCTACCTTTTATATGTATAGGCATCACCATCTTACAGCGGCCTTGGGTCTTTTCCCTTGGACTTCTGCCTAGCTGGGTACCAAAGGGGTAAGATTCATCCAGAAGAGAAGTTAAGGCTCAGAAGGGTGCAGAAACATGCTTCTGGGCACACAGCAAGGTCATGGCAGGGCTCAAACCTGGCCCATGGACAGGGCTACTCCCCAAGAGGAAAGGAAGTTTTTGCTGTGCGGCCGGTGCATGTTGCTGGCGATTGCCTTACTAAGACCTCGTTCTGTTCCCCAGGTGTGAGATTAGTGATGATAACCAAGCCTTCCCTTTCCTCCTTTGCAATGCTTTTCCTTCAACAGAAATGCAACCTGGCTCTTAACTGGCCTCGGTGCTTCTCGTCCTTCACTAGACTGTCACACTACCTTCTTTGTAGTTCGCAGATTTTTGTGAAGTACGCAGTTCTCTCCAGTCGTTTAGCGTGTGATTACACGGCCCTTCACAATCTGGGCCGCACTGACTTCTCGCTTCCTGTCAGCGCTCCCCCACACCCTGTGGTCCAGTCACAGCATATCTCTTTTTCCATCTGGCCCAGGATCTTACCTCTGGGCCTTCATTTGGGTTTTTCTTTGCCTGGAACATGCCCCCTTTCCCTTCTCTCTCTCCTTCCAGTTAATGGCCTCTAGGCCCTCCTTGGCTCCAGGGCTGCGTTGGCTCCCCCTGCTCTATGCTTCTCTTCCATCTGGTGAATCTTCCAGCCCAGCTCTCATCCCTCGCTTAATCATCCCGCATCCTGACTAGACTCTGAGCTCTGGAAGAGCAGAGTCTGTGACTCTTGTCCCCCACTGTAGTCCCAAAGGCTAGCACACTGCTGTGCACGTAGTAGGTGTTCAGCAAACGTTTGAATGAACAGAGTAGTATGCTGTTGGGGAGGAGCTTCTTCCAGCAGGGAGGGGCAGACGCCCCCAAGGGGTCTCCGGGAAGCATGGGTTGAGTATTGATATGGCCTGTTTACGCCAAATTCCTAAAAGGGGACCCCGGGAAGGTTGCTAATTGAGACCAATTTGTAGCAGTGTCAGACTAGGGCCAAGAACTTCCTTTGTAACTTGCAGCATTCTTTATCCTATAATGATGACTTATTTTTAGCTACCGAGTAAGGTGAGTTGGGTCTCCAGATGCTGTGCTGTCTCCATTAGAAGCTCATCTCGGTTGTCGAGGGATGCCTCAGCCTCGCGCCGGAAGTTGGCCCATCTCTGAAAGTCCTCTTCACTTATGACCTACAGGACAGGAAGAGGCTCATTAATAACCCTGTGCAGGTTATAAGCAGAATCCCTCTTCCTTCCCTGTCAGCTGGGTCTCATGGGCCTGTGTGAATTTTACTACATGACTAGATGGGGGATTTCAGTGCATACATCAATGAAATTTTGGTCCTTCTGTTGCATCATCACCAAACATCTGTTGAATCCCTGTTACGATCAGGGCAATGGAGATGATCGAGATAGAAAAGGTCCTGGGATCCTCAGGCTTATAAATTGGTGGAAGGTGACAGACATTAGCTAAGTAAGTAAAAGAATAGATCACTTCAAGGAGTAATATGCAGGTAACAAAAAGGATGATATAATGGAGTAGGAGGGAGTAGGAGAGTAATTGGAGAAGGAGGCCGTTTTCCTTTGGATGTTCAGTTCTCTTCAACGTGTGGTGAGCAAGCTGAAATCCAACCATGAAAAAGGGTCAGTGATGGGGAAGAGCAAGTTCAAAGGCTGTGAAGCAGCAATGCACTTAGCTTTCTTTTTGTTACTTAAATATATCAGTTGGTGGAAGGATTGTAAGCAAGGTGGGGGGGGGGTGCAGAAATGAAGCTGGAAAGGAAAGCAGCAGCCATGTTTTATACGGCCTGCAGACCACTCCACCAGTCATACAAATGGAGGTGCCATCTCCCCCCCGCCTGGGGTCTCATGGTACTTTGAGATCCTCTGTTAACTTTATATATGCATTCTATCTTTTGTCCAAGTACCAACTATTCCTTGAGCCCCTCTGCATGACACTAGAGGGCAAACCAAGGGGACACAAGTACCTTTACTTCGGAGGAATGTACAGTCTACTGGGGGAAAGGGGGAGAGAAAATATACATAAAACCTTTAATGGAAAATAGAAAGTGCTAAGTATATTATAATTCAGAGTACTGCAGTAAGCACTTGTTGCTGTCCCAGATACTGTACATATATTACCTTGGTTATTTTTTATGAGGCAGGGACCATTAGCACCATTTTACAGGGATAAAACCAAAAACCAAAAACCAAAACCAAACAAACAAAAAGAACAAAAACAAATAAAACCTCAGGGAGGCAAAGGAACACGCTCAAGGCCATGCATCTAAAAGTGGTGAGAGACCTGTGCCCAGGTGGGTCTGGCTTTATAGTGAGTGCTCTCAATCTATATTCTAAGAAACAGAAACACTAAGAAACATAAAAGCGATCAAGAGCCATAGGGATTTATGGAGAAGAAATCACTCCTAACCATCTAGAAATGTGTGCCCACCGCAGCATTCGTACTAGATGTTACATTTCTCATCAGATACCCCTGCCTTGCAATTCATAGCCCATTTCCTACCTCTTTCACAGGCAGTGCGAAGTTTAATATCTGTAGAGCATGAGGTGGGTAATTCACATGACTCTAGCTGGCCCAAGGGAGTGGTAGGCACTGTGACCCGAAGCAGACCACAGCCGAGCTTACCCTGTGTCCCTCATGAAAGGAATCAACTACTACATGGTGGTAGCTAATTGCTGCCACTCCATGGAGACCAGATTTTCCAGATCCTCTAGATTTTCTAGAGAAACTAGAAATCTAGATTTTTAAATGACCACATAAAGCCCCCCAAATTAGAATCCAAGCAAAGAATACACATTTTAAAAGGCTGCTTTGAAGACAAAATGACAATATTGAAAATTATGAGTTATAGGTTCTCAGACATACAATTAAAAGTGCAGAAGACAAAGCCATAGCGATATGAAATCTTACTGTTCAGATTTCTGCTCCAGAAAACTTGTCAAAGTCATGGATTTTTGTGGTGAGTCAGAATGGCTAATCTTAAAAGTTTTGAAACAACCAACATTAAGGATCTTATATAAAGAAAAAGAAAGGGCCTAATGCAGGGTTGAGGCCATCCAGCTACCTAAAGATATTCAAAGCCTACTTGGAGGAAATTGTCCTCACCTTCTTGGCGATACACAGGGTGCGCAGGCCGTCTCTTGCATACAAGTCTAGATGTTTTTGGGTTCGGGCTTGGATTTTCTTCATCTTCTTTCCCAAGTCAATGTCAGTCACTGTCAAATAGCCATTGTTTTCCATGAGGCCGTGTACACAAATGTGTAAGAATCCCTATTTCCCAGTATTCTGGATCTTCCCATTAGGTGAGGAACGCTCTAGAGGAGCCATTTCCGGAAACAGGGGAGAGTGCTCCTGGCTGTCAGGTTGCCCTGGAAGATGACTAATTCCAGAAGTCCTTAAATTCTCCTCTCTTAACATCTCATCAAAAACCTAGCTGGAATAAGCGCTGTTTAAGAAAGGCAGGCAGTTTAAGGTATGATTCTCAAACATGTGTTTCTATGAAAATCACCTGGGAACTGAAATAATAGGGATTTTCAAGTCCCATTTGAATCCCTGCTGAATCAGAGGACCAGATGTCTGAATTTTTATTACCTACTGTGCTGCTGGTTTAGCCCTGGATGTCAACTAACTTGGAGACTGTTCTCTTAGACTCTCTATCACTCTGTCATTTTCTTCAGTTCTTGTATCAAGGTAGGACCCAAGACAGCTACAAACTTGGATCTCATTAGCTACATTCTTTGCCATCTTGGGTTTGCAGACTTAGGCTTTCTTTCTACAAAAGAGATGGTCTTAGAGAAAAAAAAAATTTTATTTCCTGTAACTCTAGTATGGAAAATGTCAGTGTGTTACTTAAAGTCCTTTTGGTTAAGTTTGCCCAATATGTTTCTTTCAGAATGAGTTTTGTTTTCTTGCAATTCCAGTACTTTTATCTCTCGGGGAGTAAGAGATTTGTAAGCCTGGGTGCCGTCAGTCCTGCCTTTATCTACCTGTCACAGACATCACTTGTCAGTTGCAGCATCTGGAAAGCTGAGCTTGGAAAAGCCTTCAAAATCTTTACCGGTGCTGGACTGAGACTTCTATAGGCCCTAAGTAGTAAACAGAATTTGTGTATCTCACACATGTTTGCATACAGTGCAAAACTAAAAATATAACTCTTAACGGTGAGATGAGTACAAGGAAGTCCAGCAAACTAATTTTTCTCTCATGTACTACTCTAAGGCTGTTTTTACACAGTGCAAAAAATCTTTTTGAATATTATCATCTTTCAGATTCCTGAAGCATTATTCACTTTCATGTGTCCTAAACTCTTTTGTCTTCTGCTTGTGAGCCTTTGAGTTTATCACTTTGCTGAGGCTGCTAGGAACCCCAGAGTCAAACTGAATGTTCAAACACTGTAAGAATATTAAACTTGGGTTTTTTTCCCATTTTTCAAAATTTTGCCTCTTGATTGTTATGGTAACCTTGTACATGCGTCTTGTATTGGAACCATCTCCAATCCATTTTGCAACCAGGTGAGGAAATAAAGAAACAGCTCCAGGGCCACTTGGATGGCTGTGGCCCAGAGAGAGCGCTGTGGCTCCCTTGACTCCGGAGCACTGAACTCACTTGTCTGCCAGCGTCTGGGGATGAAGAGAACTAATTAGCTCCCTTCCCATTCTAAACACTAATCAATCCTCACGAACTTCCTGGCTCTGCTCCACAGCTGATAACACAGGAGGCGCAGGGCTGCCCGGGCAATTCTAAAGCTTGGCTAGACTCCACTATCCTGGGAGAATCATAGCCCCATAACTGTCTTCTCCTTGTTAGCAATCAGGAAGCCGCTGCACACTAATTCATGCTGCTCCAAAATTGGACACTGATATGTAGGAACTTTGGAACATTTTTCTGGCTCAGAGCAAGTTTATGAAAATTCATTTGGGGGAGGCTGGGGAAAAGATGATAAAGAGGGACACTTGAGCCTGGTGTAGAATTCTGGCAGCAAAAGTGGGCACTGAACTGGGATTCAGGATACCTAGGCTGAGGATTTAACACTAAATGAACTATACTATCTAAGGTACTGCTCTTTCTGGCTTGAGTCAGCTTCTGCCAAAGGGAAGAGTTAGGGCTATGGTGTGTTCTAATGCAAAAAATTGTGTGACGATAATCCGTGTTTAAATGAGCTTGGGAAAGTGGAAACTGGGATGAGTGAAGTTGAAGCTTCTCTAGTAGAAGACTGTACGGCATCATTAATATTCTAATGAGCATTGTGAGTCTTTAGGTCATAGTATAAAAGGCAGCACACTGTAAGGATCTTGCTTTGAATGCACCTTGTGGGCCTGTGTTCCAATTGGGAGCTGCTGGACCAGGCGTCACCTTAACTTGGGCTCCTCATTACCTTTCCAACTGCCCCTCAAACTAGGTAGCCCTTTTCCTGGAGCCCTGTGGGGATGGACTCACCACAAGCTGGGTCCTCCAGCAGGTCCATGATGACCGAGTCAGCCCCCTTGGTGTAGACGACGATCTCACTGGTCAGGGGGTGCCTCACAACCACAGACATTCTCTTTCTGACAGAGTCAAAGCCCAGAGTGAAGAGGAGGTCAAAGGTGAGGCAGATGCCCTGGGGCAGGCGCACAGTCACCTGCTCTGGTGTCCGGGACACCAGTGTGAAGCTGTAGGCGTGGGCAGCATGCACCAGGGCTGCCTCGTCAGGGCTCTCAGCCTCATAGCACAGCTCCGGCTTGGCCAGGCCTAGGTCTGGGGCCTCCAATCCCTCCTCCAAGGAAGCACCTGACCCAGACCCCAGGATATCGCCCTGGTCCCATGTGCTGCTCTTATAGCCACCATCAGTGGAGTAGTCACCACTGCACACAGATGTGTCGTCTTTCTCATCCGAGTCTGTGATGGGCCCATTGGCCCCCAAACCCTCCCCCAGGTCTGTGTCAGATGGTGCAGTGGATGAGAACGACTGGCTGAGGCTCATTAGCTTCAGCCTCTGGAAGAGCTGCTGAATCTTCTCCAGGGATGTACCCAGAGCCTTGGTGGATGGTGGGACGGTGACCTATGGTCAAAGGAGGAAAGCAAATGTTACTCTAAATTTTGGAGATAATTTTGCAGAACATGAAAGCAATTTTGCAGTTAGTGGAGTATCTAGGCCTTCTGTGATCAGGCCAAGTCTCCTTTGTGGGCCTAAGCTACCCATAAAATGAGTGAGTTAGCTAAGATGTTTTCTTCCAGGCCTGACATCCAAGGGGTTGACAGTGCTTATTTTCCTCTGTTGTTTTGAACATCCCACTCTGGTCATGGTCAAAGGAAAGACCAGGAGGTGAAAGTCAGATACTCATGGTTAGAGTTCACATTCCCTGCATCTGATGGGAAACTTATCTACCTTTATCTCTGTATGAGTATCTATTTCATGCTCCCAGCAACCTCATGGATACTGTCAGTACTTTGATTTATGGACAAGGGGCTGAAGCACCAAGAGGTTAAATCAATTGGTTGTTATCACACAGCACATAGGCAGCAGAGCTAGGGGTCAGATCTGGGTCTGCCCAGCTCCAGAGATTCGACTTTTGAGCAATCCTCCAGCTTAAGCCCCCTTATTAACTTTAGAAAATTGAGAGTTGGAGGCTATCTTTTCTAAAATAGTACTTCTTCCCTTCTCAAAAATAGAGTTAATTTCTCAGAAAATGCTCCCTGTCTCCCTAATCTCCCTGAAAACTTCTAATTACTTGGTGACCTTTCTATGCATGAAGTGACTTTTCAGGATGGTTTCAACACTGGGCATAGAAGGGGAGGTTGTGGTTGAGTGCCTGAGTGGACTGTCTCTTCTTGTTTTATAGCCCTAAGTTGTCCTACCTAATTATTCTCATCAGGCAGCTTGGCTGAGAGTTTGTGGATACTTGAAGACAAATCTACCATTAGTAGACTTCAAAGTATAAATTTACATAAATGGCCATCTACCTACATTATTTCCATGGGCATAACATCACATATAATGTAAATTATTTTTTAATCCCTATATAAAAGTAGAGGCAAATATAACGTGATATTACTGGGAACCATTATGGAATCACACAGATGATTCTGCCATGTGTTAACCATACTTCTTGCACTAAGTTATTCAAGTTTTTAGTCTCACTATTTCTTCACTTGCTAAATCCAAAGATATACTCACCAAGTTTTTGGGTTGTGAGGATTAAATGATAATGCCGTGAAGTGTTTAGCATGGGGACTGGCGCACAGCCAAGTGCCCAGGAAACACTGGCTCTTGGTATCTACCCAGCAGGCAGATAGACAAGGTTTGGAAGTTGTACAGAAAGCTCTTATATAACTTTTCCATTTTATCTAAAAATGAGGAAATAGACCTAAAATGGATAAGATACCCATCCAAAGCTTCATGGTGATGAAATGGTGACCCTGTGGCTAGGACTCCAGTGCCATGTTACCCCTTCTTCCCTACCTCCCCTCACCTTTACCCCAACCATCACTAGTCCTTACCCTCTGCCTTGGCTCAGTAGTTGTGGACACCATCACAGAGTTGCAGATTGCTAGAGCAAGGAAAAAGTCAGCAATAGAAGAGGTGGTGGAGTGGGAAGGCTTGGCAGGTTTGGCATCCGACAAGGTCTCCAGCCACAGGGCAGCATCTCGCACCTTGGTCACTAGGTTTTTATCTGGAGTCACATCTTTCTCCTGCAAGGGAAAAAGCCTAGTGAGCCTAAAGGGACTGGGAAGGGAGGCCTCCTCCAGCAGAATTTTGGCATCTTCTGGAGGAAAGGACGCCACAGTCTTCACTACAGTCTTGAGTCCAGCACATTTCCGTTTCCCACAGGCCTGGAACATTAATGATTCTTCTTTGACTACTGCTTGTCAATCAGATCCACATATCTATCAGCTACCATTTTTTCCTTACCATTTGTTCCCCATTCCAGCTGCTTCTGGACATGTTCAGACCCTCCAACCCTCAATCTTGGATTTCTGCACTGGTCTCTAAACCAATGTTTCTGGCTCTTACAGCTTTTCTTTCTAACCCTTCATATGTATGACCCATGTGGTCTTCCTAAGACTCCATTTCCCTCCATTTCCTCACTCTTGACTTCAAAAAATCTTCAGATTTCTACTGTTAAAATGATCAATTCATCTGGCATCTAGATTCTTTTACACACTGCATTTCCACTTTTTACTCCCACTACTTTATTTTTTTTTGCGGAAATCGAACTCACGACCTTGCACTTGCCAGGCAGGCGCTGTGCTACTGAGCTATATCCCCGACCCTCCCACTACTTTTCAGTGTGGACCCTCAGCTCACTCTGGTAATATGTTTGCTGCTTTCTGGGTGTACACACTCTATGCTTCTCATCACACTTTGGTCGGAAAATTCTCTCTTATTCATCAAAATCCTACCTAGATATCAATAGCCATGAGAATTCCCACCTGACCTTGAGCTTTTATCCAGCTCACAATGAATTCTTCCTTCTGAACCATACTAGCAAGTTCTTGAACTTAGAGTGTTCACAGGCATCAGGGATGCAAGATCAGTGAGGGAAGTGGGTGGAGGCAAAGATGAGGGCGTTGTGGGAGGTGGGGGCTGTGGCTCTGGCGAGTCATGCAGGTCTTGAATGGTGCTGGCTTTCCCTAGTGAAATGCTCCAATGCTGGGCCACTTTGCCAAATACTCTGACTTCTCAGGATAAAACAGAGATGATATATGTGACCTGTTTTTATTTTTTTTATTTTTTATGTGGGTACTGGGTGTCAAACTCAGGACCTTGCGCTTGCCAGGCAGGTGCTTATGCCGCTGAGCTATATCACTGGCCCTTTTCTTTTCTTTTCTTTTCTTTTCTTTTCTTTTCTTTTCTTTTCTTTTCTTTCTTTTACTCTCTGGGCTGGATCTGACTCACTGGTTCCAATTTTTCACATCTTTGTAGAAGTTGCCCCTTGAACCATCCCTTTAGAATTCACTGCATATTGATCTTTCTCGTTCTCTTCCTCTCTCCCTCCTCACTTCCTTCTTCTTCCTCCCTCATCCCCACCCCCATGAACTGATGCCAGGATGGCTTCACTCTGGTAGGAACCAGAGGTGACTGGATGGAGGAGGTGGTGGTCATGGCAGCAGTAGTGTCCAGCTTTGTCTACCGCTCCGCTGCCATCTTTACACAACCCATTTTCAAATTCATGTTTAATCTCTCTATAGATAAGGTAAGAACTTCAAAGATAGAGATCTAGATTTCCATGAGTTGTATTCTCTAGAGCTCCAAGTGTACCCATTTCTTACCATATTTCTGTTTGTTGAATGTTATCACTGCCCCCACCATTACCTCTGAAACTGACGCCCGGGGAAGTTAAGTGTGTGAGCCAAGGTGACACAGTAAGTGGGAGGTATCCCATCAGATGACTCCAGCAGTCAGGAGAAATTCTAGAATTCTCGCTCTTAACTCGCATGCCAGGCAAGATCCTCCATAAGGGAGTTGCCTTTGAGACCTGCTGATGGTCAGAGTCTTTAGTGGCCAAAATCTCAAACACAATGGTTGGGCTTGCATATACAGTCACAAGGGATGAGCACCAGTCTGTGAAATTATAGAGGGGATTATGGCTGTCTTCCTTTCCCAGAAAATAGGTTGGTTTCTCTTCTTCCCTCCCTCCCTCTCTCTCTCTCTTCCTTTCTCTCTTTTTCCTTCTTTACTTTTTTTTTTTTTTTTTTTTTGATGGGTAGGGGACAGCATGGATGGGTAGCTGTTAAACCTTACCACAGATACCCAGAGGTGGGGAACAGGTGTGCAGGCCATCAAATCCAAACCTTCAATTTTCCTGATGAAACTGAGTACCAGAAGGGAACTGCTTTAGATCATACACTAACTTACAGAACCAGGATGCCTTTCCACCTGACTCACATTTTACAACACATACCACTGTGCCCCAAGCTATGGATTACCAGTACATATTTCCCAATGGTGACACAGTTAACAATAATTTACTCCATGTCCTTTTACCATCTAGTCCGTAAGGACCATGAGGGCAGGGGCTGCCTCTGATATGTTCCCAGTGCCTGGCAGATTGCAGACACTCAAAGAATTTGTTGACTGACTCCGTTCTAGGATACTCTGCTTCCTCACCACTGACATCTCTTTGTTAATGCTATTCTTTAATATATTTCCACCTAATCATATAGCAATGCATTAAAAAAAGGATCCTTGTGAAGGGCCCGTATATTTCTGCGCCGGCAGCAGGCCCAGCCTGCAGGTGTTGGGAAAAGATGTCAGTTAACCTGTACCCAGCCACTGCAGCCCTGCCTCCACAGGGCAGGGTTCTTCCTGGTTCCTTCTGCTCCAGCCCACTGGTTTTCTGTGTGGTCCATTAACATTTAGAACTCAGCACTTGGAGCATTTAGATAAAAGTGGTGCCTCTGCCCACTGCTGGCCCTTTGGCTGGTCTGCTTCTCTGAAGGAAAAGAGATATGAATTCACGGGGCCACCAGTTAATCAAATTAGAGCTTGTGGCTGCCAGGTACTCAACTGGTGGATTTCTCTCTATAGTAGGACACTAGCATCTCATACCAGCCCTCTTGGAGGAGAGTGACCTCGGAGCTCACGCTCAATGGTCTTATCATCTCATTACATTTACTGAGAAGGTAGAGCCAAGTCAGGCCCTTCAGTCAGTGCTTTTGTGTACATCATTGCATTCATACAATTACTGTCATCTTCCCATTTGAATTACGAGGCAAATGAAGCACACTGAAGTTAAGTGTTTGTCCAAGGTCAAAAATCATGAATAATATGCTGGGACTCGAACTTAGTTCTGCCTGCTGCCAATGCCGGAACCCTTCAACACGAAGCTATCACTTCCTCCACTTTAATGTGCATACAAACCCACTGGGGACCTTCATCGGAACGTAGATTCTAATTCAGCAGATATGGGGTAGGGCTTGAATGTCTGCATTCGTAACGAGCTCGCAGGTGGTGCTTGTGTTACTGGACCAAGTAGCAGGGGTCTGTGCCGCCGGGCTGCCCTGTTGGTTTCAATTCTTTCCTGGCTGAGATGTGTTCCCACACCGAGGGCTGGGAAAGTAGGCCGAACTCCTCTCTGCTCTTCTCCTCTCAGTTTTAATAATAAGTCACTGATTGAGTTCAGCATCTCGTCTCAATAGGAACCCACAGAGCCCGTGGTAGAAATAAACAATATTGCCACCTTAGTGGCATGGTTCCTCGTATGTCTCCATCTCCTTCTTCACCCCTCCTGGACTTGCATCTTTAATCCCAAATACTCCTACAAACCCCAATTCTGCATCTTGCTTGCACAGATTGTCTCCTCCTGCAACAACCTATGTTCTCCATCCCCTTCCTACTACAAAGGGTTCCTTGGGTTAACTTTTAATCTTGTCTCCCTAAGCAGAGATGTATCTGCACCTCTGCTGAGCTCTGACAGCACAGACAGCACTGCTCTGGAGTTGCTGGTGTTTTTCCTGCGTTTTCACTAGGCTGTAAGGTCCAGAAATCAGTGGCAGTGCCCTGTTAGCCATTATATTCCACTGTCTAACACAGAGCGGATGCTGACTGAATAGTTGTTGACTGACCAAGCCCATGAAAGGCTGTCCTAAAGAAACAACTGACCATACATAGAAGTGGCAGAGGTGGGAGGACACAGATCCTTCTCTTTGTTGTTGGAGAATGTCTCAACTGGTACAATATTTTGGAAAAAAATGATTAAAGTTTTAAAAATGCACATGCTTTCCAATTTGGCAATTATGCTCCAAGAAATAATACTGTGAAAAATTCACACACATGTATAAACACATGGTGGTTCATCCATTCAATAAATTCTAACAGCCACCAAAAAAATTTCGCAGCTCTTTCCTGACTCTACCTCTCGGTCTGTCTACACATAGGTAATATTCTCTAAGATTAAATTTTTTTCCCTAAGGTTAAATTTTTTAAAAAGCAAAGTTGAGCACTCTGTAGGATACGCTTTCATCTGGGCAAAGTTTGAACTTACATGCGCATCACATATGTGCTTTGGGAACCTGCCGCTAATGCTTATCTCCGGGATTGTGAGGAATAGAGGGACACACTTTACCATTTGGCCTTGATTCTATTAATACTTAATCATTTGGTTGTGTTATATCATGGAAACAGACTGTCATGGTTGCTGGGGAGGTGGACGTTGAAAGGTTTAGGGCAGTGATGTTTGTGCCCTGGCTGAAGTTGGGGTCTTGATGATACATAGTTTGGATAAAGAACTGAGAAAACCCAGTGTTAATACATGTTTACTTAAATAGCATGTGGATTATTAGGGCAAGCTTTTCCCAAGTGGGACATAACTCCAAGGAGAATTCTCAGTGGCTTGTCCATCTTGCCAGACCTGAACTCTTGTGAACAGTGTCCCTGTGACTATGTGCCATCCTCTTTTTTGGGACCCTGGGGGCCAAGGGAAGCACAGTCAAGATGCTTTACTTGTCCTGTCCCTGCCCTGTGTCTTCATATCACTCCCAGATAGATTTGTGTGCTGCTAATGAAATCAGGACTCTTATCTAACCTTGCAGTGGGAGTGTGTGTGTGTGGGCTGCCCCACCAGTCTGGAAGTGCTACATGATTCTTTTCCAAAGGAAAAAGGAAGGCCAGGATTAAGGAAAGGAGGCAGAGGGCCAGTGACACCTCCTTCATTCCTGCTGTGGCATTCTTTACCAAAGGCTGGGGAGGGGTGCCCCCAGGAAGGGGTGGTGGTGAACTTCAGAGAGGCCTGCCCAGCCCGACTGCAACTTTCCTGATTAAGGAGGCATTCTTGGTCTATGGTCCTGGGAAACATTCTGCAACTGGCCCTTCTAAACCAGGACTCTCTGCTCAGATCTTGGCTGCTTACAGACCAGGGAAAAAAAAGGCATTTCATCTTCCATCTGCCAGCGCTGTTAAACACTGGCTCAGAATTCACAATTTTTGTAAGTATATTACCCACCTTAAAGCCACGGTTTTTTAAAAAAAAATGTTTTAGAATAACAAAAGATGGTTTATTTGGGGAAAAAAGATGGAAAAGAGAGGATAGACAGCTACCATGAGGCGGTAGGGGGCTTCAGAGCTAAAAGCCCCAGGTCGGAGTTTTATAGGCAATTAGGCAATTAGATAATCACTGATGCTTGTCTTTTATAATAAAAACAAACAAACAAAACCAACAACAACAAAAAAACCAAAAGCAAGCTTTGATTGTTGTTGTCACTGTTGATTCTGCTTTTAGTTTTGGTTCAGACCAAAGAGCCAGGGAAACCGACAACCAGCTTCTTGAGAAATTGGTAGGGTATGTACTGCCCAACCTGGTGCCCTGGGGGTTTCAGACATACATTCTGACTCAGGTCACAAAGGGACAGTAGAGAACAGGTGGTTCTGAGAGATTATCAAGCCAGACTGGATGCCCGGTGAGCAGGTGGAGCAGGACACTGAAGGCAGGTGGAAGAGGAGCCAGTGCAGAGCCAAGAGTGGGGCCAACACCCAGAGACCCACCAGGGACTGCAGAGAAGTATCCAGGAACTGTTTCAAGGACCTGACTGCAGCTGGAGATATTTCTCAGGTTGATGTGAGAAGGCAGCATAAATCAGCCCCTTCCGCCAAGGCCTTCTGAGCTGTATATATACCTATGAGAGCCACATGAAGGCTATATTCTGGTAGGCTGATGGTCTTAGAGAGGCTTTCAGTCTTGGCTGCCCACTAGAATCATCAGAAATAAATATACAAATGTTCTCGCCCCACTCTAGACCAAATATACCAGAATTTCAGCAGCGAGACAGCTCTACCATTGTACTTGCTAAAAACTTGGCATTTCCCCTCCATGATATCCGATAATACAGACATTTGTCAAAGGTAGTCAGAGTCCCTTTAGAAAGTATTTCAAACCACTCTTTTTTTTTTTTTTTTTTTTTCTGTGGGTACCGGGGGGTCGACCTCAGGACCTCGCGCACCAGCAGGCGCCCGTGCCGCTGAGCGATATCACCGGCCCCTTTTTCGTATGTGGGTTCCGGGAGTCGAACTCGGGCCCTCGCGCTTGCCGGGCAGGCGCTTAAGCTGCTGAGCCATCTCACCGGCCCCCTCAAACCACTCTTAGTGATCTGTCTAGAAAATATAATTTTAAGAATTAAATCCTCAAAATAAACTCATGAGCCAGAACAATTATCCTTGTTTTAACAATGAGGAAATTGAGGCTTCCCATTCTGTAAGTTGACCAGAGTCAAGAAGCTAACTCATGGTGCAGCTGAGCCTAAATGCACCTGATTCACAGGTAGAAAGGCTTGGCATGTTAACGCAAACATTATGTGATCTATTTTTTGTGAGAACTTTTAAGTATTTTCAGGAGATGAAAAAGGAATAGCAAAAGGTTTACCATATTGTTTGTGGTTAATATAAAAAGCCAGTCACAGAGCTAAAACCAGAACCTAGCTCTCCTGACTTTTAGCCCAGTTTGCTTGTAAACAAACACTCAAGGATGCTGCCATATCACTAAACCCCAACTGCCACGCAACCCGACCACACCACTGTATGTTTAATTGTTTGTAAGGAGAACACGTCACCACCCTTACTTTTCCAGCCTATGAGAATTGTGTTCAGTTCATGTGTCAGTTTTAATTCATGTGTCAGTTTTCTTATTGCTCCTGAATGAACTTAGAACCTGCCTTTGAAACTGCCAGCCAGGCAGAACAGTGATCTCCTGGATCTAGAGAGAGTTCAGAGCTTCGTACATCCCTCCCACTGACCGTCAACTCAGGGCTGCATCACATTTATATTCCCTGGTTCAGAGCTGCTGTGATTTGTGAATTGAACAAGGGGCAGTGACTTGGTGTGACCTCAAGAAAATCTTTTTCCTTTTTCTTGCACATTAGATGCTAATGATACCTATAACTAGATGGTACCAAAAGACACATAAAATCTATGTCTAATGAGAATGCTCTAAATTCATTTTTAAAATATTTGGGAAATTGTTGAGGGGAAAGCATTCCATTTAGAAGGGCAGAATTAAAGAAGAGAGAACTATGACTCTCTGTGTGTGTGTGTGTGTCTTGTTTTTTATACCAGTAGGGAAGATAAAAGAAAAAAAGAAATAAAACTGCCCCAAAATAATCTTCCCAGAGGCATCTATGGATCACTTCCTTTCTATGTTTTGAGGACCATTTGTCTTAACATGCTGTTCTCGTGTTCTCCTTGCTAATGCTGCATTTCCGTGCATGATGATAATACAAGAGAATTAACTGAGTACTCGAAGTTAGGTGAGTAACAATCCCAAACATGGACTCAAGGAATTTCTTCATCGCAATTAGGAAACACAGTCCTGGGTTATGAATATTGGGTAGCAATATGGAAAATACTTTAGATATCACATCTGTTAGGAAAAAAACCTTGGCATTTACAGTTGCTACCTACCAGGATTGCCAAAAAATGTTAAATATATGTAGTTACATGTGTATCATGAGAGAAAGGATGAAAAGGTTCATTTTTAAAATTTAATATTTTGATAATGGTATAATAGCACTTCCCAGACCAGTGGTTAGCCAATATCTCTTTTAGGGCTCCCTGTGGCATTTTCTGAGAGTGCAGAAGATTCCAGATGGTGTGTTTTAATGTTCCCTGGAGAGAGTATGTTCAGACAAGAAAGGATCAGGACAGGAATCAGACAGCCTCGGTTACTGACTTCTAGGGACTGCTGTTAATCTAGGGGGAGGAACTCAATGTCTTCATTTGCTACCTGGCTCTTTTCTGATGACTGTTCTAAGCGATCAAAGTGAAGTGACCGTGTGCAGAAAGCCCCAGCCCAGATGCATGAACTTGAATTCTTGTAGGGGACAGGCATTAACCTAAGAGAATGAAGTAGATTGGGTAATTCTGACACAGATTTTTTTTTTGCTTCATAACAATTTAAGATTTATTTTTGATTTCTACCCAAAATATATCATTTATTTCTCTTAAAATGCACAAAGCCTTACATCCTTATCACTTTTTCCCTACGTGATAAAAACATAGGCCTTACAGTTATTTCTTGTTTCTCTTAACTGTATAATTGGAAAAACACATAATGTGAATGCTGCTGGCTTTGCGCTCCAGAAGGGGATAATCAGAGAACGGACAAAGGCTGTGAAGAACTGAAGACTGGGTGCTGAGCTAAGTGATATGGACTCCTTAACTCAAGCCAGTTATTGCCATGAGGAAACACTGGCTTAGTGTGGAGAATTTTTTCAATTCCATTTAAAAAAGAAAAGCAAGAAATTGATATGTTGTGATGAAATCTCCCAATTTCTAACCAGTGAACATTTGAAAGGACAAGAATCATCTATGTTGACAAAACACTTGCGTGGACCTCATACAAGACCACAAGCCACGCTTTTGAGAGCTCGTCTGAGTTTATGTGGTCTTTTCCACATCCCAGCTTCCTCTCCCTTATCTGCCCACAATCAGACACTCGCAATTCCAAGAGGAAAGACGGAGACTTACTATGGAGCTGCTGAAGGCCACAGGCGGCTGTGAGCTTTCACAGCGCCCCACAGACCTTTGTCGGGAGTGACCCTGGATGGGCACCCGGGCACTCTGACTCCTCCGCAGAGGCTGGGTACCTCCTTGACTTCTCATCGTTGCTGGCCTCTGGGCCCATCTCGCTGGGAATGACAGGCACTTGTACTGGGTCCACTCTTCACTGTCCGAGTCCACCTCCTTTGGGGTCTCCAGTCGCTTGGCTGCAAGAAAATCATTGTCATACCTTGGTGGGACCATGGTTAGGAAGATGCTAGACTGTGGGGTGAGGGGGAAGGGCCTAGGAGGGATCTATGCTGCTGTGGAAAACTGGCAACTGGTCTACCAAGATGGGAGACAGTGGGATGCAACTCAGTCCTGCAGGTTCACATCCTGGTCCTATTACCATCTAGGTATGGAACTCTGAGCTGTGACTTAACCTGTGTCTATTTCCTCAATTAGAGTTTATTAAAAAATACCTAACTCATAGGATTGTTTTGAACATTTAATGATATAATGTGTGAAAGTGATTAGCTTACTCTAAGTACTGGTAATGGTAGCTGTTATTATTAAAAAGAGACCAGATGCTCCCACATAAATGGTGAATTATCTCCATGGCAAAGGGGGTAGCACTGCTTATCTCTTCCTTTCGCTACCTCCCTATCTTTTAACCAAAAGAATGGATGCTCTTCTGAGGGTTTTTTTTTTCGGGGTGTGTGTGTGTGGGGGAGGGTGTCTGAAGGAATCGAGTGAGTTTTGTGGGCCACCTTCAGTCCATGTAATATAACAGTCCAGGCATCTTATAGCCCTATCTCCTAGATCAAAATATTACCTAAGCGAAAAATCGAGACCAGTTAGCATGGAAGGCATTTCCTAGATGTGTAAAGCTGATCACGTGCCTAAATCTAGATCCATCCTAACCTGTCAGGTTAGGTGGCCTGTGAAATTCCTAAGATTTGGCTATATAACTGGTACACAGTTGTCCCTAGTTCAGACATAAACATCCTCTGTTGTAAATGCTACCAGACAAAGATAGACTGGAGGGTTACCACATACGGGGTCATTTTTAAAAGCTTTTGTGAGCCGGTGAAAGTTTAGAGGTGGTAAGAATGGCATTATTTTGTGACAAGGAAGACTATGGGTTACAGGAAGTAACTTGACAAATTGCCCCACAGGCTGTAACAGGAGTCTGGGAGTCTTTTTTCCCTTCTTTTAGGAGAAAAGGGTGCTTTCTTCTATAGACAGGGATGGAGGTACATGGGAGCCCTTGTACCATTTTCTTGGTGACGATACTCGCTGCCCATGATGGTGCAACGTCGAAAGACCATCTTGTTCTCTGTTAGGGTTCCCGTCTTGTCAGAGAAGATGTACTGGATTTGGCCCAGATCCTCTGTGATGTTGAGGGCTCGACACTGAATGGGCAGATCAGACTCTTCATCATATAGTTCAAGGTCATTGTGCAGAAAGAAAACTTGCCCAAGCTTTACCAGCTCAATAGACACATACAAAGAGATCGGGATCAGCACCTGAGAGGAGACAGATACCACTGCATCAGAAACCAGGTGAATTCCTAGCTTCTGGACTCTCACTTGTATGTAGCAAAGGCATTTAATTCAAAGCTGAGATTGGTTCACAGGAAGTACTCTTTCTCGGAAATTAGTCAATGACGTCACACTGTCCTTGGAATTTTCTTGGGGTGAAACTGAAAGAGATATGTCCTTCAATTTAGGATGTCTGGATGTGAATAGGTACTCACCACTGGTAATATAAATGTTACGGTCAATGAGGGAGGTTTATTGCCTCTGCCCAGAATCTCCCTCCACCCCCCAGATCTATGCAGGGAGTGTCACCATCCACTTTCACAGGTACTCACACTCACTGTTGGTTGTTATCCACTAAGCCAATATCTAATATTTATCCAGTGCTTTCTTTGTCTTGGATGCTGTTTTAACTCTTGGAAATAGGAGTCATCAGAACAAAATCCCTGGCCTCAAAGATTTCACATTCGTTCCAGTGACAGTAAATAAACAAATCCATATGGGATGGTGGTAAGCCTCATGAACGAGAATAAAGGTGAAGAGGGTAGAGAGTGATGGGTGGAAGGGACTCTTTTTATAGACCACGACCTTTGAGCAGGGAGTGAAGAAATCTGTGTGAGTTTACTAGGTTATCTCTGGGTGGAGAGTTTCTGGTAGTGGGAGTGGCCTGGGTGTCTGCGGGTGGGGAACAGTGAGCAAGCCTTGTACCTGAGTGAGGAGGAAAAGAGAGGCAGGAGGTGGGGTCAGGGTCAGGTCAAAGTCCAGGTCACCTAGTTGGCTATGGTCAAGGACTTTGGATTTCATTTTGAGCAGATATGAAATTATTGGCTGAGTCTCTTCAGAGGCCAGTTATGCTCTGACTTTTAAAAATAATTACATGGCTAGATGAATGAGTGAAAGCTTGAAACTGTCTAATCTTTAGGGGGACAATGAAACACCTTCAAATACTATAAGAAATTTAACGTAGATGGACCCTCATCAAAGCAAAACTACAACTTCTCTCATCTTTGTATAGACTGTATTTTCTTACAAAGCACGAAGATTTAAAAAAATTTATCACTTTATCCCTTATATTCTGTTGGTGTTCTGTATTATGTTTTCTTCTATTCTGTTCTTTTCCATCTCAACCTATCAAATGATAAAACACTAAGTTGCTTTTTATGTCTTTCAGTGCTTGGGGCTGGAGAGTTCTCTGTCACTCTCTGTGTACTTCATCTTCTTTTGATCCTAGGCCATTAGCGTCCTGCCTGTTCTGTATCTGGCAAAGGGACAGCACTGCTGGGTCACAGCCATAACCCACTCTTAAACAGCAAAGCCTGATCAACATTTCCCTCCAGCTGGTATCTGAAGGACCAGGTTTCTCCCCAAGGCAGGGAGACCTCCAGTGTGACACTTTCAAAGGCCCCAAAATATCAGTAACCACCTCCTCATCCAAGTCCAGTTACTTCTTCCTTGGGGCCAGCATTGCCTTTTCTTATTTTTTGCAGTTGCAGGGGTTGGCGAGGCTTCCTACCTGGAGCAGGATGATCATTGTGAGGAACATGTAGAAGCCACCGAGGACTGGGGGAAGGAAGTTGCCATCGGCATCTGGCACGTCAAAGGGAGGGTGTTCTTTAAAGGTCCCATTCCAGAAGCTGTGACCTGGGAAGAAGCAGAGCTGGGGATGAGATCAAATTTCCATTTCGGGGGCGGGTGAGATAGCTCAGCGGCATAAGCACCTGCCTGGCAAGCGTGAGGTCCTGAGTTCGACTCCCGGTACCCACATACAAGAAAAGGGCCGGTGATATTGCTCAGGAACACGGGCACCTGCTGGCGTGTGAGGTCCTGAGTTCGACCCCCGGTACCCACAAAAAAAAAAATTCTGTTTGGTTTTAAAGATGGTTAGATGCGTCTTCCCTTGACCTGTTCCTGGAAGTTGGCGTGCTCTGGAGGAGCCCATCCTTCCTCCATGCAACATAGCTGTGGGCGTCTGTTGGCTTTAAAGTGGTCCTTTATATATTCTATATTTCAATCAATTGATTGAATCATGGTCATTAAATTTGTTTTACCAGAGGAGACTAGAATAGGGATTACTTATTTTTTGATAAAGTCTTGTTACACAGGGGTTGGAACGAAAGGGAGCACGTGTGGTGGAAAGCACATGGCTGGTGAGTCTCGACAAACCTGCGCCCTGCTTTCCCTTCTTCCTCAGTCTATCCCTCCCTGCATCCCTCTGTTTCTCTCTGCTCATTTATTCCTCGTAGATCCAACACTTATTAATTCAAAAAGGCATCAGTCCTTGTTGAAGTCCTTTCCAAGTTCCCCAGCAAGTTAGGGAGCGTGACATCAGAAGACAGATGACGGACAGCGTGCAAGATACAGATGACACCGTTTCTGTCTCTGCAAAGGGGCTGGCAACACTTGTTACCTGCGGATCACGCAAGATGAAGCATACTCAGCCTCTGCCACAGAGCTTCCTAAACCTCAGTGTCCTCGTCTGTTAATTAGTAATAACGCTTGCTCCCTATGATGACTGTGAGAGCAGAATAATCTAGTGTAGACTTCTCTCAGCTCCAGGGCAGGAACTACAAGGAATAGGAAGCATAGTGGATGATGCCCACCCTAGAGACAAGTCTTCCCCCAGGAAATTGGGCCAAGTGCCATCACACGTGGCAGAAAAAAGGAGACTTTCTGACGTGATGTTACCTGAAGGTGATATAGAGCAAATGACTCGGCACAGTCTAAGGGTCTCTGGACCTCAGAGGAGCAAGTAAAGGACATGGGTGAAGTTGGAGGAGGAGGGGGGGAGGGGGAGGAGGGGGAGGGTTTGAGAGGTCTGGAGGTTGGGCAGGTGTTGGGGTGGGGGAGAGAAAGGCCAGAGGAGGGCATTTGGGGCAAAGAAAGATGAAACACCGCTCTTAGAAAATTAAAGTAAATGTGTAAGGAACCCTGGGTGCTGCCGGGTCTCACTGGAGAGCTTTTCATCCTCCAAGGCTATGCTTTAGTGAGGCCCCAACAGAATCCTGCTTGATGTGTGGGTTGTTATTCTTGAATAGGATTCTGTCCCCCTCCTCCATGAACTCTTTCTGATTATTGTTTTGGGAAATCTGCCAAGCTAATTTGGGCTGTCCGT
Organism: Erethizon dorsatum; assembly: GCA_028451465.1. Taxonomy (NCBI): domain Eukaryota; kingdom Metazoa; phylum Chordata; class Mammalia; order Rodentia; family Erethizontidae; genus Erethizon; species Erethizon dorsatum. The sequence goes on from CM051836.1 coordinate 15,048,054, forward strand.
GCCTTGTCTCTCTGTGTGGCCTTTTAATCATTAACTTTCTTTCTCTGGAGACACATTGAGAGGATCTCAATGGTCCTTTCAGCTTTGACTTGGCTGGAACACCTGTCCCAAGGCAAAGGCAATAAACAGTTCTGTAGTGACCCTTGTGGGCACAGTGTGGTCATGTGGGTGGCAGTGGATGATGGCTGCCTTCTTGGGGCCTGCTCCCTCCCACTCTGGGTGCTCTCTGTACACCTGTGGGCCACCCTCACCTGCAATACTGTTAGACTCATTGTAAGTCTCGATTCAGACATGACCCTCCCAGTACCCACCTGTCTGCCAGCAGAGGCATTGTTCTCAGCTCAGCACCAGTGCCCTCAGCAAACACAGGATGTTGTAAAAGAGAAAAGATGGAGCAGAGAATCTTCCAAATACCCGGATATCTGAAGACACCCAAACATTTACATCGGATGCCTCAAGTACTTTGCTCACTGAGGCACAAGACAACCGGAGGACTTTGACCACTGATGCTTACTAAGAACTTCCCTTGCCTTCTTTCAAGCCCTATTAAAAAAAGCCCGCTTCTCTTTGTTCTCTACAGATGGCCTTTTCGCCCTCTGTCTGCCTGCACCTAGGCACAGTAAATTCCATGCCATGTTGCCTTTACACAAGCCCGGTGGTCTTGGCTGGTCTCTGCCTTGTGCCATTGCTTACACTCATCTGGAAAGTATATTAAGCAAAAACTGCAGGCCACCTTTGAGACTAAGTCCCATGTGGTCACTGTAGTACACACTAGACCCATCTGAGCCCAGGACTACCTCTGGCTTTCAGACGCGATCTTTCTAAAAACAGTGATGTTGTGATTCTGAGGCAGTGCTGCTCATTGGGTAGGGTTCTGATGTGGGGGACTCAGTATGAGTTCTTCTTCTTCATCAACCCTGGTTCTTTTTGGGGTCTCCTTTAGCATCCTGTGAACCATCCTTAGATTTATGCCCAGGGGTAAAGGGGGTAAGAACTTCACAGAGGACCCTTTTTCCCTTCATTCTGAGGATTTACTTCAATGACTCCAGATCACTCCTGTCCATACTTCCGGCCACATCTGGTTCTGATTAGGTCTCCATTCTAGGCCTTGCTCTTGCCACACCAAACAGCCAACTTCTTCTCTGCCTACAGTGATTCTCCTTCCTACCCCTATGCTTTGCATCTGCTATCCCTGAAGCTAATGTGAACTCTTTCTCCTCACAGCTACTTGTCCCATCCTCCCATTAAACTTGCCTCTACCATCTACCTCCTCCAGTGAATGCCTTCTCCTTTTGGGGGTGAGCCAGGACAGCTGCTCTTCAAGAAGGGCTCCTGTAGTAACCATGGGAGGCTAAATAATACCTCATCCAACACACACATCCTAATTCCTGTGCCTGTGAATATGCTGCCCTGTACGGCAAAAGGGACTTTGCGGATGTGATAAACTCGTGGGATTTGAGGTGAAGAGACTGTCCCGAGTTACTTAGTGGGCTCAGGGATGTGACTGCAAGTGTCCTTAGGAAAGAAGGGGTTACTGCTACAGAGGAAGAGAAGGAATGTGAACAGGAATAGGAGTTGTGTGCTTTGAAGATGGAGGAAGTAGACACAGACCAAGGAATACAAAGAACAGATTCTTCTCTCAGAGCAGAGCTAGGAGGAAACAAACCTTCTCATATTTTAATCCTAACTCAGATAAATGGAATTTGGACTTCTTACTTCCAGAGCTGTACCAGAATAAATGTGTACTTCTGTGTTTCTTTCTTTCTTTTTTTTTTTTTTTATGTACCAGGAATTGAACCCAGTGCTTTCACAATGAGTTACATCCACAGTCTTTTTATTTTTTTTTTTGAGACAGGGTCTTGTTAAGTGGCTGAGTTGCCCAGGCTGATCTCAAATTTGCAATCCTCCTGCCTCAGCCACCAAGAGTAGCCTGGCTATCTGTGCTGCTTTGAGCCACTCAGTTTGTGTTAATTTTTTACAGCGTCAATAGGAAACTAATATGCTACCAATCTGCAGCCCCTTGTGGAGTGGGAAATATTGTGTTATCAAGTCTGTTCACATCTTTTCATGCTTCCCCTCTAGACTGCTCTTCGTCTTGCTATCATGCCATGCTCAGCTAACCGGTAGATGAAATTCTTAATATTTAAAGAGAACCAATAGATGAAATTCCTAATAGTTAAAGAGTGTGTACTACTTTGAGGAGATTTCACTTGCAGTTTCCTTCTGTGGCATCCCTTTACCGTATTTTTTATTAGCCCCATTTTATAGATGAGGAAGCTGAGGCTCAAAGAATTAAAGCAACTTGTCCAAAGAAACATGGGATTGCCATGTTTTTTTTCCCCAGAACATTCCATACCTATGGCTCCACTGAGGCACATGAGGAAGAGGATCCCGATGCAGAAGAAGATATCTGTGTTCATACGCCGCTCAATCTTGCTGCGCTTGTACCGTGGGCCACTGTTGTTCAGCATGGCTTTTGTCTCATGGCCTTTGAGAGAAAGTGGGGAATTCAGTCCCTTGAACCCTTTACCCTTGGCTCTTCTCACAGGGAGCTTCTGATAAAGCTGAGGCTTCACTCGCTAAGTGGAACCTGCACTGTACAGCTCTAGAGGGCACCGCTCATTCACAGGTGTCAAAGATTTGTAAGTTTAGTATGACAATCTTCTGGCAAGGGGCAGTGCACGGTCTTGAGGAAGGACAATCTTTCTCAGGTATGTATGAAGTTAGTATTCTGGCTGTTACGGGTTAGAGGTGGGATACAGTGGTAAGAAAGCTGGTTCAACATTCTGGTGAAGATACCCAAAGAAGCGAGATCATTACAGTGATTAGTAAGTCCCACAGAATAAATAAGAAGCAACGGAAGAGCTAAGGCAGTTAGGAGATGGTGTTTGACAAAATGGTCAGAGAAAGCTTCACAGAGGAGGTGACATTTAAGGGAGAGAAAAGAGTAGGAGAAGAGTTTCAGGGTGGGGGAACTCTATGTGCAAAGAGCCTCTGGCAGGACAGTGGTCATTAATTTCCATAGTTATTTCTTTGGTTATGTTAAGGTTTTGGTGTTTCCTGTGTAAGAATATCACCCCAGTGCTATTCGTGCCTGAACAGCGCCACTCGTATCTTGGAAATCTGCTTTAAATTTTGTTCAAAGAAGGGATGAAAGGTTTTAATACTCTTCCTGTCATCCCTGTTCCAGTTAGGGAAACTGAGGATCAGAAGTGGAAGGGAACCACCCAAAGTGAAAGAATAAGCTGGCATGAGTCATGGTGGGAAGCCAGGATTCTGATTCCCAGTCTACTTCTCCGTCCACCGACCCATGACACCCAAGGCCACACAGCTAAGAGCTAGGAGTCAAACAGACATCGTCTTCAGGCACCACCTCTCCTTCGGGGTTGCTGAATTTTAATTACTGTACTGTACTCCTCGGCAGTCAAGTTTGAAAATGCTTATCACACATTTTCTGTGCAAAATTAAAGAAAACCAATATATCAGCTCCAGAAGCAATTGGCTTTAATGCTGTTTAGTTGGTTGCTGTGTGGGTTTAAAGCGGCAACAAAACAGTGGGAGCGAACAGACTCCAGGCTTACTAGATTAGACTCAAGTTGTGCTTACGAGAACTTCTTGCCACACAATGAGCACGGTCAGCGGCTTGCATCTCTTCCTGTCTGCCTCGAGGGCAGCCCACCCGGGGCTCCAGAACGGCCCTTTTCATCTCAGTCCTCTCATCTGCTGAGCCCTCTGTGTTCCCTAGAGCTGGGCTCCAAGGCGAGGCGGAGTGGTACAGACTCAGTTAGAGCTCAGCTCTGCAGATACTGTATGTGGCCTTGGGTTACAGAGAGTTAATCTCAGGAGACACGAGACCTCAGATGAATAAATTCCTTTTTACCTCAGTTTCTCCTCTGTAAAATGGGAGATACTGGGTGTTTAGGGTGTGGGAATGAATTAATGTGCAGTAGATTCATTCCCGGTACATAGGAGGGTCTTTATAGATGTTTTTTGTGAGGACCACATACCTTGCACTGACTCTCTTCCTTCCAGAAAGCTCAGTGTGGCCTTTCTGGGCCTGTGACGCTGATGTCCTCCTATTGAGTTCACTGACAATTCCAAGGGACAGAAGGAAACTCTGGGCCAGTTGTTCTCAACCAGGGCTGCCTTTACTCCTCAGAGGGCATTTGGCAATGTCTGGAGAAAGTTTTGATTATCATAACTTGGGAGAGGACTGAGGCTTATGTACCTAGAATGTACAGGCCAAGGAGGGTGCTAAACATTTTGCAAGACAGCCCCTCACTGCAAAAATGATTCCAGATCAAAATGTCATAATACCAGTGTTGAGGGCCTCTGCTTTAGATAGTGTCACTAAAAAGTGTCATATTTGTTCACAGTTATTTTGAGAGCATGGTTCATTCTAGGCATTGCGTTCAGTTCTTTTCACAGATAATCTCACTTGAACCTCACATTCCTACAGGGCTGTGGTCCCTTTTGCATTGAAAGTTTGACCAACAAGCACAGCAACATGCAGAACATGACTGGATTTTACCCTGGTCCTCCTGGCTATCCAGAGATGTGGTTAACACTGTCCCCAAATGTGTCCCCTCATGTCCTACTCCCATCACCCACTTGGGGATTCTTCTTTGCTTTTAACAGAGATTTAAAGGTCAAGAAGCAAAAGGAGTGAGAGGCCTCTGCTATGGTCTGAATGTTGTTTGTTCCCGGAATGCTCATGTTTTGGGAGCTTGGTCTTCAATGTGGTGATGCTGGGAGGCGGGACCTAGCACAAGGTCCTTAGGTCAATCGGGGGTGCACCCCAGGAAGGACTGTGGAGCCCCAGTGTCTCTCTGGTTTGCTGTTTGGTAGTGTGGTTGTTCCCTCACTCATGGGCTCTCACCATGATGCGACCCAGCTAAGAGTCCTCATTGGAACTGAGGCAATGCCAGCGCCATGTCCCCAAACCTCCCAGACTGTGAGCTAAATCTCTGTTCTTTACAAAGTTAGCCAGCCTGAAATCTGTCAGTACAGTAGTGAACAGTGGACTAAGCCCCCATATCTGGGGCTATAATATAATAGTAAAAACAATAACTGGGACAGGGGATGTGGCGCAGTGGTAGAGCCTTGCTAGCATGTGCAAGGCCCTGGATTTGATCCCTAGCACCACAAAAAATAGGAACTGCAGTCTGTCAAGCTCTCCCTTCACTGGGCAGTGCTGGGTGATTTTCATGTGTTGGTTTATTTGATCCTCACGTATCCTTTTGAGGGAGACACAGAGATTCCTCTCACTGCACAAATGAGGAAACCGAGGTCAAAAAGGTGAAGTTGTTTGGTGAGGTGGTTTGCAGGCCAGAGGAGGTTCTCTCTGTCCTTCCTTACTGTCACAAGACTGCTGAGGTGAACGAGTGTGAATCCCTCTCCCTGTGTGGTTCAGAGGAGTGATGTTAACTCAGCATCTTGTGGAGGGGGTAAGCTGCTGTGACTCCCAGCCTCAGTTTACTTAGCTGAGAAATGGGAATTTCCATGGCTTTAACCCTGCGAGCTGCTGTAGGTTCCCCCATGACTGAAGATGGAGTCACAGGAGAGGTTGGAGGGAGGATCATTAAGGAAAGTTTGGACATAAGAAACTGCCCAGAGATAAGTACCTGTGTAGATGACAATGCCAACAGCCACCTCGGTGTTTCTGATGGTGCAGCCTCGAAGCAGAAGACTCTCACTGCCAAAGCCAGTCCTGGTCTGGTCAGGATGCTCCCTGGAAAGGGTGAATGAGAGATGGTTGGTTTGGTGGCCTCTCTATGTGGTCACTGAATAGCATCGCGGAACTTAAGCTGGTGACAAACACAATCCCCCTCTTTCCTCTTCTCAGAAGAGCAATAGTAACTGTGAATCTCCTCTCCTTTGTGTCCAAGTACATCGTTTTGTTGCTCCTGGAAGGCCCAGGTGGGAACTAGACTATTGGGAGGGAATTGTCCACTCTGAGGAAATCCTCATTTATCCACATAAAAGGCAGAACCTGCTGAAAAGCCTCGCTTTGGTTCTCACATTCAAATTGATGGTAGGGGCAAAGTGTGGGATCCTATAAGGACTGGCATTGGGTTCCCTTTAGGCAATGTTCCCACGACTTTTCTTACCCAGCTGCTGGGGACCAGACTTACACAAGGGAGCATCTAAGGCCATGGATGATGCCAGATGGCCCTGCTTCTCACTCCAGAAGACAGGTGAAGGCGGTGATACAAGACTAGGAAGGGCACGTCGCAGCCCCTCTCCTGCACCTCACACTCACATTCTCCTACACTGTGCTGCACCTGCTCAGGTGCTCATAAAACAAGCAGCCCTCATAGGAGGTGGACAGTTACTTCCACCCAAGTTACTGAAGAGGAGACGAAGTTACTTCCTTTCTCTGTCCCAGGGAGCAGGGCTATTTTCCACCTCTCGCTAGACTTCTGAGCCCACCTGACTACATTCATTTCCTGGGTTCTGGCCCTTATTCTATCCTGATGCCTTTCTTTGGGATTTCCAGCAAGTTTAAATACAATTTACAACAAACACTAGGGAGAATAGAAAAATAATAATCTGAACCCTGAAAGCTGTTTCTCCTTGTAACTCAATATTTCATTACTCTACATCTGGTTGTAAGTCTTCTCCATGTATTAACTCCATGAAGCCTCAGAACAACCTTATAAGCTAGGTCATGTTATCATACCCACTTTAAAGATGGGAAAACAAGTTCATAGAGCTAGTGAGTGCCAAAATAGGGAGTCAGGCCTGAGAAGTCTGGACCCAGAGTGCTATGATGCCACCCAATATGCATTTTAATGTTAATATTTCCTCACTGTGTTTATAAACGATGTTGATTTGCATGACTTTATTTGACCCTTCATGGCTCTGGAAAGGTAACAGATTAGCCTTACTTGTGAACAAGCAGTTCAGAGAAGCTGAGATTTTCCCAGGGCCACACACACCTAGCATATGGAGCATCCTAGGGTTGGGGAATCCTGATCACAGACACCAACCCTATTGTGTTTCTACTGCCCTAGATCCCACCCGTTATCTGGTACTGAATCAGAGTTATTCCATTTTCATTTTTGTGAATCTCCCAAGGAAAATGCCCTTGTTTCCTGCTGGAATACTGTTAAACCTTTTCTACTACTTGTCTATCCTACTGTTTAATAAAGAAGGGGCTTTGGAGAATAATTGTTAGGATATAATAACCATTTTGATTTCATTGTATACATTTTCACCATGACTGTCCATGTATACTGGTTTCCCATAAGGTCAGTGATATGAATTTTCCCTTTAAAATAAATTTAATAAAAAACAAGCTAATTAAAAGTTAAGTAGATAAAAGTATAGTTTTTTTGACAAATATGATTAAAATCATGAATGTGGTCCAAGAATGGCTTCTGGGGCCCCATATGCCCCTTCTTCTCACCAAGGAGGCACCTGGCTGTGGACTGAATAGTGGGCTGGTAAATATTGACTGTGTCGCTGTTGGTAGCTTGGGATTTGAAGAACCACTGTTTGGTGCTCTTTGTTTACAGGGATGCTCCACTGAATGGACTGGAGAGAGGCATTTCTTGGTTTTGGCACTGTTAACATTTTAGGCAGGATGATTTTTGTTATGGGGGGCTGTCTCGTGCATTGTAGGGTAGGGCATCATCCCTGACCTCTACCCACAAGATGCCAGTTGCACTCCTCCTCAGTTATGACAACTGCCCAAATGCCTCCAGACATTGCTAATTGTCCCCAGGTTGGGGAAGAGGGAGATGTCCCTTGGTGGGGGGAACCACTGTTCTATAGAGTTGCTTAAAAGTTGTGTTTTCAAATCTGACATTGCTAATACTTCAACCAGGTCATCAAAAACTGTGTCTTTGAGGCAACCTGTGCAGTTACAGGGAACCCTTGAATTAAGGTGACCCACACAAGCTTCTGGGAATCCAGATGCCTCAAACCAGGGGGTTTACTCAGGAAAGAGTATAGACCGTGGGTGCTGGGCTGGGGACATTGCTGGCAATGGCTGGGATATAGGACCTCATGGAAGAATTCTCCATCATCCGTGGGTTGGCTAACCAGTTGCACTTTTAGTGCTCGTCTATAAAGGAGGAATTGACTGAGTGGTGCTGAGGCAGTTCTGTCCTGAAATCTGAGGGAGATGGACAACAGCCCAAGTTGACAGCTGAGAAGGGCTGGCTGCTTACAGAAGGTACCAGAAGAAGAAAGTGTCACAGATAGCTACCCAGCAACAAGGCTGTCCTCTGAGCAAATAAGGAGGATGACTCAAGGCACATGACTTAGGATGAAACAAGTTCAGAAGCCTTGGGCACAAGGGGTGCATTTCTTGCCAGGGCAGGTGACCAGTTCTGACTGGCCAGGTGCCTACAGTGGAGTCTTCTTCTACCCCAGCTCCTACCCTGCTCTGCCAGTCTCCATCTGCTCTCTGTGGGCATTTAAAAGCTACTGCTTCTCAGCTGGGATGCAGCTCAGTGGTAGAACATGTGCCTAGCACATGCGAATCCCTAGGTTCAGTTCCCAGCACCAAAAATAAGCTACTTTTTCTCTTGTATTGTTTTTCACCCACCCCAATTTCTCCTTCTGATATCCCATATGGTAAAAGAACTCGTGGGTGGAGGAAAACAGAGCTACCTGCGTGCCCATAAGTCTTCTCAAGCCTCCTTCTGGGCCCTGTCGGGAAGAAGTTGCTGTAATGTGGCTGAGCTCTGTAAAGCAGGGCAACGGGAAACATTTCGGGTTGGAGTTGAAAGATTCACATTGAAGTCCTGACTTTGCTCCATATCTGCTGTGTGAATTTGGGTGAATCTTGAAGTCTTACATCACCGAATTCCCTGTCTGAAAGATGGCAATCCTGGCCCTGCTTCTCTGGGCAGTTGTGAAGGCTGCATGAGACGATGTTCTGCTGGCATGCTCTTAAGAACTAGGAAAACTATGGAGAAGTGCGTTTATTCCCACCTGCTATCATTGCTCTTACTCTGCAGAAAGACCAGTAGTCTGATGTATGAATAGAATTACAATAAAATTCTCAGGCTGAACCCAAGTTGCAGAAGATGAATAACAGTAATTGCAGCTATAGAAGCCACCATTAATTGAATGTCTGTTGTTTGTCATTTGCTCTGCTAAGGGCCTTGCAAATGATAAACTTAATTCTTAGAAAAGAAGAATCTTATTATGATCCTTATTTTACAGGTGTGGCGCTAGAGGGGATTATCATTTTACCCAAGCTCATACAGCTTAAGATTGGAAGAACCCTGGTTCAAGCCCAGATCTGTCAAACTCTAAAGTCCCCCAAATCAGTACGGTCTCTTTCATAAGACCCATGTTAGTTAAAACATTTTCCTCTCCTGAATCAGAGCATAGCCTTAATTTTGGTGCTATTCCACCAAAGTTCTAAATAAACCACTAGTGCATTTAACCTTGACAAATAATTAATAATCACTCAGTACAGAAAAAAAGAGAAAGAAAATATTTCCCAATTTAGAGCTCTCTAGTTCTTTATAATAGAAAGAAGCTCCCTCAGGATCTAGATGCTTGTCTGGTCATTTCAAGTAAACATTTTCTAGCTGCACAGGAGATATTCACTAACAGTAAAGAGGCATTTGATACTTACATGTAACCCTTAAATTTGTTGAGGTGGTTGTTGGGTTTTTCACACACGATAGTGTTGTGGAAGAGCTCTGGCTGGAGCTGTCCCTCCTGTGAGAGAGAGGACTGTGTGAGGTTATTAAGTTAGAGTGATCTAGTCTTAATAGGATTATCAGAGAGCTAATCACCAGTAGAACCATGACAAGTAAGGTAATCCCTATTTTGCCACCCTGTGGTAGTTATAATGTGTCAGGAGAAAAGAGTTAAATCCTCCTTAAGGAGGAGAAAGTAGATGCGAGTGAGAAGCCAGATGTAGGGTGGAGAAAGCTAGCTGCTCTGAACCTATTTCTCTGGTACACCTGGCTTTCAGCCCCTGGCGCGGCACTATCCAACAGAACTCGCTGCAAAGATGGTGTCATTGTAAGTCTGCACTGTCCAGTGTCACGTGAGGTTCTGAGCACCTGAGGATGGTAGTTTGACCCAGGAGTTGGTTTTTAAACTTAATTTCAATTAATTTAAAGTAAAACAGCCACATGTACCTGGAGGGTATACACACCGAGCGGCACGGAATCCAAATAAATGGATTGTAAATTGTATACCTAGAGAGGGCTGCAGCTGATTCACTTATATACTTCATGGTTTAAAACATGTACATACACATATAGTTATGTACGTACACGCATACACATTTATGCACTTCAAAAATGAGTTAGTGTTCTTATGTCTTCAATTATTGTTTGTTAATTTAAAAATCTTTATTAACACTTGAATAGAAACCTACCATATGAAGGTACCATACCTCCTTTAACAACTTCACTGTTGAATATTTGTAGCGTTTCACTTTATTTGCTATTATAAAAATGTTGTAAAAACAGGAGCTGATGAAACCAAATAAATGGCATTTACTGGACTTTTATTTCTGCTTGACCATGGGCTGAGAACTTTATGCATGTTATTTATTTTTAAAACTTACAATTATCCTGTGAAACAGGAACTTCACTTATCCCCTCTTTGGAGCGGGAACTGTGGGTTTCAGAAGGGTAAAGTAGGCTGTCCACCTCACGCCAGGGCTGGGATTTATATCTAAGTCTAACTGCAGACCTCTGTTTTTTTACTGGCCCAGCACATTGCCTCACAGGGAACAAACTTTTACTTAAGCATTTGAAACACATTCTTAACTCTGTACTTCTTAAAAAGGTATTGCAGTTGTACAAGGTTTTATAATACAATATGGGTAAACCATAGAAAGGGGTGAGGAGCTCTTGTCTCCTAACTCTCTTCCTCACTGGCCAATCCTATGTTCTACTCCCGAGCCTTGGTTTCTTCATCTGTACAATGGGGCTAACACCACCTGACTTGCCCCTCTCATTTGTGCCTCAGAAGATAGAATCTCTGTGGAACAGTTCTGAAATGTGTGACATGCTATGCAAGTAGAAGGCGGGAGTGCTAAAGGTGGGTTGGAAATGGTTTCCAGAGCACATCCTTTAGCATGGGGAGTGAATTTATCGCTGAGCTGCAAGGTACACTTGTTCAAAGAGGCAAACTGATCCAAAGAAATGATAGCATTTTCTGTCTCTGTGTAAATATACTGTCCATTGCACCTGTAGGGGAACCAGCATAAATAAACTCTTCACTCTCTCGAAATAAATTACCCATCCAGGAGTTTCTAAAAATACGGCCCTTTCCCCTCCAGGTATCGATTCCTTCAGGGACAAACACTTGCCAAGTTCTGAGATGATGACAAATCATGTTGTAATTTGTCAGCTGCTTCCCTGCCCCTGATTAAGTCATGTGCTTCACTCCTGATCTGCACCACACAGCTCCTGGCTGCTTTAAAAAGCCAGGCTCACTTTGGAGATGAGTGGCAGTGGGGTCACAGAGCTAATGAGCCTTCTGCAGTGACTCTCTGTCCCTGTTGTCCCTGCGGCTTTTCAGCAGTGGTGAAGTCTGACTCTCTTGGTCCTCTGCGGGGGATCTTCCAGTAAATTCCTCCTGAAGTCCTTTCCTTCCGGGTACTGGCAGTGGGTCCTCTGCCTGGAAAGGTGACCTTGATCCTTCTTGCTACCTATTCTCTGGGCTCCTTCCTTCCATTTCTAAGATAGACTGCCGAGGAAGACACATGGGTCCTGCTGACCGTAACAATGACCACTCAGGTCCCGCTCGCCTTTAAGGGTCTGTGGTAGCTCGCTCCTGAGGAGCTGCTGGCCCACAGCCCAAGGATGGGAGGAACTGTCCGGCAGCACAGAATCTGCCAGAGGCCTCATTTTAACCCTGTTCCAGAACTTTGATTCCTTTCTGAGAGGGGGCAGGGCTCCCCTCACCATCCTATAGTTTTCCTTAGTGTATGGATGAAGCTCAAATTATTAACTTTTCCTTTTTCATTCAGTCTTTTACCTAAGGCGATGGTCTTTGATGAAAGTTCCACTGACGATAGTCAAGGCACAGGGAGAAAATGTCACACGGAGAAGAGTGTACACCTCTGCATTTCATTAGGGCAGACCTACCTGTCTTGAGCACTTACTGTGGCCCAGGCCCCGGACATCACTGGAACAGAAAGCCAATCACTGTTGACATCATTGTCATTATCATCATACCTTTATTCCTCTTCCTCTTTCTCCTGTTTTCATTATTGCTGAAGCTCTTACTGAGTGTCTAGTATATACCAGGACCAACTATGTATTTTATACATGCTACCTTCTTTAATTCTCATGATGAACTCTACCAGATATGTTCTGTTATCTTTTATTTAACAAATAAACTAAGGCTTAGAGAGGATCTATGTCTTTCCCAGTGCCATTCAGCTAGTAGAGCAGGATGACTGCGTTTACTCTTAGCGTGGCTGACTCTTAAGTGTCTGCAGTCTTAGCCCCAGTGTTATTTGGATGCACAGATGAAAGATTAGTATTCAAGTGCTCCTGTTGGCCTTATTTCCATCCCTGCTCCCTTTATTTTTCACTGTTTTTGCAGTACTGATATTGAACCCACAGCCTTGCACATGCTCGACAAGTGTTCAACCACTGAGCTGCACCCCAGGCCTTTTATTTTTAAATTTTGAGACTGGGTCTTGCTCAGTTGCTAAGGTTGGCCTTGATTGATTTACCTATCTTTACTTGAATGAGGTACTTGATATAATGAATTCCTCCCCTAATACATAGTAGAAAATATATAAAAATTATTACATATTCAGTGCAAAGTTACCTTTTTCAAGTATATTTACATTTTAAAGGGTAAGAGTAGACGTTAAGGCACTAAATTGCTTAGAAAACATTCTTTTGAGGTTTTTATTTTCGCATTTAAGATGTTTTTATTTTTTTTCTACTTCCTCTATACAACCCACTCTAATCCCCATAGATACTTTTACCCCAGCCAGTAAGAATTAATTTCTCTTTTAAAAAAAATGTGCCCCTGCCCCATAAAGTTTATGCTTCTGGTTAATGAGGCGGAGTCTAGATCTGCACATCCTTTGGAAAGTTGGTAGCTTCCTCCGGGGCAGCTCCCAGAAGACGTGGTTTAACAGGCACACCATAGAGATTGTGGAGGTGAGGTTAGTGCTGGAGAGGGTAGTTTTAGGAAGCTGTGTATTTAGTGATGATGGGTGAGGAGATACAATGCAGACATCACCAGAAGGACTGATCTACAAAATTAAGGGAAGCCCCAGATATAATCTTAACCTTGATTTGCAGAAGTGAAGCCACTTCTTTCATGAGAATTCTTTGGCTCAACTGATAAAAAATGTCTTCAGAATCCTGGATCCCAACTTGGGCTAGCCTAGTCTCCCTTTCATTTGTTCATGAATTGAAGCATTTACTGAATACCCATGATATATGGCCATGGTGAAAAGTAAGAGAAAATCAGAAAGAGGTTATGACTCAGATTCATTACTCCAGCCATAAAACAACTCAAGGTTCCCAGTCTTGCTCAGGAGTGTCAGTGGCGGTAACTTTGAAACAAAAGAAAGTGGGCCAAGGGCCAGGTTGCAATAACTTCCTGGGGTGGAGGCCCTCCTTGCTGACCTGTGTCCCAGATATAGCAAGCTTGCCACTGCTTAGGGCCACTGGAAAGGCCACGATGAAGCAATCAATCTGAAGTATATTCTAGTAGCTGGAACAGGACCATTTCTTTTGCATGTGCCCCGAGTTTAACTTCCCACTACTTTTCCACAACTGGATATCAAGTTGATCAAAAAACGTGGTTAAGTAAATGCATGCATGATCTTTAGAAATTGTTCTAGCTGGATCTTTGTTTTCTGTGTGCCCACCTTCCTTTGCTTCTCTTTTGCATAACAACCCTTTGACTTCCTTTTGGGAAATTACCTTATCTTCCTGGTTCCCAATCTTGACGGGACTGTAAGGCCAGATGCCCTGCCCCTTAGACTCTCCCACTATGGGACTTTGAATTGGGTGTAATGCTCAAGGAAGAAAAAGGAAAATATGAGACCATCAAGCAATTCCTGCTACCAATACTCTACTGCCCTGAAGTTTTCCCTGGTTCTTGGTTTTTCTGAGCCGGATCTTCAGATTATTTTTGATTCTGTGTGTTAGATCATATGCTTCTCCCTTCTATTGCTTCCCCTATGACATTCTTGCAGTAATTCTGTTTCATTTCTTTTTTTTTTTTTTTTTGTGGGTACCGGGGGTCGACCTCAGGACCTCGCGCGCCAGCAGGCGCCCATGCCGCTGAGCGATATCACCGGCCCTTTTTTTGTATGTGGGTTCCGGGAGTCGAACTTGGGCCCTCGCGCTTGACAGGCAGGCGCTTACGCTGCTGAGCCATCTCACCGGCCCCCCTGTTTCATTTCTATAAGTCAGAACCATCTATCACTTGTGAAAGAGTCCTATCAACATGGCAGCCTGCTCAGTCTCACCGGCAAGTTAAATAACTTCTTCTGGGCCCTAAAAAAAAATATTATTTGATAAAGTTATAATTTACAAAATGCAGCCCCTTATTTACTTTGTATTATTTGATTTCCCCAAAGGGCCAGGGATATAGCTCAGTGGCAGAAGCGCTGGCCTGGCAAGTGCAAGGTCCTGAGTTTGATTCCCGGTACCCCTCCCAAATATAGATTCCCCCAAATTGCCTATGAAATACTTGGAACAGCTTAGCTCCATTTTATTGAGGAGAAAACTGAGTGCTGATTATACTAGGTAACTTGTCCAAGTTACTCATCAGAACTCTAGCTTTCCTCATTCTCAACTTCATACTTTTTCTTTACTTGCTGCATTTAGTGCTGTCTGTTCCCAAAGCAGACTCTCTGGGGCTTTTTAATGCCTTATTCCTAAATTTCCTGTATTGGCAATCCTCTTTGACTTTGATTTTCGAGCTCAAGGGTTACACCTCTTCGGGACACATGTCTGGCTACCACAGACCACAGCAATCGCTTCTTCTCTGAACTTGTACAATTGTTAATGTCCCACCACTCCCTTCTAACTTGCTACGTCTGACTTTTTAAACTGTCAGATACCAAGCCGATTCTGTAAGTCGCTGCTTTCCAATTGGTAACCTGTCCACAATTCGCTGTCATCATGGTAGAAATAAATGTCATACATGCCTGTACCACTATTTTCCACACTTCCATGGAAATTCTTGAGATTAGTAAATTACAAATTCATGTAGAAAGGTCACCAAATTCATAGGGGCTTTTAAAAATATGAATATTTTAAAATAATGGACATCGAAAGTACTACTTTTTTTTTGTCAAAAGGGTCTTTATGCTATAAAGAAAAAAGGGAGCCATAGTCCTAAATTCTCAGAAGATCAAAACTATGTTTTAATCACTTTGAAACCCTTCTATGGCCATTAGAAAGTATCATCCAATAAAGACTTTGTTGATTGAAGGTAAACCAGCCACACTCTTTTAACACAGAAGGCATTTAACTGAGTTTTTACTATGAGCCAAGGTTGTTCGTTAAAAGAGAAGAGTTGGACCAGTGATCACCAAGCTTTGGTGCAGCTCTGAGTTTGTTTTTCTCTGATGCTTAGGCTGAAGCACCAGCAAGAAGAATCACCTGTGCCCGGGAGGAGGATGACAAAGCGGCAGCAGTCGCCCAACCTGTTGTCTGTTCACCTGGTCTTGTACCAAGTAGTAGGAGTCACAGAGTAGGCAAACCATGTCAGCCAGGAAACCAGTGCGGAAGGCATGTTGCAGCCTTGGAACAACACTACTGAAAGGGTTTTTTTCTCCCTTACTGTAGTAGTTTATCTAAGTGGTGAAAGTGAATGTTCTTCACACCCCAACTGCTGAGCGAGGGGACTGCAGTTTTTCTTCCAGGAATATAAATTAAACAACCCTATGATTTCTGAGAACCCTATCTAGGAACCAATGACACCAGTACTTGATAACTTGTTTCCTGGTTGTCGAGAGTTCTTTTCAAGATAACCCACAACAAAGTGACTGGCAGTTACTTCCTTCTGCTCTGGATGAGGAAGGGATAATTCACTCACCCGGATGGCTTTCTGCCTGGCCATTCTTGCACAAAGTGCTCAGACCGGGCTGCAGGGTGATAAGACTCTGAGAATTCCTTGTAGTCTGAGTTCCTCTTTTCTAAGTGGATAAATATTCTATTCTTATTCAGGGCTGACTGATCTTGCGACCTTGTTAAGATATTTCTCCAACCTGTAAGACATGGGTTTGGCTTTCCAAGCCAATACAGGAGAAAGGATGATTTTTCCTTCTGTCATTTCTAAAAGAAGTTAATTGTTGGCAGAGTTTCTTAATAACTGTCAGTGTCATTCCCTGTTAGGACACACAGTAACAGCCTGTCTCTCTCCTGGAGGCCCAGATCCTCTACAGCACTCACTACTTAGAAGGACCCTGGTCAATACTTGGTGGATAAATGAGGGAATAAATGGCGTAATGCCTAAAATATGGGCAGCTGCCAGTGGATGGGTAGTGATGTCTTAAAGTACTGCACAGTCAGTACTTTTCTGTACTAGTTTTCCTTGCTCTGGATAAATGAGACACAAGAAAAATGCTATGAGAGTCAGTGTTTTTGGCAAAAGAGGTCACAAAGAAGAGAGTATGAATTTCAGTTTAAGAAACTATATTAAGTTGTTCACAGAAGATACGATCATAAGTGTGTCACTTCTGCTGAAAAACAACAGTAATAACAACTGCAGCATGGCATTTGGCACCAGGAGGAGCTCCTAAGATGCTGAGCAAGTGAATTTATTGAATAAACTATAACAGTTAAGAGGGACAAGAACAAAGTGCATGGGAACAGAGAGAAGGGAACGAATAACGCTAGCGGACCATCTAGAATGTTGCCTAGGCAGAGAAAGCTCAGGCAAGAAAGAGAATTTTGGGAAGAGGGAATCACATTAAGCGCTTTAGGGGAGAGACAGAGGATATTCAACCCCTTTCTAAAAGGATGGACAACCCTAGTAGTGATACATAAATTAGACTTGTATAGACCTGATGTGTTGTAGGTGTGATGAATATTTATTGCTGTGCTGCTTAGAAATCTCCCAGTCCACTGGCCAATTTCACCCATGAAATTCAAGTGGAGGATGCCAGTCACAGATTCCTTCCCCTCTGGCCAGAGTTGGTCTACACATGGATATGTGGTACCAGCCAGGCCAATCAGTCTCTTCCTCTGTGATGCTTTTGCAATGTAGACATCAGGGAAGATGGCTAGTCCCCTTCTGGGGGTTAAGATGCAGGCTTCTGCATGAAGGAAGCTGGTCTGAGAGAATGGAGCCAAAGTGTAGGGAAGCACGGATGAGAGATAGAGGTTGTAGAGATGGAGTCTGACCTCCTGGTTGCTCACGACCCTAAGGCCCCACTCACCCCTATATTATTCCCTTAAGTTCCCTTTTGGTCCAAGCTACTTTAAATGAGCATTCCGTCACAGGATTTTGACTAATCCATATATCAGATTTGTATTGCTATGATTTGAGACAAAAGGCTTTTCCCACATTGACTTTACCCATGGTTATCCATAAGGACTAAGACAGTGAAGGCCAATATTAAAATGTAAACATATTATCTTGAGGTCTGGAGAGAGTGGGAAGGTGGAAATCTTTAAGCAGTCATCCACTGATACTTTAGTATGATTACATCTTTCACATAGACTAGTAGAGCTGCCACATAAGACTCTAGAGGGTCTCTTCTGTTTCCAAATGAATTTTAGGAATGTTTTCTCTAGTTCTGTGACATATGCTAATGGTATTTTGATTGGGATTGCATTCAATCTGTATAACAGTTTTGGGAGTAGGGCCATTTTCACAAGGTTTGTTCTTCCTATCCATGAGCAAGGGATATATTTTCATTTTCTGATATGATCTTCGATCTCCTTTTTCAGAGTACTGTAATTTTCAATGTATAGCTCTTTTACTTCCTTTGTTAGGGATTGATTCCTAAGTATTTCATTTATTTGGAAGCTATTGTGAAGGGTGTGATTTCCCTAATTTCTCTCTCAGTGAGTTTGTTGTTTGTGTACAGGAAGGCTATTGATTTTTGAGTGTTGACTTTGTATCCAGCTACACTACTGAATTTGCTTATTAAATCTAGAAGTCTTTTGGTGGAGTTTTTGGGGTCTTCTATGTAGAGTATCATGTCTTCCACAAATAACAATAATTTAACTTCTTCCTTTCCTATCCTTATTCCTTTTATTTCTCTCTCTTGTCTAATTGCTCTGGCTAATGTTTCCAGAACTGTATTGAATAGGAGTGGTGATAGCGGACACCCTTGTCTTGTTGCTGATTTTAGAGTGAAAGCTTTCAGTTTTTGACCATTTAGTATGATGTTGGCTGTTGGTTTGTCATAGATGGCTTTTATCAGATTGAGATAAAGACCATCTATTCCAATTTTCTGTGGTTTTTTTTTTTTCATGAATGGGTGTTGGACTTTGTCAAATGCTTTTTCTGCATCTATTGAGATGATCATGTGTTTTTTTTTTTTTTTGTGGGTACCAGGGGTCGACCTCAGGACCTCGCGCACCAGCAGGCGCTCATTTCGCTGAGTGATATCACCGGCCCTTTTTTTGTATGTGGGTTCCGGGAGTTGAACTCGGGCCCTTGCACTTGCCAGGCAGGCGCTTATGCCACTGAGCCATCTCACCGGCCTGATCATGTGATTTTTGTCCTTTGCTCTGTTGATATGTTGTATTACATTTATTGATTTTCATATGTTGAACCAACCCTGCACACCTGGAATGAATCCTACTTGGTCATGGTGTATAATCTTCTTGATGATTTGTTGCATTCTCTTTCCTTGTATCTTAATGAGGATTTTTGCATCTATGTTCATTAGGGAGATTGGCCTGTAGTTTTCTTTTTTGGGGGGTCCTTCTCTGGTTTTTGTATCAGGATAATACTTGCTTCTAGAAATGATTTTGGAAGTATTGCTTCCCTTTTAATTTCCTTAGAGTTTCAGCATTAGTGGCACTAGTTCTTCTCTAAATTTCTTGTAGAATTCAGCCATGAATCTGTCAGGACATGGGCTTTTCTTTGTTGGTAAGTTTTTAATTATATTTTCAATTTCATTGACTGATATTTGATTATTTAGAATTTTTATATCTTCTTGATTTAGTTTTGGCAGTTCATATGTGTCTAGGGATCTGTCCATTTCTTCTGTGTTCTCCATCTTATTAGAGTACAGGTTCTTGAAGTATGTATGGATGATCTCCTGGATTTCTGCAGGATCTGTTGTGATTTCCTCCTTTTCATTCTAATTGCTTGAATTTCAGTCTTTTCTTCCTTTTTTTTGATGAGGTTGGCTAGGGGTTTATCAATTTTATTTAATCTTTCAAAGAACCAACTCTTCAACCCTTGTTTATAGAGGCACAATTTGTAATAGCTAAATATTGGAAACAACTCAAATGCCCACCAACCAAGGGATGGATAAAAAGATGTGGTCTTCTTATACAATGGAGTACTACTCAGTCATAAAGAAGGATAAACTTGAGACATTTATAGCTAAATGGATGCAACTTGAGACCATACTCATAAGTTAAATAAATCAGACTTACATGTGTAAACATCGTATTGTCTCCCTGGTGTGAGAAACTGAAAGAGTTAATAAGGTCCAAAATGTACAATAGATATCATGAAATGGGAAGAAATTGTTCAAAATGAAAGAGGAACTAGGGTGGGGGAAAGGGGAAAGGAAGGAAGGGAAAAGGAAAAAAATACGAGATAGTTATACTGCTGTTTCTCTTAGTTCATTGAAAAGAAAGGTTTGTGCTAATATCGTTTGGAGAACTTTTCATGCCCATATCTTGTACTCTGAGTAACTACTTTGAAAATAACAGTACACAATGCATTAATTACTGTTATTCTACTATTATTATTATTATTTTTTTTTTGTGGGTACCGGGGGGTCGACCTCAGGACCTCGCGTGCCAGCAGGCGGCCGTGCCGCTGAGCGATATCACCGGCCCCTTTTTCGTATGTGGGATCCGGGAGTCGAACTCGGGCCCTCGCGCTTGCAAGGCAGGCGCTTATGCCGCTGAGCCATCTCACCAGCCCTATTCTACTATTATTTTATTTTGAAATTGTTTTATTTTTTTCCATAAAAAGACTCTGAAGGGATAAAAACAGAAAGGGATTTTTAATACAAATGTACAAATAACGCTAAACATTGGTGAGAAGGGATCTTCCATGCCTTTGTTGTGCATGTGGGGTGTGTGTGTTTGTGTGTGCCAAACCTCAATAAATACTGGAGGAGAAGGTCACTAAAAGGAGGCTACAGGTCCACAAAACATTTTTGTAGGGTTTTTATGGGGTAACAGTTTTTATGGGATTGTTCTGTCATTAGCAAGTTATTATTGTAAAGAAGGAGGAGAAGGAGAAGGTTACTAAAAGGAGGCTACAGGTCCATAAAAATTTTTTTGTAGGGTTTTTATGGGGTAACAGTTTTCATAGGATTGTTCTGTCGTCAGCAAGTTATTATTGTAAATAACTATAACCTAAAAGTTATTTAGCTTTATTATTTTCACATTCATAAAATTATATTCATCTCAGAAATAAAAGCTGATCTATGAATTATTTTAGATGGAAAAACAGGTAAATCAGAACTGAGTTCTAATCCTGACTAAATGCTATACTAATTAGATTGTCTTTGACTAATTTAATCTCTCAGAAGACTCATCATAAAAAACTGCTAATTCCTTCTTTTCCTCCCTCAAAGAATTTCCATGTTAAATATTTTTTTTTTTTTTTGTGGGAACCGGGGGGTCGACCTCAGGACCTCACGCGCCAGCAGGCGCCCGTGCCGCTGAGCGATATCACCGGCTCCTTTTTCGTATGTGGGTTCTGGGAGTTGAACTTGGGCCCTCGCGCTTGCCGGGCAGGCTCTTAAACCGCTGAGCCATCTCACCGGCCCTCCATGTTAAATATTAAAAGGGGATACTGGGGTTAGGGATTGCATCTGATGTGGCGGAAGAGTTCATATTTAGTATTGATGAGGTGGAGTACAAACCTCTAGTCCTGAATTTAAATCGTGTTGTCAAATGAATCCTGATGTATTTACTATTTAAAAAGTCCTAGATATGTCCATTTAAATGGCATAGAAATAATGATCCTCCAGATAGCAATATGTACCTCTAGCAAGTACTTAGAGTGGTTCCGTCTCATAGAAACTTATATTTAGAAACCATGTCTAAAGAACTCGGAGATCACTTCTTTTGAAGATGTTCCTACTGGCAAAAGATAGGCAGTCAATATAGATAACAATAGCACTGATTTGACATGGATCAAATCAGTTTAAATCTATGAACTCTTATTGACATTGAAAAAGAAAAACTCATTAGACACCTTTGGAGGATGCTAGCGAATCAACCGATTTTTTTAAAAACTGGTAAATGGAAGGAAAAATAAACACTTCCTGGATTTCCTATGCAGGGGATGCCTCTACATAATGAAATACTTGATTAAGGGAGATTTTTAAAATAAATGAATTAGAATATCACCATTTTGGGGCCGGTGAGATGGCTCAGCAGCGTGTCTGCCTGACAAGCACGAGGGCCCGAGTTCGACTCCCGGAACCCACATACGAAAAAAGGGCTGGTGATATTACTCAGCAGCATGGGCACCTGCTGGCATGCGAGGTCCTGAGGTCGACCCCCGGTACCCACAAAAAAAAAAAAAAAGAATATCACCATTTTGCACATCTCATTGAATTAATGGCTCTAAACAATCATCAATGAATATCAACGTTGAAAAAAGACAGTCACTTTGTAATTCAAAATGGTACTATACTATATTTCCTAAGATATAATATTGAGACAGACAGACACACACGGGCATGCACACACACACATGCACGCCCCAAGTCTATTTGGAGTCTGACTGAGGCACTAGACCCAAGTACTAGTTTACAGAAATACAGAGGACAGGGAAAATGTTGTGTGGCACCACAGGGAGACAACGCAACCAGCAAAATCCAAACAATCTAGTGAGTAAGCACATACGAACACACTAAATGGGAAACTTACAGAGTAAAAAAATCTAAGAAACTCATCTTAATGTTTGGCCTTATTTGGATCCTGTTTCAAACAAACAAACTGAAAATTATTGACCATGATTTGAAAGTTAATATCAAGGAATTATTGCCTTTTAAAAAGATAGAATAATAGTATAATTGTGTACTTAAACTATTATCCTTTAGAGATACATATTGAACTTGCAGATGAAATGTGATGTCTCACATCTGCTTCAAAATAATTTTCAAAGTGTAGAGGAAAGGGATACAGATAAAAGAAAATTGGTCATAAGTTGAAATTAGGTGATGGATATGTAAAAATTTACCATATTATCCGCTCTAGTTTTGTATATACTTGAAAATTTCCATGATGAAAAGAAAAAAATGCACTCTTGTTGAGTTTAAATTTGGCATCAATCCATTTCTAGCAGAGTTACTTAACCACTCTTGCCTCACTTGTCAAATAGGGATGATAAAAGTGGCTATATCATAGAATTATGATAGGAACAGAAAAAAATAGCTGTAAAACATTGGAAAGAACTGCCTATGGCATATAGTATGTATCCAATCAACTTATCTATTGATATTATTTATCATTATTATATGTTGTTATATTGATTTTATATTAAAATAATCCTAGAAAATATGTATCTCTGCCTAACAGTTATATAATATAATATAATATAATATAATCCACTAAATATCATTCTCAATGGAAATTTGGGACGACCTTTCAAGGGCAGGACCTATTATAAAATCTACCAGGACAGAGGATTCTTCCCAGGGTCCCTAGGTAGGCAAGCGTGAGAAGATCAGCAATAAACTTTTGCTCCCCTTGAAGTTTATTGATACTGAACTGAGATGGTGATGAATTTCTCCCTACCAGACTTGACCCTTTGTTGGCAAATGCTCCTCTGTCTACTGTGTAAATCAGTGTACATTTTCACTGCTCAGCATCTATGCTACAACTGTTCCTCATTGAGTAAATGGCTTTTAAGTACTAACTGTGGGTGCATGCAAGGTAGTTAGAAGGGAGACTTAATGAAGTTTTTAATTTGAGCAATAAATAGAAAAGCACAGTTACTACACTAGTCAATGATGCCCTAGGCCAGTGCTCTTCAAAGTTTAATGTACTCATGAGTCACCTGGGATCTCGTTAAAAATGCAGCATCTGGTTTACTCTGGGGTAGGGCCTGAGACTCCACCTTTCTGTAAGCTCTTGCCCAATGCTGACATGAATAGTCCACGGACCAGGCTTGGCTTAGCAAGTTCTCAAGTGCTGAGAAATGATCTGACGCGTGCTTCGGTAAGATTTAGGCTTCAAGGATTTGGATGGTAGATAACCAGGAACATGTTTGATCTAAAGTATTAGTTGGAAGAATTCATTTCTGATTCTTTTGCTTTGGTAAGTTTTCCACTTAGCAAAATGAATGTCTCCCTTATTCATTTTCAGATATTACATTCTAGGCTAAAACCCTTTTGAAGAAGAGGTTCGGGGTATTGGAATGTTACCAAAGAGAAAACTGCACAATTTAATTCTCTAATCAAGTGTTGCCTGCAGGGCAGAATTTAGCATAATCTTCAGTTTGGATCCTTTCCCTTTCCCTTTTTTTCCAGAAAGGGGAGAATTATTATTTCACAGACAGGTCACTAATTTTGTGAATTCAAAGATAGCTTATCACTAATAAAGTTTCCAATTGAAAAAGTAATTAGTTTGGTCAAGTTGAATTCTGAGAAAAGGATTGAAAAAGATGGTTTGGCAACTGCAGTGTCAGGGAAGAAAGACCCTTTCCAGAAGCTCTTTATGTTTGTAATTCCATTTGATTCTACTCAAGAAAGGGCAGGATAACTGTTTATGCCAGGAGGATTGTCATTTTCTCTGTCCCTCTTCACCAGTTGTGATGATATCTGTGCCACCATCCAGGTTAATAGTTCCCCAAAATTTCCATAAGCATGTTAGTATTTGTGCTGAAAAATGATTCTGAGCTCCAATAAGTTGGAGAGCCTAGAGTTAAAAGTTTAATGGACCTTCTGTCTCTCAGCCTTCTGAAAAACCTTAATAAGTTAATACGTACTGGATTCTCCAAGAGGGATTCACAAAACACCAGCTTCCCAGTTTGACTGTTGACTTGACCATGAACCATATTTTTCACGAACTGTTTCTTTTAATAAGTGTTTGGCATACAGGCATGGTGGCACACATCTGTAATTACAGCCATCTGGGAGGCTGAGGCAGGAGGATTGAAAGTTTGAGCCCAGCCTAGGCAATTTAGCAATAACCTGTCTCAAAAAAGAAAGAAAGAAAAGAAAAAAGATAAAGAAAAAAATGAGGATGACATAGATCTCTGTGAAGGGGTCTGGGTTCAATCCCCAGTATGAAGAAAGAAGGCAACCAACTAGCCAAAAACCAACACCAAGAACCTAAACTGGCATATTCTGCCTTGAGAAATGCTGGTCTAGAGAAGCTGAATTTAACAGATTTCAGCAGAGTTTAGTAATCTCTAAATATGAGCAAGAGAGTAGAAATCTTGCGTGGGTGGATGTATGGCATAGGAAATTTCTGCAAATACCAGTGGTTAACAAAACCCTTTTGGGAAGGTAAAGGAATCATAGACTATAGGGATTTAGAGGGGAAACAAGTTAACAAAAGCCACCGTTATCCTTTATTGAACCCATTAGGTTCTAAATAAGCTATACTTGTAGGTGTTCAAAATCTGAGACAATTGGAAAGATTCATCTTTTCTGGGTCTGAGTTTCATGTGCAGAATGAAGACAGGGATGCCCATGTCACAGGGTGGTAGGTAGGGACTGAGATGTAGCAGGCACAGTCACAAGCACAAAGATGGTAGCTTGGTTCTCATGGTAACAAGAGTTTTTTGGGGGAAGTACTTGAGTGGTTCCTTTCCTTTGTTTTAGAGGGTTTTAAGGAGGCGATGGTAGATTCATGCCAAGATCACCTGGGGGAACATTTTCAAAATAAGCGTGCTCAGGTCCCTGCTCAGTCCTGGTGAATCATAATGTAGTGGTGGCGGTAGGGAGGGATGGATGCATGCATATTTTTAAAAAGTTTCCCCATGATGATTATGATACATTCCTAAGCATCCATAATGTTATCTGCAGCAAATCTTTTAAGTATTGATCCATCGATCCTATGATAGTTCTGGGATATAATCCCTGGAGTAAAAAGTTTCTATGCTTAAATGTTTAGAAATCCATGTTAGTGCCCGCTCCTTCTCTTCTTGGATCTTATTAAAATATCAGAGAGGTTTTGCAGTACACAATATTTAAAACTTGTAACCTACTGTCTTCTGATCTTATTTGACTTTGCAACATTTATGTGTTTTGGAACTCTCCTCCACACCTTTGTTCAAAACATCAGGGCAATCCTATGGCATAGCATTAGCCAAAAGTCATCCGCTCTCAGAAATCATTTTGTGCTACATCATAAGGGAGAAGGAAGGTAGCAAAGAGCAGCCCAAACTCTTCCTCCCTAGGGAGTGGGCTGAAATTTAATTCTACTACTTTAATTCTTCCTGCCACCTGATACTTCTATGTGGAAAGAATATTGAAAGTGATAACTATATGCTTTTGAGTCAGCATCTCTAGGTAAACAAAGGGCCCGGGAGCTGAGGTACCATAGACTTTCAGAGCTGGGAGTTTGAGTTCTGGTTCCATCTGTTCCAGCTCAGTGACTGTGGGCAAGTTACATGAGCTAAGCCCAGTTTCCTTCGCTGTAAACTGGAGACAGTGTCAGTACCTATGTCTTGGGCTGTTGTAAAGATAAGTGAGATAATCACGCGAAGCCCATAGTGTAGACTCATGTTTATTATTGAATTAGGGAAAAAAATACTCTTGAGCAAAGGGACGGGAAGAATCAGAACAAGAATAGAGACCTCTGGAAATCTTCAAGGTCAAATAAACCTTTTTTTTTTTTCATATATGAATTTACTTTTTTTTTTTTTTTTTTTAATGCCAAGTACCCTGTGAGAATTCAGGGTTAGAGTTTGAGAGACTTATTAAATTGGCTGGTCCAGAGCACTGGAGTGTGAATGACCCTTTCCTCTGTCTTCATTCTAGTTAAATCCCAAGCTATTAATTAACATGCAAGAAATAGTTTGGGAGTTTCTGCCAAAGACAGAAAGAAAAGGCACTGGTTGAAATGCAACAGCACTGAAATGATTGTCCAAGAAAAAGTGAAAAAGATTCAGAATTGGATGTGGAGTTTGAGGGTAGGGAGGGTGAAGGAGAAATTCACAAGCAAATACAAGTTTACTGCTCTTAGGACTTAAAGAAAAGAAATAATAGAAAGCCTCAGTGTGCCATGCATGTAGTCAGGCTAAGGTGTCAGGCTTGCACACCCATGCACACACGTGTTCATACCTGCATGTATATATGTGTATAACATGTATTTATTACATATTAAGTAATGATGCAAAAGATTCGAAAACCTATAGTCAAGAAACCAGGCCACTAGGCCCTAAGCCCCAGTGTGGATTGCTATTGTTGGTCTAGAAGAACTTTGTGAACTTAGACCAGAGCTCCTCCTGCCTTTTTGTAAACACTAGGGTGATGCAGTGAATGTGGGAGGGACAAGCAAAGGGGTGACCAATCCAGAGGCCAAGCCTCAGCTCAGGGACTGACTCAGAGGTTGCAGACCGATGGGTGGACAGCTGGGTGATGATGGTGGTGACGTGGTGGGGGTTGCTCCCATTTCCAGTGGCAGCGACTGCAGCCACAGTAGCAGGAATAGTTCGAAGTAGGGACCAAATTCTATATCTTGTTCTTCACTTTGCTTATCCTATTTCAATATCATAGCAAAACTTTGGGAGAGCTGTTAGCATTCCCATTGAAAGGACATGAGGAGACTTTTGAGGACTCAATTCACACCAAAAAGATTTATTGTTATTATTATTATTATTATTATTATTATTATTATTATTATTTGTGGTACTGGGGATTGAACCTAAAGCCTTTGCTCTGAGCTACATCCCCAGCTCATTTTACTTTTTATGTCGAGATAGCATCTTACTAACTCACTAGCTTGCCCAGGCCACGTTCAAATTTGTTATCCTCCTGCCTCAGCCTCTCATACTGCTGGGATTACAGGTATATGCTACCATGTCTAGCTAAATGATGATTTTAGGAGAACTGCTTGTCAGGTGCTTTGGGAGGGGGAAGGTGAGGCAGGATGTGCTGTCTGCTTTGGAGAAGGAGCTGTCTAAATGAGTGAACTCCAGCTTATGAGACCCTCTGAGGAATGATGAATGCTGCCTTCTTTTTCCCCAGTCCTCTGATTTCATTTGATTTCTCCTCAGCCAAACAGTGGCAGAGTGAAGAAAAGTGATAGAAAGTTATTCTTTTCCGTGGCTAGAGAAAGGTGCCAAGTTGGAAATCAAGCCCCTCAAGGGAAGTTTTAATTGAAAATCGGAATATCACATCCAGCCTCTATAGGTCAACACACACTGTCTGCAAAAATCATTGCTATTAGTACCAACTATTTATTAATCTCTTTTTTTTTTGTGGGTGCCGGGGGTCGACCTCAGGACCTCGCACGCCAGCAGGTGCCCGTGCTGCTGAGTGATATCACCGGCCCTTTTCTCGTATGTGGGTACCGGGAGTCGAACTCAGGACTTTGTGCTTGCCAGGCAGGCGTTTATGCCACTGAGCTATCTCACCGGCCCTATTTATTAATCTCTTACCCTATTCCTGCCTTCATGCTAAGGGATTTATGCACATGTCATTTAGTGTCCAGAATTACCCTGTGGGGAAGGTGTCATTTGTCCCCATTTTCCAGAGGAAGGAACTAAGGTGTGGCAGGGTAGTAACTCACCGAAGGTGAGACAGCTAATAAGTGCTGGTGTTCGGTCTTTAAATCCAGATAGCAGATCCCGGAGCCTGAGCTCATAACCACCAAACAATAGCGCTTTCCCTAGGATGTCCAAGGTACCACTGATGTAAGTCTGAGGACTGAATGAAAGAGTCAGTGATGGCTTCCTGCCCTCAAAGAGAAAGGCTGAAATGGGAGAATAGTTTTCATGCCTTCCTGCTGCTTGGGAAGGGCAAAGGAGTACTGATCCACGGGCAGGGGGCAGTGCCAGAGCTGAGCCGGGTAGAAGGAGCTGGCGTGAACACAGAAGGGAGGGCCGAACAGGAGCGCATGAACAGTTCTCAGACTCCTCGGTTTTGAGCACAGAGCAATTTTTTCAGATGAACAGAGTGAGTCCCCGTTTAGGAACTCTGATGCCATCAGCAAGTTATTTAGCTTTTCTAAGCCTCAATTTCCTTGTCTGGGATACAGGCATAAAATCTATCTCAGATGAGCCAGTGTTGCTGGCACGCTTGGGAAAGAGGCACTGGCTACTTTCCCCTTACACAGGTTCAATTTTCCAGTAGTGTTACCTCGCTGCTGCCCTGCGACCTCCGCACTGAGGATCTTAGCGTGGGCCCTACCTGCTGTGCGAAGCCCTTCACCACACATCTCTGCTTGAGGTTCGTCTCTCCATCCAGGTTGGCGGTTTCCAGGTGGCAGATCCCACTGGGGTCCGAGGAGAAAAGGAGCAGGATGTCTGCTGGGATGACCTCATTGCACTGCATCTGGACGAAGTCTCCCACACACACATCCTTCCAGCACTTCTGCACGAAGCTCTGCTCTCTCCTGGGGTGGAAGAAAGACAGGGGTCTCAATGAGCTTTAAGATGCCTCAGGAAACTAATCAGTCAGAGGGTGAAGGTCCCACCTGCACCTAAATACTTTCCAAGTCCACCTGTCACAAGACTGCTCGGGATACTCCCTGACCTCAAATGGCTACCATCATAATCTCTGCAAGACAATGAGCCGTGATTTATAGAATCCCAGTAGCAAAGGATGTGTTCCTGTGATTATTTAGAATTTTGATTAACTGCAGGCTGATGGCTACTGAACAGGTACTGTGTGTAGCTTTTGCTTCTTTAGCAAGAGAAAAAAAATTTAAAGGGGACTTAATTATATATGAATGGTACTATTAATGTATGTCATTTACCAGCATAGCCAGTAATCACCAAAGACCAAAGAAAGCAAAGTTGCAAAGAACTGGGATTAAGATTTTTTTTTTTTTTGTACTGGGATTTGAACCAAGGACGTGGGCACTGAGCTACATTCCCCATCCTTTTTTCTTAAAATTTTGAGACAGAGTATAACTAAGTCACTGAGTTGCCCAGGGTGGGCTTGAACTTGCAATCCTTCTACCTCAGCCTCTCAGAGTGCTAGGATTATATGCATTTGACACCCAGCTAGATTTTTTTTTTTTTTTTGTTGGTACTGGGCGTCAACCTCAGGACCTCGCACGTGAGCAGGCACCCGTGCCACTGAGCGATATCACCGGCCCTTTTCTCGTACATGGGTTCCGGGAGTTGAACTCGGGCCCTTGCGTTTGCCAGGCAGGCGCTTACACCACTGAGCCAACTCACCAGCCCTAGATTGTTTTTGATTAAGGGGAGAAGAGTGGCAGTAATAAAGGTGAAGACATTGGTCACTATCTAGGGATATTTAGGGCAGTGATAAAGAAAATTCTACATAGTCATGGCATTAGGAAGAAGGCACCAGAAACTTTGATGGGGAGGGACTCTTAGTAACCACAGAATTGAATCAAGGGGCTGAGGAAATCTGAGGAAATGACATATGCTGTCTTGTTATTCAGTTTATTAAGCTTAGATAATAGCAGGAGCAGCAAGAATAACAAATTTAGCATTTCTAACATGCTGAACACTAATGTCATTAATATTTCATTTACTTACATCTGTTGGCTTAAATAAATATTTTCCCCCAAAGCCTCCAGAAACAGAATTGAAACATGAGCTGGGACCCAACATGGCACCAAATCCCATGGCCCCATTGCTCCGTTTGCTGCTCTCTCTCCAGCGGGGTCAGCTTGGCTTCCTCACCTCCTGCACAGGTGCCCCAGTGCATTCCACCTTCACATCGTTTTGGAACCTCTTCCCTTGGTTTAGCCAAATATTTAAAGATGAATTCTGCTCTCCTAAAGGATCTAGTCTATCTCATCTTCTACTTTTAAAAAATAATTTAAGGCATCCATTAGGGGTCCTATAAAGCCTTTTGTGCAATGTGAACCCATGTTTAACATTCAGTGTCCTCAATTATTCTTTGTATAACACTTTCAAGATCTATCCTGGGGGTGTGGGCTCTTCTAAGGCTGCGTTTGGGATATTCCTCTTGAAATATGGCATTTGGAACCAGTGCCTGGCTTAAAGCTGGGCACCTCCTGAGCATAGCCAGGCATGGAGCTTTGGGTTCTCTTATACGCTTGCTACTCTGCAGCTGAGGCCCTCAGGGCAAGTTGAGAGTCTAGCAGCCCTGGGCCTTACAAGTCCCCTTTATCACAGAGAAAGCGATGTGAACAAAAGCCCTAGCAAGATGACGTATTTGATGTCTCCCTTGCCTCCTTGTGGATCTCTGGAGAACCCCAGACAAGCCTTTCCTGGTCATCAGAGATCCTTCCAGAAGCCTTCTTCGAGCCCCTGAAATGAAGCTGCTTCCATTTGGAAGGGCGAGGGAAGACTGATCAGTCTGTAAAATAATCAGAGATGTCAGCGCTGGGGAGCGGCCTTGTGGAGGTGACCTCTGGCCTTGGGGTCTCAGGGCTGCGGACGCAGTTTAACCAATCCATGCGCAACACCATCCAAATAGTTACTGAGATCACTTCTGAGTATTTGGGAGCAATGTATCTGTAGTATTTTAGTCCCAGTTCTCCCTTACCTGCAGAAGCATACAAGCACCTCTGCGTTGCTTCTCTCAGTCTATACTTCCACTCTATCTCATATCACTTTTTAAAAATGAAAAACAGGGGCAGTCACAGTGGGTTGTTTCCCTGTGTCACCTCAGAAATACATATCATCCAAAATCTGTTTATTTATATATTTAGGGTGAGTGCCATTGTAACCAACAAACACATCCGTCTCTTTACTGACTCGGGGGGCTGTACTGTTTTCTTCAGAGCAGGTCCGGGGTCGCTGTTTAAGTATTTAAGTATAAGACACTTTAAAGGCATTGGAATGGTCTGTACTCTTGGGGAGGAGAGGGTTCTCACATGGTGAAGAGGAGGGGCTGGTTTTCTATCGTACTGTTTCTTTTTGAGAGACAGCTTTAAAAATGGATTGTTACGGGCCGGTGAGATGGCTCAGTGGCATAAGTGCTTGCCTAGCAAGTGCGAGGTCCTGAGTTCGACTCCTGGTACCCACATACGATAAAAGAGCTGGTGATATTGCTCAGCGGCACGGGCGCCTGCTGGCGCGTGAGGTCCTGAGGTCGCCGTCCAGTACCCACAAAAAAAAGGATTGTTAAACATTACAGCAAAATTGCCACAAGGAACAAGGTCATCATTCCTCTTGTCTGCCTTTTGCTTTCCTTCTTTCTTTTGTGTCCTACTAGATAATGCTTTGGGGCTGTGGGGTATCAGCAGCGCTATAATCTAAATGTGCTGTCTGGTATGTGAGGTTGGATTTAGGAAGAATGTCTTTGAGCAACATCCTGGTGGTCAGCACTTCCCGAGCTCACTGGTCTGAAGGATTTGGCAAAGGGTGGCTGGGGTTGCTGCATTCTGAGATAAAGCAAAGCCAAAGCCCCAGCATCTCCACCTGTGAACACTGAATCTCATTCTTCTCTTTCTAATAAAGGACTCTGCTGCTTATTATGGGAGGTGGGTTATTAAGATGAGGGAAGGGAGATGACTTGAGATGAGCTCAGGCATACACATGAGCGGTCACATATATGTGAGCGGTCGGTTCTGTAAATGGGGCTGCAGTGTTGTCCTGTTGATCCCCATCCTAATGGCGCCATTATAATGAGACACTCTCAAGCAGTTTGTCAGACCAGACCAGCCTCCATCTTATTCCTGTTACTCCTCAGATTCTGAGGAGGTCACCGCTATACACTTGTCTCTGCCATTCCTTCGGATGCAATCCTCTCTTTAGTTCAGCACACAGCAGGGAAAGGACTTTTCCAGTTATGGGTTTGCCCTTCCCGAGAAACTGCCCATCTTTGGGTTTGTGCTGTTCAGAGTCACACATACCCCACTGGGTGTCCAGAAGGATAAAGCTATAGGCTCAACATGATTTCGAGGTGTTCATTTAAAAAAAATAAATTTTTGGTGGTGGACATAATTTAGTAGCACATAATTTGAAGTACATTTATAGCAACCTAGCTATAGCTAGGGAATATGAGGCAACACACTCACAGAACATTTAGTGACAAAATAAGTGAGACATGAAGGAAATTTTCTTCTTGCAGTTGGCCCCTTTGTGCAGGTAACCCAATTCTCTGGGGTCTCCTTTGTCTTCTCCACCGTCAGGAACATGTCTGTGGAAAAGCCAGGGCTGCACAGCCCGAGGGTCTAGCCAGGGGAGGTGATGAGTAGCAGAATCCAGCTGAAGCGTTAGAGTGGGACGCTTCTGCATGGAGTTAGGCCCAGATGTGACCAGCAGCTGGCTGGGAGCGGCCTGCGGGAGTGATATCCTCATTAATTCAGCCCGTTTGGAACAGCTGCCCCAGGTGGACCTGTTCACATATTCTCCATTGTCCCTCTGCTCGGTGAGTTTGCACCTGGAAACTGGCTGCTATTTTAGTTTCATGCGATATTCACTGCTGTTTAAAAATAAGACAAATCAACATGGCTTGGGACAAAGACTCCATCTGGCAGATTCTACCTCAAGGAGAAATTAAGTGGTGCAATGTTAAACAGCTTTCTGAGAGGAGATAGGGCTTATTAAGAGGTAGATAAACAACAAGAGAGGTTTGTAACTAACTGTATGCCACAGGGGAACAGGTGAGAGGGGGAAAGAGAGGAGGAAAGGACACTGCTTAAGGCTTCATTTCTCCAGTACCTGGGTTTTATAAAAAGAATTTTGTAGAACTCTAGTAGAGGAGATTTGTCAGGAGGATAAGCTGTCTGGTGGAAATTGCTATTCAAAATAGGATGATAAATTGACCCGAGCTGCCCTTCAGCAAGCTTATTAAATGCCAGGCCTAGGATACTCCAATCGTTGGCCCTGGAGTGAATGGAGAATACCAAGAAGAATGAATGCAGTATATGGATTAAGGACATCTTTGAATCCCAGCTTTTTCACTTAAGACCTGTGTGACCTTGGGAACATCACCTAACCTCTGAGAGCCCGTTTCTTCTCCTGCTGTTTGAAGGCAGTGTGTGCACTTGTCTCACAGAGCTGCTGACGAGGGTGGATGACAGGACCACATAAAGGACTGAACTCATGGCTGTGCACTTATAGCTTCTCAGTGAATATAGGCTTCCTTTAGGATGAGGAGGACAATGGCAAAAATGATTGCTAGTGTTGCGGTGCGGCCTAACCACCATTCTGCAGCCCCCGGAGTTCTTTTCTTCATGTTATTTTATGCTTCAAACTACATTTCATGGCTTGGGCCCAACCTGTAAACGCAGGAAACTGTCAAAATCCATATCTTTTGTTAAGCCCAGAAAAGAGGGACCAAATTGAACATTTAAGGTTCTGGAAGGTGGCCATCGGGACAAACTCCAAGATATGTATATCTCTAAAATCTGGGCTGGTGATGTGCTAGAGCTCCGATCCAATCCTCACTTCTCAGATGGGGAAACTGAGGCAGGGGAAAGGGAATGACCTGGCCATGGTGCACAGTGACAAACATGAGGCTGGACCCTGTGCTCTTCCCATGGCACCAGCGAGAAGCACGGGGCTGCTGGCTGACTTGGGAATACTTGTAACGCCCTCCTGTTGAGCAGCACTGTGTTAAATTGGAGACATGGTGAGCCTTGAGCTTTGGAATCGGATGAATAGAATGTGAAACCTGGAACTACCTTTCCCATGAAGCGTGACCTTGAACCTGCTACTTTCTGGCCCTCAGTTTATTCTTTTATCAAATGGATAAACCTCTTCCACAGCTTGTTGTGAAACTTCAGTTAGTAAGTTGCCTAATAACGTCACGGCAAATGGTATTTTATAGCTGCTATCATTGTAGTTACTATGTAACTTGGAGCAGAAAGGATCAATGCTTTGGAGATGGTAGTCTATAGACTGCTGTAAGTTGTTTATTTTCATTAGCTGAGACAAAGGAGATGTGGTGCTTTGGGGCTGGAAAAGGGGCCTAGTATGAGGCAGTAGAAATTAAAGGAAGGGAGACTTGGTAGTATAACCTTAGTGCCTGACCTGGCCCCAGGAAATGGCACAGAAGCTAAAGGAGTTATGCTAAAAAGAGCCTGTGCTGGGGCAGAAGCAGGCAGTGCAACAGGGTTCTCCCTGGCCTGCTATTCTTTGCCCCCTGCATACCTGTCTGCTGTGGACTACACAGGTAGGTATAAAGCTTGGAAGACTCAGAACAACCTCAAAAGGGAATGGCTGAGGCCAGAGGAACAGCAGGAGGCACTGGGGCACATGGGTGATGTTCCACATACCCAAGCTGGCCTGCTCTACCTGGGAAGGCTTGAGGCCTAGGGTGGGAGCGCAGAAGTCCTAGATTAACACGTTGGGGCTGAACATATCTGTCAGCATGGCGTTTGTATTCTGTGACTTCCTTCTCATCCGAGGCTGGGGAGGCCTGGAACACCGAGGTCATGTTTGTTCTATAGGATATTGAAGTCCCAGGCATGGGGTGGTGTCTATCTTTGACACCACTGTGTCACTGTCACAAGAAGCAGAACAGAGTACAGAATGTCCCCAAGAGGTGATGGTCATGGAACACCATGCTTTAGAGGACAGGGATGTCACAGGTGCTTTCCTGCAAGGTTGAGGGCCCAGGTTGCACAGAAGCAGGCTGGGGTTACGTGCAGGCACGCAGTGCTGCCTTAAATGTCCTTCCTCCAACCTCTGCGGATCCAAATCCAACTTTCTCTTTTTACCTCTGGGCACTGAACGTTAGCAGGGGACATTTTGTTCCCACACTTGCTTGCATAGCAGAGTTCTGTTTCCTAATTGTTTCATCTACCTTTTATTTTCAACTATGCGATAAGTGTGCCAAGAGCTGGGATGATCCTGGGTTTTACAATTATGTACCCGTATGGAGTTGCATATGTTGTCTAGCCCACAGGAAGTAGTCAGTGAGTATTTATTAAGGGATTTCTTTTAAAATTTTCTACGGGAAAGGAGAAGAGAAGCTTTTCCTAATCTTTAACCATTTTAACATCCAGTCTGTGTCTTTTGGTTTTGGACTCCTCAGTGGAGACCTCTAGTAATACTACTATCTCATGTTATTGGCTTACATGTATGGTGCACCTAGAATGGGTGAGGAACTCAACCATGTGACCATTTAGCTGCCTAGTAATATGACAACTTTTATTATTACCGTTATGTCTATTTCATAGATGAGAAAACTGAGAAAGGTTATCTAACTTGAGTAAGGTCACACAAGTATGTCAACCAGGACACAAGAGTTGCAGCTCTGGGAGGGTCATTGCTTTCAGTAGTTTCTGGCTCTGTTTGGGAAGAAGCCTCCGAAGCAGGTGACGTAAACCTAGCTGAGGCTGGGTGAGCACATGAGTCTTGCCTTTTCGTATCTGAGCTCTATAATGGCAATACAGCAGCTAGAAATCTTCACTCTCTGAAATACAAATCATGCCTGGTGACAAGAGTCCAGAACTTCGGGGACACATGAATTCTTGTTGATGACTCTCCTGCCTATGAGTTTTGAGGAGGACCGAATGCATTCTTTCCTGCAATGACAAGTTGAAATTGGCCCAAATAGTTTATAGCTTTCTGCAAGCACAGGGCAAAGCCTTTAGAGTAGGCCGTTGGATACTTGCAAAACAAACGCCTCTGAGAGGAGCCAGCCAGGTTTGCTGGTGCCAAATGCTGAGCAAAGACCTGGGGCTGGATGTCTTGGGTTGGTGTCTGTGTCTGCAGCCCATGGTACCTTTCACAGTCATGCTTCTCACGACACCGGATGTTTCTCCATTATCTGCATTTTCCAGATTCTTTCCCAAGGCCCATATATCGCTGTTACTAGAGTTCAGTTAAAGATTTTTGTCTTCTCTCACACAAGTTCAAACTCCAGCAGTGGCCTTTCTTTCTTACTACCCTTAGGTCAGGTTCATGACAATTCCTGGCTATTGAGTTTGTAGAGTTTTCATCAGCAATAATTTAGCTCATGTCTTATGAGTGCTACTGAACGCCAGGCACCATGATGAGCATTTTATATGCATTATCTTATTTAACACCAGAAGCAAGCTTCAGGGTAAAGGTGAGTTTATGCTTGTATTTTGATGTTAGGATGGCTCTGGCAAAGTCTAGGTTCTGCCCCACCAATCACTTTCCTTTCCTTTGGGTTTTTCAGTGAGCTGTTATTCAGAAGAAGTTATAGTACTGGGGCCAAACAGCTGCTTTATTAACTGCTGTACAAATCTGAAATTCTAATGCAGTCTATGTTAGAGAGTTGGGTTGTACCAAGTGGATTACGCTTTAGGCTAGATGAGGCTACGCTTCCGTGCATCTACATCTTGGTGTGTCTGTTCAGGTGTGCTGTAGATAGGGTAGATCCACAGGAGTTTCCGGAATTCAGACTTTAAAATCCTGCCACATAGAATGAGAGAAAGAGCATAGGTTTTTGTTTTTACTACCTTGCAACCTTGCGCATAGGTAAGGGGGACTCAGTGGGCGTGCTTGGCTTTTACCAATAAATTTAGCAATTCTCTTATATCAGTGTGAAATATACCAAGAAAGAGGACAGCTCATGGCTGGGACTGACATTGAAAAATACTGTTGAGATGGCTGGGAATTAAAAAAAAATATACTATCGCTACTTATGGTACAGGCACTGAGTTGAACAGTTTATGAGGGTTGTCTCACTTGCTCTCATGAGCCCGAGGTGGGTGCTAGTATTGTCCCCGTTTTATCGATGTGGAAATGGAGGCCCAAGTCGTCACGTAACTACACATGGCCAGGACAGCAGCTCTGAGCCGAGTGGGGTCTGGTGCCAAAGTGCCTGATGGAAGCATTTAGTGAGGTCACTGGGGGGCTGCTTCGTTCACCCTCGTGTCATATTGCACTCTACAGTTTGTTTCTAGAGCACTATTATTTCCAAGTCCTCCGGCATGTCATCTGCATAGCTTTTTCACAAAATAGACCTTAGAGGGATTATGATCACTATTTAAAGATACCAACGGGTCCCCAATTGCTGAAGTGGCTTAAATTAGGCACTTGCAGCCTATATACTGCTTATGTTCTTTAAAAACAAAACAAAAAACTACAGTGACAGATATATAAAAAGGGAACTTTTTATACCTGTATACATTAATGATATTATATATTTTATATGTGGCTTAGGACAATTGCTTTTCAACTCAATGTGGCCCAGGCAAGCTGAAAAGTTGGAAGTCCTGAGAGTTAATTAGTAGCATAACTGAGTCAGGACCTCTGGTTCCCTCATCCCTAGGTTTTCCATGGAGGACACAGGCATGAAAGGAAACTGACAAAATCAGGCTGCAGGCCAGCCTAGGTAGGGGCCCCATACCACGCTGTTGGAAGACTGGTCATTCTCCTCTAGTAGATGGAATTATTTTGATGTTGGAATTATTTTGGTGATCTGTAAGCAACCACCTGACAGAAAGGGGACTCCCTGAGTCTTAATAAAAAAAAATCAGGTTAATTGAACAGGAAATTAGTTTTTGTCATTCTGTCTCTAAATTTCTGGCATTTCTTGGTCTCGGTCTTTCTGATAACCAGCATAAGCCACATACACAACTTCTTGCTATGATCTGAAGTGGGCTCCTTCAGTGCCCTCCTGAAATGTCAGCTCTCTAGGGAAGGCTTCCCTTGGCCTTCAGTTTTCTGTAGGCAGACCGGTCACTGCATCCTCGGGGCTGTTCTGGGCCTTTGTGCCCAGCCCACTGAAGCACACGGGACATTGTAGCTGTTTATAAGTTCCTCATGAGAGCCCCTGGGGGTCCACGGGGCCTGCAGGCAGCACACACACCAAGACCTGAGTTAATATTTGCTGAACAGATGAATACGTGAGCCACAGCAACTGAGATTTAGATGGCTTTTGTTTCAATTTCAGTACAGGAATGAAAACCACCCTGGATTCCCTTGGTTCGGATACCTCCTGCCATAATCCATGCTTTCTAAACACAAATAAAAATTTACTAAGCTACATGGAAAAATACAAATCTCTTGCTGGGTATGGTTTCCAGATTCATTAAACTGAGCCCTGGGAGAAACTAAACTAATACAATTCTGAAGCTAATCTCTCCTCAAAGTCATTCTATAAATCTGATTAATGGGTCACCTTTAGACCACAAGCACAGTTGCTATATTAAAAGAAAATAACAGGATTGTAATTCTATTAACAAGGCCTCTGCTGTTTGCAAAAAGATATTTTCTCATAGCATAAACAAGTCTGGGCTTGATGATGCATAGGATTAGGCAATGAGTGAAATTTTAAGAGCCCTATTGTCCAAATGCACAAAAATGTGCAAGAAAAAAAAGGGCACTGGTTTCTGAAATGTGTTAATCTGAGATGAAACTAAAAGAGTTGGTGCTTGAAACATAAGCTTTTATTAGCTTCTCAGAAAAAATATCCTCTTAGATATTGTGTTCTTTGTGTGACATACTCCCATATGTCATTGATATTTGGCAAAAGCATATGCCCTGCACTCTCCAGTAGTTAAGGTAACTACTAACATTTATGTAGCATTTCTAGCTTCCTATTCTAGGGACTTTCATAGAATCAATCTACTTCAGAATTAGAAGAGCTTTTGGGACATACAGTATACAATGTCCCAAAGGGGTATGTTCCTTAGATATGCAGAAAGCAATTTACAAAGAGTCTAGGCTGGAAGATGATTTAAAGTAACTGAGGTAAGGACCTAGAAGTGGCCTCTGTGACACCTGCTGTCCTTTCCCTTGGAAATTATTATTATTTTTTTAATTTGGATTATACTTCTTTGAATTGACTGTACGCTGGACTCTGTTGGGGAAGGACTATGGCTCAGGTGTAATAAACATAAGTCCTTTGTCTGTCCTTAGGGACTTGGCATGTGACCCAGTAGGGTCCACTGAGATGTGAGGAAGGTTTAGGGAGTATGCGTCCTTGATCTTCCAAGAGGACTACCAAAAATATCTTTTTTACTTTGTGGATTATTGGGTATAATTGTAAGGGTTGGCCCTGTTGCAGCCCTCTCTTTGCCTGAGGCACGTCAGCCTGAGGGTAAATATGACACAGAGGATGAACGAAAAGGACAGCTGAGCTGGGGTGTTAGAATGCTGGCTGAACCATGCCGATGACTTACCTACTTGAGGATATTTGTAATAACTTAAACCAACAAAATCCCTTTGTTGTTTAATTCTGTTTAAGTCAAGGTTTCTGCTACTTGCAGGGCAAAACATCTCAACTGACACAGCTGAGTTAAACAAAATTGGACAGGACACTTACTGAGGTTCATCCCAGAACCTTTCTTATATCAACATGCATTGTTGGACTCAAAAGATGCACCATCTACATACCATTGCCCCGATTTATTGGGTTGTGGGTTTAGTTCTTTCATAGTGTATCTCACAGGACAAGATCTAGTCTG
This sequence comes from Erethizon dorsatum, assembly GCA_028451465.1. NCBI lineage: Eukaryota > Metazoa > Chordata > Mammalia > Rodentia > Erethizontidae > Erethizon > Erethizon dorsatum. Next base: position 15,087,596 of record CM051836.1, read on the forward strand.
GCTTTCAAGCTTCAGGAAGCAAAAGCCAATAGTTAAGTGACTTATATAGTTGTAGGTCTGGGCCTGTATTCTCACATCTAGGTCATACTCCCTCTCATCCCAAAGAGGACCCCTCAGTGCGGACAAATCTCAGAAGAAGAATCCATTCTTTTGCAAAGATTCCAGATTCCTAAGGTATGTTGCAAATGAGGGGTTTCACAGAAAAAATAGAACTTCAGTTTAAGTAAAATAGGTCTGAGGTGTTTGAAATAATTGTATCCCTTGGCAACACTGAAAAATCAAGTTATTGCAAACAAAAACATCAATTTTGGCTCCCTTAATAAGAACTCAATCTGGCAACACTAGACTACTAGATATCTAGATATTTCTATATATGGGACAAATGGCCAATTCTGCCTCTCGGGGTTAATACATGGTCTCCCCAGTTTTCTGTGGTCTCCACAATTCCTTGACGCTGTCGCAAGTACCCGAGTGACAACTGCTTCCCATTCCATACACCCTGTCCATTTTATTTAATTCCCTAATTGCCTTATAGTTGATTGCTATAATTGAAAAAGTAAAATTTCTCAAATGTATTAAAAAAATTTCTGAAATCCAGTAAATTTGGAGCAACACTGAGTTAATGCACAGGTTTCTTTACTGTGCATCTCTTTTTCAGTCCCATGTGTGTCCTGGGTCACCAGGGCTAGTGTACATTTTTTGGCCATGGACATCCTTTTTTGGAGACGATCTCTTTGCTGCCGTCATTGCACTAAATTCTTTTTGGGAGATAGTCCCATGAGAACACTTTGTGTTCTCCACTGCTAGTGAGCTGGTGGACTGATACCTTTCTTTCTTTTTTTTTTTTTTTTTCTAAATTGCTATATTTTGGTTTTGTGAAGTCCCTGGCAGCCATTTTAATAACATAGCAAGCAAGCTGGCCCAGGTGAGTCCGGTTCCCAGCACAGGTGAGCCTGGGATCTGATCAACACTGAGATTACCCACAAGAAGACAGGCTCATTGTTCTGGGAAATACTGGCAGGTTCCCAGGACCAGGCTTGTTGTGGCCCACTTACATTCCTCCCCAAGGAGTCAGTTTCTTGGCTCACCATTGTCCATTTAAAAAAAAAATCAATAAAGGAGAAAGGTGGCAAACAAAAAGCAACAGGTGGATTGGTGCCCAAGGACAAAGAATGCTTCCTTAAAAACTGCCTCTTCCAAGGAAGGTGTCACACTCTGGTAGTTATTCCTTCCTTTCTCTATAATTTCCTTACTCAGAGGCGAGGAATGTCTAAATCTCAACTGTAGGTCTCCAGTGTGCTCACAGCATTCAGGACAATTAGTTCTAGCTGGGAAAAAAAAAAACTGAATATAAATTTTTCTAGATGGGGGGCCGGTGAGATGGCTCAGTGGCGTAAAAGTGTGAGGACCTGAGTTCGACTCCTGGAACCCACATACGAAAAAGGGGCCGGTGATATTGCTCAGCAGCATGGGTGCCTGCTGGCGTGCAAGGTCCTGAGGTCGACCCCCCGGTACCCACAAAAAAAAAAAAAAAAAATTTTTTTCTGGATGGGAAACTGTGGCCCAAAGAGGCCAGAAGCTCATTTTCTGTTGAGGGACGAGTAAGGAGTTGGACTTAGGGGCTCTTCAGGGACAAACAAATCCTTGTACTATCCAGCCTCCTTGGAGGCTTCCCCTGGCTGCAACTGTAGAAGTAGAGTTTGCTCGGAAGCTCGCTCATCAGCCAGCTCCAAATCCATCACTCCCAAGGGAAGAGAACCCTTCCTTGGAAGAAAGCACTTTCTAACAGGCTGGAGTGTACACCTCGAGGCAAGCCCCTCTCATTCTAACACTGCCCACAGCAGCTGCGCCATTTCTACGCACTGAGACGATAAGGTCAGAGGGATGGGTGCTTTCCCTGTCCAGTAAAAAGTTAAGCCCCTGTCTGTAGGCGATTCAGTCTTCTAAAGTGGCTGCCAGCTCTGCAATACTCTCTGTCCCTGGAGTCTCTCAGGAAGCCAGGCTTGACTGGCTTCTTTCGGGGCTCTGTGAATTGTCACAGAGTGGAGACACACTCTGACTGTCTTGTTCCCTTACTGAGAGAGAAAATCCTGTCTATGCCTAACCATCCAGTTTGGTAATTTGCCCAGTGGGACTTTGTAAAACAACATATATAAAGCTACATTAAATAATGTGGCAAGATGGTGGCATGCAATCTTTGTTTTGTTGGGACATCAGAGAAGACGTCCAGGGACAGTCTTGATGGAGAAAATATGAATTTTCTAAAGGTAACTGCAGTCTGCATTTGTCGGGCATTTATTACATGTTAGGCACAATGCTAAGCATTTTCCAGGGATTATCTCATGCAGTTCTCACAACCACTCCAAGAATTACTCCAATTTTACAAATACCAAAGTGAGGCTAAGGGAGGTTACATCAGTTTCCCAAGGTCATGTAGTTAGTAAGGATTGGAGATGGTGTCTAACCCCAGCAGTGTCCCCGGCTTTTCCTCCCAGCGTCCCCAAACACGCTCAAATGTGCTTATGGCCACAGTGCACTCAGGTGGGAGAATTTCTGCAAAATTCTTAAATGTTGGATAAATTTGTAACAACAAAGAAAATACCACATAATAAAGTTTTCCTAACTTTAAAAGATGAACCCAATTCTCTGGATTTTTAAACTGTAACCTTCACTTTAGAGAATGAAACACTTCACTGAAATTAGAATAATGATATCACCATACCCTCCCCCTCCCCCTTTCCTTCTACAAACAGTAGCTGTAGCAGTAGTGGCCACAGAAAGATCAGATGGCTAGCAAGATGGCCCAGGAGTCTTTTGCTTTACCTGCTGTAGACGAAACACTCGCGGTTGTTGATGACTTTATCGGATTTGTACCTCCGGAAGTCTTCCCAAGCGTCCTTGATGGCGGTGATTGCTAGAATGATACAGACTGGTATCATGCTCACTCCTGGCTGGAAGGCGCTGACCACAGGGATAAAGTCCAGAATCACAATGCCCACAAAATAGAAATTGGCAAACCGGTGGAGCTGCTCGAAGATGTTCTTGGGTATGAAGGACAATATGGTGTACTTGCTTGTCTTAATTTGATTCCCACGATATTGTTGGTTGGGGTTCTCTTTTGGGGACCATCCTTCAAAAGGTAGGTTGGAGACCACTACTCGTTTCTTGTCTTCTTTCCTTTTCCTCCTTTTCTTCCCTTCTTTTCTCATTTCTACTCAGACCTGCCTCTTTAATTCTCATAATTTACTTCTCATCTTTTACTTGCCTTCCTGGCTGAATGTTCTTTTCTCTTCTTTCAAAAGGAAAACTAAACAAGAGAAGCCCAGATACAAACACCAGGGGAGAACTATGACGAGGCAGCAGCTTGCAGAGAATGGGTGTGTATCTACTGGGCCACTTCCTTCTATTCGTCTGAGACTCCACCTGTTGGAATGTAGACGTCATCTGCAGGTGTCTTCCTTTTTCATCTGAGGAAGCTAGGAACAGGTACACTAACTCTGGGTCCTAAAACCTACCTGGTTAAGTTCTAAAAGCAAGGATTTTTAGCCAAAAAAAACCTCAGAGACTTTTCAAATGGCATACATTTTCTTGTTTGGGAGACATTGCCTGACACCCTCTGAAGACTTTCACCTGAACTTAGTCTCCTGAGATGATCCAGTTATAACAGAGTCTAATTCTTGAGCTGCCAAACCCACTTTTAATAATACAACATCCTTGTGCTTAATAATATGAATATTTTCACAAGTCAAGGATTCAACTTTAGCACTGTTAGCATTTTTGACTGAATAACAGTTCTTCTGTGTGTATGTGTGTATGTGTGTGTACTACATATTGTAGGATATTTACCAGCACATGTGGCTTCTACCACTAGAGGCCAGCAGTGGGCTCCCTACCAGTATGACAAGTAAAAATATCTCCAGATATTACCAAATGCTCATTGAGGGGGTCAAATTTGCCTTCAGTTGAGAGCCACTGAATGAAATGAACTTTAAAATGTAAGAGACCCATATTTTGAACATGCTGATAAGTTAGCATAACCTATTTGCAGAAGAGAAAACAGAGGCAGATTTCTTTTACCTTTCATATATTTGAACGTTGGAACTGTTTATCTCTGTGTCAAAACGGTATCTTCTGAAATCTTCCATGCCATCCTTAACCACGATGATGAACAGGACGATGGCCAAAGGTAACATGGTAATTTCCCTGTGGAAGACTTCCATAGAAGGTATCCAGTTCAGAATCACCAGAAGCAGGAAGTACAGGTTAGCCCACCTGTGAAGGGCAAGCAAGGTGTGCGTGAAAGCCACAGAGAAGAAAAAACACTCTCTCTCTACTACTTCCCCATTGTTGGCCCTTACTAACTAAAAGGACATTCTCTTTCATTGTCACCTTAAACATTGTAGTAAAGGCTTTGAAGCCAACAGATCCAGATTTAAATTTTGTTCCTGTTGTTTACTAGTCGATTGACCTTCTTGAGCTTATTTTCCCTTGTGTAAAGTGGTGAGAGTCCAGATTTCCCTGTTATCCACCTTAGTAGCACCATATATCTCTCCATGAAAATACTTAATGAATTCCTCTCTATCGCTTTTTCCTCATGTATCTCTAGTGCCCACCAGATGAAAGCATAAATATTTATTTAATAAATAAATGAATGATGAGAAAAACTTCTTAAGCCATATGTGTTTGCATGTCAAAAGAATAGTGGGCCTCAGAGGCAGCATCAGCTGAGTTCGCCTAAGCGGGAAATACTTGATTAAAATGTGCGCTGTTTGGACGAGTGGGTGTGTACCTGTGAAACTGCTCGAAGAGATTCTGAGGCAGGAAGGTGAGGAGAGTGTATTTGGTGGTACAGATGCTGTTGCCTGAGTAGCTCCTGGAGATCTTCTCCCAGTCCTGGTGGTGCGTGCAATTGTTGGGGAACACGACCCGCTGCTGGGCCGGGCTGGAGCTCTGCCTCTCCCTCTCTGGAGACAGCAGTGGGGTGGTTTCTGTTGGAGACTGGGGGGCACCATCTTGGACTCGCCACTGCCACCGGTACCAACACGAATCCATAGAGAGGGTCATTTCTAGCAGCAGCCTCGGTTCTGAAAAGAGACAGAGGAAGTCCCTGTGGTCAGGCGAAGAAGGTTGGCCTTGTCACTTGTCTATGTAAGGTAGATGTGGGCATCCAATTCTAGGAAAACGGATTCCCACCCTATAATCCCTATGTTCTGGAGTCAGAGACATTAAATAAATGATTGTACAAATAATATACACCTAACACTGCTAAGTGTCTTGAAAGCAGTCATGGGGGATGAGAGCTGTTGAGGACCTAGTTGGGACATTCAGGGAGAAGCAAAAGCATGGCCTGCTGGGCTGTGACCCCAGAGCTCAGAATTGCAGAGCTGATTTATTCCTAACTTTTAGCTGTGCTTATTTTACCCCACTCATCTTCGGTCTCTTCACCTTACTATAAAATAAGGAAAACTGTTCTGACTATACTTTTTTTTTTTTATTGTGGGTATCAGGAGTCGAACTCAGGACCTCGCGCTTGCCAGGCAGGCGCTTATGCCGCTGAGCCATCTCACCAGCCCTGACTATACTTTTTAAATGTGATTTTTTGGAGAGGAATGAATTGGACATTGCATAAAGGTATTCTGACATGTTTTTAAAGTAAAGGAAAGTCATTCACTCTAGAATTTCTTTAACTTTAAAATTTTTTGGTACTTAGGTTGCTGCAGACAAGGTCGTCTATTGTCAGAACCTCAAGTGAGAATGATGAGTGAAATACAAGAGACAGGTCCGTGTTTAACAGCACTGGCCTGTGCTGATTCTTATCGTCCTGAATGTCAGCTAGCCTTTGCTGACCAGACTGGGGTTGAGGACCCTGTCCTGTTCCCCACTCGATTTGGTGATTTCTGAAACTGAGCACTTGGCCAAGCAGATCCTCTTTCTAGATGGCAGAGGAAGGCTGCCTTACCTACTATGACCTTTCCATTTCTGAGCTCTTCTAGTAAAACCTACAAGAAGTTTCATTCTGGCCAAATTTTGTTTAAATACCCAAAAGTATATTATTGAAAGACACACTTTGTAAAGGTAGAATTTGTATGCAGTGGTCCTTCTCATTTAGCAGGCTCATTGGATGGTTTTCTTTTGAATGAATAACTTAGTTATTATTAATCTTACAGTGAACAAACTGGCCTGTCATTGTCGATATGATCACTTAGGGAAAAGAGTTCCATTTCTAGTTTAAATGCTAATATTTTACCTTCCCGATGATCATATGATCTGACCCTCATCATAATTCTTCTCAGGGTTTTAGTCAATCCAAACAATTTTCAGCCCACAGACCTCAAGGTTGTGAGGAACTCTTCAGAGCCTAAATAAACCCTTGTAGCAAGTATTAAAAAATACAATTATAGATGCCTATCATAATGTGACCAAAAGCAATATGACATTTGGCAAACCCGAAATCATATCACATAGCTTCTTTCTTATAAAAAATACACTCCCTTCATGGATTTCTTTTTTTGCAAAGCAAAAGGAAATGAAAAGATAATTCATGAATAGAGTTGAGTATGCAAATGAGAAATCTTGCCTAATGCCTTACATATCAAACTTCTCTCAGATTTTAGGTGGTAATATCTTTTTAAATGAAGAGATTGGATTGATACAGGGGATTCAGGTATTTTAGCTAAAGGTAGTTTAAACATCCATTTATCATAATCATAACCTTTATTTTTCTTTTTAAGGTCATAAAATAAGCTTCCTTAAAAATAAAGCAGATGTAAAATGGGTGTCATGTTAGTGGATGAAAGTTTGAAGATGAACTGGATATTTCCGTAAATTTAAAGTATCCTTCCTTAGTAGTATACATTCCATTGATTAACAGGGCAGAGACAAGGTAACTCAGGAGAGTAAAGTAAATACCATCAATCTTGGGAAAAGCTGACATCCTGTGCCTCCTGATATGATATGTATAGAAGAACACGATGTCACATCGCCGGTAGAAACCTTTTAAAAAACAAAATTAAGCTGGGTTTGTGGTACTGCCCAAAATCTCAGCTACTCTGGAGTCTGAAGCAGGAGGATCACTTGAACTCAGGAGTTCCAGGCCAGCTGAACAGCACAGCGAGACCCTGTCTTAAAAACATCTCAGTTAGGGGCCATGCAACAAAAGAACTGGCCTGTGCTTTTCAAGTGTCAATGGCCAAAGAAAGGCAGAGGGACTGTTTATGATTGAAGAAAGCTTAAAAAGATATAAAAGCTGAATATAATGCTTGACTCTGGATTGAATCTTGAACTAGAGAGGTAAAATAGGTATAAAGGACATCACCAGACAGTAGGTGAAATTTGAATGTGAACTGTAGTTAGGAAATCATATTTTAGTAATATCAAACTTTCTAATTTTGGTATTTAGAAGGTGGCTATACAAAAATATATTCTTGTCCTTGGAAATCCATCCTAAAATGTTTTGGGGTAAAGGACAAGGTATCACCATGCTTCAGAAAAAAAAAAAAGTGCATATGTTTGTGTAGGTACGCAAATAATGGCAGAATCAGAGGAAGGTATTCTGGACAAAAAAACATTTATTCAAATAGTTTCCTGAAGAACATGTGAGCATGAGATAGATAGAGAGGTTGAGGAAAAGTGTCCAGGTAGATGAACTGGTTCTAGATACAGAAAGCAGTCCATAGGGGAGTTACACGGACCTGGGGTACAAAGAGCAGCAGAAGATGAGGATGGAGAGACAAATCCAGGTCAGATGCCTGTTAATTTTCCACTGAGAGGAAGAGGGAGCCTTGAAGAGTTTTAGGCAGAAAACTGCCTTTCTGTGAGCCATGAACTCCTTGAATTATCCAAGCAAAAGCAGGTTAAGGGCCGGTGAGATGGCTCAGCGGCTTAAGTGCCTGCCCGGCAAGCGCAAGGGCCCGAGTTCGACTCCCGGATCCCACATACGAAAAAAGGGGCCGGTGATATCGCTCAGCGGCACGGGCGCCTGCTGGCGTGCGAGGTCCTGAGGTCGACCCCCCCGTACCCACAAAAAAAAAAAAAAAAAAAAAAAAAAAAAAAAAAAAAAAAAAAAGCAGGTTAAGAGGGGAGGTAGTGCAAACATATACTAATAAAGTTTTAAAAAATTAAGTTAAACTTAAAAAATAAAAAGGTGGGTTGGAGGGACCAAGACTGGGGCAGGCAGGCAGGCAACTTGTTAGCCCACTGTCCCTCTCTTCTCTAAATGTAGTGCTTCCTCCCAACAGTAGAACAGGAAACAAAGGAGGATTGTATAAACCTTTTATCTCAGGTGTGGTTTTTTACTGCTTTCAGAAATTTTAGGGAGGGATGAACCTGACCTGACTGCCCGATGCCCTTCTCCTTGTAAAGCCTCTCATGCCAGGTCTTTGAAATGGCATCTCCCACTGCCAATACTCTGAGGCTTACCCAGTGTTGCTAATTCACACTCAGATCACCTCTGACTCGAAGTAGTCATCCTCATGAGCACCAGTGTTGCTTTCTTCTGGGCAGAATGTCCTCTAGAGTGTAGGGGGACATTCCTAGAAAGTGGATTGTTAGCTAACACACTGGATTTACTACAGCTTTCTGAATAATCATGTTTTTCATAAGCAAACTTTCTTCATTTTATCTGCCTCACATTTCCAGTTGACCTCAGTTTCTTTGTTTTTCTCTTAATGAACCTAAAAACCCCTATTATTAGCAAATTTCATTTTCATGGTTAGGGGGTCAACCAGTCATTCATTGAATCCTCAAATACTTGTTGAATCCTTGTTTTAGACAAGATGCGTAAAATCTACACATTCCTCCCTCTTCCTCTGCTTATTTTGGTGTGGCAGAGATTTTATTTATTTTTATGGTACAAGGACTTCACACTAAACTATATCCCCAGTCCTTTTTTTTGTTTGTTTTGTTTTAATTTTGAGATACAGTCTTGCTAACTCCCTAAATTGCCTAGGCTATGATCCTCTCAGCCTCCAGGAGTGCTGGGATTACAAGCATGCACCACCGTGTCTGGCCATGCCAGAGAGATTTTAAACACACATTCACAGAATTAAATATATATTCACCAACAGAGGGTGGAGTGGGGTAAGTGCCACAAATCAAAGCAGTATACAGTAAGATTATATTTTGGAGGGATGTGGCCCTGTCCCTGAAAAAGTGGGGCTTAGCTGAGGTTAAGGAATGAGTGAGAGGGAATGGAGTGTATGTGTGTACATACTAAGAAGCCGCAGCCACATTTGTAAACTTCCTGGGGATAGAGCCGACATGTTGATTTCAAGAATGGCAAGAAGACCCAAGGAGGAAAGCAGGTGTCTTAGTTACTTTTCTCATTGCTGAAACAAAATACCCAACACCTAAAGTTAAAGGGAGAAAGGTTTACGTAGCTCACAGTTTGTAGAGGTTTCAGTCCATATCAGCTGGCTCTGGCTCCAAGGCAGGGTGGCATGGCAGAGGGGCAATTGTTCATGGCAGCAGAAGACAGCAAAATCAGCAAGAGCAAAAGGAGGAAACAAGCCTCTTTCTGCCCCTTTTATCTTATCCAGACTGCTGGGATTAGGGTGGTGCCAATCCAATCAGTGGACTGATCCAGCAGTCACCCACCCTTAATCCTAGCATTGCACTGCTAATCAATCACAAACTCTAGATTCAGCTGCCTCCGAAAAATCCCCATCTAAAAATGCATGAGGCTTTGGGGGGACATCTAGACACAAACCATAACAGCAGGAGTAAGTGCTTACTAGAAAATTATTTTCTGTGCATGCACAATTCTCTAAAAAGTGTATCAGTTGGTCAGGACCATGGGGGAAAACTATAAAATTAAATTACATTTAATTTTTTTTTTTTTAATATGCAGGTACCGGGAGTCAAACTCAGGACCTTACGCTTGCTAGGCAGGCGCTTATGCTGCTGAGCTATATCACCAGCTCTTAAATTCTTGATAAATAGTATACTACTCTGATTTTAGAATTAATTAGAATTTAAGAAAGTTTGGCCTTCAGTTAACCACTGGAATTTTTAAAGTACTGTACCCTGAGGACAAAATGTGTTAAATCTCACAAAAACTGTTGTCTATTAGATAGTTAACAAACAATAACTACCTTAGAGGAAAGGATGTGGAGTTGTATGTCCATAAATCAATTATATCAGTTTTCCCCAACCTGCAATCACTATTGAATTGCTTCCTCAATTTTTATCATGCTCAAATATCCATGTGTTTAATGAAATGCAGTATAATTCATTTAAGTCAATTTACTTTTTATAAACATAAATATTGACTTTGGTTAATTCTAAAACATTGATATCTGAAATTAAAGAGTCGAGACTTTTTTTTTAATAGTCACTAATGGAAACTACTTTAATTAAAATAAAAACTGTTAGTTGGTTCTTACAACATTGCCTTACACCTTCTATATCTCTGCTCCCCTGGGAATCAGGTTCAGAAACATTATCACCCGTAATACATCAGCCATTTCCATTATTTGAGGCTTACATACTAAAAAGGGCAAAGCCACAGTTGTATTTTGAAAGTTGTTGTCCCCCTCAGAAACATCAAAACAATTATAGATTTTCACCAGAAATAAATTTAAAAATCAGGAAACCAGGTTTCTATCAATTACTGAAGAATCGTTGTAGGTCAAAGAAGGATTTGCAATAAAACTATCTTATTATCAAGTTTTTATTCATCTTGTTTTTCCCACTTACTTTGGATTTGCTTGAGGAAATGACCCTCGCTTTTATATTGTCTTTTCTTATTTTACAGATGAAGAAACAAGAGGGAGGGCAAAGGAGGTTTTAAAGTCTGTCACTTTTTTCTACTACCTTTCAGGAAAGGCTGTATTTTTCTTGAATCCAAGATGTACTTTTTTACATTTTAATATGTCACATACTTGATATGATAGTGTTTAACACTCTTGAAGTATAACTAAATTGATGGTGTTTTAGATTTAAGAAAATACTTTCTGATGCAGAAAAATGCCAGAAATGGAAGTCACCATTTGGAAGACCCCTCAGTAGGATTTCTTTTTTTTTTTTTTTTTTTTTTTTTTTGTGGGTACCGGGGGGTCGATCTCAGGACCTCGTGTGCCAGCAGGCACCCGTGCCGCTGAGCGATATCACCGGCCCCTTTTTCGTATGTGGGTTCTGGGAGTCGAACTCGGGCCCTTGCGCTTGCAAGGCAGGCGCTTAAGCCACTGAGCCATCTCACCGGCCCCCCTCAGTAGGATTTCTGGTCCTGACAGCTCCTCAGAGAAGTTCATTAAGGTGAATATCAAAGAGAAGACCTTAATCCATGATGGGGTTCCCATAAGCTAGACCTCTTGGGGAAGGCTGAACCTCAGAATTCTCACTGGTATTGTACTCAGCTATAGGAGTTTACATGTAGCTCCTTGTTCATGATCAGTTTGCGCTCTGTCCTTCCCAGTGCAAAGAGCAAGAGCTATGATCATGCCTCATTCACACACCACAAAACATCTCCTGTAATTAGGATGCCAGACGCTGACTTCCTGTCTCGAGAGGAAGACATTTTGAATAAGAATGTGTGCAGGGTGGGGACTGTTGTGTTTGGCTGGTGAGTGTGGGCCTAGTGGGAAAGGGAAAGAAAGAAAATTAATCAAAGGATGCCCTTCTGTAGAAGATAATCAAAGTACACGACAAATGAAATCATATGGAACAGGCCTTTGTGGGAAAGGAATGATCAAAGAAGAGAACTTTCCACAACTCAAACATCACATTTTATGCCCAGCCTGTCACTTGTCTTTTTATAAACCCTGATTGCTTTTCTTCTCACCCCTCCACCCACAGGAGACTTACTTTGACAAGTTTATCAAGAGAGAATTTTTTTTTTTTTGGTACTGGGAATCGATGTCATGACCACTTCCTTGCCAGGCAGGTGCTCCACTGAGCTATATCCCTGGCCCTTAATTTTTTTTTTTTTTTTTTGGTACCAGGAATCAAACTTATGACCTTGCGCTTGCCAGGAAGGCTCTGTGCTGCTGAGCTATCTCCCCAGCCCTAAGAAAGAATATTTTAAACAGATAAGATATTTCTGGTCTACCACATTATACTTCATTATCTCCCAAGTAAAATATTTTAGGGTATCGCCAGTTACCCAGCAAGCTGGTCTCTCATTTGATGTATTTGGAGCTTAGACCTCTCTGATGAGTTTTAGGTCACAGTATCTCACCTCTGCCACCTCTACTTGTTTTCTAAGTATCTCATTGCAAACATTTCCAAAATTCTCAAACTAATTTACTTTGGTTCCAGTAGCACTCTTTCTATGAATAGCATTTCTATTTAACCTTGAAAACTTAAAGGACACTTACCTTAGTCAGTTTATTTTAAAGTTCTATCCAATTTTGCCTTCTAAATATTTTTCAAAACCATCTGCTTCTTGTTTCTACTGCTGCCAATCTAATAAAAGGCACTATTATCTTTTTCCTGGACTGCTGCAATAAACTTTTGGTTGGTCCTTGCATCCTCATTTGCTCCCTTTCTAGCCAGTCTTGACATCACAGCCAGTTATTTTCCTAAGGTAGAAATGAGGCCATACCAGTAGTCTTCTTAAAGCTCTTTATAATTATGATTGTCTTTGCATAAAATTCCAGATTTTTCACTGTGGGCCTACATTACTCCATATGATCTACCTTACCTTTGCCTACCTCTTTTTTTCTTGCTCAGTATTCTCCAGATTTTCATATGCATGCTTCTCCCTGCAGCCCCCACATCCTCCACGTGTGTGCGCATGTGTGTGTATGTCTAGATATTTGGTAGTTTCTCTTGAATATTCTTTCTTCAGTCTTTGGCTAGCATGTTAGGCAAACTGAGCTATGCTATGCTATGAAGCAAATAAAGCCCCAAGCCTTATTGATTTAGAATATCCATGAAAAATCTGCAGGTCCAGTAACTCAGGGATGCAGGTTTCCTGTCACTTAGGTTCACCACATCAGGGACCCAGAAGTGAAATATGCTACTTTGTTCATAGAAGTATAGCCAGAACCAGTCTTGTGGTCTTACCTAACTACAAGGGATGCTGGGCTACGTGTTAAGCATATAAACTCTCAGCAGAGCACTAACTATCTCTGTCAGGCTTTGGATTAAATGACATTTCTTCAGGGAGCTGGGCATAGGATCAATCCAGTGAGGTCTACTGAATAATGTGGCAGCCTGGCAGTAGGACATAGTCAGACCTATCATTACTGCCTTTTGAGCTGAAGAAAGGTATTCTATAATTTCCAAACACTCTGACCCCCTTGTATTCGAGCATCCTACTTCAAATCCGAAGCCAAGAGAAAGGCCTCTAAACACACTGTCCTGGTATAGGTGCCGACAGCAAGATAGTCTACAGATAAAATACATAACATGCTTTACACAGATGTGAGCCACTATTTTTAGGTGTAGCAGAGCCCATTGAGACTTATATATTAAAATTTACTTAAAGACATTACTAATTTCATGGCAGAATTGGCTACCATAGATTTTCTCAATCTATGAATACTGAAATTATAGTCAGTGTCAAATGGAAGTTGTGATTTCTTTGATGACAAGAAGATCTTTGGGCTCCGCAAGTTTGGTATAGTAGAGGGAACCTAGAAGTAAAAACAGGCTCCTCAGTGAGGTGTAGAGAGGGAGAACAGAGATACAGAGATCCTGACTTAATAAAACGGTTGGAGAAGCCAGGAGTGGTGGTGCCTGCCTGTAATCTCAGCACTCTGGGAGGTTGAGGCAGGAGGAGGATAAGTTTGAACCAAGCCTCGGCAGTTTAGTGACTTAAAGAGTCCTTGTCTCAAAATAGAAAAGGGCTGGGGATATAGCTCAGTGTGAAGGCAGTGGGTTGAATCCCCAGTACAAAAAAAAAAGGTTGGAGAGATTGCATATCTATATCTATCTATATCTGTATCTATCTATCTATATAAAAGGTAACAGGATAGGCTATCAAAGGAGAATTGAATAAATGGCAGACAGCAAGCACCAGAGGTTGTCAGGATGTAAGTAGGAAACTTGTACTGTAACCAATTCCTACGTCATGGCATGCTATAAAGTAGGAGGTGCCAAACAGCAAAGCCGGAGGAAGGCTACCTAACACACCCACGTACCTTTTCTCCTCTGAAATCTGGAACTCCTCATTTTCTTCCCTCTGGTCTAAGCTTGATTTCCCAGTTATCCTCCCAATGAAAGGTAAAAAGATCGTGGGAAATAAACAGACAATGCAGGCCATCTTGTCTTTGTAAGAGACAGGTAAAATGAGATGCATAATTTTATTTCTAACATCCCTCCAGGCGGAAATGTGATTTCACTTAAAAGTTGTTTTATCAATTTTGTTTTACTGACAATTAAGTTGTGTCTAATTAAAAGTAAATACATTGTTCAGAGAAGCTGAATAAATCAGTGCTGAACTGAAGGGTGAAGAAAAAATTGTTCAAAGTCTGTAGGGTTGAAAGCAATTAAAAGGCAACAGTTCACAGACTGGCTCAATGCACCCCACTCAAGTACAGTACATGCACGGTAGGAAGTTACAGGCTGACTGACAGCCAGGGAAGACCAAGGTGGGGCAGGCAGGGAAGGGACTGGACTGAGACATTTGGGAGGAGCTTTGTCAAGGTCAAAGGACCTAGTTACCAGGGAAATCAGAAAAATCTTATCAAGCTGTAAATCCATTCATACCATCACCTTGCTCAAAACCCTTTCTTGGCTTCCAGTTTCCCTCAGAAATGATAAAGAATAAAACTAACATAATTTACAACTTTTTTCCTCCATGACCTACATCCAGCACCACTCCCCAGCCCCATCTTTTGTTTTTTCTCACACCCTAATCATCACCAAAGTCTTTTCCTTCCATCTTTCCCTCTCACAGTGACACTGTCACCACCAGCGCTCTGTAAGTCTGCAACCCACCCCACCAAATGCCTTGCTAATTTCTGGTCATCTTTTCAATCATAGATGTTACCTCCCCAAGGAAGGCTTCCTCAATCCCTGAGTTATGGGCCACTTCTGTGCTTGTCGTCTTCTGCCCTTCCATTTTTAGCTCTCAGTTCTAGGTACTGAGCTGTGTACTTATCTGAAGTAAAGGCTTATACCCTTACTTCTTCTCATTGTACCCTAATGCCTCCTGGGGCCACCATCACTCTATCTCAGTGCCTCTTGGGGACAGTCATTACTTTACACTTCCTTCCTAGAGACAGCAAATACCACCAAGGAGTGCTCCATTTGTTAGATGAATAAAACATAGTAATTTGTAATAAATGTTTTAAAAATTTCAAAAAACGTCATCCTTATCATCCCACTTTGCCCCTTAACAATCCTTGGAGGGAGGCTGGCCTGTATTACAGTGCTTCTCCCTAGCACAGGAGGGAAGTTCCAGAATATTCCCCTTTAGAAGTTATCTGTGCTTGGGCCGGTGAGATGGCTCAGCGGCTTAAGCACCTGCCCGGCAAGCGCGAGGGCCCGAGTTCTACTCCTGGAACCCACATACGAAAAAGGGGCCGGTGATATCACTCAGTGGCACGGACGGGCGCCTGCTGGCGCGCAAGGTCCTGAGGTTGACCCCCCGGTACCCACAAAAAAAAAAAAAAAAGTTATCTGTGCTTAAGAAACTTGAGAACTCATAGAAATCTCCTTTTCTTGGCACTGAGTTTTGGGAGTATAAAGAAAAGCTTTGAATGAAACGGTCCAGATAGCATCAATACAAACGACATTTAATTCATTTCAATAACAATATGGATGATGCAATTACACTTAGGATCTACTCCCTAGAAGTTTTTAATGCTTGATACTCCTGACACAACAACCTTGAAATTAATTTGGCTTGTAGCTGACGTCTATTATAAAGCATTAAAGGAAAATTGTTCAGATATTGTGACTCTAGGCTTTGACTTCTGGCTTCTTGGATTTCAGAGACTATAAGCAGACTCTAAGTTCTGGATTTTAGAGACGTAAGTATTGGGGAAGTGTTTCTGAACCTCCTTTCCCATACCCCAGGATTATAAATCCTTCACTCGTGCTCACCAGGACTTCTGGTCACAGCACTTGTAACCTGTTTGTCCCTTGACTCTCAGCAACAGGATGGTCACTTACCTTACTCACCACTCGCCCCTCCAGCAGACCCAGGGTCACAATTCATGTGCTTTTGAGGTTTCCTAGCTTTCATTTCCTGTATGCCATAGTCCTTCAATTCCCTCTCTTCTTAGAAACGACCTGGCATTTGTACAAACTGGAACTGAAATTGTTTAGATCAACTAGAAGATCTGAAAGAAGTAAATTTACTTATGCTGAATTTTCATGTATGATGAAACTGTGGTTTAGAAGATATAGCTGTGGGTAAATCTGAATTTTTTCATATTGTACAGAGTGATCTAATTGCCCTTCTGGGAAAATAAGTATAATATACAATTAAAATTATGTATAATATATATAATAAGCAATAAAAAGGAAGAGGGGATTGCATGAGGTCACAAAGACAGTAACAGAATTAAAATCAGTCCCCTTATTCTTAGCCTGAGCACATTTGCTTTTCATTTTTTTGCCTCCACGTGAGCCAGAATTTCACCTAGGTTTATTGCTATAGCCTAAGACATCTGAAACTGCCCTGGTGGATTTGTTTTAAAATAACCTTTTTATTTTGGAGTAAAATTAGTCTTACAGAAAAGTTTCAAAGATCAAACAAGAGTTTCTTCACTTGCCATCCTCCTAATCTTATGAAACCAGTGGAAAAGCATCTCTAAGATTACAAAGAAGAATATGATTAAGAATATCCTACGATGAGACCGCAAACCCACACACCCAGAAGCAGAAGAAAGAAAAGACAGGAAAAGAAATAGGAAGAAAGTAGAGAAACAAATAACCACTGAAATTTTCCTCTGGCTTCCACGGCAGAGGCCCGTGGATGTGGAGAAGCAGAACGGCGATGAATCCATCAACCAGCGAGGCTCCCCCGCCTGCACTGTCTAATGGGGCTTGCGGCTGCACAGGCCTCTGGGAAGCGCACCCCTGTGGAAGACGGCTCGGGGGCTTAATTCTCCCCTCTTCAGTAAGCCTCAGCTGTTGCCTAGAGAGTCTGCATATTTAGAAAAACCACTGGGCACTGCTTTTTATGTTCCCCTCTGACTGCATTCTGATTATGGCTGCTGAAGCTCACCCACTGACATGGCATGGTACCCAGGGGGGCTGCCAACCATCCGAACATTTTTAGGGTGTGCTGGGGTTTTGTTGTGTGATTTATAGAACAAAATTAGCATTCTCTCTGGGGTACTCTGGCTTATTTTTCTGATACAAGAAACTGAGAGAAAAGTAAATCAACATGTGTAGGTGGCTAAGCCCCCTCCCCTAGTAATTTCACTGTATCCTTTCATGAAAGAGCCAAGAAGATAACACCCTATCTTGTGGGTACGTAATTTACTTTTCAAATTTCTCATTTTTTAGAGTTGTGTATTTGGGCTTTGGTGACCTTTTACATCTCCAATATAATACTTTCTGTCACAAATGCTTCATCATCATCCAGACACCCAGGCAACTAGTCTTTCCTTTGGACCATTAGTAAGACAAATAGCTTCCTGTGCAGCGATGTGGGGTGGGGGACTGCTGAGCACAGGATCGGTCAGGGTAGCTTCTGATGGTGGCAGAAAGTGAGCATGGGTTTCAGAGTCTGAAATATCACAGCGTGTACACTGAGAAGAGAGGTAACACGTTTGGGTTAGGTCGACTCTTCCCTTCTGCTCTTCTCTGGCACTGAGATGACGTGACATAGTGCTGAGAGAGCTGTCTTGCTTGGGGAATAGTCATCCTAACTATGATTTGATTTATCCGCATGATGCCAACAAATCAAAGTTCTTGAGTTATCTCATAGATTAAAGACTCCTGAGAGACTGAGAGTTAGACAGTGTGTATCAGCACCAGGATAGCACGCAGACAGATGAAGCACCCCAGAGGGCAGGGTGTCACACTGGAGTACAAATGGGGACTTGATAAGTGAGAGGTGTGTCCTTGCTAGTCAGTACAGACACATGGACTGCTCAGTAAAAATGTTGAGCTCATCGATGACTAATATAACAACAATGGCAGCAGCAACAAATAGTTTCTACTTCATATCATGCAAAACATATAGTCCAGGTCATTAAATACCTCTATCATGGGGAGGGGAGAGGTAACACTCTCTAGGAGAATGTCCTTATGATCTTGATGCAGGGAAGGAACTCTAAAGGGACCGATATCAACAATTTGAGTAAAGATTGATAAATCTGATTACAATAAAATTTCTGTGCCCGGAATAGGACTTCAGTAGCATAGGAGTAATGGCAGGAATCAACAAATGGAACTACATCAAACTAAACAGCTTCTGCACACCAAGAAAGACAACAAAATGGAGACAGCCTGTAGAATGGGAGAAAATATTTGCTAGCTACTCTTCTGATAAAGGATTAATATCTGGAATTTACAAAGACTTAAAAAAACTTAACATCAAAAAATCAAATAGCCCAATCAATAAATGGGCAAAAGAATTGAACAGACACTTACCAAAAGAAAAAGCACGAATGGCCAAAAGAACAGTGGTATCTCGGTTCATGAACTTAGTTTGTTCCACAATTCTGGGCAAGATGGCCACGTTCATGTTTGTGCAGGGAGGATGGCTGTGGTAGTGTTTATCACCACATGCACAGTTTGTGAATGGAAGAAAAATTTTACCAAATGCTTCTGTTTTCGAACCAAATCGTTCATAAGCAGAAGCATTTGTGAACCGAGGTATTACTGTATATGAAAAAATGTTCAATGTTTGTAGTCATTCAGGAAATA
This sequence comes from Erethizon dorsatum, assembly GCA_028451465.1. Taxonomy (NCBI): domain Eukaryota; kingdom Metazoa; phylum Chordata; class Mammalia; order Rodentia; family Erethizontidae; genus Erethizon; species Erethizon dorsatum. The sequence goes on from CM051836.1 coordinate 15,106,370, forward strand.
CAAATTAAAACTACACTGAGAGACCATCTCACCCCAGTCAGAATGGTTGTTATCAAGAATACAAAAACAGCTGAGTGTGGTGGCATCTCTCTGTAATCCCAGCACTCTGGAGGCTGAGGCAGGAGGACTGACTTGAGTTCAAGGCCAGCCTGGGCTATGTAGTGAGCTCAGAGCCAGCCTGAGGTACATATCAAGACTCTGTCTCAAAAACAAAAACAATACAAAACAACGCTGGCAAGGATGGTTGTTGTGGCGGGAATAGGGAACCCTTCCTCTACACTGCTGGTGGGAATGGAAATTAGTACAGCCACTATGGATATCAATATGATGGTTTCCCAAAAAGTTAAAGAACTACTATTTGATCCAGCTATACCACTCCTTGGTATATACCCAAAGCAATCAAAGTCAGCACGCTACAGGGATACCTTTGTATCCATGTTTAGTCCCACACAATTCACAATAACCAAGATACAGAACCGGCTAGGCGCTCATCAACAGATGAATGGATAAAGCAAATGTGTCCATATACACAATGGAATATTATTCAGTCATAAGGCAGAATGAAATTGTGTTACTTTCAGGAATATGGATGGATTTGTAGATCGTCATATTGAGTGAAATAAGCTAGATTCACAAAGACAAATATTCCACTTTCTTCCTACAATGTAAAATCTAAAAAAAAGACAATAAAGTAGAAGGAAGACTATTCTTAAAAGGAAAGGATGTGCAACAAAAAACAATTCAAAATTTCTGTGCCCTATACAACATGAAAAGCCAAATCCCAGACTGGGAGGAGTTGTTGGTAACATTGAGAAAAGCATAAATAACCCAGTAGGAAATAAAGAATAGGAACAGGTTGTCCATAGAACAGGAAACCCAAATGGGTCTAAATATATGAAGTTATTTCCAGCTTCACTAGTAAGCAGGAGAACAATGAAGTAGTGTGTTGTGACCCCATGAGATTGGCAAGGAGAGTCTAATTGAGATTTGTCGAAGATGAGCTGCAATGGGCACTCGCATATGTATAAGGCTATGACTAGTTTCGACTGCATTTGAGCATTATCAAGCCACGGTGAAAGACCACGTGCTCTTAGTCCCATCCTTTCCACTTCTAGTATACATTCTGGAGAAGCTTGCACATGTGTGCACAAGAAGAAATATTTATTACATCATTTAGTAAAAATTAAAAATAGAGATAATTTAAATGTTATTCAACAGTAGAATAAGAATAAGCTATAGCATATTCATAAAATGGAATGTTACCTGGCAGTTAAAACCAAACTCTTTTATCATGAATAAAAGGCAAAACAATTAAGAGGTTTTGTTAAGAGTTATTTTGTTGTAGGTACTACTGCAAGTACTGTACTTTTCATGTGGCTATTAAGCCAGAGAGTTCTAAAGACAACCTTGTAACAGGAGTACTGTTAGCACCTGCATCTTATCGGTAAGCAGAATAGGGTAGAGAGAAGTTTAAGTAATTACCGAATATCTCATAGCTGTCAGTGGTAGAGTTAAAGTATAAACCACCCAGCTAACTCCAGAGTTGGTGCTTAAAATACTACATTTGCCTCATGAAACAAACAGAATGGTGGGCAATAAAATATAATGTTGGACAAAAATTTCAACTCAGAAAATGATACATTCTGAGGTTGATATATTATTTAGGGTTAGGCTCAACTATATAATAACAACAACAAGTGGCTTGAATAGGAAGATACTAGGGCTCAGAGAGGTTAAATATCTTTGCTCAGACCTCACAGCTCAGGGTGAGAGAGTTCAGGTTGTATCCACACCTTTCTAACTTTAATCTGGACTTGAAATCAACATGCTATCCTGTGACACTACAAGAGCATATGCGATATGCGATGTTCAGTCAACATACACTGCCCCCTTTCCTGCCAGAACTTCTAAGAAGGGCTCTCTGGTATGGACCTAAAACAACATACAAGGGAAAAGGTGGGTGCTGGGTAAGGAATGGGAAAACAGGATGGATTTACCATGTGCCGATGGGGTCTTCATTAAAGAGGGCCACATAGGGCCAGACTAAGATGAAAGTGAACGTAATCAAGGGCCTAATTATTCAGAGGGAGAAATTGATCTCTAACCCAAAGGAATGAGCAGGGCTTCTAAACTTTGTTCATGCTCTTGCCTGTGCAGGGTAGGAAGCAGCAAGACACCCGCAGTAGCAACTTTGTCCAGGAATAGTTTACATGCATGGATGCTCCTGGTGCCCTCTCTCTCTGAAATCTGTCACCGTCTTCCCGCATCATGCTCACTTTGTTTCCCCCTCTGGAGAGCTCCTTGAGGACACGGACTGTGTCTGATTCAAAATCTACCTCAGGGTTGGCACATGGTAGGAACTTAAATGTTTGTTGAATGAACAGATGAAGAAACAAATGACTAAAATGAACTCAGTAGAGTGGAGGGTCAGTGGAGGTCTTTGGACTGGACTGAGTGCTAAGCACAATCAATACAAAGGGCAAAGCCGATGCAGTTTGTATTTCTATGCTTTGCCCAGTACTGTGCCCATGGTAGCGCTTCTTAGTTAGCTGTTGAACTGCAATGAATCACCAAATAAAAACAGGGATTTCTAACAATGGGCTAGAATTGTATGGGACATTCCAGTGGTCCATTTGTAATGCGACACAATTTGGGGATATGATCTCAACCTTCTAACAAAAATTTCATTATTCTCGTGATCAAAAATAAAATAACTATAAGTCTATTTACTTGGTCCATCCTATGGGTCAGGAGTTGTTGAGAAGCTTTTTAAAAAAATGTACCATTTCCTTGCACAGTAAGTACTCTTATTATCATTTTACAACTAAGAGGTCCAATCCCTGAAGGAGAACAGATTTCCCAAAGATCGAATCATAAAGGGCCCCATTTGTATTTATAAACAGGTCTCTCGGACTCCAAACCCTATGATTCTGGTGTCCCAAGAAAAACTATTAGAGCTACTATGGTGGTTAGACCTTTCTGCTTTCACATAATGAGTTGCAGCATCAAGATATGGCAGTAAAGAAATTGCATTTCTCCTTGAGGAAAGATTCTGGAATGTCCTGTAACTCCTCCCAAGGCACAGTTGACCTTATAGTCTGAATATACTTGAGCCACAATACCTAACCTAATTGTTTCCTGCTGGCAAATCTAGAGGTTGTAATATAAGCCCTTATTTCCCAATGGTGTGATGTTAAGAATTGGTATTATGTTTATGGAAACTCTTTGTATGACAAAATACTAACATTAATCACGAAACACTAATACTAATCATGAAAATGAATGAAGAGAAAATACCCCCCCACCAATACTTTTGCAAACGTTTATTAAGGAGCAAGAATCAAACACTGAATGGAAAGGTTGCATTGTAATTTTTTCTTTCTTTTTAAAGAGGCTTTACATATCTCAGTGCAGTGAAGTCTGAAATGAAAACACTGGCTTCCTTTCCTGCAAAAGCCGTCTCTAACAAGCTTCTTAAGCACTTTTCTTCACTCCAGGGTCCTCTGAACTGAATTCAAATTAAAGTCAACTCTCTTAAAACTTTTCTTATGAGTCAATCAATATGCCTGAATGCCTCTGCAATCAGGCTTTGACCAAGAATTCTTGATCCCTGTTTTGTGACATAAAGTACTCTTTGCAGTTGCTAGCCTCTTACTTCGACAATTTCAGCTCTGGAAGATTCATTCCTGGCTTCTTTTCTCTATTTGCAGTTTTTCTCTGAGTTTATAGCCCTCTCTTCCTAAAGAGCTCAGAGCATCCTTTGCTCTAGAAGTGCCTTCCTTGATGTCACACCACATCTGTCCTTAGCTTTTCAATTGAGAATTGTTGCTCTGGTCAACACAGTGGCTGTGGTGAAGAAGTGTACAATTTGCACATCTACTCACAAAGCCTTGGAATTAAAAACTATTCCACCGCATGACTCAGCCCATTGCTCTTATTGGTGATTATGCTGTGTTTGTGCTAACCCACTCAGCTGAGAACTGGCATGAGAGCTGTTGCGATAAGTAGGTCAGTGATAAATATAAACTGGAGTTGTTGAGAGGTGTGTGCATGCATTTGTGTATGTTCTTATGCAATTTATGATTAAAAAACACCTTAAGTGTGAAAGTTGACAAAGGGCCTTCGTACATTGGAGATTGCACACATATTGCTCTGTGTGAATAATAGGACAGGATACCTAAGCAGGATACTTAAGGACACCCAAGGATTCATGGACAGTATGGCTTTGTTCTTATGGGATGTTAGCACTTCCTGAATAACAAACGTCCAAAGCAAGTCATGGTGATATTGCCCTGATTTATAACACTGATGTTTATCAAAGGGGAAAAATAAAGTCTCAAGGTATAAAATGGGTTCTGCTAGATCTCCAACAACCAAGCATGCTCTTTGGCCTCTCGTAGGCCCAGGTCCGTTGCCACGAGTACCATAGGAAGGAATGTGGTATGAAAGGTGTGCTGCAATGCTACTCAAGATTTCCAGGAAAGTTTCTAAAATTAAACTTCAAAATATTGGTCATTTTAGGCTAGTCTTTATTACCTTTAAAGTCACATTTGCCTGTGAGATAGAAGAGAGGTAAATGTGAGAACCAGAAGGAAAAAGCCAAAAAGCTGGGGCTACTGAGCTCGTCAGCATGATGGGCTGAGTGTGGAGTGTTGCAGAGGAAACACCGAGGACTGCTAAAACACAGGTCGACGGCTGCAAAGACCCCTAACGATGGTGCATTCCCTGATTCCAATTCCTTACCATTCCTTACCATCCCTTCACCAACTATTATCTTGGCTCTTAAATTCTTTGAGATGGTCTTGAGTTCTTTCAAAATGCCCCTTTTCTAAGACAAAAACAAAAATCCGAGCAACTTACCAAACAAAACCCCCCAAAACCAAACAAAAACAAACGCCCCTCTAACCCAGGTCCCCTTTTTGATCTATTATGCCATTTTGTATACCGTTAGACATATACTACCTGTTTGTAAATCCCACCTCTGCCACTTACTAGTTGTGAGTCCTATTTAACCAGTAAAAATCTCAGGTATCTTCCTTGTGTACAAATAACGCTAACATCCCCCTCTTAGGTTGTTAGGCTCATGGAATAGCATTTCTAAAACACTGAAACAATTACTGTCCCATAGGTAGGAAGCGCTCTCTTTGTAAGTTAACTACATACAAACAATCACGTTAAGACAGCCCATGGAATTTTTTGAGTCCGCCCATCTGGGTTAAAAATCCTCTAATTTGGATTAAAAATTGTTATTTATACTCAGATGAGGATATTATTTCCTTGAAGATTATATTCCATGTTATATCACCTATACAAGTTAGACCAACAACATAAAGGTAAAATAATAGAATTTATTTATTTCCCTTTCCCCATCTATTCATCATACCATTTGTTCTACTTTTTCCTTCCCCTGGGTTGTTCAGCACCATGTGAACTGGTCATCGGTACCTTTACAAACTTGCTTGCTTCTTAGCTGCTCCAAAGGATTTAAAATTCATTTCTGACCAAATGACCTTTTTGCTGACCATAAGCATGTCAAAACACAGGAAAAAAAGACTCCAGGATTTAAAAAATAATAATAAGGCACAGAGAATAGGACTTGCCATACCAAATGGAGCAAATCTGATTTACAAATGACCTTTAACTCCTGAGATCAGCCCAAATAAAGAAGCATCTGTCATCTTCGAGAACATCTAATACTCTTCACCCTGACAAGGGCCTCCAAAGACTAGATTCCGTTTCAATCTAATTGGCTCCATGCCCTTTTCCTGCCTGCTCCAGCCGTGCATGGCAAGCTAAACCATCTTGGGATGGAAAAAGCCGGCCTGGAGATGTGTGGCACCTTGACAGCACCACCAGGAGAGGGAAGCAGGGCAGTAGCTCTGCTCATTAAAGCACAACCTGATGCACTGATTTCAGCTTCTGAGGGAGCTGGCTCCACTGCTGTATGCGGAGTCTTACAGCTCTCACTGATGTCTGTGTGTAGCTGGAACTTCCTTCGTCAGAAGGCACAGCACAGAAAGATTTTTCCCAGTGGACGAGTGGCAGTGATCAACTTTCCCAAGTCAAAAGGGTGGATAGATGAAGCAAACAGCACATGCGTCAAGAGAGCTGGTATGGAAAATTCAGGCAACCTCACCTGGGTTTATGCCTTTCCATGTTTCTACTCATGAACTTTCATCAAGCATATTAAACATTAAACATTTAACAGGAGTTAAAGCATTGTTGTGGAAGCCGATGAAACAGCATGGCCTTGATGGACAAAGTTCTGGCCCTCATGAAGCCTGTGTTTTGATGGAGAGGATGAAGAAAAATAAATATAATCATACCAGGTTGTGCATTCTGCAGAAAGTAAGCAGGGAAGAATGATGATAGCAGTAGTTCACACACTCTTTTTACACACCAGGCAGAATTCTAAGCATTCTGCTTGTATTTATTTAGTTTTCACAGCAACTTTATCATTTTGGTTATTTTCTCCACTTTGCAGATGAGAAAATTGAGGCAGAGAGAGATGAAGCATAATTCCACCCTTCCAGTTGTTGGTCAAAAACTTCGGCATCATTCTTTTTCATGTCCTATGCTCAAACATATAAAATCAATCAATAAAAATAAATCTGTCTGTCTGTCTCACCTGACCACTTCTCATCACCTCCTCAGGTCTATCATGGTCCAAGCCACAATCATCTCTCAACTGGCTTATTGCGAACTCTTAGCTGCTTGCACTTCTATCTTACCTCTTTAGAGTCTATTCTCAAAAAAAAAAAAAAAAAAAAAAAAAAAAAAAAAAGTAGCTATAATCATTCTCAAAAATGGAAATCAAGGGATTTCTTGACTCTACTCAAAACCCTACAATGGCTCTTGTATGTGAAGAGTAAAAGTAACCATAATTCTTTTGCAAATTTGCATTCCTTCATGACCCTGCAGTTACTACTGAAAGCCCTACACATCCTGACTCCTTCTCTCCTGCTCACTCTGCCCAGCCAGTTGGCCTCTCACTTGCTCTAAGTGCACATCACTCATGTGCCACCTCAACACCTTCAAACTTGCGGTTATTGCTGTCTTGATAGGCAGAAGGCTCCCCAGGAACCTCTGCTAGTTCTTGCTCTTTTCCGTGATGGCTTTCTTGACTGCCGTTTTTAAAACTATAAGCGCTTTCTCCCCAACAGTCTTTATCTTCTTTAGATTTTTTTTCCTTGGAAGCATTTATCAATGTCTGATGAATATTTTTACCAATTTTTGTCTGCATATTGTTTTTCACTATAAAAATATAAACGAAAGCATATGGATTTCTGTCTGCTGTTCATTTCTTTTTACACAATGCCTAGACTAATTCCTTACAAGTAAGAGACACTTAACGGATATCTGTTCGAATTAATGATTTAAAGAAAAAGACTAGACTTCTGGATTGATAATAAAAAAATGCTCAATACTAAAGAAGATGTCTGATATAGGAGATAAGGAGAAGAAGCCATGACTATAAAATACATGAAGGAAGAAGAGAATGCCTACAGAAGTATAATCTGAGCTAAACATGAGAGCGCAGGTATAAAAGCAGTCTCAACATATGGAAAGCAAAATGTTTGCTTGCTCTTACTCTGGTTCAGTCAGCACAGATTACCTTCTTTGCTCACTAAGAATGTCTGTGACCTTGGAGAAATGACTTTCCCTCTTTACTTGCAGGCTGCGTAAGGGAAGTGCATGAGTGTTTAATTATTCTTACCCAGCTGTAATTGCCTGTCCTATGCCATGGGCTTACTGCAGGATTCTCAGGCCTATTGTTACTGAGCATTCTGAAAGCTGCATTTGTGCCAAGGGGTGAGAGGAAGGAGAGGGCAAACCCTGTGACTCAGACTTTTAATAATCTCAAAACTGAAACTGAGCCAGGAATTCTGCTTTTGCTTTTCTTCGTTATTATAGTTCAATAAAGAGTGGGCTGTATTGTCAGGGAATGAGTACGGAAGTAGGAGAAGATAATATGGAGAAAGCAAGCATAGAAGGCTTATCTTTAGTGTGAAATACGGGTCTGGGGAAGGTCTACCTTTCCCCCAACCACAGAACATTTTCTGGCAGTATCAGGAGAGCCAGTGGGAGGCCCGTGAGACTAACTCAAGATGGTGCCAGTATTGTGGCTCCACTAACTTTGCTTCATAACATGGCCAATGCTACTGGCCAATGCTAGGGTGGTTTAATCTTTCTCTGTGTAGTACATGTACTGTTTGCTTAAACCAGGGAAAGGTACAGGGCTTTACTTTGGAAAGTTTCGTGGCATGTGAGCCCAGCCACATGAGCCCAATAGAAAAGCCCAAACAAGACCGTTGTGTAACCAAAGGTGAGACGGGTCCAGATAGCAGCAGCAGCTGGGGTATTTTTGGAAAACACATTTTCATCTTCAATTTACACCAGACCCAGAGTGGAGTTAAGTCATTACAAAGTGTTAGTCCCGTTTATTTCAGCCCAGAAAAGCCAGCTTTGTTAAACAGATACTATCAGCTGCCATCTCTAGGGGGTGGGGTATCCCAAGGGTGCTGCAAGAATTCCCTCGAATTTGACATTTCCTTATTCACAGCAAATGAAGTAACATCCTTCTATGCTGAGAAAACATGGAAGATTGGAAAGGAGAGTGAGAGGGGGAAGGGAGGGAAGGAGGGAAAGAGAGAGATGAAGAGGAGAGGGAGGAACTGAATAATAGGAAAAGGGTATTAACATAAGCTCTCATTTATTAGTCATCTACTACACATTAGCATTGTACTAAGTATAGTGAAAGCATGAACTCTAATCCTTACAAACACTGCCAGGGATAGACAGATCTCTCTGCATTTTCCAAAGAAGAAAACTGAGACTTGGAGTCATGTCTCACTAGCTGAAACCATCCAGGTATTGAAGGCAGAATCTGCCCAGGCTTGTCTGACTCTAAAGTGCATGCATTCTCATTATGCTTTGCTGAAGTGAGGGTAAGGAAGGTCAGGAAGAGTTCTGTGCTAGGCTGTATGTAGCACTGAATTTAACTTTGTCCAAAGGAGGTTAGTCTTTTCCTTCTGGGGATTAATATCTAAGCCTTGGAATTCTATGTCTGAGAATATCTTTGTTTTTGTCTACCTGGGCATGTCAGGTCATGCCAGATGGTCTAACAGTGTGATTTAGGGTTGGGACTTTAGATTACATGGTATCAGATCAACCTCTGGAGGGTCTGGAGTCTGAGACCAGCTATGGGGGCACTGAACTGTACTTATATGGCAGAGCCCCAGAGAAAACTCAGGTTAACAAGGTTTGGGTGAGCTTCCTTGGTTGGAAATGCTCTGTGCATGTTGACACACAATGATGCCAGGAAAGAAACAAAGTCTATGCAAAAATCACATGATCATCTCAACAGATGCAGAAAAAGCATCTGACACAGTCCAACATCTATTCAATGATTAAAAACCCTACAGAAGGAGCCGGTGAGATGGCTCAGTGGCTTAAGCGCCTGCCTGGCAAGCGCGAGGGCCTGAGTTCGACTCCTGGAACCCACATACGAAAAAGGGGCCGGTGATATCGTTCAGCGGCACGGGCGCCTGCTGGCGCGCGAGGTCCTGAGGTCGACCCCCCGGTACCCACAGAAAAAAAAAACAAAAAACAAAACAAAACAAAAAGCCCTACAGAAAGTTGGAATAGAAGGTCTTTGTCTCAATCTGCTAAAAGGCATCTATGACGAAGCAACAGATAGCATTACACTAAATGGTCAAAAACTGAAAGCTTTAATTCTAAAATCAGGAATAAGACAAGGATGTCTACTGTCACCACTCCTGTTCAATGAAGTTCTGGAAACATTAGCCAGAGCAATTAGACAAGAGAAAAAAGGAAAAGGAATATGGCTAAGGAAGGAAGAAGTTAAATTATCATTGTTTGCTAATGACATGATGCTCTACATAGAAGATCCCCCAAAACTCCACCAAAAGACTTGTAGATTTAATAACCAAATTTGGTGGCATAGCAGGATACAAAGTCAGCATTCAAAAATCAGTAGCTTTCTGTACACATAACAAACTCACTGAGAGAAATTAGGGAAACAACACCATTCACAATAGGATCAAGAAAAATGAAATACTTAGGAATCGATCTAACAAAGGGCGTGAAAGACCTCTACATTGAAAACTACAGCATTCTGAAAAAGGAGATTGAAGAGGATATCAGAAAAAGGAAAAGTATCCTCTGTTCTTGGATAGGCAGAACCAATATAGTGAAAATGGTCATCCTTCCAAAAACTGTCATACAGATTTAATGCCATCCCAATCAAAACACCAATCTCATAATTCACAGAACTTGAGAAAAAAATTCTAAAATTCATATGGAACCAGAAGAGACCTAGAAGAGCAAAAGCAATTCTGGGCAATAAGGGCAAGGCAGGAGGCAACACAATCCCTGATTTGAAGTTATACTACAAAGGTAGAGTGATAAAAACAGCATGGTACTGGGAAAAAAAAATAGACTCAAGGATCAATGGCACAGAATAGAAGATGCAGAAACAACACCAAACACACTCAGTCAGCTTATATTTGACAAAGGGCCAAACACCTTCACTGGAAGAAAGATAGCCTCTTTAATAAATGGTTCTAGAAAAACTGGCTTTCCACAACCGATTAAACCTAGACCCATATTTCTCACTGCACACTAAATTACAATCAAAATGGATCGAATATCTAAATATGAAAACAGAAATACTTAATCTGCTGGAAGATAGAATAGGTAAAACTCTTGAAGACATAGGCATAGCAAAAACTTTATGAACAAAACCCTGATCACACAAGAAATATTACAAAGAATCAACAACTGGGATCATGTCAAATTTAAAAAGCTTTTGCATAGCAAAAGAAACCACCAACAGAGTGAAGAAACAAACCACGGAATGGGAAAAAATTTTTACTAGCTGCTCCTCAGACAAAGGACTAATATCTAGAATATATAAAGAACTCAAAAATATCAGCCCCCCCCAAATTGAAAGACTCAGTCCAAAAATGGGCATCTGAAATGAATAGACACTTCTCAGATGAACAAGTACAAAGAGCAAATAAATACATAAAAAATGTTTGACATCACTGGTCATTTGAGAAATGCAAATTAAAACAACACTGAGATTCCATCTTACTCCAGAAAGAATGGCTGTCACCATGAAATCAACCAGTAACAAATGCTGGAGAGGCTGTAGGGGAAAAAAGGAACCCTTGTCCATTGTTGGTAGGAATATAAACTGGTACAACCATTATAGAGATCAATATGGAGATTTCTCAGAAAACTAAAACTAGAAGTTACATTTGACCCTGCTATTCTCCTTCCAGGTATCCTCCCAAAAGAGTTAAAAGCATCATTCCACAGTGATACATGCATATCCATGTTTAAAGCAGAACAAGATTTATAGCTAAATCTTGGAAACAGCTCATATGTCCATCAATAGATGAATGGATAGAGAAAATGTGCTATTTATATACAATGGAGTACTAATCTGCAATAAAGATAACCTTGAGATATTTTTAGGTAAATGGATTCATCTAGAGACCATAATTTTAAGTGAAATAAATCAGACACACATTTAAATATCACATTGTTTCTTTTGTGTGAGAAACCTAAAGGGTAAATAAAAAGCCAAATGAAGGATAGATATTGGGAAGTAGGTAGAACATATTCAAATGAGAAGAGGAACAGGGAGGGGGAAGGGGAAGGGAAAAAAGGGAAAAGGGATTTAAAAAAAGAAAATTGAAGGAAAAAAGGAATGAAAACTTTGGTGAATGAGGAGGGGAAGAAGGGTTGAAGGGAAGGGAATGGGAAAAAAGATTTAAGAAATATTATGTATATTCCCTATGATGAATGTGATCATTATGCATGGCAAACGTGTTGTTAAAAAAAAAAAAAAAAAGCACAGTCCATGACTCTATGGGAAGAGAGCAATAGAAACTCTGCATTTAGAACATTTTCAGACTCTTCCCCGTGAGTGGGTTTTTTTTGTTTGTTTTGTTTTGTTTTTGTCTTTTCGAGACAGAGTTTCGCTATGCAGTTCAGGCTGGCCTTGAACTCACTTTGTAGCCCAGGCTGACCTCAAACTCACAGCAATACTCCTGCCTCAGCCTCCCGAGTGCTGGGATTACAGATGTGTGCCACCACGCCCAGCCCCATGAGTCTCTTCCCTTGGCAAATTTTAATTTGGTAACCTTTTGCTGAATAAAACTAGACAAGGAGTGTAACAGCTTTTGGTGAGTTCTATTATTCTGTTAGAGAATTAAAAACCGAGTGTGGTCTTAGAGACCCCTAAATGTACAATTGGCGTCAGAAGTGAGAGTGGTCTTGGGGACTCTGCTTTCTGTACCTTTGCAGTCTCAGCCCTTTTGCAGGAAGAAGCTCCATTATCTTGGAATATATAGTCTCTTCTCTTTTTGCTCGAGATAAAGCCACTGGAATGAGCCAGTGCCATGCCCAGCTGGCCCAGCAGAGAACTGGGGATATGGAGCCAGTCATCAAGCTCAGGACAATGAACATCTGGTCAAATGAAGGAGTGATAGCTAGGAGCTAAGGAAGGGATGGTTTCCTCGTGGCAGGCACAGCTTCTCTTATCTTAGTCTTGGTTCTACTGCTTTTTAGCTGAATGCCTTTGGGGGCAGAGGTGAAAACTGTCTCGGCTTTTATCTATCTGTAATATGAGGATACTAAAAAATTATCCTTAGGTCCTTTAATACTTCATATTTCTCGGGATTTCATGATCTGTTAGCATGGAAAGATTAAAAGTGTTTTGGAGGAGTATAATGAAAGGAAGTTATTCGTTTCATTTTGGATATCCTTGCTGGGCTGAGAAGGTTGGTTGGTTAGAACACAGTGACAATGCTTATTTTGATCGTGGATCTAAGCTCCACTGCGGTCAGTTTATAGCACAGTTCTTCCTGTCCTTCTGCTCTGCATCCTTTTAGTTTCCAGTGACTACAGCATTCTATCTGTATGTCAGCCACCATGCGAGCTAATGGGGATTACAAAGACGATTAAGGCACAGTCTTGCTGTTCTGCCCTAAAGGGACTTTGACTAGGGTTGGAGGAGAGCATGGGCCATGTAAGCAACTAATGAGAATACTGTATCTAAGTAACGTGTAGAATATCTAGGTCAAATAAGGGCTAAACATGTGGAGTACAGGCAAAGTTCGAAGGAGTGAACAAATTATTCAGGAAGTGACATGGCAGATGCAGCAGAAAGGGCCTGGAAGGAGGTTATACTGGATTTGCAATGTGTATGGATAGGTGAAAGTGTCTTTCCAAGAGTAGGAAATGGAAAGAAGAAGGGAACAGGGATTTGCTGTGATGTTTGGGGAACATGCCATAGCTGGTGAGCCTGGTTTATAGTGTGTGGCAGAAGAATCCACGGGAGAGAAAAATGAGGCTGGAAACACAGTGATCAAAGCACAGCCAGCCTTGCCTGTCACATCGGGGCATTTTAATCTTTCTTGACAGACATGAAGAGCCTTTCAAAGAAGAAGGGTAAGACTAGACTTTGAAGCTATCCTTTCTTCATTCTTCTTCCCTCCTGTGGTTCCTTCAGTCAGTGACAGTGCTGATGATAAGAGCCACGGGGATAATAATAATATAAAAGCCCACAATGCGCATCTGCAGGTGTCTTACAGTTTTCCAAGGACCACCACTTAGAAATAGTATCTAACTGTAATTTTATTTCATGTAACTGTTTAGATAATGCATGGTGATTTATATAAATCATTTAATACTGACAAAGCCTGCAGTGGGTTTGCCTGTCTTTGTTTTTTATGTGTGGAGAGCACAGCTCCGAGAAGGTAGGGCATGTGCAGGGCACCACAGCCCCAGACTGCAAGAGCAGGGCTTGAACTCTCAGACCGTGTTCTTACCTCCTGCACTCTTCTATCCACTATCTCACTTCATTCTTATCCTGCATGGGGAAATAGAGCTCTTCCCATTTTATAGATGAGGAACGTAAACAAATAAAGATTAAGTAATTAGTCCAAGGGCTCACACCCAGAGTGGAAACTAATTCTTTGGCATCCTAACGTGCTTTCCCTCTGCTGGATGGAGTTAACCATGCACACCAGACCCAGTGAACACTGCCACTGAATATGCTCAAGGCCGAAGGAGATGCTGGAAGTCATTTTTTGTTGTTTTTGGACCGGATGATGGAAAACAGAGTTTTTTCTTTTGAATTTGTACATTGCCCACACATGTGATCCTCTGAAATTGCTTTCTGCCCTCCTAATGGCCCTGTATGTCTCTTAAATGTTCTAGACACTTTCCAGGGTATACATCCATTTAATTCCCCCTCTTTTGAAAACTATGCCTTGCCACCCCAAACCCTGTTTCTCCTGTAGTACCTGCCCCCTTGTGGCTTGATTGAATGTGAAGGCAGCAGCAAAGCAGATGGGCCGATTCAGTTCTCTCCAGATTTGGATTTGATGGCAGAACAAGGCTATCTGAAACCTCCACTGCTGGGGCTCTGAGGCTGCCTCGGCCCCTGCCCTCCCCAAGGTCTAGGTTCAGCCACATTTTGGGTTCTATTTGAAAACTTATTAACCTTCCCATGCGTGCCTCTTCCTCCCTTTTCTCTAGTGTGAGGTAAGAAAACCAAATAAATTTAAACAAGGAAAGAGTTAATTTTGATTACAGAATCTGTAGGGAGGATGCAAAAGCTGCTGTTTTATTTAACAGCAGACTAATTATTATTTTCTGTTCACTTTAAATATTAAACTCTTAAGCCCAGGAAACCTACTAAGATGAGTCAGCCTTGTCTGTAGTCTGTGAGAGAAGATGGGGCATCAAAATGCTTCCAATGTGTTTGAAGTTCCAAGTAGCCACATGGTCCTGACCCCACCTTGTTATACTGGGGCTAATCCTCTGTGGGTGAGTCCCCCCTGTGCACTGGGGACAATGCCTGGCAGGCATGTAGGTCGTTCCTCCTAACACCATTTGAGTTAGAGTAAGGCTACAGTAAGAGGGTCTTTCATAGGCGTTGTGCGTTGGCTTTCTGGACTCGATACCTCATATCTGATTGAAGAATCTGGTGAAGTAGTCACATGAGTTGTGTACAGTGTAGGAGTTGTGTGGAGTGTGTCCTTATTTTGCTATTGCTGGCATGAGGGCCAATACAGTTGGTGATGGCAGTGGGAAAATCATTCTTTGTGACATAGGTAACTGGAGACTAATTCTGTGGCAATCATACTCACTGTAGAAAGATGGGAAAATAATTCCAGAAGGCAAGATTTGGAAAGGGAGCCTTGATTTCTGTCATCTCATCTTTTACTGACCCTGAACCATTCATGCATAGAACAGACAAAAAGAAGATAAACTACAAACAAACAAAAGCACTCAATGTTAGATGAGGGCTGCAACTTCCCCTCAGAAGAATTTGCAGTCCAGCTTTAACCAAGCTGAGCATCTGCTAAAAGAAAAGAAAGTATAGTCCTTGCGGGAAAATGTCAGAATCCAGATCTCTACACTTAGCATTTATTCTACTTGGGATACTGAAAATTTGAGACAAACGAAGTTATGACCAAATCTTAAAGAAGAAGATCATCACCTAAGGCCAATTTTGAAATGACCCAGAGTGTGAAATTAGCAGACAAGAAACTTAAATGCACTATTTATAATCACCCCCGATGTTGTAAAAGAAAACATGATTGCAGTGAATGAAATGAATAAAAATCTCAGCAGATGTAAAGAAACAATGAAAAAGAACCAAATTAATTACCTTCAATCAAAAGTTACACATCTGGAATAATAAATTCACTGGCAAGATTTAATAGAATGGAAGTAATAAAAAGTCAGTGACTCTAAAGATAGATGACTAGAAGTTACCAGTTTAAAAACAGCAATAATAACAAAATTTCAGAAGAGAATATAAGACACAACCTTTGCAGTCTTGGGTTAAGTAAAGGTTTCTTCAATAGGACACCAAAACTGCTATAAAATAAAATAATTAATAAACTGGATTATAGAAAATTTAAAAGCTTTTGTGTTAAAGGAAAGCCAACAGATAAGCCATACTTTCATAGACAATATTTGCAAAAATTTATTATAAAAGAATTCTATCCCAGATAGTCTATAAAGACTTTTAAATCCAATTATAATGAAAACTAACCCAATTTAGAAAGTATAGAAAATATTTGAATAGGTATTTCATAAATGAAGATAAAATAAATGGCAGATAGCTTATGAAAACATGCTTGGAAGTTTTTCGGAAAGCTAAATATACACAACTTACAACCCAACTATCCCACTTGTAGTATTTATGCATGAGAAAATAAAATATATGTTTACACAAAGACTTGCATGCAGATATTTATAGTAACATTCTTCAAATTAGTAAAACACTGGAGCAATTGAAATGTCCATTGATTAGATGAACATTTAAATTAAAAAAATCTTGTATATTTATGTACTGTGGACTGTTACTCAGCAATAAAAAGGAATGAACTAATAAACTCAAGAATGTAAATTCATCTCAAAAACATTATGCTGAGTAAAAGAAGTCAAACACAAGAAATGTATGCACTAAATGATTGCATTTATATGTAGTTCTAAAAGAGGCAAATTTCTAGTGATAGAAGGCAGATCAGTGGTCCCCAGCAGCCAATGGGTAGGCAGTATGTTCACTGCGAAGGTGTTCAGACACAAGGGAATTTCGGGTGGTGATGGAAATGCTCTCTATTTGCTGTGGTGGTGGCTATAGAACCATATGCAATTATTAAAATTCAGATTGCACATATAAAATGGGTAATTTTTATTATATTCAAATTGTGTCCCTAATAAAACAGGGAAATATCCCTAATTTGTAAGAGAGTTAAGAAGAGTCTTTTAAATGTTAGCAAAGATGGGCAGGTTCAGATTGTATCCTTGCCCCTATTCCATGAGTTCATAAACCAGCAGTGTATCTAATTTTATATTGGTACATTGAACCATCTATGCCACACACTCATGAACATCTATTTAAATAATGTGGGTAGTTCCTCCTGTCCTTCCCTCCACTCACAGAGTATGTGCCCTGGAAAGACCCTAGGTGAAAGACATGAAAGGGCTACTATTTCTTCAGTCCTCAAGCTTCTAACCCCAGTGGAAGCAATCCCACTGTTTATAAAAACCTCTTTTCAATAACTTTGTCCCCCAAGGCAATCCAGGCATAACTGTCCAGGACTGTGAAAATAAAACCAAGCATATATTCTATTATATAAACAATATAAAGGTATTTCAAAGGTAGTTTCGAGCAAAAATAATTTTTGCTTTTAGGGCCAGCTGTCCAAGCTAATTCCCATAAATATATATAGTGACTTTATTGAACTTCAGCAGAAAATTAAGTCTACATAGAGCACAGTTTGTAAACTGTTTCATGCTTGAACACCTTTAGTGGGGAACTTGCTACTTCACAAAGCATTTCACTGCACTTTGGATGACTGAACTGCCAGCTTTCCAAATGGGGGGTCATCTTGCTATGACCTCCACTTATCAGCCCTGGTTTTGCTCTAAGGATAATATCAAGTTTTCCTTGAGAGTTCTCTTTTAAATACTGAAGGGTTATTGGGTTCACATCTGTTCTCTTCTTTCTAATGCTAAGCAATCTCAGTACTAAACTGATTCTTTTCTTCCCTTCCATAATTGGTCCAGCAATGGCTTGTGACCTCAACCCAAAGTGAATGCTAAATTAGGGCACAGAAATTGTTCCTTAGGTTATTTAACTTCGGCTACTGTAAGGTATTTGAGGTCTTGGGATATAAAGAGTTCTTGTACTGTCTTTTCCCAGCTGAGCTCTGGGGGAAGGAATGGCAGTGGTGAGAATGTCTGGACCTCTGATTGACCTCTAGCCCCAATCTGGTTTCTGTTTGTGTTGGGAGATAAACCATCCCTTGACAGCTCCCTGCTTGACTCGCCTCCCACCTCAATGGAACTTTATAAGCTCGTAGAGCAGAAATAGGCCTCCTAAACCTCGCTCCCGCTTCCATGAGGGAGCTATTCAGTACCCAAGAATAATCTCGAAGAAGGTGCAAGTTTATTCTGCTGGCTATCTCTGCTGCCTCCAGTAGTGGACTGAGCGCTCTCCTAGGGTTATACAAATGGCTCTCCTGGAAGTAGGCGTGCTTTATGAACTGTTCTTGGAGCAAGCACATCACCAGCTGTCAGCCTCAGCACATACTTTCACCCTGAGGAGCTAGAGAAGGAAAGACAAATAGTAAGGAAGAAATACTTCTGTAAATTTAGCAAACAGAATGGCTACGCAGAATGGTCTGATCCCTCTCATCGTCTTAATGCCAGTAGTAGACATACCTAACCTCCCTGCAAGGTCCAAAGGGAGGATGGGAGCCTTCTGTATGGGACTCCTCCCATTCTATGAGTGAGAAATAAACTAGACTAGAGATCAGAGACTTGGTGCCTGTTCCTGATTTTGCCTTGAGCTGCCTTCAGTGATGGCTTTAACAGTCTCTCCTTGTTTACAAATGTTCTAAAAGAGGCTGTTTGCTAACCAGTTACCAGTCAGTTACCATCATCAGAACAAAAATAGTAACAATAGCAGGAGTATACAAAGAATAAAAAAATCATTAATTAGATAAATGTATTTTGGACTTTATACTTTTCAAGAGTTCTTTCTGTCGCTACAGTTCAGTTGAACCTCTCACCATCTTTATAAGCGATTAGAGGGAGATGATCTTAACTAACTCCATCTTAGTCTGCTAGGACATTATGCTACAGGAGTTGAGATAGTAGCTCAAGATAACTTAAGAATTAGGGACAGATCTGGTATTTCAAATCTATTAGCTCTCCTTATTGCTACCCAAGAGGTCTTTTCATAAATAATTTTCATAAATAATTTATCATTATCCAAATAATTATTTTCAAAACTATTTATTAGGTACTTATTAAGTGCCAGGCTTTGGGCTAAGTACTTTACAAATATTGTTTATAGACTGAATCACTAGAACAATCATGTGCAGAAGAAATACAGCGATGAACGTAAGGTTCCAACAGGTCAGATTGCCTGGGGTATTGTTTTCAACTCACGATGAACTAATATACAATCCTGAGCAACAAACAACCTCCCGGACTCTTGGTTTAATGGAGTTAATGGTATCTATTTGTCATACTCCAAAGGCCAACTAGCATGGGGATAATCTTCAAGTGTGTGTGGTGATAATCCTTCTCTCATAGCTAGTAAATGGCAGAGCTGAGATTAAAATCCAGATTTGTGCATTTCCAAACTGAGGGTGCATGTGCCATGCTATACTAAATACCAATGGCATCCCCCCAAAAGCCATTACCAAGACCCCTCATAGCTGATCACCTACACAAAGGAAATGGAACTCCATGGTACACACTTAAAATTGTTGATTTTTTCTAAAGGTTAGTAAGTCTTTTGAACTCTTCTTAAATCACTTTGAACTGTTTCCCTCATGCTAGACTCATAAGCAGCAAGGAGGTAAGGCTGGTTAATGATAAAGGATAAAAGCTACTTTAGTGGCATCTAAGATTCATCTTTTCCTTTCAGGACTTTGCTTTTCACTTTATAAGCAAATAAGCAGCACCAAGAAAATAAGATCTTTTCTCCTTTGTCATTCTGAATTCGGATGTAACCGGTTCACATGCTGGAAGCAGCTACTTTTGGAAAATAAAAGTTGGATGGTGTCGGGGAGGCCCTAAGCAGGAACCTAAGGGATGAAAGAAGGGAAGAGTGATTTGGGAGATTTTAGGAGATCTATTGGGACTTCTTGGCTCCTGGTCCTGGTTGAGTTCCTTGTAGGTATAAGGTATGATCAAAATATAGTAAATGTTTAAATTAAAAACATTTATTACAATAAAAGATGCATTTCCATTAATCCCACTCCTTTAAGACACACTTATCCCATTGTTCTTGCCACTTTCTGAAGCAGTTCTGAAAGTATTCTTTCACGAGTGTCTTTAGTTGTGCTGTTGTGGCTGCCATGATTACCTGAATCAATTCAAAACATTTAGCTTTCATGGTCATTTTGACTTTGAGGAAGACCCGGAAGTCACACAGTGCCATCTTGGGTGGATAGGTGGATGAGGATGCACTGTAATGTTTTTATGCACCTGCCTTTCTATTGGATGGTACTTGGCAGCAGCATTCCCTGAATTTTTGATCAGATCTTGAAAAGACCCTCAGAAGAGACTTCCAGGACTGTTTCAGAAAGTAGCCAGAATGATAAGTGTGTTCAAAGCAAGGGGATCTATTTTAAGGGGGATGAATGGCAATGTTTTCTACTATAATAAATTTTTTAAAAAGTTTTATTTAAACATTCTCTGAATGTTTTGATCACACCTCATATTCTATGTACATCTTGGCTGGTAATCTCAGAGTGACTGAAAGGTATGATAAGATAAATTTTAATCGCTTTTAAAAACTTGTATTTCTACAAAAGTTCCTGAAGCCATTCTCTGACTGCCTGAAGTCATTACCTCTAGATATTTTCAGCTGATACAGGAGGGAAGAAAAAAGTGGTAATTAAAAGTAATTATAACTGTGATCATGAGGGAGGCAATAGCATGTACCAAATGCTTACTATATGTGTAGCACTTTGCTAAAAACTTTGCTTACAGTATCTTAGCCAATCCTCACCACAACCAGAGTCCAGCGTGGTCTGCGCAGATCTGAGGTGTCTTCACCGGAAGTCTCAGAAAGTACAGGAAACACCCTCTCGCCTGAGGGTCAGAGCTCCAGGCTTGCTGTGTCTTACTATCCCCAATCCCCCTTGAGGTGCCATTTCTCCCTTGCCCCCCTGCACAACTCTCTCCCTTTCCTAAGGACTGCAGACCAGTGCGTTTCCACCTGGCTAGAACCATGGCTTTCTGAGTTCCCAGAGCCCAGAGTTCCTTGAAGACACCTGAGCCACCATCAACCATTGGGCCCTGGATTCCCTTCTCCCTTCAACCAATGCAGTTCTGCTTTTGTCCATAGAAGTGAAAATTGGGCCACGTTTTTTCCTTGCCACACTAAACACCAGAGATATTTTCACCAAATTTGGGGAATGACACCTGGGATATTCTGACATAATTTAGGTTTTGAGGCAGACATGAGTTTCTCTTTGAGAGACCCTACAAAACATTTCAATGACAGATTAACTAGGACTGAGATTCCGTGGCAAGCCGCTGTGACTGTCAGCTAGGACAGACATTTCACATGTATCAGGTCCCTCTAGAAGTAAAGTCCAACAGTTATTTCAAATATGACCCCAAATCAGAGGCTGCAGAGGCACAGCTTCTGTTCCTGGCTGTCATTTGCAATCAGCTGCTTTTCATGTGGGCAAGGCTGCAGTGTCCTGGGGTGAACTGCAGGGCAGTAAGAGGGGAAGATTGTAGGCTCTGCGCTATCTGCCTACTCCCACATCAAGCTCTGTGACCTTGATCAAATGGCTTCAGGTCATTGTGCCTTGGTTTCCTCATGCGGTTGTAAGGCTTAGATGAGATCTCCTGGGGAAGGTCTTAGAATAAATAGTATCTGGCACACGGTGAGTTCTTAGCAAGGATTAGCTGCTGCTGTTTGCACCATCATCATCATCATTATGCCTTCGCAGCACATAATGGACACCGGCTGATTCTATTTTATATGCGTGCACTCTATGTAAGATTTCATTTATTAGAAAAGGTTTTCTGCTAAAAATAAAGATGGAAAAGCACTGGGCAGCTTCATTTTCACATCAAGAGCTTTTAAGACAAAATGACACTCAGTATTAAGCCAGATTTCTCTTGTTTTGAGGCATGAATCAAAATTGTCACATGAGTGAGGCAAAAGAAAAGTTCCATGATGCCATTTTAGGCCAACTGATCCAGGGACGCAGGACATTCCTGTTTCTTCTTTGCCTTTCTCACTTACAGAATGCTGTAGTTCAGGCCTTCACTTTCATTATGTCCTTCATTGGAGTCTGTTAAAGATATTGGCCCATGCAAATAGGATATTATCCTTATGTCCCATCTAGATGTGGGTAAGACAGGTTGGTGGAAAGATTTTTTTTTAAATTGTCAGAAGCACTTCGAGAAGACTGGACTATGGTTAAACTTAGTTCTGCTAAGCTACCTGGGCTCAAATGCTGGGCTTTTCCACTTATAAGCTTTGTGACATTGGTCAGTTATGGAAAATGTCCCCCAGCCCCCAAACCGGGTATGCAGTTCACCCAAGGTCACACAGAATATGAAAATCTAGATTTAGAATCTAAGGCTCACGACTGAAGTTTGCAAAGTAGCTGCTCATGGGCTGAATCCAATTGTCGTCTATTTAGACTGCACAATGTTTTGAAAAATATTTGGTTTAGCTGTCACAGTTTAAATGAATTAGGAAATTTTACCTAAAACTCTGGAATCCAGCTTATCTGTTTCCTCATCAGTGCAATGGGGGTGATTATGATATCTACCTTCTGTCTACAAGGCTTGCATAAAAACTAACTGTGAATAATTCATGAAAGCTCTCAGCACCACTGTCTCACATGTAGAACATGCACAAAGAACCTTAGTGGTCAGCTGTTGTCATTGGTGGTGTCAACACCAAGATTCGAAGCTTTCTGTGGCCTTGCACTCCCTTCCACTTTCCTGCCTCCACCCGTGAGTGCTGGGATTACGGGTGTTCACCTCCATGCCCAGCTGTTGTCTCTTATCCAGTAGGTTATCCCCTCCCCCCACATCTCTGCTTGCGAAACCCATGCTTTTAACTCTAGTGCTAAACAACCCTGCTCAGAGAGATGGCCCTGTGAGGAGCCGAGAGGCAAGAGAAGAATTATTCAGCATTAGGCCGGGGTAGGCACTTGATAGCAGCTTTGGACTGATCCACTTATATAATGTTCAGAGCAAGCAGATGATGTCCTTCAGTTTCCCAATGTGTATTTCTTTTTTTACACTAATCCGTAAGCATCTCCAGTGTGGGTCTGGGAACCCGCACATCTGAGTATTTGCCACCTTTCACCACCATACTCTATGGCGATGGTGGCGAACCCATGGCACGCACGCTGCAGTGGGCTGTTTGTATCACTGAAAGCCCTAAAAGGTTTACCATCACTGCTCTATGGGATGATTGACACCATCTCATCCCCCACTGGGAAACTGGCCCAAGGCCATATAGCAAGTGACAAGTCTGGAATTTGAACCTGCAACTCTATTACCAGTGGTGAAAAACTGCTCTCCATACACTTCTGCCTTGTTTGTAGATGGGATGACTTTGGCTTCTACCATGTTTTGGGGGAAAAAAAGACTGCCCAGGTTTTAAACAAAATTGAGAGGTTTTACTCAGAAATCTGTGTTCATAGCTCCTTCTTAGATCTGACATCTCTGAGCTTCATCCCCACAAAGTGACAATGGCTGGAGCTGAGTAGCCAGGCCATGCACCCCGGTTCACTGCTGCTCCAATGACTCCAGGCTAAGGGACAACCACAGTTTTCCTATTCCAGAGCCATTACATTTCCCGCCCGGCCTCTGCAGGCATTTCAGTCTGTGACCCTCAGTTCTCGAGTAGGACTTTTCTAACCTCCCTAGCACCTTTTAGAGTGCTGGACTGAATTAACCGGACAGCAGCCCTCTAGCATGCAAGGGTTGAATTGTATCCTCCTCCCAAAGATATGTTGAAGCCCTAACCCTCAGTATCTGTGAAGGTGACCTTATTTGGCATTTTTAGATGTGATCAAAGTAACATGAGGTCCTACTGGATTTGGGTAAACTCTAATCAATAATAATCTGGTTTTAGGGGCCAGTGAGATGGCTCAGCGGCTTAAGCGCCTGCCCGGCAAGCGCAAGGGCCCGAGTTCGACTCCTGGAACCCACATACAAAAAAGGGGCCAGTGATATCGCTCAGCGGCATGGGCGCCTACTGGCGCACGAGGTCCTGAGGTCGACCCCCCGGTACCCACAAAAAAAAAAAAAAAATCTGGTTTTATAGGAAGACAGCATGCGGACACATGCGCAGAGGAAAGATGGCAGTGTGACAACAGGGATAGATTGGAGTGATGCTACCACAAGCCAAGAAGCTGCTGGGCTACCAGAATCTGGAAGAAGCAAGGACAGATTTGTCACTAGATGTATTAGGTGGAAGCCTGGACCTGCTGACAGCTTGATTTCTGATTTCTAAGCCTTCAGAATGATAAGAGAATAAATTTCTATTGTTTTAAGCCTCCTAGTCTGTGGAGCCCTGCTGTAGGTGTCTTTCATTTCCTGTTCTCACAGCCTGCCTTTATCTTTGTCCCCTTCTGTCTTTTCCCATCCATCATCCAGCACCTTCCCACTACTCTTCTCCCTGTCTGCCTCAGGTCTGCCATGGAGCCTTAGCATGACTGGTGGCTCCCAGGATGAAAAGGTGGCCCAGCACAGTGGAGAGTTTGGCAAAGAGGCAAGGGGCAATGAGGAGTAGCTCTTTGTAGGTGTCGATGTGACTCACAGCTGGGTGGCACAGTTGCCAGGCTGCCAGAAACAGCTGTGAGAACCTGACACATGCAGTGAGGATCTCAGCAATATCATCTCTGGAAGCTGCGAGAACAACAAGCTTGCCCAGGACTTCATGTGAATTGGCCCAGACACCTCTTCTCCCTCCCCAGCATCTTGCAATTGACTTTAGCGGCTTCTTAGCATTCAGCACAGCTCTTGCTGGTGAAGCTTAGACAGACCGTATGTTCCCTACAAAGCAGGGCACTGACAGCTTTTTTCTCTTCCCTTTCTCATTGCTTAATCTGTCCACTTCCTGATACTAATGGATTTTTAAATGAGCCTAGACAATTGATAGCATTTCCCAATTAAAACCAAATACCCTTCATCTACCCTCCACACCACTGGGTACAAAACAAGTGCCGGGGAGCACAGGCCCAGCGAGATAGCTCTCCAGCTCTCCTGCCTCCTCCTCGCTGCTTGCAGAGACTGTCGCCCACCATCCCTGGGCGTGGCCTCTGCAGAGGTGCTCTCAGAAGCAGGGCTACTGCCGAAATGCCAGCCAAAAGGGTGTGGGGTGAGATTTCTAGACAGTCACAGCACTACAGTAAGAGACCGGATTCTTCCTCATGCTCTCTGATGTTTGTTGGTTTCATAACCACTGAATTCCGATGCATCCCTCAGGACGGGGGGAAATTATTATGCAGCTCTAGTCACTCATAGCAAATTTGAAGGAGGGAGGGCTAAGAGTCTAGGGAAGCATATCTTATTTATTATTATTATAAATTATTAGAAATACAATAATGCAGCTGCTGCTTAGTGAGTGTCTGCTCTGTGTTACACCCTGCACTGGGCCCCTTGCATAAATTCTCTCTAATCCTTACATCTGGAAAGGGTTATCTGTTGTACAGATGAGAAAATACTCTCAGAAGTTAAATGATTTATCCAAGACCACACACCTACTAAGTGTCAGAGATGAACCCAGATGATCTGAATCCAAATCCATATTTTCTCTGCTACTCTTGGAATGATTCATCACTACTTCCTGGGGAACATCAAGAGACTACGTTCAGGGACTGTGTTCAAGGCTACCGTAGAGAGCTGACAGTAGTGAGGGTTCAAAGAGAGTTTATTTATCCATTGTCTTATGCATCTGGGAGAAGAAACACCTGGGAGCAGGAGGTCTGTCATGCATTCAGAGCTCTAGTTCTCAGACCTTAGTTTCCTCCCATGGAAGATGCAGGGTTCGTCGGGAGCGATGTGTCCCAGACAGGATTAGATGTATATGATGGGGCAGCAGCAAGAGGAAGCTGCAGGATGCTCCTCCTCTTTCCACGATCTCACTGTCATTTCCACGCTATGACGGTAAGCCCTGGCAGCTGCTCAGTTTCCACACCTCTTTCTCAGACCTCCTCTCACTCCCCATTATTAGCTGCTGGGGCAGGGCTCACTGTGGATGCTATTATCCCTCCAACACAGGGAAGGAAACTGAGAATATGCAAAGCTTGCTTAAGATAAACACACCCACTGGTTGTGGTGCTGGATCTCAGATCCAAACCCTGTGACTTCCTGTGCACGTCTGGCATTTCGAATGGTGGTCTCGCATGGTTGTACGCATGGATGAAATCAAGGTCTCATGTGGTTGTACACATGGATAAATTTAGCCTTTGGAAAAGCCTGTGGATCACCAGAGGGAGATGATGGGTTTAACACTGGACTTGCTGGAAGAGAGAATAGGGAAGTGAGCACAAGTGAGGGTTACAGATGGGTGCTCTGGCCAGCCTTCTGGTCCACCATCAGAAACAACTCAAGCAGGCCACCTCCCATCCTTACTGGACTCCATCATGTGCGCCCTTGGCATTCTCACTATAAATTTCTCCAAACCCAACAGTGTTGAATTCCATGAGCTAAATTGCTGAATATCAATGCAAATTGTGAACAAGTGAATTAACTTTCCTCCTTCCGAGGTTAAGGACCAACCACTCCGTCTTTCACATGCAGGTAGCAGTAATGAGAGCTGTAGAAGGCATGCAGCTTTTGGTTAAAGACAGAGAAGAAGATGATGCCCTGAACTCTTTTGCTGTGGTTATGCACCTGATTGAGGGGGTCTAGAGATGCTCTCCTTCTATAACCCCCTTGTCAATGTCCGAAGGTGAATATATCAGCTTCTCACAGTATTCCACAAGACCTGTTTAAAACTCTTAACATAACCATGTCCAATGTCACATGAAAGCTAGACAAGTGCCATTCTAAAGGCTTAAACAACTTGGCTCCTTTGTGGCCAATGAAACAGGTTTACACTCTTCCTCCGTCACTGCCCTATATTTATTCATTGGTGTGAAATTCACTTATTCACTCAGCAACAAGGGCTTCATTTTTTACTTCTATCTCATTCATCCTCAATAAGTGCTATTAGTTCTAAATTCATTAACTTTCTAGAATTCATTTACATCCTTCAATTCCCCACTGCCATTAGTCTTACCTAATCTATCACCCTCACTCTTTGCTTTGTCCCCTCCATTCAATTACAGGTTGGATTCAGAATCATCCTTTACTCTGCTACTGGTATGACTTTGTCACAAACCTGCTTTGCAGATTTGAATGGCATTACCTTCCAGACAAATTTCAACGTCCTAACTATGATAGTGTGTGTGACATCACAGCCCCTGCTAACATCTCCAGCTGCGCTCCCTTTCATCCTAAGCCCTCTCGCATTCTACTCCAGCTGTGATGAACTCCTAAAGTCCTCCAAACCCTAGGTTTCTCTCTCCTGAAGGGCTTTGTACATTTGACTCTCTCAAATGGAAAGCCCCAGGAAGTTTTCATCTGGTCTCACCTATACATTCTTCTGCTACTAGCGTAGACATTTTCGTGGGAAATCTCCCTTCCACCCATCCCCACTGAACCCCTCTGTTGGCCACCTGCTACCTACACCCATTGTATTCTACACATATGCTGCAGCTGCCTGGGCCCCTCTTCTTGTGATTGCTTATTTACCTGTTCTTCTTTTCCAGACACAGAGCCTCGAGAGGTCACAGGATATGCATTATTAAGCATGGCACTGGGTATGTGGCAGACACTCAGTAAATATTTATTGCTTTCTTTTCCTCCCTTCTCAGTTTCCTTGGCACTGACCACGTCAGCCATAGCTCCCCTCAAACACATCCTCAGTGCTCCCAGTTTCACTGCTCCCCTTTATTTCCTGCTCACGTTCTCATCTCCTTTTCACTCTTAAAAAGGTGTTTCAGGCTCATGCCATGCAATGTCACTTCAAAAATTTTGACAAAAAAGCAGAGAGAGAAGCTTAATGTTGTTGTTGTTTTCTTCCTCAAATCTTCCATAGTGACAGGATGAGCTAAGCATGTAGTGGATCTCAGTTGCTATGGTAACCGATAATCGTCTATTCTTTTCACTTTCTTTTGCAGAGGAAAAATATCTCTTTTCCTATAACTAGCAAGACATGAAGATTTATCCTACCATCTGCAAGATCCCTAATAACTAAAATGACTTGTTTTCAGTTACTGAGTGCTTTCATACCGTTCTGGAAATTTGTTGCTGCTGGTGAGAATGGTCTAATCAGAACTTGACCTGTGTCACTAGTGCCATTCCTGTAGTCACTCTGGAGTTTCACAAAGGCTTTGCAGGAAGAATTCTAAAATGTTTGACACAAGAAGTCTGGAGAGAGGAGTGCATGTGTGCTCATCATGGATGTGTATGTGTCTCTGTGGTGAGAAACAGGAAAAAGGAAAGCTATGGTTCACATTTTCATTCGGGCTGAACTAGGTTATGAAATGTATAACTCAGGAGCTCTCTGAATATGAGGTCCTTTCTGTGAAGATCAGGGGCAGATTCTTTGAGGTCCAGGGTTAGAGCACAATGCTTTCATTGGCTGTATGTGTAGGAGTTAAAGACAGCTGCTCACAGACATTCCTGACTCTAAGTAAGGCATCTATATTTCCAGTTCTTATGTTAAAGAAAGACAAGTATTGACACATGGTGAAACATTTATAAATTCAAAACACATAGAGAAGCTAGATTCAGTTTACACACTAGGGGCATGCCCTCCTCTTTTTGTTACAGGAAAAAGGAAAGTAAAATAGGATTCCTTCCACTTGTAGAACCCTTACGTCTTCCTGGAAAGTATCTCATTTGGGTTGTCAATGGTATAAGGTGAACATGGTAGATTACCCAGGGGTCCAGAGAGGCTACGTGATCTGCTAGAGGTCACAGACAAAGATTACAGCAGGCTCAGTGAGAATCCAGGTCTGCAAACTTGTGATCCAATGACTACCTACTATGTTTGAACATGGTTTGTCCCAACCAGAACTCACACTGAGGCTTAGTTCCTCTGTACAGAGATGGGAGGTAAGGCCTAGTTTGAGCCATGAGGACGGAACACTTATGAATAGATTAAGGCCGTCATGCAGGAGTGAATTCTTGCTCCAGCGGGACTGGACCATTCACCACAAGAGCAAGTTGTCATAAAGCGGGGTCATCTCTTCCTTCCTCTCTTACCATGTTACCTGTCTTCTACATACATTCACTTCTCCTCTACTTTCTGCTGTGAGAACTTGACCAGAAGCCAAACAGATGTGCACACCGTGCTCTGGACTTCTGGCACTGTGAGTTAAATAAGCCTCTATTCTTTGTAAATTACCTGCTCTCAGTTACTCTGTTATAGCAAGAGACTGAGATATTATTTCTCCCTCTGTACAAGAACTCTCTCTCAAGAGAGAGCTGGGCTGCCTCACACTAGCCACTCTTTTGCATTCTATGGGCAATGGCCATAACATCAACATTCATGACCAAATTCTCTGGGGCTAGACATTTAAGCGTAGGATGCTGGATAGTCTTTTGGATAGTCTTTAAATAGCTCTGTACCCATGTTTTTAGCTGAGTTTCTTGCTGCTGTATAATCTCATTTATTCCTCACACTGCAGTGTGGTATAATCCCTGTTTTAAAAACAAAGACGCTCAGAAGGGTTAAGTCCAATAACTTGTGGAACCAAATGAAGAGAGAAAAGGAAAAAATGAAGAGAAGAAAGAAAAGCTCTTATGATTAAATATTGTATCCACCAAGATCTAGGCCTTGTGCTAGAGACATTTTCAAATACAGTTATTGATTTAATCTCACAGCATCCCTGTGAGGTGGATATTCTATACATAAGGAAACAGAAATTCAAAGAGGTTAAGCTGCATTCTGGAAATTATACAGCAAGGAATCAGCAAAGCAGGAATAGCAGCCCAGGTCTACCTAGTCAGGCAAAGCCTGTACTCCTAGCCATCATGTGATTCAACCTTCCACAAATAGCACCATGATACCAACTTTGGGAGGCTGCAGGGGCATGAACTCTATATGATAACTTTAGAATGGGAAGAAGGCCACAAGGATGGTCTCATATCCCTACATTGATGGGAGTAAGAACACAAGAAGTCTCAAACAGGGTTTCAGCAATATTTTAGCATGTTCAATAAAATGGACCCAGAGTTATGTTGGTAAAATGGCATGGTCATTCACACCAATTAGCTATGTGACATTGGGCAAACTGTTCACCCTTTGGGCTTCTGCTCTCATGTGAAATCTAGTGGTTGAACTTCAAGTTGCATGCCAATATTGATCAAGGTAGTGGTTGCCTGGAATGTGGTGTTGTGCGGGACTCCAAGCGTGTAGCAAGGTACACCTTGATCATCTGCCTCGGGCACTGCAGGTGGGCATGGGAGCACACATGCCATAGATTTGTCAACCTTGTGCATAGTGGTTACTAAACATCCAGAGTTTTATCATCTTTCTCAGTCTCTTGCAAGATGATTTCTAATTTGGTATGTATTGATTGCAGTAATAAATTCTTATACTCTGCATGGATCTTTATTTTCAAGCTATAGGGAAGAACATCCTTAGCTAGAGCCATTAGTGAAGAATTTGTTGAACAAACTTAATTCATTCCACTCAGTCGCATGGTATTGTTATAGACTTCAGTCATTCCAGTTTTTTCTTGATCTTTCCAGTTTAATGAATCTTGAAAATTTAATCTCTCTTTCCTCTCTTGCTTCCCTTCTGTCTCTGTGTCTGTCCCTGTCTGTCCATCTGTCTTTCCTTATCTCCTGAACCATTAACGGTGTGATGGGAAGCACTTTTGACTTACATACAGTCCTTCACAATGGTTCAACCTAATTCATGATAGTGTGAAAGGAATATCCATTCATTAGGAAGTATAATTTAAATTTTGATCTTTTCCCAGATAAGTGATCATAATGTACAACACTTTCTTTCTATCTTTTTGGTGTGGCACTGGAAATTGAACCCCAGGAGTGCTGAGCTATATCCCCAGTCCTTTTTATTTTTATTTTGAGACAGGGACTCACTAAGTTGTCCAGCTTGGCCTTGAACTTATAATCCTCCTGTCTCCTGAATAGCTGGCATTATAGGTGTGTGCCACCTTACCTGGCTACAGTACTATCTTATGATCCTGTGTAGCAGCAGGAAACCATAGCTCAGTTAGCTACGTGATCATGAAGGTAAACACCTGATACTTTGTAGTATGCTCTGTTGCTGAGCTATGCTGTTCCTCACATTAAGTATATTAAATGGATTTTTGACCTATGATATATTCCAATTATGGTAGGTTTTTGGGTTTATTATGACATGATTCTATTGTAAGTTGAGGAGCAAATGCATTGAAAAATTTAGTTATTTTTGGTGCTGCGGATTGAACCCATAACCTTGACCATGTTAAGCATGTGTTTCCCTGCTGAGATATACTCCAAGTTCCTGGACTTTTCATTTTGGAAAGTAGATAGCCTAATGTCAATATGGTTGAAATGTATAAAAGCGCAATTGGTAAAGTTGAGGGGGTGTGGGCATTTCATAAAACATGTAAATACCATGATCAAGAGGATTCTTTGGAAAACTGACTGAGGAGAATTACTGTGAGGCAAAACTTTCAATTTGTGATCTGAAGAACATTTGGTACTTCTTAGAAATACTTAAGGGCCACCAGTATGGAACAAAAGTGTGCATGGGATTTGGCTGAGTGGTCATTTTGGCTTTATAGTTCAACCTATACCTTTCAGACCCTCTTATTTTCTGCTTTGTGAATTACATTTCTATGCAAGATTTAGTATGAACCAACATAAATTTGAAAATCTGGCATTTAGATAAATAAAAGTTCTGCTTTATTTAACAGCCAATTAAATTACTTAACCTATTACATTAAGTAGCGCTCCACATGGTTGTTAAGGCAAAATCACTCACTCAGATGTCTGGACCATTTTCTAAAGGATAAGCCAAAGGATCGTCTCCAAAGGAAGCTGTGCCGTATCTAACAGTACAGGGAGGAAACCTTGTACTTCCCTTTAAAGGCAAGGAGTGGGACTGAATACATTAAGTCTAAATTCCTGGCCTTGAAATGCCCTGTGTAGACAATCTGAGAACCCTTTCTAGAAGCACCCTGTTGTTTACACAGAAAATATCACGCTTGCTCCTGAGCTGGTAGGAGGGTTGAAGAAGTAGCAAGTACTCAGAATCAATTACCTTTGATTTACAAAGCAGCATCACTGACATACATGATAATTAAAATCTCACATTAGTTATTATTCTATTTGCTTTGCTAAGCAACACACACTGTAAGATATCATTCTTACAGTGATCCAAAGAACATCTGGAGTTTTCTAGAAATATTTATGGAGTGGCTGTCCAGGACAAAAGTTATTACTTTAAAAACCAAAGAGGTTTAAATGATAAATACCTACCATTTATCCAACATCTATTATATGGCAGACATCATAATGAATAACAAATAATGATAACAGTAGCTAATATTTATTGAGTCCCCATTTTGTGCTAGGACTGTTGTAAATTATACATATAATTTAACCCCTTTAACACAGTGTGTATACTTATGAGCTGTATGCTCTTATTATCTCCATTATGTAGGTGAGGAAACTAAGACAAAGAATGTTACAGCATAAGTGGTAAAGTTAGAATTGAATCACAGACTGTCCCTCCTATGATCTGAAATGTGACTTCCATGACCTGTATTATGACTTCTTATTGTATAAGGTACTTTAAATATGATATCTTACTATACCATATAGCAACTGTAGCATGCTACAGAAGAGAAGACTGAGGTTCACAGAAGTTAAAAAAAACTTGTCCAAATTTATGCATCTAGGAAGTCTATCAAATGAGCTTTGAGACAATATTTGGGTCCATGTTCGTGATCATTTCTACTACACAGAAATCCTCTCTTTATAATATGAATTATTGCCACTTTCTCCTTAATATATACAAACTTTGAGATATCTGAGATTAATATAATACAGTTTTATCCAAGAGCATCATCATTCTATGCCCAAACATTGTCCATACAAAGTCCTAACTCTCAAACACGTTTGACCTATACCCAAGAAGATAGTTTGCTAGAAAACAAATCCATCTGGATGAATTGTGGTCTTTGTGTGGCTCAGGATTTCATTGCCTCTTGTTCAGGAAAGAGACACTGAAAACTCAAAGCACAGCTTTCAAAGACATGGAATCAGGTGTACAAATAAAGATGGGAAATGAGAGCCAAGGATGATACACGTATACGGCAAGGTTCTTTGGAGTAGAAAGATGTGCTCAAACATTATCTCATGGAAGACTGAGACTCAGGTGACCTCCAAGCTATGGCTTTGACTCTGGAATGATTGGTACAACATGGCCATACTTAATAATGAAGATTATCCAAGATGAGATCACTCGTGTCACCAATGTGAAATATCTAAGCAATTGCTGCTTTTTAAAAAGTTCTTTGTGGATGGGTAGGATGACCTCCAAATAATTGTATCTTCCAAGAGATGACGGAGGTTAGGAGATATCACTGGACTAGCACTGAAGAGAGCAGGCACTGATGTGACTGCTGTAGTCACTTAGCATTATACAGGGATAGACACAGATGCTGCAGCCCTTGAAATGGGGAATGGAAGCCAAAGGTCACTATCATGTTCTCTTTGTCACAGAGCCTTTTATTTTATTGAACCATATTTCATTTGCTTACACATTTATTGATGTATACCTGAAGTAAAACACACTATTTATATTTAAAGCATACAATTTGATGAGTTTTGACGTATGTATACATGCAGGAAATCATCAGTGCAATCAAGGTAATTAACATACTCATCACACCTGAATTTTCCTTTGCCCCCACCAATTAAGCCTTCCATCTTCCCCACCCATCTTCCAGGCAACCTCTGCTTTATTTTCAGTTTCACAGATTACTTGCAATATGTATCCTTTTTTTTTTTTTATTGCTGGGAAGATCTGCCTTCTTTCACTCAGTGTAATTATTTTGAGATTGATCCATATTGTGTGTGCCAATAATTCTTTCATTTTAAATTTATGAGTGCAACACAATTTGTTTATCTAGTCAGCTGTTAATAGACATTTGGATTCTTTATCATTTTTGTATATTATAAATAAAGCTATGCTGAATATTTGTAAGTCTTTGTGTAACTGTATGTTCTCTTTCCTGCTTATGAGGGCAATGTCTCGGTTGAATAGTAGATACATGTTTAACTCTTCGAGGAGATACCAGACTGTTTTATAAAATAATTTTTCCTTCTGGTTTTCCCCCTAGCAGTGCAGGAGAGTTTGAAGAGCTTCTCAGTCATGATAATACTTGGTATAGTTAAGTATTTTTAATTTTTATACATCTTAGGGGTTGCGATAGTATCTCATTGTGATTTAAATTTTCATTTCCTTATAGACTCAATATATCATATACCTTTTCGTGTGTTTATTTGCCAACTATAATTTTTTATGATGAGCCTGTTTAAATCTCTTCCCTATTTTTTATGGTTTATCATATTATTATGAGTTCTTTGCATATTTTAAATATAGGTCTTTTGTTAAATATTATGTTGTACAAATATTTCTCCCAGTCTAAAGTTTATTAAATTTTTGTAACAGTGTCTTTTGAAGTACAAAGTTTTTGATTTTATGGAATCTAAACAATTTTTTTTCCTTTATAGTTCATGCTTTCCTATTGAATTTAAGAAATCTGTGCTAAGCTCAAGGTCACTAAGCCCCCCACCAACAAGAAGTTTTGTTTTTAGATTCTACATTTAGATTTCATTTGTTTTCATTTATAGTGTAAAGTAATGTTCAAGGTTATTTAGGTTTTGCATATGACTTTCCAGTTGTTCTAGCGCAGTTGTTGAAAAGATGATCATTTTCTGAACTGTCTTAGTACTTATGCCAAAATCAATTTGTGTATTTCAATTTTTGGACTCCCTGTTCAGTTCTATTGCTCCACATGCACAGACTTTATTTGACATGAAAGTAGTCATGCTTTCCTTTGAGGGTCTTGATTCTGGGAGCTTTTTATTGGCTTTAAAAATAGACATGACTGAAGCAAATGACGAGAAGATGACTCATACGTGGTAAGGAACATGTTGAGTTAATGTTCACGGGAGTATAAACTTTATGAGAGTAAACAGACTGCATTATTTACCTTTATTTTCAATGACTAGATTGACAAATTAGGCGTGATATAATTAGAAGGTAGTTAAAATAAGAGCTAGTAATCTCGGGTCTAGCATTGCCTTTAGCGTTCACTAGATTGGACTCTTGGTAATTTTTTAGCTTCCTGAGCCTCTGTTTTTAGAAATACAGTTTTGCAATATATTTTAAAATTTTTTTAACTTTCTTTTTTTAATTAAATGTATTGGTACAACTTATATATAATGATCACATTCATCATAGGGAATTTGTACTGTACATGATATATCTTGATTCCTCTTTTTTCCCATTCCCCCCTCCCTTCGACCCCTCTTCCCCACCTTAGTTTTTCAATATTAAAACAGGTAGATTGTAGCGTCAGTGTGGTAATGATGAGGGACATATAGTGGTAGGACTAGACATGTCATTATTGTTCTTTCCAAACATCTAAAGCTAATGTAGAAGGTAATTCAATTTTCTTATGTGGCTACATACCAGGATTTCTCAATCTCAGCACTATGAACAGGTTAGGCCAGGTAATTCTTTGCTGTGGGGGCTGTCCTGTGCATTGCAGAGTGTTCAGTGCCATCCCACTGGATGCCAGTAGCAACTCTCTTCCAAGTTCTGGCAGCCAGAACTATCTCCAGGCATTGCCCAGTGTCTACTGGGGCAAAACCACCGTATTTGAGAACCTCTGCTACAGCGAGTTCAAGCAGTATTTAGTGTAGTAGACTATAGAGAAGCAACATTTTCAACAGCAGGAGGAACTTAGTCATGGTAAGAATTACCGATCAAGTTGCCAAGGGTTGGAATAGCGGTGAAAGTGAATTTTCTATTATGGCATCTGAACAGTAGGTGGCTGTCCGTTATAGTGGGTAAACACTAAGTAGATGCTGAAGTAGGTGAAACCTGACCTTTCTAAGCTTCAGGTTTCTTATTTGTCACCTGAGTGCAATAATGCCAATACCACAGGGTTCTGCAGAGAGTCAATGAGATAAAAGGTACACAAATCGCTCTGCAGAGCATCAGACACGTCGTTCATACTTAATACTTAGTAGGTATTGTTGTTATGGAAACACTTGCATCCCAGAAATGCTTCCCACGTCAGAAAGCTTTCTTCCCTCTCTACTGTCCTCCTGGTTCCTCTACAAAGGATGAGAAGATGCTGATCTGGCCGATCAAAACACCAGTACAGAGGTCAAAAGAGGTCAGGGTCACTGTATTTTGAAAAGCATAGTCTCTTTTTTTCACTGTATTTCTTAAAAATTTAAAAACTTTATTACTTCCTGCTTGTGATATATAGTGATTCTAGTCAGCATGGAGACTTGATAGATACACGTGTTGCTTCTTGATCATTTTTACTCCCTTTGTACCCTTGCCTTCCTCTCTCCCCCTTCCCCTCATCTCCACAGTTTACTTCCCTGTTTGTTAACATGGCTCTTTATTTTGCTCTTTTAAATTATTTTTTCTGTGGGTCTTTCATATTAGAGAAATCATGCGTATTTAACCTCTCATGACTGGCTTACTTCACTTAGCATTATGGTCTCAAGATCCATCTATTTTCCTACAAATGACTCAAATTTATCCTTGTCTGTGGCTGAGTAGTATTTCATTGTGTACATATATCACATTTTCTTCATCTGCTGATGGATGTATAGGCTGCTTCCATGACTTAGCTATCGTGAGTTATGCGCTTGTGTTTATAAGTGGGTATGCATTATCACTGTAGTAGGATGATTTAGCTAAATACCCAGGAGTGGTAGAGTTGAGTCAGATGGAATTTCTATATATTTTTTTTTTTTTTTTTTTTTTTTTTTTGTGGGTACCGGGGGGTTGACCTCAGGACCTCGCGCGCCAGCAGGCGCCTGTGCCGCTGAGCAATATCACCGGCCCTTTTTTCGTATGTGGGTTCCGGGAGTCGAACTCGGGCCCTCGCGCTTGCCGGGCAGGCGCTTAAGCTGCTGAGCCATCTCACTGGCCTCCGAATTTGTACTTTTTGAGAAATCTCCATATTGATTCCAAAGTGGTTATCCTAATTTGCATTCCTACCAACCATGTATAAGGGTTCCTTTTTCTCCACAATCTTACCAGCATTCGTTGTTTTTTGTTCTTGGTAATGGCCATTCTCACTGAAGCAATGTAGAATCTCAGTATTGTTTTGATTTGCATGTCTCTAGTGGGCAAGATGCTGAACATTTTTTCATGGATTTATTGGCCATTTGTATTTCTCCTTCTGTGAAGTGTTTATTCATTTCAATTGCCCATTTTAATTGTGTCTTTTATTTTCGGTGGTCTAATTTTTTGAGTTCTTTATATATTCTAGATATAGCCCTCTATCTAAGAAGCAGCTGGCAAAAATTTTTCCTCAGTCTGTAGATTATCTCTTCACCCTGTTGGTTGTTTCCTTTGCTGTACAAAAGCTTTCTAATTTGACGTGATCTCATTTGTTGATTCTTGGTATTATTTCTTGTGCAATTGGGGTTTTGTTCAGGAAGATATTGCCCGTGCCTCTGTCTTTAAGAGTTTTACCAAGGATTTCTTCTAGTAGATTCAGTTTTTTCTGGAGAGATATGTATATCTAGTGGGCAAACATGCTAAACATTTTTTCATGGATTTATTGGCCATTTGTATTTCTCCTTCTGTGAAGTGTCTATTCATTTCAATTGCCCATTTTAATTGGGTCTTTTATTTTTGGTGGTCTAATTTATACATATATATATGTATATGAGATAAAATATATATATGATATATTTTGGTGGTCTAATATATATATATATATTATACAGATACGGGCAGATATAGGCAGGCCTACACCTTTGGGGAGACTGCCAGCCTTTCCCTTTTCAGATTCAATGTCCTCAGGTGAATGAGTGGACTTGGGCCCCTCTGGGGGCCTGGTCATCTCTTCTACCTTTAATCTTGAAAAGATTTAGATGGGGAAGACAAAAGTCAGACTGTGTATGTGTGTGGCGGGTGTGCATAAGAGCTCGCATGCATGCGCATAAGCATGTATGTGAGAAAAATGATTTAGCTGTCTGTAAGACTTGTGATTCAACGTAAGCTTTTTGTTAGAAGTTTGCAACACTTTCATAGGTAACAGTAACCAGGTATTTTCCAGTTTTTTCTTTTTTTACTGTTAGCCATTGTACTTGACTTTCTTGGGAAATCCACAGAGCGGTAGGATGGTTAGTTGGAGTTAGGCCTCTGAGGGTCTCTGACTCTAACTCCACTAATCATCAAAGCAGCAACCCAAACCATAATAAATTATTTTACAGTCATTAGAATTCCTTTTGAATCATAAAAAAGTAATAATTGAAGAATTTTAAAAAGAAGCTTGGGTTTGCCTTTCATGATCCTTTTAAGCTCTAATTATTTTTTCTGAGTTTGCCTTATTACCTGATTCTGAATAGAATTCTAAGCGCAGGTACCATTAAATATTCCATATCCTTCATAATAAGGACAGCTTTGCCTGTTATCTGTTCAGTGGGTCAATTTATGCTGTAATTTTCAAAGCTTTTTCTGGAATCACAATTCACATTTAGAATAACACCTTATAGTCCTGAAATTGTATCATGAAGGAAACATAGGTAAACATAGTAATTTATTCCAAGGTTTTAACCTAGATAATAAGAGAATGGATTTGTCACTTATGATGTATATGTAATTATCTTTCCCTGAATATTGAAGAAGAAAATAGAACAGAGCCAGTTTTCTCTCTCTCTTTTTTTAAAGATTGTTGTTTCTTCATGTGGTTTAATGAGCTTAGCAAGGCATGGGTGAACATCTGAGATCTTTCCAAGTGCTATTTTTTAGATATTGAATGTCCCTCAAAAGTCCAGGCATTGAAGGTTTGGTCCCTGGCCGGTGGTTCTATTGGGAGGTGCTAGAATCTTTAGTAGGCAAGGCCTTAGTAGGAGAATATTAGGTTAATGGGGTGATGCCTTTGAAGAGGACATTGGGATCCTGGTCACTCCTCTTTGCTTTCCAGCCCCCTGTGCTATGTGCTGCCTTCATAACATATTGCTTCATTACAGACCCCAAAACAACAAGGTCCAGTGGCCATGGACTGAAACATCTGAAACCATTAACCAAAATAAGCCTTTCTTATTTTGAAGTTGATTGTCTCAGGGATTTTGTCATAGTAATGAGAAACTGATTAACACACCACATATTAAAGCTGTGTAATATAGAAACTTAGAACAAAAGGCTGTGTACAGTAGTCCACTGATGCAAAGGAATATTCATTTGCCTGTTCTTTTCTGAGCTCCCTCCAACCATCTCTTCTTATCTCCTCTATGCAGAACAGCTCATTCTTTGCCTTCCATTGTCAGCAAAGGCTAATGTTTTCTTTTCAGAATCATCTTCCTCCAGAGAAGAAATATGAATATTGAACCTGTTTTTCAAAATTCTGTTGCTTGTTTGAATACAGTAACTCAGTTCTCATTTTTGATCTGGCTGTACTCCAGGATTTGCTTGT
Organism: Erethizon dorsatum; assembly: GCA_028451465.1. Classification (NCBI taxonomy): domain Eukaryota; kingdom Metazoa; phylum Chordata; class Mammalia; order Rodentia; family Erethizontidae; genus Erethizon; species Erethizon dorsatum. Next base: position 15,145,693 of record CM051836.1, read on the forward strand.
GAACAGGAATGCTGGAGTGATTCAACAACCACAAACACTTCCAACACAGTCACTTCCACAGAGGCAGCATGCCGGCCATGCTCAGAGGGTCTGGGGCCCTGTCCTGAGCAATTTACCATGTTCTAAGTGTTGTATCCTTAGGCAACAGAGTTTACCACTTGTTTGACTACATGGCTTTCAAATTCTGAACATCAAGTGTTTGATTAATGGTTTCCTCTCTTATTTTAGACAAATTAGGCAATCCAAGTCCTGTACCTTACTGTCCTCTGGACATAAGGCACCACCTCCACTTACTACTCACAGGCACTTTACAAACATTACAAATAAGAGTAGCCCTGGTATTTTAGTAAAAGGAGGTATGACTGGTTTTTAGATTATGTACCTATTGCTTGAAATGATAGAATCCTTTTTCCCAAGACCTTAATTCCTGGATATGCCCAAATATATCAATGGATAAATGGTAAATGGTATGGGGATTGCTCCTAATATCCCCATCAGCAAAACAAGAAATTTCTCATCCCCATACCAAAGTTCCCATACTTTTGCATTATATAGTAAATTTTCCAGTGCAATTTTGGCAGGTGAATTTAGGATTATCAAGTTTTTGATAATGAAAGTCATTTAAAAAAGCAAAATGAGGGCCGGTGAGATGGCTCAGTGGCACAAGTGCCTGCTAGAGCGCGAGGTCCTGAGGTCGACCCCCAGTACCCATAAAAAAAAATAAATAAATAAAAAAATAAGAAAGCAAAATGAATACAACAAAGCTACTTTCAGTCTCATTGTGTTCTATTTTGATAAAACATTAAGGAGGGATGTGATATTAGAATAAATGATGGGCCTTAAGTGGATTTAATGTTATGAAAAATATATTACATTGCCTATATTTTTCTCATTTTGCTGCAGTTGCCTTGCGGGTAAAAACGGTGCTATTTCATACAAACACATTTATCCAGATCTTGGTAAAAGACAGCTGGAATCTGACACCTGCCCCCACTCTGTCCCCAGGGGATTTTCCAATCTTACTGGAGAAGTTCCAGGCTCCCGGGGTCTTCTGGGCAATATTCTCACCTTCAAGTTTTCATTTTCCCTGAGGTACTCAGGCAGTCTGAGGCCCTGCTTTGAGTGATGCATACAAGGAGCGGTCTTTGACTGAATACTCCCAGCATGTCATTCTCTGTGCTTAATGCTTACCTATATTTTAATCCATAAACGGACACAAGGGAACTATTTGGTCTCTTTTTGACAAACAAAGAAACTGCTTCAGAAGGCGAAACAACTTGTCTGAGCTCCCAGTACCGCTGCATGGTAATTTTAGAATTGGAGTCCGAGTCTGTCTGACTTCCAAGTTTTTTATTTGGAATGAATTCATCCGTGGCTATGAAATAAATGACAACTAATATTCCAGTACAAGCAAAAGTGGACACTTTGCTACCAATACAGGAGTTGGGAGGCATATCCTCAGAAAATCCAAAATCAATGGGTTAGCCTAACTGAATCTGGCCCTCCAAATATTAGAACCTTGATTATTTCCAATTTACTCCTGGATTCTTGCGACGATGGTGTCTGTGGATATCTCTTGACCCTTGCGAATGTGGTGATCTAGAAGAAGGTTGCTGTTTTTCCAACATGAACAGTCAAATGTAACCTTCCTGTCCTTAGTAATTTAGCTATTTATTCCCTTAAATACTTGTTTCGCATTTTGTGAACACAACATTTTGAAACCTCTCTTGCCTTCTTTGCAAGTAAACTTTTCCTTTATTGTCCTGAATGTTTCTGCCTCAGCATTTCTTGCTTCACAATGTTCTATGTTTTCTTGCACCTGTTTCCGTAGCCTACCTGAGCTAAATGTCCTCCTTAAACCCCAACTCCTTCCCTAAGTACATGAGCCTCATCCCTGTTTTCCAGATGAACCAATACTCTATTCTGGGGTCTCAGTCACTGTTGCCGTTGTCACTATCTTCTTTCCCATGATCATTGTTATTAGGCATTTTTATGTCTGGAATTTTGCTAAATCCTTTATAAATATTGCCTCTCTTAATCCTAATTACTTCTGGAAGTCATGTGTCAACATTGTAAGTAGTCCCAGTTTTTAAAAGAAAAAACTAAGGTTAAGACAGATTGTGCTATTTACTTAAATTTCACATGGCTGGAAAGTGGTGAAGCAGGGAATGTGACAGGCCTGTTCATAATTCACAGCATTAACTGCTTTGTATTTCCTTTCCTCTTTATTGGAGACACTTTGCACTATTACCCTGACTGTACATACACCAAGGTCTAAAAGGAAAGTCTGTTTCACTTTTCTTAGCCCATAGAGATTCTCTGTCCTTTCAACATTTTGTCATTACCACAACACTAGGCATTATTCTGTTTTGTATCATTTGCCATTTTGCCCTGTTTCTTCAGGCGAAATGTAAGCTATCTGGGATCCCACAGGCATGTAAGATAATTAGGGAATAAACCAACTAAGAGCATCCCGCTTTTATAGCCAGTGGACATACTGACAGGTGGAACTTTCCAGCAAGTTACACGGGGTGGGTCCAAAGCTTAGAGAACATCCAGAAGGACACATTCAGGAAAAGAGTCTCAGTGGTCTGGAAATACTACTTCTGGCTTAATTTTAGTTCTTTCTTTCCATGAGCACGTAAGCTATATCTGTTATAGAATATTGAGCATATAAGCTGTATGTGATGTAGTACATCAGGCAGGATGGAAGGTATTAGGAATATAGGGGGAAATAGAAACAGATGTGAGTGGCGAGACACCATCAAACAGGAGCTGAGTCTTAAGCTGGCGCTCCAGGGATGGGAAAGTGAGAGTCCTGCCTAGTGTCCCAGAAACACAATGTAACAAGGTCACTCCACCCATCCCCTGTCACATTTGCCTCCCGCTCGTACCAGATGTGCACCTCCTCCCACACATTGAAAGGCAGGGTTTCATCGGGTTAGGTGGTATCTGCACAGCACATTTGTTAACAGAGGAGAAAGGATGACATTCAAAGCCTTGGTAAATTTCATTATCTTTATAAATTCAGATCCTTCCCAGAGCCCAACCTTTCCTCCCTCTCCAGTGAAACTTCCAAAGATTTCTCCGTTGCCAAGCATCTGTCCTGACTGACTGTATTTGTTATGTAGATTGACAGGAGAGGTGAAATATACGTTGTTACATAAGGTGCAGCACAGAGTACCTGGAACTGAGACAGGGTCCACATTTCACAATTGTAGCACAATCAACAAGGCCCACACAATTGGTCTATTAAATTAAATTACTGCGGTCTCCGTCTGTGTGTGTAATCTCCACATAGGCTGGGCTACTTTACAGCCAACAGCCTGCAGGTGGGCAAATAAGCACTCATAGTCCACACCAGATGTCAGGGCCTAATTAAAATATAGAATGAAAGTGCTCTTCCCAAGGTACTGAGTAGGCAATGCTTCTAGGCTGGGCTTCTTGGGACGGGAAATGGCAAAGCCCAAAAATGTAATTCTAGTTGTAAAAGCAAATGGCTGCATAAAATCCACCTCTTGAGATCCACTTAGCAAGGAGTGGAAAGTAAAAAAGAAACCATCTCATTCTCATGTTCAACATCGTTTTCAGTGGCTCTCATCATGCAATTAGGACTGCTGCTTTACAGACCAAAGGCATTCTCGGAGCTAGGGATCCTAGGCCTGATGATTCAGATGCCGGAGTCAGACTGCTACGATGAGCAGACTGTCTCATTCACAATTTGACCTAGGGAGCAGCCATGGTAAATGAATTCTGAGTGGAGTTCTAAAGGCTTAAAAGAACGGCTGAGGAGTTGTCAATTATCTAACTAACATACAAGGAATCGCTGCATTTTTATAGCCAATTGGAGTCCAAGAATAGGGTGATGATAAAAATTTATAATCGCTTAAGAACTCTCCAAACCCTCCTCAGGCCTTTTTTCCTACTGTGTATTCTCTCTCTCTCCCCCTCTCTATCTCTCCCTCTCCTTGTTTCTCTGGATGCCATTGTGTCATCCTTCTTTTGCACTTGTCTTTCTTCACTCTCTTCTCTCCACCCTTACCTCCTCACTGGCCTACTCATTGCCCCCATTTTTTGTCATGTTGAGAGAAACACAGTCCTTGGAATCAGGATGGTCTGCGTGTGAGGTCTGGCCCTGGCGTATTTTCATTTAGCTTTAACTGAGCACATTTTCTTCCCCTATTCCTTAAATTTAAAAATCAGATTAATTCATTTCCAAGGTACTTTACAAAAAAAATATGTAGGAGTTGCTCTCTGTTTATTTCCTCAGGTACCTCAAGCAACACTCTTTTTTATTTAACATGGGTCTTTTCCTCCTTGCTGTAGCATTTCCCATGTGGTTCATGTGGTAATTGGTCAGTACACTTTTACGTTTTAACAGCTAAGCATGCATTTTAACATGATCTTAGAATGAATCAAACAAGCCCTTCAAAACCATTATTTCATGGATAAGAAAAAGTTGATTTAAAGAAATATTGAGAAAAATCAAAGAAGAGATGGTTTGTGGTCTGGGCAAAGATCATGAAATTATTACTTGAACGCGTTTTTTTAGAAAGAGCCAGTATTTACGTACTCACCGTAAACTCGGTGGAACAAATACTAGGTCAGCACTTCCGTTGCCATCTATCTTTTTTCCCACCACCCTAGTGTCTGAGGCTCTGGTCAGCTAATAAATTTACTGAAGTAGCTAGGACTGGGATTGAATCATGGCTCTGGTCTCTGTGATTTGGAAGCCCCTCATCTTCAGTTACACTGCTGTGTCCTCAGAAGGACACACAGTACCTGCGCATGGTAAGCCTACAAGAAATGACAGCTGTTCCTCAGCATGGTCACTTTTGTGAAACATACCCTTACACTCTCAACTCAGGCCTACAAGGCGAACAATCACTTCTTCCTTTTACAGGCATGAGACAGACATAAAAAGGTTAGTAATTTATTGCCAGAATTGAGAGGTGATGGCATTATTCTTAAATACAATTTGATAATACAGTACATTAGCATCTGTAATCCTCATTCCTGCTATGTATTGGGTTCTTCTACACAGGGGGCATGATTATAAAACAATGGAATAAACTTTAAAGAATTAGTTTAACAACTATGCATAAAAAGTAAGTCACTCATTATTTTACTGTCCCATATTTTTTACAGATACATGTACCTTGATTTCTTTATTGCTTGTAGTTTAAGATGCATGATGTGTTTTGATGTACATATGCATAGTGAGGTGCTATAGTCAAGCAAACATATGCATCATTTCACATAGTTACCTTTGTGTATGTGTGTGGTAAGAACACCTAAATCTTCGAAAATTTAATATAATACAATATTATCAACTATAGTCTTTATGCTGCCCATTAGCTCTGCCCCACCTTGCTTTAAGTCAGAGTAGATGAGAAAATGAATCTGTGGTGGGAAGTACCTAAGATGATCCCCAAGATTCCTGTCCCCTCGCTATTATTCTAGGTACTGTGGGGAGGAGTTTGGGAGATGGACCTAAGGTCCCAATTCAGTTAACCATAACGTAGAGTGATTAATCTGGTGAGTCTGGCTAATATGGTGAGCCCATCAAAGGGCTCTTCCTAGCAAGTCAGATTTGAAACATGAGAGAGATTTTCCATCACTGGCACTGCAGATGGATGGATGGACGGATTGACAGACCCACACGGCGAAGAGTGCCAATGGCCTCTAGAACTAAGAATATTCCCAGCTCTAACAGTTAGCAAGAAAAAGAGAAACTTGATGGTAAAATTCCAAGAGCCTAAACTTGGCCAACAATCTGAGTAGATTCAGAAGCATACGCTTCCTCAGATCCTCTGAAAAGGAACTAAATTCTGTGGGTAAATTGATTTCAGCCTTGCAAGACCCTGAACAGAGAACCCAATCATGCCTTCCATGGACTTTCGACCCATAGAAACTGTGACTTAATAAATGGGTACTGCTTCATACTGTGAAGGCGATAGTGATTTGTCAGATCTAATAGAAAGCTAATAGGGTATCTAAAGCCCTAAAAGGTAACCATCATTGCATAACTAATATTTTTATTATATGTAAATGCACTCAACTGAATCATTCACTACTTTTTCAGTTGTAGACTTGAATAAATTTTACTACTATAAAAACCAAAACCACAGTCTAATAATGATCATAATATCTAACATTCACTGAACAATTATGGTGTGTTCATTTTGCTAAGTGCTTTATGCACATTAAATCATTTAGTCTTCATGACCTTGCAAAGTGGGCACACATTATGATCCGTATAACAAAGAAAACTAGAACATAGAGAAATTTTGAGTGTAATGAAAATACTATTACTTGAAGGAAAAGTCACTGTGAACAGCTATGGAATTTATTGAAAACAATTTTTTTCCTCGATAAAAGTAGGATTCTTCTATCTGATGTTTTATATGTCTTTAGGCTCCCCTTGGACAGGTATCCTACCCCCCCCACAAGCTTGTATTTCCTCATCCCTATGATGACAATAAGCAAAAAGCAATCAATAAAAATAATTAAACCAAGCTAATTAACATCTCAAATATTTTGTCATGAGAAAATTAAAAATGTATTCTTAGTGGTTTTGAAGTGTACCCTACATTATTTACTCTATTAATGTGGATGTATAATACATCTTAAAATAAAAAAAGCTTTCTCTTCCTAATTGAATAACTGTACCCTTTGACCAGCATCTCCTCATTCCCTCCTCTCTTCCTGCCTCAGTAACTACCATTCTACTCTCTCCGATTCCTCCTCCTCTTCTCTCTCTTCCTCCCTTCTTCTTTCAGTCCTGGGGCTTGAACCCAGGGCCTCTCCATTGTGCTACATTCTTGAATTTTTTTATTTTGAGACAAGGTATTGCATAGTTTCCCTGAACTTGTGATCCTCCTGCCTCAGGCTCCCAGAATACTGACATTACAAGCTTGCCACACATGAAGTTTTCTGCTTCTTTTGAGTTTGATTGTTTCAACTTCTACGTAAGTGAGAACATGAGGTATTTTCTGTGCCTGTTTTAATTCACTTAGCACATAAAAGGTAATCAAAATATCCAGTGAAGGTTTAAAAAAAAAAAGAATGTATTATAGTAAAAGGCACACTATTATTAACCCCCCCGAAATACTCCCATCACTTGCAACACACTTATCCCTTTGTTCTTGTCACTTTCTGAAGCTGTTCTGAAGTCCTCTTTTGTGTCTGTAAGAGGTACGATAAAAAATAAGGTGGATGCTGCTACTGTGTACCATCCAAAGGAAAGACAGACTTGTAAAACCATTACAGTGTGTCCTCATCCACCTCATTCACCGTATCTGGCACTGTGCAACTTTTGGCTCTTTCCATAACCAAAATGACCATGAAAGGTAAACATTTTTAATTGATTCAGGACATTGAAGTAGCCACTACAGTGGAATCAAAAACACTCACAAAAGAGGATTTTTAGAACTGCTCAGTAAGTGGAAGAGCAATGGGATAAGTGTGTTTGAAGAAATGGGGAGTATTTTGGAAGGGATTAGTAACAATGGTCTCTTACTGTAATACATTTTTAAAGAATTTAACCGTCGCCATATTTTTTTATCATACAGAGCAATGTCCTTTGATTCCATCCATGTGGTAACAAATGACAAAATTTTTTCAAAGCTGAATAGTGTTCCATTGCTTATCAGTCTTTCTACCTACCTACCTCATATTTTCTTTATTCATCCATTTGTTGATGGACACTTAGACTAATTCCATAAATTGGCTGCTATGAATATTTAGTTCTGCACTGAACAAGGGAGTGGAGATGTATGTCTTTGACATACTGATTTCAAATTTCGAATCTAGAAATGAGATTGCTGGATCATGTTTATAGTTTGAGGAATCTTCATGCTGTTTTCCATCATGGCTATACCATGGTACCTCAGTTCTCAAACTTAATTCTTTCCATGATTCTAGTTGCAAACTGAATTGGATGAGAATCAAATTGAATTTCCCCATTAGGTCAACACTGAGCCTAAACATGGAATTTGATATGGTTCTTATTCAATTTTGTTTGCAATCTGAATCATGGAAAGAATTAATTTTGTGAACTGAGGTACATTTCTACTAACAGTAGAAAATCCCCCTGGGCCTGCCATTCTCACTGAAAGCCACAAGATAAGTCTAGAAGGAGAAATCTGTTGATGGCTCTAAATACTTGCTGACACATCAAGATCAGTATCGTCTGGACTACAGTTAAGCTGATCAACAAAAAATGCTTCTGTCCTCTTAATTTTGTTGTGCTGATTTATTGAGAAAGTTATTAGATTGGAAATCAGAAGAACCGTGTGCGTATTTGTTGTCCTTGTTATTACTGTTATATGATAATGAGTGCTGTTCTGTGAACTGCAAATTTCTCAGCCTCTCTAGATCTCAGATCAGTGGATCCCCAACATCACCCTAATGATTGCTACTAATCTGACTGCTTAAGAATCACCCAAGGAACTTGGAAAAATATGGAAGCTTGGTTCCTAGACTCAGATTTTGAATAGTATTTGTAGTCTTGGTGAATAGAGGCACCATACTTTAGCCCTCAAGAGATTTTATAATTATTTATCAAAGGACTGGGATAAGAGAGCATGAAAGCAGGTTGCATAGGCACAAAGTCTGGTACCCAGCGATATACCTTTTTAGAGAACATCTCATGTGATCTTAATGCTCAACCAGATTTGAGAACCTGAGGAGATTTCTGGGGTTATTTCCATCTCTATTAGAATGATATTATTACTACTAATGAGAATGCCCCTTCATTTAATGAAATACAATCTGTTAAGTACATTTGTGGCACCATCTGCTAAGTCTGCTGAAGAATTACAAACTTGGAATAGTTCATCTTTTCTCTAGTGTCACACAGCTAGAAAGTGGCAGATCTAGGCCTCAAACCCCATTCTACCTGACTCTTGACCATTCTGCTATTGTTTATTCTTCAGCAGTGTGCGCCAAGTTCGGGATTGGAGAGTTTTAGGGCACCAATTCTGCTCCAGCAAGTAGTTCACAAGATGACCCTAACCCATGGAGCCTGACTTCCTGGCTCCTTTGGTTTACAATTGCAAAATCTGTCTAGGTTAAAGCATACAGTTTCCATTAGCAACAATGAAAGCTACTTTACGAAACACGAATATAATGGTTCTGAAGGCTGTTGGGCTATTTGCCATTGTAAAGACACATTTGAGCTTTTATGAAATTATCATAGGTCAAACATTTTCTCCTCTTTCTATTCACATATAGACTTCCTGGTTAGTGTTTTCCTCTGCAGGTAGAAAAATGCAGCAGTCTTTCCTAAGGGCTCTAATTGAGGATGATGTTTTTCTCTGCTGTGGTTCATTAGCAATGTCGCCAGTGGAACCCCAGGAGGTGCACATACAAAGTCAATGACATTGGTCTTCAGTTCTGCCCTCTAGGAAGAGCGACGGGAAGGCTCAGCAATATAATGACAGCTAATGAGGACTGAGTGCTTCTTAGGCTGTACTGGCTGGGAAAGACCCTGCAAGCATGATCGCTTTTCCTCTGGAGGAGCAGCTCAACTCTGTGCATTAGGGGCAGACGTATCAGAGTTCCAGTTCTCTTTCTTCCATCAGGTTGCTGCGCGACTTTAGGCAGATTTCAGTCTGTCTGGCTATTCCAAATTTGCACACGTGTTAAACACACTGTGACCCTTTCTCTTTGTGCCAAGAGACTTCAGAGAGACACCCTATCTGCAAAGCATGGCTCTATTAACTGTGCCCACCTCTTCAGCACAGTCCTGGGCCATTCTTTGTGTTTTCCTGAGAAGATTGTCTACCTTGGCAAGCAGGTGAGGGGAGCTGGTCCATGAAGAACTTTTTGTTTAGATTTCTTAATTTCAGGTTGGGAACCAGAATGCAAATCTAAGCTGTGTTTTTTTGCTGGGCGTTCTGTGTTATAAGTAACACAGACCTAAACTAGGCTCCATCTGTGTCTGGCTTTGTCTTTTTTGTGGAGGGCAAGGGCCTCCTTTGTTTTCTGCAGGGAGCCTCTCTTGTCTGCCTTGTTTCTACTCATAGTCAACAATCTCAGTGTCTCAGGGTCACACAGCCCACCCCCATTGGCTAGGAACTGTGAGCTGTGAATAAAGCCAGCAAATGGGAGGTAATCATGCTGCTGGCATCTTAATTTGTGCTGGCTTCACTAGCTCTGTGGACCCACCAGGCACCTGTAGACATTCAGATACATCTTCTGAATCAGGGAGGCAGAACTGAAGTCTGTGGCCTCCTCTGAACATAGTCCTCTCTGTGATCTGCGGCAGCATGATGGCAGTCATGGGCTATGTTTGCATCTATCTGCCAGACTCTGGGGCTTTGTCTTGGCCTGTGTATTCCCAGGCCATGTCTGTTTGCACTTAGTAAAAAACAAAAAACATAAAATAACAAAAAGCAAACAAACAAACAAACAACAATAGCAAACACATGTCTGGGGGCTGGAAAGAGCCAGTATCTGCCACTGGCCAACCTAACCAAGGTTATGCAGGGGTATTTGAAAGTGCAATTAAGCAAAGCTTGGGAATGCAGAGTTAGTCAGTGTAAGTCTTGTTGCCTGATTTTAATTCCATACTACCTTGATTTCCTTGTTTTCATAGCTAAATGTCACTTTCAGTATTGTTTAACTTCTGATGGTAACTATAGGAGCTTAAAGTATAAACTATAGGACATACTTACATATGATTAGCTGTACGGTGCAGTGATGACTTAAGTTTTTGTTCTAGCTCCAGTCCCAGTCGGGACTATGTGTCTCATACAGACTCTGGGATAAAATAGGCATTCAAAGGTAGCCTATGCTACTGTTGTGGTTGTTATTACACAGAATGTTTTTTTTTTTTTCCTGTGACACTTAATACATGGGAAATATTCAATCAGTCTAGTCAGCTCCATGCTTCTAACACTTGAAAAATGCACACATGAAAAATCCATACTTGAAAAATTTTCCCAGTCAGAACCCAGAGGCTGAGGTTTCAGTGTGTGTGTTTGTCACCATGACCAGAATACTATGCATTTCAGTTGGGCAGCTGTTCATTATTCCCACTGGTAGCCAGCCAGAAGGCAAGAAGAAGGGCAGATTTCCACATGAGTGACCTCTCAGTTACCTCACAAGATAGGGATCAAAGTAAAGGCCGGACCTCATGCCCTTATATGCAAAGACTAGGAAACTTGAACTGGATGGGATCTGTGGGGTCATCTAGTCCGTAGAAGAAGAGTGGCAGATAGAGGATTCAGAGCTGGGTAAGCAATGGTGATGAAGGGCCAGCGTTGGATAGTGTGCTTCGACACTCCTGCACAGGGGCCTGTGGCTTGTGCCTGGCCACATCCACTCCCCACTTTTCTGGGGACAGTGTCTTGGTTTGGAAACCACCAAAACAAGTTCCATATACTCACTTGAAGCTGGTGCTTGCCCCAACATCTCATGCTGCCACTGCTCGAGGACACCTGTGCCATTTTGGATAAAAGCTGGCAGCTAGTCCATGGCAGAATTTTTATATGTGTTTCCCTCAAGTGCATTGAGAAATCCAAAGATGGAAAATGGAAATTTAATTTCTCTAACCTTCCAGGAAAGTTGCGTGTTTTCTCACTTAGTAGTCTGTGGGGCTTGGTCAACTAAGGAATCAAGTACTGGAATAAGGGGAAAATTTAATGAATTGCACTGGAGAAGTGAAAAGGGGGTTATATGCCCATTATTCAATGTTGCTCCCCTAGGCTGGCCCCAGCAACGACTAAGTAATTGATGTGATTAAAAAAAAGTTACCGACACTAATAGTTTTCAAAAACAATTCTCTAAAGGATATATTTATTGCAGAATTATTCATCAATCTAAATATTCATCAATAGGGGACTGGTTATGTAAATATGGTGTACTCATGACACAGAGTGTTATGTGGCTATTAAGAGAGTAAGTTAAGCACTGTATTTTTTTTTTTTTTTTGTGGGTACCGGGGGGACGACCTCAGGACCTTGCGCGCCAGCAGGCGCCCGTGCCGCTGAGCGATATCACCGGCCCCTTTTTTGTATGTGGGTTCCGGGAGTCGAACTCGGGCCCTTGCGGTTGCCAGGCAGGTGCTTATGCCGCTGAGCCATCTCACCGGCCCGGCACTGTATTAATGTAATATCATCTCTGAGAAATAATAAGTGAATAAAAAGGTACAGAGAGTGGGTAAACTGTTGAAGTTACAGAAAAAAAAAGACATCCTCATGTTTATATGTGTGGGTACGAACTTCCACAGATCGCTTTGGGGAGGACAGTGAAGAGTTTTTAAGATAGGCTCTGCAGAAAGCTTAATTTTTACTGAATATTCATAATGTATTAAACATGATTTTATCATAGACACAGATTACCTAGTTAAAATACACATTTAAATACTTTAAAATCAATAACGGCTCTTTAAAAAATAGAGAGCCTTTCCTGGAAATGGCACCTGCACTCTATCCTTCAATCTGAGCCACGAGGCAGCAGTGAAAGGCATCTTCCCTCCCACAGGGAGGCTCACAGCTCCAAGGCTGGCAGAAAGGCTGCTCCCGTCCTACTGCATCCTTCCTCAAGGGACCCGAGGACACGAGGAGGAGGAAGGCTTTGCCCAAACTCTCACTTATTTAGCTTTCTACCATTGATAAAGCAATAAAGAGGAGGCCAGCAGCCAGTGTTCCCTCTCAAGTTTTAGTAAATGGGTAGCAGAAGCTTCAAATTCCATTTCCACTCAGTGCACTTGATTGTCCACTAGGGAGTCATGGGCCAGAGGCTGTCACAGATGGACAGCATCAACTCAGTAGGCTCTAAAGGGGGAGTGACCTCAGGGAAGGGCAAGACAATCCATTGTAATATAAATAAAAGAACTTCTATTTGTAATCGCTTTCATTCAAAAAGTAAGCTTAACACATGTTTACAGTTTTAAGATGCACTTTATACATACGTATGCACATAATAAGGGTGTATTCTGACAACTTTGCTAATGAGAGTGCATTGTAAAAATATTTTGAAGAGCTAAGTTTTCTGTCTATGTTACTCTGTAGAGTGAAAACTATTTTATAGAATAATTCTATAGAGGAACGAAGTATAGGGGTAATTATATCAACTTTCAAGTTAAAGTTGGACCTGTGTCTAAGTCCCAGAACTGCTTTTATTAGTTGGGTCACACTGAAAACTGTTCTTCGCTCTGCCTGCTTCATCACTTGTAAAAATGGGATAATAATAGTATGCACCATAGAGGTCACGGTGAAGACAATAAGGGATAAACTTGGTGTGGCAGGGAGCTTGTAGAATGCCACCCTAAATTTCTACCTCCTAGTACTCAAACTATTGTGTCAGTCTGGCCCCTTGAGCGGGCACAGTGACTTACGTCCATGGACACATTAGGCAAAAGTGATGAGATGTCTGTCCCATCTTTAGTTACAAAAGACCATAACTTCTCTCTTGCTCACATTTTGTCTCACTCCTCTTGCATACTTGCCCTAAGGGAGAGGACAACCTGGCAGGTGTCGAGGGCAGTGTCTGGACAATGGCCAGTGAGGAACTGAGACCATCAGTGCCACAGTCCCTGAGGAACTGAATGTGACCAATAATCATGACAGTGAGCTTGGGAATGGGTCCTTCCCCAGGCAAGCTGGAGAGAGACAGAATACAGCCTCAGCTGATATTCTCCTTGTGTCCTTGAGAACCCTCAGACAGAGAACAGAGGTTAGCTGCTCAAAGATTCCTGCCCACAGCAATGATGAAATAAGAAATATTATTCTCTTAAATAGCTACATTCTAGGTATCTTGCTATATAGTAACAAATAGATAACTGATATAGCATGCAAGTAGCCTGAAACACAGGACTTGTAAAAGTTTAGTATCTGTTGGTATGACATTATATAACAGATGTATATTCATATCTTCCTGTGTACATGGTGGCTATCACTGATTACAAAATATTTTTTCCTTTTCAGTACTATTTATTTTAATTGACAAATGAAAATAGTATATTTTTATCATGTATACTATGCTGTTTTGAAATATGTATACATTTTGAAAGGGCTCAATAAAGCTAATTAACATATGCATTGTCTTACTGTAATTTTTTGGATGAGAACACTTCAAATTTACTGTTAGTGACTTTCCAAATATAATACATTGTTAACTACAGTCACCATGTTGTACAACAGATCTCTTGAACGTAGTCTTTCTCTAACTGAACTTTATAGTTTTTGACCAGCATCCCCCCAAACTTCTACATCCCCAGACCCTGGTAACCATCATTCTATGCTCCGCTTCTGTGAGCTTACTGAGCTTAGTTTCCACATTTAAGTGAGATCATATGGTATTATCTTTCCACTCTTGGCTTATTTCACGCGATGTAATATCTTTATAAATGACAGGATGTTCTTTTTAAAGGACAAATAGTACTCCATCACATACACATGCATGCACATACACACACACACACGTCTCCTGTTTTCTTTGTCCACTTATCTGGTGATGGACATTTAGGTTGATTCCATATCTTGATAATTGTGAATAATGCTGCAGTGAACATGGTGGTGCAGATGTCTCTGCCACTTGGACACATTTCCTTCGGATATATACCGAGGAGGGGGATTACTGGATTATGCAGTAGTCCTATTTTTAATTTTTTGGGGAACTTGGCTAGTGTTATCCATAGTGGCTCTACTAATTACCTTCCTACCAACAGTGTTCAAGGGTTTTTACATCCTTGCCAACACTTATGTTCTGTATTTTTGTAACAGTCATTCTAATACGTAGGGTGATATTTCATTGTGGTTTTAATTTGCATTTCTAGGCTCAGAATCCCTCTTAACATAGAGCTTTAGTGAAGCTATCCACTGCTCAGATGAAATTTAATTACAACCTACCATTTAATGGTCTTCTCTTTTCATTCATCTTCAACTGCAATTTCCTCTAACAGGATACCAAGTCTTTCATCCATGGTAAGAGATATGAATATAACCTATTAGGACAAATCTGTGAATGTACATAAAATAAAGATGGCTGATACCCTATGTTATCCTGGGAATAGACTGTGCTCTAGGAAAGGGTGAGCAAGTGCCTAAGCATATTGGATACCTGAAGAGAAGAGAGGAGACAGGCCCAGAAAAGAGACTGGCAGCGCCAAAGTTTGGTTTATCCCATTCCTCATTTTTACTATGATTGGGCCATTTTGAATAAATTCTATTTTGAGCAAAGTAATGAAAGGGAAACTGTTATAAAAGCAATGAGGTTTTCTAAAGAGTAAATAAATGTTTTTAAATAGAAAACATTCCCTTCAAATCCTTATAAAAGGCTTTGTCTAATTCAATAATGGTGGGAGCTACTGAAATAACATTTTTATTTAATATTTCTCTTCTTTTGCAATATGCTTCATATTGCTTTGTCAGTTAAAGCAGAGAGATATTTTGGACATAAGAAGATATCAGAATGAATGATCCCAAGGAATTATCCTTTAGAATCTATAACATACTAACTAAATACCCAATTCTGGCTCTTAGGTCAGTCTCAGGTGGGTCCTGGGTTCTGCATTTCTAAGGAGCTGCCAGATGACACTGATGCTGTTGTCAGGGACCTCACTTGAATTGCTGTCATCGATCTCTCTTCTTTCTTGGGTTGTAAGAAAGATTTCAAAGTCAGTGCTGCTTTGAGTCCAGGAGCCCCTGGGACAGTCATTTTGTGATGGGTAAAGGGGTGAGTTAGCTTCAAAATCACTTTAAATGGTCTGGGAAGGATTATAGGAATTTAGAAAAACTTAGATAAAATCCTGATTTTGTAGAATAGGAAATATCTTTGGAAATATAAAAGGCAAATAAATACCTTTAATGGAAAGAGAAAAAAACTCTCTTATTTATCCAGTGTGTTTTATAGCAAAACAAACTGGCACAACACTACAGAACCTGTCCATGAATGGATTAAAATTAATAGAATTTAGAATAAAGTCGCATTTCTAGGTATAGCCTGAGTTTGATTTTCATAGACTTGCAGGGCCTCATGTAGTTTAGAAAGTGAAATAAAATTTTAAAATAAAGAAGATAAAAAAGATACTGAGGATTGGGTAAGAAGACTAGGAAGAGAATAGAATCCTTAGAAACTCCACTCTAGGAACTTCCAAATCCCATTCCTTCATGAAATATTGTCTATATAATTTTTTTATGCCCAAAATATATACACATTGTAATGTAAATAGGTTCGGCACTCACTAGATGCTGATGAACAGAAACCACCACCAAAACCAGCATTTGCTCCCTCCCACAGCGAGCTTACAGTCTAGATAAAGGACAGACAGGCAATATTTTATGCAAACACAGAAACACATACTGACTGCCTGTGTTAACAGCAGATCCCTTATTTTGTTGGTATACTTTGTCCTGAATTTTCTCCTTCCTGACATTAACCTTTCCTTTCTGGAGGAGCCCAAGGCCTCACAGGCAGATCCAGGGCACTGTTCACAGGCAGTAGCGTGACTTCAGCCCTTGTTGGCCCTCCTGTATACACAGTGTGTGACCTCCCTGACCCTGTGGTTACCCTTCCAGAAACTGATTAAGGACTTCATCATATGGGTGGAGAAAGACCTCTGTGCACAAGGATGTCTTGGTATAATTTAAAGTAGGTAATAATATACCTACAGAAATATCCTTTAGTAAGGGATTAAGCAAATAAATTGCCATTCATTCCTGAGATGTGATACTAATCAACAGTAAAAAAATAATGTACACTCACACTGCAATGGAAGGCTGTAAGGTACTGTGGAGATCAAAAAGCAGGTTATGAAATAGTTTGTATGAAAGGAATAGCCTCGGGTAGAACTGCATGTCCATATGAGTTCGTGTTTACGCACATCATAAATCTCCATTACATATGTGTACATACGTGTACTTTTAGACGTAATTTATAATATAACTCCAGGAGGAGTTCTACCTATATCCACATGTATGTACTGTGCCCCAGTCATCACTGGCACTACTAATAAATTTAAATTGAAGAATATAAAAGTTTAATATTGCACCTCCTCCAGATAGCTATTTACAAATGTAGCCGAGAACTTCAAGGCCCAATTCAGGGATTGTTTGGATATTTGAGTCAGATCAATAAAAGAGATGAGGGGGGAAGGAAAGTCTTTTTGCACCAATTAAATCACTTCCTATAATTGTCAAAAATAGGTGTCCAGTTCACAGGTGACTTTTAAAACCGAGTGGAGACATCATGAGGAAATATTATCTTTATTTGACTGCATAAAGCAATTGCCTTATCTACTTGCAAGGGGTTTAGTCGATGCACAGAAGAATAAATTTGGGAGTTGTTTTAATGGAATAAACTCCTACAGGTAATTTTCTGGCATCAACTCAAATTCTTTAGCTAAGAGAACCAATATTTAACTTTTCTTTTCCTGTTGACTTCTTTTAGACAGGTGGAAGGTTTTATTAAGCGCTCGGTGGAGTTGTGCACGTCTTTGTGAAGATCCCATACAGATTAGAAAGTCAAACTAGCAATGCATATTTAATGCTGCTTTGTAGTTGCTTTTCTTTAAGTTGGTTGCAATGTTTACTCTTTGAGGGGGAGTTTATAATTATGCAAATTGGAGAAACAGCTGTACACCCTGTAATGATAATGCCTTGGGTTTTATATCCAGAGTGGAAAGTATTTCTACGGACAGTATTTCTTTAATCTTACCCATGACTTGAGGGGAGGTTAACCAGGGCTGAGAGCCTACTTTTTCAGCAGTGATGGAGCATGAGATTTTGGAATTTAGGTACCTACATAACCTGCATTTTAGAGGAAGTCCTGCTGAGATTTGCATAATATCACTATATAGCATATACTATTGATTACCTTCACGATAAATATTCATCATCTTACTTTTCCTTTTTAACAAGTCTAATTTTGTCCACACAGTCACTTTCTCATACGCAACCATGTATGTTAGGAGATGTAGGTCTCATCCCTATTCCTAGTGAGAGTTTAATCATGGTAGGTTAGGGTTAGGGTCCCATACACAGTACTTTGTCACAAGGGTGTGTGACATGTTTTGGCAAATGTATGTGAGTAGATGTTTGTTGGGGGACTTCTCAGCAAAGGAGAGATGGGAAAGAGATATCCTTCCAAAGATGTCAGCATTGAAGTCTTGGTGACATTATTAACCTACTCAGTAACTTCCATGGACCCGTCCTACCTTAGGACTGCTGTTTATGAGAGTGAACAACTTTTTAAAAATTATTATTTAAGCCACTTTGAGTATCAATTTTCTGTTTCTTGCAGCCAAGAACACATCTTAAGTGATATACACCTTAACAGTTCCTATATTGGTTTGGAGAATATACATATATATTATATATAATATATACATTGCATATATAATATATGCATACTGTAATAGAGAAAAATCAATCCAGACACTTGGCATCTTATTTACCAGTGAAGTCAGTTGATATTTGCTTAGATTGCAGGAAGGAATTATATTTTAATATCTTGGCATTGGTGAGGAGTCCATATGCAATATCTGATGAGTAACAGGAAATACTACTCACCATTCACAATCTTGTTTTCATTGGAATAAGAGTTACCGATCAGTCTTGATCCTCCTGTCAAAGCAAACCTGAAAGACAAGAGAGACAATAAATATAAAGTATAGCATCTCATTTTGGCATCAGGTGGAAATTAAGTATTTATCCCCTTCCATTCCAGCTGATGACTCCAGCTTTAAATAAACTTCATAAGCCAGGCTGGACATTTCCCCAGGAAGCTGTTTTGATAGGAATAGTTTATTCCAAACAGGGAATCAGGTCTACTATTTTATCTGCCACCATCCAGAATACAAATTATATTCCCTTGAGCCCCAAAATGAATGTCTCATTGCTCCATGGAATGCAAACTTGTCCGGCCACTCAGTATATTTCATCTTCTTTGCCACATTGACTGGTTTGGGTATGGGCCTGGGACTTGATTCAGGCCAATAAAAGTCGGCCTTGAAAATGTAGAGAAAGAGAAGATGTCTTTCTACTGCATGGCATCGTGAGGGTGAATTCCTGAAAGCTGCTAACAGCTGAGAATAGTATGGTAAGTGCCAGGAGGGTTAAGACTGAGGTTCTGAGTGCAATGTCCCCAGTCCTGACTCTACTCGGGCCTCTAGATTCAGCTATGATCGAAATGCTAGAACTTTTTAGTAGTATGAATCAACATATACCTTTTTACTTATTTATTTTTTCTTAAGCCTGTTAGATTTTTGTCTCTCCCCTTCAGAAATTCTTATCTATACAGGAGATAGGGCAAACATCCTAATTCTCACTTTGCAGAATATGAAATGGAAGCTCAGAAAAGTTACAGTGTGGAGGTTCAGGACCCCAGATGAAGGGTAACCTTCCCCTGAATTCTGCTTTCTACTGATTCATTGACTCATTACAGTACAATGAAGAGGTGACAAATGAAATGCGATTTTCACTGACTTTGAACATTACTCCCTGGCAGAAAACAGAGCACTCTTTACAGGGTTACTGAGGGAGATCATCTATATTATTTAAACAACAAGGCAAAGATTGTACAAATGTGTGTGCACGCACTCACACACACATACTAAAAAGCTACACTAGATACTTTTGAACTGAGCAGGTCTCCCCGAAGGGTCTGTTCAGCTGAAGCTGGCTCTGGGTGCAGCCCTCAGTCCCTGGAGGACTGCTGCCCTAAACCTACAGTTAGCTTTGGGTTCTTAATCTCATTCCTGACTCTGTGGCCTCCAGGCCAGGCCTCTCTCTGCTGAATGGGGAGTGGACTGATCACAAACAAGCTCTCTACCCAGCTGACTTACTGCCAAGGGTGCCAAGTCCACCCTCAAAGAGTCGCTAAGCCGAGGTCACGATTCCTGCATTTTCCTGTGTTTTGTCTGACTCACTTTCTAAAAAAATTGAACTCTGTTTAAACACTGAAAAATTTTACATGAAAAGTTAGATTTCAGACCTTATAAGAAAAACTGAGGCAGGCTGTCGACACTATCTACTTTCCCACGTGACAGGGTAGGGTGGGTCTGAGCTGTGTGTGCATCCGTTAAGCAGGGCACATTTCCTTCATTTGCCACATTTCCCAGCTGGCTTCTTCTCCACTTCCGCCACCTGCCTGGCTGCTGTAAGCATGTGTGCTTTCAGCCCCCGCCCCGACTTTCCTACTGCCTACTTGGGTTAACACAATTGCGGTGCCACCTCGGTCTCCAGTGGCTGTGTCCGGAAGCAGCCTGTGTGTAGCTAGGTCCCCACCGCAGCCTCCAGTCCCTCCATAAAGAAAATGGTACCACCCTGCAATTTTCTTTTCTTTTCTTATTCTTGCTGTGTCTTCTGAATTCTCTGCAGAAAATAGTAATTCATTTAAATCAGAAAAAAAGTTTTAAAATGCTCTTATGAAAAATGAAACTGCCTTTTGTCTTTCCAAGGGCAGGGACTGGAGAGAGGCTTGTGGTATAATTAACGAGGCAACGGAGGAGACCACTCTGTGACCTTTTATAAGTTACTTTCTTCTCTTGACCTCAGTTTCCCTATGTATCAAATAAGGACATTGTACTAGGTCAGAACTTATAAAGTGGTAACCCACAGGACACATGCAGTAAATAGATGATCGATTCTTTCCATTTTTCTTTTTCTCTTTCTTTCTCTTAGATGCAATAGCTAAAAAGAATATTTCAACTAACAATCCAGCTTACAGAGTTTTCAGAACTGCCCAGTGACAATCAATAATGGTCCAGAGTTCCTGTGTGGCAACAACGGGGTATGTGGCTCACGCCAGTCTTCATGTATCACTTCCACTTCACACATCCTCATCACTCGCTTTATTCATCATGTCCCTGCTCACCCCATGAGCGTCTGCTCTTACCATTAAGAATGAGATGACCTTTGGATACCCTCATTTCATGAGTAAAGTATGGTGTCTTGAGTGTCAGAGATGACCCGGGGGAGAGGACAATGTTCTGAGCAAAAGATGACACTAGATTGCTCCAGGAAACCTCAAGGAATTGTGCCTCCTCTTCACTTGGCCTAGAGTTGAAGTATCAAGATGTCCATACTTTTGTGAAGGTTCCACGACATGGTTAAATCTGAAAAGGCAACAGCCTGGCTTTGAAAATTGCAGAAATGTTCTTCCGTTGGGGTTGCTAGCTGATTCTCTAAGTAATTTGCAATTCAAGTGTCTCTTTGTTTTGTATGAAAATTTGCTGCTATTTGGAAAGTGGGGAAGAGCTAAATTGCATCCTGCTGGTTTTACTTTGACTCTATCAAAAAAGAAACTGTTAATCTGGTTCCATAATTAACTTTCCTGTTCTAAAAAGGCCCTGGGAGAGAGTCCAGAGAGTGGCTGTCAACTCCCTGCTTCTCTACTCAATAACTCCTTTCAATAGGATGCCCTGGAAGGAGAGCAATTTCAAGTGGGGATTGGTCTTCATTTCCTTTTTCTGATTTTTCTTTTCCTTTATCCCCATCCAGCCAACATTTAATGAGTGCCTACATGGGTAAAGCACTATGCTGACTAGTTGGGGGTATAGAGACAATAAGTCCTTTTGGAGTCGCCAGTGCACATAACCAAGTTGAATTTTCATCTATGCATCCATCCACCCACATATCCATCCAAAATGTGCTAGATTTCTATATGATGCCAGATACTGTGTAAGGCACTGTTTTATGACAATATGAAAATGACCAGTTATAGACAGGAAACAGGCTCACATAAGTTCCTGGGGGAACATGGTGGCAGAATAAAAGACAGAAATGAGATCTGAATCCGTGTCTGATTTCAAAGTACAAGCTTTAACTACTAGGTAATCTTGCCCAGTGGGAATCAAAAGCTACCAGTCAATCCACCAACCAGTCAATCCACCAATCAGCAATTTATTTATGCAAACATATATATGTTGAGTACTCTGTGGAAAATAGTACTGACAGTTAGGGATATAAAGGAAACAGGATAAGCAAGATTCCTGTCTCCTTGAAGCTTAGGTTCCAAAAGAGCACATTGAAATGCCTCCTTCCCCCAGCACACCGAGAGAAAGCATGAAGATCAAGTCAGAGTTGATATTAAGTTGAGCACCCAGGAAGAAAAAGGACTACTAATTAGATTACCTTTCCTTAGATCCATCCAGATAATTTGGATGGCACTCTAATTCCTTATTTTCTTCAAGGAATGTTTGTTACCTCTTTTTTCTCTTCTCTCTGGAATCATTGCCTTTGATAAGATGTATCATTTTCCAATCCCATCCTCAACTTTAACCTGAGAGAATCTATAAGGAATTTGTACCTTGTAACCCATTCTATAAACTTGAGTAATTTTTCCAGAGTTTCTCAGGCTTCTTTATGTTCTAGTCTTAAGGTTAGGGAAAGACCCTTAGTCTGAACCCTGAGAAAACTACTTCTTCACTCCACACTTATCTGAGAAAACTACTTCTAGCATTCACCAAATTTGGTTTGAAACTAAGCCCTAGGAACATCCATGAGGTGTCTTTTTGGGGCTGGTATATCACACACACCGTATATGAGTGAGCAAAGATACCACATTTTTGCAGAGAGTTACAATGAGGCAGGGTTCCTGACTGCTCTGGGTAATACGTACGTATCTAGAGATAAATTTTCTCTGGGTTATTCCACCTGTAAGTTGGGAGGAAAGCTGTAACAATATCTTAAATGTACCGGAGAATAAGGGTGCTGAGAGCATCTCATACTGTCTGACCAAGGTAAGAAGAATAGCTTTCCAAAGATGTTTATACTTTAATCTCCGGAAACTGTGAATATGTTACATATTGGAAATTTGCAGATGGAATTAAGGTTAGAGACCTTAAGATAGAGAGATCATCCTGGATCATCCAGATGGGCACAATATGAGCACATGGATCCTTAAATGTGGAAAAGAAAGACAAAAGGGATCATCAGCGAACTGTGACGATGGAACAAGAGGAGAGATTTGAAGAGTGAGGACTACCTGATGTACTGTTGTTGGACTGGAGATGGAGGAAAAGGCTATGAGACAAGAACCTTTGAGAGCGGAGAGCAGGCCTCAGCTGAAAGCCAGCAAGGAAACAGGGTGTGTCAGTCCCACAGTGGCAAGGGACTAAATTCAACCAATAGCCTGAATAAGAAGTGGAATGGATTTTCCCTTAGCACCTTCAGAAAGGAATACAGTTGTGCCAACACCTTGATTCTAGACTAATGAGGCCCATGTTGGCCGGCTGGGTGGCTTTGGCCTGCCTGCCTGCCTTCTTTCCTTTTTTCCTGTTTTGAAAAAAATAATACATTTATTTTTTTACACTTTAACATATTCATTGAAGTCTAATTTACATTCAAAAATTATCCTCTTATTTTTTTTCAGTTTTTACTTTTTATTAGTACATGTTTGCATCACATAATGGTTACATTCCGTTTGGGGAGACGGTACCTGTGCATAATGCCAGACTTCTTTCTTACAAAACAAGATCAAAAAGCAAAGTTGTATGTTTAAGCTGCTCACTTTGTGGTAATTTCTTGTGGTAATAAGAAGAAAATAATAATGTCTGCTGAAAGCACTTTCTTCCATTCTTAAATTTGGCTTATAAGAAAGTGGAGCTTGAGAGCTGCGTATATTCACTAGAATGTGGTGCAAATGAATGTGACAAAAATTCCATATTTTCTATGAGTATGCATCTGAAGTCTTATCACTATTGTTATTATCTTATTTTTTTTGGTGCCAGCAATTGAACTCAGGACCTTGAGCTTGCCAGGCAAGTGCTGTGCCACTGAGCTATATCATACCCAGCCCTGTTATTATTTATTTTAAACAAGTTTGGAGACATGCTTTTTTGACTTTTCCATTACTGTGATTCTACAGAGTCATTAGAGAAACAACCCTTTGTTCTGCTACTTCCGAAGTTAGTTCTCATTCTTCTCACTGAAAATAGCTCCAAGAGATCTAGCCATCACATATAAATTCCAAACACAGGAAAAGGAGAAGGAATTTTGTTTATTTAAGAAGATATTCCAGTCGTTGCATTGCAATACTTTCAGGTCTACTTCATTGGCTAAAACTCGGTCACATGGTCACATACAACTCTACAGAAAGCTCAATCTGCTCAACTAAAATTTAGGATTCTCTGAAACTGAACCCCTATTTCTCATATATATAGAGACAGAGACCAACACAAAATGGATTAAAGACTCAAATGTAAAACTCCAAACTGTGAAACAGCTAGAAGATAATGCAGGGGAAATTCTTCATAACACTGGCCCAGGTAAGGATTTTTTTTAACATACAACCACAAAAAACAGGCAATAAAAGTAAAAATAAATAAATGGAATTTTATCATACTAAAGACTTTTTGTTCAGTAAGGAAGACAATCATCAGATCAAAGAGACTATCTATAAGATGGAAGACAATATTTTCAAACTGCATAACTGACAAGGAGTTAGTATACAGAATAGATAAGGAATTTAAATAACTCAACAGAAATACAAAACAAAATAACTTAATTAAAAATGGACAAAAGACATTAATAGACACCCAAAAGGCCAACAAGTAAATGAAAAAATACTAATATCACTAATCAGAAGAGCAATGCAAGGTAAAATGGCCCCAAAATACTACCTCATTCCAGTTAGAATGGTGGTTATTAAAAGGACAAAAGAAAACAAGTATTGATCAAGGGAAAAAAGGGAACCCTTATACACCATACATGGGAATGTGAGTTAGTACCCCCATTATGGAAAATAGTATGGATGTTCCTTAAAAATCTAGAACTAGAACTATAGTATGACCCACTAGTCCCAGTACTGAGTGTATATTCAAAGGGAATGAAATTAATACATCAAAGAGACACTGGCACACTCATGTTTATCACATCTCTGTTCATAATAGCCGAGTCTTGGGTTTAACCTAAATGGCCAAAAATAGATGAAGGGATAAAGAAACTGTAGTACATGTCTATACTGGAATAATATTCAACCATAAAAATGAATCCATGGATGAACCTAGAAGACATTATGTTAAGTGATATAAGCCAGTCCCAGAAAGACACACACTGTGTGATTGTATTCATCTAAAAAAAATCTAAAAAAAATCTAAAAAAAATCACCTCATGGAAGTATAGAGTAGAAGTGTTTACTAGAGACGGGGGTGAGGGGGTTGGGTAGTGAGGTAGATTGACAACTGGTGGTCAACTTCTAACACCCAGCTGAACTGAATCAGCATGGTGTTGGGTGTGGAGGGCCCACCTGAGGATTGTTGCCAACAACGTAAAAAGGAGAACTGGAGAGGAAGAGGTGGTGCTGTTGGTTCTCCTCGAGGAGTTTGTTGCGCTGGCTTTCCTGATAGGAACTTGGCTGTTCTCATTGTCAGAGGAGCTCGGGACCTCGTTGTCACTGTGGATGGCTGTGGTACTTTTTGGCGAAGTTCTGGTCCATACTTTGAGCATCGCTTCCTGGCTCTGGTGCAGATCCTTCATCCCGCTGGTGCAGACTTTCTAGCTTCCACCACTGACCCTTAGGCCTTCCCGGTGCAGATCCATGAAACAGACTTGCGTGAGACATTGTCGTGGGCTCTGAGCCTCCAGCTGGACTTGTGGGGGGCATTGCCATGGGCACTAAGACTTCAGCTGCACTCATGCAAGACATTGCTGTGGAATCCAGGCCTTCAGCTGGATTCTTCATGTCTTTATTGTGTGGACAATTTCCTGCACTCTTTTGTATATGACTCTTTGGGTGACTATTATAAAATCCTATAAATTATGTGTCCTCTATTTTTTTCCCTTGCAAACCCTGACTACAACAGGTAGCGAAGGTGAAGATAGAGAAAGGGTTGTCAACGGGGCACTCAAGGGATAAGGAAATGTTTCCTTATATGGAAATAGGAGGATTAAATTCTATGGCACGGTAGTAGGGTGAGTGCAGTTAACACTAAGGTATTGTATATTTCAAAATGGTTAGAAAGGATTTTGAACATTTTTACCACAAATGGTAAATGCATGACGTGATAATATGCTAACTACTCCAATTTAATCAATATACAATATATACATACATCAAAACATTAAATCATACACAACTAACATCTATAATTATAAAGTTTCAAAAAAGTGTTAGGATTATTATTATTATTATTTTTTTTTTTTTTTTGAGGCAGGTTCTCACTATGTAGTAGTGTAGGCTGGCCTTGAACTCGCTTATGTAGCCCAGGCTGGCCTCAAACTCACAGTGATCATCCTGCTTCAGCCTCCTGAGTGCTAAGATTATAGGCATGTGCCACCATGCTGGGCCCGGATTTTTACTAAGAAAATTGCAAAAAATGGATTTGCAGAGACAACCAGCAGTATTAGCTCTCGCATAGTCATTTTTGTAGGATTACTAGATGGCGTCATAGAGCTACAGCTATGGAAATGAGTCTGGCTGGTGTGCAAGTTATTCCTCCACATTGTCCAGAGGTCCTTTTCCCCTTTTCCATCCTTTTCCCTAACTCCAGTTTCTAGTCTACCCTAGTCGTATCCATTCTAAAAGCCTCATTTAAAACCTTACCTCCTCCAGGAATTTTTCCTAAATTCTATTCAGAGGGAACTAATCTCTCCCTTCATTAAACTTTCATAACACTGGATTTATATTTACCACAAATCACGCTCAAATTTAGAGGTGAGTTTTTTCTGTGCATGTCCATAGCCTCTCTGGAACGCAGGCCATCATTTTATACACAGATGGATTTCTCACAATTCCTCAAACATGGCATGAACTCAAGATATGCATTACCCATGCATAATGAAGACACTATTTTGTCCTACAGTAGCTATAGTCCTCTTTCCTTTCAGGAATAATCCTTCTGCCTTATCCCTAAAAGCTGTCCAACTAGAGACATCAGTGTTTAACCTCCCCAGTGGTTATTTGTGACCTTGCAACTATGTTAGGGCTGGTGGATTATAAGGGGGAGTGGTGTTTGCAAATTCTGGGTCATCACCATGAAGACAAATCTACCTGTCTGGACTCTTTCTCCTTGTCTCTTCCATTTGGCTGAAAAAAGGACATAGCAGCCACCCTGGACCCAGAGATGGAAGAAATGTAATGAGGATGGCAGAACCGCTCAGCCAGACTGTGACTCAGGATAACCCCTTGGAGCTGTCTAACTCCTCTAGAGCACCTCACCAACCTTGGGCTATGAGGGATATGCAAATTTGCTCTTTTAAGATGCTGTACATGGTTCCATGGCAGTTTACCTGGGCCTTAAGTCCTTCACATGATTAATAGAACTGGTCTTTCTTGGACAGAAATATGGCTCGTTTTCCTCCTGTCCTTTTCTAGGATGGTGACATCTAACCTAAAATGGTGAGACCTTCAGCATTCAACTGAACACATATATGTCATGCCCTAAAGGCATCCCCGCTGATAAAAATGTAGGCTCAGGCTTTTGTGTCCTGGTTATTCACAGGGGTTAAACAGGTTTGGCCTAGAATTTTATTATTTTTGTTGAAGTCACTCTTGAAAATATTTTTAATCAGGAGTATCTTCAGACTTCTTAAATAATATTTTACACTGACATTCATTGCTGATTCATTCTTCTCAAACCCATCATTTTAGAAAATTGTCTTTTGCTGCCTAAGTATTTCTTGCCTCTCGAAACTTTCTCTGCAAAGTTCCATTTGTTTTGGTCATACTCCTGTAGGAGTCTATTTAGGCAATTCTGCTGAGCATTCATTTCTTAGCTGACAATTAAGAACAAAATGCCTTGTGTTTGTATGTTGTTTAATGCTTTTCAAAGCCTTTTCACAGTCTAATAGCATTTAATCAGAGGAGCTTGGTGAGTTATGTAGCTTAAGTATTAATATTCCCACTCTGTAGATCAACAGGCTTCAATGATATGTGGTTTAGCCTTTCATTATGAAGTATGTTACACTGCTAATGTTTTTTCAGGTAATGAAATATTTTTAAAAAATCATTTCACAGGTCCAAAGATGAGGAACTGTCCTTGGCATGATGGAGACAGTGATGAATAAGACAGACTGCGATTGCTGGGATCCAAAATGTGCCCCCGAGGCCTCGTTGTGTTGAAGGCTTCTCTGCCCGCTGATGGGATTTGAGGAACTGAGTGAGCCATGAGGGCTCTAACTTCATCCAGTGGATTTTGTGTTTCTGAGTTCGTATCTGAATGAGCTTGTTAGAAGATGGGGCTTGATGGGATAAGGGGGGTCATGGGGGACACAGCTTTCAAGGGTATTTCTTTCCTCTGGCCCCTTCCTCTCTGGTTCTACCTTGCTCTCTCTGCTGCCTGGCTGCTTTTAAAGGAGCAGTTTTCCCTAGCCACACCCTTTCCTCCATGTTTTTCCACCCTGGAATCAACCAGTTATGGACTGAACCTCTGAGTCCTTGAGCCAAAATAAGCCTCTCTTCCACTAAGTTGACTTTCTGTTTGGTTGCAGGACCAAAAATCTGGCGAACACACAGCCGCTATCCCTATGTATAAGGATGTAGTGGGCGGTTGATAAATTATCACATTTGAGCAGGTGTCTGCTCACCCTTCTTCTGGGCAACTGTTTGCCTGCTGTTCCATTACTGTATATGATCCTGATGTGACCTCCGACTGCAGAGGACCAGAGGTGATCCGGGTCTGGCTTTTCTGAGCACTGCATTCCTTTCTACAGTGACTGGATCAAGTGAAGTCACATGAGCACAGTCTGAGGCAGTCTCTTTTGACATTTTAGAATTTAATATGCAGGAGACAGGACTCTTTTCTGGTTTGTCATCACTGCTTTGAGATGATACAGTCCTAGAGTAAGCCATGGCAGTATGTTTTGCGACACGGATGGACTCTTTTTGCATCTGGAAAGTGGAGCCAAGAAAAACAGGTAGTGGAAAGATGGAGAGGCAGGCACTGAAAGACAGGCAGTCACCGAATTTTGGAGGAGAGAGAGTAGTTGGGCCAGATTCTACAATAGTAACTGGCACACAGTAGGTTCTCATTACATATTTGTTGAACTAGTAAAAAAAAAAAAAAAGAAAGAAAAAGAAAAAAAAAAAGGAAACTGGACACCCTGTTCTTCATCCTTTAGTCTGGGAGTCCTCATCACCTTGGTACACTGTATTGAAAAGAAAAGATGCTTTGTAATTTTTGAATGCATGAGTGATACTAGACTGACTAGGTCTTTAGCTGCTAAAAAGGGGATTAAAATAGACAATTCCCACCATCTTATTTTACCATAATTTCCACTGTTTTTCAAAATACTGCAGTTTAGAATGGGAATAAAGAGAAAGTATTTGAACATCAGGCAGGCCTATTTTTGATGTCTGGCTTCAGACATAAATAGCTGTATAATGCTGAGAAAATAATAAACACTGCCTCATGAGGGTATTTAATGAGGGTATGAAGTGAGTGTGAGGGTTTAAACAGGGTGGCTGATATACTGCCAAAGGCTCTAGTGCTACCTTTATTCATTAAACCAATTTTTATTGAAGAGTGTCTTCTACGTACAGACACTATTTTAACCTTGCGTACAGAGCAGATGAGACGGATGAGGTCTTTATCCTCAAGGATCTTCAGTTCTAGTGGAGGGAGAAGGGAACAATGTAAAACAGAAGTGAACAAATAATTGGAAGAAGGAATGAATATGAACCATGAAGATAAAAAGTAGGGAAAGAAACGAATGGGGCTCCAGACTGACCAATCAGAGAAGGGCTTCAAGGGAATATCATATTTAATAAAAAATCTGAATCCAAGAAGAAAGCAGTTACATGAGGACAAAAAGAAATAGTGCTCCAGGCAGAGGCAACTGCAAAATGGAAAGGCCCTGAGGCTGAAACGGAGCTCCGTGTATTTGAGAAATGGAAAAAAGGGTTGTGTAGTTGGGCATAAAGAAGACAGAGAGAAAGGTGGGAGGCAGGAGAGAGGGAGAACAAATTCTCCAGGTATTTAAACTGACTGCTACAGGGCAAGAGCTGTACTGAGAACTAGGAATCCATGCACAAAAATAGAAAACCTACTTTGAAACGTTCTCAATCTACCTAGTCTTACAAAGTTTGGTTAAGGAAGTTTTGGGTGGTTTGAGTTGTGGTTGACCATTTTGACTATATCTCCTACCTGCTGTTGTATCTTTGAGAGTACAATTAGAGACAGGAGAAAGTTCTGTGTCAGGCTTTCTCCACTGAGAAAGCAGGAAATAACTGAATAGTAAACATAAGCTCACCCACACAAGAGAAACCAGTGAACTTAATATAATTAAACCACATCAAGTACAATGTCCATCTGTGTATCCATGAACCTATGCAATGTTTTGGGGAAGTGAGGGTAATAATACCTGTCAGAGCCCAGAGTGGCTGGTCAAACTCCGTCATGAAGGATGGCTCTACAAGTCATGCCCAGGTGCTTTATACATTGGCTGACCTTGAACTTTTTGATTTCTCTATGCAAGGTCACTCATAGGTATTGCTATGTTCTGGTCATGTGATTGTGAGGGTCCATGGGTCTCAAAGCTGCAGATTTATGTAAGAGACAGAAAAGAGTAGACTCCAAGATTTATAAAAACTCAGATCAGGGCTTTCTCTCACCTCCATTTTCATAGACACTGCCCAATTCCAGACCTCCACCATCTGCTACCTAGACCTCTGCTATAGGGGTTCTCTTTGCTTTACTCTTGCCCTCTTATAATCTGTTCTCCACAGAATGATGTTGAGAAATGAAAATTAAATCACCTTCTCTACTAGCACACATAATTAAAAACACTTCAACTGCTTTGAGTTTTATTCACTTTCTTTTACCTTGATTACAAGGTGAAAAGTGACTGTCTACCTCTCTAATCTTGTATCATTCATCTTCTCCATCAAAGTCTAAATTCTGGCCACCCTGGCCATCTGAATGTACCAAGAACATGCCAGGATCATTGGCTGCTTAAGACATGATGTTTGGAATACGATGCCTTTTTTCCAGCCTCTTTTAGTAGGGGCTCCTTCAAAGCTTATCTAACTTTCACAGAGACCGTCTCTATTTCCTCTACGTAGAGTAGCATAATCAACAATTACTGTCTTATAGACCACTTTTTATTTCACTTACAGCAATTTTCAAATTTCAAAATAGCACTCTTGTTTTACTGTTGTTGTTGCCTGTCTCCCATATTATATTATGTTCCATAAATGTCAGAAACACATTTACCTTATAAATTTATTTTCTACCCAGAGCTAAGTACACAGCTTGGCACTGTACCCTCAGTATTTGTTGAATGAATAAATGAACCCAACATAAAAAGGTGAGCACTTCTTACTGATTGTAAGGATGGATGTCCATGTTATATAGAAGTTACCCCCGTCCATTTCAACATTGACATAGTTCATCAGCCATTCCATTCTTTTATCTTGTACCACCCATCTTTTTATAAAAATATCTTCCAAATACTATATGATATTTCTACACTAGTCATGCAATCAAGTAAAATTACTGAAGACTGGTATAGAAAACAAAAAACCTGACTCAGGTTGGTATCAACTTACTATCTCAGCTAAATCATTTTCTGCTTCTTTTCCTCAGATTTCTGCATCTTTGTCTGCTAGTGCTGAGACCTTCAACGAGTTGCCTGGGCCCTCTTGGGTCCCAGTTAAACATACTGGGTTGAATAGTGGCTCCAAATATGTACATGTCCTATTCCTAGAGCCTGCAAATATTTCCTTACTTGGAAAAAGGATTTTTGAAGATGCGATTAACTTATGGACCTAGAGATGAAGAGATCCTACTGGAGTTTTCAGGTGGGCCTTAAGGCCAATGACAAGTGTCCTTATGAGAAAAAGACACAGAGAGATTTGAGGCACAAGAAAAGGTAATGTGACCTCAGAAGTAGAGACTGAAGTGATGTGTCTAAAGTTCAAGAATGCTAAGAGCCAAGTCAGGAGTGTTGGTGCAAGCTTATAATTTCAGCTTTCCAGGAGGCTGAGGCAGAAGAATTGCAAGTTTGAAATCAGCCTGGACAACATAAATACTTAGCAAGAGCCTCTCTCAAAGTAAAAATAAAAAAGGGCTGGGAATGTAGTTCAGTGTGAAGGCCCTGGGTTTGATCCTCAGTACTGAAATGAATGAATGAATGAATGAATGAATGAATGAATGAATGAGTTCTAAGGCCCACCCAAAGCTGGAAGAGGTAAACAATAGATTCTTGTCTTGTTCTTAAGAATGATTTTTGACTTCTGACCTCCAGTTCCATTAGCAAATATCTTTCTAGTTTTTTTAGCTGCCAGGTTTGTGGCAGTTTTTTATGGTAACCACATGAAGCTATGACAGCTCTTGTCTGTCGTATAGTTTTGGCTTGGGGTCACCAGCTGCCTCAGAGCCCATTCTGAATTCAGTCTCTAATGTCACCACATCTCATGACCTCACCAGGCCAACTCTAGTTGTTAAGACAACTGATACATAGTCTAGCAAAGACAGATATGGATAGTCACTCACATCATGCCACAAAGCTTTCTTAAATATTCAATGTTCATGTCCTACTTCCCCACATAATTCCTTTCTTTTGCTCCTTTCTTGAAAATCTCTTCCCTCTAGCATCTTCAGGTTTCTTCATCTCTACCCCTTTCCAAGTTCTTTCAGCCAATACCTCAGCCAGAGTTTAAGCAGCACCCAGTCTTGTCCTCAATGGTATGGAAACTGCTACTTCCACAAGCAATACAGAAGTAGTATTAATTAGTATTAATAATAAAGGTAGCAGAAATAGTAGCTAACAGTAACTGGTTGTATATGGCAACTTCTTTGTGAACTACGTTTTTATATGATATTTTTCAACCTCTAAAACCAGGGTAGGAGCCCCACTGTCACATCCTCAGGAACCCTAAGCATGCCGTCTTGTACATTTACATGTGCTTTCTGAAGGACTTCCCTCTACTAGGAGGACATTTGATTTTAACCAGCAAATTACAGGAAAACTTTATACTTTATGTTCATTGTACTATAACTAGATTTTCTTTTCCTTTGCCGTATGGTCGATTGTAGCCTCTTATTACAAGTAAGAATCCTGAGAGAGAACATTTCACCCAGGTGCCACCCGCCTGCACCTGGTTACCAGAAGGGAGTGCAGAATGAATGAGGACAAAGGCAGAAAAGACAGCTCTCCGAAGCCAGCTGTCTCTTGGAACAAAAGGTTCAATGCAGTTTGTCTGAGGAATATCAGGACTTAGTTTAACCAGGAGCCTGAGCTAACTGTCTTCTTGGGTTGGGAACTGCAGGGAGAGAAGCACTAACCTAAAGAGAGCTGGCATGAACAACCTGTCCCAGCTACAGGGACACCCAAGAGTGAGAAGAACCTCCTAGGTTGCCTGTGGGCACTGGATCTCAGGGGTCACATAAGGCTTCAAGCCATGAATGAGGCCAGGGAGCCTGGCTGGGAAAGGCATCATGTGCTGCATCTTCCCCCTGACTGCCTCGCCTGCCACAGCAGCTGGGCTTAGCTACCCTCTCCACATGGCTCCATGGAATCCATCCACAGATGTGCCAGATGCCCCCGGGGTTATCCACAGCCCCATACACAATCAATTACTCTCACCTTTTGCATCAGTACCAGTTCCCTTTTGCTCTGAAAGCAACTTTTCATGTTTATCCCTCCTGTGTCCCTACAGTCCCCTGAGACTGCCAGCTTGGCTGAGCTGTGTGCTCCGAGTTCCATCTGTGGCACTGTTTAGTCCCTCTCTGTTTGAACTTAACACATTCCACTTTAGAATTATTTACATCCCCCCTATTATCTTCCCTCCAGCCCACATACTTTGAGGGCAGAGATTATGTTTCATGTACCTCATGTCCCCCAAACACTGAGCATTTAGTCTCGCATGTAACAGATACCCAGTGGTTTCTTTATTAATCAACTATTCATTTAGTACATGATACGTGACAGGAAATTTATAAAGTGCTAGCCCGAATAAGAAGGGGAAAAAACTAATGGAACTCCCAGTAGACAAGCTTACATGTTAGTGAGGAAGCCAAGAAAATACACGTACACGTGTGTGTGTGTGTGTGCGCGTGAACATGCATGGAAGGGGGAGGATCAACCTAGTGCTTAACGCTAGAAAACAAGTATGGAGATGAGAAGAGATAATGGGAAGAGATGGCTTGAGAGGGTGGGCACAGGAAGGGTTCTTTGAGGTGGCAAACATTTAAACTGAGCCTTGAAGGGTGACAAGGAGCCGGCCAGGACAAGAGCTGAGAGGAGGGAAGAAGTGCATTTCTAGACAGAGAGGACTCAGTAGTTCGAATAAGGTGAGGTACATTCACAGAGCTGAACGGAGACTACTATGCTAAGGCTTAAGCTGGCGAGTGGGTGGGGGAGGATGTGGGTTAGTGTCCCCCGAAAACTAGGACCATCCATCCTTATTTGGAAGTAGGGTCTTTGCAATGTGATTTGTTAAAATAAAGTTATACTGGATTAGGGCGGGCTCTAATCCAAAGACTCATGGCAATTATAAGAGAAAAGAGGCTTGCATGGGGACAAAAGCCACAAAAAGACAGAGGCAGAGATGAGAGTGACATGTGCTAAGGTGAGGAGCACATAGGCCAGCCGGCCATCGCTAGATGCTAAGAAGTCTCTTCCCCTAGAGCTTCAGAGAGAAGGTCCCTGCTGCTCCTCTGTTTCATACTCTAGCCTCCAGAACTCTGAGAGAATAAATTCTTCTTGTTTAAAGCTACCAGATGTGGTAATTTGTTATGATATCCCCAGGAAACTAATGCAAAGGGCAAAGAATGTCTGTGTTTTATTATTAGCGAAATGGAAATCCACCAGAATGTGTTGGGCTATAATAGGAGCTGATTTTTTAGAATTACGTTTTAAAGAGGTATATCAAATAAAGGAAAAGTCCTAATGCTCAGAACACATTTCCATATCTTTCTTCAAGGCAACGTAACTGCCCACTGAGTAAGCACTCTGAAGGTTAGTGGCTGGTTGAAAGGTCTCCATCGTTAGCCACTTGAGGTTTCAAAACATTGCCCTCCTATTTTTAAGCAAACAGGAGCCTTCTTCTCTCTGAATTTAGCTCTTTCTCCCCAGAGACCCAGTGAGGCCATGTGTTATCCCTTATCCTCCTGCTTCCAGCCCCCTGAAATCACATTAATTAGTGATGTTTGCTTTGCTGACATTGCTGTACAAAGTGCTCTTTTAAGGCATGGAGAGCATATACTTCTAATTCTCAACAAAAATTTTAGTGTGCCTAGAAATCACTGGATGACTGGCTTCAGGTGCCCAACTGCAGTCGAGATTAAGCCGTTCATGAATGCTTGATGTCTAACTCTTGTGGAAAAATGCCTAACTCAAGAGGCAGCATGGATGAGTGGGGAAATAGAACGAAAGCCAGAAAGTTCTGAAGAGCACAGCTTTACACAGCCTCATAGATTTTAGAAGTCTCAGCTTTTTAGAGTCCTGGAGAAAATAATTTCTCCTTTTCCTTACAATTGGTGGATTCACTTATAATGCTCGCTTATTTAAGATGATAAGTTTTTCTGAGTAGTAATTCGAACCTCTTGAATCTCACTCGTTACCAACTGTAAGAACTCTTGAGGGCTGGGATTGTAGAGCTCTCACTGGTAGAGCATTTGCTTAGTGTTCGTAAGTTTCTGGGTCCAATCCCCAGTGAAATACACACACACACACACACACAAAGATTTTTCAACTGGAACAGTAATGATGTTTCAGTTAATGAACCAAATGCTGCATATTCATTTTATCATTTAAGAAGGAAAATGGACATTATTGATAATGATGACAACAGTGACAGCTGTCACTTACTGAGTGTCATAATCTTGGTTGATAGTCATATACATTATTTCATATAATCTTATTTCAGGATAATAGTTAAAGTAGGAAATGGGTTCAAATTCTGGCTCTGTGACTTTGTAGCTAAGTGACTTTAGTTATTTCCTTATCTCTCTTAGTTTCAGTTTTCTTATCTATAAAATGGAAATATTATTTCCATTGTAGACAATTTTATTAGTGTTAATCTTATAAGGACTACATGAAATTATACAGTACAGCATGGTGTATAATAATGATGACAAAAATGATAATAATACATAATGGTAACAACTGTATAGCATTTCCTATATGCCAGGAATTCATCTATATGTAGAATTTATTATTATTCCTATTCTATTGATGACAACACTGAAAAAACAGGTTTAGAAACTTGTTCTTTTCATATAGATAAAAT
The DNA here is from genome assembly GCA_028451465.1 of Erethizon dorsatum. Taxonomy (NCBI): domain Eukaryota; kingdom Metazoa; phylum Chordata; class Mammalia; order Rodentia; family Erethizontidae; genus Erethizon; species Erethizon dorsatum. The sequence continues at coordinate 15,181,819 of CM051836.1, forward strand.
ATGCTAGAGCTTGGATTTGACTCACTAATGTTAGCTGTTGTTGGTGTTCTAACCTAACTTTACTGTTTTGCACAAAGCACACGCTGATTAATATTTTTGGATTGATAAATTATAGGAAGCATATTATTTCCAGAGTAGAAACTCGGATCTTGCTTAATAGTCCTAACTTGTATTTGGTTTCTTCTCTTCCTCCAGTGGATTCAGCAAAGAAAGAGCATTTCTCTTTTATTCTTAGTTTTGTACAGTGTGAGCAGAGAGTACTTCCTAGCCATCATTTGAGAAAGAGGCTCTCAGCTGAAGAAACATATTTAAAACATCCATACTTCAAAGCTCAGGTAAAGACCTACTTCTTCCGGGAAGCTTTGAAATTTCTTTCTCACCTGGAGTCCTACAGAGCCCTCACTGCCTGGGTTTCTGCTGCTTCTGCTTTTTCTTCTCTCCCTGCATCCTTTTCTCTCCCTCTTCCTCTCCCTCCTCCCTTCCTCCTCCTCCTCCTCCTTCTCCCTTTCTCTTCCACCTCTTCCTTCTTAAATTCTTCTTTGATTCTTATTAGTAAGTTTGCAATGCAGAATTTGCTGGACCTTGGTCTCACTTACATGCTGTAGAATCTTTGTCAGTTCCCAGAATTTCCTAGCATTCCCTCCAGAAGTTCTTGGGGAGTTTAACATAAACTCGTACAACCCTGGCCTCCTCAGTTTCTGTGACCCAGTATCTACCAGAACCCCAGAAGCCAGGGTCCTTTTGCGAACACTGATTCTCTGCCCATGGAGATAGCAAAGACACAAACTTGTTTAGGGACTAAAATGATGCTTCTTTTCCTCTAGAAATGTGGATGCTGCCACTGTCTGTAACTCACAACTTCATTTTGTCTTACAGACCCTGCAGTAGCTCTACTTGTGCTCATAGCTCACAGAGCCCTTCCTGTTACAGGCACCTTGAGCCTCTGTTTATAGTACTCACACCCACCAGCCACAGGCTGCAGACAGGCTAAATAGCAAGCAGATGTCTGATATTATCCTTGCAGCTCTTATTACAAATAGAAACCACATTTACTTTGTGAGATTTCTGTCTGCTGCCTATCTTCCCCATTAGATAATAAACTCCATGAAAGAATGGAATGAATGTGGTTTGTTCATCATCTTGTATGCAGAGCAGCACCAGCCTGCACCTGGTAGTGCTTAGTCAATATGGTGAATAACTGATCATTTTGTTCTCCTGAACCCACACCCTTCATCCAGTGGCCCAAGAAAGGGAAATAAAAGTTCTGCTTTGAAACAACGCCTGGGAAGAACCTAACCACCAAGACTGGCTCCTGGAAATGTATGCCCTGAAAATTTACTGTTGATCAGCTAGAGTCCAAATTGGGATTCCGAGTTCAGGTCTTAATTTTACTTAGGAGGTGTGTAGCCACCATGATCTTTTCAAACAGATTGGAAGTTTGGAGTTGGGATCAATAACTTTTTCGTCTTAGCTCCTTTTACTCATCTGGCACAATGTCTAGCAGAGATTTGCCGATGATGATCACGACGGATATTGGCCGGTGTGGTAGAGTCTCCATTGATCTGCAGTCTTCCAGCTACATCTGTGGAGAAGGTAGTTGAAACCCTTTATCCTTTAGCTTATCTCCCCAGACATAGTTCATACCACGTCATGTTAGGTGCAGAGAAACTATGTTTTAGAAATAGAGACAGGCAATAGAAAACCTAAAAGAAACTGATGAATACTTCATGACTGTCTCTTACACTAGGAAAGGGGATGAGCCAAGTACTTCCTGATTTGCCACAGTTTGCAAAGACAGAACAAAAATATATAACCTCATCATAGGGGGCTCTTTCCTTGGGTAGTATTAGGCCATAAAATCCTGGCACTGGCCTAAATAAAAGCCAAGAATATGCCTAATCTGCCACTATAGTCTGTTTTCCAGTCAACCTATCCCTGTGGTTTTAAACTGGGGGCAGTTTATCCCCTAGAGGACATTTGGCAATGTCTAGAGACATTTTTCATTGCCATTACCAGGGAAACTCTATTAGTAACTAAATGGGACAAAGCCAGATAGATTGTTAAACATCCTACAGTAAATGCACAGAACAGCATCCCAACAACAGAAACATAAATAGTGCTGAGGCTGAGAAACCCTAGCCTAGACAAGGCCAAAACATAGGGCAAAAGAAACTGCTAAGGTCACATGGAGAGCCTGGTGCCTACTGCTCAAGACTCTTTCGTTCTTTCCCTTTCCTCTTGCCTGAGGCTGGTTGCTAATTGCAGCAGCCTCCTGACATGTGAGAGGGGGCAGCTTGCTTTCATACTTTCAGTCACTGCTACAGAGGATCCAAAGTCCCTGAGTGGGGTCAGGGAGGTTGCTTTTGTTTGGCTTCTCACTTTTCTCTGGCTGCACTCAAGGGAGAGGAATCAGTTTTGCTCCAGTTCTATAATTCTGCATCCTCCATCCACATTCCAGAGAAAGGCAGGAGGGCAGCAACCCATGGTCAACATATGGTGTGTTCGGCTGATTGCTGAGAAGGGAGGAGTTGCTTTTCTCTGACCTCACTGTCTGCACATGTTCCCTGAATGACCCTTTCCTTCTTGCTTTCTCCATGGTCTATCCCTGCTCTAAGACTTTCTGTTGACTCCCCCTGCATGCTGCATGTGTAATGAGCTGGCCTGGGTTTGACTAGCTGCTTTAGGCCTCTAAACTTCTATTTCTTTTATGTACTGTAGAAGGAGGATGCTGTGACTGACCAGGTTATGCTACATGGATTAAATAATCACTCGCCTGCCATTGATCACTACCTCCATGAACATGCTATGAGAATGACTGTGGGCCAGAAGCTATACTAAGTGCAGTACCCATTGTCTGATTTAATTCTCACCATAACTCATCATTCAGAGAAGTAAATTGAAGCACAGAAAAAGATTACTTGCTCAAGATCTCATAGCTTGTGGGTGGTAGAATAAAGTAAACCTACTAATCCAACCTCTGACCTCTACCTAGTAATCTAAGGGAAAAATTTTCTGGATAATGTGAGGTACTATGACAATCCTAGAATTTTTTGCACGACTCATATTTTATTCATTTAACTAAAATTTGTTGAGCATCTCTTTATTTGATTTAACTGAATACTTGCTGCACACTTCTTACATTCTAGAGACTGTGCTAGAAGTCAGCAGTGAGTTTCTTCAAGGTAGTCCCTGAGGGTTTCACAGGGAGACAAACAGCAAATGCTGACACCAGCCCTTGCCCTGCTCTACCATGCCCTGATGGTCTCCTGAGTTCAAAGGCTTAAATTTGCAATAAAAATAAGTCAAAAGAAAATGAAAAACTGCACAAAAAATTCAAGTGTTCTAAAATTGCACCAAAGTATAAACAGATATGTTTGGTCAAATTATTCCTATAATGAATGAGGGTTACATGTGCTCATCACCTATTCAAGGAACATTTTCTATCTTGGGCAAAATCCAATTTATATGATATCATAATAACATGCATCTCTCCTTCGCAGCGCTCGTCCAGTCTTAATTATATACTCACTTGTGTGTGTGGAAAGAGGATGAGATATGTTGTACTGTGTTCTACTGGTTTGCTTATTCTTTGGTGCCCAGTGTCCACCCCAGAGATGGTGCATATAGAATGCTGTATAAATATTTGTCACTGAGTGACCTTGAATTCCTACTCTGCGCCAGTCCCTGATTGGGGCATTCTGCATGCCTTATCTTACCATGTGAGTAGTACACATTAGTATAGTCATACTTTGGTACTTGACTGCTTTGAAACTCATCAGATTTGGTACTTGACACATTTTGATGTGAAAATTGTGTCCCAGTCCTTGTCATTTGGTTCTCAGTGTGAAAGCTACAACTTGTTGGGTCCACTGCCTCATGATTTGCAACCCTTTCCAGTCAAAACAATTTGTTTCGTCCCAGTCATTTTTGGTACTTGTACTTTCGGAACCGATGAATAACAAGTACAGAGGTGCCACTGTACTGAGATTTTCCAGAAGATGAAACAGGCTCAGAAGCCCACAGTCATACAGCATTGTAGGTCAGTACTCTCACTTAGGATCATCTTCATCTGAAGTCCCTCGTCCTTCAGTGTCAGACTAGTTTGAAAGCTAGACATTTTCAAGTGTGCGATCATCTGGGAGAGTTTGTAGGCTCTAGAATCAGTCTTCTTGAGTTCAGATCCTGGTTCTATCATTTCCTAGCTGTTGGACCTTGGAGGAATGGGCCTACTCTATGACTCAGTTTCCTTACATACAAAATAGAAACAAAAACATAAATAACCTATGGTTTTATTGTGAGGGTTATTTGTAATATTTGTGAAATACTCGAAAAAGTGCTTGGCACGTTGTGTGAGCCCACATGTGGAGAGAACTTTCAGACTGTATATAATTGTTTACATACTAATTTAAATTCTGCATATTGTACATTCCAATTTGATATGAAATATTGAAAATTTAAATGCTGATGATTAAAATAATACATCAGATTTTTAGTTTGATGAAATCCCACTTGTCAATTTCTTGTTTTTTGTGCATTTTGGAGTCCTGTTCAGAAAATGATTGCCGGGCCAGTGAGATAGCTCAGCGGCATAAGCGCCTGCCTGGCAAGCACGAGGTCCTGAGTTCAACTCCCGGAACCTCCATAAAGGAAAAAAAAGGCTGGTGGTATCGCTCAGCGGTACAGGTGCTTGCTGGCAAGCACAAGGTCCTGAAGTCAACTCCTGGTACCCACATAAAAAAAAAAATCAGTAATTAATACTGTGTATCTTCTACACAGTTCTTCAATATAGCTGTATTAAACAATCCCTGGTATTTAATAGCATCTTGTTAAATTTAACTGTCTTGTTAAGTGTGAATTAAGCACATCTTAAACTATTTAGATCATCCTGGGGATTTTAGCTGTCTGCTCACTGTAGATGTTGGAGAGCTGCCTGCAGCGCTGTCGATCTGTGGTTTGCAGGCCCACACGGACCTGCAGGCCCACACGGACACTTCTGGGTGACCACACCAACTGGGTCACACCTGCCTAGGAGGGCCTCCTGGGATGAACCCAAACCTCAGAGCCAGAAAACTGCCTTGCTGCCTGCCAGGCTTCCAGGTACAGTGAAATATAAAGCTCTTCAGAGCACTTACACAGTGCTTGGGGGAGTCCCAGCGGTCCCAGAGAATCTCACTAACCCATCTGTTTGGCAGCTGTGTGTGTGAACAGACGGCCCAGGCCTGGGTGGGGAGTGTACCAGGGTTCTCCAGAGAATTAAATCCAATAAGATGTGAGTGTGAGTGTGCGTGTGTAGTATGAGGAACTGGCTCACTGGTATGGTCCCGCTATCTGCCCTGTGCAAGTTGGAGAGCCAGGAGAGCAAGTGCCGGTATATTTCAGTCTAAGTCAAAAGCTTGGGAACCAGAAGGACGGATGATTTAAGTCTGAGTCTGAGGACAGAAGAAGACCAATGTCCAACTCAAGCAGTTTGGCAGAGAGAGGGAATTCTCCCTTCCTCCACATCTTTGTATTGTTCAGCCCCTCAATCAATTGGATGAAGCCTACCCACACTGGAGAGGGCGATCTGCTTTACTCAGTCCACTGATTCAAAGGTAAATCTCCTCTGGAAACGACACCGAGAAATAATATTTAATCAGATATCAGGGCATCCCATGGCCCAGTCAATTGATCTATGAAAGTAACCAGCACAGGGAGATTTTGTGTGAAGACTGATGCAAGTTGGACTACACTCCCCTGACACTAAGCTCAGCTGCCCGACTGTGTCCCTCCATACAGATCGAAGTCAGCAGCCAATCAGAACAGGATCTGCAAATGAGCGAGCAGGCAGAGTGCTGGAGGGCAACTGCCCCTTTCCTTAAGCAGCAAACACAGACAGACATGTGACTGTCCCCGAGGACACAGGGAACTAGGTAAGGTTCAGGAGACTAAAGTGCGAGATGGGAATGGAGTTTCTCTGCACTGGTGTGCGTGTTTCAGAGAACTGTCCAAGAGTTCTTGGATGATCTCTACCTTCTAAAAAAATGGAGATGATGATAACTACAACAAGAGCAACAAGAACAGTGAGCACTGATTCAACTCTTACTGCATGCTGGCCGTTTGACTAATACATTTTTTAATCTGCTCAGTCACTCTATTTGCGTGGGTTCTATTATTAGCCCCGTGTTACAGAACATTCATGAGATTCATTTTGAGTAACTTGTTCAAGTTCACTTAGTTGTGTCAGAGACTAGAGTTGAACGTGGGCAACCTGTATTTTTAACCAGTATGCTATGCTGCCTTCTAGAATTCACCTTGTCTTTTGCAGATATTTACGTGAAAGAATACTCTGCTACCCTTCTGTTAGTAAAGGGATATTTTCCTTATGCTATGGAGGAGCTCAGGATAATGCAAGTGGATTTAGCTTCATATTCAAGAGAAAGAAAAAACAAATGGGGAAAAATTACAGAGATGCACAGTTCAACCAAGGAAAATAGAGAACCCAGAAACAAATTAGAGTCACAATAGAACACAATACATGCAGCTGTTTAAAAAGAATGAGCAGTTCTCTAACATTAGTATGGAAATTCAAAGAGAAAAAAACAAGGGGCAAAAGTGTGTGTTTAGTTGCTGCTATTATGTTCCAAAAATACGATTTACATATATATTGACAAATGTACAGACTTTGTTGGTAATAGGGGTTGCCTTTGGCAAAGAAACTATTTGGAAAAGGGACAAGGGAGAAAGGAGACCTAATTTTCATTCTAAACCATTTTGTTTTTGTCTTCTGAATTTTGTGCCATATCCTTGTATTACCAATTCAACAGGTACTTTTAAAGTTAGAGCTGAAGATCAGAATGGATCTGAAAGGGAAGAGTCAAATAGAAAGTACATCGGATAGTGTAAGGATACTTTGGAGAGGAGATTGGACTTGGGGTTCTTCTAAGTAACCTGTGATTTTGTATTCTGACATCCCTAGAAATGGTGTTTCACTGTCTTCTCTCTGAAGACGACACCTGAATGTGTTGAGCTGTCTCGGAGGGGTCTCAGAGGATTCTACACCCTGAGCATGGACTTGACGGCCCAAAGCCTCTGAGGAAAGACTAAACTTTGGGTATTGTTTTGGTAATCATTTATCCTTCAAAAGACCTCAAAAATCTAAACTCTATATACCACCCCATCACATTCCCATGAAGTTAGTTAAAAATGAGCTTTTCCCTATCTTAACTGGATGGGCAACATCTGCATTGCTCACTCTTCTTGGACTCTCTGCACCCAAACTCTTGGCCTAGCTGCATCCTTCTTATCCTTCTGAAGTCAGCCTAAAGCGACATTATCAGGAAGATTTCCCTGACCATCTTGCTGGGGGCCACCTGTCACTGTTCTCTACTACACTGCCTCGTGTTATCTTTAAAGAAATGGATGTTAGTCTGCTAGGGCTGCCTTAACAAAGTAATACCACAAAGTGAATGATGTAAAGAGTAGACGTTTGTTGCCTCAGTTCTGGAGGCTAGAAGTCTGAGATCAAGGTATTGTCAGCAGAATTGGGTTCTTTTAAAAAAAGTTTTAGAAAAATTTATCTATTAGTACACATTTCTGATACACAACGACTACTTTAATCATGAGTACTTGGTACTTGTACATGAAACATCTTAATTCTTTTTCATGCCCCTTTCTCCTATTGCCTCTCCCATCTCTTGGTCGTCTTTCAGACTGCAGTAGATCTATCTTCTTGTTTTCTTTCATCTATTATTTTGCTCTTTATTTATACTTTGGATTTCTCATATGAGAGAAGCCATATGGTATTTATGCTTGTTTGTCTGATTTATTTCACTTAACAATTTTTTAAAGGTTTATCCTTTTTCCTACAAATGATTTAAATTTATCCTCTATATCAGAGTAGGACTCCATTGTGTGTAAATACATTTTCTTTATCCATTCATCTGCTGATGGACATATAGGCTGCTTCCAAGATTTAGCTGTTACGAATTGTGCTGCTATAAACATGAGTATACACATATCACAGTAATATGATGTCTTTAACTCTGTTGGCAAGATACCTAGAAGGGGAATAGCTGAGTCAAAAATGAAATTTCTAGTTTTAATTTCTTGAGGAATCTCCATACTGATTTCCATAGTGGTTGTACTAGTTTACATTCCACCAACAATGTAGGAACATTCCTTTTCACCACAATCTTGCCAGCATTTGTTATTATTTGATTCCTTGATGATTGCATTTTTTTCTGGAGTAAGATGAAATCTCAGTGTTGTTTTAATTTGCAATTCTCAAATGGCCAGTGATGTTGAACATTCTTTTTCATGTATTTATGGGCCATTTATTTTCTTCTTCTGGGGAGTGTCTATTCATTTCAGTTCCTTTTGAAGGCCATGAGGAACAACCTGTTATGTGTCTCTCCCCTTGCTTCTGGGGCTATGCTAGCAATTTGACATTCCTTGGCTTGTGGAATGATCACCCAGTCTCTACCTTTACTTTACATGGTGTTTCATCTGTGTGCATGTCTCCGTATTTACATTTCCCCTTCATTATAAGGACATATCTGATCTAATGGATTCATTTTGTAATTTTTATCTAATGAATGATCAATAAACTTTTTCTATAGTGGGATAAAAGACAGATATTTTAGGCCTAGCAAGTACCATTTGGTATCTATGGCAGTAGTTGCTCCTCCTCTTTCTCAACTCTTTAAAAACATGAAAAGCATTCTTAGCTTATAGGCCATTCAATAGCAAGCTCTGCTCTGCAGCCCAAACTTGTGGGCTGAACCTCCATTTAAATGGACAGTTTTAATCTGTATTCTATTCCATATTATCCATCTACGCTCATTAGAGAGATCCAATACTTTTCTGTTTTTACTGTGAGTGTCTGGTTTTGATTTCAAGGTTACCTTAGCTTTAAGGTAAGCATTGGAAATACTTTTTTCCTGTTCTAGTACCACTGAATGGTGATATTATTTGTTCCTTGAACATATAGAGAATAACTCACCTGAAGAACTCCCTTGGGGTATGCAGAAGGGACCAAGGCCAGAGAAAAGACAGAGAGAATTTAAACTGTTAATTCTATTTGCTTTAATGGTGTGATCTTTCATTGGATATTATTAGGCTCTTTGGCTCTTCAATGATCGTTTAGCTTCCTTATTTTCACTTGAATCGGATTTCATAAATTGTATTTTTATAGCATTGATTGGGTAATCTAAATCTTATAAAACTGAAGTAAAGTTGTACATAATATTCTGTACTTTTTTTTATAACCTCTACAGTGTTTTCTCCCTTGCCTTGAACAGTTTTAAGAATGTGTCTGGTTGTCTTTTCAAAGAAGCAACTATTGACTTTTGTTGCATTTTGCCCCTCTGGTTTATCAGTTTGCTTTTTAAATTTTTATCATTTTCCTACTATTGCTTCAAGCTCTTTCATTAATTCATTAATTATACCTTCTTTCATAATGTGGGAATTTCAGGCATTTGTCTTTCTTCCATGTTTTGCAATTGGCCTTGAACATTTTCATTATGTTTAGTGTTAAATATCTTAAGTTTCTATTATTGTTTATTCTTTCATTTAGCTTTTAAAAATCTTTCTGAATATATGGGAATTTGAAGTCATTTTTATTACAGACTAAAATTTTAAGCTGTTCTAATTAGCCATATGATGTCAATTCCTTATCATTTATTGAGCTTTGCTTTATGTTTTGTGTATAGACAATTGTGTAAATATCTGTGCATCCTTAAAGAGAATATCTATTCTGAGTGCTGGGTTCTCTGTGTCCATTTCATTAAGCTTGCTAAATGAATTATTCAAATCCTTTTATGTTATTAAATTCTCATGTGCCTGATCTCACAATCAGAAAGCAATGCTCATCTCTCATCAAGATTGTGACTTGTAATTCTGTAAATTTGTTTATAGTTATTATGAGGCTATGTCCCGATATGCATAAAAATTTTAGATTTCTTCGTGGATTTTAACATTCATCAATGTTGTGAGCCTCTATTTTTAATGATAATTTTACTCTAATGTCTATTTTATGTAATAGTGATCTTGCTATGGCAACATTTTTTCCAGGTAGAATATATCTGATTAATCTCTGTATCACCTTCTACTTTCAACATTCTTTTGGTGTGTTTAATTTTGAAAGTAGCTTCAAGTTGGTTTGAGTATATAGGGACATTTAAAAGTTTTTGTGACTGGATGTATTTTTATTTATTTTGCTATCTTATTTTGTAGTTTGTAGTCAAATACTTTCTCTTCTTTTCTATTTTTTGTTCTCTGATGGTTTGGAAGTTATTCAGTGTATTTTTTCTCTTTTTATTGATTATTCTTAAAATTTTGTTATGCATGCTTAACACAGTTTCAGTTCCTCACATCTTTCCCTCGCTTGTGGAATTTAGAATTCTTTAGCTCTCATCACTGCCCTGTTCTGCCTTCAGCCCTACGGTCTTGCCAGTTCTTAGCCGGGAACTCAATTCTACCTCATTTATGTTATCCTTACATTCAGAGATGTTACTGTTTCCTTGTAGAGTCAATACTTGCTTGGGTTTTCCCCAGATGTTTTAAAAATACTTGGTTTAGCATTTTCTTTTACCCTAGTTTTTTTCCTACTTGTTTTATTAACCATTTTTTTTTTTTTGTGTGTGTGTGTGTGGGTACCAGGAGTTGAACTCAGGACCTCGTGCTTGCCAGGCAGGCGCTTATGCCGCTGAGCCATCTCACTGGCCCACCAATTATTTTAACAGGAGCCTCTTAGTAGTTAAATTCTTTTTATCGTTGACTGAAAATGTCTTTATTTTGGTCTTACTATTGAATATTTAATATTTTATCTAGAGATATACTTTGTAATTAAAAGTTATATGCCACTAACATTTTCATTACAATTTTGGTAATGAAGATTCAGTTTAAGTGTTATTTCTTCACAAATAAACTGTATTTTCTATGTTTTTCAGAGGTTTTTGTGTATTATTGTGAATTTTACTCTGTGTCAGGTATGACATGGATTTAAATCTGTGAATTACATTCTTTTTTTTGTGTGTGTGGGTACTGGAGGTTGAACTCAGGACCTTGTGCTTGCCGGCAAGCGCTTGCGCTGCTGAGCAATATCACCCGCCATTTTTTTCCTTCATGTGGGTTCCGGGAGTCGAATTCAGGACCTCGCGCTTGCCAGGCAGGCGCTTATGTTGCTGAGCTACCTCACCAGCCCCTATGAATTACATTCTAACCTGAGATACCAGAGCGTTTTTGATTAATTTCCTACTTCTCATTCTTTTTCTGTCTCGTTCCATCTCTTCTAGTCTTTTTAAAAAACATTGCACATCTCATCTACTTGCTGTTCTATTTCTTTTTTGTTTTAGGTGGTGTTAATTTCTTTATATTCCATTTCAGAATTTTTTCAGTCTCTATACCTACTCTATTGTTTAGTACATCAATTATTTTAACAAATCATTATGTGTTTTTTAATTCTAGAAGTTCTATTTGGTTCTTTTCAAATCTGTCCAGTCATTTTTGATAGACTCTTGTTATTTTGTTTCATACATTCATTTTATTTTTATCATTCATATTTTATAGCCTTTTTCTGATAGTTTGTCATTTGAAATTCTTGTTAATTCTTGTATTTCTTGTGTTATACGCATTTGTATTTGTGTGTGTGTGTGTGTGTGTTCATGTGTTAGTGATAATTGAAGCCAAACCCTTTGCACTGAGTTACATTTCCAACTATTTTTTACATTTTGGATAGGGTCTCACTAAACTGTACAGGCAAAGCTCAAACTTGTGATTCTCCTGTCTCAGCCTTCTTTAGTGTTGGGATTACACCCATGTGCCACTGTACCCAGCTCATTTTTTTAAATTTTATTTTTATTAGAACATACTTATAGTACATAATGATTACATTCATCACGGAGAGTTAGTACATGTACATAACACATCTTAATTCGTTTATCTTCCCCTTCCCTTCTCTTTTATGCTTCCACTCTCCATTTCTTGATACACTTCCCATTTGAGAACAATCTGTTATCTTTTATTTTGCCCTTTATATTTTGGGTTTCTCATCTAAGAAACCCAAATATTTATGTAATATTTATGCTAATGTGTCTCATTTGTTTCACTGAACATTATGATCTCAAGATGAATCCTTTTCCCTGCCCAGATCATTCTTCATCAGCTGTTTTCACATACGTTTTAACATTCTGAACCCAGAGAGATTTTTTCAAGAAATTCTATTACAGTGATACATGCATACGGATTGTTATAGCAGCACAATTCATAATAGCTAATAGGAATCAGCCTATATTAATATTCATAATAGTAATCAGCTTGTATGTCCAGCAACAGATGAATGGATAAAGAAAATGTGGTATCTATTCATAATGGTATACTACTTGGCTACAAAAAAGATAAATTTTAGATATTTATAGGAAAATAGACACACCTGGGAAATATACTGTTAAGTGAAATAAATTAGAGACACAAGCTTAAATACTTTACGGTATCTCATTTGAGCGAGGCAAAGTACAAATATAGAGCAAAATGAAGCACTGACAGAAGGAAACAAGGAGATAGATCTTTTGCAGAAGGAAGTGGTCCAGGAGACCAAGGGTGAGGAGGGAGGAGGGGAAAGATTAAAAACGTGTCATTTGCATGTACCAAATACCTACAATGAATGTGAACGTTGTATGTCATAAATATGAACTAATAAAGTAATAATAACGACAACAATGAGAGTGGGAAAAGGGGATTTAGAGATGGAGGGAGGGACGGAGAGGGAAGGGGAAGGAAAATAAAAAATAATCAAGCTGTGTTGTGTCCACGCACCTACTCCCTAAGAGGAATGTAAACTTCACGTAGTGCAAATGGCTATTAATACAATAATAAAGAAATTATAATGTTTTAACTTTAACCCTGAATTCTGGCATGAGTCATGCTTTTCAAGTTCATTCCCACAGTTTATTTTTCCCATAGGGAGAACCAGTTATTCCAGCATCATTTGTTGAAAGGACTATCTTTTCCCTGTTTAATGAAGTTGCCTACTGTGTCAAACACACTTGACCGTGTGTGTGTGTGTGTGTGTGTGTGTCTTTCTCATGTCTCTATTCCATTTCATTGATGTCTAGATCCATATGTATATTCCTACCACATTATCTTGACGACAACAATTTTCTAGCAAATCTATAATAGGTACTACAAGTTCTCCAATTTTGTTCTTTATTGTCTTTTTTTTTTTTTGCTGTTAGTTCTTTTCATCTTCTTATAAACCATAGAGTCATCTTTTTAATTTCTCTAACAAACACTGCTTGGTATTCGCTGGGAGAGTGGAGATTCTACAGACAAATTTTAATGGCCTTGGCATCTTAACAACAGTGAGCCCTCCAATCCATGAATTTAGTGTATCTTCTCATTTTTTTTTTTTTTAAAGAGACAGGTTCTTGCTGTGTTGCCCAGGCTGGTCTTGAACTCTTGGGTGCAAGCAGTCCTCCTGCCTCAGCCTCCTGAGTAGCTGATATTATAGGTGTGCATCATTGCATTTTCATCATAGTTTATAGGTGATAAATATCATTTAATGAATTTTTATTTTGATGCTTATAAATGGTATTTAAATTTCATTTCAAATCATTTTTTCCAGTTTATAAAATACAAAAATTTTTTTATATTTATTTTGTGACCTTAAATTTATTACAGTCATAGTAGATTTTTGGGAAGATTTTCTAATGCATAACTGTTTTCAGCAAATAATTTAGCAATGCTTATTTTTGTTCCTTTCTAGGTATAGCTGTCTTTTCCTCTGGATGCTCTTTTTTCTCTTTGTTACTTTTTTTTCTAATTTCATTATGATAAGCTTTAGTGTGAGTCTTTTTATTTTTATTCTAGTTGGGGTTTGCTGAACTTGTTGAATTGGTAATTCTATAGCTTTCATCAATTTTGGAAAAATTTCAGTCATTGTTAATTAAAGAAATTTTTTGATCATTTCTCTTCTCTCTAGCTACCAGTCAGTTGACTATTGCCTCACAGGTCGCTGATTATATTTTTTCTTTTTAATTCATCATTTTATTTCTCTCTTTGCTTAATTTGGGTAGCTTTGCCCTTTGTCTTTAATGTTCCACAATATCTGAGTGTTAATGTGATTCTGGTGATTTTTGTTTATATATATTTTTCAATTATAAAAGTCTATTTGGCTCTTCATTCTATTTCTTTTTTTTTCCTATTTCTCTCACTATGCTCATATTTTCCTTTAAATTACTGAGAATATTTAGAATAGCTATTTCAAACCCTTGTCTGCTGATTCCATCATCTCTCTCTGATTATTTCTATTTGCTGATTTTTCTCATAGACAAGGATCACATCTTCTTACTTCATTGTAAGTTTAGGGCCACTTGATTGGATGCCAGATATTGTGAATTTTGTATATTGTTGAGCATCTGGATTTTTAATTAGAATGTTGGACTTTATTCTGCCAGTCAGGTAAGTTATTTGAAGGGAGCCTCATACTGCATGCATGTTTAATATTTAGGAAAAGAATCAAAGGGACCTTTATGCAATTTTTGGAGGTCTTTCTATGTATAATTTCTTCTTCTCTGGTACCATTAACCCAAAAATTGTATTCACCTTAACTGTTCTAACTCCTTGCTTCTGTCTTCTCAAATCACTGAGGTGCTGTGCTCTCCTGGGGCTCCTCTCTTCTATCATGGTCTGGAAGTACCAAGGTAGAAAATCAGGTCAATCAGAGCACTCCTGATTTGTACGGTTTGACTTGATAATCACTGGCTTTCTTTTATGGACTACACTCCTACTCTACATTTTATTTAATGTTTAAAAGAAATTATTGTATATATTTTGCCTAGTTTTCTAATCATGCAGGGAGGTAAGTCTAGCTGCAGCCATTCTATCATGGCCAGAAACAAACTATCCCAAGACAATTTGTGCATGTGTATGTTACATCTTAATCTTGAAACATCCTAAATAGACGTTTCTCAAAAGAAGACATACAGATGGCAAATAGGTACATGAGAAATGCTCAACATCACTAGTCATCAGGGAAATAAAAGTCAAAACCATGATGAGATATCACCTCATTCCAGTGGGAGTTATTATCAAAATAATTAAAGCTAATAAGTGAGGTAATGATGTAGAAAAAAAGAGAACCTTTGCACTTTGTTGGTGGGAATATAAATTAGTACAGCTATTATGGAACATTTTATTGTGGCTCCTCAAAAAATACTACTGGGTATAAATCCAATGGAAATGAAATCAGTATGTTGGGGAGACATCTGCATGCCCATGTTCATTACAGCACTATTCACAATATCTAAAAAATGGAAATGGTCTGAGGATTTATCAACTGATGAATGAAGAAAATGTGATACCTAGACATACTGGAATCCTGTTCAGCCCTAAAAATGAATGGAATTCTGTCATTTGCAATAACAGGGATGGAACTAGAGATCATTATGTTAAGTGAGACAAACCAGGCACAGAAAGACAGCACTGAATTATCTTACTCATATGCGGAATCTGAAAAGGTTGGTCTCACAGAAATTGAGACTAGAATAGTGGTTTCCAGAGGTGGGGAGAGTAGGAGTTGGGGAGAGAGAGGGAAAGGTTGATCAGTGGTACTAATTTCAGTTAGAAGAAAGAAGTTCAGTAGGGTGTCTACAGATATAATAATAAAAAAATAATAATAATGTCCTGAACACTTATTTCAAAAAGCTAGGAGAAAGGATTTTGAAAGTTTTCATCATAAAGGAATGAAACATGTTTGAGGAGATAGCTATGTTTAACCTGATTTAAACATTATACATTGTATATATGCATCGAAACAGTACATAGTACCCTATAAATATATATGATATTTATGGCTTTATGTGTTGGTTTAAATTACATAAAAACATAAATATGGGAAAAATAGATGACATAAAAAAATCAAAGTTCAAAGACGAGAGAGAGAATCATTACAAACTCAAAGGGGTGGTTTTCTCTATAGTTTTTATCGAGCTCAGGGCATGAGACACAAGCTTTTAGTGTCCTTCGCTGATAGGATTCTTTTCAAATTCTAGTTCATGTTGTTCACTGAAATTGTAGTTATTTAAAGTTACTGTCATTGTGTAGGTAACTTCATTTAGAATACTTGAGGTTAAAATCTTGGTTCTTGCACCCGAGTGATTTTTTAAAAACCAAACTGTTGAGTTATGGAACCCACCAGCTCTACGAGCCATCACCAAATCACGCTTCCAGTATTCGGGCTGATTTCTCTTTTTACCTCTTCTCTCTTTTATTTTTGATTCCTCAGGGTCAAAACTTTGAGTACTTAGGTAGCACTTAAAAGGTTGTTTGCCGTATTTTCATGTCTAGGTGACTATTAGAATATGTAATCAAATTGTCTTATATGATTTTTAGTTTATCTCATCAGTCATGTCAGAAATGAAAATAAGCAGTACACTATTTTTTCATGCAGCTATGCAGCCATTAATTAATATTTTGTTGATGGCTTTAATCCTGTTCCAAAAATTGATCCAATTTACTAGGCTTCCTCCATTCTGAGACATTTAAGGTGTTTGTATAATTTTTGCTATTATAATTTGTTCTCTTAAAAAGTACATTTAATACAATGACTCTTCTTTTGAGTAAACTCTCAGATAACTTCTAAGAAGAGGAATCTTTGGGTTTCAGTAAGAGAACATGTTTAAGATTCTTACTTAGTTTCTAGAAAACTTTCTTGCATTGTATCTCGGTAATTTAATGAATAAAACTAAAAGGGGACTCAGGTTGAGCAGTGGCTAGATATTAGTTTTCTAGTTTTCATTATTTTATCAATGAAAGGTGTTAAACTAAATCCTGAAAAGGAGTAGTCCTTATTAGCCTAGCAATACTATATATCCAACACAAAGAAGAGGTACAACAAACCTTTCAGCAGGGACACTGCAGACATAACACAGAACAGCTATTTATCTGCATTCCTGTTGTGGCAGGAATTGGAAATTTTCGGTAGACACAGCAGCTCTCATGTTGCAGGTCGTTGTAAAAAGAGTTCACATAAAAGAACCCCCCTGCCATACTTTGTAATGGAAATGTTTATTTCAAAATGATTACATTTTTCTTTGGTTTATGGCAAGTACAGGGGCATACTTATGAATTTTTGTACCAAACTGAGATGCTCAGGAGCAGAAAATTAGTTGGTACAACAGCTTCCCAGGAACAAAGAGCCAGAAAAGGTCACAAGTCTTTGGCCATTCCTGACAGAGCTTCTCAGCTGGATGTGAGAAGGCACTTGTCTGGGCCGTCAATGATTTTCTTTCTCACATTCTGCCCATTTTTAGCGTTGGGCACACTACTTCTCGCTCTCTGCCTCCTTTCCTCTTTGGTAAAACAATACTGTCTTGTGGTCCTCAAAATCTTTTCTAATATTCCAGAGCAATATGTAGCATCCCAATTTGCTTTATGCGTTTGTATAAAGGTAAACCAACTCTCTGGGACTTTTATTTACCATTTTGTTCATGCTACTATTATACTGCTTAATAAATTGTGTGGTTATTATTCATTTTAATAATAACCTTAGCCTTCCCCACCCACGTGTGAACTGTAGGAGGTCACAGATTGACCTACTTTCCCTCAGGTTTGCAGGATCTGGATGTATCTTGCCCATAACAGTTGCTCAGCAAGTAATTGCTGAGTAAATATGAGATTTCTATTACAAAATTCATTTCACCACTGCCATTTAAATTATTTCCTGCCAATGTTTCTTAGTGTGCCAGGACCTAGTAACATTTTAATATTTTCTTTAATATTTTACATTGTTACAATCTTCCCAAATGCACTCAAGTAAATTCACTTATATTTTACCAATCATTGTGTATTTTTCTAGGCATCGTGATAATCAACATAGCGCCTTGAAAGTGAAATGTTCTATAGGTATTTGCTGAATACATACATTTTTCTGCATGTAACAAATTATAATCACAATGCCAGCTCAATTAGCCTAAGGTTTATTTTTTTGGCTTTGAAATCATGTGCTTTGCTTTCTTAACTGTGCATCCAACTACAGATTAATCTAAGCCTTTCTTTCTACTTGTATTGATTGGTTATCCACAAAGAAAACACTGTAAACTTCATGAAGTCCAAATTTGTTGGAACTTGAACCAAATTCCTATAGATGAAACTCTCTGGGTTGAGTTTTTTCTTTGTAGCTCAGAGATCGCTTCGTCCCTTTACCTGCAGTGTAGATTTCTACTGCATATTCTACAGCTGATGTCGCTGAGTGATCCAGAGGAGATATGAGGACAACATGCAGAATGAGATCTAGAGAGATGGTGTTCAAGTGAAAATTCACCCCAGGTTGGCTAGGACTTGAGCCTCTGGCTTTTATTTTAGTTAATCTGACACATCAAAACAACACCTTTGGCTAGTTTCGTTTTCATTCTCTGTCCCTCTTACACACACAGACACATACATATACACACACATACACACACGCTCACAGGACGGAAGAGTAGGGTGGTTAAAGACAGGTATTGAAATTGGGCAGACTTAGTTAAAAGCTCAGCTCTGTCACATTTCTGCTTTTGTTCTGTGATTTTAGTAAATTGTGTTTTAGCTTCACTGAGCCAAAAGTTCTTTATACATTTAGTGGAGATAATACGAGTATTTCTTAGTCTGTTGTCAAGTGAAGTAAACGAAACGGTGCAGTTAAAGTTCTTAATACAGCAGCTGGCATTTAATAAGTACGTAACAGCAACTCTACCTAGCAAAGAGCCTCTCTTGTTCGACTACAAAGATCTTTGCTGTTATCTTATGGTAAGTAATGTTCCTGAATTACCTACATTTTCTCTTTTGTTAGAATATATTCCCCTACCTAAACCTTAAATAAGCAAGCGAGTTCCTTAAATCAGGATTACTGGGAATAGCCATGTATATCATGAATCACTTATGGGAAAATAGAGACAAGAATTTTGAAAGGGGAAAAGAAGGACTTTGGGAAGGACAAATAAGTTCAATAAAATTCAAGCACTAAAACTGCTTAATACTGACTCATGAAATAACTTCTTAGGCTCTTTTTCAAAGTTTGCTTATTCTTAATTCATAAACAACTTTAGCAAGCATGGATGCACACCATCCCTAAGATAAAAGCTTAGAGAAAATTAGAACAGGGAAATTCACTGCAGAAAGTATTAAATGTATAATTACCAAAGCAGAAATTGAAGATAAAGAAATATTTGAATTTGTTTTCAAAAAACAGCATTGTCTAGAGTGCCATTCCCTAAATTGTATTATTCCTACAGCATGTCAAGAGGCTAGGCAATGAAATAACTACTCATTAATATGTGTGGAAAGCATGTGTTAAATAAAGTTAAATAGCTTGTTCTTTATGTCATCACAGTCTTTAATTTTGAAGAAAAGAGAGTAGGTGACTAGTATGTTGGGATTCCCAACTAACATGACTATAGTATCATTTCCCAGTTTCCCTGAAAATAAGAACTAACCAGAAAATAATCAGCTTTGAAAGCTAGAAATCAAAAATGCCAACCCTCATTAGCCTATCCTTCCCTTCCCTGCCATTGCTATTCTCTTGCTTGGTTGCTATTCTGTAAGGCAGATGAGGAAAGAATAGGCTGATGGGGGCTGACACTTTTGATCTCTAATTTTCAAGGCTGGTTATTTTCAAGTTAGGTCTTATTTTCAGGGAAACACAGGTGGGTAAAATTTATAGAACCAGTGTTCTACAAAAATCTGCTTTGGGGCCGGTGAGATGGCTCAGTGGCATAAGCGCCTGCCCTGCAAGCGCGAGGGCCCGAGTTCGACTCCCGGATCCCACATACGAAAAAGGGGCCGGTGATATCGCTCAGTGGCACGGGTGCCTGTTGGCGTACGAGGTCCTGAGGTCGACCCCCCAGTACCCACAAAAAAAAAAATTCTGCTTTGGGTTACTCTGTCTTATGCTTTTGTTCAGGAGGTTAAATAGCCAAATATTTGTCAACAAGTAATTAAAGAAGTACATCAAAGGCCAGTGAGATAGCTCAGTGGCATAAGTGCCTGCCTGGCAAGCGTGAGGTCCTGAGTTCAACTCCCGGTACTCACATATGAAAAAAGGCCTGGTGGTATTGCTCAGCGGCATGGGTGCTGGCTGGAGTGCGAGGTCCTGAGTTCGACCCCCGGTACCCACCAAAAAAAAAAGGAAGTACATCAAGGGTTAGAATGGTGCCACAGAGCAATATGAAAAGATTAGATCATGTTTAATGTTATCTTTCAAAAGAAGTAAACACTTTCAAAGTAACTATTTCCCTTTTAGAAATTAAACCTTAAAGGTACTATATTCTGAGTAGCTTTATAAGATTGTTTATACCTACATTATTTTTTATATTGAGATACTTAATAATTAAATATACATTAGTAAGAAATTCTTTGGATAAAATATCATTTAGTCCATATGCCTGGAAAGGATGGAATGATGCATTTCAAGTGCTGAAACATAATAACAGCTGACCAATGTTTCTATACACAGCAAGGCTATCCTTCCGAAAAGAAGGAGAAATAAAGTCTTTCCCAGGCAAGCAGATACAGAGAGAATTTATAGTCACCAGACCAGACTTACAAAAGATAATGAAGGGAGACCTGCATCCAGAAGTGAAACAAACAATGATAAATGCCATTTAGAAAACCTGTGAAAGTATAAATCCCAATAGAACTAGACACACAAAAAAAGCGATAGAGAATAATCAAACATTATCAACAGAGTAAACATTAAGCCATAAAGATGAGCAATAGAGGAAAAAAAGAGAATACTTGAAACAACTGGAAGAAAATCAACAAAATGACAAGCGTAAGTGCTTACCTGTCGATAATAACCTTGAGTGTAAGTGGACCATCTTCTCTGATTAAGATACAGACTAGCTAAATGGATAGAAAACAGAACCAGGCAATATGCCACCTGTAAGTAAATCACATCACTATGAAAGACACAAGAACTCAAAGTGAAGGGTCAGAAAATGATACTCCCAGCATACGTAAATCTAGAGTGAGCAGGGCTGGCTATACTTGTAGACAAAATAGACTTTAAGACAAAAACTGTAAAAGGGGACAAAGAAGCTCACTTTATAATGTTCAAGGGATTAATTCAACAAGCACATATAATGATTGTAAATTTGTATGCACGTAATGTTGGAAAGCCCAATTCGATGAAATAGACTCTAAAGGGAGACACAGGTTCCAATGTAATTGGTAATGAAAGAAACACGAGAATGAAGGATTAAAAATGGCATAAACATCTCAATAGATGCAGAAAAGACGCTCGATTAAATTCCATATCACTGCACAATAAAAGCCCTAAGCAAATTAGGTATAGAAGGATTATACCTCCATACAATGAAGGCTATATATGACAAAGCCACAGCCAAACTTATACAGAATGGGGAGGAGCTGGAGGCATTTTCTCTAAGGTTAGGGAGAAGACAAAGGTGTCCATTCCTATTATCTTTATTCAAGGAAGTCAAACTATCCCTGCTTATGGATTGTAGGATTCTGTATGTGGAAAATCCTAAAGACTCCACCGAAAGACTACTAGAACTGATACAAAATTTAGTAAATGAGCAGGATATAAAATCAACATACAAACTTCAGTACCTTTTCTATATACCAATAACAGGTTTGCTGAGAGATAAATCATAAAATCAGTATCATTCATAATTGCTAATACTTAAGAATAAACTTAAGAAAGTGAAAAACCTGTATAATGAAAATTATAAAACACTTATTGAAGAAATTAAAGAAGACACAAAAAGATGGAAAGACTTCCCATGTTTATATATTGGAATAATTAATATTGCTAAAATGTTCACACTGCCCAAAGCGATCTACAGATTCAATGAAATCTCATCACAATATTAATACATCTACAACCAACTGACTCTTGGCAAAGGGACCAAAATCATATTGAAGAAAGGACAGCCACTTCAACAAATGGTGCGGAGAAAATGGGATATCCACAAGGAGGAGTTTGAAACTTAACTCCTATCTCTCACCCTGTACAAAATCAACTCAAAATAGATCGAAGAACTGTAAATAATACCAGATAGTATGAAACTACTAGAAGAAAACATAGGGGAAACACTGTACAGCAAGAATATAGGCAATCATTTTCTGAACAGGACTCCAAAATGTACAAAAAACAAGAAATTGACAAGAGGGATTTCATCAAACTAAAAATCTTCTGCACAGCAAAAGAAATAGTCTACAGAGTAAAGAGACAACCTACAGAATGAGAGAAAACATTTTTCACCTATTCATCTGATGGAGTATATAAAGAACTCAAAAAACTTAAATAACAACAACAACAAAAATTAACTAATCCAAGTAAAAACTGGATGAGTGATCTAAATAGACACTTCTCAAAATATAAGAAATACAAATGTTCAACAAATATATAAAAAATACTCAATATCATTACCCTGATTAGAGTTGATGCTTTAAAAAATAATAAATGCATTCAAGAATGTAGATGAAAAGGAAGTCTTGTATACTGTTAGTGGGATTGTAAATTATCCATTCTGAAGTATGGTACTGAGATTCTTTAAGAAAGCAAAAACTGTTCTATCATATGACCAGTCATACCACTGCTGGGAATATATCTAAAGGTAATGAAGTCAGAGTACCAAAGAGATGCTCACCTATGACTGGCACTTCACAATAGCTAGGATACAAAATCTGCTTAGATGCCCATGAAAGATAGATACAGGAAATTTGGTAGACATACAGCATGGAATATTATTCAGCCACAAATAAAAATTAAATCTTCTCATTTGCAGCAAAATGAGTGGAACTGGGGCACATTATATCAAATGAAATAAACCAAGTACAGAAAGACAAGTCCTGTAAGATTTCTCACATACATGGAAGCTACAAAAATAGTTTACTTGAAAGCATACTAGTGATTAATAGAGATTAGGAAAGGCTTGTGTAGGGGGTAAAAAACGGGAGCCTGGATTTGATCAGTGCATGCTGTATGAATGTGGGGAAACACATTGAACTCCATTAATAAGTACAAATAATATGTGTTAATAAATAAAATAAAACAAAGACACAGCAAAAGAATAACTTGAGAGAGATGGGAGATAAACTATTTAATTGTTCTTAAAATTCCAGGCACTGGCTCAAAAAATGGACTATGCTTATTGAAGAACAAGCCAAGATGTGTAGCTTGTGATATTTTTTGTAGGAAAGAATGCTAAGCTTTTTTTGCTTGACAATCGCCTACATGTGGGGCAGGTTAAATGAACATATGGTCATTCCTTTCTCCTGCCCAAGGTTTTATAGAACATGTTGTTCCCTGGGACCTCCTGCCTGCACCCATAACAAGCTCTTGTGCTACATTTGTATCTTAGGCTTGAATCCAGTTTCTCTTTCTCCTTGGGAGTTATGGATGAAGGCAAGCTTGGGGCATACATAGCATAGTGATGCTAAACATTTACCACCGTACTTTTCTTATCCTGATTCCAAATTCCTGTCTATCAAGCAAGTATTCACCTACACTGTACATGTTTGGACAATTTATCAAAAGTAATTTGGGCATGGCATGGGATACTTGGCTTCTAGGTAGGGGTAGAAGTATGCAAAAAGAACAACAGGTCCTCTACAAAGT
This sequence comes from Erethizon dorsatum, assembly GCA_028451465.1. NCBI lineage: Eukaryota > Metazoa > Chordata > Mammalia > Rodentia > Erethizontidae > Erethizon > Erethizon dorsatum. The sequence continues at coordinate 15,205,418 of CM051836.1, forward strand.
TTCTGTTACCCTTTTAGGTAGTCAGATATTATTTTGATTGTATAATTTTTATTTTATTCTCAGTAGAAATAAGCCAAAGACATCAATATAAAGATGTAAAATAGAGCTAAGTTCATTGGTTTATTTTTCAAGAAATTTGTAATCTTTTATATGACTCATTCCTCAAACTTGGTCCTGACTATTGGTATCCTTGGAAGTAAAATGCAAATCATTTCAAAACACTTGGTCAAATGAACCTTGGATGACCCCCAAAACCTTGTAACTTCATGGCTAATTGCTAGAGATCTTAAATTCCTTGGGAACAATAGACAACTTCTCCATTTTTCGAGCCTGAACAGATGCTTGACTGTGGCAAACATGCTATGATTGAGCGTTGAGTGAATGAAATACTTGTAGAATGCCTACCATGTGTTCATCAATATGTTGGTTATTTTAAAGGTGAAAACAAGAGTTCTTTTGCTTCTGCTTTGTGGTCTGGACTACTGTCACCCAGATTCTACTTGTCCTTTATGTTGCCCTTTCAAAGATGTCTTTCCAAAGCCCTGGTCGTATTGCGTTATTCTTTACATTCTGCCTTCTCTTCATTGTTTACTGAATTACACCTCCTGGGAATTAGTTGCAAACTATCCCTGCTTCTTCAGCTCTTATCAAACCAAGAGAAAAATCATTTTGCCTCACAAGATTTCTCGCGAGCTCAGGCTTCGTATATTTGCTTGATGTATCTTTCCATATTTTTCAAGGATGTGATTGAACGCTACCTCCTGCAAGCACTGTTCCTTCATATCTGATCTCTAGCTGCTGCTGTTTTCTTCTTATATGCTATAGCGCTATTTCTTGCAACTTTTCCCTAAACCATGAGGCTATATCAATAGATTCTCCTCCTACACTGATCAAAGATGAAATTTCCCTTGCTCAAGCTGAAAACATCTTCCTTTGATGTCTCACTCTTCCTTTTCTTAAGGATTTTACATTACAACAACTCTTTGCAAAAATCATCATTTGATTTCTAGGTAAATCGATTCATTGTCTTATCATAAAACCAAGCAATTAGAAGTATATCTAGCTCGTCAGTTCACTGTTTTCTCATTGCTGATTACATTTGTCCAATGCTGCAAGTAGTCTGACTTCTCTAAGAGTTTTGTGGGATTTTCCTTTTCCAACTAGAAAGATCACCAAAGCAGGTATAAAATGATCAGCTTCTAAAAATGTGGGTGGGTTGGGTCATTTGTATATTGTCACTAATTCTTTTTTTTTGGTACCGGTAATTGAACCCAGGCCCTAGTGCTTGCCAGGCAGGTGCTGTGCCTCTGAGCTACATCCCCGGCCCCTATTGTTGCTAACTCTTATCACAGCATACAAAGATTTAACTTTTGGAATGTTGTTCACAAGATTATAAATGCCTTTTTGTGAAAGAATATATTTTATTCCTCCTTATGTCCCCTTAGTACCTAGCCATAGTATCATGCCATGACCATAACAAAACTTCGTTAAATATTTGTTGAAGTGAATAATTTCTGAAAGAGAAACCTATATTAATGCTTCTCTTCCTAAAACAATTATTTCACTTCATGAGGAAAGTTGAGCAGAGCGTCTAAAATATAATCAAGTTCTCTCTACCAAAATGTTTTTCCAGTGAAATTATAGCAAAAGTAAGATATTTTATATTAGTCATTAAAATATCATTTGTTGGTAGTTACTCTTTCTCAAGTTAATAATCCTTAGCAAAGAACTCATCCTATGGAAAATGCAGACACTGCCTTTAGAACATAATTGTAAATAGCTATAATTTGTTCTTTTCCATTTTTAAAATATACAACCATCTGTTTTATTCCTTAGTCCCTGAGAAGCATTTTTGGAGTTATTTCCCGATGATCCATTCTTGCCCTGAAGATATTCTTGTACTTACTAGCTCACCAGAATATAAAAACTATTACTGTTCATAAAGGTATTTTATATCCTATGGAAGTTTGATCAAAGTTACAACAACCAAATTCTTCCCCATTAGGATTCTACAGTGTAGCTGCAGACTGTGAGCATCATTTGGGATTGGGCTCTGTCCCTCAAGCTTTTGCCAGCATCACAAGATTATGCTGGTATTTATTTATTTATTTATTTATTTATTTATTTATTTATTTATTTTTTTTTTTTTGTGGGTACCGGGGGGTCGACCTCAGGACCTCACGCGCCAGCAGGCGCCCGTGCCGCTGAGCGATATCACCGGCCCCTTTTTCGTATGTGGGTTCCAGGAGTCGAACTCGGGCCCTCGCGCTTGCCGGGCAGGCGCTTAAGCCGCTGAGCCATCTCACCGGCCCTATGCTGGTATTTAAAGCCAGCTCCAGTTGCCTTTTTATCTGGAACAAACTTAAAAACCCCATGTTACTGAACTCTACCTCATCAGTCCATGATGCCTATCTTCTCTGCTTTATGAAGCATGAAGTTGGAAAATTGTTCAGGACACCTGGTGCTAGACATCCATCTTGGAGGCCTCTCACATTGCACATGTTTTACTCATGGGTTCAGAATGTACCCTTATCTTAGATTTTTATTAGACTGGGCCAGAGAACATAAGAAAACAGGCCCATGTACATCATCAGAATGAGGGTGGATGCAGCTTTCAAATTGTGATGTGGAAAGAGTCAAGGGAAAAACTTCACCAGGCAGTGCCATCATCTGGTTGGTCAGGAAGGGCCAGCAATTGCCTCTTCAATGCCAAATATCTTTCCATTCCTGCTCTCTATCTGAGAGCTTCAAAATATTCAACCCAGGCATTCAAGTTTTAGACCAGCATTTTAATGATGCCTAGCAAGCACGAAAAATCTATTTTTCAGTTGAAGGGATCATCCAAATATTTTTCTTTGGCCTTTCAAATTTACCTATGATTTTTAAATATTAAAATTTTTATTACAATGAAATAACTGTACATATTAATGGGGTGCAGTGTGACATTTCAATGCATGTCTACATGTGTACTAATCAAATCAGGATAATTAGAATTTTTGTTTCTGTCATTTCTTTACATCTGGGGCCTTCAGATTCCTCTCGTCTAGAACTTCAGAAGATATATAATAGGTTACTGCAAACTATGGGACCCACTGTGATGCAGAAGACCCAAACTTATTTCTTCTACTTAGTGTGTTCTGGTACCTGTTAACAATTTTCCTTTATCCTCTACCCCTTCTTTCCACACTTTCTAGCATGCAATGCCAGATTATCCAGCCATAAAGAAGAATAAAATCCTTGCATTTGCAGCAAAACCGATTGGACTTGAAGTCATTATATTTAGTGAGACAAACTAGAAACATAAAGATAGGTATCACATGATCTTTCTTATATGTGGAAGAAAAAAAGTTGATCTGAATGTAGATTAGTGACCTGTAATTTATATTAATAATGGCTAATGGTGGCACATGCTTTGAAGTTTAAAAAATTTAAGCATTATGGTTAAGGGTAGAGATTAATGTGTGCATGCTCTTTTAAATAAAGGGTCAGAGATTCTTATGATGATAAGAGGACATTTGAACTGAGATCTGAATGATCAACTCATATAAAAATTTTGGTAAAGGACATTTACTTAGAAAGAATCCCAGGTACAAAGACCTTGAGAGGAAAGTGTATTTAAGGATGACCAAGAAAGTTATGTTACTGAAGTTCATTGTATAAGTGCAGAGTGATAGAAAAAATTCTACAGAAATAAGTCACAAGCCAGGTTATAAAAGCTCCTATGGGCCATAGGCCACTGGAGTTTATTTTGAGATGGGGTGTTGAGTGTTTTCAGATAATAAATCCTAAAGTAAGACAAAGAGAATGAAGGATATGGAAAAAGTATGAAGACAAACATCACAGCAAAAATAACTTAATAAATAACAAAAAGAAAAGCAAAGAAGACATATCAGTCAGAGAAAAACTAGAAAAGAGAATTTCAGACTAATCTATTTAATGAACAAAGATGGAAAAATCCTCAATAAGATAGTGGCAAACAGAATGCAGCAAATCATCAAAAGGATCATACACCATGACCAAGGAGGATTCAATCCAGGGATGTGGGGATGATTTAACTTATGCGAATCAGTAAATGTAATTCACCACATGAATAGAAGCAAAGACAAAAACATAATCATCTCAATAGATGCAGAAAAAGAATGTGATGAAATTCAGCATCCATTCACGATAGAAACCCTTAAGAAAATAGGAATAGAAGGTCTTTATCTTAATCTGATACAAGCCATCTATGATAAACCAGTGTCCAACATCATATTTAATGGAGAGAAGCTGAAAGCTTTCCCTCCAAAATCAGGAACAAGACGAGGATGTCCACTAGCACTACTTTTGTTCAACATAATTCTATAGTTGCAGATGACATGATTCTCTACATAGAAGATTCTAAAAACTCCAACAAAAGACTCCTAGAACTAATAACCAAATTCAGTAATGTAGCAGGATATAAAGTCAATACTCAAAAATCAATAACGTTCCTGTACACCAATAACAAACTCACTGAGAGGTAAATAAGGGAAACAATACCTCTCACAATGGCATCAGGAAAAATGAAACACCTATTAATTAACCTAACCAAGAAAGTGAAAGACCTCTACAGTGAAAACTATGGTACTCTGAAAAATGAGACTGAAGAAGACATCAGAAAATGGAAAAATATCCCCAGTTTCTGGATAGGTAGAATGAATATAGTTAAAATGGCCATACTTCTGAAACTGTTATATAGATTTAATGCAATCCCAATCAAAATACCAATAACATTCCTTATAGAACCAGAGAAAGCAATCCTAAAATTAATATGGAATCAGAAGAGACCTAGAAAAGAAAAAGCAATTCTGGGCAACAAGGGCAAGGCAGGGGGCATCACAATCCTGGACCTCAAGTTATACTACAAAACTGCAGTGATTAAAAACAGCATGGTATTTGCAAACAAAACAAAACAAAACAAAACAAAACCTGACTTGTGTATCAGTGGAACAGAATAAAAGATACAGAAACAACTCCAGGCACACTCAGTTGTGCTATCTTTGAAACAGGGGCCAAATCCCTTTCTGGAGCAAAGATAGGCTCATTGATAAATGGTGTTGGGAAAACTAGTTATCCACATGCCAAAGGTTGAACCTAGACCCATATCTCTTACCATGCACTAAACTAAAATCAAAATAGATCAAAGATCTTAGCATTAGAAGAGAAATACTTAATCCGTTGGAAGACAAAATAGGTAAAATTCTTGAAGACATAGGTGTAGGCAAGACTTTTTGAGTAAAACCCTGGCTACACAAGAAACAATACCAAAAATCAACAAATGGGATCACACTAAATTAAAAAGATTTTGTGCAGCAATAGAGACCACCAACAAAGTGAAAAGACAATCTACAGATTGGGAAAAAAATTTTTGCCAGCTACTCCTCAGATAAAGGACTAACATCTAGAATAGATAAAGAACCAAAAGAAAGTAGACCACCCAAATTTAAAGACCCAATCGGAAAACGGGCATCTGAAATGAATAGATACTTCTTAGATGAAGAAATACAATTGGCCAATAAATACGTGAAAAAATGTTCAGCATTGCTGGCCATTTGAGAAACGCAAATTAAAACAATATTAAATTCTACCTCACCCCTGAAAGAATGCTGGCCAGTAATGCCAATAACAAATGCTGGTAAGGTTGTGGGGAGAAAGGAACTTTTCTTCATTGTTGGTGGGTGTGTAAACTAACACAACCACTATGGAAATCAGTATGGAGGTTCCTCAAAAGACTGAAAAATAGAAATTCCATTTGACCGAGCTTTTCCCCTTCCAGGTATTTTCTCAAAAGAGTTAAACACATCATATCACAGTGATTGGCAATAGCTTACACGCCCATTAACAGAAGAATGGATAAAGAAAATGTGGTATTTATACACAACAGAGTAGTACTCTACGGTAATGAAAGATAAACTTGAAGCATTTGTAGGAAAATGGATGCACCCTGAAACCATAATAGTAAAAGTGAAGTAAATTAGACACAGCAACTTGAGCATTGCATAGTTCCCTGACATAAAAAAGTTAATATATAAAGTGAAATAAAAGACAGATAATAGAAAAAAAGAGAGAAAAAAAGTTATTGTATTCTAAGTATGTTTCTGGTGTCAGTTTCTAGTTTTACCCAAAAATGGTGTGAAAGTGCACTTTGCATAATTGCCATTTCTTTGGATATGTTAAGGTCTTTATTGTTGCTATGAACATGATTTATTTTGAAAATGAATGAATGAGTGAATGAATGAATTCCCAGAATAGGCAAATCTATGAAGATTTAGTGATTTATTGGGTAGAGACTGGAAGATGATGGCTAGCAGGTAGAATGTTTTGTTTTAGGATAATAAAAATGATCTAAATTTGATTGTGGTCATGGGTGTACAATGTTGTCAATATGGTAAAATCTACTGAAGCAAACACTAAGTTTGTAAATTCTATAATGTGCAAAATTTAGTTTGATGAAACTATTATTTTAAAAAGTCATGTCAATAACATTGAATGAGTTTAACACATCTATTAAAATACATTTTTTAAACTCATCCATGAACTAAAACTCTATGTTGGATATAAGAAACGTATCTAAAATGTGGTGATTCGAAAGGCTAAAAATAAAGGATTAGATATAGATTTTTAGGCAAGTATGAACAATAAGAAACCGAGTTGAAACATTCATACTGGACAGAGTAGAATTTTACTCAAAAAATAAAATGAGGCATAAGACATTTTATATTGCTAAAAACTACATTTCACAATGACAACATCTACATAGATAACAGTTAAAAGATGTAATGAAGCAGGAAAATCTACTTATAATAGTAACAACAAAAAAATAGGAATTACAGGGGCCAGGGATATAGCTCAGCAGCATGGCACCTGTGTGGCAAGCGTGAGGTCCTGAGTTTGATTCCTGGTTAAAAAAAAAAAAAAGAAAAAAGAAATCACAAAGAGGCTGAAAAACTTTGAAGAAAACTTTATACCCTACCGAAAGACACAAAAGCAGATATAAGTAAGTGGAAAGGAGGCCTTTGTTCTTGTTTAATGTGCCTCAAAATAAACAGGATCTTATTTTTCACCATGTTAATTTGTGGATTTAATGTCATCCCAATAAAATATGGATAAGCTTTATTATCAAGTGAGATATTATATTGAGACTATGTTCAGCTTGACAATATGTAGGATAATCATGAAAAAATAAATATACAATAACTGCTAGGAAAACAGTGAATAGCAAAATTTATAGGCAGTATCCAGATCTATGGGTATTAATACTACAAAGTCTCTGTAATTAAAATCATGCCAAACCAGTTCCTGATGAGACAGATCAGTGAGTAAAGTAGATATCTAGAGTGAAGTAGAAATCTAGTATGGGATAAAGGTAATATCTCAAATCACTGGAGAAAAGATGGTCTTTTTAATAGATGTTAAGACAATTGGGTAACCACTTAAAAATTTTATAAATTAAAAAGACAAGTTCTACTTGTGTGTACAAGAAAGTAAATGAATCCATCTTCTAAATGAAAAAGAAAAACTACTCGTGCTAGAAGAAAATGAGGGTGAATATTCCTGTATAATTTGGATTGTTAAATGAAACTAAAAATACAGATGATAGAGGATTAATAAATGGACTACACATAGCAAACTATACCACAAAGTCAAAAGATTGCAAACTGGAATAAAGCATTTACATCATATACATATAAAAAATGGTCAGTATTACAAAAATATTAACATTTGAAGGAAAAATAAATAATCATTCTATAGAATGGGAAAAGAAATGAGACAATTTCCAATATGATTTAGACATGCATCTTAAATATATGAAGATATTGAATTTCAATATTAAATTCAATATTAAATTCAAGTTCAAATTCACTGAGATTATTTCTCACTCATCATATTGTTAAAAATTCAAAGCTTGACAATCCACTTTGTTCACTTGGCCATGGAAAAACAGGCACTTACTTATACATTGATGAGAGGATTACAAAATAATGGCAATGCAAAATCTTCATGGAGGAGCTTTGGCACTAGCTAATGAAATTATACATGTGTTTTTCAACCCTGCAATGTCAGTTCTAGGAATTTATTCTGAAAATACAACCTACACAGTACAAAAATACATATGCATGAGCTTACTCATTGCAATGATACCTGTAAGAAATGAAATATAACTAACCATAAAAGACTAGCTGAATAAACTGCAGACCTGGTGCTTTCTAAGCAGTTATACAGCCATGAGCAAAGAATAAGGAAGATCTCTATGAACTGATACAGAGTGAAGTCTGGTAGATATTGTTACGCAAATTCCAAGTGAGATCACATGCTACTTTATAAGGGGAAATAAGAGAACATATAAACATATATACATCTACTTACCCTTATGAAAAGAAACATAGGAAGAATGAGCCAGAAACAATAATATTGGCTAGAGTAGGACCAATGAAGTAGAAGGAATGCAGGAGGCAGTGACACTTCTGAGTATACTTCTTGTTTTAGTTAGGTGTTAATGTCCTACACACTCAAAATCTGATATTAAGTTGACAAGTATGGGAAGGAGAAAAACAAAACTGAAAGCAAATGAACAACAAATAAGTGCTACTGTATTTCAAATAAATAACCTAAGCATGCTAAAGAAGGTGGAAAAACTAATCCAATTAAAGTGAGTTTCAATAAATTTCAAAGGATTAAAATCATAGAGCAGGTATTTTCTGACCAGGCTAGAAAAAAATAACAGAAACATAACTAAAAACTACTTGTCCCAAAATTTGAAAACTCAGTGACATGTTTCTAAAATAACCCATGGGACAAAGAAGAAATTATATGGAAATTTAGAAAATATTTTGAACTGAACAATAATGAAAAGATAGCATATCAAAAATGTACAGGATGCAGTTAAAGTTATGATCATGGCCTTGAATGCCTATATGAAACAAAAGGTGAAAAATTGTCTAAGTATCTTTGTCAAAAAGATAAGGGAAAAATGCAAATGAAATCCAAAGACTATAAATGGAAGGTTAGTGAAAACTTAAAAAGTAGATAGAATTTAAAAAATTCAAAACATGGTACTTTGAAGAAAGTAGCAGAATTGACAAAAGATAAGAAAAGGAAGACAACTAATATGAAGGGAATTTAAGGAATATCATTAAAGATTCAAGTGACATTTCAAAATAATGGAAAGTAGGAGCAACTTTGTACCATTAAAATTAAAAATTTAGATGAAACAGACACACTTATAAAAAAATAAAACCTCCCAATTTTCAGAGGAAACAGAAAGTCTGAATAGCCTTATATATATTAAGTAATCAAGTTCAGTATTTAAAATAGTTTCACAAGGAAATTTAGGACCTATGTGCCTTCATTGATTTCTTCCAAAATCTAAGACAACATGGATCATACTTAAATTGTTCCAGAAGATAGAAAAATAGGAAATATTTCCCAGTGTATTTTATAAGGGCAGCAGAGCCTTGACACCCAAACCCGATGAACATCTTAAAGTGAAAAAACGGTAATAGGCTGATCTTTTATGAACATACAGATAAATATCTTTTTTTTTTTTTTTTTTTGGTGGGTACCGGGGGTCGACCTCAGGACCTCGCGCGCCAACAGGCGCCCGTGCCGCTGAGCGATATCACCGGCCCCTTTTTCGTATGTGGGATCCGGGAGTCGAACTCGGGCCCTCGCGCTTGCAAGGCAGGCGCTTATGCCGCTGAGCCATCTCACCGGCCCAGATATCTTAAATCTCATATTCTGAACAAAATCCAGAGATTCATGAGAAGAAAAGGTGGCCTGTACTATTGGACTGCAAGGGTGGTTTCAATATAGAAAAGGAACTAAATGTATTTCAACATATTCACAGGTATAAAAAGCCAAGAAGAAAGCCATGTGACCAGCACAGTAAGAGCAGCTATGACATGCGTGGGATCTCGCTATGCGTGAGCTGTAGATACATTTCATTTGGGTTTCTTGGAGTCACTCCAGGTACAGTTAATTAACTGCTCACTTCCTCAGAGTAGAAATGGCTTCTATGTCTTCCATTACATTCGCTGTTGATTTAGATGGCAACCAAAAACTAAGAGGAAGATCTAATCAAATATAAGGCACAACAACCATCACTGATAGCAAAACAGTTAAAATGTGTTGCCATCTTAGAGTATTTAAGATTACATAAATGTACAACTTGTAGTGTCCTGAAAATTCAGTTTTGAAATAAAAATCTGATAGAGATTTGTCTAAAGTTTATTAGTGGTGAAACTTCTTTGAACTATTTGCATTTGAAAAACAAATCTTGATCAGATGCACTGTAAGGAAGTCTGAATAATCTTCCTGTATTCTCTATAGAAAATGAATGTACAAAGGTTCTGCCACATGAAGAGGCAATCCAAGAATATGCAGTTAAAAGGTAGAAATGGAATATTGTAGGGGTGCAATGAACAGTAAATACATGTAAGTTTTTCTCTTTTTCTTGATTTTTTGATATTTGAGGCTATTTTTTAGCTTTGATGTTTAGTAATTTTCTGTGATTTTCTCATTAACAGTTATTATTCATTCTTTTATTTAAGTTTTTTTTTTGGCTTGGTATTTATCTTCGTTATGAACTCCTAAAATTGAATTAATCTTTAGGCAGCATAAAAAATCTTGTTATGCCTGCATTATATTATAAAGTAACTAAAAATACTAAGTGTTATCAGGAATGGAGAAATAGACACTTTTCTACAATCCCAGTAGGAGTGTAAATTGGAATGACTGCTTTATTTTTTTTATTTTTATTTTTTTGTGGGTACTGGGGGGTCGAACTCAGGACCTCGCACGCCAGCAGGCACCCATGCCGCTGAGCGATATCACTGGCCCTTTTTTCGTATGTGGGTACTGGGAGTCAAACTCGGGCCCTCGCACTTGCCAGGTAGGTGCTTACGCCACTGAGCCATCTCACCGGTCTGGAATGACTGCTTTAGAAAGCTATTTAGCTGTATTTACTAAGGCTGAAATACATATACCTAGTGACTCAGCAAGTCCACCTTTAAATATATGCCCAACAGAAATATATGTTGTACATTAAAAGACATGTTCAAAACTGTGCATAGAGGGCCGGTGAGATGGCTCAGCGGCATAAGCGCCTGCCTTGCAAGCGCGAGGGCCCGAGTTCGACTCCCGGATCCCACATACGAAAAAGGGGCCGGTGATATCGCTCAGAGGCACGGGCGCCTGCTGGTGTGCGAGGTCCTGAGGTCGACCCCCCGGTACCCACAAAAAAAAAAAAAAAAAAAAAAACTGTGCATAGAAGCATTATTCATAATGGTCCCATATTGGAAACAACCTAAATTTCTATCAAAGGTAGAAAACAAAAATAAATTATGATGTATTTATACAATATAAGATCAAACACAAATGAAAATAAGTACCTGTTGTATGCAATAGTATAAATCCTTTTCACAGCTCAGACTTGCCTAAACCTTTTCAGAGCCCTGGTATCTCAGCAACTTTTATCACAGAGTCATCATATTAAAAGTAACAGTTTGGATTATTAAGTAGTAAGTTCCCAAAGACATAATGAAATATTCACCTCTCAACAATTTGGCAGCCATATTAAAAATATAAATAAATTGGAAAAAACCCTAGTATAGTTATTTCTTTACCAAATAAGCACAGTAACTTACTACAGGGATTGTGTGTCCCTGTTTAGTACAGTGTAGCCCAAACTTCAGAATCAGAATATATATACCACTTCATTTTCATTTCACATTGATTTTATGTATGTACATGATTTTAATCACAGCTACTTTTAGAAACCTGGTACAGTATTTCAAAGATATGACACCATCAGAAGGAATGTACTGAAATCTAATTTTCAAACTGAACTATCATGAGTGGGTACTTTATTCAATGTCTGACAGTTCTTATTACTATATGTCTTTAAAACCTAACACTAGCCTTCAGTGCCTTTATGAACCTATTTCAATACCCTGATATACTTTGTCATAGAGTTTGGGAACCAACAGTGTAGACATGACGTTGAACAAAACAAGCTAGACACAACACAATGGAGTATTTATCAGTGTGATTCTATTCACTGATAGGTTTTAAGAAAAGACAAATTTAATTCTTGGTACTAGAAATTAGGGTTGTGTTTACATTTGTGAAGATGAAGAGGTGAATGGCTGGGAAAAGACACATCAGGAATTTTCTAGAAAACTGGTAACATTCTATGTCCTGATCAATGGTGGCTGTATGAATATATTCACCTTATTATAATTCATTAAGCTTTATACTCACAATTAGTTGATATTTTCAGTGTGTAATATATTAATAAAAGATATGTTAATAAAGCAAAAATCATTCTAAACAAAACATAAAAAATTAGACTTCACGTGTGGTACCCCCTCTGATAGTGAAGCCAAATTAAATAAAATAGCCCCCAGTTATCTGAGGAGGATAAATTTCAAGATTCCTGTTGATACCTGAAGCTATGGACAGTATTAAATTCTGTATACACTATACAGTATTTTCCCACGTATGCATATCTATGTTAATATTTAAGTTGAGCTTGAGATTGATATTAAGATCAATAGTTAATAGTATAATAGAACAATTATAATGTTATACTATAATATTTAAAATTTATTAGTTATTCCTGGAATTTTCCAGAAATAATTTTTGAATTATAGTTGACTATAAACAACTATAACCACAAGAGAGTAAAAACATGAATAAAGTGGGGACTAATATACTTCTTTTGTCTTCCTTTGCAATATACATTGTTCTATAATTGTCTGTATTCTTACATTCTATCGTGTCTGATTGTCAGTTTTGGGAGGATAGGGACTATGTCCCATTAATAAGTATCTCTAATTCCCTGGTGCTTCAAGCATGACAATACAAAAGGTGGTTAATTATGTGACAAATTTTAATATAAATAGTGCTACCAGACTCTGGTATACCATTTTCTTATAGTCTTTCTTTTAAAAATATCTTTCATTTTAAGGACATTGATTTCTAATCTCCAAAGAGCACATGGTTTTTAAAGGAAAGGGACACAAAGACGTATACACACATGTACACAATTTATCAGGCTGGAGGAGAGGATCCTCGGTCCTTCTGTTCTTGATGGAAGAATTCAGTCAAGGCACAGAAGAGCATTGTGAAAGTAATGATAGGATTTGTTGCAAAGTGAAACACTACATAGTGAAAGTACACCTTTAAGGAAAAGGGCGGGCAAGAGCCGCAGTGGCAGGTGGGCTGGTTATACATTAAAGTTTTATTTATATGATTTCTGTTAGGATGTTCTGCCTTTTGGGGCCCATCCAATCCTCTTTTGAGTCCTTTCAGGTGTCAATGAGATAAGGAAAAGAACCTGACATAAGCTACGTGTGCGAGGTCTGGTGAAACCTTTCCAGGGTCTGTTTGGCATCAGGGCTCATCAGATGGATACGTTAGAGGTGATATTTTCCCTGGAAATGTTCCTTAATTAAGGTTGTTGATCATTGTGGATAGATCTTAAAATGCTACTTCTATTTATTTTTTTCTTTCTAAATCAGCGGGCTGTAGGCTATGGCAACTAGGAATGCCGGGTGTCTTTTTAAGAATAAATAGTCCTAATGTTTTGGCCAAATATGTAGTGCAGTTGTTCCCAGTGTCTGGCCTTAGGATCCCATTGTGCTGCCTAGGGACATTTTTGATCTGAGACCTGATGATTATAAATGTATAAAACATTGACTACCTTGTTTCTTTGCTTAACCACAACTGGCACAGCATGTTGTTTTGATCTCCTTTATACCTCAGGCCCACTAATGTCTACTAATGCTACTTGAAGTACAGTCCCTGAACCAGTGACAGCTCATGGACTGTTTATTTTTGGTTTATGGTGGGTTAAGAACAGAAATTGAGGGCCGGTGATATAGCTCAGAAGCATAAACGCCTGCCTGGCAAGTGGGAGGTCCTGAGTTCGGTTCCCGGTACCCACATAAAGAAAAAAAAAAAAAAAGAACGGAAATTGAAAATATGTGTTATAAATTGTTACACCCTTCTGTGATATCCAAATATCTCATCAGTGAACTCACCATGCTGACAATTTGCATATTGTCAAACTTGCTTAGTGATTTGTGTATGACATGAACTATATACTCATCATTCACGGTAGAACTAGATATTGGTCAAAGATGGGCTGGACAAATAGCCAAAACAAAAATACCACTGGTTTCCCTATTAACTCTTAGGAATGGAAAAAAACTGATCCCATTAGTTTACAAGTGGGGAAACTGAGACCTAGATTTCAACTAACTCCTGATTGCCAAGCTAATGGTCTTTACACAATAATTCTACCTTAATTCCTTGTATTAATGAGGCCCAAGGATAATATCAGTATTATTGTTACTATTAGTAACAGCAACTTATGCTACTTTTACACATATTCAAGGCTTGTTAGGCAGTACCACACGAAATTATTTTTTTAAGTCAAAAATGGCCAAGTATCTACAATTTCACTGGATTCAACTCATGAAATGGTAAGGACAATGTTAAGTGTTTTTAATCTTTAAAGAAACAGCATCCAGAGCCTGACTTTCTGGGTTCCAAATTTGTTTTGCTTTGTCTCTTCCTGCTACATTATGTTTGGCTAGTTAGAGTCTCTCTGGGGCCAGTCCTTGTGCTCATAAAAAGGAGCTAATAAAGAATATACCTCAGAGATCTACTGAGATTTTAATGGTCTCACGTAGGGAAAGCCCTTGGGATAGAACCCAGGAGGTAGGCAGTTGCTCGGTCAATATTATCTGTTCTGATATTTCCAATATTACCTCTTTGATTCTCAGAATTATCTTATGTGGTAGGAACATTTTATTCTCAGCTTACAGATGAAATGGGATCTCAAAGAGATAGGAATTTGAACCCTTGTCCATATGACCACAAGGGCATTACAGAGTAATTTTTAATTAAATGCCTACCTATTCAAGTCAAATAGCCTGATTGGGGTGTTTCACTATAATCACCAAGATTTGAGAGAGTCTATGTTTTAGGTTTCTTTAATAGTCAGTTATGTAAAATACAATGCAAGATATTTTATTTTCTGATTAAGAGAAGCATCTCTCCATTTTTTCCTTATTCTTAATTCTCCAAAGTGATGAGAATGTGTTAAGCAATAGATGAATTGATGGTTACAATTTCTGACTTCATAACAGTGCAATCTTGTAAGAAACCCCTTACATATTGCTTTCACTCTCAAAAGGACCCCAAACTCCAGCCATCACTGTCCTCTAGAATGCTGCCTGGGGAAATCTGATATAGCACCTGCTAATTAGAATTTGTGAAATTAGCATTCTTAAATTTTGTTAGTGTTTTGTATAAGATCAAAGAAACACCATCTTCTCTTTCTGTCCTTAAATAGAATAAATAGTCACATTCCCCTGAGAAGCAACAAGATCTGATTGAATTTTTCAGATTTTTCTATTATTCTATCAGGTCCACTTGACAGCAAAGGACAAACTGCCTTTCAAATATTGTAAGCGAATGGATCAGCAATTCAGAAGGAAAAACGTGGGTTATTAAGTAGGAACAAATCTTTCTGAATATATTTACACCAACTCATGGAAACCATTGTCCTTAGAAACCTCAGTGACAATCTATTTTCTAGTCTCACTATTGCTGTAAGTTTGACAAATGATAATAAAATACAATGAAATTACCTTTGAGGTCTGAAATGTGTATTGCCTCTCACATTCCTCATGTCTTGATATTTTTATTTTTTCAGCTCAGCCATCTACTTTCAATATTATTCCTAGTCACTAACATTTTATGTCAAGGAATAAAGCTACTTCTGCCTAAGCCATGCTTACATAGAAGTAGGGAATACAGAATTTATTGTATATGTATATGTGTACACATACATACACATTAAATATACATGCATAGATACATGTTAGTTAAGAACTGGAAGAAAACTTTCAAATCATCAAATCTCCTTTGGTGTCATAAGTGAGGAATCTGAAGAAGAGAGAAATGCTATACTTTGAAGGCTACCTAGAAAACTGGCTTTAAAATAAGGCTTGAAGGGATTGTGTATGTAGCAAGTAGCTACCATATTTTGAGGACTGTAGAAGGCGTTTTCCACACATAAGTCCTCTTAATATTTCCATGATATTGGCATTATCATCATTTGAAAGAGGACAAAATGACAGTTTAGAAAAGCTGCAGCTCATAAGTGACACAAATGGATTTAAAGTGCTGATGTAACTAGGTCCTCCAGTCTATCAGCATTTCTCTAAGTACACTCACCCTTATGTTACAGACATAAGGTTTTGAAATTGGCATGCCAACTATATAATTATTTTTCCTAAACTTTCTTTAGATTGACTGATTTATGAACATTTACAAAGGAAATATTTAAAAATCATCATTCAAACAGTGCCATAACAAGTGTAACAAAATATCAGTAAATTCTAACTGCTCCCTTAGGACACTGAATTTACATCTTTCTCTATTTGTTGAAAAAGATTAGTAATGGTTAGATGTGGAAGACCACCTGGATGACTCTCCTAGAAAGAAGAGCAATTATCTCCATTTTGGCTAAACCTGGCCCTATTTTCATGTACTGATATGTACAGAGCTGGCTAGGACTTTTCCTTATCCCTTCAATTGGCTTTAAGCAATGCAAATTGGTCCAGCTGAGGTGCTGATGTGCAGTCTTTGAAGCAAGGTGACAGGTCAGTGTTTCCCCACCCCTGTAGCTCCCAGAACACATGGTGAACCTGGCAGGATGGAGAGCCGTGCTCCATGCTGTCAGCTGGGATTGAGCCTTGAGTAAGAGGCTATGACTTCCCAGTGCATAGACGATTACAAATCAGAGCTGAAGCACCGACCCCAAAACATTAGACAATACCTTGAATTGTGTTATGCAGATTGTTCCTTCTGCATGTCCTTCCCTTGGCATATTACAAAGGTGATTTCAGGCCTCCTACCTAGCCCAGCTCACAGTACTCATGGACTTCCTGCCGCTCTCACAGTCACTCATCCCCGAGCCACTCCCCTCCTCGAGAATTAATAAAACCTGGGTTTGGCCCTGGGTCGAGGCCATTGTTCCAGTAACCACCATCATGGCTGGACTTAGGCCCCCTTGACTCCCCACAACTATAAATATGCCTTAGTGTCTTTATTCTCGCTGTGGGTTGCACTGGAAGTGGTAGATTGGAATTAACTCACTAGATTTCCAATAACTTTTCCATGGGATTACAAATATGAACTTCCCAGACCATGATGAGGACTGGGAAAGGCTCAGTATAATTGGCACTCAATGTGGCCAGAATGCATGGCCTTCTCGGTACAATGACCACTATCCAGAATCAGGTGCTGGCAATCCACTGGACCTTGCATGACCACTTTAAAGGTAAACAGAGCATTTTACTAAGTATAGTGCTCAGACGCAAGTAGCAAGTCTGTTCATCAAGGGTAACAATGGGGCAAGTGCATTCTTTGCAGAAGAGAAACAATTTGGCATGTTGATTATGAAGCTGTTAAATGATGCAGCCATTAATGTACCATCTAAGCAAGTTTTTCAATTACTCCATCAGATCCCTACATTCTATCCTTCCTTTCCCAAAGCTGGTACACTTGATGTAAGAGTTTGGGATAAAATAGCTGAAAGCTTTCATAAAGCTAAAACCTAAAATAAAAAAATCCATCCAGAAACTGTAGCCACGTGGTACCTGGTGAAGGTGGCTCTATTGTCTTTGCAAAATAAGTTGGAAAAAAAAGCAGGCCAGTCACAGACTACGTTCACTAAAGACTCAAATTGTGCTGACCAAATGCCTACCAATAAGGTAATTGAAAGAGAAAAGGACCCTGAGGTAACCATAACAAAAGAACAACAAAAGATCACCATGGTAATGTGCCTCCAAATGGGCTGCTGGAGAAAAAGGAAGCTTGTTTAAAAAGTGCAGATGATCAAATGAATTAACTTTTGCAAGATATTCATAAAGAAATGTAAAACTTTTCCAATTTATTCACATACTGGGCTTCGTCCTCCATGCCCAATACGGAAGGTAATGCTTCTGCTGTGCTTCCCACAGCCTCTCCCTCCCCCACAGCACAGAGTCAGTTCAGTAACAACCCCCCTCCATCCCCGCCCACCAAAAAGCCGAAGTACAGTCACATGAGGATATGTGCACAGCCAGTTTGCTTTCCAGTCGTTAAAGAGGCACATCCGGAACACCCTACTCGTAAACGGAGTATGCACACCGCTTTTAACATTTTGCTCTTGAAACAATCAAGGCAGAGCGTAGTAGACAATGGATTCCTGGCTTCTTATATGCTTGGTTGCTTGGATATCATAATTCAAGGTTTTCAAATGGTGCCAGGTTGTAAGCGCCTGCCTGGCAAGCGCGAGGGCCCGAGTTCGACTCCCGGAACCCACATAAGAAAAAAGGGCTGGTGACATTGCTCAGCGGCACGGGCGCCTGCTGGTGCGCGAGGTCCTAAGGTCGACCCCTGGTACTGACAAAAAAAAAAAAAAAAATGGTGCCAGGTGATGCGACCCATCTTGCTCACATATGTCTGTCCCTGGTACAATTCCTACATTTTGAATCACAATTAAAGATACTCATATCAGAACAGACACAGAGTAATGAAGATAGGATGAAAATCTTAAAGCTATTACGCATGAAATGCTATCTGGTGTGGGCCGATATGCTGACTTAAATGTTCAGGCCCGGGCCCTGCCCCTTCTTTCATGCAGTGTAAAGAGCTTCTACACCATGCGCGGATTGCTATCCCAGGGGACGGTACACCTTATAAAGCCCTTACTCAGATGCTCCAGGGTCCTACACCCAGTTTGTAGCAGGATTGAAAGAGGCTGTAAATAGGCAGATTTCTGACGACAATGTGGCTAAAATACTCATTCATCAATTAGCATATGAGAATGCCAACGCTGAGTGTAAGCGAGTCTTAGCCTCGGTACTTCATACTAAAGATTTATCTGTTTACATTCGCGCATGCCAAAATGGATCGACCACTCATGCTTCTACACTCATGGTAGAAGCTATATCCCAAAACCTTGCCAATAAATTCCATCTGATTAAATGTTTTCATTGTGGCAAATGGGGACACACTAGGCAACACTGCACAGCCCCTCTAAAGGTGCCAGCCCCTTTGTCTACTCAAGTTGCTACTAGACTAGGTACCGATTTACCGCCTAATCTGTGTTCACGTTGCATGAAAGGCTTACATTGGAAAAAACATTATAAATCTAAATTTCATAAAAACGGCACACTATTGCAGAGAAAAGAAACCATGTGCCCAAACCAAGGGCCCCAATGAAAATAAAAGATGGGTCAGTCAGTACTCCAGTGATTTGGACCCAGTTAAATCCAGTCCAAACCAGACAAACAACAGTTCCTCTGCTGCGATGGGTGCACAGCGAAATCTTGCTTCCCTTATTTCCCTAGTTCGGTGTACCAATCGTAGTGCAGAATTAGATTTGCCAGCAGCTTCTCGCGTTCATTTGTTTGGGAGAGAAAAGCCAAATTTAATTCCCATTGAAATTTCCTCTCCTGCCATTAACCCCATGCGTGAACCTGGTAGAGACGAGCCTTTAACTAAGGAACTTTATTTTTCCCAGGGTGTTTCAGTTCCTAGACCTTCTTGTACTATTAAACCCAATGGGAAATCTCTTACTGGATTGATGGATACAGGAGCTAATGTCACTGTAGTAAATAGCCAATCGTGGCCATCTCCTTGGCTGACTAGACCCGCCCCCACAGCTTTGATAGGCTTAGGCTGCCCCCAGTCTGTCTCACAGAGTACACCGTCACTCCCTTATGTAGGCCATGATGGACAGGCAGGCATTGTAACAAAGTTTACTGCACCCTTTCCCGTCAATCTATGGGGCATAGACCTTATGATGGAATGGGACACTCTCAGTTACTTCTGACCCTCAGAGGTGTGTGTCACCAGCTAGCAGTATGATGGCTAAGATGGATATCAAGAACACAAAGGTTTGGGTAAAAATTTGCAGGGCTCTACTCTGCCAATTGCACCTTTCATTAAACAAAATAGATCTAAAATTGGATTTATAATGAAGGCCATTGGTACTTCTCTGCAGGAAAAGTTAAGGATTTTATTAACATTGATAGAAAACAACTGCAATTGGGTCATCTGAAGCCTACTTTATTACAACTATTTTTAAAACTGCTAAGGGGGGGCCGGTGAGACGGCTCAGCGGCTTAAGCGCCTGCCTTGCAAGCGCGAAGGCCCGAGTTCGACTCCCGAATCCCACATACGAAAAAGGGGCCGGTGATATCGCTCAGCGGCACGGGTGCCTGTTGGCGCGCGAGGTCCTGAGGTCGTCCCCCCGGTACCCACAAAAAAAAAAAAAAAAAAAACAAAAACTGCTAAGGGCTGTATTAAGTAGAACTGCTTCGTTCTCTATTGATCATATTGGGACCCATTTTAATCTCCCAGGTTCATTGTCATTAGGTAATTATAATGCAGATGCTCTTGTAAATCTGGTTTCCATTTGTAATAAATTGAGACAATCCCATGAATTTTTTCACCAAAATTCTAAATCTCTGCCAAAGGAATTTAAAATTACCAGAACACAAGCTAGACAAATCATGATGGCATGTCCTACCTGTCAGCTCATTCCGAGGCCTATTCTTCAACAGAGTTGCAATCCCAGAGGCCTTAGAACTAACCAGTTATGGCAAATGAATATTACCCATATAGCCTCTTTTAACAAACTTAAATATATTCATGCCTCTATAGATACCTTCTCACATATGATCCATGCTACCTGTCACTCAGGTAAACAAACTCAACATGTCATACAGCATTGTGTATCAGCCTCTGCTAATTTAGGAGTGTCACAAACAATAAAACCTGATATCGGTCCTGCTTATATTAGTAAACATTTTCAGAGTTTTCTTGATAACTGGAATATAAAACATGTTACAGGGATCCCCTATAATACACAAGTTCAAATAATAATCAGACACACTCATTTTAAACTAAAAAATCATCTAGCTAAACAAAAGAAGGGGGGAACACAGGGTCAAAACTTTGCTACATATGTTTTAGCTTTTCTGAATCCTGCTTGGCAAGACCTCCAAACAGGTGTTTGGAGTGGTCCAGCATCACTTTTAAGTTGGGGCCGAGGACATGCTTGTATTTCCACAGATAATTGAGAGACATTATTACCATCAGAGCTGTCCTGTGGCCAGAATCCAACCCACCTGAGCAACACATCAAGCCCCCTGCCAAGACCTCAAGCAATGAATCTGACAGAGCATCATCCACTGTCCTGGGAAGGCCTGCAGCAGACTGTTTGTGAGGCTTGCCACCTAGTTAACAGACAGGGTTTGGTTCAATCACCTGAAAAATTTTTCCTTGCAATGCTTGCTCTCCTAGCAGCTACAGTATATATTCCTGTGGTTCAGGGAGAAGAGTATTGGGCCTACATACCTAATCCACACTTACTTGCACCCCTTAAGTGGATGGACAGACCCCCAGAGATTTTCCATTCTATAGAGAGCAATAACCCTCCATATACTATTCTGCCAGGCCCACAAATTTTAATGCATTTATAAGAATAGGCTAAGCTTAACATTACCTCTCATTTTGTATATCCACCTTTATGTGTAGCCCATCTACAACAAGATTGTAGCCCTTGCATGTTGGCTGTGGATCAGACTTGGAAAGTACAACTGTCTAAAGGACAATTTGCCTTATTAACCTTAAATTCTATTCCCTCAGATGGTAACTTTGTAAGAGATTTTAGACCTAACATTCCTATCTGTATTCCAGAAGCTCACGCTCCTCATTTTAGGAAGGTGATTTGGGGCTCTGGCAGACTTGCAGGGATCCATTCTATGGATGGGTTATACACAAATTTAATTATTCCTTTATAGATTGGTCCCCCCAAGGATTCCTTCTGGGAAAAGATTGAGATTGGCACGAGATTTCCTTTTCAGGCTCTCCCGACTGTACCATGACCTCTGAGGCCTTGTCCAGTGTTACATGGTCAGGTAGAGGCCTCAATCCTCCCATCCCCAGACTCATTATCATGACAAAACTGGACCCATACAACATACTTTACGGAAATTGGCCCTACCTTTTCATGCTGGACGGCTGCAGACTGGGTATCTGCAGCTGGCTGTTGGAGGAAAAGTCAAAGTAGTATTATGAGGTCATAGGTATATAAAAGTAAACATATGTGTATATGATCCTCATGTACTGTTGATAGGGAAGATAGAGTGGCAACAAAATATGTTCTCATGTACTAATTGTTATCTAACCCATTGTGTCATGCCTGAGCAGCTTTCTAATGACTCCACAGTAGTAATCATGGGCAGGATGCCTGGAGTTTGGCTTCTGGTTAATCTGACAGAGACTTAGTATCATTCACCTACTTCCCTCTTGGTAAAGATTTTGATTAAGAGATTTACTAATTGTACCAAGAGGATGATTGGATTAATTATAGCAGGGATAACCTCCCTAGTGCTTTTGATAGCCAGCGCAGCTATTGGCTCTGCGGCATTAGCTCATTCAGTACAAACTGCTCACTTTGTAAACAACTGGACAAGAATGGCTGATGAAAGCTGGAAAATTCAGCATGAAATTTATATAAAATTGCAAACCCAAGTAAGCATCTTAGAGACCTCCGTCCTTTGGATAGGAGATCAAATTGAAAGTTTGCAATTGCAACAAGGGTTAAAATGTCACTATAATATGACTCGCTTTTGTATCACCCCTTTACCATATAATAAAAGCCTATATTCTTGGGGAATGATAAAAAAAACACGTACAAGGAGCAATCCATCAAAATATTACTATGGATACAGATGCGCTTCAGAGAAAAGTGCTGTCCATGTCACAACAGACAGCCACACTTGATGCCCAAATTAAAGATTGGGATAAGTTCGCTGATGCTATAGTACAATTAAATCCATTTGCATATCTCAAGGCTCACTTCTGGCTTTATGTTAAAATTAGTGTGCTCATTCTTTTGTTTATAATTCTTCTCATTAAAGTGTGTCATGGAGGATTCACAACCAGGAGATGACTTGAGGCCATACAGCCATGACTGACCCTGCTCCAGCTTCTTCAAAACGAAGAAAGGGGACTGTGGAGGACCACCTGGACTGCTCTCCTTGAAAGAAGAGCAGTTATCTCCATTTTGGCTAAACCTGGTCCTATTTTCATGTACTGATATGTACAGAGCTGGCCAGGACTTTTCCTTATCCCTTCAATTGGCTTTAAGTAATGCAGATCAGTCCAGTCGAAGTGCTGATGTGTAGTCTTTGAAGCAAGGTGCCAGGTCAGTGTTTCTCCACCCCTGTAGCTCCCAGAACACATGGTGAACCTGGTGGGATGGAGAGCCATGCTCCACACTGTCGGCTGGGATTGAGCCTCGAGTAAGAGGCTATGACTTCCCAGTGCATAGAAGATTACAAATCAGAGCTGAAGCACCGACCCCAAAACATTAGATACTACCTTGAATTGTGTTATGCAGATTACTTCTTCTGCATATCCTTCCCTTGGCATATTGCAAAGGTGATTTCAGGCCACCTACCTAGCCCAACTCATGATACTCACGTACTTTCCGCCACTCCCTGAGCCACTCCCCTCCTTGAGAATTAATAAAACCTGGGTTTGGCCCTGGGTCAAGGCCATTGTTCCAGTAACCACCATCTTGGCTGGACTTAGGACCCCCTTGGCTCCCCACAACTGTAAATATGACTTAGTGTCTTTATTCCCACCATGGGTTGCACTGGAAGTGGTAGGTTGGAATTAACTCACTAGAATTCCAATAACTTTTCCATGGGATTACAAATATAAACTTCCCAGACTGCGACGAGGACTGGGCAGGGCTTGCTGTAGTTAGAGAAGTGTTTTGGCTCCCAGTTTGAAGAGGTTTCAGTCCAAGTTGGGTGGCTCCAAGATAAGGTGGCATGGCAGAGGGGAATGGCAGGGGAGAATTTTTCATGGCATGGCAGGCAGGAAGCAGAGAGCAATCAAAGCAGGAGAGAGGGGGATATACCCTTCTAGGCCATGGCCCTAGGGACCCACCTCCTCCAATCAGGCTTCACTTCCCAAAATCACATTTAGCTGTGAACTCATCAGTGGGCTAGTCCACTGATAAGTGTCACACACCCATGTTCCAATCACTTCCTGAAAGCCCTGTCTGTGAGCACATGAGGCTTTGAGAGGACATCTAGATATACTCCATAACAAGAATCATGAAAAACCTAGTAATATAAAACAGAGACTTACAGATTAAATGATAATTAAGAGAGGGAAATGCTTTACTATGTGATTCAGTCATTTGATGTCATACCCAAATGTCACTTAAAGTCATCCTTGTCCTACCAAAGATCATTCTGAGTACAGTAGTCTCCTGGTACCTGTCCCCTGAGAAACACTGCAGTTCATAAAGCCACTTGGCAGATTCTACAAGCCATGGTTCAGTAACTCAGGTGACTCTCAGTGTCACAGGGAGGCTTGTTAAACATAACATTTAGAGTTATTCTCTGAGTTTCTGACTCAGCATATCTGGGATGGGACCTGAAATTTGCATTTCTCACAAATTCCTGAGGTACTCTAATACAACTGCCCCCCAAACCACAGTTGAGAGGAGGAGCTTGAGAACATAGGGTGATACGTGCGTGAAAATTTCACCATCAAGCCTGCTAGTGAGGTGAGGAGGGATCTAGAATTTTCTTTGAATCACACAGATAAGGCAAATAAGTGCACAATGTATTCTTGTGTTCCTGTGGTGTTTCTTCAGTCTGGTTGCAGTTGCCAAGGAGGCTGTAAAAACTTTGGTTAAGAGAAAAGGACAGAGCTCCATAGGTTCACACCAAGATTTAAGTATGTCTGGCTAAGTTTTACTTTCCGGAGAGTGCATAAGTGGCTAGAACTAGTCTCAGAAAGCCCAACTTGCATTTATTTACCCTCGAGTTTTTATTCCTTTTTGACATGGCTGGGGCCATTTTGAGAAAGACCAGGTAGATGAACTAACATTGGATTGATAGCCATGAGCCTGCAGTTCTGGTGTGATTTCATCTCAGTAACTCAGACTTCATTTCTCTAGAACTGAGTTTCACCATTTGCAAACGTGGAAGCTAGACTAAGCTCTCTTCTCTTCTTCGGAGCTCTATTCCTTTGAGAATGGCAGCCTTCTTCTTATTGATTTATTAGTATTATATGCTGCAAAAGATAACACCCTTCTTTTAGGATAAGGGGAATATAAATTGACTGGAAACTTAGCGTATGGGTTTCAACCTTCACTGAAGAGTCTCTTAATTCACACATATGAGGCTATCATGCTACATTCCTCAGGAAATATACAGTGAGAACTCGAGAAGAGATCCTGAACCCTCCAAGTTAGAAATACAACTTAGGATGTTGACGAGGTCTTAAAATGGATGCTGGGAGTCCGCTTCCTGATCGAAGGAAAGATGTGGAGTGGACTGCTGCCTCCTGGCCTAAATGAAAGTGATATTGAGTTGGATTCTGAAGATGAGGCCACACTACAGAACTTTGATCATAACTTACAGGAAGATAAAGAGGATGGGACCGTTAGAGAAACAGAAATCTCAGGTTTCTCAGCAGATGGACCAAAAATCGAAACAGAGACCAAAGCAAATGCATATGAAGAGTGCCCTTCTGGAATTCCCTTAGATATGTGGAACAAATTTCAAGAATTGCATAAAAAACATTCTGAACAGAAGACTTCAGCCTCAAGATTCAGAAAGAGAAAGAGAAAACGCTCCACAAAAGATAAACTGAAGAATGAAAAAGAATCTCAAAGTGAGCAGTCCTTAAATGAAACACAGTGGAAGGAGCTTACTCAGTACTTTGGAGCCAATGATAGATTTGAACCCCCTGTTAAAAAGAAAAAGGTTGAAAAGTCAGGCCTTGAGAAGAGGATAGACCAGGCTGTGGAGGAGTGGGATATTGAGAAGGCTGAGGAACTCAGCAACCAGCTAGCTACTCGAGAGCTTGGTGTAAAAATTGCCAAAGCAATCGCCTGCCACAAGTTTGTAAAAGCCAAAAAGGAGGTAGAAAACTCACAGGCTTCTCGAAAAAAGAAGAAACTCGCATGGGGGTTTGAAGCAAAGAAGAGATGGGAAACCAAAAGCAACATGGGATATATGTAACTGGGCAGAATTCTTCAAGACACATGGAGATTTGTGTGCTTAATTTACAGAAAAGATTTTTCTGCTTAGGTTAAATATATCAGGAAATTGATAGAAGTAGAAAAAAGTAAGCGTAAATCTTGGGAGTTATCAACTCTTCAGTTTTTTTCTAAGAAGTTCATTCTATAGAAATGAATGGAATGAAGTATGTTGTTATTTATGTCTAGCATACATACAGGAAAAGATAGGGTTTTATTTATTTGTATAGACCTACAGTATAAAATCAATTTTGTTTTTATCTGCTTGGTATAGCATAGCCATGATCCTTGTACTTTCTTATCTGTTCTTGGCATAAGTTCACTTTTTCTGGAATTATGTGGCTTTTGTTTGAAATGGATTAGACATAAGTGCAAAAAAGTTTCAGTTGATGCTATCTTTCCAAATGACTGTAATTACCTTAATGTTATAAAAACAATTATTGATTCTTTATTGGAAGCAATGGCATTGTTATTTCATAGTCCCATATAAAAGCGATTGATTAATTTTTGTGTACCTTCAGATGAAATGATTACAATGAAAAAAGGACAAAATATAGTAATTTGGGGCTGATTTAAATCAGCTCTGTCTAGAATGTCTTCCTGTATCTCTCAGCCATTATCAGTCTTTAAATTATGAGATGGTTCTTAGAAGAAAAAGTGCTATGACTATTAGACAGTCATAACGTAAGGTAACTGAATCATCTAAGAACTGGTTTGTTTTACTGCTATTCCCAGTTACTCCTTAAAAAACTGAATGAAATATTAATAAAGATAAGAAAAAAAAAAAAGAAAATACAACTTAAATTTATATAAATAAAATTGAAATGAATCATTTGATACATTTTTAAGAAGTCATCAATGGCAATGAGATGACAAACTCAGTAGGTGTTATTAATTACAGTAATGTCGAGAAAGAAAACAACATCTGTGATTTGCCTGATTAATGATGCAATGTAATAGTGCATGTGCTATTGGAGTAACACTCCTAGTAGTCTTGACTGTATATTTTCAAGATCTGGAAACACAGAGTGGGTTATGGGAGAAGAAGGGAAGGGGTTGCCAGACTGGCTATTGGAGGTCAACTTCTTTCCTAGAGTATTTGAATTCCCCTCCTACTACTTTGTCAGAAATGTGCAGCAAATTCAGAGGAAAAATGAATTCTACCAGGCACATGCAGTCCTGTCGGCTGAACAGCTAGCTGCTCGGTAATTGTCTTTTAGTTTGCATTTCAACTTCTGGTTGTAGTTGGTGTGATGCCAGTCTTCATATCATGCCAAAAGAGAATTGTACCAAATGTGTTCATCATAGACCCACATATATGCATGAAGCTTTTCTTTTCCTGGAGGGAGCAACTCATACTGAGAGTAAACACATTTTTCTTTAAGCAACAATTTCCTTCTCTGAACTCAAAGGAAAGCCAAAGTTCCCACCTATCATTTGAAAACCACCACCACAATACACTGGTTTCTAAGTTTATCCAGATCAAATTGGGAAGCCACACAGTGATTTCATTCTTTTCCTAAGGCTGTAGCTTTTTTCTACTTTGAGAAGGAGGCACTGACTCCATCTGTTTCCTCGGCTGCACTGGATGAATGCAGGATATATTATTCATCATAAAGCATGTTCAGGAACATTTAGGCTGCAAGCTCTGTTGCATAAAGTAGCATTTGCCATCAACTTATCATAATGAAATCAAAGAAAAATACAACATTCTATTAGAAAAGAAACATTGATCTCACACCCAGAAAGTCCACTGAAATTTAAAAAGCAGTGTGAAGAAAAATAGTTCTATCTGGGGCCTGATTCAGAACTCAGAATCAATGATCAGAGAAGCAATTATTCCCCCATTATATCGTAGAGGCAAGATCTGCTACTTACCGAGAAATGCTGATGTCCCTACCGAGCAGGCTCCATTAGAAGCTACAGAAAATAGTGGTGGAAAGTAGTAGTGTTTCTCTTGTACAGCATGGCTAACATATTTCTCTTTCTTATGGCATTTTTCATTTCTTTGCTTATATTTGATTATGTCAAGGCAAGGCATAATCCCATGGAAACTCAGAGAAGAGACGTTGGAAAGCAGTAACTGTAACCAATGAAAGAAAAGGGAGAAATAAGCTGCTTCACTAGGCCCAGGGGTGAAAAGAAGAATAGCAAGTCTGCGAGTGTGGGGCCTGACACCAGAACAGTGAAGGCAGTGTTCTTTCACTGGGCCGTACATTTACATCTCAGCATCACTGTTAGACATGGCTCTTGCATTAATTTTTACTTTCTATGAATCAGAGAGTTAACAATATCAAATTTATAAGTGATTTTATTCTGTATTCATGGAACAAAAATGACTTTGTCCATTTACCTTTTGGGATGCATGTAATTAAGTGTGAGACAATTATAACTTTGTAACTCTCTTTGGGGGCCTGGAATATAATTCATTTGTTGGATTTCAAGGGCACTTAAGGAAGAAAAGACTCTCTGCAGTGGCTTTTATATGCGTGCTAGTGAAGAATTTGCTCCCATAGCTTCAGAAGTCTCATTTCGTAGTAGTCATAATTCTTATTGATTACCTTTTGATTGTACAAAATAAGGAACGTGGGACCAATATATCATACTTAAAGATTATGTGAATGCTTCAAATGTACAAAAATCAGAATTATTTATTGGCTCATTGATAGCTTTGATTCATGTATAATCCTCTTACTGAGTTGACTGTAACTCAACTAATTGGTTAAATGTCATAAGCCAGTTGCTATATTGATAGATAGCATATCGGTAGGTCTATAAATAACAGAAAGAGAAAACAAACCACAAACCTATTTTGAGGATAGCAAAAGGGGAAAACTACCAAACTTGGGAATAAAAAGAGGTAGAAAGAAATGAATATAATATCCAAGTTTGTGAAAATCTTTACTTAAGATCCTCAATGATTGCTAGGGCAATTGTGAAGTTTATTTGACTCTGTGAACCTTACCAGACTGCTAATTAGAAACGTAGACCAAGGAGACATTTTCAACTCCCACGACAGCTAAACTCTGAATGAAGCTAAGAATCTCTAGAGCATGGTATTAGCAAATAGTTCAAACTGTTCAGAATTTTCTTAAAGGAACTTGACATTTAATAACCCTTCACCTTCTAATGAGGAGACTTTCAAGCTTCACTCCTCACCTTCATCACCCTTGGTTCTCTAAGCACTATCACCTTCTAGGAACATTTAAAAAAGACCTAGACACCTGGATTCTGTTAGCATTTGGATATTTTCCCACTGCTTATTTGAAAGGCACCTAGTGAAATAGTTGCATAGCCAACAGTGGTGACTAGGTAGCTAAATTTGGAATGGCCAAATAAAGGAATATTAGAGAAGCGTATGAAAGAAATCAGGAATACTCGAAGCATTTTGAGCATATTCTAATTGAGGAAAGTGTAAGCTGTACAAAGCAACTTCATCTTTACAATAATGATCAATATGTGCATCTCTGTGTGACTGGATATTTACACAACACAGTGAGAATGCCTGATACATCCTGTGATGCCAGCTCCTTCTCAACGCAGAAGGGGAGGAATAGCTTGTTGACTTTTACTTGTGTGTCTTGCATTGTTCACTCATTATAATGAATATGTATTATTCTTTTTTTTAATGTGAGTTATAAAAATCTATTTATTTCCTTTGTAAAGAACACATTTGGGGTCAAGAGTATGTATTCAATCTCAAATATTTTTCTAAGAACATCCAATTATTTGCTCAGGGTTCTTGCCTTTTATACATTTAAGGATAATTTGGTTCAAGAAATGAAAGCAAACTCTCAATTATTAGTTTGGTATGAATTAATTAGATTATGTTTTCCAATTTAAACTAATGTATAGAGTATGAGTGAAAAAATAAAATCTTAGTGAAATAGTTAAAATAACTATATGTTAAAAAATACCTACTTTTTTAAGGATCAGGGAATAGATAGTAGATATTATATTTCCTCTGTTTCTTGTGTGGCCATTCCACCAATATTTTAGAAAAATATGAACATTTAAATATAAATATAAAAAAATTAAAATTAAAATATAGGATTTCAAATGACAATTTATAAGTAACAAAAAGAAACTGCTGAACATATAAAAGGAAAGTGGACAGAATATAAAGAAATCTAATTTTTTACAGATTGAGGAAATAAATATTCCTATTAATAAAGGAAAAAAATTTTTCAAATTCTTCAAAAAATTGAACTATAATAAAAATTATGGGGAAAATATTTTTATGATTATTTTGATGTCAGTGCTGATTTGACTTAATTACCATAAGTCCTAGAAATGCTTAGATTAATTATCAAACAGGCAAAGTAATTTTCAAGTACTTAGAATGTAATATAACTTGAAATCCTTTAGCTGATGCATACAGAGGCATACAATCAATGAGCAGGGGTTGGAAGAAGCATTGAATAAATAATAAAAATATGAGAAATTGGTAACTTGAGAGATTAGCCATCAAACAAGTTCCTTAGGTCAAAGAAGATGGACAGCAGGCAATTACCAGGGCAAACATCTAGCAAATGAAGTTTCATTCATCAGAACTCTTGTTAGTGGCCTGTAAGCAGCCTAAAATGAGATCGCATTGTCTCTCTGGTGTGAGAGACTGAAAGTAAATAAGAACCAAAAAGTATAATAGATATTGTGAAATAGGAAGAAATTATTCAAAAGGAAAAAAGAACAGAAGAAAGGGAAAAGAAAAAAAATGGGAAAAGAAAGGATAAATGGAAACAAAGCTTTGCAAATAAAAAGAAGGGTTGAAGGAAAGGAGGGGAATGGGAAAAAAAGAGGAACTAAGATATATCATGTACAGTTCCAAGTTCCATATGATGAATGTGGTCATTATATATATCTAAATGGTACCAATAAACTTAATTAAAAAAAAAAGAGATGAGATTTTCCATGGTAAATCCCTCCAGATCAGCAGTTCTCATCAAGAAGTAATTTTGTCCCTCTGGGGACAATATCTGTAGAATGTCTGGGTTGTCACAACTGCATTGGGGTGCTACTGGCTTCCAGTGGGTAAAGGTCAGGGATGCTACTGAACGATGTACAATGCACAAGCCAATTTCCCACAGCAAAATTCACTCATCCAAATGTCTGTAGAGCAGAGGTTGGGAAACTTGCCTAAAATGTTTCCTAAATTCCGAAGGTGATGGCTAGAGATAATTGCAGAATTGATTTAGTGAGTAAATGAGGCGAGTTTGGTGGGCCTTAGCTATCCTTCCTTAAATTAGGCATAGCTTTTTCTCCAGATACGGGTTGGCCAAACTTTAAAAGGTCAGCATTTGAAAGGAAAATGAAGTCACGGTCTAGTTCTCCGCCAATTAATTTAATTTCTGGAACTATTTTAGAAAGCAAAAATGAAATGACAGTGAAAAGCTTTATACTAGGCAGTACTGGCAGAGAATGGCCAGAGTCAAAAAAGCAGCTGCAGACCGCAGACCTAATAGATGGTAACTCCTTAGTGCTTTGCTATTAATAACCTATGCGATACTCAGTGTTTGTAAATCAGATGTCACACAGTGAGAACGATCTGCAGACTTACTTTTTTAACCCCCACAGACTTAAAGTTTAGATTAACTGGCAGCATTTAAATATTGGGGGATTTTCCATCATGATGCAGATTTTTTTTTTTTTTTTTTGGTACCGGGAATCGAACTCAGGACCTCATGCTTGCCAGACAGGTGCCATGCCACTGAGCTATATTCCCGGCCCAATGCAGGCTCATTTTTATAGAAGAAGCTAAAAAAGAAAACTGAAAACAATGGGACTATATTCTCATAAGAGTTAGCTCCTGCTGAATAATGGCTGCCAACATTGGAAGGCAGCAATTACCCTGGTTTCTCCCTGGGACTGCTTCAATAGGTTACATTACCTGCTAGTTTCTGCAGCAATTCAGTTTGTACTTTCTGTCTTAAAAGATTATATTCATGCTCTTTTTAGTTCACTCATTAGGATGACACTACATAATGATAATGTGTTTCAGAATATGATTTACAATTTTGCCTAGATTAATTTTCATCAAATCAATTTTGTACCATTTTTTGGCCACTTTTATTTTAATCACAATGTTGACTTTTATATGACTTTCTTTTCTTCAATTTTTTCAGTTAATCAAAAGGTGACTGAAGAGTGAACAAGAAACGAATGCTCCTATTTTACCCATTCGGCTAGAGAGAGACCACAGTATCATTTCCTATCAATTTTATCAGTTCATTCATTTTGAGAATATAAGATATGAGTGAAAATGTCGCCCAAATACATATTTTGACCACTTTGAAAGTAAACTGCCAAGGACAACTTACTGAAATCTGCATAAAACAAATTTCAGAATAAAAATACTGAATACTGATATTGAAAGTGTTTATAACCAAAATGCAAATAGGTATTTTATAACATCAGGCCAAGTCATTAGGAGGTCACAAAAAGTTTGATTCTTTGAATAATAATTTGTTCAAATCAATGCACTAGAGGAAATTGATTAGTTTTGATATTCATAAACTATAGGCAAGTTTTTACATTGTCTATGATGTGCAGTAGAAGAAAATTGCAATCATTTATCTCAAATGTAAGAACTGATTTTCTATTTAGAATATGATTATTCTATTTGTTGAGGATAATTTTTCTCACATTTTTGGAATCAGGGTATCTTTATGCTATTAAAAATTACTTAGGAACCTGAGAATATAGATTTTATTCACCTATATTTACTGTACTAGAGCCTTAAAATTAGAAATTTTTAGAATGATTTTTTAATTTCTCAAATATCAATATTCTATTACACAGTAATAAATACAGCATATTTTTATGATAACTATTTTCCAAAACAAAAAATCAGTGAGAATTTTAAGAAAATCTTTTTGGCTCTATTAATTGAAATAGCTAAATTACCTGCTTATGCATTTAATCACTT
Organism: Erethizon dorsatum; assembly: GCA_028451465.1. Lineage (NCBI taxonomy): Eukaryota > Metazoa > Chordata > Mammalia > Rodentia > Erethizontidae > Erethizon > Erethizon dorsatum. Next base: position 15,238,510 of record CM051836.1, read on the forward strand.
GCATTATATCATTTTGGGTAAAGTCTACAAAGAAAAATCCAGCCTCATACATAGTTGGAAAGGTGATAGTTCATGGACCCCTTGAAAAGGTTTTAGGGATTGTTGTCCCCAAACTGTTGGCTTATTATTCCCCTTTTTTGGGACTGTGATGCTAATTTTATGTAGAGTATTGTCCCCAGATATTTCATTGAATATTAAATGTTGCTGTGAAGGTACTATCTTGTAAGTGTGATTAAAGTCCCTAATGGTTGTAATGATCAATTGACTTTATTTTTATTTATTTATTTTTTTGTGGGTACCAGGGGTCGAGCTCAGGACCTCACATGCCAGCAGGCGCCCGTGAAAATGAGCGATATCACCGACCCTTTTTTCGTATGTGGGTACTGGGAGTCGAACTCAGGACCTCGCGCTTGCCAGGCAGGCGCTTATGACGCTGAGCTATCTCACCGGCCCAATCAGTTGACTTTAAATAGGGAGGTTATCCTAAAAAATCTGCGTGGGCCTTATTCAGTCAGTTAAAAAGCTAAAGAGAGAGATCTGAGACTTTCCTGAAGAAAAAATTCCATCTTGGATAGCAGTGTCTGCTCTTGCTTGAGAATTCCAGCCTGTCTTTGCTGATGGCTACCCTATGCGTTTCAGACTTATTTATCCAGCCCCCACAATTGTGCAGGCCAGTTCTTTGCAATAAACCTCTTAATAACTTTTTTTCTGTCTCTCTTCCCTCCCTTCTCTTTTTTTCCTTTTGTTTTGACAGAGTCTCACTACAAATTTATATTACAATCATATTGTAAAATGTAACCTCATGGAAGAAAGTACACAAGAACAGAAACTTTGCAAGCTTAGGAATATGAACCAGGGATAGGGTTTTGCTTTTCTTCTAAATGACTGATGTCAAAACCTGTAAAAGTAAACATAAAGGAAATTTTTTATTTCTAAAGATAGAAGATTGATTCGCTGTGGTTTCCATCTGGATAATCTTTTCCATATACACTCTTAATATAGTAAACATTTTGTATTCACAGATCAGTATTTAATGAACGTTAGCTCCCTATAGACAGTCAAGATATAATTGTTCGACTTATGCCAAGGCCAAGGTCATCCCATTTATTAGCACAGACTATGAAGATCTCTGTGGGGATCAAACCAGTGTCATTTATGTTATGAAACCAAATAGTTACAATACTATGCAGTTTCCCATTTGTGGTTTTCAGTGTTTAGGGTTTTGAATGCCACTGTTCTCCAAATGGCATTCCTTTGCTTTTGTGATTTCACAGCACATATTTCCTGCTCTCTGCAGACTGCAGTGGGCCTGCATTATTCTGATTTTCTTTATAATTTCAATTCACATGAATATTGATTAATTTGGCTTTAAGAATTTCATGATATAGGTGAAGATGTGGAATCTGACAAAATCAGGGTTCTATGATGTCATGTTTAAAGAAAAACAAAGATTTAAATGCAGCACAAATTCTCAAGAAATCATCAGAAGAATAAAAGAGAGACATGAGTGCCTTTGTGGACTTAACGCTTATCAAGCTAAAGAGGTAGTATATAGTCATAGATAGGGGCTTTTAAATTAAACAGTTCTCAGTTCAAGTACTGACTTCTTGCTGGGTGTGTATCTTAGGCAACTTTCTTCAGCTCTCTGAACTTCAGTTCCTCACCTGTAATGTGGGTGCAATGCAACCAGCTAATTAACAGATAATTTACATAGGGTGCTCGGTACCCTGTAAGCACTAAGATTATCCACTCTTTTATGACAATCATAAAATAACTTGTATATGGATGATGAAACAAAGTTAGAAGAGAAATAGCACATATTACAGTTCCTGAAATAGAATAGGCAAGACACATGCAGTTGTGGAACTGAATGCTAAGTTTCACTGACAGAGGTGCTGGTCTTTTCTATTTTCTCCAAGTAGCTTTCCTAAGTTTCTTTAGTCTCAGGATCGATCTCTCTTTGGACTCTGCATAATCACAGACAGACTTAATTCCTAATTATAGATTGCTTACAACATAAGCTGCTGCATTAGTATTCTCTCCAGTTTGAATGTAAGCAATTTTTCTATAGGAATTACATCTTGCTTTTTATTTATTCTATATAGCACCATCTTTTGCTTAATCAATACTTGTCAATGAATTGGGTAGGGGAAGGAAATTCTTTTTCTCCTCAAGTCCTTTAAAATAAGACTAGACTGTTTTACATAAGTTGGCAATAAATCCACATATGAGTAAATGCTAGATATATGGATTGGGATGAAAAAACTTACTATACTGTAGGACTACTCAAGGTCTCTTTTTGTAAAGATGTGTGTAAGGTCCATAAATATCAAATGCTTATTCGTCTACCTTCATAAAGGCCCAAATAAATCTGCATGTTATTGCTATTAACATTTTAGGATTCTTCTACATAGAAGGAGTAGGAGAAAAGGGTCATGGGAGAAGGATTTTCTGGTAACATTGATACGCATGCTTAGTGTCAGTGTTGGTTTGGTCATGGTTTGGATAGAGGCTGAGCAGGAGGTTCACTCAGTGCATGACCATAACTAGTGGTGCAGTGTCTTCTGGGACTTTGGAACAAAAGCAGCAGGATCTGGCTGCCAGTGTGACATTTTCAACAGGTTTGAGCTTGCTTAGATGTTTCCCTGATACCTTTCCTGTACAGCAAGGGGGCAGCAGAGGGGTCAGCAATGTTAAATGCATTCTTACAACAAAAAGAGCCCTGGGGAACACTTCTCAAACCTTATCATACATCTCCAGATCTTCTCACCATCCTACCACTCCTCAACAGTCAGCAGCCCCTATTTCTTGTTGTCACTTAGTTGTGTCTTCCAGTTGTCATCGCCTTCATTTTCTTGTCTGTATAGTATGTTGATTCAGGAGCTCTGATTTCCAGCATTGACCTTGGCTTTTGGTGCCTGTGCAGGATATGAATCCTGCTTCTGCCATTATGTCCGTGAGAGTAGAGAGAGGTTCCTAACATTATGTTTATAAGCAGCTCTTACCCCAGGTCTACATTGAAACAAACTGAATTGAGCCAAGTACTATGAGCTGACAACTCATCTTGATTTTCTATCAACCTCAGTAGGGATTAGTATTCTATAATCATTTTAGCCAGTTTTTCTGGGAAAGTCTGTGGGAAGGATGTATTCATATTAGCTTCATGAGTTCAAGGTTCAGACTGTCGTATAGTCTCATTTTTTATATTCTAAGGCTTCTGGAACTGTAGTTTATTTTACACTTGATGTATCTCTTTAATAAAATATTTTTAATCCCAAAATATTATAGTGAAATATACAATGCAGGTTACAATTGATGTCATCTTAAACACAAGATATATGGTAGAAATACATCTCATATTATATTAGACATTCTTGTGTATAGTTTATGGTTTGGCTTTATATTTTCCCACATGCATCCTATTTAATAGAACTAAGGGGTGATAGTCTCTTTGTTTTTTGTGGGTACCGGGGGTCGACCTCAGGACCTTGCGCGCCAGAAGGTGCCCATGCCGCTGAGTGATATCACCGGCCCTTTTCTCGTATGTGGGATCCAGGAGTCGAACTCGGCCCTTGCGCTTGCCAGGCAGGCGCTTATGCCACTGAGCTATCTCACCGGCCCATGGGGTGGTATTAAGAACTACAAAAACCAATTACCTTTTGAGAATTGCTGAATCACAAGGCGAGGGGTGCATTAAACTAGGATTGCAGTTGTCTGCAGTACAAAGGGTCCTCCATGAAAACAATAACAGCTTTTTCTCATCAAGACAGAAAATAGTCCTATAATTATCTATTTACTTTAGTTGGGGAAGACAATTCTAAACAAATTTATCTATAAGACTCCCTTCCCCATTTAAAAATCCCCCTGCACTTCTGGTTTCTAATTCTTTATGTGAGGAGTTTTGAAGCCAACACTCCACCCTGAAAAGCCTGAATGGATTGAAAGAGCAACAGCTCTTCGTGGATCTGTAAGAGGCGAGGACATGGGCACATCACTGCTCCCCAGAGTCAGCCAGGCACACACTGGGAACCGTGGCCCACCGGAGCAGAGAGAAAGGTCAACTAATGTGGGAGCAGGTGCCAGGCTAGGAAAACCTGGAAGGTGATGGACAAACTGCTGGAGACTTAGTGTGCTCTACTCTAAGAACTAAAGTCCAGGAGGAGCTCATGAGGAGGGCCTCAACACCTACCTGAATTTTACCTCCAGTAGCTTAACCAAGTTCTTACAGCAAATCATAGAGGAAAAACTCCACGAGTCGGTCAGCAAGAGGTGAAAAGGAGCAGTCCACTCTCTTGAACAACGTCTGCCCTCAGGAGAAACTACTTATCTGCTGGAGCTTTATCAGAGTCTTACTGACACAAAGGAGGAAAAATACCCAAGTCCAACTCACTCCAGCCTACTAATGGGAGAAGGGACTCTCAGTCTGAGATCTTTCTAGCCATCCTTTCTCATTGTAAGAGGGGAGAAAAAAACTGAGATACATTTGTGAAGTTCACAGTTCAGAGACACAAACTCACTAAAAGATTGGAAATGAGTTATAGGATGATAGGACAGTTCTTCTCCATCCACATCTTACCTCTACATTATTAAAGGTCTTATTTGTAGGTGCCCTTTTTATTTGCACATCATGTGCAGGTACCATTAAAAAATACAAAGTCTACTAAAAGGTTAAAAATACACACACACACACACACACACACACATGCTTGCAGAGATGATCACCAAAACCAGACATAAAAGGAATTTGTGAGCTTGAGAACGTATCAATAGCAACATCCCAACTGGAAAAAAAAAACCACTAAAATAAACATAATCTAGAGCAGACTATCCAAAGACTGTAGAACAACTACAAAAAGTGTAACATATGCAAAACGAAAATATCAGGAGAAAAAAAGAAAAAAGAATAAAAACATTTGAAACAACAGTGGCTGAGAATTCCTCCCAATTAATGTCAAACATCAAACCAGGAAGTTCAGAGAACATCAACTAGAATAACTGCCAAATAAACTGCACATATCAAACAATGAAACTACAGAAAATCAAATATGAAGAAAAAAATTGCAAAAGAAGTCAGGGGGAAAAATGCCATACATGTAGAAGGAACAAAGATAAGAGGGCTGGTGAGATAGCTCAGCGGCATAAGCACCTGCCTGGCAAGCGCGAGGTCCTGAGTTCGACTCCCGGTACCCGCATATTAAAAAAACCAAAAAAACAAAACAAAACAAAACAAAAAAACACAAAGATAAGAATTGCATCTGATCTCTACCCAGAAGCAAGGTAAGCAAGAAGAGAGTGGAGGGAGATATTTAAAGTGTTAAGAGAAGACACCCACTAACTTAGAACTCTGAACCCTGCAAATTTATCTTTGAAAAGAGGAGAAAAGAATTTCTCAAACAAATATGGAGGGAATTTGTTACCAGTAGGACCACCCTTGTGGGAATGTTAAATGATCTTTAGTGAAAAGAAAAAATAATACAGGTCAGAAACTCAAATCTATGTAAAACAAAGAAGAGCAGTGAAGAAGGAATAAGTATAGGTAAGACAAAAACTTTTATTTTTCTTAAAACTGATGTAGCAGACAATTTGTTCTAAATAATAACACTGTATTTAAATACATTATATACATATATATATATAGATATATCTGAGTGAAATGACAGCAATGAAACAAGGTACAAGAGAAAGGAATTACAATTAATTATTCTGATCAATAAGTAATTATTGTATTATGAGGCACTTACATTACCCTCGAAGAGGAACAGTGCTATTTGAAAGTGGACTTGTATTTGTTGCAAAGGAATCATTGAAAATGCTTACATTAAAACAACAAAAGGCACAGAGAATGGAAGACAAAAATAGGAATGAAGTCTCATACATATTAACTCATACTTTAAATAACTGCGTTTATATGCTGATGATAATGTTACAACCATTGGTAGGAAAAAAGACTCATGAATATGGACAATATATAGGAAACTAACAAATACGATAGATATTGATTCAACTTTATCAAGTTTCACTTTGAATGCCAATGACTTAGTCATTCCGTTCACAAGAAAATCCCACTTTAAATAGACACTACAGAGTAAAAGTAAATGGATGGAGAAAAATACACATGATAACACTAATTACAAGAAAACATAGCTATCCTAATTTTGGATGGAACAGACTTCAAAGCAAAGAATGTTATCAGATATAAAGAAGGACATTACACAGTGATAAAGGTGTCACTTTTTCGGTAAGACATAATCCTCAATGTATATGTGCCTATCAACATAACATCAAACCCTGTGAGGCAAAAGCTGATAGAACTGCAAAGGAAAATAGATAAATTCAATAGACTTCAACACCTATCTGTCAGAAATAGACATGTGCAGCAGGTGGAAAATCAGCACAGACATGACTCAACATCAACTGCAGCCTATAACATGACACCTGTATATTACTTTATCCAAAAACAACATGATACACATTTTTTTTAAGCTCACCTTGAATATTCACCAACAGAGATCATGTTCTGGGCCATAAAACACACTTCAACAAATTTAAATATAAATCATACAATGTCTGTTCTCAGGCTACAGTGTTTATAAAGTAGAAACCTGTAGTAGATCAATAACTAGGAAATCCACAAATACGTGAATACTAAGCAACATATTTGAAAATAAAATATGAGTCATAAAGAAATCTCAAGAGAAAATTCAAAATATTTTCAACTAGATAAAATGAAAATTTATCAAAATTTGTGGTCTATAGCAAAAGCAGTGCTAAGAATGAAATTTATAGCATTGGATGCATATATTATAAAAGAAGTAGCTAAAAATCAATGATCTAAGTTTTCCCATAAAGAAATTACAAGAATAAGAGCAAATTAAATCTAAAATTAGCCAAAGAAAAGAGTAGAAATCAATAGAATTAAAAGCAGAAAAATCAATCAAGAAAATCAACGAAGCTGAAATCTGATTCTTTGAAAAGATAAATACAGTTGATAGACCTTTACCTAGGCTAAGAAAGAGTGCACACTACTAATATCAGAAATAAAAGAAGACATTGCTACAGGGCCCGTGAACATTAGAAGGATTAATTTGAGGGCTGAGGTTGTAGCTCAGTGGTAGAGTGCTTGCTTAGCATGTACAAGTCCCCAGGTTCAATCCCACTCCCTGCTTCTCTCCTCCTGCACAAAAAACACCCCCCCATGAATAATTTTATGGCCACAAAGTTGATAACTTAGAGAAATGAACAGATTCTTTGAAAAACACAATCTTTTGACACTCACACAAGAAAACAAAAACAGAAAGCACAAAACCTAGATGTATTTTCTGGTGAATTCTACCAAACATGTAAGGAAAACTTATGCTAATCTTCTACAATCACTTTGACACAATGAAAACAGGGAATACTTCCCAACTCACGCCATGAGTCCAGCACTACACTAATCAAAATGAGACAAAGATATTACATGAAAAGACTGTGGACCAATCTCTCTCAAAAACATAAATGAAAAAATTCTCAACAAAATATCAATAAATCTAATAATGTATACAAATGATTGTGCACCACAGCTAAATGGGATTTATCCCTGGTATGCAAGGCAGGTTTAACGTTTGAAAATAAGCTAATGTAATCTACCTCATCAACAGGCTTAAGAGAAAAATCACATGATTACAACAATACATGAAGGAAAAGCATATAATAAGATCCAATGCTCATTCGTGATCTTTTAAAAAAAAGTTTGTCAGTAAATAAGGAAGACAAGTAATTTTCTCAATTTCATAAAAAATATCTACTAAACCCCTACAATTAGTACCATAATTAATGGTGAGAAACCTACTTTTTTCTCATTAAGATCAGAAACAAAGGGTATACTGTCGCTACTTTTTGATATCATGCTGGGAATCTTAGGTGATGTAATAAGAAAAGGAAAAAATGTACGCAGGTTATAAAAGAAGAGAGTGTTTTCTTACAGATATCAGATAACAGATCTATGTAGATAACATAGATAACAGATCTATGTAGAAAGTCTGAACAAATTGACAAAAACATTCATGGAACTAATAAGGGATTACAGCTAGATTGAATGATACAAAGTTAGCATAGAAAAGTCAACTCATTTTGTACATATGCACAATGAACAAGTGGGATTTGAAATGAAAAATGTAGCTTACGTTAGCACCCTAAAATGAAGTATTTATATATAAATTTAATATGTATTTAAAATCCGTATGATGAAAATTATAAAACTCATACAAGAAACTAAGGAAAAGCAAAGTAAATAGATATTCCATGTTCATAAATAGGGAAACTCAATATTGTCAAGATGTCAGTTCATCCCAGCTTGGTCGTGGATTTAATGCAATCCCAGTCAAAATTCCAGCATGTTATATATCATGGATATCAACAAACTGATTCCAAAGTTTATGTAGAGAAGCAAAAGTCCTATAATAGACAACAAATTATAGCAGGAAAAAAGAGGTTAGAAGATTGACATACCAGGAGACTTTGAGATTTACTTTAGGACATCCAAGACAGCTAAAAAGATAGAGTACTTAACTCCCCCTCCACAAAGAAGAACCATAGTAAAAAAACATGCAGCGACATTTTAACGTGAGTGACCACGAGAAAACACTGAAAACTGGCAAGAGAGAGACTGGAACGTTGTAAGACTCAGAGACCTGTAACAACAATGTAATGAGAGAAACAAAATACTCTGGCATCTGCGACCCAAGCTTCACAGCCAGGGGAAGGGAGTCTCCCTTTTGCAGGGGTAAGACTGAAAGAGAGAATGCAAGAAAACGCTATCAGCGCAGACGCTGGCAATACTAGCTACTGCAGAGTTCTGCAATCTTCACAAGCTTGCAGCCCGCTGAGCCAAGTCACTAGAAATGTGCACAGTAGACTTGCTTTGGAAAAGAATCTTACATCACCTAATAAAGCCACAGTACACTGTAGCCAGGCGCCATCATGAAAAGTGAGGTACAGTCTGAATTTGGGCTACTCTGGGTGTCAGAAACCCCCACTTCTTCCCATGTTTGGCCCCACAGACATATCACTGCTCTGGGCTGGGAGGGTAGCTGCCTTGTAAACCTGACATTGTCCAGTGTGACTGTAACCAAAGCCCAATGTGTGTCCTGTACTGTAGGAGACAGGTATGACACAGAGGGAAGTGGTTGCATTGCCCTTGACAACAGGAGATCATGGAGCTTGCCTTCTGAGTCTAAGGGTAGTTCCAGCCAGCTGTGGATTTACTGCAGTGACAGGACTGACGACAGGTGCCCACGGGGTTTCCAAGTCTGTTACCTTCTGTGCCACACTCAAGTACTTCTTACTGATAGGGCAGGAAAGTAAGACTGGTCCTTGCTGCTACCCTGCCCAGGTGGTCTGCTGAGGGGCCCTTGAATAGCTCTGTGGTTCTGGCTGTCACCCTACTGCAGGGTTTGTACAGCTGGGTGGGTGCAGGCAATTTTGCCTGGCTCCTATCAAAGTTTCACTCCTGGATTGGCACTACTACCAAAGCAGCTCAGAGGAAAACCATATTCCCATCTGGTGCCTTGACTACAGGTTTCCCACTGCACTTTCTGCATGCATGACACCCAGGCACCTGTTACTAGCAGAGTGGGGAGAAGACACCCTTGTCTCTACTACTGCCTTTCCCATGGGGGGCATACTGAGCAGTCCTTGAGCAACCCTGTGTTATGCACCCCTGAGTGTGCAATGCAGCTGAAAGAGTTGAGGAGTGAAAAGCTCTTGTTTGAACTGTTGCCTGAAGCCTGAGTATGCACAAAGAAGGCTGAAGGAAACATTGCCCAGTGCCATCCAAAGCCCCATTCCTGGGCATGCACTGCCATCTGGCCAATAGGCCTCCACCTAGGCAGTTCCCACTGCTGCCGTGTACCCACACCTTGTCTGATCACGCGCTGCTATCAGGACTTGCTAAGTGTTACACAGAGGGATGCTGGTGTTCCTGCCACCCACTCTTACCATGCAGCATCTGCCCGGGACCACTGATTAGTCAGAATACAAGTGCTTCAGGACCCTTCGCACTGCTGGGATTTCCAGTGCCAGAGGTCCTTGCTAGTAGCACAGCTAGCATCAACAGTGTATGTGGATTCACAGACCACAAATAGGAGCCACCATTCCATTGTAAAAGCAACCACAAAGCTGAGTACTCCACATCTACTGTACATGTACTATACCTCCTTGAACTGCTAGCTTGTTTGCATTCTTGCATGGCCTGGAAAGACTGTGGATATCTTCAAGTTCCTCATGGTAGACACTGTACCCAAAGTCATGAATGACTAGCGAAGAAGCTATAGGGAGACAACACTATGGTGCCTAGAAAGAAACAAAGCCAACATTTCATAACAAACCAATACCCTGACACACATCTTTAGGAGAAAGCAGCTTACTAAGAATCCTACTCAATAAAAGTAATAGAAATACCTGCTTTGAGCACCAGATGCACAAATCTCAGTGTAGGGGCACAAGAAAAATGAGAAAACAAGGTAACGTGATGTCCCAAAGAAGTATAATATCTCTCTAGCAGCAGATTCCAAAGAAATTGATATGGATGAAATGTCTATTAAGAATTCAAAACAATGATTATAAAACAGTTCATTAACAACCAAGACAGTATACATGAAATTAAGACAACGATGTAGGTAGGATATGAATGAGAAATTTAGCAAAGAGAGATTTTGACAAAGAACCAAACAGATATCTCAGCAACGAAGAGCTTGATAAGTCAAATAAAAATATAGTTGAAAGCCTAAATAACAGAATCGAACAGAAGAAAGAATATCTGAAACTGAATACAGGTCTTTTAAAACATGACAAAAATGAAAAAGAAACTAAGGAAGAATGAAGACAACATTCGAGACCTTTAGGACACCAGAAAAAGAACAATGTCTGTATTTTCAGAATACTCGAGGAAAAGAAGTAAAATATTATAGACAGATAAATTCTATTCAATGAACTAGTAGGAGAGAACTTGCCTAATCTTGAAAAGACGTGGGTGTCCAAGTACAGAAGACTTATTTTTTCCCCAAATAGACATGACCAGAAAAGATCTTTATCATAGAATATTACAGTCACACTGTTAAAAGTACAAGACAAAGAAATATGGAAGAAGTACAAAGTCACTCTTAATGGTATCCCTGTGAAACTGACAGCAGATTTCTCAGCAGAACCTCTACAGGCTGGGAGAGAATGGAACATAGTTGTACCTCAGTTCACAATGCAATTATTTCCATGATTCTGGTCACAAATGACCTGGATGAGAACTGAATCAAATTTCCCCATAAGGTCAACCCTGAGCCTAACTAATGAATATTTTCAGATCAAAATAGAATAAAACTAGAGACCAACAATAGAAGAAATTTTAGAAATTATACAAGCACACAGGTTGAACAACACATTTTTGAACAATGAGTCACTAAAGACATCAAAAGGGAAATTTAAAAATTCATCAAAACAAATGAAAATAGAAACAAAGCATTTAAATCTTAGACACAGCAAAAGCAGTACTAAGAAGAAAGTTTTTATCATTAAGTGCCTACATAAAAATTTTAAAAATTCAATTAAACCACCTCATGAGGCATCTCAAGGACTTAAAAAAACAAGAACAAATCAAACTAAAAATTAGTAGAAAGACAGAAATAACACTGAATAGAGCAGAAATAAATGAAATAGAGACTAAAAAATACAAAAGATCAATGAAACGTAATCTGAAAATAGTTGGTTCTTGAAATGATAAAAAAGTAAATCTTTGGCTGGACTAACTGAGAAAAAAAGAAAGAAGCTTTTTAGTTTGATGTAATTCCATTTGACAATTTTTGGTTTTGTTTCCTGTGCTTTGGGGGCCCTATTTGGAAAATAATTGCCTGTACCAATATCTTGCAGTGCTTCCATATATTTTCTTCTACTGCTCTAGTAGATTTTATATAGTCCAACAATTGGTGGATTAAATGCCAACTAAATAATTAATGCTATTTTTTCCTTGAGGGTCTATCAGACATTCCCAGTATATTAAAAAGGATAGACAATCCTTTTTATTGTTTCCTACAATTACATGTGCTTTCTCATTAACCGTTTAGCTAAATACACCCAGATCAATGGCAACGTTTTAGACCAAAAGGTAGTTTGTTTTTCTTAAAATTGCTAGAACATTTTTGTGAGGGAAATGTATGTTAAAGTGTATCGAATGCCAGTGATGAGAAGACTAAAATTTGTTATTTGAGCGAAGGACAGCAGTTTTTAGGCAGCAGAGTGGTGTTAGTGTTCTATCCCTTTCTTTTTGGAGTAAGTGAAAAGAGATTATTTTGGAAGAGCTGCTATATCATAGTACCACAAGCTAGGTGGGCTAAATAGCAGAAAAGTATTTATTTTCTCACAGTTTTGGAGGGAAGAAGACCAAGATGAAGGTATCCAGACAACTGGTTCTTTCTAAGGACATGAGAGAGAATCTGGTCCATCCTTCTGTTGTAGTTGCTAGTGCTTTTTGGGCAATCTCTGATGTTATTTGGCTTATACATAGACACATAATTTTGACCTCTGCCTTTATCTTTACATGATCTCCTCTGTACACGTCTTTCTGCACAAAGTTCTCCTTTCCCTAAGAACACTAGTCATATTAGGGACCCACCCTAATCCAGTATAATCCCATCTTTGCATCTGCAACAAATTTATTTCTAAATAAAGCCACATTCTGAGGGACAAGGCGTTAGGACCTCACATACGTATTTTTGAGGGACACAATTCAACCTGGCGAGAGAAGGGAGGGAGGTGGTGCTGAACTAATGATGAAGCAAAAAGTCTCATTTGCCTGAGTAGACAAACAAAACCCAACTGGATGCCAATAAGAATCATGTTAAAATCAGGTGCCATGAGTGGTGTACATGCTAAATGTCACTGGCACTTCCTTACGTATATCTACCCTCCAAGTAGGTAACTCTGCTTATAGCTGTGTGTCACGGATGTATGGCAAAGGAGATAAGTACATTAGAGGATGAGAAGAAGCACTTATTAGGATCTTACCTAAGCATCTGGAAACACGACATCTAATAGGAGAATGGAAATATTCTTTAATTTTTGTGACTTTCCAAATTGACTAACTGCTCAGTTTTCTGCATAGCATATAATTTCTAAGCAGTGCAATATTGTTAAATAAGCATAATTCATTGTTTTTTCATTAAAAAGCCTCCCAAAATCTCATCTGGACTATCGGCTCCTCACAGGGATGCACACACTTTCTTCTGGGGTCACTCATCTTGTAACAGCCCTCAGTTACAAAGTGGGAAAATGTGGATGGCCCATGCTTCACTTACTGAAATATACCCAGGGCAGGTAAGACTCTGAGACTTTTACCTCCTCCATGTAGTAAAGAAACTGTCCCACAGAACTCAGCTTCAGGTGATCGATCAATAGTTCATAGACAGGGCACCAGCATGGAAAATGGTTCAGTACATGATGGTGCTGAAAAACAGTAATTTAAGCTGACTGTGGATGCACACTTATAATCCCAGTACTCTGGAAGGCTAAGGCAGGACTGCAAGTTTGAGCTCAGTGTGGGCAACTTAGTGATTTAGGAAGACCTCATCTCAAAAAATAAATAAAGGTCTGGGTACACAGTTCAGTGTGAAAGCCCTGAGTTTAATTCCCAGTACTGAAAATGAAACAAAACCACAACACAAAGCAAAACGAAAACAAGCGAAACAAAACCCCTGATGTCTATAGTCAGATTTTTCTTCAGTGAGATTTAGCTTCATTTTGTATTGGTATATAATTAGATAATTGTCTATCTTATTCTGATACTTGTGTGATTTTAATCCTTAACGTGCCCCGACCTGCCTTGTATAATGAGAGTATGCCACAGCCTGTGTGTCACTGTGTACATGAAATGCCGTGCTATTTCTATATTCTCATCATTTGTTTCTAGTTATAGAAGTGTTCTATTTATGGAAGGAACAAATATTCTTTAATAATAAAGAAAAAGTTAAAGAATAGTACAAAACAAGTATCAGATACACATTTTAGTAAAAATTTTAAAGGTGAAATGTGAATACCTAAAATTGGGGAACCAGCGAATTCATTCTTTCATTTCAGTCATCCAAATAACAGAACCACGTACTCCACCCGGTTGTTCAATGGATTAATTTAGTTGTAGGAAAAATTACATTCTTCACTCGTGTGTGTATTTTGCTTGGTTAGAAAATAAAATCTCAGAAGTCAAACAAATCTCCTTTGCTGTGATAGAGGCAGGACCGAATTTCAGCTGCCTTTGAAGCTGGTGGCAAGGCCTTGGCCCTCCTTTCTGTTTTTATCCCTAGCCGCCCTGTTTTGCATTATATTTGATCCCACAAGCCACGTCTGATCCTTATGGGAATAGGCAAAGTATATAAAAGGGAAGATGATTAATCAGTATTTGTTGAATAAATGAATATGTAAGTGAATGAATATGTAAACAGAAAACAGATGAGCTGAGAGGGAGAACTGCGTAGTCCTGATTGTTCTCAGTCTCCTGTTTTAATAAGCAGGGTTGACGCAAGGAGCATACTGTGATTCCAACAAGGAAGGTAGCACCCTGCACGGCCCAGATGTGGAAATGTGAATCCTGAATCAGCGGGAAATTAGAGACAAAAGCAGTTCCTTAGCAATGTTCGTCTTCTCCCCAGATGTGTTTGCAGGGGTGGCTGATGAACCCAAGAAAGGAACAGACACAGAAATGACCTTTCAGGCAAACTAAAGGAGGCTAGAGTTTATAGTCCCTTAGCTAGACCTCAGGATCAAATGTATTAATCCTTAATTTACAGGAATCATGAAAATACAAGTGTTTCTTATTGATGGAAAGAAAAGTTGCTGGATACCATTTGGATGGGAACTTAGCATGAATTGGTGAGAGAAAAGAAACACGGAATAGACACTCTCTGTCTTTGTTCCTGCTCAAGAAAGGCAGCAGCACAACACCATCAACTTTTCTCTTCTAGGGATGAGAGAAAAACCCTCCTGGCTCTGTGGAAGTTGTTTTCATTCTAATTGGTAGGATGACTAACAGGCTAGCGAAGAAAAGAAATCTGTGGCAGAGCAAGAAGAAACATCAGGGTGAATCTAACCTTTGGTTCTTAATGTTTTAGCTTTTACCATTTATCTTGTACTATAGTAATTTACTTACATATCTTAGTTCTCCTTTTAAATTGGACTTTCCCAGAGGGTAGGATCTATTTCTTGGTTCATTTTTGTATTCTCCTTAGTACCTATTACTTGAGAAAAAATAGGTGCTCAATATATAACAGGTGAATGTGTGAATGAAAGTAGGCATTTGAAAATTGCCACAGCTGCTACATAAATTCTTTTCCATAAATGTTTAGGACCTGCAATAAACCAGACACTCCATTAACTACTGGGAGAAATCAAAATATCAGTGCAGTTGTTTCTGTTCTCAGGACATTTGCAAACTCATGGCTGAGGGAGTTGTGAACATAATTGCTTTTATACAGCTAAGAACACAAGAAGCAAAATGATAGGGGAATAAGGCAAAAATATGTGGAAGCGACACAGGCACAGTGAAAGAATATGTGGAAGCAACACAGGCACAGTGAAAGAATCAGATAATTTTGAGAGTTGCATGCACAGGGATTGAGAAAACACAGTTGATGGAAAACTTGAAGACTGGAATTCAGTAGGTATGGATAATTTTGAAAAGATAGCCCAGTGGAAAATTAGACTGTAGACAGAGTTTGGAGATGGGATAGTGTGTTTTGGATCACTGGGTAGTTTTCAGGGATTATAATAAGAGTCAAGGAGTTAAAGCACATTGGGGCACAATTCCACAGAGCCTTAAAAACCCGGTAAGGTTATTTGGATTGAACTTTAAATAATGAAGGTAGTGGAGTAGGAACATGGCATTATAAAAGCTGCTATTCAGGATCTCATCTGACCACCAAATCCAGGAAAGAGCTACATATTAATATGGACTCTTCAAGGATTGACCTTTTTCTTCCAGAAATCATGGGTTCACTATCCAAAAGGAGCCTTCAAATGATGACAGTGAAGTCAGGAATGGCTCCATGCTGGAATTTACTGCAAGTGATGAGAAAGGACCACATAAGAGCAACTATAACAGGGCCCTCTAAAGTACATGATGCATTTGTTTCTATTTGAGGTGATTAGGAAAAGAAAAAAGAAATCTCCCCTTGAAAATTCTCCATTATAGGCAACAACTGAAGTGTCTATTTTTAATTTCATGCAGGAAATGTATTCCTGGGCAATCAAATACTCAAAGATGATGAGAGGAAGCTCTGCTTCATAAAAGAATGTCAGCTGATACACATAACATGAGTGACAGAATTAGGAAAAGTATTTTTCAAAATGCAAACTAATGTAATTGATCCTGGCACTAATTTTCATTTGGTGTAAAACTATTAGACAAATAGAAATATAAGCCTATAACGAATACAACCCAAGTGAGATCTCATTTCTCCTCTGGTCAAAACTCACTATTGGCCTGCATTTCATTCAGTGAATTAGCCAGCTTTCTGTCACCATAACGAAATACCCGAGGCAATTAAATTATAAAAAGAGAAGACTGTGGCTTTGGGCATCTGGTAAGGGTGGCACATGATGGCTGAAGTGCATAGTAGAGCAAACCAGTCACAATACAAACAGCCAGAAAACAGGAAGAAGAAGATACTGGGTCCTACAGTCTCCTTTAAGACACAAGGTGATAGCTCTGAAAGGTTTCGCCGCTTTTTAATAGCATCACCCTGGGGATGAAGGCTTTAACATACGGGTCTCGGGAGGCACTCATCCAGATCATAGCATTAAAAGCTCAAGTCCTTGGTCTCACAAGGTTCTCATATGATCAACCTCCATTACTTCTGTGACCCCAGTGTCACTGTGTACCCCTCACTCTTGTAATTCCAGCCACACTGATCTCCATACTAGTCTTTCCCTCTCTGTGTCTGGTGTTGGGACTGCTTTCCCCCAAGATACCTGCATGGCTCTTTCCTGCTAGAAGTCCCCATCAAGGGTCATCTTTCCAACACCCTTATTAGAAATACATCCCACGCCACTGTCAGCCTCTGGCATTCCCAGTCTCTCTCATCTCATTCTTTTCCCATTAGGCAATTATCAACTTCCAACCTATGATTTTATTTACTTATGCTGGGAGGCAGAGAATTTTGTCTTTGATTCACCATAAAAATCCTAGTCATCTAGAATAACTAACACCTAGAATGTAGTAGTTGATCAAATATTTGTTTAATATAGTGAATAAAAGGCTTATAGGTAGTCCTTTGTGACTCTTACTGTGTCCAAAGATGAAATAACAACAATTCTTTGAAAGATCTTCACTGGCTTTTTCTCAATTCTAGATCTGGGCAACATTTTATTCCATAAAATAAAGTTGTCCAAAGTGTTGAGCAGAGGAAGTTGGTTTTATAGACAGAAAAAGACTGAAGAAAGAATAAAAGAGCAGATTTGTCTTGTCAACATTACTTTCCTTATAAGGTGGGAAGAGGGTAACAGAACAAAAGGAAAAAGACTGGTTAATGTTAGGTTACTTTTTTCTTCTGGTAAAAGTTAAGCAGAGGGAACTTTATTATCATGCCACTGGCCTACCTGGGAAATTTGTCTACTATTTCTCTCTCCTGATTTCTCAGAAGGTTGGGTAACAGCTTGGTTTTGGTTTGGTGATGTGGAATGTTAGCATGTGTGACTCCATTTTGATTTTTAATCTGGTCTGTTGGAGCCCAGTGGAGTTCAGTCCAATATAATGAACTCCTTAATTTTTTATTTAACACTTGGTAAATGGTTCCTGCTCTGTCTCTGCATGCTGTTATTGCACCAATCACAAGTGTGGTCTAGGCTCTGTGCCCACCAAGGAGACACCCTGGCCCATGGGCATTCACCGTCATAAATATATGAGAAGTGGTGCCTATTAGAGGATAAGGGAAATGTATTAATGTTGAGAAATTAATGAGCTTGGGGAAAAGAAAAATCAACACCTCTGACAAAGAAATCTGTTAGAAAAACATAAATGCAGCAGAGGGCAAGAAAGGAGGCATCTCTAATTTCCAGACCTGAACCTTCTGTTTTAAAGATCAAGAAGTTTTGCTGCTCATAAACTTTATTAAGCATACAGCAGAATTCTCTCAATGTTCAGGCAGGTCTCTGATTCGTCCTCATTTTGTGAGCTATTCTAGGAACCACCTTACAGCCCACCCACTAGTGAAAGAATGATTAATCTGACCAGGGAGTAATGCAATCTGCTTCTTCAGCCCTGGAGGACCTTTCTCCTGAGAGGAGAGGCATCAGACATTATCACCTGTCTGGAATCAAGCAGCAGTGGGGAGGAGGCAGAAGTAAGTGGTTCAACACTAAAGCAGGTTGCAAAGCCATTCCATTCCCCCTAGTAAAACTGGCTTTGTCTTTCTTTGTTCTGAGGATTATGATCTTTTATGCTTTCCATTCCAATGGCTAAGAACTACATGAATTAAAATTTTTGAGGCCACAGATTGGGTGTCAGGGGTCTGCAATTCCATGAGCACTGGACACTGCCTCTAGGTTGAATAAATATCAGATTGTACACATACATATATGCTATTTTCAAAATGTAGATGTTACTGGGAATAATGAAATAAGGATCCTAATAAAACTGTTGCCGAAATCATGGCATGATTTGTCATAACATAGTTACCTTCTGTCACAACAGTTCAAATAAACTTGTTATTGTGACAATAGGAAACAAAAAAATCTGTGGGAAAAATACAGGGTGGGGATAAACTATCTAGATCAAGTATATCATTTATGTGAAGAACCGGAGAGATGGATGGGTGTTTAGGTTTCCTGGTGAAATGATCGAGGGTAGGTAGAATCCAAGACAGGGACTGTGCTTTCAGCAACCACACCAGCATGCCAGCCAATTCCAGCCTTGCGGTACTCCTCACTGAATGGATGTCCCCTTTCTCCTGACTTCTGATAGCTCAACCACTCAAGGGGCCCAGAGTGCTCTGCAAAAGGAGCGTCTTAGAAGATCATGTCTTCAAAGTAAGATGTTTGCAAAAGAAACAGCTGCTGCCCACCCGCAGGAGGTGGCGCACATGCAAGGATTCTCAAGAGCTATGGACCCAAACTCTTCTTTCTGCTATGGGTTGATCAGCTGGGTGCTCTGCCTCTCTGCTCACCAACTCTCTGATCCAGCCTGAGAGACATTTTCAAAATGGAAATCCATGGACTTCTTCAACAGGTCTTTGTGCACCTACTTTGTGTTGTGGCAAGAGCCATATCAGAACAGAAAAAGCCTGTCCTTACAGAACTGATGCAGAGCTAATGGGAGACAGGAAATAAACATGTTGTGAGAGACAGGACATGCAGGGAACAGAATGGAGAGACATGGAGGGGAGGGAAGTTGTCTGCAGATGTTTCCAACTCTTTTGAGGACTAGGACCAAAATCCTGAATGAGTCTTACAGACTCTGCCCAATCTAGCTCAGGCTCTTTCTAGCTTTTCCTTACACTAGATGTCTTCTACACATCTACAGGCCAGCCTCAAAATTTCTGTGAGATCCTGACATCTCTATAGAGAAACTTCCTGCCAGAGGGCCTTTGCATATGCTGCTGCTTCTTCTTGGAACACTGTTCCATTGCCACAGTGCCCTGCTTCTTCCTAGTCAGTTCTTCAGAAGGTTCCTCAATGGTTACTTCAAAGGGGAAGACTTCCTGAACTCCCCCTGGAAACACGGTGCTTCTTCAGATAATTCATCACACCCATAATTTACATTCTTCTTGGTTGATTTATGTCTGTTTCATTCACTGCTACAATGTAAACCCCATAAAGGCAAAGACCATGTATTATTTGACTTATCCTAATACCTAATCTAGTAGGAATTTAATACACAGAGAATGAGTAAAGAAATCAGCTCAAGATTTAGAGAGCTCCTTATGCCCCTACTGAAAATTTTACTGAAGAAAAATTCACGTATCATAAAATTAACCATTTAAAATTATACAAACAGTGGCACTTGGTGCATTTATAATATGTGGCCAACATCTTTATATAGTTCCAGTATTTTCATCATCCCAAAGGAAAATGTGCCTACCCAGCACTCCTTCTGGCTTATCCTAGCCCCTTACAACAGTAGATCTACTTTTTGTCTTTGACTTTGCCTATTCTGGATGTTACACATAAGTGGAATCATTCCATCTGTGACTTCTGTATCTGACTTATTTCACTTATAATGTTTTTGAGGGTTCTTGACACTGTAGCATGTACCAAAATTCCATTTATCATTATGGCTGACCAACATGACATTGTACTGATATGCCACATTATGGTTATCCATTCATGACTTGGTGGCCATTTGCACTGGTTTCATTTACATTTTTATGATTAATAATAGTGCTCTTGTGGCCCTTGGTGTACAAGAGGATTTTTGTTTCTTTCTTTGGACTTTGAATACTGGTTTTCAACTATTTTGCGTGTATATGAAGGAGTGGGTCATATGATTATGATTCTATGTTTAACTTTTTCAAAGCTTTTAAATAGGAGTAGATAGCTACAGCTGTGCAGTTGCTGGAGTTAGCTTTTCTTTGTCAACATTCTGCTTTGCCAGAATTGTCAGGTCTCCGTGATGTGTCTCTGCTGTTGTTTTGCCAGGTGGTACTATAACTTCACCAGTACTCTGGATGACCTCTTAGAGTGCTATGTCCCTTGCCACAGAATCCCATCAGCATGTATCCTTTGCCCATAATTATTTTCTCCATTACCTTCTTTTTCAAAAGAATGGTCTATTTCCTTCCAAAAGTCAAAATACTATGTAAAGGGTAGAAAAGTGCTTTTCGTTTTGTTTTGTTTTTTGAGACAGGGTCTCATTATGTAATCTAGGCTGGACTGGAACTCATTATGTAGTTCAGGCTAGCCTCAAGCTTGCAGCAATCCTACTGCCTCAGTCTTTTAGTCCTGGGGTTATAGGTGTGCACCACCATGCCTGGCTAAGAAAATTGGCTTTAAATACACTAATGCAGTAAAATATTCAAGAGTTTTGATAGAGTCATTTTCCTTGGTCCTACTACTTTTCTTAGGCTATACTTCAAGTTTGTAAATTTGGGGAAACTATTTAAACATCATATCATGATTTTTGACAAATGTACCAAGGCTCTGAATCAATGTTCTCATCTAAAAATCAGAAATAATATATTGTTTGGTAAAGGTGAATTTGAATTTACCTTTTGGATAGTTGTAGGTCTTACTCTGCAATCTAAAGTAATCATTTACTATTTTGCTCTGAGCTAAGGTACCACAACTCAGAGGTAATTTTACATTCATAATTATTTGTTTTAGTTAGAAAATTAACAGTTTCTTTGTGTGTCTTTAAAGAAGAACCAAATGTTTTAACTAATAAAATTGTGATTAAAGCCTTCCTATGGCTTCTCATTGCATTAAGAATGAAATTTAAGGGTAGGGTGTAAAGCTCAGTTGTAGAGCATTTTCCTAGCATGTGTGAGACCATGAGTTTGACATTCAGTACCACTAAATAAATTAATGAAAATAAAATAATAAAAATAACAAAATATAAGCTCCTTCCAGGCCTTCATGAACTCATACAAAAATATCTGGGAGGCTAAGGTGAAAGGATCACAAATTAGAACCCGGCCTGGGCAATTTAGTGAGACTCTGCCTCAAAATGAAAAATAAAAAATAAAAAGAGCTGGAGATACAGCCCAGTGCGAAGGCTTTGGGTTCAGTCCCCACTGTTGCAATAAATAAATAAATAAATAAATAAATAAATAAAATAAAATAAAATAAAATAAAAAATAAATAAATAATGGAAAATTTAAAAACATGAAAGAAATTAGAGCAGATACAAAAAATAGAATATACCATGTTCATGGATCCAAAAACTGTGTAGAAGGGCCATACTGCTCAAAGAAATCTAAAGATTCAATGTAATTGCCACCAAATTACCAATGACTTCTCATCACAGGAATAGAGAAAAAGAATTTTAGAATTCATTTGGAACCACAAAAGGCCCAGAATAGCCAAAGTACTCCTGAGGCAAATAACAAAACCAAACAAACAAAAAACAAAGCAAAAGCATCACAATATCTAACTTCCAAACATTCTAAAGACATTTAATTATCAAAATAGCATGTTACTGGCATGAAAACAGACACACAGACCAATGGAACAGGAAATATAACCTAGAATTTAATCCATATCCTTATAACCAACTGATTTTTGATGAAGGCCTCAAGAATATACAGTGGACAACAGAGTATGTTCAATAAATAGTGCAAATTGAGTATATATACAGAATGGGGGAAAAACTACATTCCGTCTTCTCGGTGTACACAAAAAACAACTAAAAATTAATCACAGACCTAAGTGTAAGGCCTGAAGCTATGCAATTGTGCAACAAAGCATAGAAAAAAACACTTCTAAACACTGATGTAGGCAATAATTTCTTAGGTATGATCCCCCAAAGACACAAGCAACAAAAGTAAAAATAGAAAAATGGAATCCTATCAAACGTAGAAGTTGCTGCACAGCAAACAAATAGTCAACAAAGAGAAAATCTACACAGTGGGAGTGAATATTTACAAACTATTCATCCAGAAAGGGATTAATAATCAAAATATATAAGGAACAGTAAAACCCCAAATAATCCAATTTAAAACTTGGCTGCAGAACTAAACAGATATTCTCAAAAGAAGACAGATAAATGACCAAAAAGTATGTGAAAAATCTCCAGTCTAACTACTTACCTGGGAAATGCAAGTCAAAACCTTAATGGGATATCATCTCACCCCAGTTAGAATGGCTATCATCAAAAAGATGAAAAAAAAAAAAAAAAAGCTGAGAAGAATAGAGAAAAGAGAACTCTTTTACACTATTGGTGGCAATGTTCATTAGTATAGCGATTATGAAAAACAGTACTGATATTCCTCAGAAAAACTAAAAATGGAACTATCATATGATCTAGCACTTCCACTACTGCATACATATCCAAAGGAGATAAGATCATTATATCAAAAAGATTCTGGCACTCCCATGTTTATTTCTGCACTATTCACAACAGCTAAGATATAGACTCAACCTACATGCCCATGAGTGAATAAATGGATAATGAAAATGAGATACATATGCACAATGGAATATTTTTCAGCCATAAAAATTAAATTCTATCATGGATGGAATATGGTCATTATGTTAGATGAAAAAAGCCAGCCACCAGAAGACAAATAGTACACATTTTTACTCATTTGTGGAAACTAAAAAGTCAATCGTGTAGAAGGACAGAATGTAATAAGATCAGGCAGGCGGTGAGCAATGGGAAGAAGTTCAGTAATCACCAGAACACAGACAGGAGGGCTGGGGATGTAGCTCAGCAGCACAGTGCCTGCCTGGCAAGTGCAAGGTACTGAGTTCAATTCCCGGTAGAAAAAAAGAAGGAAAAAAGACAACACAGATTGGAGGAATTGGTTTTTGATTTTTTGTAGCACAGTAGGCTAAGTATTGGCCAAAACAACCTATAATATATTCCAAAATGATCAGAAGGGTACAAAATTCTTCACACAAAAGTATTAATGTTTAAAGAGTTGGAAGTGCTTATTGTCCTGATTTGATTATGTATCATACATATGTAATTTCTATATGGTACCTTATAAAGATGTGCAAATATTACATATCAATAAAAATTAAACAAATTTCCTAATAATTCCCATTCTTTCCGGTGAAAGATTGAATCTTACTATTGTTTAAATTTGCATTTCTAGGGCCGGTGAGATGGCTCAGCGGCATAAGCGCCTGATTGGCAAGTGCGAGAGCCCGAGTTTGACTCCTGGAAGCCACATACGAAAAAAGGGCCGGTGATATCGCTCAGCGGCACGGGCGCCTGCTGGCGCGCGAGGTCCTGAGGTCAACCCCTGGTACCCACAAAAAATAAAAATAAAAATAAAAAATAAATTTGCATTTCTATAATGGCCAGAGATGTTGAGCACTTTTTCGTGTATCTGTTGACTATTTGTATTTCTTCCTCTGTGAAGTGTCTGTTCATGTCTGTAGTCGATTTCTTGACTGGGTCTTTAATTCAGGTGGTTTAAATTTCTTGAGTCCTTTGCACATTTTAGCTATCAGCCCTTTGTCTGAGGAGTAGCTGGCAAAATGCTTTTTCCCATACTGTTGGTTTTCTCTTCACACTACTGATTCTTTTGCTGTACAGCTTTTTAGTCTGTTATAATCCCATTTATTGATTCTTGCTATTTCTTGCGTGATTGAGGTTCTGTTTAGAAAATCCTTTCCTACACCTATGTCTTCAAGTGTTTTACCTATATTATCTTCCAGAATGTTTAATATTTTTGTTTTAATGTTTAGATCTTTGGTGCATTTTGATTTTAATGCATTTTGATTTTAATTTAGTATATAGTGAGAAATAAGGGTCCAGATTTGTTTTTCTACAAACAGATAACCAGTTTTCCCCACACTATTTGTTAAACAGCCTATCTTTCCTCCAACATATGATTTTTGGCTCCTTTGCCAGAGTTCAAATAGTTGAATATGTCTGGAGAAGTGTCTGTATCCTTGATTCTGTTCCACTGATCCATGTGTCAGTTTTTGTTCCAGGACCATGCCGTTTTTAATCACAATTGCTTGGTAGTATAGCTTGAAGTCTGGTATTGCTATCCCGCCTGCTTTGCTCTTATTGCCCAAAATTACTTTGGCTATTTGCGGTCTCTTCTGGTTCCATATGAATTTTAGGATTGTTTTCTCCATCTCTGTAAAGTATGTAAAGTATGCTGTTGGTTTTTTTTTTTTTTTTTGTGGGTACCGGGGTCGACCTCAGGACCTCGCACGCCAGCAGGCGCCCGTGCCGCTGAGCGATATCACCGGCCCTTTTCTCGTATGTGGGTTCCGGGAGTCGAACTCAGGCCCTCGCGCTTGCCGGGCAGGCGCTTACGCCGCTGAGCCATCTCACTGGCCCGCTGTTGGTATTTTGATTGGGCCTGCATTGAATCTGTATAAGCGTTTTGGAAGCATGGCCATTTTGAGAATATTGGTTCTGCCTATCCAGGAGCAAGGAAAATCTTTCCATTTCCTTATGTCCTCTTCAATCTCTTTCTGAATACTGTAGTTTTATTTGTAGAGGTCTTTCAGTTCCTTGGGTAGGTTAATTCCTAAGTATTTTATTTTTCTTGAAGCAACTACGAATGGTACTGTTTTCATAATTTTCTTCTCATCCCATTCATTGTTCCTATACACAAATGTTAATGATTTTTGTGTGTTGTTCTTGTATCCTGCTACTTTGCTGAAACTGATTATTAATTCTAAGCATTTTATTTATTGTCTTTTTTTTTTTTTTACATGCGGGTACCGGGAGTCAAACTCAGGACCTCACGCTTGCCAGGCAGGTGCTTATGCTGCTGAGCTATATCACTGGCCCTATTTATTGTCTTTTTGAGACAGGGTTTCACTATGCAGTGCAGGCTGGCCTTGAACTCATTTTATATCCCAGGTTGGCTTCAAACTTGCAGCGATCCTCCTGCCTCAGCCTTCTGAGTGTTGGGATTATAGACATGTGCCACCAAGCCTGGATTTAAGAGTTTTTTGGTGAAGTTCTTTGGGTATTCTATGTAGAGTATCATGTCACCTGCAAATAATGATAAGTCAAGTTCCTCCTTTCCTATATATATCCCTTTTATTTCTTTCTCTCGCCTAATTGCTCTGGATAATGTTTCAAATACTATGTTGAATAGCAGAGGTGATAGTGGACATCCTTGTCTTGTTCCTGATTTAAGGGGGAACGCTTTTAATTTTTCTCCATTTAGTATGGTGCTGGCTATTGGTTTGTCATAAGCAGCCTTTATCATATTCAGGTATGGTCTTTCTATACCTGTTTTCTTCAGGATTTTTAATCATGGGGGGGTTGGACTTTTTCAGAGCCTTTTCTCTGTCTATTCATATGGTCATGTGGTTTTTGAACTTGCTCCTGTTTGTGTGATATATTACATTTATAAACTTATGTAGGTTAAACTATTTTTGCATCTCTGGAATGAAACCTACTTGATCATGGTGTATAATCTTTTTATAAAGTACTGCATTCTGTTTGCTAATATCTTGTTGAGGAATTTTGCATCTATGTTCTCTTATGGAATTTAGTATGGAGATATCTCAAAGAACTGAAATTAGAAATGCCATATGACCCAGCAATCCCCCTGCTAGGTATCTTCCCCAAGGTACTTAAATCATCATACTACTGTGATACTTGCATATCAATATTTGTAGCAGCACAATTCATATTCGCTAAATCCTAGAAGCAGCCTGTATACCCATCAATAGATAATTGGATAAAGAAAATTGGATAAACAAACAGATGACTGGAAATATATATATATATGAATACTACTCAGCTATAAGGAGTGACAAATTTGAGGCATTTGTAGGAAAATGGATGCATCTGTAAAATATAATACTGAGTGAAATAAGACACACAAGCTTAAATACCGTATGGTATCTCTCATTTGAGTAAGGCAAAGTACAAACGAAAAAAACAATAAAGGATGGATAGAAAGGGACCAACAGGGAAATGGCCCAAGGGACCAAGGAGAGTGGTAAGGGGGAGGGGAAAAGGAAATGAGAGGAATAAAGATGTGCCGTGTACAGGATCTTAATAACTCCAAAGTAAACATTATATGCTATAACATGTGATAAGACAAATAATATCAACAAGTATGAAAAAGTTTGATAGGGGAACCAGAGGAAGGAGGAAGAGGGAGGGAAGGGGATTAAAAAAAAAACAAGCTGTAATATGTGCATGTAACTACTCTTCAAGATGATTGTAAACTGCATGAATTGCAAAAGTACTCATAAAATAAAATTTAAAAATAAAAGTGTTTCCATTTGTGGCATTGTCTATAGAGTGATGCAGCTGTCTTTACAGAAGTTGCTTAGACATTTGTGTGTGAGGAGGTGTCAGGGGTATGGAGAAAAGTACTGAGTCCCTCCTTCCAGATAACGGAGTCCACAGGGATGTGTTAACATCTAATATCAAATTATCTAATCTTTGTTAATAATAATATGGAAAATGGGAAAAAGGTGCAGTTATGTGGAAAACTTTTTGGAGGAAAAGATGATAGAGGATTACAAAAGGTCATGATGAAAGTTGGGGGTGACGAATATGTTCATGACCTCGGGTGTAGTGGTGGTTTCACAGTCCATATGCCTATCACAATTTGAAGTGCCTGTTTTTAATAGACACAGCTTATTGCATGGCAATTCTACCTTAACAAGCTGTTAAAAACTAAAAAACAATGACAATCAATAGCACCAAAGTGGTAGTCATAATTTTTCTCTGACTGGTAGTTTCTGTAGGTGGAGATAATAGACCCTTTATTCTGGGAATTCTGCAATGGGACATGTCTGAGATCATTTTGGCATAGGCACTATGAGAATAATCAGTGTGGGGTAGTTATGCCCCATATTTCCCTGCTTCAGCCTCAAGAGGGCCTCCTTCCCTGGGAGAACACAGGCAAAGAATCCACACCACTTCCAGACCACTATCTTTCATGATTTCTCCAGTCTTCCTCTCTCTCCCCTACCCTTTATATAGATGTTAATGTGTGTGCTACTGCCATTAGATCAAGTGTGTGTTTATAAAATGCAATATGGGAGAAATATATTATATGATATGGAAAGTGATCACTGTATGCAGTTGAACATAAAAAATATGTTCAATAACTGTACTCAAGATCAGTATGCATGTGTACAATAAATTAAAAGCATGTACATCAAACTGTATCAATGGTCATCTGCATCATAGGGTGATAGGTAAGATTTACTTTTGCTTATTTGTATTTTCTTAAGTATTTGTGATGAACATGTATTGCTTTTGTCATTGAAAATGTACAGGGATATTCTCTGAAAAGTATAAATATTCATAGCAGGGAAGGATATAGTTTTCCTTCTTCTTATGATCTAGTTTCCTACTAGTGGTGTCTTTTGTCTCCCAGAAAAGCAACATAATATAGTTGTTCTGAGATCATGGGGAAATATCAGAGGCGCAGATCAAAATATGCCTAAAGCAAAACCCAGTTCTCAGTTCAGAATGGGGGCTTGCTTTCTTAAAACCACAAGTCAAACTGAGGGAGAGGCTCAGTCCTGGGAACACTTTGGAAATTTGCTAACATTTCCTGTGCCTTCACTCATCCCTACTACCTCTTCCTTTCCTGTTCAGGCTTGGCACTTCCATTTATACTTACCATACTTATTATTGTTTTTGCTCAAACATTAATAAGCATATATGGGTATTAAAATTTTTTTTTTTGTGGTTACTGGGGGGTCGACCTCAGGACCTCGCGCGCCAACAGGCACCCATGCCGCTGAGCGATATCACCGGCCCCTTTTTCGTATGTGGGATCCGGGAGTCGAACTTGGGCCCTCGCGCTTGCAAGGCAGGCGCTTACACCACTGAGCCATCTTACCGGCCCCGGGTATTAAAATTTGACTAAATGTGTTCTCACACTTCCCCACTTGATTGTGAATTACTTCAAGAGTTCTACCTACTTTGTTTTCAATGGGCCCCCAGCAGGTAGGATATTTTCATCCAACTAAAAAAAAAAATTAGAATATCTCTTTTGCCCTAAGCCCAGGGCTAAGTGCTGGGGATTTAGTAGTAAAAAGACATCTAAAATCTAGGCCTTCCCCTGCTCTGGAAAAAAGTGACCAATGAACACGGAATCAAACAAACTCTGGTTAATTATAGAAAGTACCATGAAGTAAATACTCAGGTGATGAGATCAAGAGTAACTGGAGCCTGATTTTTGGTATGGTGCTTAGGGAAGGCATCTGGGCAGAGCGGATACTTGAGCTGAGAATCGGAAGTACAGGGGTTGGATAGCAAGTACATAGTAATTACTCAGATATTTGCTTCAAGAATGAATAGGTCCAGCTATTTCTCCATCCCCCAGAAGTACCCTACACACAGAGGGAAACCAATGAATTGTTGATTTTGTTTCAGATGATAGGTTACTTAGCTCTTATTATTTGCTGAGCACCATGTTTTATAGACTTCTCCACACTTAACCTTCCTTACAACCACAGGAGGTAGTCCTTTATTTTCCCACATTGTTCTGATGAAGTTTTAGAGAAGTCACACAAGATCACAGGGCCGGTTGGGACCCTCTAAAATGCCACTGATTCTACTCATTCCTGAAGAAGGGAAGTATAGGCGAACCACATCCAATATGGAAAAAGGGTTAATGAGGGACTAACTGAAAATAAAGACATTGCTTTTATGCTGTGAGAATTCAATACCAAAAGATAGTTTTATAGAAGTCATTTGTTCTTTTAAATGTAAGGTAGGATTCTAGAAAAACTAGTCTTTTTTATAAGAAAAAAGGAAAGAAGTCTCATTGCTTTGGTAACCCCTCAGGGTGGTCTTGCCATCGATTTCCTGCATGACCTTATAGAAAGAAATTCACCATTATCAACCCTCTGGGCCCCTAATGAACCCCTCACGGTTAGACACTTGGCAATGTGAGAGATACTGACAAATGTGTCAGTTAAAATGGTGAGGGGTACAGTTCCATGCAAATGATGAAGAACTGGGCTATGAAGAGATAAATAATGGCTATTGAAAACAGCTTGAGGTTGGCTGTCGGAGACAGGACTGAAACCCATGACGGAAGAATAAAAAATTATCAGAGAAAGGACTGAAGGTGATGGAAAGAAAAAAGCTGGCATTTTAAAAATAGAGATAGAACCCTTGACGAGAATAATGTGTCTTTTTTTTTTTTTTTTTAAATATTCTGATCCCTATGGGATCTGACAGAAGCTGTAGCGTAGATGAGGTGCTAGACAACTAACGGCTCAATAGCTTGGGATGTTCTCAGAGATGGGAAAGGAATTGTTACTGCAGAAATGTGTTGATTAATTAGTGATAGAGGAAAGGGGGAAGATGCACGATAAGATAGCTAATGGACCCACTGTGTAAACTTCAGGAGTTTGACGTCAGCAATTAACATGGACAGACTTTGTGTGCAAGACTGTACACAGGGAGTTTTAGAGACCAGCCAGATTCCTACAGACAGAGAAGAAAGCCTAGAGCTATATGGTAGCTTGTGTCAACTGCAAGACCAGAACCTAGCCTACTGACTTGAGTCTCAAAGTTGATATGCTGGGTCTCAAGCCCGTCTGTTCTCAGGGTGGTGAGACTGAGCAGGTGGCAGGGACTGGAGCTTGCAGGTTTTCCATGCATGATCCCAGCTCACCATCCCTGGTGCATAAAGAAAAAGGCGTTCCCACAGGCCCGGGCATACGAGCTCTTGCAGTCACAAACACTATTATTGTCTGTTGGGATTGTGTGCTACTGAATCAAGGGTCCAGGCCCCAGAGTATCTTTCAGTAAATGGAAACCTTGTAATAACATGAGTCTGTTCTTTCCTATAACAGGAAATGGGAAATACCTCACCATTTTGTAGCCCATGACAAATGAAATACAACAGAAGCTCTGATACAGTTTTAACATCCTTTTTTCATCCTTTTCAGGTTATGGTAGAGCATAATTTAAGGAGTCTCTGTCACATGCTTGACAAGGTTACAGCTTGGCTGTTCATCTTCGGGATCACGGATAACAAGTAAAACAGCACAGCATGGCTCACCTGAACCCTTTGTATTTTCCACGTGTAGAAAGGAGGTCAGGTGTGCAGTGTGCCTGTAAGCTACAGCTCTATTTGCACCCTAAGTGAACAAGGAATGGAGTCAGCTTCAGGAAGCTACTTATCCAGCTAGTGGCCCCAGTTTGTATTTGCCTGGAGAGTGAGGAGGCAGAACTTATGGGAGGTCAGAATATTTGTGGGGCAGCATCACCTGGCAGCTTCTTGAATACTAAACTTTACCTGGAACCCCAGGCTTGAGTGCTGATGGCTTCAGCAACTCCACGTGGTGGGGGACATCCTGCTTAGATACCTCCCCTGCAGTGTTCCTGCTCCCTAGAACCAGAGAGCAGTTCAGTTCCTTTTTATTATCATGAATCTAGACATGGTTTCCTGCTTTCAAGAGGGGGCTTAAGAGCTAGGGATGTAGCTCAGTGGTAGATTGCATAATTAGCATGGTAGAAGTATTGGGTTCAATCCCCAGTACCACAGATATAAATAAATTAAATTAAATTAAAGGGGCTTAAGTTCAGAAAACTTTAGAATGTTCTTAGAGTTGTTTAGAGGTCACCAGCATAAAAGTCTCTGGAGTCAGGTAGACAAGTTTCCCACTTTGTAGCTGGGTAAACTATTTCATCTCTGAGTTTCATATCCTTATCTACCTAATAGAGGCAGGGATATTAATAATATCATTATAGGGCAACAGCAAGGAGTATAGCTTGGATCTTCACACTCCAGACTTAGATCCAAGATGGGCCAATGGCAAGACAGAGCATAAGGAGTCTCATTACTGATCTGCACATCTATTTGTCCCTGGAGATATATATCTGGGTATATGTGTCATATTACCTACAATATACACTTCAGTTAATGTGATACGTTGTCAAGACTGAGTGCCCAGTTGGCAATATATATTTTAGGCAAAATACATATTTTGCTAATGTCAGCAAGTAGAAGGAAAGAGATGAGCAGAATCTTGAATTACATACGATAATATATCTTAATGTTCTTAAAAGCGCTTGGCACAAAGCAAGCATTCTACAAACAATAGCTGCTATAATCATAAGAATATGGGGGCTATTGGCCCTGCTGTTGCCAACATCATCCATGTATTTATTTTCCCAGGGACCTTGTGCTTCCCTTAGGTGCAGGCATGAGACAGCCCGGCTTTTCTTGGTGCCTGACTCTGAAATGTGAGGAGTGTGTGTGGAATGACAGCTGGGAAGTGACCGGGAGGAAGTGGAGGTAACCTTCTCCTACTTCACACATAGGGAAACCAAGGCCCAGCAAGAGGAGGAGATTTCTTAAGACTATACAATAAATAAGAAAATGTATAAAATTCAAACAAGCTGGAAGAAAAATGGCTATCAGCTATTGGACAGTAACATTGGACTCAGTGTATCAAGCGCTTACAACAAACCTAACATTTATATACTACTGTTGACCCATTTTATAGAGAAGAAAGCTTAGGCTTAGAAAGGTTAAGAGACCGACCTAATGTCAGAAAGCTATAATCTGTGCTCTTGACTACTGTGTTATGTTATGTATGCAACTCTTGATACTGAAATTATAGGTTGAATATCCCTAATGTGAAAATATGAAACCTGAAGTGATCCAAAATCTGAATTTTAAGCACATGATATCACAAGTGGAAAATGCTACAGCTGACCTCATGTGACAGGTCATGGTCCAAATCACAGGCATCTTAAAAATACTCTAGAAAATTATCTTAAGGTTGTGAGTGTAAGGTATATATAAGACATAAGTGAACTTCATATTTAGTATATGTGCTGCCAAAGCAAGCACTGAACTTCATGTTTAAGCTTGGTTCTCATCCACAATTTCATTATGTATAACCAGATATTCCAAAATACAGAAAAAATCCAAAGCATTTCTGGTCTCAAGCATTTTCGGTAAGGGGTACCCAACTTCAACCAGATACATTAAGCCATTAGTAAGAAGTCTTGTGGAATAACCAAGCTTTGCATTTAAGATTCTAATGCCATTTAAGAGCTCTGCTCTTTTTTGTTTAATTAAGTTTATTGGTACAATTTAGATATACAGAGTGATCACATTCATCGTAAGCAATTTGTACCTGTACATGACATATCTTAGTTCCTCATTTTTTCCCATTCCCCTTCCCTCTGTTCAACTCCTCTTCCCCTCCTTATTTATAAAGCTTTGTTTCCATTTTATCCTTTATTTTCCTCAGTTTTTCTTTTCCCTTCCATCCCCCCTCCATTCCCCTTTCCCTTTGAACAATTACTTCCTATTTCACAATATCTATTATATATAATTTTGGTTATTTACACTTTCAGTTTCTCACACCAAAAAGACAATGTAATATTTACACATATGTGTCTGATTTATTTCACCTGAGTATGGTCTCAAGCCCATCCATTTAACTATAAATGTCTCAAGTTTACCCTTATAGCTGAATAGTACTCCAGTGTATATATAAAAAAAAAACACATCTTTTTTATCCATTCATTGGTTGATGGGCATTTTGTTTCTTTCCAAGATTTAGGCTCTTACAAACTATGCTGTTATAAACATAGGTGCGCATACATCACTGTGGTATGATGCTTTTAATTATTTTGGGAAGATACCCAGAAGGGGAATAGCTGGGTCAAATAGAATCTCTAGTTCTAGTTTTCTGAGGACTCTCCACACTTATTTCCACAGTGGTTGCACCAGTCTACACTCCCACCAACAGTGGAGAAGGGTTCCTTTTCCCCCACAGTTCTGCCAGCATTTGTTATTGGTTGATTTTTTGATAGTAGCCATTCTTTCTGGAGTGAGATGGAATCTCAGTGTTGTGTCAAATTGCATCTCTTGGATGATCAGTGATGTTGAACATTTTTTCATATATTTATTTGCCATTTGTACTTCTTCTAAGAAGTGTCTATTCATTTCAGATGCCCATTTTTGGATTTGGTCTCTGTTCTTGACCTTAGGCAAGTCACCTACTTCTTTGAGTACTGGGTTTCTTAGTTATAAAAGGAAAAAAAAATTGTCTCTTATAGGGCTGATGAAAAATAAAGACAGTAGCCTAGTGATTAAGAGAGCAAATCTGACTCACAGATCTGCCACTTTAAACTATGATATTTGACATATTTTATAACTTGCCTGGATCCTGAACAGCCTCAATTAAAACCAGCCAAGTAATAGGACCTCTACATGATGGGGTTATTGTGGTGAATAGAGATCATTTATATAAATCACTCAGCCCAGAAGCTAAGACTAAATGAACACTCCCTAAATGTTAAATAATATTGCTATTACAATACATACAAAACTTCACATGTAACACATTGCAGGCAATCAATAAAGCCTGGCTATTAAATGGATAATAAACTCATTTCTTTTGTAAAATATTAAAAAGCACAAGTGTTCATGCCCAGGCTTCTGTCTCAAGCCCATTTGGCCTCACTGAAATGAGGGGGAAAAATGTATCTGTGTAAGAGGTTGGATGGAGACAGTGACAAGAAAGAAAAAAGGGGCCAGTGACATAGCTCAGCGGCATAAACGCTTGCCTGGCAAGTGCAAGGTCCTGAGTTTGATTCCCGGTACCCACATTAAAAAAAAAAGAAAGAAAGAAAAGAGAAAATTTTCTCTACCCAAAGACTTACACTTTTCTGAGGAGACTTACTCATGTCCTTTCCCTACTTTCTTCGCCCCTCTCCCATTTTCTATGGTTATAAATAGAAACCTGTCTAAGGGGTATCTGCTACTGTGTCAGTATCCAGTCTTTTGATCTTAGATTTTAATTATCAAAAGCTGGGAAAGGTTTAAGTTCTGAGGGCAATTATAAAATAGCTTACATTTATTGAGAATAACTTATACTGGGAATTTATTATAGAGTGAATCAGGTCCAATACAAGGCATACTAACATTTTAAAATATTGTCCTAGTATTTTTCTTAGTATCACCGTGGCAGTACATAGTCCTGGGAACTATGAGCATTTTGCCCTAGAGGGAGCTTTTGAGCAGAGAGAGCTGTCCCTGGGAAAATGCCTATCAACCAGTACACTGGACACACCCAATGTTACTCCGGATCTCCTGGGCTGGGGAGGGGTTCTG
This sequence comes from Erethizon dorsatum, assembly GCA_028451465.1. Classification (NCBI taxonomy): domain Eukaryota; kingdom Metazoa; phylum Chordata; class Mammalia; order Rodentia; family Erethizontidae; genus Erethizon; species Erethizon dorsatum. The sequence goes on from CM051836.1 coordinate 15,273,234, forward strand.
CGGACACCAAGGAGCAATTTTCACACATTTCCGTAAGTGAAGGAGCCAGTGGAAGGAATTATGTAAGCTTACTGGTATTTCCTTTCACCTTCCTCCTTTAATAGAGCATTGGTTTACTAACATTAAACTGAATTGATAGGTATTGCCAATTAGGAGAACCATATTTTCATACCCAACTATTGAGCTATTCTTAGCTCAAATCTTATAAAGGGTATCTTAAAAACTAAGAATTTCCCAGCATCCCTTACAACTAGGAGTAGCCATACGCTATAGCTTTGCACAGTGAAATGCAAGAAGGCCTGCTTATTTCACTTCCCCTTCAGCTGCAGTGCACTGGCTGTATCACGACTACAGTGTACATGAAACAGAAGCCAGTGTGCTGAGGATAGCAGAGAGGGGGACGTAATGCATGGTCCCTGAGGACGTCCTAGTCACTGCACCAGTGGACTGCTTCTCTCTGTACTTCTTTTTTAAACCATTGCAATTGAGTTTTCTTTGATACATATATGGAATAAGGGGACTTTTGCTATTTCTGGTGACTCAGACTGCATTCCTTTTATTCTAACAATAGCACCCAGATTTCCTGTAGAAGACCTACCTCTTCCCTCTGGGGAGTCTTGGGGAAGGAGGACGACCAAAATACCCTTGGTTTGCCAGTGGTTGGTACTAGATCAAATGGTTTCCTGTGCTCCCTGCCACAGAGCCCCAGTTTCCTGTCCTTTACAATTTGGCTCTTTAGTCTTCACTTAGATTTTATAAGTTATCCCAAATCCTTCCAGTAAATTGCATGTTTTCTTAAATTAGTTATAGCCCATTTCTTTTGCCTGCAGCCAAAGAAGCCTACTTGGTATTTATTAATCTACACAATATGGATAATGAATAGTCTGCCTGGCAATGAGCTTAGCTCTTTCCATACATCATCTCATGTAATTCTTACAAAGCTCTATGCAGTAGAAACTGTTAAGTCAATTTCAAAGTTGAGAAAACTGAAGCTCAGAGAAGTTGAATGAGCACTCCAGAGCTGCACAGTTTCCACTAAATATCCCTGTGCTATTCTGCATTTCCCAGCCTTCCTTATATTTGGCTGGACCTTGGGGGCTGGGAGTGATTAATGAAATATGAGCCACAGCAAGAGATGCCACTGCTAGGGGGAGCCAGCTAAGATCTGGTATTGTCTCCTCCATCTCTGCTATAAGGCAGAGCATGAGACACGGGGAATGGTTAGGTGACAGGTGGAATAATGGTCTCCCAACCCACACTGGACAATGATACAAGTGAGAAAAAAAACACTTCCCATTAAGCCACTGTCACTTCAGGGGTTGCCTGTTGTATATACAGAATTAATTATCCCAACCAATGCATGAGCTGAGCCCCGGTTTGAATTTCTGATTTATTCCATTGTGGTTTATCATCTTTTGTACAGAACACAGAAGTAAAAGAAGAAATGACAACTACTAGAAAATGAGCCTTTTGAGTTCTGTGGTCCTAGCCCATTTCTCCCATGAAGATTTTCTGTTTTTGTTTTTCTGCCATGGATGCATGCTTGTGGAGATCCCCCCAGTGATGGCCAACCTTTTAGAGCTTTCACTGATAACAAACAGCCTGCTGCAGCACACATGCCATAAGTTTGCCATCAGTAGGATCATTGGACAATACTAAAATCATCATGTAAATAATGGGAATTATTAGAAGGATTACCTCTATCATTTAGCAAGTGCCTACTTGCCCATTGTCATTGAATTAGTAAGTGGATGAATATGGATTCAAAGTATGGAAGCCCTTGTTTCCAGGTTCATGCTCAGACTCCAAATCCCCATGCTTCCTAAATGGAGCTACTCATTTGCTTCCAAAGGACTGGGATCAGGAGACACTGCTTAGTCTTTTGTTCCCTCCCATGAAGATCTCATCTCAAGAAGATCCTGGGGTGAGCCTGGTTTGAGCATCACTCTGTCCTCAGAAGGAAAGCAACAGCGACCTGAAAGGCATGGAGACTGGAGCAGAGCCTCCCCCTGCTACCTCCCAGCTCCCAGGATGAGGAGGTTCTGGTTATTATCATGTTAATGATTTTGCTAATTTTATTCCATTTCTCCATCACTCTGCTGAGAGGGGAGCAGGCAGTACAGTTTGATACTCTATAATTCTGTTATTCTGCAGGTCAATTCTCCTGCTTTCTCATATCCAACCTTCTATCAGGCTTCATGATCTCTAAAGTTCTTTTTTTTTTTTTTTTTTGCGGGTACCGGGGGTCGCCCTCAGGACCTCGCACACCAGCAGGTGCCCGTGCCGCTGAGCGATATCACCGGCCCTTTTTTCGTATGTAGGTACCGGGAGTTGAACCCAGGACCTCGCGCTTGCCAGGCAGGCACTTATGCCACTGAGCTATCTCACTGGCCTGACCTCTAAAGTTCTGATTCTGACTTCCTTATTTCTCACGCAGCACTTTCTACTTTAAGAAAGCTGCCTTCAGTTTAATTCAAGAAACATAATCTTCAGCTTATGATACAGTTATGCCCTAATAAACCCACCTTAAGTTCTAAAAAGTGGGAAGGGAAGGGGCACTATGGTGTCATATACTTTGTTATACAATGCACATACATTAATTGTTCCAGTTAATTTTAATAACAGCTTTCTGAGGTGAGTACAGTACATTTATCCTGATTTAATAGGTGAGGAAAAATAATACAGCATCAGAGAATAATTCAGGTCAAATCTGATGCCAGAGCTTTGTTCTTATTACATACTATGCTGATTTCTCTACCAGGAATGGTTCCTGAAGACTCATGGGGGTAGAGGAACAGGTTGGGGAACTATGAGTGGCTTTTTTGAATCCGTCTCTTGAGACAGCGAGCGTCTTGAGTCCAGCAATAGGATCCCATTAAATGCAGCGTGTACCTGTATGGTTCCCGAAGGGACAGAGAGAGAGAGAGCTCAGATGAGCTGGATATAGAACCACCCACCAGATCTTGTTCTTGTTTTGACTATTCCACTGTTTAAATAACTAATGTTGATTTCAATGGCTTGGAACGACTTCTGCTTTTTCACTCTTGTTTATAAAACAGTGAAGTGATGGGAATATATTCATCTCTAATTAGGAAGGGCAACAGGTATTAGAGAAAGGACCTAGGAAGAAATCACAACTGCAAAGAGTATGGAGCAGTTTCAGTTCCATCTCCCCAGCCTCAGCTGACCAACGTGGGAGCTGCTGGCTGCAAGCAGCTCAGTAAAGCAGAACCAAAAATGTCAGAAGTGAGGAAATCCAATTTCTAAACCCAGTGAGTGTTCCAGTGACCTTGAACAAGTTCACTTCACCTTTAGGCTTTTGAGTCTGCTAAAGGCAGGGGCTGGATGAGTTAAAATCCAAACTCCTTGTCACTGCCTAAGAGGCCCTGTGCGATCTGACCTCCGCTCATTTCTGTCTGATCGTGCCCACTCCTTCCTCCACATCCACCCCTTGCTGCCACAGTCTCTCCTGACTCCCGACAAGCCTGTCTCAGGGCCTTTGTGCTTGTTCTCGTCACTCCCTGAAATGATCTCCCTTCTTTCCTTCACGATGAAAGGGTGCCTTCTCAGCATTCAGGCTCCAGCTCCGAATGTCCTTCCCTGACTCTAAGCTACAGAAGTCCTCCTCAGGTACTGCTCCACTGCCTTGTTGCATTTTACTCATAGTATTCAGCATTTCCTGAAATCTCCCTTCTTTGTGCATGTAGTTCAATTTCTTTCTAGTAGAGGGAAATTCCATGAGAACAGGAAATGTGGCAATTTTATTCAACCGTCTAGCGCGTATACCAAGAGGGAAGTCTTGCGCTGGTATAGACTCAGTAGATGTTGAATAGGCAATTGGATAACAGCAAGAAGTGCTTATATAGCTCTTTACTGTACCAAATTTAACTTCATTTGGGCTTTACTATTTTATAAGTTAAGCAAAAATTATATTTCAGTACCAAGATGGATGATTTTAAGAGTAAAACTATAGAATTCAGTAATTTTGAGAGGCGTTAGTATAGGTGGGGGAAGAAATGCTGCAATGGACATGCTTTAAGGTTGAATCTGGTTACAAGAGGAAGGGAATAAGAGAGTGGTGGGATGTAAGCATGGGTAATGGGACGGGCATGAGCAAAATATATGATGCTTCCCGATCTCCTTTCCATGTGAAACTAGGGGAGAGGGCAGGGCAAGAGAGTGACTGAGAAGTACAATTCAAAGCCTGTTATGTACATCTATGAACCTGAGGAGAAATTTTCCCAACTCTTAGAATTCTACACATCCTCCTTCAACTCCAACTTCACCTACCCCAAGTTTAAGAGAATGACAATTTAAAAGGAGGGACACAAAAAGGAAACGGAAGCTTTCAATTGAGCTAGAGGAATCTGGAGAGACAAAAGGATGCACTGAAGTAAATTATGAAGGATGATTGTCTTAGTCACTTTATAGGGTCACTGAGACACAATAACTCAAAATCCACAACTTAAAGGAGAAAAGGTTTATTTAAGCTCACAGTCTGTTTCACAGAGGTTTCACAGAGGTTTTCACAGAGGTTTCAGTCCATAGTCAGCTGGCACCAAGGCAGGACAGCATGGCAGATGGACATTGCAGAGGAGAACCTGCTTATCTCACAGCACCCAGAAGAAGAGAAGTAAAAAGAGGAGACAAGAAGCGAGTATCTTGGCTTCCAGGCCATGCCCCCAGGGACCTCCCTCTTCTGACCAGACTCACCTCCTAACAGCAAGTCAGCTATAAGCCCCCACAATCTGATCGCTTTCCAAAAGTCCTACCTATGAGGACATGAAGCTTTTGAGGGACATCCAGATACAAACCATAACAATGATTGAGGCTTCCGTTCACCTCAGCTGGCCAGGGTAGTTTGAAGTAAGGGCCTGGTCCAGATGCTGTAAAGGTCATTTCTAGTTCTACTGTGTGGTTCTGGATGGCCAGAAGAGTGAACATGCTTAGCTATATTAAAACTTTGCCCCAAGCATGTGAATCTGGTGCACTGATAGGCTGTGAAATCGATTAAACAACTAAATATTGAAATGCAAACTATGGGAAATAGTTTTTCTCCAACAGAGTACTTAAGATCAAAAAACAGAAAACCAAACAAATAAAAAAACAATATTTTTTTTCTTTTTCCAGGAGGTCTGAAAAGAGAGATCATCAGAATATTTTACTCCTGGGGCCGGTGAGATGGCTCAGAGGCTTAAGCGCCTGCCCGGCAAGCGCGAGGGCCCGAGTTTGACTCCGGGAACCCACATACGAAAAAGGGGCCGGTGATATCGCTCAGCGGCACGAGCGTCTCCTGGCACGCGAGGTCCTGAGGTTGACCCCCCGGTACCCACAAAAAAAAAAAAAAGAATATCTTACTCTTAGTGATGACATCTCCCTTCAGAGACAAGCTGAACCGACTCATCTCTATTGATCCCTAGAATATGATAATACTATTCCCATTGACCTGCGAGGGGGCAATGGTGTCCTGCCAGTTAAATATGATGATGTATAGAGAGAACTTATAGCTCGGTATCTGCCAGATAGTGTGAAAATATATTGGTTAATATCATAATTACAAATGTATTACAGTAGACAAGTGTTTAAATGAACATCATATTTTGTGTAAAGATGCAAGATAAAGGACCTTGCACTCCAGCAGCGAGAAAGATTATATATTATTGAGTGTGTGTTGGAAGGGACTTTGGGAGCAGTGGCTGGATGTGGGGACAGTAAGGCAGAAAGCCTGCATACTCAGCATAAAAACTGAACTGCAGTTCTCACGAGGTAGATATGGATAAAAATAAGGGGCTTGGATAAAATCCTAAAAAAGACAGTCAAGGAAGTAGGGGGTATAATGGAGTGAGAGTGATCTTTTGTAGTTTCTAGGATTCAAGGAAGATATTCAATAATTGGGCCTTTTCCTACCACTTGAGGTCCTGAGGACTCCAGCATGGGATGATTCAGGAGAGCCACTTTTCCTGCCACGGTCCTCTGTGTTCTCCACAGCCCTAAGAAAGGGGTCCACATCATTTGGTGGTGTTCTCCTGCTTGTTTGAGAATGGGTATTTAAAAGGACAGTAGTGAAGGTGAGAGAGAATAGCTGTTGATGTCATTGGCTATGCAAGACAAGAGGACAAAGTGACACATAATTCAATAATAGGGTAGCATCCAGATATCCTCATACAACAGCCATTCTGCATAACATAATACCCAGTGTGATTTAAAAACTTAGCTCTGTTAAACAAGGCAATGAGCCCCCTTCTAACTGTCTCCAGGAATCTAAACAGGCAGGGGAGATCTGCCCTGTCCTTCTGTGGAACTGGCACTTGCCTGAGTATTAGGAAATCAAAGTTTGGACCTCAGTTCCACGTACTCTGCAGCCTTTAGCAAGACTCTGAAGGCTATAAAATTCAGTGGGACTGGCTGCTTTCTCATACCTATCAACTTCTAAAATCTCAGGAACTAAGATTTAGCAGAGATAATGGGGTGACTGAGGGATTCCCTTTGGCTTCACCTCTCTTCCCCTCTCTGAGAATTCTGTTGGATCATGGAGGTGAGTTGGCACTGAAGGCATTTGCTGTGAACTGAAGCCTTATAAATCCAGCTTCAGGAAAGTGAAGGCATCACACAGCTAGTGTTTGCATTTGTCAGGTGGCCTCTTCGAGCTCATTATCCCAGTCCATTCATTATCTCCTTCACCTCCATCTACTTGGCCCAAATCTCCTATCTGAATTTGGTTCTGCAACTGATAACTTTCATTTTCCTCTAGCTAAAGGCTTCTATAAAGAAAGTGCAGGCTATAAAACTGAAGAAATTTAAGGAACCTGAATGTTCTGTCTCCTTTATGTATTCTTTATGCTTTGTACATTTTATGGGGTTGGAAGCCTTATGCTGATAATAATGAAGTATTCAGGGTGTGTGGTGTTAGCAGGCCTGGGTGTAATGTAAATGGAATTATTTGCCATGGAAATACCCAGTCCAATCTCTCAGAAAATTGCAGTCCTTGAAACTAGGTCCCTTTGGAAAGTACTTAAATAAATGTATACCTTGTTTGAAAGATTTGCAGCAATTCAGCAGAAATATTGGATCCTTTTAATACAAATATAGATTGGCTGTATCATAAAATTTAATCGGCAGTCATTTATCAGAACTTGTTAATAGCCAGCTTGTTCATTCTTTGACAGGTTAGGTTGAATCACTAAAATCTCTCTCTAGAACAGTAGATGCTTGAGAATTAGATATGTTTAGCCTTATTTAAATATTTATGGGATGTATACATATATTGAAAAATTACATGGTACCTCATTAACCTAATGTTTGTGTTTTATGCATCAATTAGTAAATTTAAATTAAAAAAATACTTCTCTAAAAATGCAAACTCATACATGTAGGTCCGTGTATCAGTTTATATATTTGTGGAAGAAAATTAAGCTGGCTTTTATGTTTTGCCTGGTTAGAAAAAAAAGAAAAAAGTACTAAGCTAAATACTAAACTAAGCCAAGTACTAAAAAGTACTAAACTAAGCTTTCTTCTGTGTTCAGAATCCTTGCTAGGGTGAGGCAGATGCAATGAAGGCTATGGGGCAGTGTGGCAATGTCAGGAATGTCAGTGCACTGTCAAGTTCAATAACAGGAAAATGTTCAGCTACCAGTGGTAGAGTTGGGGATAGGATCAAAGAAACAAGTCATCTGTAACACCCTTATAATTCTTAAGTCAAATCACACCATTTTTTCGGAGTTAGAACAGTCAAGATGGAGAAGAAAGAAGGCAGCTCTCTCCCCACAGGTCCCCTAAAACTGGTGAGGCTTATTCTTCCAGGTAGAGCATGTCTGGGGTAGAGCATGTCAGATCTATTTATAAGTCACAACTTTGCCGGCCTCTCTGCCACTCGCCTTCCCTTCTGGATGTGCTCATCATGCCCCTTTGATCCCTCTGCAGTTGGCAGCAAGACCAGGTTGAATGTTCCAGAAAAAATTTCTTGGGGAGCTGTGGCCTGATTTAAGCAGAGAGGGGAGCATTGTGAGGCAGGGTGGGGACCAGAAGCCACAAGGCTTCCTCGCAAGTTCCAGCAATACCACAAGATAGGGCAGATTTTCTGTGCAGAGCCAGTGGAGGAGCACCCTCACAGGGCCACAGTGAAGCTGGCATCCTCCTGCCTCTTCTCTCTGTTCACATTCAGGGTCCTAGAAAGGCTGCAGATGACCAAATATTCATTTGAATGAGCATCTGCTGGGGGTGCCCAGGTTAGGCGCTAGGGAGAATGGAGAGGAAGCCAGTCACAGTTATGCTTCCAGTATAAAGGGGCAAGGAAATCAGCTTATGGGCTATAATTAGAAATGGTGATAAAGTATGTGGATGAAACAGGCCCTAGAAAAACATATAAACAGAGTGGTTGGTTGAGTCTGGCAGGTGGAACACAGAAGGTTCCTTGGTATAAAGTAAAACAAAGGATATGAGGTCTGAAAGACTAAGAGGAGAGGCAGGAAGAGCATCCAAGCGGAGAGATAAGAAAATGCGCAAGTGTTGGGGCTCCATGCAACACTCCATGATGCTCACCATGAAACACCAAGCGCACACACACCCTATTTGCTCATCACACGGGCCACACATACTTCAACTTTTCTCGTTTCTTTCTTTTCTTATTGGCAATAGAGGAGATTGGACCCAGGGCCTTCACACTGAGCTACATCGCAGGCCTCCTGCCCCCTTTTTAAATTTTGAAACAGGGTTATACTACCATACCCAGCTCATTTCTTTTTTCTTAAAGCAGAGAGGCAGACACAAACATGGAACACAGTGAAGTACAATGAGAGGTTATGTAAGGAGCAGAGTGGGGACATGGGTGGACTCTAATCGCCTGGAAGCTCAGACTGTCAAGGGAATCAATTGTCTGAGAGCAAGATTTCCTAGGCAAAGCAAGTGAGGGGTAATTGGCAGACTTAGTCAAGGGCATAACATAAGCAAAGGCATAACGGTGGAAAAGAACTTGGTAGTTATACACACCACTGCAGCATTTCTAGGTTACTGGGAGACATATTGCAAACCAGGAAGTAGCAGATTAGGCAGGAAACCCTTCTATGACATCCTCGCCAGTGTTTCTGGTCCCATGAATATTTATTGAGCATCTGCTATGTTGTGGGCCCCAGGGCTACAATACTATACCAAATGTGACTTGATCTACACCTTGCAACAAGGACTCACATGAAACAAGTAGTCAGTGAAAAGAAGCAAATGAGGAAGACAACCCAACACCCTTAGGAGTTGAGGAGATAACTATGAATAGGAGTGAGAAGCCAGGCTTCGCAGATGCTGTTAAAAAATGTTGGTTTTCATGCTCAAAGCAGTGAGACGCTTTTACATGGTTTTGAGTAGGGATTTAAAAGTGCTTAGTTTTGCATTTTGAAGAGTTGATTCTGGCCACAGTGAAGACATCTATTCTCAGACTTAGACCCTCCCCACGCACCTTCTCCCCTAACTGATGTCTGTGAAGGCAATGGAAGGGATCCAGGGAATCCAATCTGCAGTGTCACCTTGCCATGCAGAAACCCCTGATATCTTCCAGCAGCTCGCTGCACACTTGCAGCCATTTCCGGTCACTAACAATGATGTCTTTCTGACTGCCTCTGAGGCAAACTGCAATGACTTCACAACAATTATATTAATATCAGAGCCAGGAACGAGCTGATGGAAAGCTGTTCATCCATGTAATGAGGTTTCAGTTATACTTTTGAAATGTGTCAGATAATTTGGTAAGCGATAGCAGAGTTTTCTGTTTGTCAAGAGATGGGGGAGGTGGAAGTCAAGCTGTTTGGCTTCCACTGTAATGTGAGAAATGTCATCTGTATATGATGATGTGCTTTAAGGCAGCACAGACAAATGTGAATGTGCAGTGACAGCAAGGAGCCTAGGACACAATGAAAGTGGAGGGAAGGGAAAGTGACATAAACATCATAATTATTACCTTACCATGATCAAGAATTTATAATAGATCAAATATCACCTAACCATTTTATTTGAATATGATAGCCCTATAGGGTGGGGATTAACTGCAGTTGACACAGGGCTCAGAGAAGCATTCAAATCCATATCTTTCTAAATTTTGAACTTTTCAAGAATGGTTTTAACACAACTGACTTTGTGATCCGTCATTGGATAAGAATCCTTAATAAGTACATGTTTTGTTGTAAAATTGTGAAACATTATTATTAATATCATCATCATAATCATCATTGAATTCAGGGCCTTCACACACTAGGCAAACCATCTACCACTGAGCTACATGCCTAGCCCATGAAGTCTATTTTAGATAAGGAGAAAAATGTACTCAGATTCAGTAAATAAGGCATCTTTTCCACCAAGCTCAGGTGGCTGTCAATGCTGTATGTTCCTGTGTGACCTTCATAAGAGTTCAGATTGTTATTCTGGCCAGTGCTCCGAGTATGGGGAGTGCAATGATTGTTTTTTTAAGAGACATATAGAACCCATATGGAATAAAATTGAATCACACAGGAACAAAATTGGTCCTATTTCAACCCCTTTAATTTTCTTAGTTACATTAAGTCAGGTGCTTACAACATCAACTGCCCTGTGAAATCATCTTTTGAGCTTTCATAAACACTGAGGCACAAGCCCTCCTCAAAGATGGTGACTTAACTGTCCCAGGGCAGCACTGTGTACACTTTAAGGTCACGCAAACACTCGGCGATCTTAGTAAAGTGCAGATTCTGAGTTAATGGATCCGGGCAGGGGTGAGAGTCTGACTTTCTAACAAGTTGCCAGGTGGTGCCCATCTGCTGGCTGGGGGCATCACTTTGAGTAGCTGGAGTCTAGGATACAGCCAAGTTGAGAACCACTGCTATAAGAAGTCTCAGTTTGATGCTAGCTCATCTTTTTTTCACATTTTTTAAAGGCTTAAAAAGTTATTAGTAAGAATGAGCTATATGAAATACACATGGCACACAACTCTAATTGTAAACAGGGAAAACGAGCCCCTCGCTCTTTCCCAACTGCTAGAACCCCTTTTCTTTCACATAATCTAACTATCCTTCCAGAGGGATTTTTGCATATGCAACCTTAGAAGTATGTGTGTATATATTCTTTTAAAAATTGCACAAATGGCAGCATTCATTTAGCAAATTTTTTTTCCCCCCATTTACCAATATATCTGGAAGATTGTTCCATACCTGCAAATAAAGAGCTGCCTCATTTCTTTTTTATTTTGGTAAAGTATATATAACACAAAATGTACCATCTTACCCATTTTGAAGCACTTAGTTCAGTAGCACCAAACACACTCACGGTGTTGTACCACCATCAAAACCATCCATCCCCAGAACTAGCTCATCTTGTCCTGTGTCCACTACATGGTGCCGGTTCATAAGTAACTCTCCTTATAAACAAAACGAGAACCCATCTTAGGGCCATAGCTTTCAGTCTATGTTAGAGGCCTGGTTAGAGTTTACTACGTTGCTTCGTGTTCATTGTACTTAATTTTACTGTTAATTTCTGTGATAAGAAATACTAATGTTCCACTAAAAGCGGTTTTATTTTTAAACAAACCTAGACCCCATCAAAATAATGATGTCTAGTGAGTATTAGTAAAGGCAGTATCTGTCTTCCACAGATGTTAAAGTTGCTCACGAAAAACAGAAGTAGGGGACCCCCACCCCCTGCCCGGCCAACCTTGACCTCCCCACACTGGGCAGTGGAAATGGCTTTTGTTTCAGGGCTTCATGGCTTATACCTAGAGGCAGCCTTTTCTAAGTGTTAGAGTTGTTTTCTGTAAGTAAGACTGCACCCTGATCCCTCTTTCCTCATCCTTAATGGAATGGTAACCAAAAAAGACAAGCCTGGGCTTAAAGAATTTTTTGTCCTCTGACAAGGACAAGGAACCCATAGGTATACTATGTTAGGTGATGTTAAAGGGTTATCCATCCAGAAAAATGACAACTTTTCATGTAGGTGTCTCATTTGAGAAAGTCAGAGAAGTGCAGCCTATGTCCGATAGTGGAAGCTTCATAAGAAATGTGAGCAAAGGTGAGGCAGGTTCCCTGAGCGCACGAGTGGAAGGAGCTTGGAATGAGGTTGTGGACATGGCACTGAGGTAAGGGCCCACTACCACCAGCTGCCTGTCCTTAGGAAGTCACTTTCACTTCTCCAAGCTTCAGCTTTTCTTTCAGGTGGCAGAGCAGGGTAACCCGATCGGGCTTGGAAAGATGTCCTCAGCGTGAGCTTCAGGAGACTTTGCATATAAAAATGAAAATGATTTGTAAGTAATCATGTGGTAAAAAAGGAAGAATTCAACACCAAACTGCCACTGTGTGCACCACACTGTAGAATGATCTCGAAAGAACTGGGTTCAAACCCCAGCTCCATTATTTAATTGGTGCTTAACTCCATCGAACTTGGTTTTCTAATCTGTAAAGTGATGCTTGCAGTCCTTTCCTCATTAGAAAGGATGGAGAATTCAGTGAAATGATGTATGTATAGAGTGCTTTTAACAGTATGTGGGACACTGTAAAAGTGTTATCAGTAAATGTACAAAGAGCCAAGTGAAATGAATGCAGTATTACGCCCTGTAGAAAGGAAGTTATTTGTCCATGGTCACATAGACATTGAAGGGGATAGTGTCCAAGCATGATCCAGATTTTCTTTCTATGTACCTTACAGATTACAGGCCAGCTGCATAAACACCACGTATAAGGGAGACCACTTTCTTGATATACAGCCACAATTTTGTAAAACAATGGAACTCACACGCTAGTCCTCAAGCTTAGATGCCAATTACTCAAATTATCTTACAGTCCTGGAAATATACTTTATGATATATAATGAAATCTAGTTTGCTATTAAGCAGGCTGAAAAGAGAAGAAGGGAAATTGGAAAGGTACAATAGAGCAGAGGATATTTCATAGAGAAAATCACTGCTCTCACACTCACCTAGTGTTGTACGCCTGTGATTAAGGTGTTATTGGAAGAAAGTCAAGCTTAGAAAATAGTTGAGGAGCTCAACCACACTCAAAAAAAGTGAAGCAAAGGAAAAAAAAAAAAAAAAAAGCAGGTTATACCAGCTGGCTTAGAGCAGGGCTGGAAATCACTCAGGGAAACAGGTGAGTCAGGTTCGTCCACATCCCTGGGGGGCGGGGGGGATGGCCTAGCAGGACAGGTTTTTCCAAGGTTAATCTGTAGTTTGTTATCAAACAATTTTCGGAGGGTGATGTAGGCCAGAGGAATGTGGGGAGAGGTAAAGAGCATGACAGGCTTGGGTTTATGACCTACTGGCCCTCTCAGCCAGTGATCCTGGCTAAATTCATGTGTCCCTGAACTTCAGCTTCCTCAGCCCTCAGACAGCGAGGGTGACACTAGAACCTACTTCAGAATGTGGCAGTATTAGGGTTGCATGAACTAACTAAAAAGTACATTTTCACATAGCAAGTACTCAGTAAAAGGGAGATACTACTAATTACTGTTAGTACTTGAAAAGCATTTGGCGCCCTACTCGTTCTGTGCAGACAGCAAGAGGATGCCCGCTTTTTGAGTCATAGTGTCCTTGTCTGCGGGCATCACGGCAGAAGCCAGGACTCACTCGGGGACAGCGAGCCAGCAGAACAACTCTCTGTCCACCTGGCTGTCACGGCTAACAGAACGCAAGGCAGCGTTCAGTGTCTCTACCAGCCCAGCCCAGTCCCCAGCATGCTTTCTTCTTGCCAATTATTCTAACACTGGTTTTCACCCAGAGATTGTATTTTATTTCAAATTCTACCCAACATGTAGGACAATGTTATCACAGAGCTGAAAGAAGCTCCTTAAATGTTCAGGCCCAATGCTCTATTGATCGCCTCTAAAGAGCAATATTATCACCCCAAAGCTAGGGTGATTCCCTGCCTTTGAAGAGGATTCTGAAGAGAGGAGAAAGTTCGGGAAGATTTGGTGAAATCCTAGAGACATAAGTTGTTTTCAACCACATATTTCACTCATGAGCCTGAAGATGGTGGGAGGCCAATAAATACTCCCAGATGTGCATGGAGGGAAAGCTGGCTGGGGTTTGGAGTGTAAACTCTTCTCAAACTGGATCCACAGAGAAATTTGTTTTCTAGGGCATTTATTGAAATGACATTGAAAAGGGCAGTCCCTAGATTAATATAGTTGGAGAGTCAGGACTAACTATAGTTGTATGACCTGACTGTTCATTAGTTCTTAATGTAGAGAATGGAGGTGACAAGGCCTATCGTAGCAGAAGCAATAAACAGTTCAGAGCTTATTATATGTACGGAGCACTGTTCAAGCACTTGGGGATAGGTTCATTATCATCCTTACTTGCTGACAGGGAAGTTGAAAAACAGAGTGGCTGACAAACAATTCACAGTGCCAGACACTGGAAACCATGAACCCCTGCCCTTAACTCACTATGATAGTCTCTTGGACATCAAGTAATCTGAGAAAAATTCTTCTCTCAGTGCCAGGTATGAAGTAGGAGTTAATAAGTGTTGACTGTTGTATTTCTATTAGTCCTTAATACAGCATATAATATCTGCAAATTCTTCAAAAAGTTTAAAGAATTTGAAGCAGTTCAGTTTCAGCTTCAAATGTGTTATATTCTAGGTTATGGCTGATGTCATATTCTCCTTTAACAAGATGCACCATTTTGTTTTTCTCATAAAAACATTTCAATTTCCTTAATGTCCAAAAATGTGCCACTGGAGAAAAGAAGTCTTTTTACAATATTTTTTTTCTAAATCTTGGTATACAAGACAAATGGGCAATGATGAAGTAAAACTGCAGTTTTCAAGAACTTCCCTAGGCATCACTTTATTGGATGACATCCTAGGAAGAGGATCAGGCTAACGTCAACTCATGTGTAAAAGGAAGGATGTCGAGGAAGTCTGGAGAAGGCAGTGCACCTGCTAGGTAGAGTGTGGATAAGAGTACACACTATTCTATCAACCAGTGTGCATTCAAATCTAGATCCTCTCACTTATTACTTTGGTGACATTGTCGCCTCCAGATTTCACATTCCCATTTCCAAAAACAGAGATAGCAGTGAACCCTAAATGAGATTACCTAAGGGGAGGTCTTAGAAGTTACTAGAGTCCCAATAAAACTTCTCTGCCAATACTGTTGTAATGTCCATCATCATTCAAGTAGTTGCAAAAGTATTACTGAGAAGTGTGGTCAGGACAATTAATGTAATTCTTTCCATGCCAGATCATTGCTTGTGGGGCTCCACTTCCCCCAAAAGTCATCAAGACTTGCTTTGCTCCTGATTCAAAAATTTATTTTCTTAAAAAAATAAGTGCCAGTTTCTAAAACCTGCAAACAAAAATAACATCAAGGAATAGAACTAGATAAGGAGCACCTTAAGCAGTCTTAGAATCTAGTGGAGGATCAGATATAAAACCAGATGTCTTTTAAATCAACAGGACAAAGCTGATGCCAGAAAGTCTTAACACCCATTACAGTGAAGAACACCTAAGTGCAAGGAGGGACCCATAAAAACCACCAGCATGTGAAACACTGCCAGACGCTGTGTGGTTGCCAGAGAGAAAGTATCACCAGGCTGGATTCTCATGCTGCTTTCTGCAAAACTACTATGCTGGGTATTTATTAAAGCAAGTCAATTCCTCGGGCAGCTGTGTGGGAAAGGAATTCGGCAAAGAAGCCTCCTCCAATAGACTTCTTTTAGAACTTTGGATTTTCTGCAAGTAAACTTCTCTAAGACAAACATACTTCATTGCTTGCAGGGCTGGGTGCTTGTGAGCAAGAGAGAAAATATGCTGGTTTCTCCATCACTGTCACATAAATACTTTGCAAGAGACTAGCACCACATGTATATCTCCCAACAACCTCACTTTCTAGAGAGTAGTGGTTATCACTTGATTTTACAGAAAAATATGAGAGGCAGAGGCACCAAGGAATTTGCCCACACTTGCAGGAAGCAGAGCCCACAGAAACACCCTGGATCCTCTGATCCCTAATATGAGCTTCTTTCCATCCTGAAAACAAATGATCATGTGGCACATAAGCAAGTCTGGTGGGAATTTAAGTGGTTAGATTGATAAAGCAGGAGTAGAAGGATGCACCTTCAATCTTTCTGAAATTGTACCAGCATGACGTATACCCAGGCAATGCTAAGATCAATACCCTATCTCGTGTTTGGAAGGGCAAATGTGGTAAGTCATAGGCAGTGCTGCTTATCAAAACTCATCAGTAGAGCCAGTCATACTATGCCTATTTCTCAGGGAACAAAGTTTACTTGATGCCTTTTAACATTTTTCTTTATGTTACCCAAGAATGAAATCAGATGCCCCTTGAAGTCTTGAAAATGCAGGTGTCCTTTACCTCAGCTTTTACATTGACATGTTTGTCTACCCGTGCATGACTGGAGGTATTGAATGGGAGGGAGGAAAACTGATGGTCATATTTCCTTTTCCCTTCTACTATTATTCGCACAGCAAAGATTACCTGAGTCTCTACTATTAATAGGAACTCTTCTAAGCCCTGAGGTCTCAGTCTTGCCCAACAGGCAAAAGACAAAATGGGAGGTCTGCATCCTTCTTGACTTACTGCTGGGAGAGATAAAAAGTAAACAGACAAACTTGTCAGACTCTGATAAGCATTATGAAAACAATGAATATGGTGAGAGAAAGTAATTGGGGTGAGGAAGTATTTTATATCTGAGTTGAAGCCTGATGGGAGAGAGGGAGCCAAGTATAGGAATAATCAAGGGAAAATTATTCCAGGCAGAGGGTCTGGAGGAGGGAAAGGACATGGACAGCCAATGTTGCTGGCTCACTGTGAGCTCAGGAGCCAGGTATTAGGTGAAGTCGGGGTGTGGATCGACTATGGAATCATGGGGAGCCTGATGAGCCATGCTTTGGATTAATTTTAAGTGGCCCCATGTACTGGCCCAGTGTTCAGGTTTCCCTTTCTCAAGGACATTTCCTTTTCTCTTCTACTGGCAGTTCTAGATCTTCCAGGATTTGCCTGGTTCCCCAGCTGCAGTCTCTAAATTCTTAATGACATAAACCACGTGGACGAAATATGGCTGACTGACAGTGGGCTGCTAATTGTCTCCAAGCCCACTGGAAGGGGCAGTGGAGGCTTGAGTCATAGAGCTCTAAATTATTGTTAGCATCACAGCAGGAGATGGAGGCTGTCAGCTTTGTCCTCCTAGAGAAAGGTTCTTTACAAAACCAAACTGTTCCGCACCAGCTCTGTGCATGGAATCAGGAAGACCGGGTTAAACATGAACTTATCAGTGTATGTCCAGAGGCTGGACTTCGTGATCGGTGAAGCTGCTTTGGCTGTTAGCCACACTGAGTCTTATTATCTATAATTACTGACAAAGATGGTAACAACACCTGCTTGTGGGCTTGTAACACTACATAAAGTACTTCACCATCATGCTATATTAGTCATGATTTTATTAGTCTCTAATCATTACTATCTTTATTAGACACCATCATAAAAAACCCAACTCTTATTTTCTTCCTTATCCATATTTACTTCTTTCAAAATCCCACATAATAGCTTAGTACATTTTTGGAAAGAAACCCTACTACAAGTAATGACCAATACCTATACAGGTTCTCCATACAGGTAACATTTCCAAGCAGTAGACAGCAAAAGCAAAGGCTACCTGCAAGGGCTGCCTGCCCATCAGTGCAAGGCAGGAGCCAGGCCCAGAGAACGTCACCATCAGCAACAGCTCTAAGTCACCCACCAGCCCTGGCCTGCTCCTTAGACAAAGAGCTTCCCAGATGGACAGGGGACTAAGGGTCCCTGGAGCCTGGAGCTACAGGTGTCTGGTGATGGACACAGCTCTATCCCTAAGACCTGAAGTGCTGGGGTGAAGGGCAGTCTCAAAGACTCCCTTTGAAGTGACATCTGTGCCTGAGGCCAGCAAGCAGTGGGGACAGCTGGGGACAAAAGATCAATCTGCAGTCTCAGCATCTAGAAAGGCTCTTACCTCCTCCCTCCGGGATGCAGGCTTCCCAGCTGTGGCAGGGAAAGTCAGCACTCCTTGGGTGGCGTTCTTATCCTGGTGAGGCACCGGGGAGGAAGGCTAGGCTGCTACCACCCCCAGTTATCCCACCAAAGAGAGACTCTCTTTTTATCTATTGCTGTAACAGAGGACTGAGGACTTCTTGAAGCTCAGCCTTCAATTTCATACACCTGAACACAATTCCTCCACCCTGATTTCCTGCTCTATGGCCTACTGTAGCAACTTGCTTGGTCCCGCCCTCCTTATCCATTCTAGGCTCTGTTCCAAGCCCTCATCCCCACCCTCCTCCTCCTCTTCCTACTTGGCTCCTGGCAGGACTGGCCTGACCAGATCACGTGACCTAGAGAGGCTGCTTATGTGTGGCTGTTAGCTGGTGCCTGCTTGGTTCCAAGTCTCCACCAGCCTGATTCTGGCTTCTGCAACCTATTTTGAGAGAGTGTGTCAGAAGCAGAATTTGGGACTTGGGCCAGACCAAAGGAAAAATGGAGGGGAGCAATTATTTGGAGCCTGAATAGAAAGTTGTACCTCTCCCTTGCTGCTGCCACAGGTTGACTTCATTCCAGGCTAAGGAGACACTCTAGTGCCTAAGACATATCCATATCGCACCCTCACTTTAGAGACTCCAGATTTTCTCATGGCAGAGGTGGTAGCTTTTATTTTTAGCAGAGAAAACTTGGGCAACAAAGCAAAGTCTGCTCATCAGGCCCAAAGGAAATTCCATGCTCTCCTCTGTACAGTGTTGAGGAAATCAGCAAGGAGAACTTAGCAGTGCACTGCATGTCTGTTATTAAAATGCAATTAGTCACTGATTTAGATGTTGCACTGAATCAACAGGTAGCCTTAAAGATAAGGAGTTAAATTATCCTTGAAAAATGACAGTCATTGTTCAGTTCCTAAATCTAAGAATTTGGGATTTTATTTCTCACTTTAGCAAAACAGTATTTTATTCCTGCCCGATTAGACATTGCCAGAATTTAGGATTTATAGGAATTAATTGGGTTACTGAAAACAGATTTCTGCTTGAAATTCAAAATTCCAGGAAGGATTGGAAATATGGGAATTCTGATGGGTGGTCTTTCACCTTGTACTTTAAAGAAATCCTGTCTGAGAATAGCTCTAAGGCTTCTGTTTCCTATTTGGCATTTCTGGTTTCTTTTCAGATTCAACTGGGGACCAGCTGTTCCCCATTGTTTCCAACTCACTCTCCTACCCCTGACCTCAAGAATTTTCCAGCTGACCCCGGTATTTTCATTCTCCCTTTAACTCAGGAATGAGCTTTGTCAAAGTAGAGAGTCTTAGCCTCACAGATAGGTCAGCCATCAGAGGCCTTAGAAGTGATGTCCCCGAACATTTCTTATTTCACCAGCGCAAACACTGAGCTCTGGTCCTGCCCTTTCTTCACCTAAGGCCCAAAACTTACCCTGCTGCTACTCCCAGGTTATCTGCTGTCCCCTGAGAGTTACCTGTCTCCCCCCTCCAAGCCAAATACCCCCATGCCAGTCACTGTACAGGTTCTAGCACTTCTGGAGATGAACCACACACGAGCTCATGGTTCCCTGCTCCACGACTGTGTTTAGGTTCCATATTTTTTAAGAAAGGTTAATTCTAGAATGAGATTCTCATGTCCTACATGCTCCTCCTGATGAAATTATCCAGGCAACTAGATCTCATAGGACTGTTTGGTTATGTCAATCATTTACTTGTAAGACAAGAAATACAGGGTCCTTTTGATTTAAATCACATTTACTAAGTACCCAATATGTGTAGGACAGCATATGAGGCACACTATGGGGTGCGAAGGGGACCCAGTTAAACTGCAAGTTTTATCAGTGAATTGGGTGAAAGGAAGAGAAGGGGAATCAAATGTTGAGAGTGATTTGGGAAAATCCACATTTAAATTCATGTATACCAAAGGGAAAATGCTCTTTTAAAGATGCCCAACCCTGTCCATCAATAACTTAGAGGATCCCATGTAATACAGTAAGGAACCTAGTATTAAATGTTTTCTTGCCTTACCTCTGAGCTACGCAACATTTTCTCTGGAATTGCCGCTTACCAGATAACTTAACGTCAGCATAGTCTAGTGATTACAAACACAAACTTTGACACCAGACTTCTTGGATTCTACAGTTGGCTCCTCTGCTGTGTCACTGGCGAGTGGTTTTGGGCAAAGTGCTCACCCTCTCTGGGGAATAATAACAGTACTTTCATCATAGAGCTGTTCCTAAGATAGGATGAACTAATATGGGTGAGTGCTCTTAACTAAAAGAGCTTAAATATCATCGTTGTTAATGAGATCCTGGCTGTTATTACCATGTGTGGTTATTTTCACTATGAAGGACTAATATTTCCTCACCTAAGATCACTAATGGTTCTCAAATGCTTATTTCACTTAATGTATGCTTCCCAATCCTACTATCAAGGTTCTTTATTAGTTTATCCATGCTTTCCTTCATGTATTCATTTACTTATTTTTGGTTGAGAATGTACCATGTGCCATGAACTGTGCTAACTGCTGGGAATACAGCAGTGAAAAAGCGTAGCCACTATCCCAGTCCTCAAGGAGTCAGTAAGTACAGCAGATAGTGATGGATAATCACACAAAAGTGGTGAAACTACGATTGTCATAAATATTAAGAAGGAGCGGTCCCCAGTGCTGCGAAAGCATGTGGGAAGGGATTTGACTCTATCACTGGGATACAGTCAACTATGAAGTAGTTGAAACGACATCCTAAGTTTCCAAATGAATACTATGTACCATGTGTAGTAGTCAGTTTTATTACAGTAGTCAGTTTTGTTGGTAACAAAGGTCTCCAAATCTCCATGTTTTCCACCACAAAGATTTATTACAGAGAGGCTATTGGGTGGCTTAGTTCTGCTCGGATCATAGCTGTGCTTCTCATTTAGGAGCTCAGGCTGAAGGGAAATTCCCTAAGTGGGACATGCTATTTTCATGGCAGCAAGAAGGGTGAGGAACACTGAGGAAACTTGTCCTGCCTTTAAGGTTTTGCTTGGATGTGGCCTCTGTTGTATCTGCTTTTAATTTCTTTGTTCAAAACCCAAAGCCACTGGGACAGGGTTGTGTGGTTACCTCCACTGGGAGCATGGTGAGCCACACGGCAGTGGGTACGAATGTAATCCTCTTACAAGGAGAGAGGCAGGACCAAATAATGCAATTATATATATATTCCACTGGATTAAGGGCCTGTGATAGAAGGCAAATGGCAAAAGACCCAGAAACTTGAATAACCAGAGCTGACAGAGCTGACAGAAAGATGGTGAGACAGAGGTGGTGGGCAGGGATCAAGCCATGCAAGAGAATCTGACCTTTCACTGTGAGCGATGGACAAACACCAACTTTTACTCATCTAACCTCTCTTTCCAGTGGTTATATTAATGGTTTTCATATTTCTCTCATTTCCACAGTGATATATGTTCATTATAGAAAGTTTAGAAATGACAGATAAAAAATATACATTGCTCTTAACTTTACAACTCAGAAGGAACCATCATTGATGAACATTTTGGTGAATATTTTGGTGAAAGTCAGAAAAATCTGACTTTCAGATTTTTTTAATATAAAGCATTTTGAAAACCAAAATTGGATTACATTCTTCAGTTGTTATGAATATTTTCTAAGTTATTAAATGTTCTCATTTCAATTCTCTCATATGGATATACCATAATTTAATTCCCTAATACCGGTCATCTAGGTTTTAAACTTTTTTTCATTTTGTAAAATTATGCAACAAAGTTCTTTTTATTTGGTCACATTTATATTAGAAAGTGTATTTTTATTTTAAAGGACATGGCAAATATTAAGGCTATATTTCTAGTTGTCCCTCAAGAAAATTCATAGTCAATTCCTCACAACATCAGAGAATGATTTGCAAATTTTAATTATAATTATTTTATATTACTAATGTTATCAGTGGAAAATGTCTTATTTTTATTTTGCATTTGTTTGATAACTTATGTCAGATCTTAATTATAAATAATCCCTTGTGTATTCATCAGAAAAAGACTCTCTTGATTCAGAATCTGAGCCTTTGACAATGGTGCTTAGAAGCACTCCTAGTTCCTTGTCAGCAGCATCTGACTACTTCTCTCTTATGATACATTCTATATTTTCCAAGAAACCAGTGAGGAGGTGGACAGAGGGATCCACATATATGATGGGATGACATGGTTTACTTGCCTCTTATCTCCCTATATGTAGAGGATACCCTATCACTACAGAGCATTTGACCTGTGTGCTGCTGATGTTATAGCCTATAAATATTTGTGAATGAATGTTAAGCAAAAGCGTAACAGCACAATGAATGGGTAATTTCTAAATTGATGGATGACTCAATTGTGGAGACTTGTACATGGCGCTACATTAATAAAAGATTATGGCCCAAATGTTACTGTGAACACTCAGGATCTCTTTCTAAGACCATACAATTTTCAATTTTCAGAGTATAGCTTAGCAATACAGAGAATTCTGATTTAATAGACGCCCAATTTATTGTTGTTTGGTATTTTCTTTTTTTCAATCTAACCAGAGTCAAAGAACTTTGTCCATTTGAAACATGGCATGGTTTCCAGTTAATCTTTGTTAGGGATTTGTTATGGCTTGTATGTAGATGTCCCCTCAAAGCCTCATTCAGTCATAGGTATTTTTCAGAGGTGGTTGGATCTAGAGTGTGTGATGCTAGGATCAAGGATGTGATGCTGGGATTGATTCATGGTGTGATGCTAAGATTAAGGGTGCCCCACCCTGGGTGTGAGCACTACCTGCCCTAAGGGTGGGCAGCCTAGGTAGAATGTAATGGATAGAAAGAAGCCTGCTCTTGTTGCTGCTTATCACTTGCTGCTTGCTGCTTTTGCTGCCTTCTGCCTGCCATGGACTGTTTCTCCTCTATGATGCCCTTCTACCATGTCACCCTGCCTTGGTGCTCTCTGATTATGGACTGAAATCTCTACAAACTGTGGGCCAAAATAAAACTTCACTCCTTTGGGTGTATTTTGTCTCAGCAACAAGAAAAGTAGCTAAGACAGAATTTGAGGGGTTTTTCTTTCTGCTGTGGACTGTGCTAATGTAGGACCAAGCTTATTTAGCAATGTAAATCCTACTTTCATTCTCCTCTTTTCTTATGTTATGGGAAGGGAACAAAAGCCTCACAACACAAAAAGACCATTAACAGAGCATGTGACTGTGTCAATAGGGAAGGCAGAGAAAGTGGCAATTCTTGTTGACACGGCCTTTCTTTCAGGGATAGTGAATGAAGTGCTTAAATCTCTCAAAGTGTTTGAAGACCACAGATGGATTAGGCATATGATAATTTCTATCTTCGCATTGTTCTAAAACTAGTCTTATATTTCCTGTGGTTTGTGGTTCACTTGTGTTCTTGCCTTGAAGAAGCATGGACTAAAACCTGTCAAGCATTTGTCCCATCACACTGTGTCCTCTACATTTATTAAAAGTGATTTTAGGATCATCTT
This sequence comes from Erethizon dorsatum, assembly GCA_028451465.1. Lineage (NCBI taxonomy): Eukaryota > Metazoa > Chordata > Mammalia > Rodentia > Erethizontidae > Erethizon > Erethizon dorsatum. The sequence continues at coordinate 15,296,707 of CM051836.1, forward strand.
TATCCTATTGCTCCACACAACCACTTTTAGTGACTGGAATGGTTACGTGGGATGACACCAATTTGCCATCTCAGCATGCACCAGTATTATCATATGGTGCTTGAATGTACAGGCAGTCTGAGATAGTCTAACTGCCCTCCCTCATTTTGCAAATATTTCTATGCCTCCACACAAGTAGATACCCATGTCCTTTCAGGAACAGTGGGATTTTGGTTTTTAATCATTGTTTTCCAAATAAACCCAATGTATACCTGAACAGGTGTTCTCTCCATGAATTACTTAATTAAAACAGCTCCCTGAGGGTCTTTGAAATACCGGAGGAGGAGAGCTAAACACAAAGTTTTAATTTTGAATAACTTCTTTATTAAAATGGAAGAAAATATAATCTATCTTACTTCAATTTAGGAGACTGTATTAAAAATCTATCAGCAAAGAATTATGTCCTTTAATAGAGCAGTGTTTCTAGAGTGTGGTATGGTACCTACATTAGGAAGAACTTATGAAACTAGATTCCTGGCTTTATCCCAGACCTACTGAACTCTGAGGGTGGAGCCTGGGAGCTGCATTTTAACTCATCCCAGATAATTTCTATGTTGCAATGTATGTGTTGACTGGCTTTTGCATTGCTGCAGCAAAATATCTGACATACTTAGTTTAGAGAAGGAGGATTTTATCTTAGCTCACCGTTTCAGAGGTTTTAGTCCATGCTGGGCTGGGTCCAAGGCAGAAATATGGCGAAGGACATGGTGGAGCAAAGTTGCTAACTTCATGGCAATCAGGAAGCTGAGCACAGGAGAAGAGCTCCAGAGAGAAAGGGTGCCAGTCCCCAAGGACACACTTCCACGACCCACCCTGACATGCCCAGAAGTGCGCTTTACTATTATATTAAGCCAATCAAGTTGGTGATGAAGATTCACCATCACAACCAATAAGGGGCTTCAGGAAATTCTAGGGAGAGTATGAATCCGATATTGTCTTCTTAAAACTTTGTGTGTCAGAACACAGTGCCTCCGCCACTAGGTCCATGAAAATAGAGACCAGATGAATTTCCTCTGCTACAAAATAATGCTTGTCACATAGTGAGTTGTCAATAAGTAGTTAAAAGATAAGGTCAAGTCAATTTTCAGTTATTCAGGAGTCCTGGAAAAAAGTGAGGATATGATTCCCGAAGAACAAGGACTTGAGCCCTGGGGATACCCAAGATATATGGGAACTCTGCCGATTCTCTTTCATTGTTCAGGTGGAGTTCAGGTGTCCCAGTGGTAGTACTGGTTGTTAAGTACTTTAAAGAGGACAACCATCAACTTTTCCTGGTTAGGAAGAAACAGGGTTGAGTTAATCTAATTCTTAATCTCTTCCTGTATAGATGGTAGTAATAAAAAGGTCTTTAAAATTGGACTAGTCTTTAAAAGTGATGCCTAACCAAACTTCAGGGTAATGTCTTTTTTTTTTTTTTTTGGTGGTACTGGGGATTGAAAGTTACTAACTTACCCAGGCTGGGATGGACCTTGCAATCCTTCTGCCTCATCTCCCAGAGTGCTGGGATCACAAGCATGCACCACCATGTCTGGCAGGAATTTTTTATTTAGCTCCTCAGTTCCTCTTTCAGGCCTGTCTTCTAGCCCTTCCCTTCATTGTGTCTTCACAAAGAACAGAGAGACAGAAGCAGAGACAGATGGCCTACTTCTTGAGCAAAATCATACTGCCTGATGGAAGTCACAGAGAAGACTGCATTTTCATTTCTGCCCTCTGATTCTTCATCCAGTGTCCTATGTTGCCTCACATTTTGGAAGGGAAGAATTACTTTAAAGATATGAACTACTGGAACATTCTTGGAACTAAGGTTAAATAATAGAAGGGAAACACATTTTTAATTTAAAAGAGAAGAATGCACTTTGATGAGTAATAAGCTCATTGGCAATAGTGATTCTCTCTAGTATCTAGAATCTGAAAATGAAAATAATTTGAGTTTTTCTATCCAGGATGTCTTAGTGGATGTCAAAGTAATATTTGTTCATGCCAAGCATTTACTTCGTACCTAGGAGTGTTCTAGGTGCTGGGTATTTGACCATCAGAATTATGGTCTGAGGACCAAAAGATTCTCACTACTTGAGAGGTTGTTGGACTTGAAAACCCTGTATCCCACCCTATTCTTCCTGGATCAAAATTTCTGGAGGCTGAGCCCATCTATTTATAACAAGTGCTGCGGATGAATCTGATTCATGCTCAAGGTTGAGAGGAACTGATTTAAAATAGTTATTTACTCTTTAAGAGCAGCAATCTAGGGGCCGGTGAGATGGCTCAGCGGCAGAAGCACCTCCCTGGCATGCGCGAGGGCCCGAGTTCGACTCCCGGAACCCACATATGAAAAAAGGGCCAGTGACATTGCTCAGCGGCACGGGCGCCTGCTGGCGCGCGAGGTCCTGAGGTCGACTCCCGATACCCACCAAAAAAAGAAAGAGCAGCAATCTATTGCTTTTTCATCCCCACTTCTCCACTTGTGTTTATATGTTGCTGTGTATATTTTAGAATTGGACTATATTAAATCCCAAGCATGGATTTGAGAAAAGCAAACAGCAAGAAGCCTATTACACCCTTTGCATCCATTACCTCATTTAACCCACCAAGCTGGAACACGATTTCCATTTTATAGTAGAGGAGAGTGAGGCTCATAAAATGTAAATAACCAGTGTAAACTCGTACAGCTGATAAGAGGCAGATCTGGGGCTTAATTCAAGATCTTTTAAATAATAATGTTCACATTCTTCCTCATTCTGTTACGGATTCTCTTGATTCTGGCTTTGCTTTATTGGGCTTCACAAAGACTTTCCTTGAGATTTTTTTTTTTTTTTTTTTTTTTTGTGGGTACCGGGGGGTCGACCTCAGGACCTCGCGCGCCAACAGGCGCCCGTGCCGCTGAGCGATATCACCGGCCCCTTTTCCATGTGTGGGATCCGGGAGTCAAACTCGGGCCCTCGCGCTTGCAAGGCAGGCGCTTATGCCACTGAGCCATCTCACCGGCCCATTTCCTTGAGATTTTTAAGGAAGTAAATAACACGTTCTCCATCTCTTTTTGCATCATTCATAGAATCATCTTTAGGACCCACAGCACCTTGAGATTTGAGCGGGTGCCTGAATACACTATCCACACCTGGTTTCAAGGGACTCAGAAAAATTTACAGGGTGAGAAGAACCTGATTATTGTGGCATTGTCTCCCCCCAGACCTGCCAATCCATCCATAAAAGCTATGTGTTTTCTTTTTTCTGTTCCAGTAGCCAAAGCAAGTCATATTTCCTGGACTGGAAGAAACCAAATTAAGTTCAGTAAAGAATACTGATTGAGAGTATATATACATCTGAAGACAGATCTGTGCTTTCTTCTAATAGAGCCACGGTGGCTACTTATGCTCACTTAGCCTGAGCAAAGTAGAAACTTCATTCATTCACTCATCCATTAACCCTCTATGATCATTTTGAACTCAGAGTCACATGAGTCCAAACAAATAAGAGATAATTTGAATATGGCATGATGAGTGCCATGACAAGCAAAGGCAAGATGTTGTGGAACCACATTAAAGAGTTGGTGAGTTCAGGAAAGCTTTCAGGAAGAGGCGATATACAAGCCAGTACCTGAAGTCTCTATGGCACCAGCAGGTACAGTGGGCAAGAAGAAACTGGCAGGAAAGAGGGAAGAATTTTCTCAGCACGACAACATGTGCAGAATACACCACAGAGAGTCTGGTGAGATCGAGGCCTTGTAACCATGACCCAGAATAGCTATAATTTTAATGGAATCAAACCAAGATGGATGTGGAATGTAGACTTTGGTTCAGGCATTCAAAGTCTTGGCATCCTCATTATCTTTGTTTGTAACCATCACTATTATCATCACTTTATTACAAACAGAGATGTATACATCATCAATGCGACTATGTGTTCAGGGTGGAGAAAGGAAAATTCTATCCCCAGTTGTGTGGATACAATTGGGATTCACTTCTGATGGCCCATTAAAGGGTACCTGGTAAGTGTAGTGTGCTCAGTGGTTCTAGATGAGAAATATTGAAAAGAAATGTCATTTTTTTCCTAAGGAGGGACAAGAGAGTTGCTTTTCCATTTTGAAGTGCTATTAAGAGGGGGCTACCTTGACATCCAACTCCAGGTTTTCACCAAGAGAATCCTTGTAATACCCTCCTGAAGCGTAAGCGTCACTGGGGTGAGGACTAAGTTTGTCCTTTTGCATCTTTCAAGTGCCTAGCACAGTTTCTGGTACTTACTACATACTGAATAGATAGTTGTAGAATGAATGAGTGACTGGGACAGACAGAGTACCTTGCTGAATGCAGGGTTTTTCTAAGTGCAATATCATTCTCCCCAGTCCAAAAGGTCAGAGTCTGTTTGAACTTCCTCTTAGCTAGAAATCTAGTCCTACCTGAAAGATACAAGCACAGCACATCATTGTGGTTGACTTCCATGTGGTTTATCTGTGTACAGTTTCCTTTAGAAAACTTCACACGTGGATAAGATGCAATATTTAACAGTTGAGCAGTACAGCTTGGAGAGCTTATTTATTTATTTTTTCAATCTGATTTGTGCACTATAAACCCAAATATGGAGTTGGCATTAACGATGGGAAAGTGACAGAACGTTTTTCAGATCCAAAGCCCTGGGATCTGAATCTTCTGCCTAATCTATTGCTGAGCGCCCTGATACTACACAGGAGGAAAATGAGCACAACCAGAAATTTTAATCGGAGAGCTGACAGGTTCAAAGAATCCCAAGTAGTTTTCTGAACTCCTTGGGTGTCAGATTATTTTTCCTAAGGGACACTGGAGACCATTAGGACCAACATCTTCATTTTTCATCTGAGACAATTTGGGCTTCCAAAAGTAGTGTGTCTTTTCCTCATTAAAACTTCTTACTGGCAGAGCTGTATTTGAGCATAGGATTTTTCCACTATGTTTTGTTACTATTTTGCTGTTTTTTCTTTTTCTGTGGTAAGCTATGTTATGGCTTGTGTCTAGATGTCCCCCCAAAGCCTGATGCAGTCATAGTGGAGGCTTTTCAGAGGTGGCTGGATCTAGAGTGTGTGGTGCTAAGATCAAAGCTATGTGATTGATTACTAAATCAGTCCACTGATTGGTTTGGCATAGTTCTGGCTAGGATTAAGGGTGTGAGTGCTACACTGACCCGAGGGTGAGCAGTCTCGATAAAATATAAAGGACAGAAAGAGGGCTAACGGGTTCTCGCCTGCCTGCTTGCCGTAGACTATTTCTCCTCTGTGATACCGCTCTGCCAAGCCACCTTACCTTGGAACCAGCCAACTATGGACTGAAACCTCTACAAGCTGAGCCAAATAAACCTTTCTTTCTTTTAACTTTGGGTGTCAGCTATTCCTTCTCAGCAACAAGAAAAAAGTAACTAAGACAGCTATATAGTTTTCCTCCGGGGAAACCAAAGATTGACTAAAACTTTAAGCTGTCTTTTTTCAGTTTTTCCTACTTAGAATCACACTGTTTCCCATAGTCATCTCTTTCTATACCCAGTCTATAGTAGATTTTTAATTTTTTTGCCCTATTATTTCCCCCTTTGGATTTTCTCTTTAGCCAAAACAGCCTATTTAAATTTTAATGTTACTCACATCTTGGAATTCTGGCAATCTGCAGCAAAATGACAGATGCAGGAAAATCAAGTGGAGAAGGGCATCGTGAAGATCTAGGCTTTCAAAGAATAAACAAATATTCAGCTTCACTGGCTTCTTGTTCACATTTCAAAGATTAATGTACTTGAATACACAAGATACAGGCTCATATCAAGCAGCTGTTCATTTATGGAGCTTTTGGCACTGGTTGCCTAGACTTGGCTTTTTGGAAATCAAATGATTGATGTTTTCTTTAATCTTTATTTTTTCATATGTATTGTATGGATGCTTATTCTAACTAGATCTTAAAACAGTTTGCAGACTGAGAGATTTCCATTTTACTAGAGAGCTTTTCTACAGTGGGTTTTCTTCCCATTGGCCAATTAAGCAGTTTAGAATTAGACATACAATCATTGCATATGGGCGTCATGTCTCCAGGACCCTCCCATAAAACAGGACTATCACATCTAGCATGAGTCCAATAGGATCATAGGGTAGTTTACCTGGAAGCCAATTTTTACCTTGAAAATTTGAAAATATACAATTTACATGAAAGAAAATACAGGTAAGTTTTTTTTTTTTTTTTTTTGTGCTGGGAATCAAACTCATTACCTCACACTTGCCAGGAAGGTAAGTTTTGATATGTGGACATTTGGAACATATAGCATGCCTACAGGGAAGGAAGCAGGCAAAGAGATCTTCGTGGAAAGAATACATAGTAAACTGACAGTTATGTGATACTTAGGTAAAATTATATTTCTTTCTTAGTTTGCACAGCTAGAGAATTGATTTGGAAAAAATCCTGTGACTCCTTGAAAATCTAATTTCATTCATCTGTTTTCTTTTTCACCAGATACTTCATGAACACTTACAATGTTCAAGGGCTCACTTTGAAAGGTGGGGGAAGAAGAAAGAAGTGCAATGTTTACTGTCAGTCTTGGTTGAATCCATTCTATAGAAATGGAGAACACCCAACTAAATAATGCAAAATAGGACAGAGTTAAAGGTAGTCTGTGACATAGGGGAATGTTAATAGAGAAGTAAGGGCCGAAAAGGGGAAGAAGTGATCAACGCCAGTAGCGTCAACTCTTTGTTTTGGAGGCATCTCTATGTCACTTCTCTGATTCTACCTTAAAGTATGTGTGGTGGTGGCGGTCATGGTGCGGAGATCCTTCGTTTACAGAAAAAGTAACAGAAAGGTTAATTTTCCTTAAATCATCTTTTGGATTGGGAACAGACACATGTTCCTGTCACAGTTATGACCGAAGAAACGGTCTTTGGAATGTGAAAGCTTCTCTAGCTCAGCTTCTCCATGCTATGCCATCACTGACGCCTGTTGGCTGACATTTTGGAAGAAGCTCTCGCTGTTCCTGTCTTTTTCCAGTTCCTCAAGTGATTGTTCCTGCCTCAGATTTGATTTATTGTTAGGAAAGGAAACAGATCTTTTCCGTATTAGCCACAAATACGAGCAGTGTAAATATGGTTAAGATAAACAGATCACACCAGAATTCAGGTTTTTGACTGCTTCACTACGCATTTCTCCCAAAAGAGTTGAAAAAAAAATCTGGAATTCCTCAGCTGAATTTTAATGAATGAAAAAAAAATGTCCTGAAAAATAAGTACCTTCATCAATTTCTATCTCAACCCACTGCTTTAACTTTAATTTAAAAATTTGCACGCTTGGGCAAATCATGCAAATCTAGCAGTTGTTTTGAGTGGAGAGGTAGACTGTGTATTTGGAAAAGATCAAAGTTTCTCTGGAAAAATCTGTGTCTAAGAAAGAGTAGTTGATTCTCTCAAATTAGGACAAGTTAGGGATGGATAAAAGCATGGATTAATACTTACTGGCTGTTCTTGTTTTCTTCAAGGTTGTCTTTTGCCTTCTCAATTCACTCTTAATTTTGAATGTTTTATTTTTTCTAGGTAAACCAGTAACACTACTTTTCTAGGAACCTGAACCAGAGTTTCTCCAGTTTGGTTTGCTATCTCACAGGTAATTCCAGATGACAATTAGAGATGATCACTGTTATATTTTTAAGTGAAAAAATTACATCTCATTTTAAGAGAAAAGATCTGTGCTTTTCCTCCAAGGATGACAAGTGAAAGGTGCTGCCTGATAGTTAAAAGTACTATTATGGTTCATGAATAATGAGACAGAGAAACAAATCTTGCTAGATTACCATGAAAAGGCTTGTTCCTCGTATTTGCTTTGGAATAGAACCCTGTTTTAGTTTGCAATCTATTCAGCTTTGTACATGCAATATTAACATTTTATTCCTAAATCTGCTGAAAAATCACAAATTATAGAAGCATCCATGGATCATGCTCCTTTTTTGTTTCTTACAATAGTAGAGAGCAGGGAAAACCTTATGAGTCAGAGCTTGGGTTGTAGTAGATGATGAGAATGAATATAGCAAAGTTAATGTAGCAATAAATTTGGGCTTATATTAATGGAGCTTGGTTACGCCAAGAATATTCAGAGATGACTGATGGCAAGGAAATGTGAAACCAAAAGTTCTGGCTCCAATCCAAGCACATGCAGACTGGGTTGCTGGAGAATCAATGGCACACCTCGTGTAATAGCTTGCCTTACGCCTTATGAAATGCTTTAGAATTTACCAGTCACACGTCTCTTGCTTACGTGAAATGGCTGAACTAAGTACTGTTGTTCCAATTCCACGATAAAGAGACTGATGTTTCTTGATTTCAAATGACTTGCTTTGGTTACAAGAGTAACAGGTTCACTGACTCCTGGTCTGGAATTCTCTCAGGTACATCTAACTCATCATTTAGGTTTCAGCTTTAGGTTACCATTTCCTCTGCTAGGCTTTTTTGTCCACCTAAGTCTGGATTAGATACTTATATCTGGGCTTAAAGTATACCCTAGAGTATAATATAAATAGCTGTGTGGCTTGTATCTAGATGTCCCCCAAAGGCTCATCCAGTCATATGTGGGGCTTTTGGAGGTGGCTGGATCTAGGGTATGTGATACTGGGATCAAGGACATGATGCTGGGATTGAGTCACAGTGTGATGTTAGGATTAAGAGTGTGATAAGATGTAAGGGACAGAAAGAGGGTCACTGGTTATCCCTTGTCACATTCTTGCTGCTTGCTGCCTTCTGCTTTGCCATGGACTATTTCTCTTCTGTGATGCCCCTCTGCCAAGCCACCCTGCCTTGGATCCAGCCAACTATGGACTGAAACCCCTGTGGACTGTGAGCCAAAATAAACCTTTCCTCCTTTAACTGGGAGTGTTGGGAATTTTGTCTCAGCAATGAAAAAAGTAACTAAGACAATAGCCTAGATATTTTTTTATTACATGACATTGTAATGGATTATTTCCCTGACTGTTTTCCCCTGGACCATGGGTCTCATGAAGCAAGTGCCCAGTTTACCACAGTAACATGAGGCCTGCCATATAGATTTTTCTGTACTATATTTGCTGAAGTGAACTTAATTTCAACATTTATTCTGCAAAAGTTAAAGAAGACTGAAAGTGGCCTGATGTTTAGACTGACAGGCTGTCCCTAAAATGGATGTTTTAAAAGAAGGGCAACCCACTAGTGGAGCCCTATTGAAAACTCATTACAAATACTCAAAAGTTCTTCCTGTCACAGACTGTGGGTCTGCTTTGGGGACAGACTGTTTCAGTCTCATGTGAAGGACATATCTTCCCAGTCACTAATTTCAGCTGGTCAAGGAATGGGGAAATCTCAAAATTTCTCTCAACACGCAGTCTTTCCTTTTGTTCCCTCACCAATGCCTGCAACCCTGCAAAATAGAGGATGTGTTTATGTGTGTATTTCTCTGAAGATGCTGTATGTCTTTCCTAAACCAACTGTGCTCTCCCAGACAGACAACTGTGACAACCAAGTTGGCAGAGGTGCCGGATGATGTCTTATCATCCCAGATGGAAAAGGACAAACATTAAGTGGAAACAAACAAACAAAAAACAAAGAGAGGGGCTGGTGAGATGGCTCAGCGGCATAAATGCCTCCCTGACAAGCGCGAGGGCCCGAGTTAGACTCCGGGAACCTACATATGAGAAAAAAAGGGCCGGTGATATTGCTCAGCGGCACGGGCGCCTGCTGGTGCGTGAGGTCCTGAGGTCGACCCGCAGTACCCACAAAAAAACAAAAACAAAAAAAACAAAGAGAAGGTGCATTTAAAATTAATAACTGAGTGACTCAAACTTGGGAGTAGGACTTAGGACTTTATTCTCCTTTCAAAATTCATACATTCCACCTCATTTCTCTGAGATTCTCCAGGACAGCCAGCACAGCTAGCATTGGCTGCACTCCCAGGTCCAATGCAGAGTCCATCTGTTCGGTCACTTGGCCTGGTACACACTGGGAGAATAGGTTGTATGCATGGAACAGGTTCCAGTACAGTGTGGATCTTCTGGAGATACTAAAAATGTGGGTGTAGGTCTTGAATTCAATAAGCCCTGGGAGTGATTGAGCAGTTCCACTCTGGGTTCCCTCCCTAACATTTTAGTTCGCACGCATAGTGATTCAGAGGGCTATGTCCTACCACGAGGCTGAGAGATCTAATTTAGCATGCTGAGTGCTTTAGAGTGGTTTTTAAATACTAATTTAATGATAATAACAGTAGTGTTTTAAATATTTCTTTGCATAAAGTGATATGCTAAGAACTTCAATTTCTTTCTTTCTTTCTTTTCTTTCTCCCCCTCCCTCCTTTCTTTTTCCATTTCTTCCTCTCCACAAATATTCATTGAGTTTTCTTTACATGACTGGTATTATTTTAAGAATAGCGAATAAGGCTATAATAGCGAATAAGCAATATTATACAACTTAAATTCTAGTTGAGTACAGTAATAATAATAAACAAGTAAACAAGACAAATTCAGATAGTGACAATATTATGAAAAGGTAAATAATATAAAGAAACATGATAATGACTGGGAAACGGTAGAGCACATTCTGTTGCAAAATTTCTATATGAGGAGAGATGTTTAAAATGCGATTTCAATGAACAAGAAAGCATTTGCCGTGGTATTGTCAGAAGTGGGGGAGAGTTTTCTAGGCAGATGATAATTCCCAGACAAATGTTCCAGATGAACCAGATTTGTTTGTACTATTATAAAAGCAAGTTCTTTCAGCAAGAAGGACAATGGGAGAGCAATACACACAGGAAGCTGAAGGGGAAAAAGGGAAAAGGACCATTTAGAAATAGTGTAGGTCACAGTGAATAAGACTTCAATGCATCATCTTTCATGAATGCAATAATCTGTGATAGAGGTCCTATTTGTATCTCCATCTATAAGAGAGAAAAGTGAGATTCAGAGAGGGCAAGTAGCATGGCTAAGGTCACATTACTGGTGTGTACCAGAGTCCAGATTTGAACACAGGCAGCCTGACTCCAGAGCTTGCTCACCAGTCCCAGTATATATCAAGATATTATCAACACACCTTAAAACTATCCTCTTTCACTCCCCCAAGTCTCAAAGACACATAAATCCATGTTCTCATCATCAGTAAAGGATGGGTGTGGTGGTGGGAGTCAGAGACAAATAAGCCCAGTTTAAATTACCAGATCTTCCAGATCTTCCTTGATTGGTGTGTGATCTGGGAAAGTCATCTAATTCCTTAGGACTTTAATTTTTTCATCTACAAATGATACTGATAATAGTATTTTTTCCCACTTCTTAACATGTAAGAAGAAAGTGAGATCATACCTTCCTCACTTAAATGCTTAATTCTTAACCACGATCCAAAGCAATCTAAACATCCACCACATGTATTACCTTACCAAGCCCACCAGCCCTTCCTCTCCTCTTTCTCACTGTGACCTAGGTTATGGGTCACTGCTGCTGCCACCTAGACTTCTTGAATAAGATTTTGAAGACAGCATCCAGGAAGTTACATTTTAACCTACTCTGTGGATTCCGATGCAAACCAGCATTTAGATCACTGAACTAGTGCATAAACCAAGACATAGGAGGATCTCAGTGACAATCTTGGAAATTGCAACTATATCTGTAAATATATACAGTTTAGCATTAAAGGAGATTTTGGCTCTTTTAGATGCTAATTTGATGGGATTACAGTCAGAGTTTTAGTAGTTCAGGAAACATGACCTGATAGTGCCCTTTTTCCATTATTCCCCTAGTCTCACAGTGTTCCATGAGAATTACAGTAGCTCCTCCCTTATCTTCAGGGGATGCATTCCAATACTCAGTGGATATCTAAAACTGTGGACAGTACCGAACCCTACATGTATTATGTTTTTTCCTATACATACATTATCCACAACAGAGTTCAATTTATAAATTAGGCACAGTAAGAGATCAATAATGAGAAACAATAATAAAATAAAACAAAACAATTATAACAATATACTGTAATAAAAGTTATTGGAAACTTAGGAATTGCTTATTTATGTAATTTTCATTTTAATATTTTAGATTATATTTGATTAAAGTAACTGAGACCATGAAAAGCAAAACCGAGGCAATGTAAAGCTACTGAAGAAATACTAAATGGTATTTTAAATAAAACGTGTAATGTCTCAGTGCACAATGATGGCAAAGCCTGGTTTGATTTACCCAATTAGATTCAAGTACTAACATTTAATTCAAATGTTGACATCTCAATTTGGTTCTTCAATAGACATTTCAAATGTAATATGTATAAAGCTAAACTCACTATCTTTCCTCTAAATCTGCTCCTTCATTTCCTTTTCCATATAGGGAAAAGCATATCTATCCTTCTAGCAGTTCAGAGTAAAAAGCTTGAAAGTAACAGTTTGTCTTTCATTTTTCTCATGACCCATATTGGCAGAACGTGTGGCTTTTGTCTTCAGAACATATTCAAGATATTACATCTGAACGCCTTGCACACCTGCCACCACTGTGTACAGAACCATCATCATCCCTTGCCTAAGGTGTTGCAAAAGCCACCTTTCTGGTTCTTTGTTTCTGTCCTCTTACCCCCAAAGTCCTTTTTGAACGTGGCATTCAAGAGAAGGCTTTGGAAATTGAAGTTGAATTATGGTATCGTGGCAGGCTAAATGATGACCGTCCAATATGTCCACATCCTAGTCCTGAAATTTAAGGATGTTATCTTATACATAAGAAGAAACTTTATAGATAGGATTAAATCAAGGTTGAGCTTACATGATTATCTTGGATTATCTGGCTAGGTTTGATGTAACAACAGGCTTTGCAAGAAGGATGCTACAGGATTGGGAGTTGGAAGGCAGGATAATGTGATGGTGGACGCAGAGACTGGAGCGATATATTTTGAAGATGGAAGAAGGGGCCATAGGCAAAGGAAAGCGGGTGGTCACTAAATCCTAAAAAGGCAAGGAAACAGCAGCCTTTCTTACACCGTGATCCTTCAGCCCAGCCTGGAAGACTTCAGACTTCCAGACCAGTAAGAGAATAGATTCGTGTTGGTTTAAGCCGCTAAGATTGTGGTGATTATAACAAATTTGTTACGGCAGTTATAAGAAATTAAACGTGTCCCTCTGTTTCGTCTTGTCCTGATTAAACACAAAGCCACGACAATGATGCCTGAGAGCCTGTGCATTTTCTCTCTGACATCCACCTCATAACGCGGACCTTATCTTCTATCACTGTCCACTTTGCTCACTCTGTCCCAGACACTTTGGCTTCCTTGCTCTTCATAGATGCCCAGGCAGCCTTCCTGTACTTTGCCTTTCTTCTTTCCATGCCTGGAATACTCTTCTCCCCAGTAGTCACATGACTGGATCCCCACTTCTCTCAGGTATTGCTAGAGGGTCAACCTCTCCAAGAGAGGTTTCCTGGCCAGCCACCTGTAAACCACAACCCATCTTCTTCACTTCCCACCACCCCATGCTGCACTTGCCTGAGTTAGTTTCTTCCAGAATGTGTAATGCCATCTGACGAAATCTAGGTTTCATTTATTGACTATTATGTAATATCTATTTTTTCGTGCACTGCTGGATGTCTACCAACTACAATGATTTCTGCACATAGTGGGTGCTCAAAATATTTATGTTACTGAGAAGGAAGTAAAAGTAAATGAGATGCTAACCAACGACAGCTCAGCTGATTTTATATTCAAGCAGAAAGTAATGGCAGGGATCTAGGGAAAACTCTCAGCTTGTGACTGCTTCATGAAGTTTGAGACTAAGAGAGGCAGCTGACAAATCCTACCAAGAAGCAAATGCTGCTTTCACTTACTGACAAGCTCCATGCATGAAATGTAAAGTTAAGGCCTTATAATATAGTGTACTTACCCTTAATATTCATGGCACAGCTAATTCTTATTATCTAGTATACTTTTATATTAATAATTTTTTTCCTCTCTTTAAAAGAGACCTGGAAAGGAGGTACATAGAAAAGGTTAAAATTTCTTCTTTCTTATATACAGTAACTTTAAAGACTTATAGGAAGTCTCAAGAAAGTAATTTCATTGGAAAACATAAATTCTCAGACTTTCAGTGAGAACTAATAATCCATGAGCAAAGTTTGGTTTCCTTTTCACCATGTGTGTGTTTTGTGCAAATAAAAACTCTTTGGTAGTCATCTATTAGTGACGACATGATCTACTGAACTATACATACAAATCAAACTGGGAAAATGAGTGGAAATTGACATGTAGTACACAAAATAAGCAGAAGAATCAAGGGTAAACTTGACCATAGCAGCGGCAGCGGTAGCAAACAGACTCACTTCTTTATCAGTTCTAGAGTTGCTGCCTGCAGATCTGAGGCTTCGTTAAGAAGTAGCAGAAATGCTGTATGGAATTAGCCGTGGTGGCTTTGGACATAGGAAAGCTGCACGTGTCTCAGTTTTGGCTGTTTGGTTAGAGAAAACATTTTATTTATTTTTTTTTGAGAAAACATTTTAGGGATTAAGATTAATTTGAGTCATTTGTAGGAAAATGGATGCACCTTGAGACCATAACATTAAGTGAAATAAATCAGACACACAAGATTAAATATTACATAGTTTCTCTTATATGAGGAACTCAAATTATAAATAAAGAATAAAATAAAAGAGAGATAATAGGAAACATGGATATAGATCTTTTGCAGAAAGGGAAGGGGAACAAGAGATGGAGGGAAGCGAAAGGAAGTGAAGGGAAGGCGATGAAAAAATAAATAAGATTTCTTATTTATATGTACCCACTCCCCACGACATTATGTATTACAAACAGATGCCAATAAAAAGAGATAAAGATTAGCAAAACCATCTGTTGGGAAGGCAAAACACTGAATTTCCTCTCCTCTCCTCTCCTTTCCTTGAGTTGTCACTCTTGCAGAATTTCCTGTTTTAGGAATGAGCAACACAAGGCAGAATGGGGTTAAACGAGGTAGTTGAACCTGCATAGTCAGTGTGGAACAGCAAAAAAGCTGCAAGGCCTACAGTAACTATGGCTATTGTTAAGGGTCTTACAGAACAGGGCTTCAAATTTGTGGAATCTCCCATGGATAAATGAAAACCTATTTTCCTGACCGATCATTTTTCAATATGTGGGCTATTTATCAGAAAACTACCTCATTAGATAGCAGACACATGACTGTCATCGATAAGAAGACAAAAGTGAAAGAAGCTAGGTGTGGCAATGCATTCCATCACTCTGGGAGGCTGAGGTAGGAAGATCACAAGTTACAGCCCAGCTTAGGCAACTTAGTAACTTAATGAGACCCTGCCTCAAAATAAAAAATGGGAACTAGGGCTGGGGATGTAGCTTAGTGCAATGGTCCTGCATTCAACTCCCAGAACCAACCAATGAAACAAAACAAAACAACAGAAAAAACACCTAAAAGAAAAAAAAGAAATCTGGCATCCAGAAAAGCCTTTCTGGCCCTAATCGCCTTTATTCTCCTAGATTGCCCAAACGGTTCTGCTCTTTAACTTGGCTTTGAGTCAGCCTCCTCTGGAGACCTGCTGGTCATGTTAAAAATATGGGCTTGATGTATAGCAGATGAAAGATTTACAAAACACATGTTCAGTGAAGAGGGGGGCTTCAGCTTAAGTGGAATCAACACAGGTTCTTGGCCTGGCTGAGATAGAAGGACCTGGGAGGAATTCTCTGGGAAGTCATGTAAATATCCATCCTAAGAACCTTACATCCTCACGTCACCCTCCTGGTCTTCAGGGTGAGCCATGTATCTTCTGCAGGTTCTGTAATTTGTTGGGATTTTGGCCTCTTCTGTCATTCTTAAGCATGTTCCTATCAATCCTTTTCTGGTGTCACCTCTCTGCTCTGCAATTATTTTGTGGCTATTCCTGGCAGCTGGTCCCCTACAAAGCTGCTCATTGGTCTCACAGAGCTTCTGATGGTAGAATCTTTTCCAGTAGCTTTTACCCTTGTTGGTGAGGATAGAATATGCCAAGTGAAACTAGATAGAACAGATGGCCTTGTTTTTTGCCTGGTTCCAATTTCAAGTCAGGTTCTATGCTCTGATGCTCTGTATGTCAAGAGCCACTCCTGAGCGGTAATCTCCACCAACATATTGTTCCTGGACTCTGATTTGAGATGAAAAAAATTACAAGAAATTAGAAATTTTAAATGTATTTATTTAATGAATTAAAAATACATATGGTAAGATCTTAAAACTATATAGATAGGCCAAAATTTTTTAAAAGGTGTTTTCTTTTTTTTTTTTTTTTTTTTTTTTTTTTGTGGGTACCAGGGGGACGACCTCAGGACCTCGTGCGCCAACAGGCACCCGTGCCACTGAGCGATATCACCGGCCCCTTTTTCGTATGTGGGTTCCGGGAGTCGAACTCGGGCCCTCGTGCTTGCAAGGCAGGCACTTACGCCGCTGAGCCATCTCACCGGCTAAAAGGTGTTTTCTTTTTTGAACTTTTCTCTCTTGTGAAAAGTAAACAGCACTGAAAAATTTCTTACATATCCACCTAGAAGTATACTTCTACCTTTATTTCCTTCCCTGTCGTTTACTTTTTTACCATCTCTATATCTCCCTATCGTCTCTGTCTTTATGTATGTATATCTATTTTTGTTTATATATATACACTTATGCATATCTATTTAACCATGTCTCTACCTATCTATATCCATCTATCCTTTATATAATTCTAAAATAGAATACTTCACATTGTATTCAACATTCAGCTATTTTACTTTAATACATCTTAGCAGGTCATGTAGTCATCTTTATTTTCATAACACAGTCTTTTTATCAGTAACATATTATACCATGTAAATGTACCACAATTTACTTCATTGAGTCCCAATAGATTGTATAGATGGATGTTTGGGTTATTCCTAGTAGCTACTACTACTTTAGCTGTTACAAATATTACCGTAATCCTTGCATTTGGTGCACTTGCATTTGTTGCATTGAAACTTAATATTTTAAAGCCTTTTTCCCTTTCTCCAGGCCCCCCTAATTCTTCATTTTTGTACTTCAATCCAGGGCCTCAAACGTGCTGGCAATTGCTCTACCACTGAAATACTTCCTCTGTCCTTTAAATTTTATTTTGAGACAAGATCTTGCTAAACTCCCCAGGCTAGCCTTGAACTTGCAAGCCTCTTGCCTCAGCCTCCAGAGTAACTGAGATTACAGGTGTGTCTTACTGTGCCTGGTATCCCTGGTAATTTTCTACCATCTTACCTTGCTTTGTGCTTCATAGCACTTAGTGTTATCTGAGATTAGTCATGTATTTCTAGTTATTCTCTGGTCCCTCAGAATGAGAATAAGTGTTGCAGTAATAGTGTCATTTTTTTTTTTTTTTTTGTGAGTACCAGGGGTCTACCTCAGGATGTCGTGCACCAGCAGGCGCCCGTGCCACTGAGCGATATCACGGGACATTTTTTCATATGTGGGTTCTGGGAGTCGAACTCGGGCCCTCGCGCTTGCCAGGCAGGCGCTTATGCTGCTGAGCCATCTCACCGGCCCAATAGTGTCACTATTAATAGATGGTGTCATTTATTTACCTCTGAAATACCAGCACCCAGAACAGTGCAGAGCATACAGTGGATGCTTAAGAAATATTTAGGAAAGGTAAACAACGCTGAAAATTTCTTACATACATCCAGAAGTGTATCTCCGCCTTTCTTTCCTTCCCTTTATTATTATTTTTTATTAGTACATTTTTTCTCTTTTCCCATCTCTGTATCTCCCCATCATCTCTGTCTCTGTCTTTATATTTGGATCTAGCTCTATTTTTACGTATTAGTTTTATCAATTAAAATACATACAGTAAAATAAATTTAAAAAACTCACAGATAGGCACAATTTTTAAAAGTGTTTTCTTTCTTGAACTTTCCTATCTGCCTTGTGAAAGGTAAAATTAATTAGGTTAAATGTCATCAAAAACTGCAATGCAAACTAGATCAATTAAAAGCAAATGTATTTCACAAAATCTGAAGTCTAGAGATATAACAGCCTTAGATAATATCATCAAGGACTCAAATTCTTTTTTTTTTATCATCTTCAAAACATGCATGACAATGACCACAGAGTATGTCTTACTCTCCAGATGTAATAATATCCAGAGGAAGACAATAGGTTATCTTTCTCTGTGTTCCTTTTGTAAGGATAATGAATCCTTTAATAGAAGACTATCTTCTAATGTGTTAGCTTGGTGGGTGACATGTGCACTTCACATCAATGGTTAGCGAGGAACATAAAATTACCTGTCTTGGCTTAGACAGTGATGGCAAACATTTTAGAGATGAGTGCCCAAACTGCAACCCAAAACCTACTTATTTATCACAAAGTGCCAACACTGCAATTAAACCTGAATATTGAGGTTTTGGTTTAGAAGAAACAACTCACACATTAACATCTTTTTCTTAAAAGAAAAATAAATAACACACGTGCCATAAGCTTGCCACTACTAGATTAGAAGAATCCCCTTGAGTGGAATCAATATTGTGAGGTCATTCATAAATATTTACTGTCAAACTAACAGTCCTGGTGTTCTGAGATTCTAGTCCTGGTGATGGGCAAAGTTACAGTTAGTTACACAGTGTAAATGGGGACAAAAAAGGAGCTAGAAGGTAGAAATTACTGGGGCTTTAAGGTGCTACACTGCTCTATAATCAAATAGAACATTTTCTGTGTTGTAGGCAGTGATACATAATTTCAGACTCTATTTTAAGGATCATCTTACTTTTAAGTGTGGGTTTTGACTTAAATATGACTAAAATTGATGGCTTGTTCTAGGTCAATATGTACATTTTTATTTGAATACTGGCCCACAGATGTCAGAGGCTGCAACAGAGACTTCAGAAGAGCTATATAGGCATGGTAGTCACCTCAAGCCAAGGCAGATGACTGGAAGACGAAGATCCTATTGGCTCTACCTTCAAAATATATCACAGAACCACCAGGCTGATCATCTCCACTTTTGCAAATTTAGTTGAAATCCCTTTCATTTCCTGCTTGTATTATTCCTGTTTAGGGTTTTGGTCTTTGCTCTTGGCCTATCTTCACACAGCAACCAATTGAACTTTTAAAATAAAATCAGCCCTGTCATTCCCTGACTAAATACATAGATTTTCACCTTGTGTGTTAGTAGAGTTTTTGTTGCTGTAAAAAATACCTGAGATAAATAAACTTAAAAAGAGAAAAAGTTTATTTTGGCTCACAGTTTCAGAGGTTTCAGACCATGGTTGGTTGGCCTTGTTGCTTTCAGGCTGGTGCCAGGACAGATCTCAGCAGGGAGTGTGTTGTAGAGGAAACTGCTCACGTTTTGGTAGCTTGGAATCAGAGAACGTGTGACCTTTACTCAGCTTCATTGGATTAAGAAATGCCTAGCTGAGTAGTAAGGCATACTCCTGGGTGTATCTGGTGGGCCATGGAAATATGAAATTGGATACCATATATGGTCCCTTTCCCATTTCTCTGATACTGTTCCTCTGCTGTGTCTCCTGCATGCCGTGAACTAAGCAGCTTTGCTCTGCCATGACCTTTTGCTATGAGATTCTGCCTTGGAGCCAGGTGACCATTTTCGGAATCTGCTAAAATGATGAGCTACATTAAGCCTTTCATACTTTAAGTTGTGGGTGTTGCATATTGTGTCTCAGTGACAGGAAAGCTGGCTAATACCGAAATTTGGTAGTGGAGAAGCGGGGTAATTGCTGTGATCATACCTAACCATGTAGTTTAGAGGCATTTGGAACTAGTTTACTTCAGGAGTTTGGAAAGGTTTGGAGATATGGGCTATAGAAGCTTTAGAATAGAGTATGCAGAGCTTGATGGGTGATTCTGGTTGGACCTCAGAAGACTAGAATACTGAAAAGAATTCAGACAGAAAAAGGCAGGCTCAGGAGGTTTTAGTTGGTAACAAAAAGTCCACTAGGATTTGGATAAGAAGGCTTGTAGGTTACACTGTGGCCAAAAATCTGTCTACATTATGTGCATATCCAGAGATCCTGCAGAAGACTGAGATTAAGGGGTGTGGACTAACTAATCTGGTAGAGGAAATTTCAAGAAAGCCAAACATTTGGGCTGTGGCATGAGTGTTGCTGGTTACTTTTAGCTAGATTTATAATGAGCACTGGGGATAAAGTACAGAGCAAAACATTTTGAAAACCTTAAAGTTTGGCTCTGAAGGAAAAATGTATAAAGTTGGGGCCCAAAGAGATGTGGTTGCTAAAGATATTGCACCATTAGAAAGAGGCCAAATACTTTTTAAGGACAAAAATAAAGATGCTTTGAGAGCATGTCAGAAGTCAGCAAGACCCCACTCACTGTAGACTCGAGGGTGCAAAAGTGTAAAGCTTTCATTTGAGGAGAGTATCCTTAGGTTGTCTATTTGAGAAGGGTCTCCTTGGTAATTAGTTCCTGGGGACTCATTTCATTACATTGTGCTCAGCCATTCAAGCACTCAGAGGCTGCTGCATCCATGGTTCAAGGGGCCTGACTACTTCTTGAGCAGGTAGCTGGACTTAGTGTTGTGCACATGATTCTGGTTTCACCAGCATGCAGGATGCAAGAGTTGTGGGGTCAGGAAAATTTCCACCCATATTTCTAAGAAAGACATCAGAGACCAGTGAAAGAGTCCCTGAGAGGGCATTGTGTGAAGCTGTTTGAATACAGCCAAAAGCTCCGTGGATACCCCAGGAAGTCAGAGATGCCCGGAACGTGGAAGATCTGCTTAAGAAAGCTGCAGCCCAAGAGGGAGCCAGATGAAAAAAGAGGTCATATGGGCTGCAACCAGCAAGGCCATAGAGATGGGGCTGCCCAACCCATCTGGAACTTATAATTTACCACCATGTGCCTCAGATGCCAGATATGGAGCTAAAGACTTAATGTTTATCCTGCTAGGTTTTGTTCTTGCTTTGGTCAGATTCTTTCCAATTCCTCTATTTCTCTTTTGGAACAGTAACCTATGCCATTCTACTTTGGGATTATGTAACTTGTTTTTATTTTTATACAAGTTCATAGCTAAGAGCTTGCCTTGAGTCTCAAAAGAGACTTGGACTTTGACTTTTGAGAAATGGTGAAAGTGTAGAGACATTGGCAGGGGATTATTGCATTTTCAGTTGTACACAAAATGTTATTATGTTAGGTGGAATTGTGCAATTGCTATTGTCTGTATTTGGAGATTAAGTATGGTTTAAGGAGATATGCTTGAGTGTAAAGTTAACAAGTATTTGATTGTGACCATTGATCCTGATATGTCAACTTCATTCTTCAATCCTAGAAGATTAGTAAAGCCTGCTCCTGGGTGTGTCTGGGTGGATCATAGAAGCATGGCCTTGGCATCTTAGTCACTGTCATATCTGGGCCAAAATACCCAGTGCCAAGAATTTAAAGGAGAAGTTTATTCTGGCTCACAGTTACAGTCACTAGTTGGCTGGTTCTGTGGCAGAAATGGCATGGTGGAAAGATTTGGCAGAGGAAAGCTCTTCATGGTTTTTAGAAGTTTCAGTCCACAGTTGCCTGGGAAGTTGAGAGTAAAAGAAGGAACAGGAGGAGATAGAGCCTTCCAGGTCATACACTCCGAGACCCACCTTTAACCAGGTTCCACCTCTTAACAGCATACTCAGCTGCTGACCCATCAGTGGTTGAATTCACTGATGAGTATAGCACTCCAATGATCCAATCACATTTCAAAAGCCCCACCTCTGAGTGCATGAGACTTTTGGGAGATATTCTAGATGGTGTAAACCATTAACACTTAGATACTAAAGATGTTCTTTTGATGTTTTGTCTGGCATTATTCCCCTGCTCTGATTCCTGGCCACCATAAGCTAAGAAGTTCTGCTCCACCATGCCCTTTTGCCATGAGGTTTCTGCCTCACAGACTTTTGAATATGTATTGAATCTCCTGAAACCATGAGCTAAATTAAACCTTTCCTCCTTTAAATTGTGACTGTTATGTCTCAGCAACAGGAAAGCTGATTAATACAGATAGGAAGCAGAGGAAGCTCAGGTTCCAATATCCCCTTCCTAGGGCATGTCCTCAGTGTCCTAACTTCCTCAAACTAAGCCCCACTTCTTAAAATTTTCTCCATCACAGTAGTATCACAAGTTAGTGACCAAGTCTTTAACACATGGACTTTTGGAGAACATATCCAAAAAACAGCACCTTGCTAATTGTAAAAATCTCCTCTCCTTACTCTTATGCTCCTGACCTCTCCACTATATGGTAATAGACAACTGCTGTTTTCCTCCGTCACTACACCTGAGCCCCACGGATACACTTTTTTTCCCTTGAACATGCCAAGCTGCTACTATCTCAAGGTGTTTGCATGGGACATTGTTTGTCACATGCTTGCCTCTTTCGGGTTAGATTCAATCCCCAATATTACATCTTCCATAGATGTTCTTTCTGCACTAGAGCTAACATAAGTCTAAGCCAACTCACATCAACTCTCTACTCCATGGTCTCTTACTTTTTTCATATCATTGTGTGACATCTTTTATGCTTATTTACTCATTTAGTATCAGTTTCTTCCAACCATAGGGTAAATTTCTCAAGTATTTTATTTAGCACTTACTTGATTCCCAGCACCTAGAATAATACCTGGCTCAATTTATATTTGAATATTTAATTAATATTTGTTAATAGTAATGCCAAAGTCTATTCTTTCATTGCTTTTGCATAGGACTCTCACAACATATGCTGCATAAAAAGGTGAAATTAAATGACTTCATCATAGGTATGGTTAGTGTGAAGTGCAGAAAAAAGAGTGGCTACAGTCTTATGAACTTTCATCAAATATACAGAGCACTGTTATGTGGAAGAGTGATTCTGAGGTCCCATTACATCATGTTAACAGGACAAGTAAGTAGGAATTAGAAGAGACTTGACATAGAGTCCCACAGCCCACAAAAATGAGAATCCCCAAATTGCCAGATCAATTCTTCCTCCCCTAAGAGGAGTAATTCTTTCTTACTGAGATATGCAAGACAATCTGTAAAATAAAGAGCTACGAGAGGAAGCAATAGAAGGAAGAAGAAAAGGGAAATATCTTGTGAGAGCAGAGGAAGAAATGTTGGAGAGGTTGGTGATGAACAGCTACATATCGAGAGAAAAAGATGGGGGGAGAAAGATTTATTATGTATTGCTGTCAACCTTTTACTTGGGTCCCTTTTTATGATATTGAATGAGGAATGGAGTTTATTTTCTCTGTTTATTTGGATATTGACTACACTTTTCGAACATGAAGCCCTCTGAGACTAAACCATTATAAAGGTTATGTTGAAAAACAAGTTTAAGACAACTAATTGAAAATGGGGAAAACTGCCTGATAAAGAAGGAAGTTAGTAGCATATCATTTGAATTTAAGCCAAGCCTCAAAGACAATTTACAAATTAATTTTTTTGGTTTTCAATCATCAATGACAAATGGTAGTCACAGCAAAGCAACGCTAATTGCACTTTCATGCTCAGGAGGAAACACCACGCTTCTCATGGTTTCCAGGATTCTACATGATAGGAAAAACCGTAGTAACAAACTATATAAATGATCCCTGAAGGTATAGTCTTTGCAGATTAACTTCTAAAATCTGCTTCAGTTCTCATCAGACTGGATTGTGATTGCTGAGTGACCTTAGAGCATCCCTTTCCCTCTCTGGGCCCTACTCTGCTTACTTATGAACTAAGGGAACAAGTCAAGATTTTCTAAGATCTCTTCACTCTAATATTCTACTTAGGAAAGTTGTAGGTGAGTATGTTTTTGCCATTACACAATCCACAGAAAGTTAAAGTTTAGAATAAAAATAGGATACAAAAAATAAGGTAGAGAATGGCACCAAGGAAGGAAAAAAAATGAATTTGATGAGAAAGATACTGGTGAGAGTGTAGAAAATCATAAATTTGGTTAGACATAGAAACTTTGTGGTTATCCAGGGAAAGGGAAGTACCGTTAGGAATTCTTAGCAGACTTTCTTCTAGTGAAAGTATTTCTGAATTGTGAAAAGCTACAGATGATAGCATCTCATTATTATTTTATCTTCACTCTTTGTGCTGCTCTTAAAATCTGATCTTTTCTAATGACCTACCAGACTCTCCATGATCTGCCCCTATCTGTTTTTCCTTTTTTTTTTAATCCTCTTTCTCTCTGTACTCCATCTTGATCTTTCACTATTCTTCCTACTTCAGACCCTTTGCACAAGGGCTTTGTACTTCATTGTCACAGCATTTGCTCAAACATTTGCCTCCTAAAATGCCTCCTTCCCTTCTTCTGTCTTTCAAAGTCCTATACATTCAATAATCCCATCTCCAGAGCCACTTCTTGCCTTCCTTTCTTGCCCAACTAGCTTTTCTTTTAATTGAAGAAGTAACACTTGTGCATGACGTTATGATAAAAGCACAGAAGCATTGTCATATAATTGATAAAACATTTTACATACCAAACTCCTCATCCAGAGTGCCCTTCTGCAAGTAAAATGCTTCAGAAAAATTTTTCATCGTTTTGGGGTGTCTGTATCCTTAGCCAGAAAATAAGGATAATGATTATACCTTCCGGGGGGATGAAGTGAGGAGTAGCTTGTGAAATGCCATGTGAACACACATAATAGGGCTGCAGAAATGTTCTTTCCTTTGGATCCTCCCCTGGGTTCTCCAGGACCCTCCTTCCATCTACTTCATTACTTTAAAAAGCTGCCTTTTTCTCAGTCTATCCTGTAGCTCTTATGTGACCAGGGGGTGGGTAGATTTACATCTTTGAAGACCCCATTGATTCTAGCTCAGTGACTTTAGATGATAATAACATTAAATTAAATTTAAAACTGGGCCTATCTGGCTCACAAAAGGCACAATATTGTTTTGTGATGGGAAGACATAGGTAAGCAACCCAGTTCTGTCAACTAATTGAAGTATAGCTTCAGGCAAGTCACTTAAATGTCTCCAACACTCAAGTTTCTTATATAAGAATGTGGGTGGCCATTTCTGCCTCCTAAGGCTATTGCCAGGGAAGCAAGAAATAGGGCCAAGCTGCTGAAGGACACAAAATTATCTAGCATCATGATTATCTTTCTCTCATTTGTCTTCCCTTTCACAGGAAATTCTTCCTTGAGAGATTCACAACATCTCTCTTTCTATTCCCACCCCTTTCTCCATACCAAGAGCTCACCATACTCAAGGCTGGAGGGAAGATGGGGCACAGAAGTCCATGCAGGTGTTCTAAGAGTGATTCCTTTCTTAGTTTCTGACAGTCTGAAGGAACTGCTGCAGCCTTCCATTCCACTGCCAAACCGATCTGAGTGAGTCTCCTTGATGATCATTAGAAAAAGACTTGGTTATAATTTATTAAACAACAGAAGCCACATGGTTCTGCTCATAACTGTCCTCCTGAGCTACAGGTCCTGTCCCACTGTAATCCAGATGGTACCACTCAGCATCCTCTGTGCAAATTTTCTCTGCAGTGTCTGGTCCTTTGGGTCTCTGGGACCCTATTTGACTGTCCCTAGGGTCAAAGCATAATCTATACTCTCTGACTCCTTCCCATGTCCCTAAAGGAAATAAAAATATTTCCAGCTTACTGAGGATTGTCGAGCTGAAGGCAATTAAAATTCAGGTGGATTCTTTGCCTATCTTGTTTGCCTTATGGCAGGACAGAAATTTGCACAGACATAAGGTTATTCTACCCTTCCTTCCACTTTCCTACCTAACTACAGATATGTAATTTTCACTTCCTTATCAGTGCAGAGCCAACAGATCTGGGAACAGATCTGGGCATGGTGTGTGTGCTAGGCAAAGGGGTGTCATGTGACACCAACTTGTTAAATGTATAAATAAATGCACTGCTTTTGTTGAGCAGTTCCTTTCCTCCCATCAGGAGAGAGGGCTCCAACTGACCTTAGCTTTTTGTCTCTTATCTTTATTTCTCCAATCAGTTAACAGCTATTTTTTATTTGAGCTCAACAATTTTTTTTCTCTTTTCCTTTTTTCTTTTGCATTTTTGGATCATTTGTTCAAAATTTAAATTGGTTTACAGATTTAAAAAGCATGCTTCCAACTGGGTTGCCAGCTGGTCAAAATGATATCAAATTTGGTTTTCTCATAGGTCATCAAAAATTGTTAAGATAATTAAACAAAAATCCCTTGGGGTGGGGAGAAATTATTGGACAGGACTCCAATTGATGAATAAGAAAGCAGATGCCTGGAAACATTATCCAGTTCTTGTTCATTGATGGGAGGCCCCAGTGATCTCCATGGCCTTATGGGAGACACCCCAATAAATGTTATTAAAATATATTATTGTAAAATGTTTATATTGCTCATTCATCAAAAGATAAAGTTTTCTAGACAATAAGGTTTTTGAATTAAATATGTTCTGGTACAAAGATTTTCATATGGCTATTACGATTGATTGTTATTGTTTTGTAGTGTATTGAATGTATTCATGCCTGCAGATGTGTGGGTCTTCCAAAGTATGGAATGAGGATTGCTTATAGTGATAGACTTCTCTTTCAGATTCAGACATCTGCCTTTACATGATGTACATCCCATTAAAGGACAAGTTAGGTAAAAGTTTCTTATGTATTAGATAGAGACGATTGATTAAAAGGGTTATGCTATGTCAAAAGGGAAATTTAAGTATGTTACAAAATGTCATCATGATTGTCATGCTGCGGTATTATGTATTATTTTTGATTTCTAATTTTCTGTGTAAAATATGCAACTGTTAAAATTCTATAGGGATTCAAATATTAGAATATCCATGATTGTTAGAAAATAACAGTTGTATTTTACATTCTAAGGTGCTTGATATTTAGATAAGAAAGTAATATTAAGCTCACTGCCTTCATTACAATGTAATGTCAATAACCTCTTCTGGATGTTCAACAACTGAGATTTGAAGACCAAAAAGTTAGAAAGATAGACAGGCTAAGAGGATAGTCAATATTTTGGCCCCAGCCCTTCCAGGTCAATGAGGACCCAGGACATAAGAGAACCTCTGCTGTGACATCCCATAATTCAGTTAGTCCCTGGTCTTCTGACCAAGGAGATTATAGGACCCCAGAGGAAAGTGATTTATGAAGTATAGTGTGCACAAGGAAAGTCACCAGCAGAGAAAGATCTCCCAAGCTTTCTCAGAAAGCGACTTGGTCAAGCAATGGCCGTGACTCATCCAGATGACTGACACTGACAGAAGTACTAAGAGGTGCTGTGCATGATTCCAAGGTAATTCCTGAGGAGACTTAACTGACCTAGATAGATAGCAAAACGTTAATTAATATAGGTCTCACTTTAACTTGGTCTTGAACATCCAGCAGAAAATTGTCTGCAGAATCCTCCAAACATAGCTCCTCCAACTTCAACTGGCCACACATCGCTTACAACTACAAAACGGAAAAGGGCGATATGTGGGTAGCAGCTGAAGCTGGAAATCAGTCACACATGCAGGGGTGAGGCAAGGCAGGCAGGAAAACAAAGAGCAGCCAAGGTGGGCTGTGTAAACAAGCTGCTCCAGCCCAGAGAACACTTAGCCCCAAGGCAATCCAAGCAATGGGTTGCTAGGCAAAGGGGTGTCATGTGACACCAACTTGCTAAATGTATAAACACACTGCTTTTGTTGAGCAGTTCCTTTCCTCCCATCAGAAGAGAGGGCTCCACCTGACCTCAGCTTTTTGTCTCTTATCTTTATTTCTCCATCCTCTTGCCATCCTTCCCCCATGGAACCTTGAGAGCTGTGTGGGATGTGGCAAAAGTTGAGGGAAATCATATATTTTCTCCACTTCAATTCCTTCTCCAAGATGATCCTGAGTTGATCTTAGTATTCAAAGTAGAGAGAGCAGTAGTAAATCAGAAGTCGGGAAAAGCTATCAATCACATATAATGTATGAGAGGTGATAGAGAAATACAGTGAATGTTTAAATTGTAAAAAATTATCACAGCGAAAGCCATATTGTCATTAATCTCCCTCAAAATACTCCCCCTCACTTCAAAGACATTTATCCCATCATGCTTCTCATTTTCTGAAGCACTTCTGGTTGTCTTCTTTCATGAATGTCTTTAGTTGTGCTGTCAAGGCTGCCTTAATGTTCTTAGTCATTCATTACCATTTTTACTTTGGGGAGGAGCCAGAAGATGCCCAGGGTCAGATCCAGTGAATAAGGTGGATGAGGACACACCTTAATGTTTTTACAAGCCTGTATTTCCCTTGAATGGCTCTTGGCAGCAGCAGTCACTGATTTGATCACACCCCATGAGGATACTCCAAGAGGACTTCCAGAAACACTTCCGAGAGTGGCAGAAACAATAGGATCAGTGTGTCTAAAGCCAGGTGGAAGTAATTTGAGGGGAATTCATGGCAATGTGCTTTACTGTAATAATTTTTAAAAAATGTAAATATTTAACATATATTTTGATCACTCTTTGTGTATGAATCTTTTCTCTTTCTGTGATGAAGGCACATTGTTCACTATGAATTTCGTACTATGCTAGTTCACAACCATGAATTTATTTAATCCTCATAATAATTCAAGAGAGGAGATACTAATGTTTCTACCATTTTACAGATCGAAAATGAGGTACAGAGAAATTAGAACTCAAAGTGAGGGTGGATTTATGTGACAAACATCAGGAAAGGACAGAAAATGTTTCTATCTTATCAGAATTTAGGTTCCTAAGATATGACAGAGAGAAGAAATTTCAAGTATTATGTTGTGTGTGTTTGTGTGTGTGTGTGTGTACTGTGTAGGAGGATATTGTAAAGCACGTAGATAGAAAACAGTCTTGAAAAAATTTTTTCTGTACACAAAACTACAGGTTAAGAGTTACTCAGTATTGGTGGATGACAAGAGCAACTTGTTGGTCACATTCTAAACAGACAGGGAAAGAAGCTCTAGCGGATGCTGACGTGAGCTGTCTACGTGAGCTGGGCACCTTCACAGCTGAGGCGCTCAGGTATGGATGGGTGACTACTCCCAGCTGAGTTCCTGTCCTGGCTCTCTTCTCATTCAAAGAGAGCCACAAGTACAAAGTCAGTCACTTCTCTTCCCCTGGAGCAGCCCGAAGCCATAACACATTAGCAGCCATATAAAAGCCTGGCACATGCATGTAATCCTAGCTGAGGCAGGAGATTGGTAAGTTCTAGCACAGCCTGGGTAACTCAGCAACTTAGCGAGACTGTGTATTTACTAGAAATAAAAAATAAAAAAGGATGGGAATGTATTTCAGGGCAAAGGTCCTGAGTTTCATCTACAGTATGAGGAGAGAAAAAAAATCCTAGCTCCTTTGGCTCAGGGGAGGATGACTCTGCAATCCATCTTTGTTCTACATGGTCCCATGGGGTGGTCAGAATCCTTTTCCCCTTGTGCACCATGGCTCAGCACCTCCAAACTAATCAGACAGATTTCTAAACCTTCTGCCCTTCAGCGTGATTCACTGCAATTCTTTTAAATGTTATGTCTCCATGTGATAACTCCATAGCTGGTGTTAGTCTTGACTTCTTCACCTAGCCTTCTAGAGAGAACCTTTTCACTCTATGCTGGGCACTTTTGATTTTGAGAGTTCTTCCTCTTCCTGAGCTGAAAGGGGCCAGCCTTGTACCCATCCATTGTTCTCCAGGTGGATCATTACACACTGGTCCATTCAGTGTGCCACATCTCTCTCTGGGTGGACTCTTTAAATTAGATCCATGAGGAACTCACCAGGAAAGCTGGGCCTGACCATGTTCAGGAACTCTGTAGTTCTGAAATTTTCTGACTCAGGACCCCTTTGTTTGTTGATTATAGTAAAACATTCAACCTTTGCATCATTTACCCTCTATGCCCATTTGGATGGACCAAACCAAGGAAAGGTGGCAGCACACAAACTTGTCTCTAATTATTTTTGTTTTCTGTGACAGCAAACTGGTTGTGAGGATCTACTAGGCCTCTCTGCCCCGTGGCTTTCAGCTTGGCCTCAAATGCCTTCTTTCTTGTGAAGCAACTTACTTTTGCGCAATGTCATCTTCCCTGCTGTGTTCTGGAAGGAGGACAATTTTCAGTGTTATTTTTAATCATGTAGCAGTCAGGGAGATAATGATATTGATTAAAATGTGAACCACAGAAAGGTATTTCTCTTTGAGAAGGAGACATGGAAAAAGTATGTTTTGCTACCAAGGCACCACTAGGTGGCATTTTATTAAAGCTGTATTGCTATCTTGGACACCAGAAATTCTTATTCACACTATTTTTCTTAAAGGGATGGTATTAAGCTGCTTGAAAATTTAAATGTCCATATCCCCATGGACAATTAAGTTGAAGGTTCTAGAAGAAAATTTTGTCATATTTTTAAAAATAGAATGCACAGATCCATGCCCTGCCAAATCCAGCTTATTCTAAAAAGAGAACAGAGATTTCAGAAAGGATTTCTAACTTGGGTTTAGGTTCTAATTTATTGTGTGACCTTGTACAGGTCACTGTGTTTTCTGGGAGATTTTCTCTACTTTTAAATGAGAAAGAAGAGCAATCTAGATAGACTCTGGAATCTTTTTACATCTAATACTTATGATTCTATTTCATTCATCACTGTGTTTCTGTTTCTCATTTTTAATAGACTCGTTAAATTTATCATAAAGAACAATTGAAACATTGATTTGTTTATAAAATACTTTAAATCATGGATTGAGGATGTGGCTCAGTGGACTAGTACTTACGTAACATGGGTGAGGCCCTGGGTTGGAGCCCCAGAACTGTGATAGATAGATGATAGCTAGGTAGCTGAACAGTTGAAAAATACTTTCCATGGCACATTGTTGTGATTTTAAACTATTCCAATTTTTATTGTTAGCGAAGATCTGTTAGAAGTATTTCTCCTCATATTTGGTTCCAGAATCTTTTATTTTAAGCCAAACAACTTCAGAGGCTGACAGTCTCTTGTCTACCCTTTCAAGCCCTGGTGGAATGAGTTTCTTTGAAACCTACACAAACTCCTCCAAGATAGCAAGAGAGGTCTTCACGGACAATTACCAGCATTAGCCAGGTGAAGGGCACCCAACATCTTTGTCCAGAGGGTTCTGCAAAAGAAGCTTTTTTAACTTTCCCATTTTTCAAGCTTGCTTCTACCGGAATTATAAAAGCCTCACGGAACGGAAGCTTACCATATTTTGCAATATTGTAAAAATTTCCCCCATCTTTCTATTAGAGACAGATAGACGGGCTGGATAAAAAGAAAGACTGGTTCGTCCAGATCTCACGCTGTGAATTCAGGACCAAAAAAAGGTAGTTTAACCCTGGGAGCCAATCCCTGCTCTGTTGTGGATGCTGGATGAGGCTGCACTGGGTCTGAGGTTTGAAATTCACTTCTCTTTCATTCCTGTTTTCATTCTTAGACCTGAAATCAGAAAGCCCATAGCTGCTGGGGTCATGGAGAACTTTGTTGGCTGCCTGGCCCCAATTTTTTGAGTGTTTCCTGGAGGAATAGCTACTGTGGGATGACTCTTTCATCGAAGGAGCTTTGGAAAGTTTGCAAAGAAAATCCCCCTTCAAATAGTCACAGTGCACATTAGCATTTTAACTCTCTGGGATGCCTACAGGAAAGAAACTTAGATGTTTAACCCAATGTTTTGCAAACCCATGGAATGTTTTGGGAAGTATCATTCTAATACTGCTATTTGGTAGATAATGAAGAAACAAAGTTTAGTCCAGAATAAAGTCAAGAATTTAGTCACAGTAAAAACATAGGTGGCAGAACTGGATTCTGGCTTTGGGTTTGTTCTTTTCCCTATACACTCTGCAGATCCAGATCTAGAACATTCTCTGAAATTTTTAAAATGTCCTACAAATTACCACCTATCTTAAAACAAAAATTGATCTAAATGATGTCATTTAATTTTATTATGTTATTAATGAATGAAATAAGACCCAGAGAGGTTAAATTACTGCCTCATGATCATGACCAGGTAAGAAAAGAAGTGTGGGGGCCAGTGAGATAGCTCAGTGGCATAAGCGCCTGCCTAGCAAGTGTGAGGTCCTGAGTTCGACTCTCGGAACCCACATAAAGGAGAAAAATGGCTGGTGATATTGCTCAGCAGCACACAAGCGCTTGCTGGCAAGCGTGAGGTCCTGAGGTCGACTCCTGGTACCCACATAAAAAAGAAAAGCGAAGAGGTGAATTTTCTTGAATGAAATATGCCAAGGGATCATGCGATCTTTCCACATTAACCACACCTTTGAATTAAGAATAATGAAGATCCCATCTAACTCATTCTCATGATGACATTGCCAGCTGTCAATGAGTTCTGTTGAATAGGATCCTTCTTTTTACCTTAGTGGGTGATTGTGGCAGTTAAACATAAACTTTGATGATATCACTGCAGCAAGCAAGAGTCAATAAAAATAAAAGTAAATGAGTAATGCCAGCTGTACATATAACTTTGGACATAAACTCATCTCCTTTAAAGTTCAGCTTAGGCTAGTTTTAGAAGGAAATTATATAAGTACTGGATTTTTTTTTTTTTGGTGGGTACTGGGGGTCAAACTCAAGACCTCGCACGCCAGCAGGTGCCTGTGCCGCTGAGCGATATCACCGGCCCTTTTTTTGTATGTGAGTTCTGGGAGTCGAACTCAGGATGTCGCGCTTGCCAGGCAGGTGCTTATGCCACTGAGCCATCTCACCAGCCCTAAGTAATGGATTTTTGTATGCAATTTCACCTCTGGGCAGCAATGGTAAAGTGTTCCAACATGGAAGATAATGATAAATGTAGAAATAAAGATTAATAATATTTCAAGTGTTTATGCACTACCAGGTGCTTCACTAAGAACTCACATATGTTTATCTTCATAATAACCCTATGAGCTAGGTTAGCCCATTTCACAGATGAAGCTGTTGCTCAAAAAGGTTAAAAGACTTGCAAAATGCCACACAATCCCAAGTGGTATCATAAGGATTTGAACACAGGAAACTTGATCCTAGAACTAGTCTTCTTATTTTCTAACATTAAGAAAATGTCACATTGAGGTTGAATCTGAAAATGTCTTTCTCCGTTGAATGCTTCTTACAGAATAGAAACCACGATGTCCCCAACCATTTAACTCATGAGTTCATTGCTGGTTGTTCCCTATATAATCTGCCCTCTATTCTGAGGGTTCTTAAAAGATGCACAGAAATGCTTTTAGGTTCCTGTGTAGTGGGATTAAATAATTTGTAGAAGGAAATGTGCTGGAGTCAGTCTTCCATGCACAGAGAAGGACAGAGTTTGCCAAAGAACATAAAACGTGAATAAGATGATTCATAGGTATAGTCTGCATGAGATACCTGCTCTGAAGTAGACAGTGTTTAAAAATGTGGTCATTTCCATGATAGTATCTGCTTATCTAACAATACTCTGTAATAATCCTGTTATTTGCTTTTCCCTGTAATCAGCTTGACAGTAGTGGACACTTGCCCTTTAGAGAACAAATCAATCTTAGGTTGAATGGCTGGTGCCATAGCACTGGGAAAGCTGCAGCTCTACCAAGATTATTGGAAGTTTCCAGGAGCTTCCTTCCTTCTGCTGACTGTCTGCATGTGTCCAGGGAAATACATGACTCACATTATATGAATTTGATCACCTTCATGAAGATTTGAGAGATCAAGGAGAGAGGTCACAAGTGTCCTGCAAAGATTTCTGACACTATTGTGTCCCAGCGCTGTTCTTTCCTTTTCTCTCCCCTTCCCTTCTCTTCTCTCCCTCCCCTTCAGGAGCAAATTCTGTCCTTCTTGGAGGGCTCAGTATGAGACTCCATGCATTCCCCACAGCTGCTCAAGGACCCCAAGAGAGCATCTCACAGCATTCTTCAAGAAATGTGGTTTGCTCCTTAAGAGGAATTCTGTAACTTACTGCCAAGAATAAATTTTTCTCTACTTGCATAACTGTATATAGTTCAAAATAGCAAGATCATGTATCTTCTTTTAGATTCTGTACTTATGACTTCTCACCCCTCTTCCTGGTTATTTAATATCTATGCCTGATGAGGAAAATTGTTCTATCTTTTAAAAACAATATGCTTCTAAGTCAATGTCACCTCATAACTCCTTACCTTCTTGTACAGTGGAAGGAGGTTGGATGTTGCTTCATTTCCTATAAAGATAAATAAATCAAGGCAGAAGCAAATGAAAGGATCAAAACTCAACCTGCTTTATATCTGGCACCAACATCTATGTTTTTTCTTGATGTTCTCCACTTCCTCTCTGCTATGTATCCCCAAAATTTAGTTTGGGGAATCACCAGTTTCACCAGCACACATGCATTATGGCAAGCTCTGCAGTTCAGTTTTGGAGCTGGAGGCCTTTATAAAGACAAAGAAAGACAGGAGAGACGGAGACGAGGAAAATGCCACCATCACTGGCCTTCCAGGGGCTTTGGTCAAGCCCTATGTGAGCAGCTCTTCTCCAACCTGGAGAAGTAATGTGATTTTACATTTAATTGGACCATTATTAAAATTTAAGTAGCTTCTCTTTGCTTTTGAGTTGTAATCCAAACACCTGACGATGGCCTGAGTAACCTTCTGCACCTGATTTTCAACCTGACTTACGTTACCTGGTCCCCCCTCACTCTGCTCCAGCTACTTGGCCTCTTTAAAGTTCTTCAAATGATCCATCCTACCTTCTGCCTCAGATTCCTACTGTAATGCTCTTCTCCATGTTGAAATGTAACTCTCCCACTCCACCTTCCCCCTTTCCACCTGGTCATTTGTTTTTTACTCCTTCAATGTTTCTACTTATTTGTCTCCTCCTTTGGAAAGCCCTCTCCGCTACCCTGTGTTAAGGAGCCTGTCTCCCATTTCTCCCTATTTATTGACATAGTTTCTGTCACACATAATAACTATTTGGTTATTTATGTTTATTATTCTATCTCCCATCAGACCTTACTAAGCTCTAAGGGTAGCGCTTAATATGATTCCTGACATGTAGTACACTTTCAATAAATAGTAGTGAAGGAATACTTAAATGAATGAATGTGCAAGGCAGCATGGGTGCTTCTTTCTGTCTGTGCTCAGCCCATTTTACAAATGTCTATTAATCTTACCTCCTTGTGTGTGTGTATTTAGGGACCTTGGATTTCTTCTGACATTAGCTTTGTCTTTCGACACTTACAAGTTAGAAGTTGTTTTGGAGGCAGTTTTTCAGCATGGTAACTAAGCATAGACTTTGTCTTTGCCAACCCTTCTTATCTACAACTTTCCAGAATCTCTTTAACGTGCCCAACACATTCTGCACCCAGTGTATCGTGATGGCCTTTAAGTTGCTAGGTCAGTTGTATTAAAGGGAGCCTTCTTCCTCAGTCCTGCTGCAGGCCCAGGGATTTTGAAGTTCTAGTTTTGCAATTTCCTGAAGAACTGAAAGGACTCATGGGATTAGTAGTCAAATTTAATCTGTTTGTTTATCACAAATTGGGAAGGCCAGGCTGGCTATTCCCTCCTAAAAAAGAAAACATTTTAGGATTACATTTGAGAGAAATTATCTCAATTCTTCCTGACCCTCAACTCAACACGGTTCTATCTCCTCTCCCTGAAGTAGCCTAACCAGTTGCTAATTTTGTGTGCATATTCTCTTTTTATACATAATCATATATGTTTCAATATTATTGCCTAAATAATATCACATTCTTATTTAGTGATCTGGGAGTTTAGCGTATGCATGTGTGTGTAGTCTCCCTAGGCAATTCCTTGAAGATGAGAATGTATAAACTTTCTTTATAAACTCCACAGTTCTCATCGTGGTACCAAGCTTTCCTTGCAGTGTCATGGATATAGCCCTCATAGAGTGTGTCACCCGTTGGTATTAAATAAATGTTATAGGAGGCCGTTGTTTTGGACTAAACTTCTGTGCTGGGCACCAACAGACTCACTGTAAACCAAAATGGTGCTGTCCATGCTAAAGTTCTGTATCACCAAACCGAAACTTTGTTATTATCTGACTTTCTGAGAAATCAGACAGATAACATCCAAATTTCCCCCAGCAAGCCAGTTTCAGTTGGCATGATCATGAAGTTTCTTCACCCTTCCACAAGAGAAGCTGAAGTAAACACGTGTTAACCTATCAGTTATTTTTCTACTTTGTTCTGTCTCCTTGTTCCTCACCTTATTATGTGAAGTGGTTTCTTTAAAACGATCAATCTGCCTTTGTTTTTTGTTTCTGTTTTTTTCTCAGCCCCTTTCTTTCTTTAATACCAACCTTGGCTCAGTTTGTTACTGGGTTTGGGGGTGCTGGAGTCTCCTTCTAGAGGTAGTTTTCTAGCTTTTTTCTGTCCTGAGCAAAGAATTGGTCAAGACGAGTGCAAACATTAGCAAAGCTTTACATTTATTAAAGGTATGAAAAGAAACAGGTTCTGCAAAGCAAGTTTGGGCCAAGTAAAAGTAAGAAAAAAAACTATACTGTATAATGTGAGAGTGAACTGTGTACTATGAAAGAACACGGTAGTAAAAAAACTCAGTGCTCACGGTCCTTTTGTATTTCCCATTTCTCAGGCTGGTATCAAGACTAGGTGGTACTATCGGACACCTGCTCAAGTTGTTGCATGAGAAGTCCGTGTGCAGGGCCTTGGGAAGTGTTCTACATGTGTGTCCTGGGATTCTTCATATAGCTAAACACGCCACATCTACTTTTCCAGCCAGCTTTGGTATGCTCTATCTCCTGCCTCAAGTGCATTGGAACTCTGTAGAATGAAGTGTTCTCCAATTCTATAACCTCAGATAAAACCAATTAAAAACTTTAAATAAAATTGTAATTTTGTCTTTTTTCATTGGGAAGCCAGGTCTTGATGCCTTCAGAAATCTTTCCTCACAAACCTCCTTGGTTTTTTTGAGCTCTTGATGAAAGAACTCAGTTGAGACACAGAGGTGGCCATCCAGTAGTATAGGTAGAACTTATTGGAAAGTAGATATAGTAGGCCTCCAAGTGAGAAGGCAGCAGTGCCATGAAGTCATCTGCACAGAGTTTGGACATCTTTTCATGCACCCAAGAGTTCTTCTGGAGTTCAGGGAACTAGAGTAATTATGATGTTCATGGACATTTTTCTTGGAAGTTACTTTGGAATTGTAAAATGTACTCTTGTCCTTTTCAGATGCTGAGTGTTCACTCAGGGGCCTTACTCAAGTAAGAAACTTACAAAAGAAATTTACAAAAGATAAGTTCTTAATTTAAACCAGACCAAGGTGAGAGGGTCTTCAAAGATTTGTTCTTTACCTGATAACGGTGGGGTGTAGGCTTTGCCAACCAGGAATGCTATATGCCTTGTTCTAGAAAGAGAGGCCCGGTGTCTTATGTCTGAGACCTAAGAAATGATTATAAATGTGTTATAAATTGAGGTCTTTGTTTCTTTACTTAAATACATATAACTGGCAAAGGTGCTTTCTTTGACTCTTCTTAAGTCCCTGAGGCCCACTAATTTCTAACTATCTGCCTGACACATTGACATGAGTTTTTCTGGAAGCAGATGCTGGGATTAAGTTTAGCTGTCAGGATATTTTTTAGAGATCAATGAACATGGAAGAGGGGTGGGAGAAGGACTGGGCAAAGAGAGAAGCTGAAGTGGGGTGCAGGCCTGACAAAATGTCAGCCACTGCACAGCATTGTTCCATAATGGGCCCAAACCTGGGCTCTAAATACCTTGGCCCTGGCTTGATCAGTCACTGAATATGAGGCTGTCCTGAAGGGCATGGTCTTGGGTGACTTCCTGCTGTGGAAGCAAAAGCCTGAAGAAGGTGTTGGTGAGGCTGCTGTTGATAACTGGGCAACAAATCCTTTCCTGAAGGGGGAT
The DNA here is from genome assembly GCA_028451465.1 of Erethizon dorsatum. NCBI lineage: Eukaryota > Metazoa > Chordata > Mammalia > Rodentia > Erethizontidae > Erethizon > Erethizon dorsatum. The sequence goes on from CM051836.1 coordinate 15,334,465, forward strand.
CTGGGTGGCACATTCTGTTGTGATACCTTCTAATTAAAGCCTTCCGAGATTCAGGCTTGGTAAAACCCATTGACTAGACCTCTGGTTAAGCTAAAAGACTATCCAGGAATCCACACTGTACCTAATAAGAAAAAATAGTGATGTTACCTTGTCCTGGGGGTAGCATGGGGCAGATAATACATCCCTCAAAATGTAGAAGGTTACTGGACACAGAAAAAAATCTCCCATTTCCAAAATCCACCCAGGACTATTCTTTTTCATCAATAGTTCTGATTTAATGAGTATAGATATGTTTCCCTGCAAAAGAGAGAACCAAAGGAAGAGTTTTTCCCCAACAATTCTTGAAATCTCTACAACTTCAATATATGCAATACTACTCTTAATTTAAAATTTACAATATACCAAGAATTTTACAGATTTATTTCTTGAAGTTTAGGGGGTTCTATGCTAGGCACTATTCTTGGATCACCTCATTTAATCATTAAAATAACTTTTTTTATTCCTATTTTACCGATAGAAAAACTGAAATTTTACAAAGGTAGGCAGCCTGCACAATGTCACAAGTTAGTAAATTGTAGAACCTGAATTTTAACCAGTTGGTCTGACCCTATGGGAATTTTAAACTTTTCTTTACAATAAAGAAAATACTTGCTTTTTAAAATATTTTCCTATGGTTTTGAATTTTGCTTTTCTAAGTCCCCTTAGGGTTTCAGGCCCTAGGGACAAGCACCAGGGCTTCGAAGGGTATAAAGTTATTTTGCACAATAATAGCTCCATAAAGAATTTCATGTTCCCTAGAAAGGAAATATAGTAACAGGGACAAGGTAGCCTGGTCTCTTTGCTGAGAAAGTTAGAAGGCACTTTTAACCCCATCATAATAGGATATCTCAGCTTAAGGTGCTTAGGAAACAAATGCAAATAATGAAAGTTAAAAAAAAATCATGCATATCATATAAACTTCTACCTTAATCTAATAAAAACTTCAGTAAAGTTGACATTACTCATGAGGATACTTGTTCCAGAAGATTCTTTGTAGAGACTGGAGGATGTGCTGAGACCTTTATCAGTGCATGCTGGAGACCACAGCGGGAACCTTTTGGGAAAAAGGATCCCCAGGACAAGAGGACAACTGAGAAATTGATTTCCGGTACATTTAAAACACCCATCGGGTTAGTTGATATTTCCATCTTTAGGCTGAAGAAATAGTGACTGTAAACATTAACTTGCTCAGTGTCATACAGAGAATAATGACAAACCAAAGCATCATGATAAACCAGTATCTATAGTCTGTTTTTTCCCCGTGAGCCTAAGCTCTCATTAGAAGAGGTTCAGGTAAATATCAAAACAAACAAACAAAAATTGCTAGTATTTAGATTCCTACCTTAGCTCCTTGATTTGAATTTCTTTGACCTGGAGAAACCAAACAAAAAGTGAAAGCCACAAATAAGAATCCTTTTGAGTGACTATGTGTATAAGGAGAGGGAGCACTGATCCCATTCGTTCACTCCGTTCTTCACCATGAAAGACAGTAACCACTGCATAATGTAGTTATAGCTCTTGAAGGAGAAACGAGAAGCCAGGAGAATTTCAGCTTCAGAGAGCTAGAGAAACTACACATCACAGACCCTCAGAATGAGGGATCTATTTCCTGACCTATGACAGTTTCTGCAATGCAGTCATGAAATTCGATTCCAAGGAGATTAGAGCATTGTTTCAGGATGCAAGCCCTAACTTTCCAAAGAGAAGTAGTATTTATATTAAAAAAGAACTTAGAACATGAAACCTTGATATCAAGGTCACATCAAAATTCTATGCGGAGCACTCTCCTGGAGTTGTTTCATTTTCATGGAAAACAGGCACACCTTCTGGCAGGATTATCAGCCCCAAGACATCCTTATTTGACCTGCAGATGGGCCAGTGGAAGAAGTACACCAAAGCTTGAGCCTTGAACATTTACTCCATTCCACATTTTTCCCAGAGACACAACAGAGAAAAAGAAAGCTGAGATTCTTGCCCTCAGGCAGCTCACTTCCTAATTGGCAAGATGAGCAGGAAGTTCCAGAAAACAAGACAGTGAATCAAGAAAATCTTCAAACTCAGGAGATAAGCCTCAGTTCATTAACATGAGCTACATAAGATTATTAGGATAGGGCTGGTGAGATAGCTCAGTGGCACAAGGGCTTGCCTGGCAAGCACGAGGTCCTGAGTTCGACTCCCAGAACCCACATAAAGGAAAAAATAGGGCTGGTGATATCACTCAGTGGCACAAGCGCTTGCTGGCAAGGGTGAGGTCCTGAGGTCAACTCCCGCTACCCACATTAAAAAAAAAATATTATTAGGATAAGAAATAAGCAAAAACTCACTTACTAGAGCCTCTTCCTTTGAACTCATGATTCAGTGAAGGGCAAGGTAGAGATTAAGATGAAAGTAGATTATAGATTATTTGTTGAATTTTTGCCAGCATGTTAAATGTATTACCCTACTGTTTTATGTCTTATATTTTTCTTTGGATTTTAACAGGATATGTATCAATCTTTTTATATTTATTACTTGGAATTTATTGTGCTTTTGAATGTGTAAATTAATATTTTTCATACATTTTGGAACTTAGCGGTCATTATTGAATTCTTTAATATCTCTTTTTATTTTCTGTCTTTTTTCTCTATTTTTCTCAAACTCCCATTACACACATATTGGTACTCTTAATGTTCTAGGTCTCTGGGACACTGTTCATTTTCTTCATTTTTAACTTGTTTTAGGGTTTCTATGGTCTCTATCTATTTCTTGAATTTGCTGATTATTTCTTCTGCCAGCTCAATCTATTGAGCCTCTCTAATGTATTTTTTATTTCAGTTATTGTACTTTGGACTACAGAATTTTCAATTTTGTTCTTTTTTATATTTTCGATTGGCTTACTAATATTTCATATTTGGTAATTCATTGTCATTTTCCCCTGTAACTTTTAAAATATGGTTTCCTTTATTCCTTTTGATATAATAGCTGCTTTGAAGTCTTTATCTGCTAAAGTCAATATCTGGATCCATTCAGAGGTAATTTCTATCGATGCTTTTTTCCCCTTTTGTATTTACTAGATTTTCATATTTTGTTCCATTTTTCATATTTTTTTGGTAAAACTGGACTTTGTAGATAAAACATTGTTGCACCATACATTCTGATTTCCCATATCCTGGGAGATGTTGGCCTTGTTGCTAATTTGTTAATTTGTTTAGTGACTTGGCTGAATTAATGCTGCCAAATATTTTTCAACTGTATTCCACGACCACTGAAATCTCCAATTAGGTGTGTTTTGTTTTGTTTTGTTTTTTTGTTTTTAACTTTAAGCCACTGCAGGGAGAGGGGCTTTGCTTCTGTGTCATCTTAGCTTAATAGTCAAAGATTGGTCAGAAGTCATGCAGAAACTCCTCAAGGGCTTTATTTTTAGTTGATGATTCTGTTAGTTATCAGACTACCTCCAAAATTTAGGTAGCTATCACTGTGCTTCAGCTGTTATTTTCTGCTTCTAGGGCTCATGTTCGGCCATGGATGAGTAGGTAACAGGGCTCTCTCCCAACTCTTTAGAGCAGGCACATAGCTTGCTGGACTACCAGAAACATCTGAGATATTAGCAAGATCCATTGTGTTTGTCTTGTTCCTTGGATTTCCCTACCACACTTTTGGTGAAGCTGTTGCTTACTTCAGTCAGTATTGCAGCTTCAGGCAGCAGTGACATTTGCTGTCCTACATTGGCGCTGAGATTGCTATTATTTTCAACAATACCCTCGGACATGTGGCCTTTCTCAACAGAAAATCAAGCTAGAATTCTGTTCTTTTGCTCAGTCATGGTAGAACAACATGCCTTGGGACTGGAAGAGGTGTTGGGTGCAGCCTAAAAAGTCACAACTTCCACTTTCTTTAGAGATGTTTACTCTTTTCTCTGGAATAAACACTTCCCAATTTATTGTATAACCCTGATCAATATACAGAGTCCTAGAATGGTTGCCATGAATAATTTTGTCCAGTTTCACTACTGCTTTGGGAAGACAGAATTTGCCAAAACTTTTCTTCTGATATTTTGTGGAACATTATTTAAAAATGTAATCTAACTCCAAAACTGAATGCCAAAACTATCATGAGGTATTCTTTAACATCTTGCAAAGCAATCCATAAACAAATTTTAGTTTCTTCCTTATTCCCTCTGAAATTTCATAAAGGTATGGAATTTTAACAATATCATGATTAACAACATACAACAGAACTAAAAATAGGTTGATTGATCACAGTAAAGAAAAAGAGGAAGGAGAATTCTACTACTTATTCTTGATCTAGTGTAGCATTATTCCTAATGTGAGGAATTGAGAACTCAGGAGTAGTATAGTAGATTGTCATAGTTCTGAACATCATTTTTTTTGACTCCCTCATTTTACAGATGAGCAAACTGAGTCACAGATTAATTGGGGGAGTTTTAGATTGTTACTTTCCAGAGATATTTCTGTGTATGTAGCTATTCGTTTTCAAATGGTGGCAAACAGAATTGGAGGAGTTGAAAAGTTTTGTGGAAGACTGATGTTTGGCAGGATAAAAGTTCTCTTAGTAATTCTTTTTACTTTCTTTCTAAGGAAAAGAATATGCTTTATTGTGACAGCAAAGGTCTCTTTCCACAGAAAAGAAAAAATTTCTACAGATGCCAGGTCTGCATTCTCTAGCTATATGGTTAGAATATGAAATTGAAATATAATGGTCAGGGATTTGAATTGAGATTCACTTGGGTATGTGTGCTGGGAAGAAGACATGATAAACTCACATTGCTTTGCTTCTGTACTCTCAGTTCATAAATTAGACATATGTTTGGGTCACTGTTATAATCACTCAGAGTACCGCCATCCCCTAGTATCTTTTACAAGAGTCTGGCCTGAAATAATGCATATGCTCCTAGAAATGGGCTAGGCATAAATAAATATACCTCTTTAAATGAGGTAGCAATTTCCTGTGGTTCGGATAAAGTCTTTATTCTCCCCCTTCCCTAATTGTGGTCACTTGTACTTAATGCCCTCCTAATTAATATATTGGAATGCTCTGTTGGATTTTGTCACAGTTGAGTCTTACTTGGAATCTTCTGCACCAAATACCTGTCATTGGGTTGTAGATTCCCAATCTGTGTAATCATGAAAGTGACTTATTTATCACTTGTTTATCACTTATTTAGGTGTTTTCAGCTAAAAAATCATATAGTTTTAAAAAATGTAGAGACAGGACTAGGTGAGTGATATTTCTAAGTTCTCAGATGCTAAATTTTAAAAACATCTACACTTAGTCACAACTATTCCTCTGGGGGATAAGTTCTGATGCCTTGATGCAGCACTAATCATAAGATATGGAGTCAGAGAAGACTGATGTCACAAGGAGGAAGACAGAGAGGAGTAGGGAGAGATAGGAGAGAGGATAGAGAAAAGAGTAAAATGGGAGAAAATGAAGGGAACTTGGAACAAAAGGTAGAAGAATTGCAAAGGAAGAAATTTCATGAAAGGAAAAAACAGTGTGGGAAGAGCAAGAAGAAAACCAAGAAAGAGGAAAACAAAAACTGTTACACATCATGTAACCTGGGTACCAGGTCTTCCTACTTAAGAGATCTGTTAACCTCCCTGATTCTGTGTTTTCCCACTTGTGTAATAAATAGGTTGGAGGAAGTGGTTGCTAGATTCTTGCTGGTGTAACATCCGGTGACAATAATACTATCCTTAATAGGCCATTTTTAAAGCACTTCCACCTGCGCAATCATTTTAGCATCCACCACTCTCCTCCTCATGCACTGATTTGTCATTCAGGCCTTCCTGCTATTTCTCCAGCTTGTAGGGTACAGGTCTCACCCTCTGATGGCCATCTTGACCTTTTACATTGTCATTTCTTCTTCCTGAAGTGTTCTTCCAACAGACTTTTCTGTGGCATAGTCCATCATTTAGATTTCTGCTCACATATTGCCTCCTTGGAGGATCTTTTCCTGAACATTCTTATGCAATGTGAGACCTCACCAGTACTCTTCCCCTCTAGTCCATTGTTCAGTTCTATTTATTTAATGTGTACTATAATGTAATATAGTATAAATATATGTATTTAGATATTTATTATCTGTCTTCCCTTGAGGTTAGGATTTGGTCTTATTCTCTATTGCATTCTTAGCACAAAGTACAATATCAAGTCGATAGTAGATAGTCAATGACTATTTAGTGAATGAACCACACTTTGGCTTGGTGGTAGACAAGGGAGGTTTTAACGTCCCCACTTAATAGATCGGAGTACCACAATATAAAATAGTGCACCATCTTAAAACATACCATGCTTTGGTTGTTATTTTTGTCTTATTTCCTTGTCACTATGCATACCTGCCTTGCATTTAATACTAGGCTTCAGCACTGTGCTTTTCCTCCAAAACTCTATAACATCCTGCTCTGATTAATAAATTGCAATCAATTGCAATGCCTAATTATCTCCTTAGGAGGTCTGAAAGGAATGTAATAGATGGAGCATACTTACCTCTCAGCATGGGAGGGGAGCTATGGCTGGGTAACCCAGGAAAAAATGCTTCAAGGAGAAAGAAATAATAAGAGAGCAAATGAAAACTTGTTCTAAGTAAATATAACTGAAATACGTTTGGTCTTTCCATATATCAAGCTTCATACAAGTTGTTCAGTTGGTACCTGTATGCTTAACGCATATGACTCTCAGATGTGGTCAGTAGACCACTTGATTCAGTGTTACTCAAAGTGATAAAAATTCAGGTTACCAGGAAAATTTCAGATTGATGAAGTCCAAAATCTGATGAAATCCAAATCTCTAGAGATGTAGATCTACACCTTTACTGGCTTCCATGTGGTATTTTCCCATGCATATTATAATTTGAAATAAATTTGGCCAACAGCTTTATTCGGTTTAATTTTACTCTTTAAAGAGTAGCATATTTGGAAATGGGCAATTTTCCCTTTATTTTCCAACAGGCACTTACTCAGTGCTATCATGGTTTAGACCTAGATGGCCTCCCAAAGCTTCATGTGATCATAGGTGGGATTTTGGGTGGTGACTGTATTCTGAGGGCAGTATAGCTGACTTGCTCTTAGAAGGGGTGTTCTGGTTAGAAGAGGTGGGTCGTTGGGAGTATGGTATTGAAAGGTTTATGTCCCTTTCCTATGCCCCTCTTCACTTTTTCTGGTTCCCGATTCCTTGATGTGAGCGCCTTTTCCAAAACTATGCCCCTCTGCCATGTTGTCCTGCCTTGAAACCAGATTACTATGGACTGAAACCTCTACAAACTTTGAGTCAACATAAGCCTCTACTTTAATTTGTGAGTATTAGGTATTGTGTCCCAGCAATGAGGAATGTAACTAAGACTGCCTACAGCTGTATGTGATAGATACTGCACTTTGCTCAGTACTTGGATGCAGAACTGAGTAAGATACGGATTTGTTGTAAAAACAGTCTTTTAAGAGGACTGAAATTCAGACAGAGAAGAAAGTGCAATGCTGTGGAGGGATTCCCATCCTGTGGTCTGGCCTTTGCATGAGAAAGACACTGTCAGAATGTTTGAAGGCTTGTCATGTGGAAGGGACACAAATTACCTTATATGAGACCCAGATGACAGAACTAAGCCCAAAATATGGCTGCCCCAGGAAACTTAATCTAAGATTCATATGGAGAAAAGAATTATTACAGTTAGAGCTGTCCATTCAGGAAGCAAGTGGTCCCCTGACTGGCCTGATCCAAATGGATACTGGAAGACCATCTGTTGAGGATTCCTAAACAGGAATCCCACACCTAGTGGGAAGTGAATCTCCATCAATTCTGGCTTCCTTATGACTCTAAAATTCACTGAGTCACCAAAAATACTATATTAACTGATATTCCAAAACCAAAATTTTTATTTATGAAGTTTTTTGCAACTAGATTTTGAGAGGGGTATAAAATAAACAGGACCGGCTTACCATTTTTGGAGACCAGAACAAAAATGCAGGTACTAGTATTGGGCTAGCTGACATTTCTCGCTTATTGCATTATAGCTCTTATATTGGCATTTTCTGTGCATCACTTTATTTTGCCCTTAGAGCAACCCTATGAGATGGGCACCATCATAATTTCCATTTTACAGGTGGACTTAGTGAAATTTTAACCCAGTGACTCTTTGTATTAATTCTTTTTCCATTGCTATAACATAATACTAGAGACTGTATCAGTTATAAAGGAAAGAGGCTGGTTCAGCTTACAGTTCTGAATTTTCAAGTGGATGGCTCTGGTGAGGCCTCGTGGTGGATAGCATCACAATGGTGGGAGTATGGGTGAGATGAAGAGGTAGAGTGGTGAGAAACAGGCGGCCTGAACATGAGGAAGGGCTAAGCTTGCTCCTTTTATAACAACTCACTCTCCTTAGAACTAATTTACCCTCAAAATTAATCCCTTCTGAGACTGATGCCCCCAACAATCTAACACCTCTTAAAGGTTCCACCACCTCCCACGCTTGGGGGTCAAATTTCCAGCACATGACCCTTTCTGGGACAAACCACAGAAACCAGGGTGACCTAACAGGGAGTGCAGTATAATTTGGAATGACTCTCTTTTGCAGGCTTTGAAATGTTCAGGAAGAATTTTCGTGTAATTCACTGATCCTTTCCCTGGCTAATATCTCCTCAGATCTCAGGTCTTGCCTTCAATGTCATTTCTTGGCCACAATGTGATGGCTTGTGTCTGGATGTCCCCCCAGAGCCTCATGTGGTCATAGGTGGGCCTTTTCAGTGGTGGCTGGACCTAGGGTGTGTGATGCTGGGATTAAGTGTATGATGCTGGGATCAAGAGTGTGCGATTACCGAATTAGTCCACTGATCGGTTTGGCACAGTCCTGCTGTAGATAACGGAAGGCCCACCCTGAGTGTGAGTGCTACCTGCCCTAAGGTTGTGGAGCCTGGCTAGAATATAAGGGATGGAAAAAGGGCTGCTATCACTTGCTGCTGCTTCTTTACTACTTCACTGCTTTGCTGCCTTCTGCTCACCATGAACTGTTTCTCCTCTGCGATGCCCCTCTGCCAAGCCACCCTGCCTTGGAGCCAGCCAACTATGAACTGAAACCTCTACAAACTGTGAGCTACAATAAACCTTTTCTCCTTTAGCTTTGAGTCTTGGGTATTTAGTCTCGCAATGAGAAAAGTAACTAAGAGACACAACCTTTTCAATTCCTCCAGTTTAAACTAGACCTTTTAATCATCTGCTCTTAACATACCCTGTATCTCACTGTATCAGTCAGTGCTCACTAGAGAAACAGATTTAACGTAAGATATACAAACTATATAAGGGTTTACAAAGTGGGCTCACAATGGCTGCCTAGAGAGGTATGGAAGAGTGCAAAAAAGGGCTGTCCATGTACTGGAGAGCCGAAGGATCCAATCAGTGGTCACAGGCCCTTGTGAGTGTGTATCAGGTGGCTGAAGGGTACGTCCTGGAAGCCAGGAGACGATGTCCAAGGTGAAGGTGAAGACTGGAGCGCCTGGAGAAACAGAAGTGAGCTTTTCTTAGTTTCCCTTTTACTCCATTCAGGTGACAAGCCTGTTGGTTGGTGCCACTCACACCCACAATGGGTCTTCTGTCTTCAGGAAATCCCTTCATCCACACCTAGAACTATGCTAATCCAATTTAATTGGGCATTTCTTACTGAAGTTGACACAATCAGTTAACTAGCACACTCTTCTTAGTTATTATTCTAGTTCCCATCAACTATTAAAAGGCTAGGAAATAGCTTCAAACATTTAACAGAGATTCAATTTATTCTATTGAAACTATTAGTCATGTCGTGTTATGATGCAATGGCGTGATGAGTGCTGAACCCCAAATGCTCCTGGAGGGATGCTGAGTCTGTCACTCAAAAGTCTCAAGGAATTTTGGGTCTGGGTATGGCTCTAACTTTGTATATGCAGCCCTTATGGATGGGGCATGCTCACCACTTTCTGCAGAATTTTCTCCGTTCTCTTCTCCACACTCATCATAATATTAAGTCCAACTATGCTAAACTATTGACAGTTTTCTCAGGAACATTGCTGTTTCTGATCTCCATTATTTCTCTGGCACTGTTACTTCTGCTTGGCATTCCTCTATTCTGCTTCTCTGCTTGGACACCTTTCAAGGCATCATTTTTCCCTTGTGAATTCACTCCTGATTCATTTGGGCCCTCTTGCAGAATTCTGTAACCTGCCACACCTGATTTTGCTTAACCTTCCTAGTGGGTCAGGGATCAGCAAACTTATTCTGTAAAGACTTGGTAAATATTTTTGGCTTTGTGAGTAGCACAGTTTTTGTCACAACCGTGCAGCTCTGCTGCTGTAGCAGGAAAGCAGCCGCAGACAACACGTAAATGAATGAGAGTGGGTGTGTTCCAGTAAATCTTGATTTAGCCAAACAGGCACTGGGCCAACTTTGGCCCACAGTCATAGTTTGCGGATCACTCTTCTAGATTATAGACTCTTTTAGGACACCATCTGTGTTTTATTTATCTGTCTCTACCTCGACAGAGCCTGACAGCAGCACAAAGTAGGTATTTAAAAAATGTTTGTTGGCTGAATAAATGATTCCAGTCCTGATCTAAACTTTGTTGTGACCTGAGACAATTTCCCTTCCAATTCTGTATTTTAAAATTCCAGTCTCTTTGCATTCTGAAATTCAGTTTCATTATTTGATTAATATGGGTGAGACCAGTGATCCTGCTTCACTCCTGGAGTTTCGGAGAGGATCAAAGCGAAGCTGAACGGGAACGTGGACTTCTGTAAAGCAAAGCACACATGTGAGGGACCTCGTGTTCATCGAAAGTTGCTACTGCAGTCAGTGAGGCCTTCATAAAAATGTGGTGGACAAGAAAACATGCAAATATGAGGTCAAGTCTGGCAAGTGAAGCTGAAAAAAAATCCCTGTATTTGACAGAGAAAGATCTAAAGAGAATTAAATGAGCAGAGGAGACAGGAGAATTGTCTGTTCCCAGCAGCTGCTCTTTCTTCCTTTTATCAAGCTCTCCTGGGGGAGACTCTCCCACGGCCTCTTTACTACCTTTCTTGGATCTTAAACCATGGGTGCAAATCAGATTTGCACCTTTGTCTGGCCTCATTTGGGAGTTTTAAGAGCATCATGTTGGACTAATGTCCCGTGAGACCAATCTCAGGACACAGTGTACAGAATGATAGAACAGTATTTTTGGTCTTTCTCTTGAAAAAGGTTCTTAGGGAAATTAAAGAAGGAAATAGGTGGATAGGGTATAAAAATGACCAATTAGATAGGCAAATGAACAAATTTTGTCTGTAGTATGAGATAAAAGTCAAATTTCATTCTTTTGCTATTAATTTGATATCTTGGTTTCCCATTGGTTAATACCATTGGTTTAAGAGACTGTCCCTTCCCCCTTTGGTACATTGGCCCCCTCTTCAATGATCAGGTGACTGTACGTGCATAGATTTATTCCTCTGCTCACTATTGTGTATCGTTGATCAGTTAATATCATAATGTTTAGTTTATTATAGGATTATGATCTGTTTTGAAATAAAGATGTGCTATACCTCCAGCTTTGCTCTTATTTTTCAAAACTGCTTGGTCTATTCTGTATATTTTTGGTTCCATATAAATTTTAGAATTGTGCTTTCTATTTCTATAAAGATTGTCACCGAGATTTTGACAAGGACAGAACTGAATCTGTGAATTTCTTAGTGTAGACATTTTAACAATATTAAGTATTCCAATTCATGAACATGAGATATTTTCCCATTTATTGGAGCCTTTTTAAATTTCTTTCATTAATGAATTGAAGCTTTTAATGGGCAAGTCATTTATATCTTTGGTTAAATTTATTGCCAAGTGTTTTATTACTTTTGATAGTACTGTAAAGTTTTTTCTTAATTTTCTTTTCAGTTTTTTTGGGAGCATATCAAAATTTTTAGTACATTATTTTGATACACAAGATATTTATGCCGATTTTATATCCTGAGAATTTCCTGTGCTTATTATTTCTAATGTTATTTTTGTGTGTGAAGATTTTAGGATTTTCTATATATAAAATTATGTTATGCACAGATAAAATTTTACTACTTTTCTGACTTGGATGACCTTTATTTACTTTCTCTACTTAACTGTTCTGCCTAGGACTTCCAGTATGATGTTGATCAGAAGTGGCAAGAATGGGCATCCTTGCCTTGTTTCTGATCTTAGAGGGAAAACTTTATATAGTTCACCATAGAGTAAAGTGGACTAAAGACTTCAATGGAAGGCCTAAAACGTTAGAACTCCTAAAGGAAAACATAGGAAAAAATCTTCATGACATCGGTCATGACCATGACTTCAGGAACGTGACAGCAGAGGTACAAGCAACAAAACCAAATTAGATAATGGACTGCCTCAAGCTAAAAGCTTCTACACAGAAAAGCAAAGAGTCGACAGAGTAAACAGGCAACATAAAGAATGGAAGAAAATATTTGAAAACCATATATCTGTTAAGGTATTAATATCCAAAATATATAGGGAACTCTTACAACTCAATAGCAAGGAATAAATCTTTCTTTCTCTAGATCCTTTCTCTCTTTCTCACTTTCTCTCTCTCCCTCCCCCACCTCTCTTTCTCTCTCTCTCTATAAATTTTTAAACTTATATATTGAGTTTCTCATATAGGAGAAACCATGTGATATTTAAGCTTGTATGTCTTATTTCATTCAACTTTATGTTATCCAGTTGCATCTGTTTGCCGATAGATGCCTCAAGTTTATCTTTCTTTTTGGCACCATAGCACTCCATTATGTATGAATGCCACATTTTCTTTATCCACACATCTGTTGGTGGACATACGTGCTGTTTTCTAAGATCTAACTATTATTAATTGTGCTGCTATGAACAAGGGTATGCCTGTGTCCCTCTAATGTGATGCCTTTTAACTTTTGGGAAGATACCTAGAAGAGGAATAGCTGGGTCAAATGGAGTTTCTAGTTTTAGTATTGTAAGGAATCTCCACAAATATAGTGTTTATGCTAGTTTACATTCCCACCAACGATGTAAAAGATAAATAAATAGAAAGTACGGAGATCTTTTACAAATGGATGGGGTGATAAGAGATGGAGGGAGGAGGGGGGAAGGGGATTGGAAAAAAAAGAATTAAAGTAGAAAATGATGATTAAGATAGGGCTTTTATAAATGGAAAGGGAATGAAGAATTGGAGGGAGCAAAGAGGGAGGCAAGGGGTAGGGGATGAAAACAACAAGAGTTAAGATGTATACATTTACCAACAGCCCATGATAATGTAATTATTATGTATTGTGAACATGTACTAATAAAAAAAGAAATTAAAAATATAATTAAAAATTGCCAACGGACTTTGAATAGACATTTCTCCAAAAAAAGACATACAAATATCCACAGGTATATGACAAGATGTTCAATGATCCTTATTACCAAAGAATTGCAAATCAAAACTGCAATGAGATATAATCCTTCCAGTTTAGAATGATTATTTTAAAAAATGAAGTGTTAGGGTATAGAAAAAATAAAATGGTGCAGCTATTATGGAAAAAGTGTATGACAGTTTCTCAAAAAATTAAAAAAAAGATAAGATAACTATATTATCCAGCAATCTTACATCTGGGTGTATATACAAAATATTTGAAATCATAATTATATACCATTTTGTAGGAAGACCACATTTTCTTGATTCATTCATCTATCTGTGGACATATAGAGCTCTTCTAAGATTTAGCTATTGGGAGATGTGCTGCTATAAACGTGAGTATGCAGGTATCACGGTAATATGACATATTTAACTGTTTCAGGAAGATCCTAGACAGAGAATAGCTGGGTCAAATGGAATTTCTTCTTTCAGTTTTTTGAGGAACCTCCATACTGCTTTTGATAGTGGTTGTAGCGATTTACAATCCCACCAACAATGGAGAAGGATTCATTTCCACACAGCCTCACTGGCATTTGCTCTTATTTGATTTCTTGATGACAGTCATTCTCTCTGGAGTAAGATGCAATCTCAGTGTTGTTTCAAGTAGCACTTCTCTAATGGCCAGAGATGTTGAACACCTTTTCATGTATTTATTAGCTATTCATATTTCTTTTGCTCTGAAGTGTATGTTCATTTCAGTTGCCCAGTTTTTGACTGGGTCTTTTATTTTGAGGGGCCTATTTTTTTTTTTTTTTTAGTTCTTTATATATTCTAGATATTAGCCCTACAAGGAATAGCTGGCAGTTGTTTTCCCCTTTCTTTAGGTTGTCTCTTTATTCCGTTGTTTCCTTTGCTGTGAAGAACATTTTAAATTTTATATGATCCCATTTGTTGGTTCTTGATATTATTTATTGTCCAATTGGGATTTTGTTTAGAAATTCCTTGCCTACACCTATGACTTGAAGACTTTTACCTATTTTATCTCCCAGCAGGTTGTGTTGCCATTTTAACATTTACATCTTTGATCCATTCTGATTTTAGTTTAGTACATGAGAGAGGTACAGGTCTAGCTTCAGTCTTCTGCATGTGGATAGCCAGTTTTCCCAGCACCATTTGTTAAAAGGCTTTCTTGCCTCCAGCATCAGCTTTTGGGCCTTTTGTCAAAGATCAGGTAGCCAAATGTCAAATGTGTCTGGAGCTGTTTTTTCCCTCTATTCCGTATATCCACATATCTTTTTTTTTTTTCCAATACAATGCTGCTTTTAATCACTTTAACTTTGTAGTACAGCTTGAAGTCTGGTATTGTGATATCTCCTGCTTTGCTCTTGTCCAGGATTTCTTTTGCTACTCTGTGTCTCTTCTAGTTCTATGTGAATTTTAGGGTTGTTTTCTCTGGTTCTGTGAGGAATGCTATTAGTATTTTGATTAGGGTTTCATTAAATGTGTATATCACTTTGGAAGTATGGCCATTTTTGATTATATTGGTTCTGCCTATCCAGGGACAGGGGACATCTTTCCATTTTCTGATGTCTTCTTTGATCTCCTTTTTCAGAGTACTGTATTTTCATTGTAGAAGTGTTTCACTTCCGTGGTTAGATTAACTCTTAAGTATTTAATTTTTCTTGATGCCATTGTGAATGGTATTGTTTCCCTAATTTCTTTCTTGGTGAGTTTAGTATTAACCGAGCTCTCCTGTTGTGTTGAGAAGGCTGTTTGTGTTGAGAAGTCTGTTGTAATCCTAATGCATTTACCTTTATAAGTGATTTGTTGCTCTGCGCTAGCAGCTTTTAAGATTTTGCCCCTGTGTGGACTTCTGGAATTTTGACTATGATGTGTTGCAGAGATGTTCTCTTTTGAATATGGCCATTTGGGGGTTCTATATGCCTCATTTATCTGTATGTTTCTTTCTCTATATTTGGAATGTTTTCTGCTATCATTTTTGCAAAAAACTTGTCATGCAATTCGTCCTATCTTCTGATTTTTTGCTTACTCCAATTAATCTTATATTAATCTTCTTTGCATTATCTAGCAGGCATTGGATCCATTTTTCATGTTCTCTTGTTCTTTGTAAGGTATCTCTCCATGATCAGTCTCTCACAGAAACCTTATTTTCTAATTCTAACAGTCTGTCCTCATATCAGTTACCTCCACTAACAATAGAAAAGAATTCGACAGTAAAATCATAGAGTTAACTAACTAAAGTTAATACATGTTTATATTTACACTAGTAAAGATATAGGGGTTCAGAATGGGAGAATGGAAGTAGAAAAATTAGAAAAAATTAAGCAATAGATGAGAAGAGAGAAAAGTGAGACAAAAGATCTTATAGACTAGGACAAAATCTTATAGAGTAGGATATTTATAGACTTAGAAATAGGTAACATAAAAACAAACAAGAAAAAGAAGATTAAAAAAAAAAAAGGGATACTGGGTGTGGTGGCAAATGCCTGTAATCTCAGTACTTGGGAGGTTGAGGCAGGAGGATTGCTGTGAGTTCAAGACCAGCCTGAACTACATAGCAAAACTCTGCCTCAAAAATCCAAAAAAAGGGGAAAAAGAAGAAAAATAATGGAGAATAAAAAAAGAAAAATTTACAGGAAAAATCAAAAGGGAAAAAGAAAGTAAAAAGAAAAAAGGAAAGTACAAAATTCCCAAACTTCAATAAACCATGGAACAAGAACAATGCAAAAAAAAAAAAAAAAAAAAAAAACAGTCCAAAAACTGGAAAAAAATAATTTCTCTGTAGTTATCAGTGAATAGTTTCTTTCCAGGATCTGCAGTTTTGGATTCCTGCAAGTCACAGATTTCTCCAACTAGCTTTATGCCTGTGTGTTTGTGAGGTCCCTCCATTTCCAGAGGCCCCTGTGTTTACCCCAGGCTGTGGCAACTGTCCCTTGCAAGGCACGTCCTTGCTCACGCTTGTAGATGGGGAAGGCAATCCGACCTCAGGTCTGTGCTGGATGTAGGCTGCAGGGCATGGGTTCTAGTACTTGATGCTGGCACTTTCAGACCCAGGCATTTCTGCCCGTGACACAAGCCTGGCCTGGCTTCTCGCATGGAAGCAGGGGCCGTGTCCTTTCTGGTTTGAGCTTAAACTCCTCAGGCTCTGTCTAACCTGTCTGCCACTGTCTCCTGTGACCTCTCTCTGTCAGTAGAGGAGAGTTAAACTGGGAATCCTGAAGTGAAGCTGTATGTCAGATGATCTGAGTCCTAGACTTAAATAATCATCTGGCAATATGGCAGGCACTGCACTGGATTCCCTTGTCGGCTGTTGCCCACTGTGTAGAAGGAGTCACCTTGTAGAAAACCCAGTGATGCTTTTGCAGTTCCCAAGAGCCATGCGCTTATTCTGAGGCCTGTGTCACTGGCCCAGTCTGCTGTTTCTCCCTGGAGCTGCCAGCCCTTGGCACTTGGTGTCTGTAGAGGGAGCTTCCTTTCCTGGGAGCCATGGGGAGCCTCCGTACTGCTTCGTTCTTTTCTCTGCATTTTGGTCCATTTCTTCAATTTCTCTGTAGATTCTAATTTTCCCACCAGATCCTTCCCAATCTACTTCTTTTGTCCTCTTTACCAAGTTGCTATTTTCCAGGTGTCTAGATTCTGGATTTTAAGGAGGCTGAATTTTGCTGCTGATCAATACACTGCCATTTTCTCTGAAGAGTTAAGTGAAATTTAAAATATATATATATATATTTCTGGGAATGCTGAGAAAATAATTTTAAAATAAAGATTTAATTCTAATATAGATCATTTAAAAAGTTGAGTAAAATTTCCACTTTATGATAGAAAATGCATACAGTGAGATGACAAAAAAATCATGCTCTCGGGGAACCCAAATAATAAACAAATTTAGAAATTGAGAATTCTATGAACATCATTTATGCTGCAAGTTACTAAAATGTCAGAGCAGAAGCTGGTCAATGGATCACAGAGTTAGTACATTGGTTGGCATTGCTTTAAATTAAATGTGACGTGACTGGCCTAGATGGGCCATCTCATTCTCCAAGGTGCCATGTCTCATACTGCAAAGCTGGAGTTGAATTTCCGGTTCAGAGAGAGTAGATTATCAACCCATGCTCCTCTCTTACTTTCCAATCAGTGTCTGTCTTCTCTCTCTGTTCTTTGTCCTTTGCTTTTCAACCTTTTTACTAAACTCTAATTTTGAGAACATAGAACCAAAACTCACAGGCCACTGTGTTGACAAATAGCTGATGCATTGATTAGATGAGTGAAACCGATAGAAGCAAAGCTGTTGTTTGCAGTGGAATGGGGAGTGTAGATAGGTATGGAGAGGAGAGGGAGGAAACCAGGAAAATAGACACAAAGTCTATCTTGCAGGTAGGACAGCTCATGCTGTACCCCTAGAGGCCATGCTGCAGGGAAATTTATTTAGAAGAATATGTGAACTAGGAATACATAATCATCTGAGGTGACAGATAAGGGCATTAGGAACAAAATTGAAGATGCCAAAGAGGATTACTATTTTTCTACCAGTTTGAGAAAGAAATATATATTTAATTTGCTTTATCTCCTCATGACTGCTATGAGTTTTTAGAGCAAAATGTTGATAGTCCCTGTCAAGATATAAAGTGGATAAAGATATCTCTTATAGCATAGATAGCAGGCTCAAAAGCTTAGGAAGTCTGGCAGAAGACATAAATGGGCAAAGCAGGGCAAGAGGAGGGAAGGGATAGAAGTGAGCGGACCAGCTGGCACACACCACATGGAAAGTGTGGACATTTAGGAGCAAGTACTCATCCTTAAGAAATTGTGTTCCTGCTGCAGTAGGAACCCAAACTTGCCAAAATTTCTGATTCTCCAAGAAAGCCTATAACTGCATATTTTGCATGTAAGTTAATATCCTTTTAGACAAGATAAATGGGTATAATCCAATCTGCTCTTCGGGGGTCTGTGAAATCTATCTCAGAGGACTGTGGTGAGGGGGACTGGGAATACTGGACTTAGTACTGGAGTGACACGAGTACGGAGGTCCCTGTGACCTGGAGGCTGCCTAAAAACTGAGTTGAAATCTTCTTAGTGATGAGGCCGAGGATGCTAATACCTACACCTGCTCAGAGTCACCATAACAGAGACAGCTGACCACAAACATGTTGCTCCCCTAACTTGGAGCACTCACTTCTGAGAAGGAACTACCGTGCTTTAACTGCATTACTAGTAGGGGTGGCCTTATGAGTAATTCTCAATAATGGACTGAGAGTGGAAATGATATTCATATCTGTACCTATTATCTGTATAGATATATATCGCACTCCTGGACTGAGGCTTGTAAGCGGGAGGGGTGGTTTTTCCATCTGCTCTTTGTCACCTGCATAGATGTTACAATGAAGGTGACCAAAACACAGAATGGAAGAAGCTTGGGTCAGAGTTACCATGTGGAGGAAAGCTAGATGTCAATGGGGAGCATTTGCTCGCATTCATACAAGTCATAGATTAACTTCTATTTTTTCAGAGCTGTTACAGCTACACTTAGGGTCAATTTGTTAATATAGCTTGGCCAAAGTCAGTAACACTCCTAGACATGCGGCAGGTGCCGTGAGAATATAAATTCATTTCTCTTGCTTTATATTTATGCACTGCTATCTTTTCTTTTATACTTGAGAGTGTATACTTTCACATGTCAATTATATGTATGCCTATAATTTGAGCAGAACTCTGGTGAGGAGGAGCAACGTTCCTCCTGTACTGTGTTATTTTCTCACCGTAGTTCAGCGTAGTAGGTTTTATCACTTACCTTGTAGAGATGCAGAATCACAACTCTGAGAAGTAAAGTTATGCATCCACTATGACTCAGCTGGTAAGGGCTCTGCTACATTGTGAACTTTGTCTGTCTCATTTCCAGACCCGAGCTCTTTCTTCGAAACCACACCAACTGTCCCAGGACTGGGACTGACTGGAGTATAATTGGAAAACAATTTCACAGGGCCCTGAGTGCTGTGCTAAAAGTTTTTAGTCCCTTTTCCTTTTTAATCAAGAAATAGAGTATAGACAGCTTCAGAAAACTTTTTAATAACTTAGAATGACTTGTGTGACTTTCAACCAGAACCTAAAAAATACTTTTGCTTATCTAAATTGGATAAAGGGTGTGATTTTCCAAAGAACCTTCACACTGAATTATTCTATGACAATAATATCAGACTAGACTTGCTCAGTTGCATTTAAAATAAGCAAAAGGAAAAACCTCAATGTGCAAGAGATGGTATGGTCTAATCTCAAATTCACCTTTGTTTTCTTAGGGCCTACACACACAATAGGCACCCAATTCTGGTTGGGAAGGAAGAAAGGTGGAAAATGAAGGTTAGGGGAGGGAAGGAATGGAGGGAAGAAGTAGAGAAAGAGATAAGAGGAGGGGAGTGATACAAAGTGTGCAGGGGTCAGAAAGATACCCAGAAAGGAAGGAGAGTAAAGGAAAATAGAAAGTAGAAGGCAAAGGGAAGAAGAGAAGGAGAGACTAAATTACTAATTTGAAGTTTCATTCTATTTTCTTTCCTTTTTTCCTCTTTCTTTCTCTTTCTTTCTTTCTTTCTTTCTTTCTTTCTTTCTTTCTTTCTTTCTTTCTTTCTTTCTTTCTCATTTTCTTCTTTCTTGTTATTTCTCCCTCCTCTCTCTTTTCTATCTATCTATCTATCTATCTATCTATCTATCTATCTATCTATCATCTATCTATCTATCTATCTATCTATCTATCTATCTATCTATCTATCTATATATCTCTGTAGAGCCATGGTTCCAATCTAGGGCCTGTGCATACTAAACACAAGGTATATCACAGGGGCGCACAGCCAGCCCCACTGTGTTCTATTTTAAGTTCAAATCTCGGTGCTTGCTGGCTAACTGGCTATATAAAGTCCTAACATAATTTTATATTCAACAGTATCCTTTGATATCTGATCTGAGCTCTCTCTTGGGAGACAAAAATTCTTAGACTGAGAAGATAGATGAACTTTGTAAGATCGCTCACCTAGTTAGCTGTAGAACCAGCTTAGAACCTAGTTCTCTTGACTCCAATTGAACCATCTTACACAAAAACATTTACCATGCAAGTTTTGTGACAATAAATGCAGTAAGATGGAAGCATAGAGGCCTTTTGGCAGATGAATTTGCATAAATTAGTACTTATGTGTTTGTATGTAGATTCATGGTTTTGATCCAGTGATTTACAATCACAAATCTTGTAAAATTTCACAGGTAAGTTACATCCTGACACACATTTAATTTTGGTGAACTTAATTCCAGGGCACAAAGAGAAGAAAGTGAAAGAGCATAGGGAAATTATATTGGCAATCTCACCAGTCACTCTACTCATACACGTGGCCTTAGGCTGACATGGGAGCCTCAGATCTGCTGTTCTTCCTTTGATAGCAAGTTCTGTGTTTCCCATGGAGTGAGCATCTCACTGTGCTGAATGTTTAGTGTTTAAAGATACATATTTCTCATACAACATTGCCCCTGAATGCAAGCCAACTCTCCACTTCATCTGGTGCTCAGCTGAAGAAAGAGCAAGCTGTTCTGAAATTGGAGAGATTGTAGCCTGCGTTGGAGACGTGGAGTTAGTATTACGATCTTCAACACAGTGCCTTCTGAGGGGGCTTGAAGGGAGATTTCTATTTGCTGCATCTGCCTCAGAGGCTGACTTTAGAACCCAATCTCCTGTTGAGATGTGACATCCCTGCCTTGATTTCTACAGTAAATTCAGTATCCAATATCCTTGCTTCTCTGCATTAGCTTGATCAAGCATCACACACTTTAATCACGATAGAGACTTTGTAAACTTGACTCAAACTATGTTATCAGGAGAATATATGTCAGGGTGAGAGACAATTTTATAGATTTCTGTCACACAGGGGAACCAGTAACACAAAACTGGTATTTTTAAAATGACAGTACAGTATTTAAGATTCCTCTAATAATAAGACCAACAATGAGCATTTTTCCAAATACATAAAATATCATACACTTCAAAGAGCAGTGGATAAATGGCCTAATGTCTTCAGTTCAAATCCGAGCTCTGCCACTAATAGCTAGGTGGTAACTGGCACACTTATCATAAGATCTGTGGTTCGATTTCATTGCTTAAAAATGTGCAAGTAATAGTAGTGATCTTGATAGTTGCTTCCAGACTTTATATTGTTTCAATTTATTAAACATGGTTCCCTTTCTTGTGTGACCAAGGACAAGAGAAAATAGTGCTCTAGAATCTGTTTTCCTGCCTGTCACTTGGTGGATCAGAAGGCAAGAGCCAAATTGGAAAATAATTTGGCTCATCCCCTAATCAAAGGTGGTGCCATCTTCTTTCTCCTATAGGGCTTTTGGCTGCTGTAGAGGCAGTACTTACTGGATTCAGTTTTGGTTTTCTATACCCAGAATTCAAAATGGACGAAATTGGTAAGGTTTGTCTCACTTTTCTCTCATTATGGTTTCTATTCTGTGAATCTTTGACTTGCTGCCAATTAGGGAGTTCTTGTGGACTCTGGTTTTCAGGCTGATAATGTCTTATTTGGATGCCACCAAAGGACCATTGCTTTAGAGATTCTGCCCATATCTACCTGGTTTTTCGAAGAATCTGTGACCAAGAAGAGTTAACATCTCTTTGAGATCAGAGAAAAGACTACTCTATGATCTTAAGTTTGTCTTTTCTTCCTACCAACAAGGAATAACAATGAAAAGTCTATACTAGCCAAAGCATAGTATAACCTCATAACACCCTCTCAACTTTCCAGTTAAGCAATAAAAGCATCAACGAGGAAGGACTAAGTTGAAGGCTAATAAGTAGGGAAGATAAATAAAAGATACAAAAAGCTGAACGTTTTAAGGTGGGTGGGGCTTCACATGAATATATTGCCTACCCTTCCCCCTTCACCTTTATGGGAAGTCTCCAAAGAGGCCACTGATCCCAAACTGAAAGAGATTGGATGCTCCCGAAGGGAAAAGTACTGCAACTATACCTCATTCTAAAGTCACAGGAGCCTGAAACTTGTCTGAGGCATCAATTCAGTGTTTTCTTCCTTTTAGCTTCAAGACATGGATGGGTCTTTTCATGGCAGAGTGGAGTGTGTTCCTCATACATTTCTTAGGCTCGCCTGAGTGTGAGGGCTTCAGATCTCAGAACAGGAAGTTAACGCATGTTTTCTTTTTATTAAACATTTTGAGAACATCTCTGCTTTCACCGCTCTTCTCTTGACAAAGTCTCCTAATTTTTCAGTGTCACGCAGGTACGGAAGGATGGAAGGACAGGTGAAGTTTATTATGGACCTCTTTTAGGTGTGTTTTTAAATTGGAATTTAAAATGGGTTTTTAAATGGGAAATCTTATGTGGGCAAGAGTGATGACCACAGGGGAGACAGATTGATATAAAGTTAGAATGTGAATGAGACCTAAGCAATTCCAAGTGAGATGAGAAGTATAAGAATTTTGAGATGGGGAAGATGACTGTGGCTGGGAGCTGGGAGACATTCAGCTGCCAGGTCATGTTTAGAAAAGAAGGTCCATAGGTAACACTGTGGTTGCATTTGTAGTCTGGGAATTTGGGAGCGCTCTTACCTTCATTAAGTCTTTTTCCATGAAGATGAGAGCCACAAGGGTGCCCAAATCTTCTTCACCCAGCAGGGGGAGCAATGTTGCCTGAACTGAGTATCTCTGAGCTTTGGCCATTGGAGTGTGAAAGGGGAAAGATGAAGTCTTTGGAGAATAAAATACTCTTTTGCTATATATATACATATATACATTTTTTTTTATGTGGGTACCGGGAGTCAACCTCAGGACCTCGTGCTTGCCAGCAGGCGCTTATGCTGCTGAGCTATCTCACCGGCCCTCTTTTGCTATATTTAACACTCTTGATCCTCCACAGTAAACAACTTACCTGAATATACTACCACTATTTGTTTTGTAACAACATCACATATCAAGTTCAAGTGATCATCTAGGGGTGAAGGAGAAATATGGAGATTTGTGGGTTAGTGATAAATATTTAATTGATTTAATTGAAAAGAAAGCCAAATTTTTTTTAAATCCTGAAATTCTGAGAAGATTCTGATAGTGTATCTTTTGCCAGGTCTGAAGGTAGCCTTTGATGAAAAGGCCAGAAAAGATTTTACTGAAGTTTGGCAGGCATTTTGTTAAGCACAAGGTACATCTCACTCATGGCTCACAAAGTCACTTCATTTTGTGCACTATTATTGGATTTACATTTGCAGATGTGGAAATTATGCACAATAAAGTTATATGAATCTGCCAGCAAATGCTGGAGTCAACACAGATACCCAGGCATCCTGAGTTCAAGGCCCATATTTAGGTACATGGTAGGAATTCTTATTGTGCCAGGTATTATGTTGAATTATCTACAATTATATTATTT
Source organism: Erethizon dorsatum (assembly GCA_028451465.1). NCBI lineage: Eukaryota > Metazoa > Chordata > Mammalia > Rodentia > Erethizontidae > Erethizon > Erethizon dorsatum. The sequence goes on from CM051836.1 coordinate 15,358,272, forward strand.
AAACATCTTTAAAATATAAAAATATATAAAAAATAAAAAATAAATACACATATAAAAATATAATATAATATAAATTAAATTTAAGAAATCAAAACTGAGGAAACTTAGGTTTCTTTCATAAGCCTATTTCAAAGCTACACATTGAACCTAGGAGCTGATGGAATATGGAAACAGAGCAGATCTTGAGAAGAGACAGAGAGATATTAAAATTCTGGTTCAGGATAGGAAGTGGTGAGCCAGGAGGAATGGGAGGCGTGACAGTGTTGGTGTTTCCTGACAGCTCTTATAGGAATGTGGTTGGTTCTTGGTTCTTTTTAACCACTTCTCCATCCATGTTTTTCATCCATGGATCTTGAAATAAACCTCTTGTCTATTTTCCGCTGAATGATTCCTTGGAGATGGGCCTGGAACTAGAGATCTAAGCAATCTCTTCTGAAGCGCATAATAACTCCCCATCCAGGGCTAGGAGCAGAGCTGCCTTTGTTGCGTAAGCCTGGCCAGTGACTGGCAGGAGGTGGCTATGCTGCTGTGTGGGCTGCAAAGGCAGATCTCTGGGAAGTGTGTTAGAAACTGGAAATAAAGGTTGCCAATTATTGACATTTCACTTGGGGAAGTTTTATAACAAACATTTGCAGAGAAATGAATTCAGTGAATTGTGTGTAGAAAGGTGGTCCAAGGAGATGCTCATTAGAGGGAGGCAAAAACATGTCTGTTCCATATTTTGACATATTTTTGAGTTTTGTAGAGAAAATATTAATAGCTGTCTTGCTCTCTATTTGCAAGAATTTCTTTTAACAGAAAGCAGAAGTGGAGAGTTTAAAGAGGCTGAAGTAAAATCTTTGAGTCCAGGTTGGTCTGAATCCAAAGCCCATGCTTTTTACCTCTCTTGTTCTGAAAGGGCTCAGAGAATCCATGCTATACACAAGGTACAGTTTCAAGCCTTCCTCTCCATATCCAGGAGCGGATTCATGATGCTGCTTCTACACGTGCGTGAGGGAAATGGGAGGTAGGGTGGCAGCTATGTGCACTGCATTTGAAACTTGTGGCAAGCTCTGCGGTGGAAGTGTTCATGTCTTCTGAGGCAGCTGGAGCGAATCAGCTGCTCTCTACCTCCATTATCTTTGGTCCAAGTATAGGTGACATTTGCCACAGAGCTTTCACAAAATAGCCCATGGTGTGACTGGACATTTATACTAAGTGCACTTGTGCTTGGTTAAATAGCACAGTACAGTTCCCAGAAATTACTATGTAAACTTGTGATAAATCATTTTCAGAGTGAACTAGCCAAAAAGAGTTCTGTGATCTGCAAAAGTCTTTGTAAGCTAATCATAACAATTGACAAATAGGGAAATCAAGCTCAGGGATGATGTGACTAGTGTATGGACACCTATCTCCTGCCATGCTTTTGTGCATAGGTACACTCGTTTGCATAGGTAAACATTTTTTTCTCATAGAAGTCTTCTATGGATAAGACTCATCTACAAGAAACCTGGTTTTATCCTCAGTCATTATTATCATAGGGCATTATTTCAGGTAATATATGGAATTATTTTTGACCTAACTTTAAAGGAGTAAGAATTCTTTCCAATAGCACACATAGGAGACTACATGTTGCACTAAAATGAAGGCTGTATGGGTACCTATCAGTTTCACTTATTCAGCAGCTCTTCTCCCTTTCTTGGTCAGAACCTCCTGCTGGCCCACCAGGGAACTGTTCTTCTGTCCTCCACATGATTCTGATGGGACTAAATAAAAAAGGCACCCTCACAAGGGCCAGTATGTGAGGCAGACTGGCCAATGAGGTACCAACAAGGTTCAAGTAGAGGCACACCTAAGGTCAAAGAGACTCAGTTTTAGAAGTCTGTTCTGACTTGGAAAACAAAAAGCATACTAAAGGATGGCTAGAAGGAAACAGGGGGATGGATCTCTTGTAAATGGGAAGGGGTCCGGGAGACTGAAGGGGAGGGAAGAGGGAGAGGGGAAGCGGAAATAAGTAAAATAAAGCCATGTCACGTACAGGAACCTAATAACCTCAGTGAATGTAAACATTATATGTCATAAACATGAGCTAAGTTTAATAATATCAACAAGAATGAAAATAGGGAAAGGGAATTTAGAGGAAGAGGGAGAGTGGTGGGAGGGAAGGGGAAAGGGATTAAAAAAAGAAACCAGCTCTATTATGTACACATACCCCCTCTCTCCAAGATGATTGTAAACTGCATGTACTGCAAACATATATTAAGAAAAAAAGACATAACCATGAGAAAAAAAAATGAAGAGATCTCCATTATACACTGGAATGAAGCTTGAAATGTTAGGCAGCTATCTTGCACACTATGAAGCAAACTTAGCTGAAAATGAAATTTAAAGAGAAGAAAATAGAGCTGATGACTGAGAAAGAGGGGGGCCAGATAGAGAAGAACAGCTGGAGAAAGAGACAGACGTATGGACAGAGAGACCAACAGAAAAAGGCATGAAAGAGACAACAGGGAAACAGAGAAGCAGAAAAAGAGGAGATACTTTAGGAATATATACAAACATTGTACAGAAACAAACACACAGACTCAGAGAATGACAGGGACAACACTCACAGACACACACACACACACACACACACACACTCCTACACACATATACAATCTCACATGGAGAAAAAGTAGGAGAGACTGGTTGCTATTTATGCCTAATGGTGTCATTGGAATCTTTGGGACTATTTCTGTTGATTAAATGTACTGGGCCTAAAAGCCAATGAACTTCTTTTGTTTAAGCCCATTTGGGTGGGGATCTTGAAGATTCTAGACCAAGATCTTGCGGTTCTGGCTCCATTTTAAGTCACACAACAGACTCTGTGATCTCATCTCCAATTCCTAAGTTTCTCATCAGTAAAAAGGCAGCAATGATACTTCCTCTATTTATATCCAGTATTGTAAGAGCTCATACCATGGCACTATGAAATGGCTTTGAATTTTTAAAAATGCTACACAGACGTGGACATCATAATAGAATGTCTGTACTGAAAAAGTAGAAAGTTTGTGGTATTTTCAGTGAAGTAATCTTCACAATGGACGAGGCCATGGAAGAGCTAATTCACATAGGCAAAATTTTTGAGGTAACAGAAAGCAGCTCTTTAAAGACGTCAAACATTTGTGGAGCTGATGTGTCCAATAGGAGAAAATTTCTTTGAAGATAGATGATCACTACTTCTCTTAGGGACACCTTGGGGAAATGACCCAGAAAATTAGCATGATCACCTGCTGCAGAAGTGCTTCTTCCTTCTTCATTTGCTTTCTGATGAAAGGAAAATTGGAGGGGGGGATGATCCTGATCTTTACTTTTACTAATTTTTCAGAGTCAAATCTTGGCTAAAAAGAAGAAAATGTTTCTCAGATTTGATCTTCATGCCTCTCTGACAGGAAAGATTTTGTTTCTGATTCGTTGGTTTCTCGGTTGGTTTCCATTAGGAACAATATTGCTGTAACAACCTTGAGTGGCAAAGAAATTATAAATACAAGGGGCAGTTAGGGTCAGTGGATTGCCTCATAAAACCAAGCTGGGAAGAAACCATCTCAAAAGTATTGTATTAGTTAACTTTGTATTGACTATAATTAAATACCTGAGACAGGCTGTTTGTGAGGAAAAGAAGGTTTATTTTGATTCTGGGTTCTAGAGGTTCAAGTCCAACATTGGGTGTCCGCTTGGTTTGGGTCTCCGACATGTTGGAATGGATACTCACAGCATTAGTAAGGAGACAGAGAGTAAGAGAAGACTGACTAGGTCTCAATCCCTTTCAAGGATATGTACCCAATGAATTAAAGACTTCCTTCTTGATCCTACCTCTCCAAGGTCCACAGTGCCTACCAGTACCACCACTCTGGGAACCAAGTTTTTGTCTATGGATCTTTGGAGGACAATACCCAAATTCAAATCATTGCAAATATTAATTTAAAGAAAATAGCTAATATGTGCTGAATGCAGGACAATGGAATTGATGTTTCATGTCCTTTATCTTCTTTCATACTTATAGATGAAGAAACTGAGGTGTAGATAATTTAGAGGAGAGGTTTCCAAACCGAGTTGTTCCTTAACATCATTTGAGTTGCTAATTTGAAAGAAAGCTTCCTTGGCTTAAGCCTGAGAGATTCTGTTTCAGGGAAAGAAGTCAATAAAGGTTGTCTGCTAACCAGATTATTCTGATATGTGAAGAGTTTTGGTTAACGCTGTGCTCAGTATCAGCTAAGATAATACTGCTAGTTGTTGGGGCCAGTACTTAACCTAGGTATGTCTGGGTCCAAATTCCACATTGTTTTTTTGTCTCATCATTTTTGTTGGTAATCCTTCAAAGTAACTTGTAAGAAAACCAACTACTGCAGACATCCTTTGTATTGCACACATCCTTTTGTTACCTGTACTGGAAGCATTTTATCAAGAGATATGAAATCACAAATGCCATGGAGTCTACACTTGTGGTCAATTGGAGAACAATCATCTTTTCCTTGTAGTAATGTTTTTGTCTATATTACACTTAACACAGGGCTAATTAAGTGCTTGCTGTCCTTTGCCAGGTTAGGGAAGTGACACTGTACTACTTATCTGTTTGATGGGGAAATTAAGAGAAAAAAATATATTCACTAGAGTGTGGAAGGTCAGCTGTCTTTAATAAAGAGTTTGCAACTATGTGAAATTGGAAAAGAAATGATGTATTCTGAAACTATTTTCATCCCATTAATTTAAGTTAAGAAGAATAAAGGCAAAGGTGGTGTCAAAGATTAGCTTCCAAATCAGATGTACACTGAAGGAGAATAACTGACTTTTTTCTACCACCTCCATTGTCCTTTACCTCCTTCAGCTTGAAATTTTGGAACTGAACTATTCACAAATGCTGGTAGTTCTTTTCATGTTTCTCTATGACAGGACATACATTTTCTGACCTCGAGGTCTGCAGATCTACTGATCTGCTTCTGCTTCTTTCTCTAAAGTCAGGTATGGCCTCCTCTAGGACAGAAACCATATAAATATGTGGTCCTGATGACTTCTGTAATTTATTTCAGGGCTCGTGGTAAGCGTACTTTAAGGGAATACAATCAGGTTTGTCCAGTTTATCAGTGTTTTGGTTTGGGACATTCTATCCTAGCAATTTTATTTTTCTGAAACTATAAATATAATTTAGAAAAGATTATGACATTTCAACTGAGAAAGGAAAATAATACCTTTACTTCTTCTAGATTGTTCCTGTTTTACACAAACAACAAAGGCACTTCCAGAGTGTCTATCTTTCTTGAGAGTGACATATACATATTTTGTATACACAACTTTTCTGTTATATACAGTAAACAAATTTGGCATTTCTCCAACTATTTCAGATATTTCGAAATATCTGACTGGCAGTGACTTGTGACTGGCAGTTAATTTGTAAATAGCTTGTCTAACTTTTCACAAAAATGTAAATCTGGGTACCCATCACAGCCAAAAAGGTTGGAGGTAAAAGGTTAGGGAAGATTAACAGGGAAGTCCTTGAAATGCACAGAATGGACTTAGATTTTGTATACAGGTAAGTATCAATGTCTATTGGTAGATAACCCCCGGGCTGGGGGGAATGCACTGTTATAAAGGTATGCTGTTTCTTCAGATAAATTGTTCCATTCTGTTTTAATAGTATGCCTCTATTATTTTAAGGTATGTATAGTATTTTTAGGTATGTATGTATAGTCTTGTTCACAGCTATGTCTGCAATAAAGCTGTGCCTGTGGGCTACCCCAGTGAACCAGTGTTCTAGGGAGTCCACACTCCCCCCCCTTAAAACAAAAACAAGAACAAAAACAAAATAGCACTCCGGTGGTTAGTGTGGGAAAACTCTCTCGGAACCCCTGCGCTTTCCTTTGGCTTCACACTTCGTTTCGGCTCTCACCAGCATTTTCTTCTCCTGTTAGCCACATGACTTAGACAGGTTTGGTTTTCCCAGGTTGCTCCTCTTTCTACAGAGCCCACACCTGACTTTTGACATTTCCCGCACTGGGTCCTTCTGAGAATCCACCTGATTCACTCTTTTTTTTTTTTTTTTTTTTTTTGTGGGTACCAGGGGTCGAACTCAGGACCTCATGCGCCAGCAGGCGCCAGTGCTGCTGAGCTATCTCACCGGCCCAGCCTGATTCACTCTAAACCCCAGCCTCCGAGATCTTTGCTCCTCTATCAGCAGACCTAGGTAGTGTCCTGTGATTCTTTCTGTGATCTCTAGGGATGTATCAGCTCCCTTTTCTACCAGATCACCAGATAATCAGATCTCAAATTGCCTAAGACTAATTCGCACTGTGATGGGTATCCATTAGATATGAATTTGAAAGAAAAGCTTAATATCCTTATGTCTCTAATGGTGAGAGTCCCTAAACTCCTGACCTTCCATTTAACATGGCCCTACGTATCCTGTTTCCTCACCCTCTTCATGTAGAGCGGGGAATGCAGATACTCAGAAGTAAGCTCAGGCAAACACTCTTTATCAATACTTTTCAGGCTCTGGTTCCAACTCCTTTGTACTTCATGCATCTGCTGAACTGGCCTCAAACAACTAAGAACCACTGTCATATCTTTTTTTTTTTTTTAAGGGAAAAAACAATAAAAACAATGATACAGTATTTCAAAACAAGATAATAGGAGATTAACAATGGTTAATATATTGCATATTGTTATCTTCAGAGTAGTTGCTCAGATTATAAGCTTTGGGAAGGAAAAATTGATCAAACAATATAAGCACAAACCATTCTAAAAGAAGAATTCTTGAGGGAATAAATCAAAGGCTACCTCAGTCTCATCCATATTAAATCCTTTTTTGCCTCAGTTATAAATTGTTTTCCATATTATTTTCCAATTATTTTCCTCCTCATCTTCTAATTCTCCTTCTGATACACTGCTTCTGAAACATAATTTTTATTAGAATTAGAAGATGGAACAAAGTATGAGTTTATTTTTCCTTTTCCTAGTTCTTTAGAAAATATCCCCCTTTATTTTATTTAAAATTATTTATAGACAGTTGCTTTTTTTCCTACTCTTTGAAACCATTCTTTATTTTCCAGTAACAAATTTAATATAATACTATATATGCATATATTTAATATTATATTATATACAACAGGAATACTATATAGTATATACATGTATGTATCTGTATATAATGTATACATGTACATATAATATTACAAATATAAATATAGTACAGATAATAGTTTATGTTATATATATAGTTTACAAGGTAGGCCTGCAATGGCTGCTTGCAGGGCGAGGTGTGGAAGGGTGCAGTAGGGCTGTCTGTGTGCCAGAGAGCCAAATGAGCCAGTCATAGAAGAAGACCTGGAGCTCTCTGCCGATTCCCATTGGTAGCCAAAGGGCCTTTGCTGGAAGGCTGCAGAGTCTGAGCTTCTCCCAGACCACTCTTGTTTGGTTGTTTTGTCTTTCTTTGTTAGTAACATATGGAGGTGTTCCTCACTGTCATTCCTTAGTTAAACATCATTTATCTTCACTGGGCTACATAACCATATGGATTTCTTTTTTTGTTTGTTTGCTTTTTGTTTTTGAGACAGGGTCTTGCTGTGTAGTTCAGCCTGGCCTTGAACTCATTATGTAGCCCAGGCTGGCCTCAAACTCACAGTGATTCTCCTGCCTCAGATTCCCAAGTACTAGGATTACAGGCGTGTGACACCATGCCAGGCTCCATATGGATTTTTGACATTCTACTGAGATCTTTTTCTTTTTTAAAAAAATATGGTTTGTGCTTATACTGTTTGATCAATTTTTCATGCCTATATCTTGTAATCTGAAAAACTACTTTGAAGATAACAATATACAATATGTTAACCATTGTTAATCTCCTATTATCTTTTTTTGAAATTCTGTATCATTGTTTTATTGTTTTTTCTTTCTAACGTATCTTTTATTTTGATTAGCAGCTGGCCCAAGTGTTCCTCTGTGTTCCCATTACCCTATTTTCTGATGGCTTTCCTGGTTGAGAGAAAGAAGACCTCAAGACTTCTAGGAGGAGGATCAACATAATTAAATAATACTAAACAAGATAAAGCCAAAAGAGAATCCATTCTGCTTTAGTTCAATTTCCAATGTCTTTGATCTCTATTTTTTTCCATTTCATTCTTAGACTCCATCAGGATGCTTCCTACTTCTTGATGGTGAAGTAATGTTGGTGGAGAGTATGTATGTGAGTTCACGGTGTGTGTGTGTGTGTGTGTGTGTGTTTGTGATTGGGTATTGGGGCCCTCCCTTGGAGTTAAAATGATAAGCCCACAATAGCCTTGAGGGTATCTGATGAGAAGGAGAACCTACTGGTGAACCAGTGGGGAAATCAGCCATTTCAAATACTGCTGGCCAGAGGTAAAATCTTGCCTAAGGTTAATCTACTGATATTGATCAATCATCTTAAAAATGTACAATCTCTTCTTTAGGAATCTATTTTTACCTCAAAAAGAAACCTAGAAAATGATTTCTGCACCTTGATCTAAATCTCAGTATTATTTATGGCAAATAATAAGCTTAAGGATGTGTTAGGTACATTTTGAGATATTCACACAGCTGGAATCTATCATTAAAATTATTGTTCCTGAAGAATTTTTAATGATGGATAAAGAATTCCATTAAGTGAAAAAGATAAATACAGTACCATGCAAAAATGATACCATTCTGCTGAAAAATAAATATTGAAAAAGGCTGAACAAAAATTTTACTTGGATTTTGGGTGATTTTTAAAATAGTCTTTATTTAAAATGCACACACAGACACAGACACACACACACACACACACACACACACCCCTCTCTCAAACTATATTCAATAGGGAAAAGGGCATAGAGGTTGATTAGATCAAACAAGGAAAACCTTCAATGCCAGGTTTCATTGCAAACAACAGAAACCAACTCTGACCGACTAAAGCAAAAGGAATTTGTTAGAAAGATACGTGGGGCTTGCAGAATGGAGAGAAGCCTGAGACTGTGGATGGAGGAGGGCAGGCAGGCCGAACATCTGCGGGCCCAGGACAAGAGTACAAATTGTAGGTCATAAACCATACATTTAAATCTTTACAGGTTATAACTAAACTAATAAATTGTTAAATAAAATATGTCCTATCTTTTGCGTTTGCCAAATATGTCTTTGTAACAACAACAACAACCAATGATAACAACAACAAAAGTATTTGCAAATCAACTGTGCCTTCCAAATAGCTGCCATACGAATACATATGTACTTTCCCTCCTAGGCAGACACGGAAGAATGAAGACGGGACAAAGAATTCTCCCCAGTTGTTGGATCCTTCTGGCAGTTTGCTGATGGCTAAAGAAATCCTTAGGATAAGTTCCCATGTTTTCTTTTTCCTTTTTGACATATTATGGCAGGGTCTTTATTCTTATAGTTAACTTCTTACCCCCAAATCACTGCTTTTCCTCTCACTCTTGGCTCTCTTCATAAGCCACAAAATTTTCCCTCACCCTACACAGACCAAAGTAGGCACACTACTCAAAGAAACCTCTGTTTTCCACTCATATATTCTCACCCAGTCATGGGCTTAGGAGCCTTGCAGAGCACACCCCAGGCAAAGATTTACCCACCTCCTACTATCTCTTTACAATAAGTCACCACCTGAACAGTCTTGGGTCTTGGGATGTGTACATCAGGGACACTGTAGTCTAGGACTGAATGTGGGGAAGCCCTAGATGTAAGCAACGGTCAGTTCGGCAGGGAATGATGTAGGTATTTAGTATGGGGTAGATGGGCCCAGGGTGGGTACCTCTCCTTGACCCCGCTGGAAACAGGAGCAAGGAAATCCTACAGGACCAGCAGTGAAGCAAGAAACTAAGGCTATCTATCGACCAGAAGACAAGAAGAGCTGGGTCAGTAAGAACCCACCACTGTCACAGCTATCTCTGCTGCTGGTAGTAGGTCAAGGGTCAAAGTCCAAAGGGAAGTCATCTGACTGGTCATTCCCAGGTCTCCTGAAAGCCCCTAGATGGAGCAGATAGCAGATGGAAGAAATATTGTGCTACTGTATTTGGGTAAGGGGGTATTGGAAATTGTTTTGTTAAGACAATAATAAGGTGTGATCAAATATATAGTGAATGCTTATATTAAAAAGTTATTACAGTGAAAGACACATTGCTATTGATCCCCTTTCAAAATACTCTCCCTTGCTTTGAACACACTTATCCCATTGTTCTTGCTACTTTCTGAAGCAGTTCTGAAAGTCCTCTTTTGTGAGTGTCTACGTGAGGTGTGATCAGAAGTATGGTGTTGTAGTTAGAGTTTACAAGGGAAAAGATTTAATACAGGACACATAATTTATAGGATTATTTTTATAATATTCACCCAAAGAGTCAAATACAAAAGAGTGCAGGTGATCTGTCCACACACTAGAGACCCACAGAACCCAACTGAGGGTCTGGATCCCACAGCGACATCCTCCACGAGTCCAGCTAAGACCTAGAGTCCATGGCAATGTCCACCACAAGTCCAGCTGGAGGCCTAGAGCCCATGGCAATGTCTCAGGGAAGTTTGTACCAAGGATCTGGACTGGGGAGATCGAAAGGCCAGTGGTGGAAGCTAGAAAGTCCACACCAACGGGATGAAGGATCTGTGCCAGCAGGCTGAGGGACCTGCACTGGAGCCAGGAAGCGATGCTCAAGGTAAGGACCAGAGCTCCCCCAAAAAGAACTACGGCCACTCCCCGAGACAGCAATGACCCGAGCTCCTCTGATGATGACAACAGCTGAGTCCACATCAGGAAAACCCACGTGACAAGAATCAACAGCGCACCATCTTCCCCTCCAGTTCTTTTTATGCTGTTAGCAACAATCCTCAGGTGGGCCTTCCACACCCAGCACCATGCTGATTCAGTTCAGCTGGGTGTTACAAGTTGACCATTAGTTAATCCACCACAATCCACCCCGGTCAACTTGATAACCAGACACATTTCCTTAAACCATAGTCTTCAGTGCCAGATTTGTGAAAAATTGACATGTCTTGATCTATTCAGTTTTACATTAATGTAACAGTTACATATATAATTCTTATTGCACTCATTTCCATACCAAAAGAAAATATTCAAAGGGTGCTCAAAATTCAAGATTCAAACCACAATACTTTGACTAATTAACCTGATTACAAACATATATCTGAAAACTACATTAAAATCATATTACAAGAGCTATTACAATCACAACCCTTTCTTCCCATTAACAATTAACAACAGAGCATGACAACACTAAGAAACATTTCAGATACCCTCTTCCCCACAGATGAAAGGCTTCAGTTCATTTTCCCATTGTCCTGTTCCTTCTCAACAACCACGCTCTCCTCTGTTTCATCCTTGCAATCCATAGCTCCACTGGAGCCTCCCCTTTGGCCAAATGCTTTAAATCCCCCTGCTGGCTCCTCACTCTTAATTTCCAACATAGATCTGACCAAACGCTCTCGACAGTAACCATGCCACTGTCCCAACAGTAGACTACATTGAATTTGTTCTGCCAGCCAGGGAATATCTCTAAACACAAGCAAAATGCAGAGCAACTTCCTGCCAAAGCACAACATACACCACCTGGGATCCAGCAGCCCATGCTGTCCTTCTCAATAGAAGCCTCCTGAGCCTCATCCTAACCAGCAGTGTTTCCATTCGTGCTCTGATTTTACTGGCTCTGACCAGAGTCTCCCATATAGTTTACAGCTTCCAGGGCTGCCTCTTCAGCCAGTCTCTCAAAACCTTTCCAAATTAATTCCCAAGGCTCTTAAGCCTTGTCAATGTCACAGCAATGACCCCACTCTCCTGGTACTAATTTCTGTCTCAGTTACTTTTCCCTCATTGCTGAGACAAAATACACAACACCCTAAGTTAATGAAGGAAAGGTTTATTTAGCTTACACTTTGTAGAGGTTTTAGTCCATAATCAGCTGGCTCCAAGGCAGGGTGGCACATGGCAGAGGGTCAACCATTCATGGCAGCGTAAGACTGCAAAAGCAACAAGAGCCAAAGGGGAGTAGCAAACCTCTTTCTGCCCCTTTTATGTTATCCAGACTGCTAGGATGAGGGCGGTGCCAATCCAATCAGTGAACTGATCTAGCAATCATTCACCCTTAATCCCAGCACCCTTAATCCCAACATTGCACTAGGAACCAGTCACAAACTCTAGATTTAGCCACCTCTGAAAAAGCCTGCCCCCATGACTGCATGAGGCTTTGGGGGGACATCTAGACATAAACCAGCACATAAGGTGAATGCTTCTGCTGAGCGACATCCGACAGAAAGGCAGGCTATAAAACATTACTGTGTATCCCTGTCTACCTTACTCACCAGATTTGGCACTGTGTAACTTCTGGCTCTTAACCAAAGTCAAAATGACCATAAAATGTAAAGATTTTAAATCAATTCAGGAGATTAAGGCAGCCATCAGAGTGCCATTAAAAATACTCATGAATGAAGTATTCCAGAATTGCTTTAGAAAGTGGCAATAATGAGTATGTTTGCAGGTAGGAGAAGTATTGTGTGTGGGGGTTCATGACAATGTATATTTTACTTTAATGAACTTTACAAATTTTAAGCATTCACCGTATTTTTTATCATGTTTTGTACACAGTGGAATAGAAACTTCCCACATGGATATAAAGAGATTATTTGGAAGGAGCAGTGATGCTTGGGAATCACCTGGAAAGCCAAAGGCTTTTAATTGCAAAAAGAACCTACCTGTTCAAGAGGGTATATGGCCACTGCTATTCTTTGATGTTCGTTTGGCCATAATGTATACAATAAGTTGGGCTAGAAATGTGAGGTAGACACCCTTCCTGCCTCTGAGACAGCAGTCTTCCAAGAATAATGATCTTCAGAGTGCACTTGTGGGTTTGGACTCCAGGTAATTCCTTCCAGCACCTTGGGTTACAGGGTGACTGCCCCTGCCCACTAAGTAGGAGTGTATGCAACGTTGGGTGGAGCAGGTGGTGCTGAGCTTGGCTGAGCCATAAAATACATCAGGAGCATGAGGCAAAAACCGCCCCTGGGTAGAGGGAATCACGGTGCGCCCCGCTGTGTTTCAGAGCACTTTCCTATGGAGGAGTAAATGGCTCCCTGAAGGGATTTCTAAGCCACACACGTACAGAAGCACAGAATGCTGAGGAGTCCCGGTAACACAAAAATGCATTCAAAAAATATACAATTTCAGTATGTATATGTGAATCATTGTGGAGAGAGAACAAGTGGAATGAACCCCTCATTTCATATCTCAACCCATGAATTTAAAGCCTAGTTTGTGGTTAAGAGCCTCTGAAAAGCATGACAGGCAGTCTTTGGGGTTTGAGATTAGAAATGGTCTCCCACACGACCCATTATTTCTAAAGCTCTAACTCAAGTGTGTAAATGCCTGTGCTTCTAAACTGAATGATTCATGGCCTCCTCTATATATTTTCTGCTTTGAAGGTTGAAGCAATAGCAATGTCTTGCACCTTATTAATTTTCTCTGTCCTCTCATTCTCTTTGTCCTTCTATCCAAGGGTTTTTTTTTTTTTTCTTTCTTTCTCTTGCAACCAGTTTCCCTCTTGATTCAAATTAGTTATCTTCTCAAGTGTTGCCATTTTTGTCAGTAGGGCAATTATGGTTAATCTCATTCAGAATTGATACTTGTGTGACATCATTAATGCCTCCTTTTTTTCACTCACTTTTAGTCAGCCATGATTTCTGTCGGGGTCACCTGCGTGACATCTTCCGCATGCACTTTATCAACTCATCTCTCACTGTTACCATCCAGCCTCGATTCTTTTTCACTTTACATCTATATTATGTCCAGAGGTCAATAGTCTCTTTTGAGAATTGTTTCTCTCTTTGCTTACTCCTATTTACTCTTATAAGATTAGTATATTACTTTCAACCTTGTTTTTAATATTTTCAAGGAACTTTTTAGAAAAAAATATAAGTATCCCATTCACTAACTTGGCATCCAAGACTCTCTTTCCCTTGGACACCTAATTTCTCCTTACCTCATCTCCCAAAGTGTGCATGTTCATCTGGTCCTTGGAGGTCCTTGGCGGATTTCTTACCATGCCAACAGCATGCCTGCCTGGCTGCCTTTGCTTCTTCTGTTCTAGCTGCCCGAAATTCTTTCTTTGACTCCATTCTTTTGAACCTTGTGCATCCTTTAAAGGCTGTTGCATACTTGACCCTGACTTTAGAAACTTTTTTTTTTTTGTGGGTACCGGGGGGTCGACCTCAGGACCTCGTGCGCCAACAGGCACCCGTGCCGCCGAGCAATATCACCGGCCCCTTTTTTTGTACGTCGGTTCCGGGAGTCGAACTCAGGCTGTCGTGCTTGCAAGGCAGGCGCTTACACCGCTGAGCCATCTCACCGGCCCCTAGAAACTTTTCTGATTCCCTAATGTATGATAGTGCCCTCTCTTTTAATAACCCTCTGTACTATTTTCTAATGTTAATTTAATGCTAGCTAAAATATTATTTCTTTCTTGGCAGGGATGCCCTATCTCTCCAGTTAGGAATTACCTTCCCAAGTGTATACCCTTTCTCTTATGAGTTGAAACTCTTCACAATAATTAATGAAAATATAATAATGACACTCACTGGATACTTTCCATGAGCAAGGCACTGTGCTAAGTTTCATGTGCATGAACTCATTTGTCTCCTTACCACCAATGAACCAAGTAGACACTGCTGTTATTTCTCCTTTGCAGATAAGGATGCCAAAGTTCAGGAAAGGAAAGGAACAATTCTGGGCTCAGAAAACTAGAAAATTGTAAAGTCAACATTTGAACATTGGCCTTTTTCAAAGTAGCTTAACTCATAAACCTGTTCTCATATACCCAGTTTTTTATTCAGTGCACTGGTATATTCACTTCATTCAAAAGATTTTTGATTGCTAACCAAATACAAAACATTGGTCTTATAACTGACCCATCATATGATATTTGTAAATAATGAAAAGCATCTCAAGCAAGCTTACCAAAAATGCGGTGCCTCCTGTGGAGGTACAGAACATTCTCCAAGAACCAAATTGCAGCCAGCCATCATGAAGGACTGTGTGGTGGATTAAGGGCAACTACAACTTCCTTTCTAATATTTTCATTAGGAGGTTGAGTCTAAGTCTCTTCCCCTTAAATCTGACCTGGATTTAATGAATTGCTTAAATAGTAATGTGGCAGAAAAGAACAGTGCCAGGTCCCAGCCCTGGACTTATGGGAATGGGAGCTTCTATTTCTCTCTTAGGATGATTTTAGGACAAACCTGAACAACTCTGAAAGAGGTCTAGCTAGTCTGAGACTGACTGCCATGCTACGAAGGCAATGTATGTGTATGTGGTCAGGTTGGCAGCCCTAGCTAAAGCCTCCCTTGTCAGCTTTACCAAGCACTGCACATGAGCTGCTAAGGTTTTGGTGTGGTTTGTCCCTAAGACTTAATATATTGGAAACTCAACTCAGTCTCCAATGTGATGGTATTTAGAGTTGGTAGAATCTTTTTTTTTTTTTTTTTTTTTTTTTTTTTTTTTTTGTGGGTACCGGGGGGTCGACCTCAGGACCTCGCGCACCAGCAGGCGCCCGTGCCGCTGAGCGATATCACCGGCCCCTTTTTTGTATGTGGGTTCCGGGAGTTGAACTCGGGCCCTCGCGCTTGCAAGGCAGGCGCTTACGCCGCTGAGCCATCTCACCGGCCCGAGTTGGTAGAATCTTTAAGAGGTAGAACCTGTTGAGAGGTGATTGGTGATTGTAGCTATCACCCTTGGAAATAGGTTAATTAAATTTTGTGGGAGTCCAGTTATTTGCTTTGAGAATAGAGGGTTATAAAAGAACAAATCTGCTCTCTCCCCACTCTCTGGCTTCCTATCTCACCATTTGATCCTTTTTTCTCAAATACATTTTCTGGCTATGATGTCATTCTCCCTAAGTCCCTCACCAGAGGCCAAAACAATGAGGCTACCAAGTCTTATCCTTCAAAACTGTGAGCTGAGTAAACCTCTTTTGTTTATTTATTATCTAGCCTCAAGTATTTTGTTACAGCATTAGAAAACTAACATATGAGTGAAGCCGAGCTGATCTGATCAGGCCAGCCTATCTGTTGGCTGAATATTACTGAATAACCTTAATCAATGACATAGGAAGTAGCAGACAACCCAGCTAAGCTTTGCCCTAATTCCTAAACCCAAACTCATGAGATAGAATGAAATGGCACTAACAAAATAGATGTGGAAGGCTCTAAATTTTGAGTTAATCTACTGTACTGCATTGGGTGACTGTAACCTACTAGAATCAGGGATTAATAACTAAGAACTAATAACTAGACAGCTCTGTTTATCTCCTTGAATCTGTAGAATCTTCCTTGCCTTCCCTTCCCAGGTGCCTGTGTCATTCCTCTTTATATGGACTGATGACCTCTATTTTCCTGTGCATATGACAAGAATTGACCATGGAACAATTTATACATCCTAGTTTATATATCATTCTAGTTTAAGAGATGATGGCAATAGAATAACATCTGTTTCAACTATAAAGTTTCCAGGAGAGATATTTTTGACTGGTCTCAGTGTAGGTCTGTTTTTAACCCCTGCTTTAATAAACAGTAGAGAAAGAGAAGTAGTCATATAACAGAAACATGTCTTCCGGTGGCCTTAACCATGTATGTGTGGTAGGGGATAAAGCAGGTCTCAAAATAGTACCGTATGCTTCCCTGCAAAATCTGTCCTGTTTATTTCTCAGTTCTCAAATGACTCTGCTCTCTACTTCCAAACATGGAGTGTACCAGCCTCCCGGAATCTCACATGCTCATTGGCACAATATCGATCTCTTGAATGGCCTCTATTCCTCAGTGTCATCCAGAGATTCTTTGAAATTGCCTGCCACAGCATAGTCAGCCTCTTTACTCTCTTTTTGTTGTTTAAACATTCCACCAAAGAGCAGTGATTGGGAATTCTAGTCCAGGGGCAGAGTAGTAGTGTTTAGGAAGAAGTTTAATGTTTATTTATTGCATAATGCAATATTTCCCAGATTTTAGTCATTCATTACCATCTTATAGAGTAGGGGCCGGTTTGTTCCACTATTGCTACTAATATTACTTTATATTTTTCTACACATCAATTCCTCTATTTAAAATATGTATGTATGTATTTAGAAAGTAATATCACTACTCTGAATGGAAAACTAGGACTAACTGCCATAAATAAATATAAACTGTAGAAATAAGCACAGTGAACACAAATTCCTACCATTTACCACTGACACTACTGCCTGCTGGAGGCTCAGATATTCAGATTTATTCTTTCATTTAATAATGTTATTCAGAGGTTAAAAATTCACTATCACCAAATTGAGAATCTCTCATTCAAGTAATCAGACAGAATTGAAGAAAATAAAACAAAGAACATAGTCCCGTGTCATTATGTTTTTAATAATACATCTTCATGGATCAAAACAAATTGTGTGTGCATCTAACATGCATATTCTAATTTGAGGAAATTGCGGTGAATTCCTATCATTTTATGTTGCCTTAGCATCCATTCTGAATACAACTTTTAACTTTCTTACACCACATGCTGGGGTTATTTACCCATCAATCCAGATTGTAGCTCGACACCTTCCCTGGTTCAGTGTAACCGATCCAGATATCTGCATTCTGTAAGTGTCTCCTGCTGTCCATTTCCCTATGGCACAACTACTACATACAATCTACTACCCTGGCTCACTGAGCCCCACGTCCCACAAGGACTATTAAGGTATGCCACAGTATCTGCTTCTCAGTCATGCCATTATATCCTGGAACTTGTACCTGTTTACTTTAAACCCAGCAGATAAAGTTCTATGCAGAAAATCTGTTTGCAAAATTCCCTGGACCCCAATAAAGTCAATAAATACCAATGCGTCCTTTTCCCTCTCTCCCTCCACACACTTTTGACCTCTGTTTTTTGTGGTCTCCAAGTGTGTGGGGCACTCCTTCCCCAGGACCTATTAACAAACAAACACGCAAAATCTTTATTTCTATCTCATGTGTCTCATGGTCATGGGAAGGTGCTTTCCATTTTAGAAACCCTAAATTAAATCAGAAACATTGAAGTAGTGTACCAAAGAGAGCTACTTCTTGAATTAGACCATCTGTGTTTAAATTTCTGCTCAGCCCAATTAACAGGCTTATGTGACCTTGTGAAAATCCCTTCACTTTTCTGAATCTACATGTCCTAAAATGGGAAATAATAATTGACTCTATCTCATAGGATTGTCTTTAGGATTAAATAAGATAGCCCACTTAGAGCATTTAACAGAAACTCTGAGACATAGGTATTACTTTTAACATGCAGTATGTATCATAACATGGTACACTATGGTCACTGGGAGTGAGAACATGGAACAAGATTATACCCAATTTGAAATATTTCACAGTCAATTTTAGATCTTCATACCTTTATATAAAGGCATGCATTCCTTTTATACACAACTTTATATAAATGCCAGTGCTATTATGTATCAATGGTCATCAATTCTGCTTGAGCAACAGAATTATCTCAAGAACTTTAAAAGAAAAGTAGATTTTCCAGTTCCTCTTAAAGCTCATGAGAAAAATATTCTTTGTACAAGCCCAAGCATGCTGCTTTCAAATCCTCTCCAGGTTATTTTAATAGTCAATTGTATTTATTAGCTTCCTAGAACTTTTATAACAAATTACCATATGCTAGGAGGTTTAAAGTAACAGACAATTTTCTTCTGTCACAGTATTAAAAGAATCTGAAATGAAGTTGCCATCAGGGTCATGATCTCTCTGAATAGTCTAGAGGAGGATCTTTTCTTTTTTCTTTCTACCTTCTGATGGTTGTCAGCAGTCCTGGATATTCCTTGGCTCATAGATGCATCCCTCAAATCTTTGCCTCTGTGGTACTTTCCCCATGTGATTGTGTACAAATTTCCCATGCCCAAGGACACCAGTTATTGGACTGGGGCCAACTCTAATTCAGTATGACCTTATTTGAATTTTATTATAATTATAAAGACCTTATTTTTAAATGAGATCACACTCATAGATATTGAGGTTTACAATTTCAATATATCATTTTAAAGAACAGAGTTCAGCCTATAACATCACCCATCATTGAAGATTACTGCTTTACACTTGAATATTGATGTTGTATGACGAGAAAAACAATGAATATTATAACTATCATCAGTGCATTTATTAAGCACTTCTAAAAATCATCCTATTTTCATGATGAGAAGGGTGTTATCTCTTCTATTTCCATTTCATAATAGAGAAAACTATGATATGATAAACTTTCCAGTTACAGATGAAGCCAAGGTAAGAACTCAGAACTCTAGATTTCATTATTCCTTAGGGATACCCACAAAGACCATAAAATTTTCAAATATCCATACTGTGTCTTGGTGAGATAAGAGCAGAATCTTAGAGTTAAAGGAAATACTTCCCAACCTTTCAGCACATAATAAAATGATCTGGTTTGGAAGACTGGTTTTCACCACCCTTATTAGTAAGTCACTTCAAGCTAAGATTGGAATCTTGTAGTAATAGGGAATACCATTCAACTCTCCAATAGATAATGAAAGTAGGTGGGACAAGCCCTCGCCTAGAAGACTGGTTTTCCCCAGCCCTGCCAATAAGTGACTTGTTCTTTAGGCCCATAGGCAAATCCAGGAAGTAGGTATTTGGGATATAATATAAGTAATCAAAATGGACTTTGCTCATAAGGGACTTAATTTGGCTGGGTAGATATCAGAAAGTACCATATGGTGAGTTTCAAACAAATGACGTTCTGAATTGGCAAAAAGGGAAGAATTCATAGACTTGTTCACAGTAGAGCCAGAAGGATTCTTGCAAAAGGTTTTGTGTGATCTCCTAACTTGACAGAGACATGAGAGTCGTAGAGATGGACACCCTCTTGTCTAGATGCAACCTGGTAGACAGAGAGCACAGCTCATCTGTGCTCTCTGTCTACCAGCCCTCACTCTCTCATCATGTCGTGATCACATTTAGGCTCGTAGATGCTGATTTCCAAGGATAACTGGTCATGAAGTACAGGCACCCACTGAACACCGGGTGACTTGCTGTTGGCTCTGCAGCCGGTGTTTCATGTGCTATCGGCCACTGCAGATGCCATGAGGTAGGTAGTACTGTGAACCTATCTCCAAATGAAGTTTGAATGCTTGCAGACAGAGGTCAGGAGTCTGGATCTGATTGATTCTAAAGCCACGTTTCAACTACTTAGCCCTACTGGTTTTCTTTTTTGGTGCTCACTTCATCATTAATTCCTTCCTTGTTGAAAGCCCAAAAGACAAATAAGAGCAAGGTCTTTAGTAACTTTGACTCCTAGGATGGCTCTGGGAAAGTTGGAAAAATCTTTAAAGGCCACATGATGAAAAAGATCAGAATTCAATAACATGTAAAGTACCCATTTTTAATTCTAGAAAAATTATAATAAAACCCTATGAAGAAGGCAGTATTCTTGTCACCTTCAGAGAAGAGGATAGCTGGTAGAAGATTTGCCTATTGCTGTGTGAAGGTGATCAACAGATGCTGTCAATGAAGAGTATCTATGAAACTGGACAGAATAAAATAAAACACTTCAGCATGTGGAAACTGACTAAAGGTATAAACTAGTTCAAGAAGCACTTATGCTTGAAAAACTGCTGAAATTTGGTAAGAGCACTGGGAGCCATAGTGTTTTTGCCTGAGGAATTTTCCATCTCTACCCAGATCTGTTGCCATAGAGGTTCTTCCAGGGTGGGACAAATTACTAGGATCAGCAGGTTTGCTGTTAGAGTTGAAGAGGAAATTAGTAGAACTGGAGGTGTAGCACAGCTCAGCAACATGTCTGGAAAAACTGAGGGATGTCAGATGATGCATGCTAATAGAGATGACATTTGCAATTGTAGCTGCAACACATTCTTGGATGAGGCAGCTTGTTATGTCTAGCAAAGACTAAAAACTACTGTACCTATCAGAAGGTGAGTCTGTATCATGTTTTAAATGGCCTAAACTTTTAATGCAGTTCCTCATCATCCATTGACAGAGGATGGAAGAGTCAGTAGCCAAATGTGTTTGAGCACAGCCTTGCTAGTGAGCAAGTTAAGCAGACCCAAAGGTGACTCCAGGAAAATAAGGATTAAAGATGAGAAGGCAGGAAATAAAGGAGGAAGCAAGGGAGGGAAGGAAGAAGAGAAGAAGGAAGGAAGGAAGAAATGAAAGAAGGAAGAAAAGAAAAAAAGAAGGAAGGAATAAAGAAGGAAGAAAGGAAAGAAGAAAAGGAAGGAAGGAGGGAGGAAGAAGAAAAGGAAAGAAGGAAAGGAAGAATGGAGGAAGGAAGGAAGTAAAGAAAGAAGGAAAAAAAGAAGAGGGAAGATTTTACATTTAGCCCATGCTGGTTACCAAACAGAGATACAAAGAAAAATAGTGCTACAGTTTAGATCTAAAATGTTCCCCTAAAATGTTACCTATTTATTTATTTATTTGTTTATTTATATTTATTTTTTTATTTTTTTATGTGGCTACTGGGAGTTGACCTCAGGACCTCGACTTGCCAGCAAGTGCTTGTGCCTCTGAGCGATATCACTGGCCTTTTTTTCCTTTATGTGGGTACCGGGAGTCGAACTCAGGACCTTGCACTTGCCAGGCAGGCGCTTATGCCACTGAGTTATCTCACTGGCCCTAAAATGTTATATATTTAGACGTTTGGTTTTTATTGGATCATGAGGGCTCTGACTTCGTCAGTGGATTAATCCTTTGACGTGATTATAATATTAAGGTGTAATTGGGAGGTAATGGAAATTTAGGAGGTGGGGCCTTGTTGAGGGTACTGGGCCACGGGGGTGTGACCTTGAGGACTATATCTCTCTGGTTCTTTCCCTCTTTGCTTCCTGGCTACCATAAGGAAAACAACTTTACTCTTCCACCATGATATATGGGCTAACCACAGACCCAGAAACAATATAGCCTGCCAAGCATGGACTGACACCTCTGAAACTATGAGCCAAAATAATTCTTTCCTCCTCTGAGTTGTTTTTATCAGATATTTGGTCACAGTAACAAAAAACTGGCTAATACAAACAGTAATAGCAACCTTCGGAGAAGGAGTGGAGAATCACAATCAAGACTTAGTATGATATATTATCTAAAAGTTCAGTTTTCCACAAAAAGTTATTAGATATGCAAAGTGATAACAATGTATGTAGCACACTCAGGGAAAAGAAAGCAACCAGTATCCACAATAGCAACAGTTCCCCAGTATTTCAAATACTGGACTTGTAGACAAATATTTCAAAATAACTAGCACAAATATATTCAAACAACTAAAGGAAGCCATGGCTTAAAGAATAAAATGAAAGCATAACAATAAATTAAATAGCTTTTCTCCAAAAAGAAAATAAAAATTATAAAAAGAACCAAATGGAAATTCTGGATTTGAAAAACAAAAATAACTGAAATAAAAAAGTCATAAGAGATCAACAGATTTGAGCTAACAGAAGAATCAGTGTAGCTGAGGATAGGTTAACAGAAATTTTTCAATCTGGAAAAAAGAAACAATTGAAGAGAAATGGACAGAGCTCCAGAGACCTGCAGGACACTAAAAAGAATATCAATGGGCATGTGATTGGAGCCTGAGAAGAAAAGGAAATGAAAAGAAAAAGGAGAAAAATATTTCAAGAAATAATGGAGGAATTTCTCTAAATTGATGAAACCATTTACATTCCCAGGATGCAAAAAGAACTGCAAGTTGGATAAATACAAAGAGACTCACACTGAAACAAATCATAGTCAAACCAATGGAATCCAGAAAAATACCCTAGCAATGAGACCCTAACCACCTCAGAGTTTCACAGTTTTTGGAACAAAACTCTATACAAAGGCAATTTCTACGATGACTGCCTCTTCAGTAGGGACCTGATTAGGTCTCTCATCCATGAAGATGTATTTGGACGGAACCGAGCCTCTCTTCTCCAAGCATCTTGAGATCACTTGTAAAGAGTGTACATGACTACGGAGCGAAGTACTAATAATGGACAAGAAATGTTTAACAGTCAAACCTATACAACTTGGCCATATTTTGATCAGTTACTCCAGCCTGTTGGGTATATAAAGAATGATACTTTGGCTCAGAGGATGGTATCACTTGCTTCTCTGCATTTCAGGTATGTTAGATTCCTGAGAATTTTCCACCTCTTCTGAACATGGAACAGGAATGTTCACACGTGGGGAGGGCAGAGATGAGCCTATTAACGAATAAACTGACTTATCACTAACAAGAGATCATTAAGGCGTATTTTCCCTTCTTCCAAAACTTTATACTTGTTCATTCTCTCTCCAGACTATCCCTAGTCAAGCCAATCTCTTTACACAGAAATTACAAGAACACCTTCAAAAACAGGGTGCTCAAATGAAAGTGTGGAGTGCTCAGGAGTAACAAACCTCCAATTCGAATTCCATCCATTCTCTCTACCTTTCCCGTAATTTTCTGGTACAAAAAGTTTTTCTCATTGTAAATTTGTAGCCCAGATGATGATCTCTTGGAACACAAAGCCTCGTACTACCCTGTCCACCAATATCTCATCAACCGTGGGTCTGGCTGTGCTTGAAATTGATCATAAACTGAGTAGATTGAGACAATTGAAGAATTTCCTACTCTAATCTTCTTATTCTCCTTATTCTCAAAATGTATTATGTTAGCAGGGTTCAAAGAACACACCTGCTGTTGGCAAAATTCTAGGAGGTAGAAAAAAAAGAAATCACAGGCACAAGGCCAAATTTCCAGCTAAAAGGGGAAGTATAACAGATCTAATTTCTAGCAATGACTTTGCAATGTTTTTAGTAGATTCACAAGTTACTTAAGGGCAAGGGTGAGGTCATATTTTTCTAGTATCTTTTAATGTTAGTACATAGTTGGTATTTGATATTGAAACTTTACCTACAGAATAACTGTCTTGAGAGATTTTTTTTTTTTTTTGTGGGTACCGGGGGTCGACCTCAGGACCTCGTGTGCCAGCAGGCGTCCGTGCCGCTGAGCGATATCACCGGCCCCTTTTTCGTATGTGGGTTCTGGGAATCGAACTCAGGCCCTCACGCTTGCCAGGCAGGTGCTTACGCCGCTGAGCCATCTCACTGGCCCCTGTCTTGAGAGATTTTAACTGCGCCTTTTGTGCAGACTAATTAATTAATCTCTGGGTAGTATGGGTTAGAGCTATGGAACTTTCTAAAATACACATTTACTTAGCCTCACTGGATCTTGAAGAATCTTTAATGTTCAAAGTCTTTCCAATTTCTTTTTATGATTTTCTACCTAATGAAACATTTATTTGTACTGTACCCAGAACATTTCTCAGTGCATTAACACATATTGGCCCATCTTTTCTTTCTTTTTTTTTTTTTTTTTTGTGGGTACCGGGAGTCGACCTCAGGACCTCGTGCACCAGCAGGCACCCGTGCCACTGAGCCATATCACTGGCCCCTTTTTCATATGTGGGTACTGGGAATCAAACTCAGGACCTCGCGCCTGCCAGGCAGGCGCTTACACCGCTGAGCTATCTCACCGGCTCACCATCTTTTCTTTTTTAATAGCACATTATTTATAAGTGCACCATACAAACAGCAAAATTTAAGTACAAATACTAATAATTATTTTCAATTTGTCAAACAAACTGAAAATAATTCCTATAAGCACTTAATTCCTTTCTAATTACTTACAGAACAAATTTGTTAAATTTTTTATTCTCTTGCATTTTCGTTTTCCTCTTCATTGTGTGCTTAACTTTTTCAGTCTGTTTGTATCCTAACCCACTGGGAAGGTGAGGGAATCAGAGAGAAGAAATACAACCATAAAACATTCCTTTGTAGACAAATAATGTTTCTTTTCCCTTGACAGCTTCTTAGGTATTACTCTCTCTTATTTTTGTTATCAATTTTTTTTTTTTATGTGGGTACCGGGAGTCGACCTCAGGACCTTGCGCTTAGCAAGCGCTTGTGCTGTTGAACGATATCACTGGCCCTTTTTTCCTTTATGTGGATACCGGGAGTCAAACTTAGGACATCGCGCTTGCCAGGCAGGCGCTAATGCCGCTGAGCTATCTCACCGGCCCCTTTGCTATCAATTTGAGCTATGACAGTATTTACAATTTTTATTTCCCTCTTGTCTATTAAAGATACTGTTTAGTGTCTCTATTCACTGGTTTACGGTCAACTATTGTATAGCTGATTCATGGTTTGGCAATATCCTCATCACCTGGTAATTCGTTAGAAATAATAGAATTTTTGCCACCTCCTGCTTCTACCAAAGCTATTGGATCAAAATCTATATTTTACCAAGATTGAAAGTGATTTGTATGAGCTTTTAAGTTTTGAAAAGCACAACTTTAATCCACTTGTTCTCAAACTGGCTGCACACTGGAAACATCTGACATGTTTTCAAAAATAATAACACTAGGTCTCACTCTCAGAATTCTAATTAACTTGATATAGGCATTGCAACTTCTAAAAATTCTTCTATGAGTAGAAAAAAATTCCCTAGGTTATATGAAGCATTTCCATAGGTACATTTACAGATCTTTATAAATGTGCTATAAATTCTACGCCTGTGCTCAGTAAAACTGGAAGACTGGCCAGTAGATTTTAATACATCCATTTTATGATTGGAGAAATTAAAGTTAAGTAGTGATAAAAGTTACACAAATGGGATAAGTATGCTGAAGTCTACCCTGGAACATTTTTCTTCTGATGTTCTTTATTTGTACACTGCCTTTTCATTAGTAAGGCATAAATTCCTATTTTTTCTTTTTATTTTAAAGAGAAGAAAAACAAAACAAATCAAAAAAAGAACAAATTTTCAAAACAACATAATATGAGGGTAACAATGGTCAATGCATTACGTATTATTATCTTTAAGTTAGTTATTCAGGATACCAGACATTAGCATTCAATTGTCCAAACATTATTGGCTCAAACCTTACTCTTCAATGAACTAAGTAAAACTGGTAGTGTATCTATCTTAACCATCTTATATACATATACAATTTTTTTTCCCTTTCCCTTCTTTCTTTTCCCCATTCCAGTCTCTCTTTCTTATTGACCAGTTTCGTTTTGATTCACCGTGTCTATTGTACATTTTGGATCTTATTTACTCTTTCAGTTTCTCATACTAGTGAGACAATACGATGTTTACACATGTGCGTCTGGTTTATTTCACTTATGAGTATTTTCTTGAGTTGCATCCATTTACCTATAAAAGTCTCCAGTTTATCCTTCTTTATGGCTGAATAGTACTCCATTGTATAAAAATACCACATCTTTCTTATCCATTCCTCAGTTGATGGGCATTTGGGTTGTTTCCAAGATCTGGCTATTACAAATTGTGCTGCTATAAACATGGGTGCACATATATCACTGTGGTACGATGTTTTTAATTCTTCTGGGAAGATGCCCAGAAGGGGAATAGCTGGGTCAAATGGGACCTCCAACCCTAGTTTTTTGAGGAATCTCCACACTGACTTCCACAGTGGCTGTACCAGTCTACACTCCCACCAAGAGTGAAGAAGGGTTCCTTTTTCCCCACAGCCCCTCCAGCATTTGTTATTACTTGATTTCTTTATAGTAGCCATTCTTTCTGGGGTGAGATGGTATCTCAGTGTTGTTTTAATTTGCATCTTTCGAATGACTAGTGATGTTGCACATTTTTTTGTATATTTATTTGCCATTAGTATTTCTTCATCTGAGAAATGTGTATTCATCTCAGATGCCCATTTTTGGATTGGGTCTTTAAATTTGGGAGGTCTGATTTTTTTGAGTTCTTTATATGTTCTCGATAGTAATCCTTTGTCTGAGGAACAGCTGGCAAACATTTTTTCCCACGTTGTGGGTTGTCTTTTCACTCTGTTGGTGGTTTCTCTTGCTGTGCAAAAGCTTTTTAATAAGATGAGATCCCAATTATTGATTCTTTGGGATAGTTCCCGTGTGGTTGAGTTTTTATTCATAAAGTCTTTGCCTACACCAATGTCTTCAAGGGATTTACCTATCCTACCTTCCAGCAGATTTAATGTTCCTGTTTTAATATTTAGATCTCTGATACATTTTGAATTTAGTTTAGTGCATGGTGAAAGATATGGGTCTAGTTTTAATCTTCGGCATGTGTAGAGCCAGTTTTTCCAGCACCATTTATTAAAGAGGCTATCTTTCTTCCAGCGAATGTGTTTGGCACCTTTGTCAAAGATAAGGTGGCTTAGTATGTCTAGGGTTGTTTCAGCATCTTCTAATCTGTTCCATTGATCTTCAGGTCTGTTTTTTTGCCAGTACCACACTGTTTTTATCACAGTAGCTTTATAGTATAATTTCAAGCCGGGGATTGTGATGCCCCCTGCCTTGCCTTTGTTGCCCAGAATTGCCTTTGCTATTCTAGGTCTCTTCTGATTCCAAATGAATTTTAGGATTGTTTAAATTCCTATTTTTAAAGCTTTTTTTTTTTTATAAATTCCTATTTTTAAGGTTTAGACTCTATCTACTATGTGTATTACTTTTCGAACTCTATCCCCAAAAGTGAGTTTTATTAAAACAACTTGTTTTTCTGGTTATAAAAGTAGACTATTCCACAAATATTGTTAAATTGGAATAAAAGGAATTACAACATAATCTTATCATTGCTAAGAATAAATTCCAAAATTTATTACCTGAACACCCAGCAAAAAAAGTGCGATTTAGTTTGCTACTCTCAGGTAGAACACCCTCCTGAGTAACCACGCTTGTCTTGGGAAGGGACCAGGGGTCCAGCAGGGGCTTCTTATGGGATTAGACTTGTGCTGCAAAATTCTCAGAAGGGCTTAAGGAAGCAGAAACTAGTTCTCCTCTACAGGCTCTTCAAGAGGCATGGACAGTTTGGTAATTGGATATCTTAATGCATTTTATGTAGAAAGCAGGAGAATAAAAGCAACTGAATCAGCCCGTCCATCAGAGGAGGCAGAGTTCAGTCTATTGTGGTCACAGTGTGACTCTGCCTTTGTCTTGTTCCAAATATGATTATAGTATGGTCTTATCTGAACCTTATTCATATTCTGTGAAATCTCACAGCCTGGTTATAAGACAGCTATTTTTCACATTGTGAGAACATTTCTTTGAGTACTTTTAAGCAACAGTCTCTGCAATGATGGCTGAAAATTATAAAAGGAAAAAAGTAATGAAAGAAATTCCTGAGTCTTTATTGCTACTGAGCCTTGAAAACGAAAAAGGTGGTATCCTCTTTGGAAGTGGACTTTAGAATATTATTGTGGACAAATCTAACAATAGCAATCATTTTCATAGCCCAGTGTTTTTTCAAATAGGATGGATTGTTGTGGCTAAAAAGGATTCGTTGCTATTATTTTATTGATTAACTTTGAATTCTATGTTAAACATTTATGGTATAAAGTTAAAAGCATGCCCCAGATTCCGGATTCGGAGCCACAGGACTTAATGTTTGCCCATATGGGTTTCATAGTTGTGCTTTGGTCTAACTCTTTTCTATCCCTCCCTTTGAGAATGGGGATGTTTGCTCTATGCCATTGTACCTTGGAATTATGTAACTTGTTTTTATAAATTTAAAAAAAAATTACAGAGGTTCATGGCTAAGAGTTTGCCTTGAGAATCAGATGGCAATTTCGGCTTAGGCATTTGAAAAATGTAGGAATTGTTGAGACTTTGGGAAAAGGATAATTGTATTCTGATAGGTGAAATTATTGACTTGTCGTTGTCTGTATTGGAATATTAAGTGTGGTTTAATGAGATGTGTTTGAGTATGAAGATTACAGGGGGTGATTTTTAATCCTGATACCTGCTATGTCAACTACAAGGGATGAAGAAATATATAACAGATTAGTAAATCACAGTCTTAGGTGTGTGGGGGTGGGTCATGGATGTATGGATTTGGGTACTATTTATGGTCTTTTGCCCATTCCTCTCTGGCACTCTTCCCCTGCTGTGCTTCCCAACTGCCATGAGCTTATGTTTGTTGTACCATGCCTTTCTGCCATGAAGTTTCTGGCTTGGAGCCTGGTGACCATGTACTGAATCTCTTGAAACTGTAAGCTTAATTAAACCTTTCTTTACGTTGGGGGAGTCAAGTATTGTGTCCCAGCAGTAGGAAAGCTGACTAATATACCAGTGAACTGAAAGAAAGAAAAAAATAAAAATAAAGATATAAAGGGAGATAGAATAAATAGCATAGTTGAAGAAAGAAAAATAACACAAAATAAGATGGTAAAAGTCAGTTCCAATATGTTAGTAATAATTCAAATGGATTAGGCTTGCCAATTACAAGACACAGACTAGTAGATAAAAAGTTTAAAAATTCAACTCTGTGATATTTAAACATATACACATTAAATTCAAGACCATGGAGAATTGAAAAAAAAAAAAAAAAAGAAACAGGCATGTCAGGTAAGTACTAACCAAAAGAAAACTGAATTATGATAAAGAACATGATTGGTGAATATAAAAGTTATGAAATGATGGCAGTTTCAACTTAGGGAAAATATGATTAATTCTATAATTCTATATATATCTCATAAAAGTTATACATATACACACATTTGTACACATGTATACATGTTGTGTATACATCTGTTTATACATACATACATAATGATTGAAATTTATGGATACACTGTTAAATCTACCATTGTAATGGAAATTTTAACGTATCTTCTAATTTTTAACTCAAACATAAAAAAATTGGTGGGACACAGACATTTAAATGTACACAATGGTCTTTGAAAGGAGCTTGCTTGTGATGAGGGACGTACATGAGGGTGGGTGCTGGAGGGCTAAAAATAATGTCTGGAATATTGATCGTGTAACGCTTACTTAAGGGAAATTTCTCTGCTATAACTACAACTACGCTGGTAGTACTAGTACTATTTTTGTATTCAGCAAGCTTTTGCTTGTAAATTTTCCTTATGTGCACTCTTCATTAGAAAATATCCTTTAAAAAGGAATTAAAACTATATACATATTATTAAATACATAACTGTTAAACATATAATCAGTGTAAATATAAATATTTATATATATTAAATATTATTTGTGAATACATATACATTGAAACTATACTCTTTGAACAAGCAAGTAATGGTAAGCCCAAAATTTGGAATATCAGTTACCCCTGCAGAGCAGTGAGGAGGCTGGAATACGATGGGGGGCAGGTATAGCATGATCTGAACTGGTGATTCTTTAGACCAGGACTCAGCAGGATTCTTTTTTTTCCCGTGAAGATCTAGATAGTAACTGTTTTTGTTTTCACAGGCTATACAGTCTCTTTTGGAGCGATTTATTTGTGATGTTGTCACATGAAAGCACACCTGTAGACAATACATAATGAAGAGGGGTGACTGTGTTTTAATAAAACTTACAATAATGAACAGTGGACTGGATTAGGCCCATAAATCACAGTTTGCTGATCCTTTTTAAATATTCAAAGAAGGTTAGTTCACAATTATTGACAACATTTTCATGTTTTATAATTTAAATCTGCCTTTTTTTAAATGGTTTTGCATATTAAAAGTATTCCCCCACCAAATTTATGTGAGTATGACAAGGAAATCCAATGTGACAACCCTTTTAATGTGTATTTATATTTTATATTCCAGTTGTGCATCATATATTGATACTGCATATTTCAGTTCACACACTGCAAATATGAGAGTGCCATTACGTCTTGGCTAACTGACCTTGAAGAAATTATCTAGCCTCTCTGTTTCTTTATTAATAAAAGAGGACAAAATAATGTCAAATTTTTATAGATTTTTGTGAAATCCAAGTGAAATAATGTGGGTAAAGTACATAGCACTGTCTACAGGTCATAGGGAGGACACAGGGCCACTCCTGTGACGACCGTGGTCAGGGCTGTTGCTACTTTTGCTGCGACTCTTCTCCCATGGCTGCCCTGCCTCTAATAACCTCCAGTCCTCCCGTGCCATCTGCTGTCAGACTAGAGAGAGGGACAAGATAATCCCTAAAGCCACTTCCAGCTCCATGCGACAGGCAGTAGGAAATGAATTAGACTGACGTGTGCCCAGTTGAGGCAGCTTGATTTCATAAGAAAATAATGACAATCGTCAGTCTATGTGTGTAACTTTGTACTTCTAATGTCCTTGAGGATCCTTGAGGATAGTCTGCTACCTCAAGTGGTTCAAACACACCCATAACACCGTAAATTTAGGCTGGATATGAAGTGTTTGCTGAACAAAGTGTAGTAGCATTCTCCCCAGCGGAAGGCACAAATTCCAAATAAATTGAAGCTTTACTGGGGAAAAAATGCTTAGAATAATTCAGGAGTGAGGACTAAATATATGAATATATGCTCTACATTGTTCAGTGTATACAAATATAATATATATTGATATACCTTAAATATGTGAATATTATACATGAATATAAAATATGGATAATTTTTATATATGTATGGGTAAATAAAGCCACTCGGCTGAAAATTTAGTGGGGCTGAAAATTGCAGTGGGTAAGTATATTACCACTGAATTCTGGTAGATTTGGATTCCAGCTATTTTCTACTACTTCCTAACTAGGTCACTGATGGAATTATTTCAGGGTAGAGTCCCAGTTCCCTTATCTGTCAAATGGAGGTGATGATGAAAGTTGGCTCCCAATATCAGAATATGTAGCATCTGTTGGCTTCATGCCTCCGTTCAGTACATGTTCAACAAAGGGCCGATGGCATCACTCAGTACCCGAGCCCGAGTACTTAAACATGAAGATCAGAGGACAAGCTTCAAAGCATACTGGAAGAACTTGCTTTACCTGACAAGAAACTGAAAATGAAAACATGTATACTAACATGTATATACTTGCTTTTTCTGCAGAAATCACTCTAGGGATCATGTGTACATTGTCTCATTTAATTCTAACAAAACCCTCCTGAGGCGAACATTAGTATCCCTGTGTTTACCGAGAAAGAATGTCATGTGGACAGAAGAGAGCACTGACTGCCAGTCACAGAGAAGGAGCTTAATCAAGGTGCTTGAACCCAAGCCCAATACTTTTTGTAGTTCACCACACCATCTCTTTTTCAGTAAATATTTTTGTTTTCTATGAGGTTTCAGTGGCTCAGAGCACAGCACACTATTATACCTGAAATCTGGGTCCTAACCCCTGAACCACCAGACTTTCTTGTGTCATAGATCTGAAGTTGTGACTTTTCTCTCTGGGAATAGAAGAAAAAAATATCTAAGTTAAACAAAACAAAGCCAAAGAAAAGAAGTCAGCTTTTAAGAAATCTGCTTACTTCTAGTTCCCTTCTATGTGCAGACACCTGGAGGAAACAATTGTCTATGCATCTATCCAGGACGAGCTTCGAGAGCGCCGCAGAGGGCCTGCATGTGTGTTCTTTAATGCCAGTCCCCTTCTCCCAAGAACCATTACGATCATATTGTTATATAAATCCACAAAGAAACTTGTTTCACTAGTTTCCAAGAGTTGCAATTACCTATTCCCAACTGAAGAATTAAGCCAAACAACTTTATACTGTGAATGGAAGACCTGAGAAATAGTAGTAAGCATTCTATCAAGTGTAGGACCTTGATGTCTTGGTACAAGGATACCGATAGGGGAAATTACAGACAGCAGGCACTACTTGCTCCAGAGAATGCCCTGTCTCCCTGGTTTACGCATGACCTCAATATCTTCATTATTCTAGATGAATGAATTCAAGAAGCCGCACTATTCTGTACACACAGAACCTGCTCATCGGCATTCCTAAGCTTTGTCGCTTTGATTGTAGGTCAATGCCTTTTAAGTGCATTGTTTTCCTCAGTCTCATGTCTGACCCTCCTAAGACTGAATGTTTGTGCCCCCCAATCGCATAATGAAGTCCACCGTGTTGGTATTAGGAAGTAGGCCCTTGGGTGATGGGTAGATCATGAGCAGAATCGGGGCCCTTATAGAAGAGACCCTGGACAGCTTCTTGCTCCTCACCAATGTGCTATGTGTGAACCAAGAAGTAGACCTTTGGTAAATACCTAATTTGATTTTCTAGGACATTGATCTTGGACTTCCTAGCTTCCAGGACTGTGAAAAAAGAATTTCTATTATTTATAAGCCACCTCACATAGGATAGATTGTCATAGCTCTAGAATGGATAAAAACCAACCAAAATACCTTTGTGGTTAGAATTCTTAACTCATAACTATAAAAGCTGGGAGAAACTAATAGATGTACAAAGATGTCAAATCCACATGAGTCATACTCATGTTCACTAATTTAACAAAAGTGTACTTCCCTACTGACTTTAAAGAACCATTTACTTTATATATAAATGCCAAAAATTAAGCAATTAAAAATAAACTATGCTAACTGAGCAAGTACTCTGTGCCAGGTGCTGTTCTAGTCATCTGATGTACAGTATCTGATGTAGCTCTAGACACAGCCCGACAGCAGTATTATTATTCATGTGAATTGGCAAGAAACATGGGCTCCCAGAACCTGGGTGACTTAGTCAATAGCTCGAAGTCCCAGAGAACAGACACAAATGAGTGTGCACTTTCACAATACTATGCTTCTTTAGCTTATGCAGTTTACATTTTCACTGTCATACTAATCTCTGAGGTAAGCATAATTAGTATCTCTATCTTGTAGATGAGGACACTAAAGCTCAAAGGATGATAAATTGCCAAGATGGGACAGTTTGTACACGCAAAAAATAGTTTGTATATGCCTAAAACTCAAAATTCTCATTCAAGCATGTCTGACTCCAATACATTTTAAATATTAACAACAGAACTTAGTTTTTTTTTTTTTATTTTAAAGAGAAGAAAAAAACAAAACAAATCAAAAGAAGAACAAATTTTCAAAACAACATAATAGGAGGGTAACAATGGTTAATACATTACGTATTACTATCTTTAAGTTAGTTATTCAGGACACCAGACATTAGCATTCAATTGTCCAAACATTATTGGCACAAACCTTACTCTTCAATGAACTAAGTAAAAATGGTAGTGTATCTATCTTAACCATCTTATATATATATATACAATTTTTTCCCTTTCCCTTCTTTCTTTTCCCTATTCCATTCTCTCTTTCCTTTTGACCAGTTTCTTTTTGATACACCATATCTATTGTACATTTTGGATCTTATTTACTCTTTCAGTTTCTCATACTAGAGAGACAATACGATGCTTACACATGTGCTTCTGGTTTATTTCACTTATGAGTATTTTCTCGAGTTGCATCCATTTACCTATAAAAGTCTCCAGTTTATCCTTCTTTATGGCTGAATAGTACTCCATTGTATAAAAATACCACATCTTTCTTATCCATTCCTCAGTTGATGGGCTTAGTTTTGACATTTCAGCTTTTTAAATAAAATACTCTGTCCGACTAAGCCAATTGACCATTGTCTTGAACTTCTAAATTTAAAGCCTGGGACAGCATTTAGCCAGAGTTAAAATTATTACATGGATACAGGAGACAGTGCTGTCAGATGTGTGCTCTGATTGGCACACGATAGCAACTGTCAAAGCCCTTTCTCCTATCTGACCAAGAGGATGAGAAATCACTGACTTAGTAATGCATCTTCACAATGATTAAGGCAAATTGTTCTTACACTGAGGAGTGAATTCATACAACTAAGAAGAAACGCACAGCAGAAAGTTTTCTTTTGCTTGCTAATTCATGACCACTTTTCAGAAAGGATAACCATGGGTAGGGTATGAAGTTCAGGACAGTGAGAGAGTCCTGATGGTAAATTCTCAGGCTAAATTGAGATTTCAACAGGCAAATGCAAATCTGGTATATTAGTCCATTGCTATGGGTGACCAGGGACAAGTTAAACTCCTTGGGGTGTCATACTGATTATATAAACAAGTTTGTATAGGTGGCATATTTGGCATAGGTCCTGGTGCCTAATAATAAACACTGTATGATAATATTTTAGTGCATCATTATAGCATCATCCAGGGCAGAGGGATGGATGGTGGGTGGAGGTTTCTACTTTCCTTAACTATTTTGGTTTTAGACTAAGGTCTATCTTAGTCTTTCACACTGCTGCCTCTTTTTCTTCCAAGGGGAGGATAGAGGGCAGCTCAAGAGCGTCTGCAGGGACCTCATGAGTTGCTGCCTACAGCTTTGCATGCAGCCTGCTCTACAGACCAGGTGTTCCAGTCACCAAATCTTTTGCAGGTATTTAGCAAATCAAAGCTGACAGCAGGAGACTGTCAACTTGACATATGATAAACACCCTCTGCAATTTAGCACTTTTACACAGGGAGTGAGCTAGCAGGATGAGTTAATTGCCAAGCTATCAACTGAGCTGATGTTTCTTGAGCATCCTGTAAACCAGCTGAAAATTATCTAAGAAACTCCGGGACTCTGAGGGGGAGGGAAAATGCAGGAAGAGAAAAAATGGGAGGGGGTGGTTGGTCAGTGGATTAACTAGCAGTAACACAAACCAACTCTTGAAACTATGATTACCTAAGAAGCAGGTGTAATCTAAAAACATCAGAAATAGAAGGGGCCCAAGTAATAAGGTGATAAAAGTCTTTCTACAGTAGAAACTGAGGTAGAAGTTGAGTGTTAAGGAATGACCCAGAGGTTACAGAGTTTATCCCTGACAAAGCCAAGACTGAAATCCTGATCCACGAAGTCTTCACTAAGTTTTCTTGCAGTCAGATGATCTTTTCTATACCTTTTTCCCAATGTATAATATATTTATAATCATTCATTAGGTCTCAATCTCAAAGTGATCCCAGACAGCTGGATGACATTGTGGGCTTGTAGATTGTGCACATTCTTTCTGACACCTAGGCACCTGGCCTTCCAGCGGCAGAACAAGGTACACTTCACAGCCTACAGGCCTATGATTCAGGAAAGGAAATATTCTCTAAAGACTCTCCTAGCTTGAGACGGGACCTGGCTTAAATTAAGAAATCTTTTCTTTTTAGACAGGCTCTTGCTATGTAGTTGAGTTGGCCTTGAAGTCACTATGTAGGGCAAGCTGGCCTCCAAGTCATGGTGACTATTAAAATTTTCTTCTGGAATTCACAGCAGGCAGCACAGTGTGGACTGTGGCATGTATGAGTTTGGCCAATTATTAGTTCTATCATCTAAAACACATTATTTAATCTTTCTGTGTCTCAATCTTCCTATTTTTAAAGTGTATTATTATTAGTATTTAGGATTATTATAGCAGTCAAATGAGACAGCACATGCTAAAGGTTTGAAATATTCTGAAGTTGGCAGTAATATCCATCAAATACTACTATGACTATTATAAATTCTAGATCCTTGGCTTTGAATTACTCAGTGACTGGCTTGGGTTGACTTGGGGAGTGACTGAGAAGTTTTCCTTTATTTTTTTATTTTTTTGTGGGTACTGGGGGTCGACCTCAGGACCTCGCTCTCCAGTAGGCACCCGTGCTGCTGAACGATATCACCGGCCCTTTTATTGTATGTGGGTTCCGGGAGTCGAACTCAGGCCCTCGCGCTTGCCAGGCAGGCGCTTATGCCGCTGAGCCATCTCACCGGCCCCTGTGACTGAGAAATTGACATAGACATTGACATCAACTCTTTGACAACTGCACAGCATCTTCTCTTGTGTTTCTTAGTACTAAGAGAATAAAGCTAGAGAGAGTAAAAAGCCCTAGACTAGTGCTACAGAATTTGATTTCCTTCTCAGCCACGAATTAATTACTGGGCTAACAACAGACCGTACATGTGACACTTTTGGGCCTGCCTTTTCTAACCTGGAAAAGGGATGATAATGTTGATTGTATTGTGCTATTGTGAGGACAAAGACAGATAATGCATGTGAAGTATTTTTGTAAAATTCACAAAAACAAAATATAAGTATGTTTGTGTTTGTATCCTTAATAGACTATTTTTAGAGCAGTTTCAGGTTCATAGCAAAATTGAGGAGAATGTACAATTATTTCCCAGATGCCCTTGTCCCTAAACATGCATAGCTTCCTTCATTACAGCATGCCCCACCGGAGTGGCATAATTTTTATAACTGATGAGCCTACTGGACACATCAGTATCACCCAAAGTGCATAGTTTACATTAGCACTCGCTCTTAGTATTGTAGATTGTATGGGTTTGGAAAAATGTGTAAGGTACGCACCTAATATCGTAGCATCATACTGAATAGTTTCATTGCCTTAAGAATCCTCTGTGCTGTTCCTTTTCATTCCTCCTTAACTCTAACTTGTAGCAACCATTGATTTTTTTACTGTCTCCAGAGTTTTGCCTTTTTCAGAATGTCATATAGTTGGAATCATATAGTATATATTCTTTTCAGATTGGCTTCTTTCACTTAGTAATATGCATTTAAATTTCTTTTACGTCTGAACGGACCATGGTTTTACCATATTATTCAGTAATCAGGTTCCTTCGTATTTATCTATAGGAGTTAAAAACTTACATCCACAGGAGAAATGTAGATGGATGTTTATAGCAGATTTATTCATAACTGCCCAAACTTGAAAGCAGCTAAAGCTTCTATCAGAAAGTAGGTAAATTGATAAACGAGGTGCAGTGTATCTAGTCAATGGGATATTATCCAACACTAAAAAGAAATTTGTGAAAAGACAGGAAGAAAACATTTATATAGTTAAGCAAAAATTTTTCATATCTCCTTTTCTCTCATACCCCTTTTAGTTTTATCACCAAATCCTATTGATTCTACCTATAAAACATGTTTCAAATCCAGCCAGTTGTCCACCTCCAACATTTTCAGCCTAATCTGAGTCAATGTCATTTTTCACACGGGCACTTTCACTAGCTATGTAATCTATCTCCCTGTGTACACTTACTTTTCTCCAAGCCATTCTTCACAAAGTGAATTGATACTCTCCTATTTAAAAGTATTCAATGGGTAAAACTTTAAATCTCAACACAATTAAAAGGTTAAACATGACCTGGCATGAATCTCCTGTTAACCTCATCTATCAACATGTTCCTCTCACTCAAGCTTGTAAACTATCCCTTTACCACTTCAGGTTATTGCATAAAACATTTCTTCTGCCCACAATGATCTCACCTCAACTCTGTGCTAAAATAATTTCTCCTTATTTTTCAAGTCTCTTTTTGATTACTACTTCAGAAAGAATTTACCTGAACCTTCAAACTAAATCAGCAACTTCTTATGTGCTTTACCTTGTGCTATTACTTCATATCATTTTAAAATTGTGTGCTGATTTTTTAAAAAGTTACCCTGCCACTCAGCTGTAAGCTCTACATAATGACAAAGGCCATGCACGTACTATATATGCTTATACTTTATGAAACTAGCACAGTGTTTGATATTTAATAAGCATTCAGTAGGTGTTTGTTGAATGGATGGGTAAATAAGTTTGTGAATTTTCAAAAGTGAATTTTTACTTATTACTATGCATGGTGGCATGTGCCTGTAATCTCAGGTACTTGGCATTACTACTTAGGAGGCTGAAAAAAGAGGATTGCAAGTTCTGGCCAGCCTGGACAATTTAGCAAGATCCTACCTCAAAATGAAAAGAACTGAGGATGTAGATGAGTGGTAGAATTCCTGACTAGCATGTGAAAGGCCCTGGGTTCAATTCCTGGTACTGAAAGAAAGGAAAAAAGTAAAGACCAGATGAAATATTTCAGAAGAATATTATGGAACAAATTCCCTTCTCAAATGTTTTGTAGAAAGTCTGTTTACAAGTAGGATAAAATGAGCAATAGGAAGCCATGGTTTCTATGCAACAGCCAGATAAAACTAAATTTGAATTTAGACATTTTTAGAAAGATATTGATGATGTATGGAAGCAAAGAGAGAGTGAGAGTGGGAGCGAGAGTGAGAGAGAAGGAAGAGGAGGAAAGAGAGGGAGGGAGAGAGAAAGAAGAAGGAAGAGGAGGAGGTAAAAAGAGAGGGAGAGAGGGAAAGAGAGAGGGAGATGGAGGAAAGAAAGAGAGGGAGAGAGGGAAAGAGAAAGAGAGAGGGAGAAAAGGAGAGGGAGAGAAGAATGGGGAGAGGGAAAGAGAGAGAGGGAGAAAAGGAGAGGGAGAGAAGAATGGGGAGAGGGAAAGAGAGAGAGGGAGAAAAGGAGAGGGAGAGAAGAATGGGGAGAGAGGGAGAGAGAGAGGGAGAGAGGGAGAGAGAGAGGGAGAGAGGGAGAGAGAGAGGGAGAGAGAGACGGAGAGAGAGAAGGAGGAAGAGGAGGAGGAGGAAAAAGAGGAAAGGAGGGAGAGAGGGAGAGGGAGAGAAAGATTGATTCCTGAGAAAAAGGAGCACTTTCTGGTGAGGATGAGGTTGTATTAAATGTGATTTTTGTTTTTTCTGGAGGCATTTTTGAAAGAGGCTGTCACTCTGGCTTGCTATTGGCAGAGGGACACTTCTAAGAGAATGGGAAACCAATAGAAAATTTGACGTTTATAGATGCTGCTGTGGCAATCTGTAATCTGAAGGATTTCCAATTTCATGGTGGGTTTTTCCAACAGGACATTTGCAGCAGGCTGAAATGACATGGGAGTCTGGTCTATTGGGCAGGAAAAGAAAAACGAAGTCTTGGATAGTCTTGAAGTACTTAGGAGAAGAAGTCCCACCCAGGGGAGGTATAGTCGTATGCTGCATAACAACATTTCAGTCAGTGATGGACCAAATATTGATGGTGGTCTTTTAACATTACGTTACCTAGGATCATCATACACATTAACCTTTGTGAAGCACACTGTGCACAGCGATGGAATCACCTAGTGACACATTTCTCAGATCATAACCCCATCGTTATGGGATACTTGAGTCAACTTATAATGTGCATACAACACCTTTTATCCTGGAGACACTGAAATCAGAGACTGAATTCAACTTAAACTACAACCTGTCCTGACCTTGCTCAATTCTTGAATGAACTGAGGTGATCAGCCCTGCCAGCCTATGCTGAAAAGGGAAAGGGAAAACACTCTTTGGAGGAAAAAAAGTGAACCTCAGCCTCCACAACTCTTTCATATCCAACACCCAGTGCACAATAAAAAAATTACTGGACACACGAAAGGTTAGGAAAACATGCCAGACAATCAAGAAAAGAAGCATGGACCCAGATAAAGCCATATGTTGGAAAAGCACAATAATAACGTAACTATTATAAGTAAGTTTGAAAGAATAGAAGATTGACAATGTAGATGAAAGAGGAAAGCTTTCAACAGAGATTTTTCAGTGTATAAAGAAATGGACACTGTAGGGTGAAAAATACAAAATTTGCAAGTAACAACTCACTGGGCAGATTAAACAATAGATGTTAGGCAGCAGGAGACAAAAATAATAAATTCAAAACAGATCAATAGAAAATATACAACAGAAGTCTTGAAGGAAAAAGGATGAAGTTATCAAGAATGAAGCACAGTGGACATGTGGGACAGATGTCCAAGCTTTTATGTCATTTCAGAGTCCTGGGGAAATAAGAAGAGACAAATATGCAAAAAAGATCACAATTTAAAAAAATTAACAAGCGATTAAAAAATATCAATCTACACAACAAAGAAGTAAATCCCTACCAAGATAAAAATAAAATGCACCATTGTGCAAAGAATCAAACTTCTGAAAACTAAGAACAAACGAATGAATTTAAGCAGCCAGACACAAAAACAAAACAAAGCGAAATAAAACAATATGGAGACTTTCCCATGAGAAAAATGGGAGTCAGAAGAAAACCCCACATAGAAGGAAAAAGTTTACTATGATTTTTTCAGTAAATAAATGCAAATTAAAATTTATCAAAAAATGAGAGCCGAGAGAATCTGTAGACAGTCACGTTCCGCTGCCTTAGGAATTCAGAGATCTGCATGCAAATTTTAGAGGGACACGATTCAGTCCAAAACAGATGGGAGCTTTGGGCCTGGATTCTCCACATCATATAGAATGGGGGACGAAGAGAAGAGGCACAGCCGAAGAATGAAAGGATATTACTTGGTAAAAAGAGGTTTGGAGAACAAAAACCCTTAAAAAATGGCTACTATCAATATTTAAAAGGCTATAAATCATAGCAACAGTGATAATACTAGCCAAGGACATTTACTATATTCTTGTTATTAAGGTCTTCTTGATAATTAAGAGATAATCATGTAAGACTTTAGAAAAATTCAGAGCATGCACTGAGCCTTCAATAAATATTATGCAATGTTTTTATTTCTGAGTTTGTGTTGTTGCTCTGGAAGAAAGTAGCAAGCCATGCCTCGGGAGCTATTTTTTTGTTGTTTAAAATGTAGGTATTAAAAACATATGATGCTATTTTATCAAGTTTGTTTCAAGAAGTAGAATAGCAAATGGAGGTTAGGGAAAGGTCTGCTAAATGTGTAATAGAAAATATTGGTTGTCATGGCAAATAAAGCCTAAGAGTAAGCAGAACATATTTCATTTTATTTTAACTCTTATCCAAATGTCTATGAGAGTTTTCTCTCATTTGAAAAGAACACTAGTAAACTATGAAAAATTGATTTCTCAAGAATACGATGTTTGGCAAACATGCTGTAAATGTAGGAAAGCAAGAAAGAGAAAAAATGGTTTTAAATTCTGTTTTACTTGTGAGTAACAGAAGACAGGGTGGAATTGTAGCATGGACAACTTCTTGATCCTGGACTCTGAAGTCTCTCTACTATACCTCCTACTCCAATGGAGCATCTGTGACACAAATAATAACTGTTCTTTATTAGTATCTACTACATGCCGCATGCTCTAAATCTTTCTAAACAGCCTAGTTAAGAATTGAAATCTCAGAAAGAGTGTGAATCTTGCCCAAATTCAAGTGGCTGTAAATGAGTGAACTTCAATGCCAATCCAAATTCCTTGAACTTCTGGTGAAGAAGAGCTTAGTTATTCAGGTGTTTTTGGAAAAATCACTGAATAAATAAAGAAACTGACTACTCAAGAATGTAATCAAGTGATGAACCATGGATATGTACAGATACTAAGGCTCCCTGCCTCTTCCCTTCCCTTCCCTTCCTTCTCATCCCTTTCCATCCCTCCCCTCCCCTTCCCTCCCCTCTCTTTGCTTTTTTTCTTTTCTTTTCTTTTCTTTTCTTTTCTTTTCTTTTCCTTTCTTGTACTGAGTACTGAGCTCAGGACCTTTGCACTGAGCTACATTCTCAGCCCTTTTTTATTTTGAGACACAGTCTTGCTAAGTTGCCTAGGCTTGGCTTGAACATGCAAACCTCCCACCTAAGCCTCCCAGAGTACAGTCTATCTTCTTTAGAAACATTTAGAACTGGCATTTGTAGCTGGGTGGGGTGGTGCACACTGTAATCCCAGCACTCGGGAGCTGACGCAGGAAGATTATGAATTTGAGGCCTGTTTGAGCCCGTATGACATAGTGAGACTTTGCCCCCCACCATGAGACAAAGAAAGGAAGAAAGAAAGAAAACAAGGAAAGCAAGCAAGCAAACATTCAAGCAAGTAAGCAAGCAAGACACTGGCACTTTGTCCCACACAGTAGCTGGGCATCACACCTACGACCTTCTTGTCTACTCATCATTTCTGGCCCAACCCTGCACCATTCTCACTATTTGAACCTTCAGTTCTCTCACCAGGACTTTAGCAACCACTTCCTCTCTCATGTTCCTATCTCCAGTCAGTCCCTCTGCGTGCTCTGCTGTCATACTCAGATTTTCTGGAGCACAGATTGGAATGGATCACTTCTTTGCCAAGACAAAAGCAACAAAAATACCATTGCCCTGTATCATTTTCAGAACACTCCAATTAACTCCAAGCTGCCCTTTCTACCTTCACTTCAACTTGAATCCTCCCACAATTGGTGTTCAGCCATGTTGATGCGGACATATTACTACTTTGTTATAGAAATATGCCCTCTAACTTCCCACTTCCCTTCTTTGCTCATGGTGATCTCTGGACGGTCACCCCATCCAGCACACTACTATATATCAAAATTCTTCTGCGTTTTTTAAGGCCAAATGAATTCTGGCTCCTCCGTGAAATTTTTCCAGATATACTGAATACCTCTTTCCCCGACTGTTTCTACTCTCACATTTGATGTGACTACTTTATTGGTTCCCCAGAAGGGAAGCATTTGACAATAGTGACTATGGCTCAAGTAGTTATGGCTATTGTTTGACAAATACATGATACACGTCCTTCACATTGGTCTCTACTATTTACTAAATGTAGTTATTAAGGAATTTGGGGAAGCAAAATAGCAACCTAGGTTCTAGAATACAAGGCAAAATTTAGGGTTCTAGTGTTTGCTCTCCTACTAATTTCCTAGCATAGATGGTGTTTCTAACTCATGTAATTTCTTTTTGTTTTCCTTTTAATGTAGATTATCTATATAGTTCTTCATATTATCTTAAAATTTTCTGCTTTTATAGTTAAGTGTCAAAAGTAGGATTCATCTTGAAAGCATCCCAATTCTAGCTAAAAAGCCTCAAGAGAATTTTCTAAATGACTCATATTATGTTTCTCAATTTCTTAAACTTTTATACTGAGCTTCATCTTGAAAAATCAATAACTATTTTTTATCATTTTCTAGCTGTGCAATTCTGGTGCAGAAAGGCAGTGGGACTTGCCTATGATTTTGCAGTGGCTAAAGATCTGAGCCATAAAGGGAGCAGGGGAAAGACACATTTCACCTTAGGTGGGTTTGTTTATAGGCCCCAATTGTAGCACATGAAATCAGGAAAATATGTCTGTAACTGCTGAGAAAATAGCTCTATATTTCTTTTTGCCAAATATATATAAACTCAGTTCAGAGGTGAAATTCCTGATTGAAGCTGCAGCAATTTCTAGGGTTTGTCAGCCTAGGATAAAAATTAATCCTCTCAAGAACAAAGAAAATTATTAATTATATTTATTTGGGGATAATTAGGATTACGATATTAGAAAATAGATTCAAGCCATGTTGAAAATGTGCTCTGAGCTTTTATAAAATGCTAGCTGTACTTATAGCTTTCTACCTCAAGGACATTTATAATTATGTCCTTTATATGTCCTTTAATAATTCATGAGGAATTATGATTGGTATTGGCAGAAGTTAAGCTGTTTTATGAGAAAGGGATGGAGTGGGATCTTGGTCTTTGGGTAGTGTGGAAAAAGGGGTCCATTTACAGAAGGTTAGTAGAAATTAATAGTGCTTCAAGGGATAATGTGCAGACATTGGCCATATCTGCAGCCAAGTTCAAAGGCTCAGTCACAGAGGTATCTGATATTTGTTAACAATGACCTCCCAACTCTATTTTAAGTTCCCTGAGCCAATGCCCATCCATTTTGGCTTTTTCTTTGACATTCTCCATTTTGAATAAAATTTTTCCACTGAAAGTCACTGGTGATCAGTTTAAGAATTAGAGATCCCACATCACTGGGATGGACTTGTCCAGGAAGTCATGACCCTCACTGGGGATATGTTTGGCAGCTGCGATAATGGAGCAAGTTTGGGGTTTTGGGTTACATTTGACAGCAAGGTCACAAATGAAGTACCAGGCTCAGGCAGGACAAAGTTCAATCAAAGTGTCTGAAGTTAGAAAAAAGTCCAGTGTGCTGGGCTTGATGAATATTTCCTAGGCATTGGATTACTTTAATAATACTGAAAAACTGGATATACTAAAGAAAAGCGATTTAAGTAAGGCAAAAATAGAATATGCCATGATAACTACCAAGAAC
Source organism: Erethizon dorsatum (assembly GCA_028451465.1). Lineage (NCBI taxonomy): Eukaryota > Metazoa > Chordata > Mammalia > Rodentia > Erethizontidae > Erethizon > Erethizon dorsatum. Next base: position 15,402,877 of record CM051836.1, read on the forward strand.
AGTTTGAAATCCTGGCTTCAGCATTGTCCCTACTTGTGAAACTTACCACTTAAATATTATATTTGAATCTAAGGGTTCAAGGTATATTTTGTGAGAGATGTCTAGCAGAGGGTTTAAGGCAGAGAGGAAGACACCATTATTAATTAGAGCCCAGCTAGGACCTGGTAAAATTCAGGTCCAATCAGGTCACTCCTGAGGCATTTAAAAATGAGAAGCTGCCTCTTTGTTTCCTGAGAGTTGAAATTGCATGCATCAGCTTCAACAATTTAAGTCAATGTGCTTAGGTTGAAACAAGGTCATAACAACTCATAACTCTTTACCATCAGTTCATACAGTTTCATGTTGGTTCTGATATTTAGTTAACGATATCATGAATTCAAGAATTTCTTTATCAGAGTTTTGGAAAATTCTTATCTAGTCCAGTGTTATTGGAAATCTATATCAGAGCTCTTTTCATCTTTTCTATGAATTGCCTTGAAGAACAAACTTTGAGTTTACAAAACTTCCAGAAAGACAATTTGAGGCCAAGACTTAAATTAGTTGTGATTAAATATTTAATGATTATTTACCTTTGATAAGAAATGACAAGAAATTTGGTATTTCTGTGGTATACAATAATTTAACATGAAAAATGTGACTAATAACATATACTGAGAGAGGACAGATGTCTAAGAATCTCATATAATTTATGAACACATTATTTAATAATGTATTCATACAAATGAGTCTAATGTATGTCTTTTACAAAATCATTATCCTTCTGGAAATCCCAAAGTTAGATCTCGACAAAAATATTTAACTTTACAAACTTATTTTGGAAAGGTTAAGTATAACAAAGTTTTAAAACAGTTAAATAGTATTATTATAGAATAAAACTGAGGTGACAAAAATTTTTATTTAAGGTACACAAGCTACAAAAACTATAGAAACTTTGTGTTACAGTTTAAATCTAGAATGTCCCCCAAAAGTCAGGTGTTCAGAAGTGGAGCTTTTGGAAGGTGATTTGATCATGGGGGTACTGTAATCATTAGGTATCGATTCATTGATGAACTCATAGCTAAATGTGCTGTTAGAATGTAGAGCCTGCTTGAGAGAAGTGTGTCACTGCTGGAGTGCATTGGGAGGATGTATCTCCTTCCCTAGTTTTTCCTTTTTCTCTTTACTTCCTCACTGCCATGAGATGATTAGCTTTTCTCTGCCATGTCCTTCCACCATGCTGCTCCTGCCTTGAAGCCAGATGAACATGAGCTAAATCCTTGAAAAGTGTGAGCCAAGTTAAACCTTTCTTCCTTTAAGTTCTGTGTGCTAGGTATTTTATGGCAGCAGTGGCAAAGCTGATTAATACAGAGAACTGATACCAAGAGTAGTGTCACTGCTGCGACTAAAGTGACTATGGGATTAGGAGCCTTTGGGACTGGTTTGGAAAACTTTAAAGACACAGACTAAAGAAGCCTTAGAATGATATAAACAGCTCTTAATTGGTACTTATAGTTAGAGCTCAGAAGACAAAAATGTAGATAGAAATACAGGCAGTAAAGGCCGGGCTCAAGAAGTTTTAATTGGAAAGAAGACCCCATTGGCAGTTGGAGTAGATGTCCTTTGTCTTACACTGTAGCAGAAAACTTGTCTATATTCTGCCCATGTCCTGAGACTTTAGAGGAGATCAAGATTAAGGGTGACGGATTAATTAATCTGGTGAAGGAAATTTCAAGACAACTAATATTTAGAGTATAGGAGTACTGCTAGCTGCTTTGAGCCAGATTTACAGTGATAATCAGGGGCAAAAGGCAGGGCAGAAAAAATTGCAAAACTTGAATTTTGGCCCAGTGAAACGGTATGTAAAATTTGGGGACACGTTGGTGCAATTGCTGAAGAAATTAACCCCCTTAAAAAGGAGCTAAATACTTGACATTGGGACAATAGGAAAGATGCCTAGAGGGCATCTCAGAAAATGATCAGACCCCACCCATCTCAGGCTCAAGGGTGTAAAAGGGTAAACTTTGAAAGATTTTTCTTTGAGAAGAGAACCCAGGGCACCCTGCTCATTCAGGGTTTCCTAGGGAAGTGTTTCAGCCCTCTAGGCACTCAGAGGCTTCTGCAGCCATGGTCCAAGGGGGCCAGGCTACTGCTCAAGTTGGTGGCAGATCTCAGCATCATCCATGAAGTGCTGGTTTTTCAGGGATGAAGAATGCACAAGTGGTGTGGTCATGGAAACTTCTACTTAGATTTTAAAGGAAGGCCTGGGAGGCCCAGAAAGGAGCCCCAGGAAGGGCAATGCATGAAGCTATGAGAGTGAAGTGGAAGGTTCAGTGGAGACCCCAGGAATTTGGAGATGCCAAGAGCATTGATGTCTATTGAAGAAAGCCCCAGGCAGTGAGTGCTGAGGTTACTGGCATGCACTGTGAATCCTAGCTACTCATTCTTAGTAATTGCCTGAATTGCTCATGGACATTTTTTCAGGCATTAAACAAACCTAACTAGTGATCATTTCAAGTTGTCGTCTTGTTAACTGTTTTCACAGCAAGTGGATATTAGGCAGTTTTTACCTAAGAGCACTAAAATGTTGAATACATTAATAGTTTATCAATCTGAAAATGCAGCGGTCTGTTTAAAAAATTGAAACAACAATATCAAACTGGTCATATTTACTTAAGATTTTCCTAAGTCATGTATACTTTGGGATGCTTTTGTATTAATATTATTTAATTTTTGACTGTTCATTTATTTTTAAGTCAGTTTGGTATGACGTAAACACTATATAAACACATATATGCACATAAGTACACAACTAGGCATATCATACAAACACACAATACAGAAAATAAGAATTTTACAGTTTTCTGGTAAATTGTTCATTTGCTAGTTTCCAAAAAATTTTGCCTCCTCCTTTAGAGTATAATCTTCTGATGACTTCCTTCATCATTTTAAGCAATACTTAGCCCTAAATTTGCACTTCCAAAGGCATGACTCTTAAATAAAACTAGTAGAAAATTTACATCTCAAGTACACAGAAGTTAGATCTAAACACCATTATTTGCTGAGACAAAAAGAGCATATACATAAACACCTAGACACAAGAGTCAAAAGTGGAATTTGTTATGTAGACTTAACATTAACATCTTTCCTTACTGTAAGAGTCTAGAGAGACAGAGAGAGAGAGAAAGAGAGAGAGGGAGAGAGATCCCCTTATGAATGGAAATTTCCTTTATAGATACAAATTTCTTCTACAAAGAATTTGAAAATAGTCAGCTAATGTGTCAGAAAGTGATATTTTGGAGACTTATTAAGATAAATCCTTCTAATCTAGTTTGTTTCCTAATCAATTACTGACTTTTCCAGGAAGGAATTCAGGTAAGTCATGCAGGTAGATGCCCATGCAGAATATAGGCAGAGTTTAATGTAAATCAACCAGATAGGAAGAATTATGCCTTCAAGTGAGAAAGCAGGCAGTGTTGTTTAGGCATCTGCTCCAGATGGAGTATGGACATCTTTTTGTGTACGGGAGAGTCATTCCTAGGGTTCATGGAATTGTGGTGACTGGCATTGTTTTATCTACATGATGTATATGCTTATGGGCATTTTTCTTAGAGGTTACTTTGGAATGTCAATATCGTCCTTGTTTTCTTCAAATGTCAGATTATAGATAGCTAAATTAGATAGAAGTATTATAGGCAGTCAGACAGGACTGAGCCCTCAAAAGGTCGATGCAGAGGACAACTGTAGCTAGCTGTATTCACTGAAGGCAAGACTTCAGGAAAAAGGGAACTACTTACTCATATACTTCCCCTAGGGTTGAACAGCAGTGATTAATATTCTAAATAGGCATCAATCACCTTGGGGCAGAGGACCAAACCTCCTTAACCCACCCCTTCCAGGAAAGTCCTTGTCTAGCCCATGTGTGCTTGCTATGTGACTTGCTTCCCAGTTTGATTCCCATTTAATCAATATTACCCAAGCGACTATACTTGTTGTAACCTTACTGGTTCACCATAGTCTTGTCCTACCTCATAACCACCTTGTGATTTCCCATGGGATCAATATATCCTAAGTGACTATACTTGTAATCTTATTGATTGATTATAGTTCTGTCCCACCTTGAACCCGACTCGCCTGGTGGCTTTGCTCAATAAAACATACTTGAGAGGCAGGGTCATTGGGCACCCACTTTGTGGGCCCCCTTCTGTCCCTCTTAGCAACTTTCTTTCTCTCAATAAATTCTTCTGACTCTTAACCTCCGTTGTTCCTAGAACCCATTCTTTGATTTTAGAGAACACGAATTCAGCTTTTCAGACATCTAGCAGATTGGGAGTTTCTTTCCTCTGTATCAACATAATTAGTGTTCCCTCAGGAGCCTTAATCACGTAAGAAATTTACTAAAGAAATTTATGAAATAAAAAATTCCCATCTAAATCAGGTCTCTGCTGAAGGTTGGAGGGCCTTTTATGAATGTCCCTTGTTTTGCTATCATTGGGCTATAATGGGCCATGGCAACCAGGAATGCTTGACTTAGAAATAGAAGGCCAGGTGACCAGGTATTAGGAATTAATGTGCACAAAGTGTTACTTGAAAATGTCATTGTGCTCCGTTCAGTTGGTTTGGGTCTGAGACCTAGCAAATGATTAAAAATGCATCATACACTGAGGTCTGTTCCTTCATTTAATGATAACTGGCAAAGGATGGTACTTTAGAGACCCTTTGTCCCTGGGACCTGCTAATGTCTAACCACCTAGCTAACAGTTATACTTTAGAGACACTAGTTTTGTGACCAAGACTAAGGAAATTGTCTTAGGAAATCGAGGCTGTATGTATGTAGCCCAGCATACCCAGGAGACCCAGGGATGCAATGGTTCTTGCTGGTACCAAGTTCTGAGTCCAGAGGGACCACAAGAAGGCCATGGGATGGGGAGTATTGGTTTTGGATGGTACTGGCTAGACTAAGATTGTCAACCTAAGTATATGACCAATCTAGTCGAGAAAAAAAAATTGCTTATATCTGGGGCTCAGTGGGATTGCAGTCAGGGAAAACACAGATTTAAGAGATCTTGAAAATATTTTCCTAAGATTTTACAAAATGGTGGCCGTGTTTATAACTTTACACCATCAGAGTATTCATAATTGCATCACTTGTTAGGGATTATGGTTGGTGCCAGCAGAAGTTAAACTGTCTTGTAGAGCAGGGTTGGTGTGGTCTCAGCTTCTGGGTAGTTTGGAGGAATGATTGGTTGGGGAGAAGGTCAAGAGAAGTTAATTATGTTTTAACTTGTTATGGTGGTGAAGGCCCGGAAACCTAGCATTCTGTGAGGCTGAAGCAGGAGAATCACAAGTTCGAATGCAGCCTGAGTAATTTAGCAACTCAGTGAGATCTTGTCTCAAAATAAAATAAAATAAAACAAAATAAAATAAAATTTTGAGAAAGAGACTCCCTACAAAGACCCTGAGTTCAATCCCTAACTGCTTATGTGCTTGGCATATGATTAACAATAACCTCTCAATTCCATTTTAAGTGCCTCAAATCAATGCTAGTTCAGTTTGGTTTTTTTTTCCTTGACAAGATGTTCAAATAAATTTATAAAATGGTGAAAAAATCATAACATCTTGTACAGGTTGGACATAGCTTTGAAACTGTATGTTTCTTCAGAGTTAGAATTTACTTTGAGCTGAAGGAATAGCTAAATGATTTACTAGAAAAGATGTATTGGGCAAATCAAGAGAGAATTACAGACTCACTTTTCCCCTCAAATAGAGAACTAATATATAAATTGAGGCTGGTAAAAGATAGGGGGAAAGTGGGCAAGAGAGGGAAATACAGAGTATTTAGAAATAGAGGAAAATACAGTCCTCTTATTTATTTCGCATACAGGGAAATTGATGCATGTGAAATGATAGATCAAAAATTACTTTTTTGTTGAATACTGGAATTCTATTGCTTAGTGGAGCATATAGATGAGTGAAACTTCTTGTCTTGCCTAAATCCCCATTTTATGCATCATTGTGTTTGTGTTGTTTTGCCTGACTTCAGAAGCCATTTCAATCTTCAATACATAGTATATTTACTAGTGATGACCTTGGATGAAATAATTCATCTAAGGAATATTTATTCACCTGTGTAGATCTTTCAAAATGGGGAGGCAATCAAGAGATGGAGGAAGCAGAGAGGGAGGGAAGGAAAAGAGCTTGAAAGAAGGAATTGAAATATGTTATGTATATATACCAACTCCACACAGAAATATAAACATGATGTATAGCAAGTGTGTAATAAAAATTAATACATATAATAAAAAATAAAAGGAGAAATAAAAGTATCTGAAGCTATAGTTAGATAGTGCTTGTAAGATGCACATCTCAAAGCCAGGCAAAAGGTAAGGTACCCAACGAACACTAGCTGCCACCACCACCATCCACATAGTACTGTTGTCACTGTCACCCTGCCACACTTCCTTGCCATCTCTCTGTGTCATCTGAGTCATTGATTTTCTCCACAAAAAGATGTGGCTAGTATTTTCACATCTTCTGTGATGGTAAAAATTACTTCCTGTATTTGCTAACACAGAATATCACGTTTTCCAACTTCCTTCCTTCACACTGGAAATTCAGATTCCTGGATTGGAGTCAAGGACTAGGATCCTATTTTTAACAAGTGAACTAAATGATTGCTTGCATCTCACACAGCTATCTTATCACTCTTTTGACAATACCATGATCAAATGTGATAGAGGGAGAGAAAGGAAGGGTAAAAAGGTGAGCATTCTTCTCTAATACCTTTTTTTGAAAGAAGTGTGAGTAGATCTTATTTCACCATAAAATAGTGAGGATTGTGGTGTCATCCACTGAGCAGTCATGAAGTTTCTGGCACATTTTAAACTTTTTTTGCTTTGTATAGGATCTCACTATGTTGCCCAGGCTAGTCTCGAACTCCTTGATTGAAGTGACCCTCTTCCCTTAGTCTCTCTAGTGCCGGGTTTACAAGCACAAACCAACATATCCAGTATTCTTGGCACTCTTCATGTCACAGGCTCATATAGTACCATCAGTTCTTTTAGATGGGTGCTCTTATCTCATTTTAGAGAGGAGAAACTAAAACTCCAAGGTAAGTCATAAGGGGGTGTGTATCAGATGTGATGATATTCCATATGCCTAATATAATACCCAGTTTGTAGCAGGCACTGAATTAACATGTGTTGGATGAATAAATAAACTTGGTTCTATAAAAATGAGAGCAACTACACATTGTAGCTTGTTCAAGAAAAAATATGAAATAAATGACATTTATTGCTGGTACGCTCATGTTTTCCTTTTGCTTTTCCTTCTGTTCCCGTTGTCCAATATCCTTAAACTTGTCCTATTTAGACCCTGACTTCTCAGAAAGAGAGGTACATCCTGTCAGGCTGTTCTCAGAAATATAGTAGTAGACAGATTCCTTTCACACAAAGAATTACATTTTAACTAGAATATTGTAAGCATGGGACTATTCTGTATGATACTGTAATACTGAATTGGTGACACTATGAATTTAAGTACACAGAAATTTAGAATATGAAGAATAAATGTTCATATATACAAATTTAAAAAAATAGTTTTGGAGGTTGGGGGATATTAAAATGGGTTTCAGAATATGACAAAATAATTTAACCATATTATAAATATTTGAAATAACTTTCCTGAAGGGGTGGGGAAAATAGGTGCTGACCTAAATAATGTTTGAAATGAATACAGTCCATAAGAATCAAGGCAAAAGACTGCACAAAAGTACTATATTCTAGTTGACAAAGTTTTATCCACTAGGGTTACAGCTTAACAATTCTGAAGCCACTATACATGTACCCTGGCATTGCAATTAAATAAACAGATGTTGGACGGTAGGAGCCAGGTTTCTCGTTTGTGTGGGAAGCTGGCAACGAGAAAGTGAGTGACTGCAGTGGTAATGGATTTAAATTGACACAAATATTAACATAGGTACAGATGGCCCTTATAGAAATATTTATATATGTGTATATATGCTTGTTCTGTCTGATGAAAGGGCTATAAACAAGGACACCCCATTAGAAACAAGAACACCTTGAACCCTGATATTGGTTTCTTTTATATATTTTTATGGCTTATGTTTAGATGTTCCCTCAAAGCCTCATGTGGGCTTAGATGTCCCCCCAAAGCCTCATGGGGCTTTTTCAGAGGAGGCTGGATCTAGAGCATGTGATTGATTCATGGTGCAATGCTAGAATTAAGGGTGCTAGAATTAAGGGTATGAGTGCTATCTGCCCTTAGGGTGGGTACCCTGGATACAATATAAAGGACAGAAAGAAGCTTGCTGTAAGTTATTTGTAGTTGGTCACTTGCTTGCTGCTTTGGCTTTTTTCTTTCTGCCATGAACTATGCCTCCTCTGTGATGCCCCTCTGCCATGCCACCCAGCCTTGGAGCCAGCTGACTATGGACTGAAACCTCTATAAACTGAGCTAAATAAACCTTTCCTCCTTTAACTTTGGGTGTAGATATTTTGTCTCAGCAATGAGAAATGTAACTATATATATTTATTTAGGTACTGGGGATTGAGCCAGGCCTTTGCATGAAGCTACATCTCAAGTCATTTTTATTTCTTAGTTTGAGACAGGGACTAAGTCACTAAATTGCTCAGGTTGTGCTTAAATTTGTTGTACCCCTGCCTCTGCCTCCCACTGTGTTGAAATTACAGGCATGCACCATCACCCCCTGCTCTCATTTTTTTTTAAATAATATTTTCTGTTAAAAGGAACCAGCACTCTTTGGAGAAAAAAATCACTAATTTTTAAGCCAAGGCAGAAAATATATAAGGTAGGCCTAGAGTGTTTTTTAATGCCAGAAGATTATGATGTGTGAAAGTCCTATCACCCCCTCCCCACACAAACACATACATTATGGGATTATGTGAAAAGTGTCATAGAAACCAACTGAAATTGCTCCCAATGTCTAATGCTGGAATGATTACAGCACAAATAAGTAAATAAGTATTACATTATAGCTCAAAGTATAAAGTAAATATCCATTAGGCCATATGTATATAAATAAATGCTTGAATAAATAAATGTGGGTGAGGAGGCAAATCTCCCAGCCAAAAGAATTTCAAGTAATTCATTTAGATACTCCACCCTCAAATAGGTAGAACAGAAGTTTGCATTTCTCAAGTGTGGGCTGTGCATGGCCCCTCCCTTCCAAAAAAATATAATATGAAATGGGAGAGAAAAGATGACCTTAAAGTGAGAAACTTGACTACACTACCTCAGCTAGGTAATCAAGGTCAGCATCCCAGTGATAAATCAAGTTTATGGAATGTGTCCTTGACATGATATGATAGGGATGGAACTTCACCAATGTAGTCTTCCTCTCCAAAACAACCCCACTCTAATCATGAGATTAGATTAGAGAAACTTCAGGCAAATTTCAGTTGAGAGACTTTGTACAAAACACCTGACCGGTATTCCTCAGAAATGTCAAGGTTATCAGGAACAAGGAAACTTGGCACAACCGACAAGAATGTAGCATGCATGATGATGGAATATAATGCGACAAGTTTGATGAAGTCCTATAATAGAAAAATAACATTAAAGAAAAAAGTAAGGTGTAGACTTTAGTTAATGACAATGTTTCATTTTTGATAAAAATGTACCTAATTGCTATAAAGATATTAAATAACTGTTGAAACTGTGTGGGATATATGGACACTTTCTGTACTGCCTTCCTAATTTCTGTAAATCAAAAGTTATTGTAAAAATAGAGCTTATCTTTATCCTTTAGTTTTAAACTTTTTTTTCTGTACTGAAGAGTGAATTCAGGGCTGTCACACTGAGATACATCGCAAGCTTTTTCTGTATTTCTCATTTTGAGACAGAGTTTGCTAAATTGCTAAATTGCCCAGGTTGGGCTTAAATTTGAAATCCTCCTGGCTCAGCCTCTCAGTGTTAGGATTACATGCATGGGCCACCACACCCAGTTTAGTGTTTATTTGTTAAATGATGGAAAATTTATTCCTAATTCATGTGAAATCTGGTTTTATAATGCTTCTATTTTAGAAATGTCTGTTAGCGTATTTGGGCTTAAATGTTCAGATGTGCATTTGGAGCCAAGAAAACGCTTCTAGTATAACGTTTAAGTCCAAATATGCCAACTGTCCCTGGAAAAAATAGTCAGCTTTAGTGAAACATCTTTGTGGTTCACAGTTTAATCAGCTCTGGTAGTTGGTTACTAAATTCCCTCTCCCTGTGATTTTTTCAGTGCCAGGGGCAGTAGCTCCCCAACATTTGAGGCTATTCTGTTTTCTTTCACAAGGAAAAAAAAAAAAAAAGAAAAGATTGTACGATGTAACTTCGATTTTTACAATAATTTTTTTTCAAAGCTTTAAAGTTTTCACTGATAGCGGGGGTGATACCTGGGAATAGTGAACTGTCTGTTTAATTTTTGGCACTTAGCATAGGTCTTAGTCTCCTTTGTTGCTGCTACAATAGAACCCTGGATGTTTGTTTATTTTTTTTTTTCACAGTTCTGAAGTCTGAGAAGTCCAAGATTGCGATGCTGGGAGGTTCAGCTCTGGTTCCACCATAGTGCCTGTCGCTACCTCTGCTAGAGAGGAAGAAGGTTATGCCCTCACACAGCTGAAGAGCAGGAGAGAGACAATCCCCGCTTGTTTACCCATTCTACAGCAGGAGTAATCCCTCCTGACTGCACCCTCTCTCAAAAAGCCCAAACTTCTGAAACTGCTGCACTAGGAGTTGCATTTCTAATACATGAATTTGGGAGACATATTCAGACCTCAGCAATTGTATCAACTTCTTAAACCTTCGGTATAATACCAGAGTTGGTATTTATAGGAACATACCAACTGAATGTGGTGAGTGTAAAGACTGAACATGGTTCTTTTCATATAAAATATATTGAAAATGTCCCATTAATCCTTTGGCATGTGGAATTTTGCACATGCAAAAACACTTATTCCATTTCTAAGGTGTAATTTGTATATGACACTTTCTAACAAATAATATTTAAATATCAGATGATACTACAATTTATTATTAAAAGAATGAGACCTGGAACTTCAAAGTAAGTAAACATTTAATTCAAGAATTTATTGAGGAACTTGTCTGTGATTAATGTATATTGCAAGACATTGATTAAACCAGTTAGTAATTATAATCTATCAGTAAATTAGTGTATTAATATGTGCATTTAAATAGGTAAATGCTATGTTTTAAAATAACTAAATATTTATTTAGCTTGTCAGAATTATTTAAATGCTTTAAAATTGCTATTTTCTTCCTTAAATTTAAACAGGAATTTCAAGCACTCTTTTAGAGCATTGTATTTCAATATAAATATGGGGCGAGAGGAAAAATATGTTGTGAAAATTATAAAACAAATCTGCAATTTCTTCTACATTATGGCTTGTATCTAGATGTCTCCCCAAAGCCTCACGTGGTGATAGGTAGAGCTTTTCGTAGGTGGCTGGATCTAGAGTGTGTCCTGCTGAGATGAAGGATGTGCTGCTGGGATTGAATCATGGTGTGATGCTAGGATTAAGGCTGCCTCACCCTGCATGTGAGTGTGGCCTGGATAAGATATAAGGGACAGAAAGAGGGGCACTGGCCACTTGCTTGCTGCTTGCTGCTTTTGCTATCTTCTGCCTGCCATAAACTGTTTCCCCTCTGCCATGCCTCTCTGCTGTACCACTTTGCCTTGGAGCCAGCCAACTACAAACTGAAACCTCTACAAACTGTGTGCCAAAATAAAACTTTTGTCCTTTAACTTTGGGTGTCAGGCATTTTGTCTCAGCAACAAGCAAAGTAAGACACCCTCTCTTTGGAATCCTCTTTCTCAATTTCCCATTCTAAATCTTTAAGATTGTGCCTATTTATTATCTCTTTCCTGAAGACCTTTAATTATCCAGAGATATACAACGTCTCCATGTTCAGAATCCCAGTTAATGTCTCAGATAAATTCATTGTGAGCAGGTGGAAATTCTTCCATCCAGTTAGATTCAAGGGAAGAGAATCCAGAAAGCCAATTCCAAGACTTCTCTCTTAATAGAGACACATGACAAATAATGTAGAGGGATGAATGTCCAACCAAAGATGGGGGGGGCGCTGCTGCTTATTGAAGGTCATTGTTTCATCTCTGCGTGTCTGGTTTGAGGGTCCTAGTACAGAAAATGTGAGTGGCCTTTACTTCCCTTAAGGAGTTAATCTCATCACATAATTTAACTATTAGATAACTGTTCTGGCATCTTATTGGGAATTTGTTTATTCTTAGGAGAGGCTGTATATTATGTCATGTGAAAAATTTGGTCCCAAATAAAGTTCAGCAATATTTCCTTTCTCTGCTCTGAATAACTCATCCCAATCAGAGCGCTTGGTGGTAGACTGCACAACACAGGAAACAGAAGAATACATGGGGAAAGGACTCTGAAACTACGAATTTTACTGAAAGATTTTTGGAGGGAATCTATCTATCTATCTATCTATCTATCTATCTATCTAGTCTCTTAAAGGGATTGGCCACACATATGGACCAATAAATTAAATTTCTCTTTCCTGCACAGACCAATCCTCAATCTCTTGGTTTCACCTTACCTTCTGTGCAAGCCAAAGAGTAGAACAGTGTTACATGGCTGAGTTATAAGAGGATTTTATATTTTGTGGTTTCACAAATACTGTGGTTGTTTGTGCTACATCGAATCAAAGTGAAAGAATTCATAATTCTGATCATAAAACAGCAAAGTGATATCAATAGCCAGCTGTAATAGATAAGCAAAGACTGGCGTTTTTTGAAAAATTTATTTGTGAGCTCAGAAATTAAGGTTTGCCTTTTCTACCCAGCACTAATTAACCATATATATATATATATATATATATATATATATATATATATAGTTTTTTTTTTTTTTTTTTTTACTCAGAAGCAATGGACTGTATTCAATTTCAGTTCCCTTGTAACAAAATTACCTAAAGGTTTGGGTAGGGGTTTTATTTTCTACTTCTTTTATCTCAAATTATGATCATTTCACTTGCAACAAGAAACACACATTGTAGAACAAATAGGATATTTGAAGCATATGCTTAAAGCCAATGAAAATATGAAAAGACATAAAGGAAATTCAGAATAATTTTGAGTCACTTGTGAATAGTATTAATGTTGATACCACGTGAATTTAAGAATGGAAAAGATGAGAGCAATCCCAACTACAATAGGAACTCCATGCATCCCACTGTTAGTAATTGATAGAGAACACAGACAAATAGAATGTTTTAGCATATACCCAATATAAGATTTAGACCATGTAAGGCTACAGCGAGAAGGCACCATCGAAGAAGAAAGTGGGCCCTTATTAAACACTAACTTTGTCAGCAGCTTGAACTTCCCACCCCCCCAGAACTGTGAGAAATATATATCTGACATATATAAATGGTTGAAGTCTGTCATTATATTAATTTGCAACTGATTTATGATAAAATAAAGCGGAGCATAGGGGCTGGGGATATAGTTCAGTGGCATGGCGCCTGCCTGGCAAGTGTGAGGTCCTGAGTTCGATTCCCAGTTCCCCCCAAAAACAACACAAGACAAAACAACAACAAAAAACTCATACATTTACATGAGTAAATTTTTAAGGATCCCCATCCTCATTCTCACAAATGAGCATCTACAGTTCTGTTGAAGCATGTGTATAAATTTCTTCCCATGAAATAACTTTCATGTGGTTTGTCCTATTGAATTTTATGATTTTGGTGGTATCAACCTAATTTCCTTTCATAGTTTATTTCAATTTCTGGGTATAACAGAAATTGTACAATGCCAGCATGGTATAATCCTCATGCTATTTATTCATAAAACTTTCCTAGGTGATTAATGACCCTAGCAGGGCATGTGGTCATGACTAAGGCTGTTTTCATGTTGGCCACTCCTTTGATTTAACTATCTTAGTAGATGGAGACATTAGTAGGAATAAATTCTGAGCGAATAATTTTTTAATATTAAAAATAGCTCAATGGGCCGGTGAGATAGCTCAGTGGCATTAGTGCCTGCCTGGCAAGTGCGAGGTCCTGAGTTTGACTCCCAGTACCTACATATGAAAAAAAGGAGCTGGTGATATCACTAAGTGGCATGGGCGCCTGCTGGCGCACAAGGTCCTGAGGTCGACCCCCGGTACCCACAAAAAAAAAAAAATAGCTCAAGCATAATCTTTGTGGCTTTGTTAATTATTGGCTTCTCAAAATGCCACATTTTCAAAGGGTGGAATAAATAAGGGATAATCTATATGTGGCTCATGTTGCACAATGGAGTAGAAAAATCTGTAAGGGATTAATATATATGAGAAAGTGTGGCTGCGATTTCCCCACCCCACGTGTTTACTGGTGGCAAACCCAATCTTTAGATACATTTTCTTCTTTAAGGTCAGGTTATTGAGTCTGTTTTCAGTTAAATTCTTAGTGCTTTATTCAGCAGACAAGTTCCTCTTCTTCCCTGGGAATAGATGGCACGTGCAGCTATAGTCTAACTTTAGTGAACAGACCCAAGGAGTCTGGGAACAGGAAAACCACAGAGAAAAAAAAGAGCAGAAGCTACCTGGAGGGGAAAGTAGTCAAGGTGTAGGAGACAGCACTTGTGAAGGAAATATAGAAACTGGGACTTTAAATCCTTTTTGATGATGGAAAATTATGAACTTCTTTGTTCAAAGGAAAACGAAAGCTTTGCAAGTTCCATGGACATCAAATAACATTTTGATACTCAGTACTTCAATGCAGGAGAAATGTCCTGAGTAAATTTCCCTTGAAATCTATGTAGGATATAAAACTCAATTCTAAAAATGTTCTTAGCATAAATAAATTTATAGGCTCCCAGCTATGGAAAAACCTGCGAATAGATCAAAACACAACCCTTCAGTACCCCAGATTCCCCCCAACCTGCTAGTGGCATAAAAAAGATATTCTGACATTTTTATTTAAATAAAGAAGCTGTGGCTAAAAAGAGGCATTAAGTACAGATTCAAACGAACAGAACTGATGAAGTGGAAATGAGCATGCTTGAATTGATCATAATGCTTTAAGCAAGATTTTCTAATGCTAGCTAATTACTTCCACAAAATAGAGCATTAAATGAGTTTGGTGAGTTGTAAAGGCAACATTCTAAGGACCCCAAATAGGATCCAGTTTTAAACAAGGGTGATGTGGAAAAATTGACCAATTTCCATACAAGCTGTTGTGTGTCTAAGTGAGCAAATAAGCTCAGCTATCTGTCAACTCAATTTAATTATAGGCAAAAAATTAAACTTACATCATAAAGGAACCATATTCAATTTCATTTGTTTTCCCGACAAATTCAATTCCCAAGAGACGCTAGTAATTTCCCCAGACTGAAAATAAATTATTTTTCTTTTCCAATGTGACTTTTAATTTGCTCCCATGGCATAATATTTATAATTGTTCAGCCCCTGTGGTATGGAGATGTCTGTGTGCTCGACGTGAATGTGGTCCCCAACAATAGCAAAGTAGGGGACTCTATGAACTCTAGTTCAGAAACATCACTCTGGGCTCTCATAGGACCTAAAAATTCTATCGCTAATTCCTCTCTGTGGCTTAGCACATAAAGGATTTTGATTTTTCTTTGCCTGTGTGACATAGTGTAATTATGGTACACGCTATTGCCAATGAACCATTTCAAAAATTGAAACCATATCATTTTTTCTCAGTGGTACATTCAGCAAAGATATGTGTCATTTCCATTCGTTAGCTTCTCAGGTGTCTAGGACTTTCTTTCCAGATTGACTTTTTCAATATCTGAGATCATAAGACCCAGCAAGGTCTCAGAAAGGCCAATATTCATTCTGGGCATGGAAGTTTTATCAACAAAGTTACAGTCTTTCTGAATTTTCTTGCAAGTCTTAAGTTTTGAGATCCTTGAGGCTTTTATAGCTCAAATTAATTATATGTTGCTTTGTCTTTATATTGAGTCTCTGTGGACAGACCTTTTGATTATGAAGCTTTGATAGGTCATGAAGGGAATAGACAGGCTGGAAAATTCATTTATTGAAGAGGTGGAGTGGGGTGGGGAAAATGCATGGTTGGTACAGGGAGTGGAAATGAATTTCACAAACCAAACCTGTGCTTTTTGTATGGATACCATTCCTAGTATATTGAGGTATATAATTTAGAACATGCCAAACTGACATCTAAAATGACATATATGTAATGGTATTAAATATATTTACATATATATATCACATGTATGTACAATAATGTCTGTTGTTGGGTGTACTCTCCTTTTAAAGTTAGAATATTGGCAGACAAGTTTTTGTTGATCATTTGTATTGAAAAAATTACGAAGTGAATTTGGCAATGCTATAATGATACATTCGTTTTGGTCATTTTGATCTGCAAAAGCCTATTCTGTGTTATAGCAGATGCATAGTTTCCTCCCAATAAACAATACTTAATGCTAAAACAAAAACAAAGACAGAAGCAAAAACTCTGGGTGGATTTTAGCTAAATCAGCCATCTAGTTGTCCTATCTTTTTCCTCTAATACTTTTTATTTGTCACATCTCTCCTAAATAACTCAGAATCTTTGGGCTGCCCAACCATTTAAGGCAGAGCTGTATGAAAAGGGTTTGCTATTAAGTGTGGGGTGTGGTAATAGCTTAACCTTTCTATATTTCACTTTCTTCATCTATAAACTCACACCTACTAGATTTCTTCACAGAAAAGCTATAGGATCAAAATAAGTAAGACTTTATAATCACAAAGAATAGGCCAAATTAAAGTTTCTCTTTTGCATTTCACTCATTTACAATAATTCTATTAACAATAATAGGTAACATTGGAACATGAAACAGTTTACTGTATTTTCAAACACAGCTGCATCAACTTATCCCATATTCTGCAGCACCACTTAAATGCTAGTCTCTTCAAGAGGTAAAGTCTAGTTTTCACAAACTTTAATGTAACTGACATTGTGATTTTCTCTGACCAATTGAATATGCAGAGGACTTCCAAATCTGGGTCATATGAATTTTTGTAGGGTTTTAAAAAAAATCGTCCTCTTGGGAATACTTTTCTGAACTTTCTGAATACTTTTTTATCATTCAATAAAAATAGCTGGGACAAAGTCCACGTAGAAGAAAAGGCCCAGCTGGCCCAACTGATTCAGCAAAATCAAACACGCTGTTGATTTTCCAGCAGACTGGCTACATGAGTGAACTCAGGTGAGACCAGCAGAGGGACTGCCCAGACAACAGCTAGAATTTCAACAAATAACCACGTTTTATTGTCTTAAGTCTTGAGACTCTACAGGAGTTTGTTTTGTAGTAGTAGATAACTTATAAAGTTATTGTGGCATTAGCAGTGAACAATAGAAAATATACATTTTATAAATCTATATTCTAGTTTCAAAGATATAAAAATGGTGTTACAATCTTATGTGCTTTTTTTACTGTGTTACATTGAGGGATGGCAAATGAAAACATGATAATAATTTGCCAGTGCTTGTTTATCTGTGATATTTAATAGAAAACATGCCATAGTTAATGTATAAAAAATTTGAACATTTATCATACAATGGATTCATATAATTTTACATGTGTTAACTCATTTAATATGCACAATAACTCTATGTGATATGTACTACTACTGTACCTACTGTGCATAAAAGGAATTTGAGACATTGACATGATAGTAGCTTTATCCAAGGTCACATGTACAGTAGAGTTGGAGTTGTAACTTAAGCAGTCTGGCTTTTGATAATACCCTTAACTTCTGCCCACTGTTGGCTTAAGACACAATTGCAATTGCAGACAGGTCGAGGGTGTAACTTAGTGTTAGTGTATATGCTTAGCATGGATGAGGACCTGGATTCAATTCTCAGTACTGATAAATTAAAAAAAAAAGACAAAGAAAAGGAATTACATAGAAATTCTCCCTAGAATATTCTCTAGGTAGTTGGTAGAAGATTGATTTTTATAATTATTAATATGAAGATTAGGCCAGTAAACCCCTTAACATTCTTACTGCATTTTCCCAAATATGGATGTATGACTTTTCTAGTCATTTTCAACATTAATCAAACTTTTGCTAAAGGTAATGCATATGGGGAAATTTATATTTATTTGAAAGAAGCAAACTGTGGTGAACATTCATTTATGCCAAAGATGGAAGTTTATTCTAAATAGTAATATCATATACATTTATTTTGTCCAAAAACACTTAGAAAACATATAAAATGTACTCCATTACTTTGTCTGCATCATAATTTATTGGTTCTTTTGATCAAGAATACGTGTTTACTTCTATCTTAATATGTGAATTGTGTTGGAATTCACTTCCTCGCATTTGTGTTTTAGACATTTGATTTCAGCACCATGGAAAGAACCCATCCTTTCTAGACTAATGACTCCAGGGTACCCACCTGAAGGCTGCCAGACACTGAAATTCACATGTTCCTTTTTAAAGGAAGAAAAACAACTCCCTCCAAAAAACCCAAATAAATACAGATTCCAAAGATCTTCTGAATCATAATCTTGAGAATGGGGGATCAAGAACACTGAGTACGATCCTTCGGTAATTATGGATTTCAGTGATGTATGGAATGCTTGACCTGTGTGGTGGTTTTATCAAAGGATGTTGGCACACTCCTTTATCTCTACACTTCTTCTGAGATGTGTGGCACTGTGAGAAGATATTTTTCTTAAATGTAATGACATAACTAGAAGAAAAATAGTAAAAGACGTTATTCTGAGCACATGTTAAATGTTTTGCCTACCAATTCAAGGGCTTTATATTTGGCTATCATTTTCTCTTAACTCAGGGATTTAACTTCTCTGTGTTATACCTCTGTATGAAAACCTATTCCTGAATATACTGAGAATTCAGTATGAAGATGAACAGTTCATGAATAATTAACAAAGTGGAGATTCATAGAAGAGAATTTCAAATAACCAATTTAAAATAACTAAATGTTCAACCCTGCAAATTAACAGCTAAATGAAGTTTTAACAAATATATATAATTTTTGTGACCTAAGGTAGCTTGGGATTTCTAATATTGGCAAAGATGCAATAAAATGGGAATTTTTTGGTACTTCTGTGGGTTTTATGAAAACTGGCATTTTGTTAACACACATCTGTTTTCTACTACCCTCTCTTTTATTTGCTTCAACTTTAGAGATTAGAAATATAAATACTTATTTTCCCAGCCTTCTTTGGTGTGTTGTGGTCATGACACTATTCTAACCAACAAATATATTTTGGAAGCCTAATAAACAATAACCATGCTAGGGAGGTGTACAAGAAAGTGTTTATTGGTAAGAAGGTTGAGTTATACTAGGGTACTTCCTTCTCAGCTTCAAATTGTTTTGAATGTAGACTGAATCCTTGGAGCAATGGCTGGCATCTTGCCAACATAAGGAAAAGGCCAAGGAGCTCACAGACAGGCAGCTATGATATTTTTAGGCCATTGAACAAATACCAGCAGCTGTCTACCTCCAGACCTACTCTTTTGTGAGAAAAATAAAATTTCATTTGTTTTGATTACTTTTACATAGGGTTTTTTTGTCACTTGCAAAATTCCTAAGTAATACAATGGGATTCTAAATCAATGAAACATTTTGGGAGGACAATTTGACATAATCAATCAAGTTTTAAAATGCACTCAGCATTACTTTGCAATTTTATGTTTGAAATGTAGAAATTTATCATAAGGAAGTAATATTCAACCATATGCACAAAGACATTTACACAAAAACAATTATTTTAACATTTTTTGAAATAGCAAATGTTTGGAAATAACCCAATGTTCACCATTAAGGAAAATTATTAAATATACCATCATTATTTTGCAACCATAAAAAGAGGGACCCTAAACATACAAACAGGACCATCAAAATATAGTGTAGATAAAAATGTATCAAACAATAATATGTACAATACAAACTCATTTATGAAATATATATATGCATGCATGGAACTTTGAGATTTGATTGTTTTGTAAGAAATATGAGAGAATTTTAGTTATTCTTATCAATCCTTAGAACTTTTGAATCTTGGTCAGTGGGCATGTATTTACATGTAAAGATGCTGATAAATTTACTCATGTGAACATAAAATACTGCTGAGCGTAGCAACGAACACCTATAATCTCAGCTACTCGAGAGGCTGAAACAGGAGTGTCACAAGTTTGAGGCCAGTCTGGGCAATTTAGCGAAGTTTGGTTTCAAAAAGTAAAAAGGGCTGGAGATGGAATGTAGCTCAGTGGTACAGTGCTTCTTGTTCAATTGCCTGTCTTATGAAATATGAACATATTTATATGTAAAATATGTATATATATATATATATACACAAATACTTGATAACAGCTTAAATATTTACTTTTCCAAGAGATTTTGATTTCCAATAGTAATTAAAGGAATTGACTAGAATTACAATTAAATGGGAAAGACATATCTGTAAAATCTCTTTGACTCTAAAATCATACAGTAGAGGTGGTCTCTACTTCAGCCATTTCTAAAGCTAGTCTTTCCCTCATGAATGGTTTTTTGTGCTAAAACGGCAAAAGATGGATGTGTTAATCAGCTTTCAGTCACTGTGACAAAACATCCGAAAATAACAACTTAAAGGAGAAATTGTTTATGGTGGCTAATAGTTTCAGAGAGTCCAGTCCATACCCAGCTGACTCCATTGTTTTAGGACTCTGGCAAGGCCAAAACATCATGGCTGAAAGGCACAGCAGAGGAAAGCTGTTCTCCTCATGGCAGTTGGAAAAGGGGCAGAGAGGAGCCAGTAAGGGAGTAGGGACAAAATATAGCCTTCAAAGCACTATACCCACTGTTACACCTTATCCAAGTAGGCCCCACATCCCAATAAGGCCATTGAGCTATAAATTCATTGGTAGATTAATCCATTGATGTGGTTACAGCCCACAAGATCCAATAAACTTCCAAAGACCCGTCAACTGGCAAACAAGACCAACATGACAAGGCTTTTAGGGGACATTTTAAATACAACCTTTACGATGGATCTCCAGATGAAAGAGAAGCCCTCATGAACTTTATAAAAAAAAAAAAATTACATGCCATTAATTCTGATTTGGTCCATGAAAATAACTTAGAAATTTCTAAGTTAAAGATTATTCTAAACTATTCTCTTATTCTAGCACTTCTTGCCTGTAGAGTTTGTGAATTAGAGTAGAATAAAATCATTTTCACTGACCCAAGGTTTTGAGAACTACAAATAATATTTGGAGCTAAAAATTAATATTTAACTTTTAAATGATGCCATGCCTAGTTGATTAGATATTTTGTAGTTTGATTATCATCCCGACTGCTTAAGACAAGCAATGTTTTCAATATTTAGCTCACATTTTGATGGCTGTTTAATACTCCTGATGAAGCTAAGTTTATAGAATAAATCTACTGCTTTCTACCTGTTCCAAAAACCATTAGTGTTCATTTATTCTTTTGCCTACTCCCACAATCCTCTCCCTTCTCTCCCTTCCCTACCTCCTCTTCCTCTTCTCCCCTCCTCTCCCCTGTCTTCCCCTCCCCTCCTCCTCCTCCTCTTCTACTGGCCTCTCCTCTTCCCTCCTCCCCTCTCCTCTTCTTTTCTTGCCAGATTAGATTTTTTTAGATCTACCACTAGCTGTATGAGAACAGATAAGTGGAGTAAGGATAGAAACTATTACTGGAATGAACTATTCTGAAAAGAATGAGGATTGATGAGTAGTGTATCTTTACATTAAGCATCACTGTGTCATGATAGCTAACATCTACAGAGCACTTATTATGTCTCTGACAAGATAATCTTCAATATGCATTTTCTCATTTAATCTTTTCAACAGTATATAAGAAATATACTATTACTTTTTCCAATGTACTAATATAGTAGCTGCTGCTTAGGCAAATTAAATAATTTCCCTTAGATTCTATTCCAGGTCTCTGTGACTCCAAAATTTAACCGTTAATTTTTATTGCATGTTAATTTTTATTCCATGTAGCCTCCAGAAGACATTAATCATGATCTTATACATAACATATATAAGGGTGGGTCTCTACATATGTCCACGATTGATGGACATTTTTATGTTGTTCAACACTAAACAGGAAGGACCAGGAGTAGACCAGATACTTGATATAAATATCAAGTATATATATATATATATATATATATATATATATATATATATATATACTTTCTGAATGAATGAATAAATACACATATGAATGAAATGCTAATGATCTGAATATAAAGTTGAATTAACTCCTTTTTCTTCTCCAAACATTATTAAGTGGTATCCTTCTTTGGCTATTTAGCTGGGAAGTATTTTAATTTTCTTCAGTTCAATAATTTTTCCATTTGACAAAATATTTTCTATTACTTCTGGAGAGATAGCCAAAAAAAAAAAGGGAAAAGAAAAAAAAGAAAACCTGAAGCCTAACTGAATTTCCCACTTGTGGATAGAGAAAATCCAAGTGGAACAGTGCTTGAAAACAACCTGAAACAATGTCCTCTTCTTAGCTCCCTCTACTCGTTGGGCATAAAGAAATGTGCTGAGAGTGCTGACTTTGAAGAGCTCCCAAGATAGCTTTCCAGACGACCTCTTGGTCCCAAGAGGCTGTTACTTTGAAAAGCTTAAGTATCATAGAGAGGGAGAAGTGAGTGTGAGAATTTCCTTCCTTGATTGGTGCATTATTCTTAGACGTGCCCATGCGGATTGTCCTGACACAGAGGGAGGGGTGACAGCCTCCAAATGCCCCTAATGGACATTATGGGAACAAATCAGCCTTTTAAAATTAACTCCAAATTCTCAAATTGAAGACAATAACAACTTCTATATACATTAAAAAACAAGCAGAAGGAAACCTGTAATCTGCATTTGTCTATCTGCATTTGTCTATCTGCATTTGTAGAGGCCGTGGGTAGTGCTCACTTTTAATCCAGCTCACCCTCTGCTGCCATCAGATTAACTTTCCTAGTGCATAGTGTGTGTGGTGGGGAGGGGTGGGAATAAGAATTAAATTATTTTCATGCTTAAACATATTCTGTAACTCTCATTGCCTTGACTATTTAATTCTGCCCTTATCTCCCCACAACTACTGTCTTTCATAAATTCTCCTCTCCAGATGAAATGATTTTCTAGCCTCAGTTCTGAAATTATCTTTAAGGTACAACATTAACATTTAATATTTATCAAGTATATACTACCTGCTAAGTTCTCTCCCAAAGGATTTGCACAGACTGTCTCGACTCCAGACCACACGAGGTAAATACCATTTATAGATAAAGTACAAGGAATCTGTCCAAGATTTTAACATTGCTCGGGCTGACGTAGGCCCCTTTTGATAAAATGTGAGGAACTAGAATGTACAAGGAATGCAAGTGTCAAGAGCATAAGGGTTTTCTTTTATTTTATTTTTTTCAGTATAGGAATGGAACATAGGGGCTCTCTAATATTGAGCTTTCACATCACAGGGGGTGGCCAGGAAATTTAACAGAAAATGGACCGGAAGGGACTGTGGTATATTACTCGTACAAAAGGGCAGCTCCATCTCAGCTCCCACGCTTACCCTATCAGAATGTGCACCAGTGTCATAAAGCACAATGAAGTCTGTACATTTCATATAGCTGTCACTGGTGAAATGGAATTTGAACTTAAAATTTAATGCCTCATTGCTTTAACAACTAATTCTCTCTAGATAGAAATCAAACCTTTTGTTTTTATCTTTGGTCAACATAGAGGATCACGATTGAAAATAGGATTTAGGGTGATTTTCAATCAAAAATGTTTTTTCCACTTTAAGAAGCTAGAAGACATAGAGATATCATATGAATTCAGTTCATTTAGTCATTCAACAAAAGTTTATTGAGCACCTATTATGTGTAGGCACAATTTTTAGCACTGTAGACACAGTAATGCAGAAAACAAGATTTGGTAGTGCACAGCTATATTCTAAGCTACTAGGGATGCCGAGGCAGGAGGATCACAAGGACAAGTTTGAGGTCAGAATAGGCAATTTAGTAAGACAACATCTCAAAATTAAAAAAAAAAAGATTTAAAAAAGTGTGGCTGGGAAATGCAGCTCAATATTAGAGAGCCCCTGTGTTCCTCTCCTATCCAGAAAAAAAATTAAGGAAAAAAAAAAAAGAAAATGCTTATGCTCTTGACATTTGCATTCTGGTACATTCTAGTTCCTCACATTTTATCAAAAGGGGCCTACGTCAACCAGAGCGATGTTAAAAAATCTTTTATTATTGGCAAAGTATAAGAATGGCTGTAACTGCTTTCTTCTTGGGGTCTGATGACTCAGATCAAAGGGCATATAGCCTCTGGGGGTAAAAATGAAATTTTTGAA
Organism: Erethizon dorsatum; assembly: GCA_028451465.1. Classification (NCBI taxonomy): domain Eukaryota; kingdom Metazoa; phylum Chordata; class Mammalia; order Rodentia; family Erethizontidae; genus Erethizon; species Erethizon dorsatum. The sequence goes on from CM051836.1 coordinate 15,427,228, forward strand.
CCAAAAGACATCAAGCTTTCACATCACAGGGGGTAGCCAGGCAATTTAACAGAAAATGGGCCAGAAGGGACTGTGGTGTATTACAGAGCACTCGCACAGTCATGAAGGGCAGCTCCATCTCAGCTTCCACACTTACCCTATCGGAATGTGGACCAGTGCCATAAAGCTACCAACGTTCTAATACAGGGCAGAAATCTCACCTTGTACATGAATAAAATATTTGACTCTTAAATGTTGGAAGATTAATTCCAAATAAAAATAAAAAATAAAACCAAAAAATTCTGTGTCAATTCAAAAACTCACACAGATCTATTTTAAGACTGAACAACATTCTAGTGGGTGGGCACCACATTTTCTCCACCCATTTATCTATCCGCAGACGTTTGGGTTGTTTCTACATCTCGACTATTATTAGCAGTGCTGCAGTGAACATTGGAGTGGTAATACTTGTTTGAGATCCTGATGTCAGTTGTTTTGGGATAAATACCCAAAGTGGGATTGCTGGATGGTATGACAGTTCCAATAGAGGGAAATGCTGCAATATGGGACAATCTGAATAAACCTTGAGAACTTTATGCTATGTGAAATGAGTATGTCCAGTAAGAGAAGGACAAATACTGCATGATCACTTATATATGAAGTACTTAAAATAGTCAAACTCATAGAATGAGAGAGTAGAATTATGGTTTTCAAGGGGTAGGAGGAAGGAAAATGAGGAGTTACTAATCAATGGGCAATAACTCTCAATTATACTTGATGTATAAATTCTGGAGACCAGCTGTACAACATTGTACCTATAATTACCAATACTTGACTATACACTTAAAATTTTGTTAAGTGGGTAGCTCTGATGTTAATTGTTGTTACCATAATAATCATAATCATAAAACTAAAACAAATATATAAGTCAGAGTATCTCTATGCTGACAGGGACTGGCCCTATTGTGTATGTGTGAATGTGTTGAGGAGGAGAGAGCAGAAGCATTCCATCATGAAGCCTTGAGGTTGAACTGGAGGAACATATCACCAGAGGTCTTTATTCCAAACATAGCAGAACACAGAATGAAGGTGGGCAGAAACATTACAAAAGATTCTGTAAAGGAAAGGAGGAATTAAATCACCAGCTGAGAAAGATACAAGGGGAGTTTGACAAGTGAATCAGGAGCAACATCAGAGTCATTTTGTTCTTTCCTGCAGAACCATCGCATAAAGTTTATTTCCATCAGTGCCATTTCCCTTCAGGTTCTTTTGTTCAGAAATGGAGAGTAGGCAGGTCATTTATTCTTTGTCCTGGAATTTGGCAGGGAGAAACTTTTCTTTTGAAGCTTCTGAGGCAGGGATAAAGCAAGCCTAAGCTTCCCAGCAAAGTTTCTTTCAAAGCCAATGAAGCTCCATCCTATTTGTCAGTTCTCTTTTTGCAGGCACCAAGCACACTTGTGCTCTACGCGTGTTTCTATACCCTTTTTGCCTCTATAGAATATTGAGTAATCTGAATTCAAGTGCAGAAAAATCAAGTGGTAGAAACATGGAACAGAAGACTTTACCTAGAAATAGATGGAAAACTATCACCCATATAACTTTAAGACTGTAAATCAGAGAAAAACTGAGAAATTAAATTATTTTATGGCACCTTTGAGCACTTACTAGAAGGAGAAAATCTTTATACATTCCTTGATAATATAGGACAACATAGAACATGCTCAGCTAAATGTCTGGGACGCATCCAGTAAAGGTCAGTAATTCATACAAAGAGAAAGTGGAGTGATGATTACCAGGCCCTGGGCAGGGGGGAGGGAAAAGAGAGTTTGTCTTCAATGGGAATAAAGTTTCAGATTTGCAAGACAAAAAAAACTCTGGAGATCTGTTTCACAAAACTACAAATATACCTAATACTACTGAACTGTAGTCCTAAAAATGTCTAAAATAGGGACTGGGGATTAGCTCAGTGTTAGAGCACTTGCCTAGTATACATATGGTCTTGGGATGCAACCCCTACACTACCAAAAAAATGATTAAGATTGTAGACTTTATGCTACGTAAAGTGTTCCTTGCCACACCAAAGAAAAGAAAAAAAAGCTGATGTTCTTAAGTACTAAGTACATTGATCATGTCTCACTGAAATGTAATAACCTCAATTGTCCACACTTATTTCAAGCCTTAAAGGAAAATGATCTTCAACCCAGACTGATGTACCCCACAAAACTATCTTTCAGAATAGATGGAGAAATAAGATACCCCCACGACAAAGAACAATTGAGGAAATTTATGACCACTAAACCAGCTCTGCAGAATGCCCTGAAGGACATATTAGAAAGAGATAACAAAGACCACAAACACATGAACACCAATAGAAAGAAGCCACCAGGCAGAGCAAGCAATTAAACAGAGGAGAAAGACAGGCAACAAACAACAGGAAAACAACATGAAAAAGGAAAGCCAATACATATCAGTTATAACCATCAATGTAAATGGTCTCAACTCACCAATCAAAAGAAACAGACTGGCAGAATGGATCAAGAAGCAAGATCCAATAATATGCTGCATACAAGAAACACATTTAACCCAAAAAGAAATTCATAGATTAAGAGTCCAAGTATGGGAAATAATTCTCCATGGCACAGGAGCCCAGAAAAAAGCAGGAGTAACTCTTTTATTTGCAGACAATGTAAACTTTAAGGCAAAACTGATCAAAAGAGACAAAGAAGTTCACTACATACTTGTTAAGGGAAAACTCCAAGAAGAAGAGAAAACAATCATAAATAGTTATGCACCAAACACAGGTTCACCCAAGTACATAAAACAAATAGTAAAAGACATGAAAAACTAAATAAGCATTAACATGATTGTAGTGGTGGACCTTAATACCCCACTCTCACAAATAGATCAACTAGACAAAAAAATCAACAAAGAAACAGAATTAAACCAAGCCTGTGAACAAATGGACTTGGTAGATGTCTACAGAGTGTTCTACCCCAAAACATCATAATACACCTTCTTCTAAGCTACACATGCGACGTTCTCTAAAAGAGACCATATGTTAGCTGACAAAACATGTTTAAGTAAATGTAGAGGAATTGAAATCATCCCATGCATACTATCTGACCTTAGCGAAATGAAACTGAAAATCAACAACAAAGGAAATCACAACAACTACATTAACACATGGAAATTAACACCCTTCTGAACAACCAATGGGTCACAGAAGAAATTAAAGATGAAATTAAACAGTATATGCAATTAAACAATAATGCTGATACAACATATTGAAACTTATGGGATGCAATGAAAGCAGTCTTACCAGGGAAATTTATAACAATGAACTCACACATCAGGAAAAACAAATGAGCTCAAATAAGCAACCTAATATCGAACCTCAAACTTCCAGAAAAAGAAGAACAAATCAAACCCAAAGCTCATGCGAGGGAGGAAATTATAAAGATAAAAGCAGAAATGAATGCAATAGAGACTAAGAAAACAATACAAAGAATCAATGAATTGAAAAGTTGGTTCTTTGAAAGAGTAAATAAAATTGATAAACCATTAGCCAACCTCATCAAAAAGAGGAAAGAAAAAACACAAATTCAAGCAATTAGCAATGAAAAGGGGGAAATCACAATGGATCCTGCAGAAATCCAGGAGATCATCAATACCTACTATGAGAACCTATATTCTAATAAGATGGAAAACACAGAAGAAATGGACAGATTCCTAGACACAATCAAATTGCAAAAACTAAATCAAGAAAATATAAAAATTCTAAATAGCCCAATATCAGCCAATGAAATTGAAAATGTAATTAAAAATTTACCAACAAAGAAAAGTCCAGGCCCTGACAGATTCACTGTTGAATTCTATGAGAAATTTAGAGAAGAACTCATGCCACTAATGCTGAAACTCTTTAAAGAAATTGAAAGGGAAGCAGTATATCTGAAATCATTCCTGGAAGCAAGTACTACCCTGATTCCAAAACCAGAGAAGAATGCAACCAAAAAAGAAAACTACAGGTCAATCTCCCTAATGAACATAGATGCGAAAATCCTCAGTAAGATACTGGCAAAGAGAATGCAGCAAATCATCAAGAAGACTGTACATCATGACCAAGTAGGATTAATCCAGGGATGCATGGATGGGTCAACATATGCGAATCAATAAATGTAATAAACCATATTAACAGAGCCAAGGACAAAAATCACAGGATCATCTCCATAAATGCTGAAAAAGCATTTGACAAAATCCAACACCCATTCATAAAAAAAAAAAAAAAAAACTACAGAAAATTGGAATAGATGGTCTTTACCTCAATCTGATAAAAGCCATCTATGACAAACCAACAGCTAACATCATATTATTATTATTATTTTTATTATTTTTTTTGTGGGTAGCGGGGGTTGACCTCAGGACCTCACGCGCCAGTAGGTGCCCGTGCCGCTGAGTGATATCACTGGCCCTTTTTTCATATGTGGGTTCTGGGAGTTGAACTCAGGACCTCGTGCTTGCCAGGCAGGCGCTTATGCCGCTGAGCCATCTCACCGGCCCCTAACATCGTATTAAATGGTCAAAAACTGAAAGCTTTCACTCTAAAATCAGGAACAAGACAAGGATGTCCACTATCACCACTCCTATTCAAAGCAGTTCTAGAAACATTAGCCAGAGATATTACACAAGAGAAAAAAATAAAAGGAATAAAGATAGGAAAGGAAGAAGTTGAATTTTTATTTGCAAATGACATGATACTCCACATAGCAGACCCTAAAAACTCCACCAAAAAAATTATAGATTTAATATCCAAATTCAGTAGCAGGACACAAAGTCAACACTCAAAAATCAATAGCATTCCTGTACACAAGCAACAAACTCACAGAGAGGGAAATTAGGGAAAGCACACCCTTCACAATAGCATCCAAAAAATGAAATACTTAGGAATCAATCTAAAAAAAGGATGTAAAAGATGTGTGGTGAAAATTACAAAACCCTAAAAAAGGAGATTGAACAGCATATCAGAAAATGGAAAGATATCTCTTGCTCTTGGATAGGAAGAGCCAACATAGTGAAAATGACCCTACTCCCAAAACTGCTATACAGATTTAATGCAATCCCAATCACAATACCATTAGCATACCTCATAGATCTAAAGAAAACATTCCTAAAATTCATTTGGAACCAAAAGAGACCTAGAATAACAAAAGCAATTCTGGGCAACAAAGGCAGGGGGCATCACAATCCCTGACCTAAAATTATACTACAAATCTACTGTGATAAAATCAGCATGGTATTGGCAAAAAAACAGGCCTGAGGATCAGTGGAACAGAACACAAGATGCAGATGCAACCCCAAACACACTCAGCCACCTTATCTTTGACAAAGGTGCCAAACATGTTCACCGGAAGAAAGATAGTCTCTTTAATAAATGGTGCTGGAAAAACTGGCTTTCCACATGCTGAAGACTAAAACTAGACCCATGTCTATCACCATGCACTAAACTAAAGTCAAAATGGATCAAAGATCTAAATATTCAAATAGAAACACTAAATCTACTGGAAGAGAAAGTAGCTAGAAATCTTGAAGACATAGGTGTAGGCAGGGATTTCATGAGCAAAACCCAGACTGCAAGGGAAATATTACAAAGAATCAACAAATAGTATCTCACCTTATTAAAAAGCTTTTGCACAACAAAAGAAATCACCAATAGGTTGAAAATACAACCCACAGAGTGGGAAAAAATTATAGCCAGCTGTCCCTCAGACAAAAGACTTATATATAGAACATACAAAGAATTGAAAAAAAATCAGAACTCCCAAATTAAAGACCCAATCCAAAAATGGGCATCTGAGATGAATACACTCTTCTCAGATGAAGAAATATGAATGGCAAATAAATACATGAAAAAATATTCAACATCATTGGTCATTCAAAAGATGCAAATTAAAAGAATGCTGAGATTCCATCTCACCCCAGAAAGAATGGTATCATCAAAAAATCAACTGATAACAAATACTGGTGGGGTTGTGGGGAAAAAGGAACCCTTCTCTACTGTTGGTGGGAGTATAGACTGGTGCAACCACTATGGAAATCAGTGTGGAGATGCCTTAAAAAACTAGGATTAGAGGTCCCATTTGACCCAGCTATTCCCCTTCTGGGTATCTTCCCAGAAGAATTAAATCATCATAGCACAGCGATACATGTGCACCCATATGTATAGCAGCACAATTTGTAATAGCCAGATCTTGGAAACAACCCAAATGCCCATCAACTCAGGAATTGATAAAAAAAAGATGTGTTTTTTTTTTGTACAATGGAGTACTACTCAGCCATAAAGAAGGATAAACTGGGGACTTTTATAGGTAAATGGATGCAACTCAAGACCATACTTAGAAGTGAAATAAATCAGACTATACACGTAAACATCATATAGCCTCATTAGTGTGAGAAACTGAACGAGTAAATAAGATCCAAAATTAACAATAGGTTTTGTGAATTGGGAAGAAACTGTTCAAAAGAAAAGACAACCTGTGATGGGGGAAAGGGGAAAGGAAGAAAGGGAAAAAGAAAAAGATAAATTTATACAAAAGATAGTTAAGATAGTTATACAGCTAGTTTCTCTTAGTTCATTGAAAAGAGAGGTTTGTGCTAATATTGCTTGGACAAGATATCATGCCTATATCTTATACTCTGAATAACTACTACGAAGACAACAATATGCAATGTATTAATTATTGTAACTCTCCTACTAACCTGCTTTGAAACTCTGTTTTATTGTTATTTTTATTTTTTTCTCTTTAAAATAAAGAAAAAATTTCCACACTAATCATATTCTGTGGTAGCTTTTTTTCTTTTTTTATTTTATGGAAAAAAGGTAAAACAAAATTTTATAACAAGATGATAGGAGAATAACTATAGTTAACACATTGCATGTTATTATCTTTAAAGTAGTTACGCAGAGTACAAGATATGGGCATAAAAATTTCTCCAATTAATATTAGCGCAAACCTTCCTACTCTATGAACTAAGATACCTTCAGTGCTTTTTGGCTCTTTGATTACTGTACGCACATAATTTTTGAGAGCAACAATCTGTTGATTGTATTCAAAGTGTATTATCTCATCCACATTGTTATGATAGTCTGGCAGGTAGACTGTAGCTTATTTTGAAAATTACTAAACTGGCTTTGATGGGTTTAAGAACTTGCCTTGAAGCACTGGTGTGGCACTCAGAATTTCTGACTCTAACTTCAGGTTATTGCTCCAGGCTAGGGCAAAACTTAATTTATCTTTTCATCCTGGGAAACTATCTTTGTGAAGCCATAGTACGCTATACTACGAAAATCACTTTACAATGTACTAATGTGCTTTTAAATACTATTTACAGATTTGAATAATTTTTTCTACTACCTAGAAGCTAAATAACAAAAGATGAAAAGCCTACAAGGACTCCAACAAATTTATTGATTACAACTTACTTTGGATATACACTATTCTCTACTAATCTAATCAATAGCAAGTAATTAACCGATTAAATAATAAAAATGTTGGAGTTTTCAATCTTTTTATTGACTGGCCTAGATTTTGTGTCCAGCCTGGTCATAGTATAAGAATCATTACAATGTTCACAGAAATTCTACTAAAGAATGTATTCAATGAAAGATTTGTGTTTGCCCAAAAGGCAATTACAAGAATTTTAAAAAGCAGATTAAGAAAATGATTCAGACCATGCAATCTGCAGTCAGGGAGACTTGGTTTGAGTGTTCCTTAAGCCCTGCCATTTACTATATGTAAGGAAGTCTTAGGAAAATTACTTAACCTCTCTGAATCTCAGTGGTGTCCTCTGTACAGTCCAGGAAACAATTTCACCTATCTGGAATGTTCACTGTGGGGTTTAAGTGAATCAACTGAAGTAAAGAGATTACAGAATAAGCTGCCATGTCATAACATCTCAGCAAATGAACAATAACTTCTATTTTGGTTGTTAATATTTATTTCATGCCTCTTCAATTACTTTAATCATAAGAAGCGGTTAAAGAAACTTACTTGCTCATTGTATTGGTATCAGAGTGTCAGAGTCCATTAGCAAAGGAAGAGACAGCACTTCTCACTCTGTGATTTACACATCCAGAGCCCTCAGTAAACGTCAGGCACCGTACTGGATACCTCCTGTGTCCCCTTGACCTGCCTTCTCCAGCCGTTGCTGGGTGACTTACTTCATTTAGAAGAGTGTGGGCCTTCTTCCTGGCTCAGCTGAGGAATCTGCGTGGTAATCCCACTGGCACAGAGGCCTGGAAATGTGAGAGTTAACATCCCATGTGGGGCTTGCTTAGGAAAGACTGAAGCAGCAGACACGTATTCCCTTTCTCCAGTCCTCAGGTGGACATTCTAGTTGCACTTTACACAGTTCTTCAGGTGGTGTTTACAGGATTGAACCTCAGGGGCCCACAGCAGTGAGCAGCTCAATAACACGTCCTTTTCTTCATCCTTCTTTCAATCTTTCCAATCCCGGTATCATCCTTCCAAAATAAACCACCTGTACACAAGTGCTTATCTCCAGCCATCCTGTGGGTCTAAGTGAAATAAATGTATTTTTGCATAGTTGTATTTCCTAAGAAACCTGTGGCTCTAAGTGAAGTAAATGTATTTTTGCATAGTTGTATTTCCTAAGAAAACTGTGGCTCTAAGTGAAGTAAATGTATTTTTGCATAGTTGTATTTCCTAAGAAACCTGTGGCTCTAAGTGAAGTAAATGTATTTTTGCATAGTTGTATTTCCTAAGAAAACTGTGGCTCTAAGTGAAGTAAATGTATTTTTGCATAGTTGTATTTCCTAAGAAACCTGTGGCTCTAAGTGAAGTAAATGTATTTTTGCATAGTTGTATTTCCTAAGAAACCTGTGGCTCTAAGTGAAGTAAATGTATTTTTGCATAGTTGTATTTCCTAAGAAACCTGTGGCTCTAAGTGAAGTAAATGTATTTTTGCATAGTTCTATTTCCTTAGAACAATATTGATGTGTTTTCCAAGATTGTTGAAATTGATCTTGAAAGTAATTTACACCACTCCATTGAATTCATCTAGATTACACCTTTAATGATCTTAAGTGAAATATTTTAACCCAAGGTTGCAAACATTTTCCTTAAGGGATACCTAGTGAATATTTTAGGATTTTCAGGCCAGATGATCTGATGCATCTACCCAGTTTGACATTTGTAGCATGAAAGCAGTAAAAAGTAACAGAATAAATAAATAGGATGGGGGTGATTGTGTATCATTAAGTCTTCATTTATAAAAAAAATTGGCTGGCTCAGGACTATAGTATAGATATGTTAATAATCCAAGATGTCTTCAGGTAAATTTGTTAAAAAATTATTAATTCTGACTTTCTACCCTAACGATGTTTTTCTCAAAACATGTACAATAACCAAGTAAATCTCTAAGTCACTGTACCGTTTCTCTACCTGCCACATGGATGAAATGCACAACTCTGGGAAGGGCTTGGGATGAATGTCTGAGGACTCTTGAGTTAATTGCAAGATTCACTGAGAACAGCCCACAATCCAGGTTTACACTAAGTGGTTTCCTTGTACTCACTCATTCAATTCCAAGGGAAACTGAGGGTAGAGGGACTGGGCAACTTCCCACCACTTCACAACAAATAAGTGGCATAAATGATGTTTGAACCCAATCCATCTCCAAAGTATACTCTCTTAGGATTAAATGATAGAATTTACTATACTTTCAAAGCTAACAAGTTTCTTTTCCAGAACAGCATATTATATTTCAATATATGGAGGCTAAACCAAGAAAGGAAAAAAAAACTAGTGTGATATCTTAAGGAAATTGTACCTACCATTCTGTCAAAATATTTCACATGGTTTTGGGGTAAATGACCACTTTTACAATTTTAAAAATATCTAAAATATGTTGGTGCTGTCATGTTGAACACATCCTAATTATTTCATAATAATATTTTTTTTATGCGGGTACTGGGAGTCAAACTCAGGACCTTGCGCTTGCCAGGCTGGCACTTATGCTGCTGAGCCATATCACCGGCCCTTTCATAGTAATTTTTAAAATTGGATTTTCATAGTTAGTTCACTGGGGTTAGTCCAAGAATGAAGCAGAGCATTTAACTTAAATGATTTATATCCATACTGAACACGTATTTACAGTGCTTGACAATTGTTACTGTGACAGTGGCTAATTAGAAGGAAAACACATTTAAAGAAATAAAAACAAACTAGAATTCTACTCTATAATTTAAATACTCAGCTTCCAATATAAGTTGTAATATATAAGCTCCTTAAAATGATATAAAATATATATTTTTAGCTAAATAACAAGAAGCTATTTTTAACGCTGTAAATGGCAGCATATTTCCAGCAGCATCTGACGAAAAGAACAATAGCAGTAGAGAGGAAGGACTTGAAATCTAAGGTGACAAGCCATTATTATTTTTTAGCTTTATGTTTCAAAATGGCAAATAATAATTACATATATTTAAGAAACACAATGTAATGTTTTGATGCATGTATATAGCTAATGATCAAATCAAGCTAATTAGGATATCTATCACTCAAATATTTTTCATTTCTTTGCAGTGAGAACATTTCAGATCTTCTCTATTAGCTATTTAAAAAATATAATACACTATTATTAGCTATAGTCATCAAGCTGTGCAACAGAACTCTGGAACTTATTCCTGTCTTTGCAGCAACTTTGTACTCATTGACCCATGTCAACCTCACACGTTATTATTGGGCATCTAATAGATGGTGCCTTTAGTCCATGCTAAACTCATGCACCACCAGAGCAAGGGGAGCCCAGCTGGAATGGGAACCCATGGTTAATTCTAGATGAACAATGAGTGCAGCCAGGGAATATAAGTGCCTGAAGGTAAATGAAGAAAGCAGAGTGCTCCTGTAACTTTCACACTTTCATCTTTGGAGGAGAAAAACGAACAAACTAACAAATAAATTGTATTTTAGGTTACATTTGATCTGAGAGTTTGGACCAATTCCAGATCTCAGAATAACAGCAAAATTAGTGAGCTGCAGGATTCAGTCATGCAATCAAGACAGAGGAAATGGGGCTAAATATTCCCTGGAAAAAGATTTGCAAGTAGAAGAATAAAACCAGGAAGAGCTAAAGCATAGATACTTTTAGTTTGAAAGACAAGAGGTTTCTGACACTGCTTTTTACTCTTAGAAATTATCCAAGAAACAACCCTTACCATGCCTAGACTGTATTTGAAAGCCTTAGTTCTGTATGTATTAAAGTCTTTAAAAACAATATGAATGCAATTCTCATTCACTTATTCAAAAAATGGAAATCTTTATGTTTTGCAAAACATTGTAATTTTTCTTTAGTGTACATATCCTCTTCAGTACACACAATGATGTGTCCTTGTTGGGCTCCACCACCATCCTCTGATTTCAATAGTGTTCTGGGTTAGTTTAAGCCAATCAAGAATTTTCCCTCCCTGGACATAAACGTTGATTCAGGGATGGGCATACCATAGCCAATTAAATGGAAACAGAATCTATTGGGCTTCTCCTCCTGATGATGTGATACGACATGGAGGCTGGAGCCATGGGGCCCACTGTACTGCCAAGAAAAGACACTCGGGACTTGGTGGATTTGAACCACTGAATCATTCCTTCCCCAGGGTCAGAACATACTCTGAACTTTTTAAGTTTTGTGACTTAATAAACTTCCCTTGTCATGTATGTTTTCTTGGTCTTTCTCTCTTTCTCCTTTCTTTCTTTCTTTCTTTCTTTCTTTCTTTCTTTCTTTCTTTCTTTCTTTCTTTCTTTCTTTCTTTCTTTCTCTCTCTCTCTCTCTCTCTCTCTTCCTTCCTTCCTTCCTTCCTTCCTTTCTTATTTGACTCCAAGAGTCTTTGGGGAATCAAAGTACATTGTGCCAGTTCTGGAAATCAAGACAAATAGGACTATGGTATGGCTTTAGGACACCTTGTCATGGAAACATGATTTCTAAGTGTTAAATTGTTGAAGATCTGGGTAATTTAAGGTGGAAGACTAGAGTGCTAGAAGCAAATGGCTGGGTTATATTTTTGGAAAGGAAAATTATAAGAGAAAAGAAAGGGAAGAAACATGTGGCCAGGGAGGTCAGGGTATGGAAACAGATAACAGAAATGTGTAGTACCCACATATATAGGATAAACAATGAACCTCAAATCATCTGAAAGTCTCCAAAGTTTTATCTCAATTCACATCAACCCAGTTTCTATGAAAAAAGCACTTAGATATCCTGAAGACTTGTGCAGAACAGAGGATTTGGGGCACATCCAGAGCAGCCTTTGAGAGTAAAGTTCTTTTCTTCAGCAATAATTGAGAATAAGATGTCTGTCTAGAAATAATTAGATTGGTGTCAAGGATAAGTTACAAAGCCGGTAACTCTAAGAGATCTGCTGTTATCTTTATTCTTAAGATCAATTTAAGCTGTTATAAATAGCAGGTTGATTGCATTTTGAGCTCATAGCAGTATTCAATTATATCTTCAGTCACAGGAAAAATGGCTGAAAATGTTTAACCTTTCATTAACAGTACACTGGCATGACCAGGAATGGTTCTTTCTACCGAACACAAAATTGAGATTCATAGTTTTACATATAGAAAAGAAAAATACCTATATTTGTTTTCTAGCTATAAAAATGATCTATTGTGTACTCAGGCTTGGACTTCATACAAAAGCAGAATTTGTGATATAGAACAGTAAGACTAAACTTTAATGTGTATATGAATTGCCTAAGTACCTTGTTGAAATGTAGATTCAGCTTCATGAGATCTGGATGGGGCTTTAGATCTGCATTTCTTTTAAGATCCCCGTCATAGTGATACTGATCCTTTTGGGTCTGCACATCACAGTTTGAGAAGCAAAGATGTAGAAGGAAAAGTGGGTTATGTAGTATTGAAGAGGTCTGGGGTTATTCCCATCATTAACTAGTTAAGGAACTTGTGAGTATTTGTTAAATTCTGAAGGTTCCTTATGTATAAAATGAAGGCGTTGGATTTAGTCATCTTAAAGTCCCAGACAAATCTAATCTAACTGGATAGAAAACACTGTATGTATCACACATGGTGTTTTAAAATCCTCTCTATAGAGTTTCCCTTGTTCCTAGTTCTTTCTCATTGTGGAAGGTACCATCTACCATGCCAGCAACACAAATATTGTCCTTGGCTTTTCCCTCCACTTCATCTCCTTGCGTTCATTCTATCAATCTTCAAGTCTCCCCCAGTTCCTTCCATAATAATCCTAGCCTCTTTTATTTCTTTTTTCCACTTCCACTGAAACAACTAAAATTCATGTAACCATCATTATCTGATCCCAAACTAACAACCTTCTAAAAGGTTTCTCTCTCTACCTTTTCTTTCCCTTCCAATTAAGTATCTATTCATTTACTCAGCAAAGGATATCTGTAATACCTGACAAGGACTTTTTTTTTTTTTGGTCTTCTTTTGGTAACAAAGTTTTCAATATACTCTAGCAACCTTCTGTTCTCTCCTCTCAGCCATGTGTGTAGGTGGGTTCTACCTACCTTCCCATCCCCTGTATGAAATCACAGAAAACTTAAGTATTTCCTCAATAGTACAAATTTCATAAGTAGCTGAACCACAAATTCAAGTATTCTAGTTCTGAGTTTTGCTCTTAACAAGGTCCATTATAATTCAAAGGAAATTAGTCAAAGTGATATTCTTTTGCCTATAGTAGTAATTATATTTTAAGCTTAAGATTATTTCCAGTAGTATGGTAATTAAATGGGTATGCTGCTAGTTTGAGTATAAACTGGAGCAATCTATAAAGAAATTTAGCAATATATACTAAAAGCATTAAAGTATTCATATTCCTCAACTCAACCATTTCATTTTAGCATCTATATTAGGAATATAATTGAGTGACACAATACAATGCTTGGAATTGTCTATAGATTAACAAAAGCAGAAATAATTATAATTTGGGGAATATGGTCAGTGGATTTTTTTGTTGTTTGGTTTTTTTTGTTGTTGTTGATGTTTGTGGTACTGGGGACTGAACCCTGGGCCTCCTCCTGAGCTACATCCACCCCATGCCTTTTTATTTTTAATTTTGAGACAAGATCTCATCAAGTTAGTGACAAACTTGCAATCCTTTTGCCTCAGATGTTTATGGAGCTGAGATTACAGGGTTGGGATAATGCATGTGACATGGTCAATTGAATTTTGACAAAGGCTCTCAAATAGTTAAATAGCAAAGAAAATGTCTTTTCAAGAGATGACTTAGATATCTGTACAAAATAAACTTTAACATAAGATGGATCATAGACTAGCAGTGAAACCCAGGACTACCTGTAAGGTTATCTAGAAGATAACTTAGTAGAATATATTTATGAATTTGAGACAGGCAAAAATTTCTTCAAGACAATACAAACAAAACTAATCGTAAGAGAAAAAATTATAAACTAGGCTTCATCAAAATTTAACACTTCTGCTCCTCAAAAGACAACATTAACAAAGTAAAAAGCAAAATGCAGGCTAGTAAGAAAGATTTGAGGGTGGATGTGGAGGCACATGCCTGTAACGCCAGCACTCAGGAGGCTGTGGCAGGAGAATCTCCCCAAGTTTGAGGCCAGCCTTGACTACATAATGAATTTATGGTCAGCCTGAATGGGATAGTGAGGCCTTGTCTAAAACAAAACAAAACAAAAAAAGAAATGTTTGAAATATATATATATATATATCTTACAAAGAATTTATTCATAAAATATACAAAGAACACCTACAAATCAATAGTAAAAGATAAATCACCAAACAAAATAAAATACTTGAATGTTATATAATGCTCCTAAGCAGTGTGTATTAAAAGCACAATAATGTAATACTGCAGGTATTTGAATAGATAAAAGCTAAAAGATCAAGTGCTGGTGAGGATGTGAAGCAATGGGAATTCTTACATATTTTTGGAAGTGTAAAGTGATACAACTCTTTAGAAAATCATTTGGCAGTTTCTAGTAAACTGAAACTGAAAATAACTCAGTAGTCTAGCATTTCCATTTTTAGTATTTACCAAAGAGGAATAAATGTTTGTGGCCACAAGATAACACTTATCATAATGCTCAACAGTGCATTATTTATAATAGTGCTAATTCCAAATATCTAAATGTACATTAACAGTGTTCAACATCCAAACTGCAGTACACTTATAAAATAGAATACTTCTCAGCAATACCAAAAAAGAAGAACATTCATGGAACAATATGTATAAATTTCAAAACCATCATGTTGAGTAAAAGAATTAGATCCCTCCAAAAAGGGTTTTATTTTACATTCAACATGAAATAATTTATGTGTAGAATATCAAGAACATGCAAAACTAATCTGTGATGATATAAATAAGAATAGTTTTTGTCTTAGGAGGGGAATTGACTGCAGGCAAAGAGAACTATTTGGATTGATGGACATATTCTCCATCTTAGTTTGGGTGTTAGCCTGAGTAAGTTAATATTTTTGCATTCCCCCACTAATGTACACCTCTATCAATTCTGATAGTGTTTTCAAAAAAAGAACTTTAATACAGGGGAGTGATTAAAATCTGGTGGTAATGATTTTGGCATGTTTTGAAACATTATATTATATCCCATAAATATATAAAATTATTACTTGTTAATCAAAAATAAAATTTTGAAAAAATTCTGCGATATTCAAGTTATAAATACTTGATGATATAGGAAATATAATGCTATGAGGAAAAAGACTCATGAATTTTTTATCTTTTGATGTAATTTTGTAGAGAAAATTATGTTTATTTTTGTATACATACGAATATACCTACTCATGGGTGGAGTGGGAAAAATTTACTAAAATATTAATGGTGGCTATTTGTGCATAAGAAAGTTATGTTAAACCTTATCATATTTTCCTATTCTTGAAAATGTTTATAAAATGTGAAGGGTTGCCTTCGAAATTAGGTAATTTCATGAGTTTAAAAAATATAATATCTTACCTGTACAGTATCCCATTTCCTCAGAGTGATAGTAGGGCTTGCCCAGTAGTTAATTAGATCATGAGACTAATAGTGGCACAATATACTATACAGCCAAGGTCATGTAGATGAATATAATACTTGAGTACTTTAAACTAAGAACATTTTATCTACAGTCTAGGCATATGGCGGATTGAGTAATGAGCCCCCTAATATGTCCATGTCCTAATTCATAGAAACTATGATTATGTTAATTTACATGGCAAAAGGGATCCTGCAGATGTGTTAAGACTTTTAAAATAGGAAATTATCCTGAATTATATCAGTAGGCCTGATGTAATCATAAGAGGCCTTATAAGAAGGAAGCAATAATTTTAGAGTTAAACAGAGAGTGGAAACAAAAGTTTGAAGATCCTGCTGTGCTGACTGTGATGTGGAACATCAGGCTATGAGATGGAATTCGGGTGTCCCTGGATGCTGGAAAAGGCAGGGAAATGGCTTGTTCCTTCAAGGGCTGGAAGAAACCACCTTGCACCAGTATTCGTTCTAGTGAGACTGACTTTGGGCTTCTGACATCCAGAACTCAAAGATAGTGAATGTGTTTTTTATTGTTTGGAGTTTTTGTTTGTTTCTTTGTTTATTTATTTATTTGTTTATTTTTCGTTGCTGAGGCCCTTTGCACTAGCCCTTTGCACTAAGGCATATCCTTAGTCATTTAAAAATTTATTATTATTATTATTTTTATTTTGAGACAGGGTCTTGCTAAATTGTTCCAACTGGCCTTGAATTTGTAATCCTCTGCCTTATCCTCCCAGCGTTCTGGGATTACTGAAAAAATATGTGGTTTTAAGCCACTAAATATGTGGGAATTTGTCATAGTAGCAATATAAATTGAAGAGAGGAGTGAGTTTGGGCATATTTCATTGCTCAAACTATGTCATGTACATCAACATCTAGGCTGAATCAAGAAAAGACTGAAAAATGTGTGGGAAGTCAAGAAATAATCATATTCTTTATAATCATCTTTGATGTATTTATCCTTTAGCACCAGTGAAGATTTCAAAGAAGCCCATGTTTATCCCCCAAGTCCTCATATAAATGGATGATGGCCCTACTAGCCTTCTCTCTAAACACAGAGCACTTATATTTTGGGGGGATTGTATATTCCACAGGGAATCTGACAGAACCCTGCCAAGAAAATTATGCATTCTCAAGTTTTTGCACATAATTTAAAATGTTTAGAGAATTCCCTAAAGCTAAACTACAGGCCCATAGTTGTTTCTCGAATTCAGCTTAATAACCCCTTCTCTGAAGGCAAAAAACAAATCTCTTTCTCATTCAGGTGGTCACATAGCAGGATTTCTCCTTAAAATAAACGCAGTTGCAAATCCACCAAGCTTAATGAGGCAGAGCTGCACCTGGCTGTGTGGAGAACCTCTTGAGTAAGGTCTGCGTGTGTGGGGAGGATGTCGCTGGGCGCACGTTCTGCTTCAGCCACCAGTGTGGGGTAGGGCAGTAATAACCACTCAGTTGGTTTTTCTTCTTTGTATAAACTGTGCTTTCAGTCAACCATATGATATTTCCATCCCATTTTTAATGCTCCAGTGAATCTTTTTTTTTTAATCACCTGGAAAGTCTCCCTTTCTTCTGGAATATTAGACAGTTCTCCATTACTCACTGCAGAGAATAAAAGTTCCCTAGCTATGGCTCCAACCTGCCATATGAATGAATCTTTCCATGCTCATCTTCATTGCTCTCTTTGGAATAACTTCTCTAGTCAACCTATTCTTCATTTCTTCAACATACATGCACATTCCTATACCTGAGCCTTTCTCACATCATGGCTCCTCCCTGATCCATGTTTAGATAAATAATGCGTTTCTTTTTTCATTTAGCAAGTACTTACTAAGCACCTCCCAGATGCTAGGCAGTGGGAGAGATAGACACAATGATGAATAGGGCAGATTTCTCAGAATTTAAAGTCTAATTATTAAGGCAAATATTAATTAAATAATAAAACAAAAAACCCCACCATAGTGTGATCAGTGTGATGAGAAGTTGTAGGAAGTTTTGCGAGAGTGTAAATAGGAAATGGATCTTGATTAAAATATCTAGGAAGGTTTCCTCAAAGAAAAACTGCTGGATTAAGGTAAAAACTTTTACATCGGTGAACTATGGGCCATTTGCCTTTGTTTTTTAAAAATGTAATAAAAAACACACAAAAAGGGATGTTTCATTACTTATATACATTAACTCAATCATATATTTCATATATAGTCCAAGACAATTCTCTTGACTCAAGATGGTCCAAGAAAGTCAAAAGATTGGATGCATCAGTGTAAAGGTTACGCAGTTAAAGTGAATTTAGATAGTGCATATGTGCGTTTGTGGGAAACAATTGCCTTGTTTGAAGAAGTGAAAGAAAACCTGTGTGATGCTGGCCTCACAACATGAGTTTGGGACTCTTTTTTCCCCTTTTGTGGTGCTGGAGATTGAACCCAGGACCTTCTGCATGCTGGACAAGTACTCTACTGCTGAGCTATATTTATACCCCTACTCTATTTCTTTTTTTTTTTTTTGTGGGTACCGGGGGGTCGACCTCAGGACCTTGTGCACCAGCAGGCACCCGTGCCGCTGAGCGATATCACCGGCCCCTTTTTCGTATGTGGGTTCTGGGAGTCGAACTCGGGCCCTCACGCTTGCCAGGCAGGCGCTTAAGCCGCTGAGCCATCTCACCGGCCCCCCCTACTCTATTTCTTAAAAAAAATGTTTAAGATGGGATAGTATTAGTTCTTTGAGTTTCTGGTAGAATTCACTTGTCAAGTCATCTGGTCCTTGGTTTTTTATTTATTTATTTTTTGGTTGGTTTGTTTGATTACTGATTCAAAATCTTTGTTATTCTTTTGTTCAGGCTATCAATTTATTGTTTTATTAATTGAATTTTTCATTAGCGCTTGTTTGCAATACATAATGTTCACATTTATTGTGGGAGATAGTACATGCACATAATTCATCTTAATTCTATTTTATGTCCCCCTTCCCCTTTTTACCCTCTCCCATCTCTAAATCCTCTTCGCATTTGCCAAAAACCTATCTCCTTCTATCCCATTGTCTATCTTTCATTCTGCTTTTTAAATTGTTTATACTTTGGACTTTTCATACAAGAGAATCCACATAATACTGAAGCGTGTGTACGATTTATTTCATTTAGCATTATGATCTCAAGATGCACCCATTTTCCTACAAATGACTCAAATTTATCCTTCTCTGTGATAGAGAAATACTCTATTATGTATAAATACCACATTTTCCTTATTCATTCTTCTGTTGATGTACATCTAGGCCACTGCCAAGCTTTGACTTCTTGATTAAGGTTTGGAAGTTGTATGTTCCCAGAAACTTACCCATTTCCTACAGTTTATTTCATTTGTACACATATACTTTTTTACAGTATTCACTTATGATTCTTTCAATTGCTGTGTTATGATATCACCAAGAAGCTGGGGACCTAATACTACAAAGATATGTGTAGTGGTTGATTGATTGTGTCAACTTGAGAAGCTTAGAAGCTTAACTAAGTCAGCTCAGCAATTTTTCACCCTAGGGTATAGAGGACCTGCCCTAGGGCAGCTTTCTGCACACCAGGGTGTAGAGGACCCACCTTATTGTGGCTCACCACCTGGATGGTATAAAAGGGAAATGAGGAAGGATAGACTGGCTTCTGTTCTTCAGAGGAGCTTCAGTCTTCGCCTTCAGCATGGACATCATCTCCTGGCTCCTAGTGCTGACTCTTTGGCTTCTGCTTTGGATCCTTCAACCTTCCAGCATAGACTTTTCAGTCTTCTGTTGCAGACCCATTGGCCTCCTGATACGGATTTGCATGGAACACTGTAGTAAGCTCCAGCCCTTGGACTGAACCCTTCAGGCTCCGGTGTGCAGACACTCTGCACGCTTCCTCATCCAACTCTGTGGCTGATCATCATAAACCAATCTTGTAATTTCTTATTCATTTATGTATCTTGTATTATATCTATTTCTCCAGTAAAACCCTGACTAATACAGAATGTATGATGCTCCTCAGTTCTTTGTGTCTTCTATGAAAGAATTTAGGCAGTCTATAGAGTACACATACAGTTTATTGTAATGTGATAGGATTTTAGAGCCATGGAGAGAGAAAATATACCTACAAGGATGAAGGTGGGCAAGTGCCAAGAGGGCAGTTGGGTGGAATTATAAGGCTTAGGTTACATTTATATGTTTAAAGGGTCTTTAAGGTATATAATTTACTTCCTCCAAGGTCATTGTTCTTTTACAATGAAAATGGAGCTTCTTTAGTTAACATCAGTGAGAAGAACTTTCCTGTTTACTCTGTAAGTGAATTATTTTGATTTAGCTTGTTTTGAGGCCTTGATGATGTGTCCAGATTCCCATTTGTGTGGGCCCTGGACCTTATCAGTATGCTCAGAGGAGGCTGCACTCTCTTGGACTATAGCTTGAAACTATAAGCTTGTTTGGATTTTATCTATAGGTAGTGATGAAGAAAATTAAGGAGAAAGGAGTCTTCCTTGCTTTTTATGTAGTCCCAGCTCCCTGTCTCCAACTCTCTACCTAACACCCTTGTAATGTCTACTCTTTCTGATTCTATTTATTCTATCTTTTTTTGTTTAGTCTAGATAAGGGTTGATCAATTTCATTTATATTTTCAGTAAACCAATTCTTAGTTTTGATTTTCCCATTGATTTTCTATCTTTTATTCCATTTATTTCTTCTCCAATAGTTGTAATTTCCCTCTATAAGCTAACTTTGGGTTTTTGTTCTTCTTAATGTTGTAAAGTTAGGTTGTTTAATGAGATCTTTCCTTTTTAATGTAGGTACTTAACATTATAAACTTTTTTCTTAATACTACTTTTGCTGCATTTTATAAATTGTGATAGGTTGTATTTTGCTTTTAATTTATCTAAAGGCTTTTAAAAATTCCCTTGATTTCTTCCTTGTGCTTAATCATTGTTTTAAAGTGTGTTGCACATTTTTATGCATTTGTGAACTGTCCTGTTTTCTTTCTATTATTGAATTTTATCTAGTATCATTCCATGTGGTCTTGTGTCTGGTAGAGCTCTGTTAGGTCTTAATCTGAACTTCTGCTCTCTGTATTTGTTGGCCCATCACCAAGAATATGAGAAAACCTTGTGTGCTAATTCACAATTTGGCCAAATTGGGAAGGTAGCTAATCCACCTCCCTCAAGCTCAGGAGTACTCCAGTTTACAGAAGAGATACAACAACAACCAGAAAATATACATGTGTAGATTTATCCAGGCTTTGACCCAGAGATGCTGAGAGCATGTTGAATCCTTCTTAGCAGTGTCAGGGCAGGGAGTAATGCTTTACACTTTCAACCTGAGGGCTCTGGAGAAACAGCTAATGTCTAAAAAGTATCCTAATTTTTAAAGATTCATTTTATTTTCTTGATTACAGTCTGAGAAGATACTTGGTAGGATTTCAATCTTCTCAGATTTGTTGACACCTAACATGTGAGTCTATTCTCAAAATGTTCTATTGTGTCCTTGTAAAGAGCATGTATACATTTGCTCTTAGGTGGAAATTCAATATGTGCATTAGGTCCCTTTAACCATTGCTCAAGTCAGTTGTTTCCTTACTGATTTTTACCTGAATAGTTTTATATCCATTAATGAAAGTATTGAGGTCTGGTGCTTTTACTGTATTATAAGATTTTTTTCAGGTTTGTCAATATCTGTTTTAAATGTCTAGATGCTCTGATTTTAGGTACATATATATATTAACAAATACTACAACTTCCTGTTAAATTAATGCTTTTATTGTTATATAACAGTTATATAACAGACAGTATTTGACTGATAGTCTCCGTTTACTGAAATAGTTATAGGCACCTCTGCTGTCTTTTGGTAACCATGTGCATGGAAGATCTTTTCCATACCTTCACTTTCTGATATTGAATGTAAGTTTCTTGTATATAGCATATCATTAGATCTAATTATGTTTTAATTTTTATTTTAAAGAGAAAAAATTGAATAAAATTTCAAAACAACATAAAAGGAGGGTAACAGTGGTTAATACATTGTGTATTGTTATCTTTAAATTAGTAATTCAGAGTACAAGATATTGCATTTGGTTGTCCAAACAATATTAGCGCAAACCTTTCTTTTCAATGAATTAAGAGAAATTAGTAGTATATCTATCTTTTATATATATATATATATATTTTTTTTTTGCTTTCCCCTTCCTTCTCTTTTCCATTCCCCCATCCCAGTTTCTTCGTCCTTTTGAACAGTTTCTTCCCATTTTACAATATCTATTGTACATTTTGGATCTTATTTACTCTTTCAGCTTCTCACACTAGGGAGACGATATGATGTTTACACATGTGCATCTGGTATATTTCACTTATAAGTATGTTCCCGAGTTGCATCCATTTACCCATAAAAGTCTCCAGTTTATCCTTCTTTATGGCTGAGTAGTACTCCATTGTATAAAAATACCACAACTTTTTTATCCATTCCTCGGTTGATGGGCATTTGGGTTTTTTCCAAAATCTAGCTATTACAAATTGTGCTGTAGATCTAATTTTTAAATCCAGTTACTATATGCTTTATTATTTGATTCATTTTATAGTGGTTTGGTTTGATCTCTTTCTCTTTATATTTTGTGTACCTACAATATTTCCCTTTGAAGTTACCAAGAGGTTAGTATAAATTTTCTTTTCGTTTTAGCAATCTATTTTATTTGATAACAACTTAAATTCAATTACTTTAAAAAAATGCTTTTACCACCCTCCCTCCCCCACATACTTTGCTTTCTTGAAGTCAGTTTACTTCTTTTTTTATATTTAAACCTATTACCAAATTGTTGTGACTATAGTGATTCTTAATACTTTGTCTTTAAATTTATTACTAAAGTAAATTTCATGCACCATCACAGTGTTATTTTTTATATGTGAGGATATGTTTGTTTCTGCCCATAGGTTTTATACTTTGATATGGTTTCATATTACTGTTTAGCATGTTTTAATTCTATTTGAAAAACTTTCTTAAGCATTTCTTATAAGGTAGATCTAATAGCAACACTCAGATTTTTATTTTCTGGTAAAGATTTTATCTCCCTTTTATTTCTCAAGGATATGTTTGCAGGGTATAATATTCTCAGTTAGATATTGTTTTTCTTTTAATACTTTGAATATACCATCATTTTTTTTCCTGGCTAGGTAGTTTTCTGTTGACAAATTTACTGATAGTTTTACAGGCATTTCTTTGCATGTAATGGTTTTCTTTTCTGATACTGCTTTCAAAATTCTTTCTTGCTTTTAATTTTTGGCAATTTAATAATAATGTGCCTTGCTGAAAATCTTGTGTCAACATATTTAGAAGCCTATGGGCTTCTTTTTTTTCTTTTTTTGTGGGTACCGGGGGGTCGACCTCAGGACCTCGTGCGCCAACAGGCACCCGTGCCGCTGAGCGATATCACCGGCCCCTTTTTCGTATGTGGGATCCAGGAGTCGAACTCGGGCCCTCGTGCTTGCAAGGCAGGCGCTTACGCCGCTGAGCCGTCTCACTAGCCCCTATGGGCTTCTTGAATCTAGATGTCTATTTCCCTCCCCAGATTTTGGAAAGTGTTTCATCATTATTTATTTAAGTAAGATCCTTTCCTCATTCTGTTCTCCTGAAATTCGTATTGTATATGCTGATTCATTGATATTGTCCCATAAGTTAGTAGTCTTTCTTCATTCTTTCTCTTCTCTTTTTTATCCCCTGACTGAATAGTTTGCAGTGAACTGTCTTCAAGTTTACTGATTTGTTGCTCTGGCTGATTGAACCTACAGGTGAAAGTTTTCATTTTAGTTTCAATTTCACTCACAACATTTTCAGCTCAAGAATTTTTGTTTAATTCTTATTTATAATTTATATTTCTCTGTTGAGCTTCTTGTTTTGTTTGTATGTTGTTTTCCTGACTCTTTAGCTTTATTTTTTAGAGCTTACTGAGATTCTCTGGAATTCTTTGCCAGGAAGGTCATGTATCTCCATACATCTATTTGTGGTTGGAAACTGGGAGTTAATATTATTCCTATGATAGTCTCATTCTTCTCTGATTTTTTATATTTATGATGTCTTTGCATAGGCATTTGAGCATTTGAGGAGGTAGTCACCTCTTCCAGACTTTGCAGCATGATTTTGATAAGAAAAGATCTTCATTTTCAAAAGGCATGGACTCTCCAACCAGGGTACATGTGAAAGCATGTTGTTCCACTAGGTCTATTAGTGCATAGTGTGCCAAGTGTGGAAATATGCACAGCCTTGGGCTCAGAGGGCTGTAGTAGTGTGATGGTTCATTTGGATTCCACTACATTGGAAATTTTATGGTCTTCAGCAGCTATAGGAAATGGATCCATGATGTCTACAAGAGTTGTTTGGGTCTTCAGTGATGCTTCTAAGTCCATTCATGGGTGCTTCTGAATCCAGTGGTAAAAGAAACTGGGTAAGTAGGGGCTGGGGCCAGCAGTGGCAGCCACAGGTAGCTGCAAATAATCTTTCACCACCATGGTGGTGAAAGATCCACAATGACTGATTGTGCCTAACTTCTTCCCTTCCCTCAAAACTTCCCTCTTATTTCCTCCTCCTGTTTTCTTGAACTTCCTCTTTAATTTACTTCTTTCCTCCTCCTCCTTCTTTCTCTTCTTCTTCTTTCTTATCCTCCTTATTATGTTCCTCCTCCCCAAAGCTGATAAAGCTCCCCCTCCCTTACTCTGTACTCAAAGACCAATCCTTTTTCAAAATTTCTATAATCCTATAGTTCTGATAGATATCTGTTAAAATGTAATTGTATTTTGGCACTCTTATAAGTTAATGTCACATAAATATTTAAGATCCTTCAAGGTCAGAGTTCCAGATGCAAGCCTGTTGTAATGCCAGCACATTGGGTAGTTTTTGCTCCTTGGGTAATCCTTCCAAACAGTAGGATAATGCATGAAATAAAGAGAATCTTACTTAGAAAGCAGACAACTGAGAAACGTTCTTATAGAAGGAATTCATGTCTGTTAAATGAGTAAAATGTAGGCAGGTTCTGGAAGAAAACCAGTCTAGGATTCTCATCTCTCCTTTGTCATTAATTGGCTTGGAAAGTAACTCTATCATTGACTAAAGGATTACCCTTCAGCATGGGTGATCTGTGGCTAAAAGTCAACCAGATTTCAATAATTTACTTTCCTTATGATGTTAACTAAGTGTACAAAAGGCAAGCATAGCACAGCCCTGAACTCACTCATAAGTGACTATGTAACCTAAGCACATCTTTGTTGTACCTATAAAATAATTTTTTATATCTTGAAACACAATATGTCACTATCTTATTTGTTGTTTTCTCATTTTTTGCCAGTCTTCTCACTAGATTATAAATTCCCTGAGAACAGGGACCTTGTCTGTCCTGTGCTGTGACCCTTGGCAGTGCTCTGACTGACCCACAACTGGTGCCCTGTTGCCATTTGTGTAATGTATGTATGGATGTAATGGTTACATTTTTGTAAACATATATATTCCAGTCCACTTTTAACACACCATCATAAGGACCCTAACTACGTATATTTTATAACCACTGAGTAAAATAAGATTGCTGTATCATTTGGATGGAAATCTTTGCCACCAATTCAGAGACATTCATCTTTCTGTGCCTTTTTCTAGTTTTCCATTTTCTTGACTTCTCCTGCTCATTAGCACATACTGATAATCACTGAATGATTGGACTTATCGAGATACCTTGATGCCTAAATCATAGATTGGATCCTTTCTTTATGTTTGGTTTGAACATCTCTGAATCCCAGAATTATATAGATCCTACATATCAACCAAGGGTAACTT
Organism: Erethizon dorsatum; assembly: GCA_028451465.1. NCBI lineage: Eukaryota > Metazoa > Chordata > Mammalia > Rodentia > Erethizontidae > Erethizon > Erethizon dorsatum. Next base: position 15,453,067 of record CM051836.1, read on the forward strand.
AAGATAAAAGCACTCTAAGATAATAATGGAGTACAGATTATTACCAGGTGGCCCAGACAAAAGTAATAGATAAGAGAAAAGGAATGCACCATACTTTTAAAAATGCCTTTATCCTAAAGAACAAAGAAGAAAATTCTTATCAGAATAGATTTTTCACAAATTAAAAAGCAGGCCCATTATAACATCGCAATTCTAATAGATTATTACCTTTTCATTGTTTAAGCTTACCAATTTTTCCCCCTGGCCTCTACCTTTTTCTAAATTATGCTGATGGTACTAGAAATTCTCTGATTCTACTAACAGTCCATGAACTTTCCATCCACATCACATTTCAGGGTTCTTGACTTTCCGACTCTCTCATGCATGGTGTATTGCAGTAGCTTGTTTGTTTCCACTCACTAGTCAGTGAGCTCTATAAAGGGCAGCACCAGTCTTTTTTTGTTCAATAATATATACTCAACACCTATGTCAGTAATTGGCATATGTTGGAAGAAATTAGTAAATGTTTCTTGAATCATTTCAAGATTTAAGGATGCAAAAGTCTCCAGTTCCCATACATAGTACACATAAAATATAAATGAGGAGAGCCATAGGACGTTACCATTGGAAGGGATTTCTTGAGGTTTTCTAGTTGAACTCCTTACCTATATACATGAGAAAATTGAGGTATAGCTACACATTTTGAATAATGTCTCAAAACACTAGGAAATGGTGAATTGGGACTATAATGCTAGCTTTCTGTTTATAAACACTAAAAACATAAAAGAATGTATTTAAAAATTTGACAGTGACTATAATAGGATTTTACCAGCCCTGCAACTTTTCACATTTCTTTCTAAGTCCTTGTCAGGCATGATAGCTTTCATAAAGAGATATGGGAGTTTAAATTGAGGTTTCTAGAGTTTTAGAATGTTAAATGATAGGAAACTTCACTTACTTCTCAAGGTCAGCAAAAACGTCTCTGGTTTAAGAGATGGCCAGGTTTAAAAGCTTTTAACTTTTTTCACTTACTTTGTTCCAGACAGTTTTCAAAGTATTTTATGTGAATTAACTCCTGTAGTCCTCATCCCCACCATGGTAGGTTTCATTATTATTATTTTCATTTTGTGAATGAGCAAACTGAGGCATAGGAAGGTTAAGATATTAACTTCTTGAAAGTCACGCAGGTAGCTAGTGGAAGAATCAGGATATGAGACCAGGAAGGGTGTTTAAAGATGACAGACTAAAGAAAGTATTATCATTGCAGGTGGAAAGACTGTCTGTTTCTCTTCCTCATTCTCTTGCAATGATGAATCAGCCTTCTTGCATCCTAAGTATATCTTTGGACTGTTGAATTATATGAGGCTGTACATTTTTCATTGTTATCAGATCTATTGTAAATCAGGTGCAGTGGCACATATTTGTAATCCTAGCACTTTGGGAGGCTGAGGCAAGAGGATTGCAAGTTCAAGTCCCATTTAGGCAATTTAGCAATACCCTGTCTCAGAATAAAAACAACTTAGCAATACCCTGTCTCAAAATAAAAAAGAGGAGGGGGTTGGGGACATAGCTCAGCCCTGGGTTCAGTCCCCAGTAAACGCCCCCCCCCACAGTGTTCTTGAGCTGCTTTCTCCATTACTTGCCATCTAACTGGTCCTAAATGTAGTTTTCACATCTAATAAATGAATGAGTCAATGTGTACACAGGGCAATGCCTAATACCTGGTACTTACCAAGTGTTCAATAATTTGTATACAGTATTACCTAAACAGGAGTTTCTCTCTGAGGTTTTCAGCACTTTCATTACCACCTATAAGGCTCTTTCTCAAGTTCTCAATCTTTCCAGAGCTCTCCTGACCTATTAAAATACCACATCTATTTCATGCAACCTCAGTTCGTCCTCTCTTCCAAAGCCATTTCCCGGATCTCTAGTCTCCAACCTAGATGAGATGCTCAGGATCCCTTCTTCTGCATTCACAGAGAGCCCCCTTCCTTTCAGGTAACATTGAAATCAACGCTTCTGGCTGCTTGAGGTCAAGGGTAAGTTTTCATGGCTATATTTCCTTACAGCCTGACCACATAGCAGACGTTCAGTAAATCCATATGTGATCAACTTCAAATGAAGTTTCCCTAGGCAATCTTACTAGAAAAGTAATGTCCATTGCATTAGTCTGGGTTCTTCTGAGACCCAGAACTAATAGCATATAAATTGTATTGCACAATTTATTAGGAGTGGGCTAACTCCTAGCATAGTCAACAGGATAGTTCCTGTCTGGGTCTGAAGGCTTGAGAACCAGATTTGATGATATAAGCTCCAGCCCAAGTCTGTTTCCAAAGGCAGGGGAACCAAGTCTCCCCACAAAGACCATCAGGCAGAGAGGAAATGCGCTTTTGCATTGCCTTTTTGCTCTGCTCAGGGCTTCAGTGGATGAGATGAGGCCCACCCACACTAGGATGGGGAATATGCTTTCCTCGGTCCACTGATTCAAATGTTAAGGTTATGGGGAACCATTCTCACAGACACACCCAGAAAAATTTTAGCCAAGTACCTGGGCACCGTGTGGGCCATCAATTTGACACTTAAAATGAACCCGCACACTCATGTAGAGTGAACAGGAAGGAATTATGGAAGTCTCCTGGTACATCACTGTCATATTTATAATTCATCACCAGCCAGGTATGGTGATGCATGCCTGAAATCCCAGCATGGTGAGAGGCAGATGCAGAAGGGTTGTAAATTCAAGGACAGTCTAGGCAACTTAGTGACAACCTGACTCAAGATTTTCTTTAAAAAGGGCCAGGCATGTAGCTCAGTGTGAGGATCCTGGGTTCAATCTCTATTATTGAAAAAATAACAACCAACAAGCAGAGGAACAATGTAATGAATCAGAGGAAGTTTTCCCACTACAAATTCTGAAAACAAAGATGTATTGGTTGACTGGGAGTTACTCATAAATATTTTATCAGAGATTCTGATAATTATTTGTAAATCCTTGTTTCTTTTTCAGGAAAATATTTTCTCACTTCTTCATCCTAATGCACCATATTTAAAACTTATTTTTCAAATATTGTCAATCCAGTTAGAAGCTCCCCACCCATCCATGAAGTCTTTTTCTTATCACTTCTGCCCTCTGTGGGAGGAATGACTTATAGTATGGCTTGTAATTTGAGTTAAGGACGGTGGGTGAAAGAGGGGAATTGGTTGTGGCAAAAACTTCAGGCCCAATTTTTACTTTAAATCCTTAGGTTACAGGTAATTTGCATTCTCTGTAAAAAGATCATAAATAAGTAAGGAATCCACAAAGGGGAAAGCAATCTCCTTCCGCAGGCCTCTCCAAAGAGACTGATTAGGTTTCTTGTATTGTTTAAGAGGAAAAAAGAGAGCAGAGAGGTGTTTGATACAGAACTTTAGCAGGGTCTCTATTTAATCAAAAATACCTCTGTGCATCTATTCTGGCTCTTGAGGTCAAGCTCAAAACTGCTTCCTGTCAGAGAAGCCTGAGTCAAGGTTTCTCTCCTCTGTGTCCTGAAGTGAAGCTGGACAGCCTGGGAGTGCCTTGTTTCACTGAACAGATATATCCTCTTCATTGATGTAAGGGTAAAGAATGAGAGGTGAGGACAGTGCCACATTCCAAACCCAAGGAATGGGAAACAGCAAATATAAGTATTTTGATCCCAGATGATAATCACTTACTTATAAACCTCTAAATCCAATTCTTTTAACCACGACGCCATATCTCTAGTCTTAGAATGGCAGTAAGACAGTATTTTTTTTTTGTTTTGAGTTTTCTTTTGCTTGCTTGCTTTATCACGTTATATTCTCCATGATAGTCTGCTTATCTGACATGTTCGCAACTGAAATAGAGGGTTTTTAAGCAATGTTATTTCCAAATCCAGAATGCATGATTTCAGGGAAACCTTGTGATTTGAAATAATTTATAATATTACCATAGCAACTTATGTGAATGTGCAGACCCTAAGAATATAATTCCACAATGAAAGGTTGGAAAAGAACCTTTTTAAAACATATGCAGTTAGAATTAAATAAAAACTGAATTGTATTTTACAGGGGTGATGGAGCAAAATGTGTTAAAAAAACCAATTTGATTTTTCAAATAGTAAAAACCGTGTAAAGGAAATGGAATGAAATATGACAGGTATAAAAAAAAAAATCCCAAGGAAAATAGTACTTGTGCGACACTATAAGAAAGGGTTGCTGAGAAACGCAGGTTGAAAAATGTGCTGAGTAGGTATAGGAGAAGGTATCATTCCCTTCCCTGGCCAAACACTCTCCATCTGGGAATTTCAAAGCTTGAGAATTAAAAACTATTGGAATAATAAGGATTCTTAAGTGTTCTTTATGATGTTTGACTTATACCTGCAAAATTTTTGGTAAGTGGAATATGTCAATACTCTGCAGTGTTAGATACTTGCTCTTTTACTCTCACAGTTTTTATTTCCCCTTCATATGATAGCGTATACTATGATTTTCTTTGGTAAACCACTATTTCTCAATATGTCCTGTACAAGTGGGCTAACTTCACCCCGACTCCAGGCTTTCCTGGAGAAACACAATGTAGCACTGTCTCCCCTGACACAGCAATGAGATCAAGCCAGAGTAAGGGCTGAAGTATACCACAAGACTCACTAGATTTTTTTTCTGGAGCAATTGGAAAATAGGCTTTCTACCCCACTGGATTTGCTCAGGTGTTAGGATAGAAGCCAAGACAAGCAGGTCATCATCCTGGCCCAACATGGTTGCCTGCCAGAGTATGAAGCAGCATCCAGAAATGTGACTGAAAACCGCAGGGAAGCCCTTGGCAATGCCTGGCAGTTCTAACATTTTCCTGGTCAATATTCTCTTTTATTTTCTGAGAAGCCCTCTTCAAAGTCTCTCCTTTCTCTTCAAGCTTCCAATATGTTTCCCTCCCTACTCACTAATACCTGACAATACAGATTTTTATTTCACTATAATGGAAGCAATTGGAAGAGAATTCTCTGCATCTCCCCTGGTCAACCTGTCAACCTCCCAGCTCTAGTAGTAATATATTTTTCTTCCCTTCGTTACTACAAGACTTTTATGTCCATCCTCCTTTTTAGTGTCAGCCTACCTAGGTGCACTGGATCCCAAATCACAGCACCCACTGCTCAGGATTTGCACCTGTATTTACCCCTTGCTCTCCTTTATTATCAATGTTCTCTTATCTACTGTGTTATTCTCAGTAGTTTATAAACTTTCTGTGACTTTTTGTAACTTAAAAAACAAAAGCACACTGAGAAAATCCTTAACTTTCACATCTTCCAGTTCTCTTTCTTTTATTGTCCTTTAGAGAGAACTTCCTTCAAAGTATTTTCTAAGTTCCCTGTCTCCTTTCCTTATCATCTCCTTTCCTCTTTAGCTCTTACCAAGCAGGCTGTGACCCCATCATCTAAAATGCTCTCTTCATGTCGCACTATGAGATGACTCGTGATGACAGTTACAGAGATGAGAAATAATGAGGTGGAACAAATTTAATGAGCCAACTGGGATAGCAGATCCTTTCAGATTGTTGTAATGGAGGCAAAGGAACAATTCATTGTACTTTAGGGGAACGGATTTCTAAGTCCAGGTCTCTTGTTGATTTTGAGTGATAGCAGGTGTTTCCCTCTAAACATGCCAAAGTATTAGATTTTTTAATTCTTTAGGTGAGTAGATCAGGCTATTTCTAAGGTTTCTCCCAGCTCTTCCCTTCTCTGATCTCCAGCAGCACCTGCTTCTCCATGTCCAATACGCACAAGTTCTTGTTTTCTCACAAGAACAGAAGTCCTTCTTTCCAAAGTTATGGCAAGGTCTTCCTTGCCCCCTCATTTTAACATAATTATTTTACATTTTCCTGGTTGACCAGGCAATTTCCTTAGTAACAGTTAATGCACATTTGTTTCCAACTTTCCACACTATGTAAGTTTATCTCCTTAAAAAAGACTTGAAATAGTTTGTTTTATTCAAATAAAGTCTTATAATTGGAGAAGTACATTATTGATACACGTATATATTATATTTACTTCTGATTGTAGTTCCCTTTCTATTGAAAGATATTTTCTGGTAGTCAAATTCATCTAAATGAAAGATGTTCCAAAAATGATATAGGTAGCTATTTGTAAAGAGGATCGTAAAAGTAAATAAAGTAAGAAAGATTAATGTATCTACCTTTAGGAGTAATGTTCTGCTTGTGTGAGAAAGAACCAAGAGCTGTTGTTTCTAATAATGCTTCCATTAATCAAAAGCTTCAAGTAACTGCATAATGAGGCAAAGAAGTTAATGGATATTAGCATACTGCTACACTTTCTACTTAGCTAGCTTGTGTGGAAAACTTGGAGTGCCATTCTTTCTGTACCAAAATACTGCAGCTGGGGAGAAGAAAACATGGACTAAAGTGATTTCCAAAGAGGGTTCTGCAAACCACCCCAGCAATAAAATATACTCCAAAGAAAATAAGATTTTATCAGCACATATAGAAAACCTTTCACACTCTCCATTTGGGTTTGAGATTTACAAAGCATATTATAAGGCTTTACAGTAAAGAAATTTGTTTACTTTTGCTGCATCCAAAGTCTCACAACATTTTTTGCTAGTATTATAATAACCAAGAGTTTACTTTGAGAGAGGTAAATCTAGTTGGTTTTTAGAGTCTCTACAACTTCCTGTACTTAATTCTACCTGAGTATAAATTAGCTAAAATTGTGTAATTTGGATTTCACAAGGTATTCTAGCATAGCATTTATATTTTCTTTACCTGGTGCAGACTTACGACAAGTTGGTCCCAAACAATATGAATTTGACTTGAGTTTCATTCCATCTAACTTTTACCTGATGAGGATGTGGATTCTCCATCTCAGTTTCAGTCTGTATATAAAGTCATCTTCACAAACAGCTTAGCAGATCCCCAGTTGAGGTCTATCTTCTAAGAACATGTTTGGGTTTAGAGGCTCAGCTTCGAGAAAATTGCATACAGGTAGTTCCCACTTTGCAACTCAGAATTAACTTAATCGTTCAAAGCATATTGTGGCTAAGTTTCATGGAATTCTCTCTTATATTATAAAGTGTTTATTTGGTTTAGAAGAAAACCTGCCATTTTAGAGTTTCCAGCTGTCCAAGATGACAATTTTAGGGTAGTTTTTTTTTTTTTTTCCCCTGAGAACCATCTAACCAGCTCCTCTGAGGCAAAGCCTAGATACAAAGGTCCACAGTATTTGTGGAAATTGTAACACCATCCTGACAGCATCCAAGCTGAGCTGTCTGACCAGGGCTAGAGAGGAAGCTGACTGATTTCTATAGATTTCAATGAGCCTTTTGGGAATAAGGGGTTGGAAACAAACCTCTTCCCTTTCAAAGAAGTTATTAAAAATTCTCTGATTCAATTTAAATGGTTCCATTAAAATTTTGCTATTAAAAAGGGGGGCCATTGAAAGGGAATTCACCAAAAGGAAAGGAAAATCTGGTGAGGAGTGAGGCAGTCCTGAGAGGAAATGATTTTGGACAGAAACTGGCACTTTCCTGCTTAGGGCAAGCTTAGAGACAGTGGCCGAGCTAGTGAGTGCAGTCTGCAGGGCTCACACAGGGTTGAGCCATTCCAGGAACGTTGGTGCATCACAGAATCCAGGCAAATTACACCACGCAGGGTGAATTTTCAGTACCTCCCCACTTCCTTGTGTGTCAGTAATCAAAGTGCTACAAGTGAAATTTCTGGAATCTTTAAGTAGAAAGATAATATTTTCTTATTTCTGTTGTCTATGAGTGGACTGACACATTTGACCAAAATAAACACCTACTGACCTGTAATTTGAAGCAGGAAATTTGGGTAACTAATAGTCTTTTCAGAAGAAATGTGACTATTTTGTATTTGTTCATATTATTTTTCACAGTTGTGCTTAGAGATTCAGAAGTCTGACAACTTGGTCTGTACTCTCAGACTTTGTCCTCTTCCCTGTATCATTTTAGTCAAATACTTTCATGATGTCATCCAAGACATCCTGTATTCTACGGAAAGAATGTTTGAATTTTTTACCCCCTCCCAAGAGGATTCAACTGAGAACATGTGAGATAACACAAAGAGGAAGGTAAACATTACTGAAAAGTTTCCTAGTTGGGTGGATTATTTAATATAAAATCTTTTGGATTACAAAGGAGTGAGTTGGGTGGGTTATTTAATATAAAAGCTTTTGGATTACAAAGGAGTGAGTTGGGTGAATTATTTAATATAAAAGCTTTTGGATTACAAAGGAGTGAGTTGGGTGGATTATTTAATATAAAAGCTTTTGGATTACAAAGGAGTGAGTTGGGTGGATTATTTAATATAAAAGCTTTTGGATTACAAAGGAGTGATCTCTCTGCTGTTTCTCCCAACATTTAGCAAAAATCTGTACATATGTAAATATTCAAAAAGAACTTACTGATGGATAAGAAGGTGATTAAAACAGTAGTAATAGAATGATGTCCATACAGAAGGCAAAGAAAGACAAGCCAATTTAAGAAGTATGGTGCAAAAGAAAAGAGGACAGACCACACACTTCTACTGTGCCAGGCGTCTCATTCCGTGTTTTCCCATGTGTCCTATCAGAGATTTACATAGCAAAGTTGCATGAAGATGCTGGTATGACCTTCACTGTACACCAGAGGGCTTATGTGATCATGGAGTGACAGATCTGGGAATGCAAACACAGGGCCATTTAAAACTAGATCTCAAGCTCTTAAGAATTTCACTATAAATGTCTTCTAAAAACCGAGATTATCACAAACTACCTCCTAGAGTTTCTAAAAATGTACTTTAAAAAGTGTACTTATTTATTTTTATAGATACATAGATATTAATATACCATTTTAAAAAATCAATGAGCAAGTGTACAGGCCCAACATTAAATTGTGAATCCTATTCCTTCCCTCTCCCATAATGCTAGAACGTATCTTGCTTATTCATTTCTACCAGGAGAGAGGTGATCCTAGAGGGTGTAGATTTTCTATTTTATTCTCTAGTGTACAGGCATAAAACATAGATTCCCAGCTTAGTGAATTAGCACTAAACGAAGATTTTTTTTTCTCAAAAAAGTTGTTGATCTATTCCAAGGGAAAAATATTTATCTTTTCTTCCATACACTACCATAATTTTACAGACTGCTTCAAGACCATGATAAATTCAATTCCTGGAAAATCTCAGTGTCATCTTTTTCCCTTTATGTATCCAGAGAATTGAAACTAAATTCTAAAATACCATATAGCACTGAAATTCTGAAAACTTAGGTCAAGTATTGTATTATTAAGGAACTGATCTTTCTGGACAAGTTTCCCTGCTATTGCCAGATGATAAATTCTAAATGAAGAAGTGGTCCTTGGTTATTGGAAACTTGTTGATTTATATTCAGTTCCATTATTGCCAAAGATCACACTTGGATTTTAATTTTTAAAAATTTATTTAGCTTAATTTTATGGTCCAGAATATGGCCTCTGTGTAGTTGAAAAGAATTTCTACTCTACTGTTCTTGGGTAAAACATTGTACAAATGCCAGTTAGGTCAGATTTCTTGGTAGCACTGTTCATATCTTCTATATCTTTGTTAATGTTTCTGTCTATCCTATCAACTGCTGAGGAAGAAATATTGAAAACTCCAATTACAATTGTGGTTTGTTCATTTATCTTTTAGTTTTATCAGTTTTTGTGTTATATGTTTTGGAGTTCCATTATTGTTAGGTGTGTGAACATGTAGAATGGTTGTGACTGCTTGGTGAATGGACATTTTTGCTATTGTGTTTAGTAACTACCTAACTATGTTTTTGTACCTGTGATTCAGCCTCCTTCAATCCTCTTTCTGCCCTACATTTCCTATTCTTTAGTAACCACTATTCTATTCTACCCTTTTCTTCTTTGAGGTTAACATTTTCAGCTTCCACTTATGAAAATATTCAGTATTTGTCTTTCTGTACCCGGCTTATTTCAATTAACATAATAACCCCAGTTCCATTCATTTTTCCACATATGACAGGGTTTTATTTTTTTATAGCCGAATATTATTTCACTATAAATATACACATTTTTAATTCATTATCTGCCTGCCAATGGATTGATTTCAATATCTTGGCTAATTTTAATAGTGTTGCAATGAACATGGGAGTGCAGATATCTCTTTCATAAGCTGATTTCATTTCCTTTGATATCCACCTAGCAGTGGGATAGATGAATTGATGGTATTAGTATTTGAAAAATTTCTAATTATTGTCCTTTATTAATGGCTCTACTGATTTACACTCCTGCAAATCACAAATCCTTTTCTCCCTATCTTCACCAGTATATTTTTTTCTTGATAATAGCCATTCTTAGAGGGGTAAAATGACACCTCATTGTGGTTTTGATTTGCATTTCCTTGATGGTTAGTGATGTAGAACATTTTTTGAGTACTTGTTGCTCATTTGCATATTTCCTTTATGTAATGTTTATTCAGATCATTTACCCACTTTAAAGCAGATTAGTTGCTTTTTGCTGTTGGGCTTTTTTAGCTTTTTAATATATATGGATATTAATACTTAGCAAATATTTTCTTCCATTCTTTGGTTGTCTCTCTACTATGTTGTTTGTTTCTTTTTCTGAACAGAACCTTCATAGTTTGATATAAACCAATTTATCAAATTTTTTCTTTTATTGACTGAAATTTTGAGATCATGTACAAAAAATTATTTGTCTATGTCATTGCCTTGAAATGTTTTTCCTTTGTTGTCTTCCAGTGGTTTCATAGTTTCCAGTCCTATATTTAGGTCTTTGATTCTTCTGAGTTAATTTTTATATATGGCTAGAGATAGGTGTATAGTTTTATTCTCCTTCATATGGATACACATTTTGCTCAGCACAAGTTTGGAGAAATTTCCATGTGCTGAAAAGAATGTGTATTCTGTTGTTGTTGGGTAGAACACTTTGTATATATCTATTAAATCCATTTGTTTGAAGGCTTTTATCAACTGTGATATTTCTTTGTTCATTTTTTTTGTGTAGTTGATCCATTTTGATTTTTTCATGTAGTTGATCTATTTTGATAGTGGGGGTATTGAGATTCCCCAATATAATTGTATTGATCTTTATATGATGTTTTATGTCTATTAGTGTTTGTTTTATAAAGTTGAGTGCACCATAGTTTGGTGCATGTATGTTTATAATTGTTATCTCTTTTTTTTTTTTTTGTGGGTACCGGGGGTCGAACTCAGGACCTCACGCTTGCCAGCAAGCGCTTGTGCCGCTGAGCGATATCACTGGCCCTTTTTTTCCTTTAAGTGGGTTCCGGGAGTCAAACTCGGGACCTCGTGTTTGCTAGGCAGGCGCTTATGCTGCTGAGCCATCTCACAGGCCCTTGTTATCTCTTCTTGTTGAACAGTTTCATTAATTAATATGTAGTATTCTTTTTTGCCTCATTTGAGCAGTTTTGGCTTAAAGTCCATTTTGTCTGAAATAGGATAGTTACTCCTCCTTGGTTTTGGGTTTCTATTGCATGGAATATTGTTTTCCATACTTTGAGTTTTAGTCTACAAATTTCTTTTTGGGGTAAATGTGTTTCTTATATACAGGATGTCATTGGATTTTGTTTCTTGATCCATTCTGTTGATCTTTGTCTCTTGATTGGCAAATTGAGACAATTCACATTGATAGTTACAACTGATAGGTATTAAATATTCCTGTTATTGTATTGTTTTCATGCTGCTGTTTTCTTTTCTTTCCCTTTTAAATAATTGCTTGCTCTACCTGGTACATTAATTATATTGGATCTTTTGGTATTTTTATCTTCATCTCTTTGTAGGATATCCTTAAGAATTTTCTGCAGTATTTATTTGGTGGTCATGAATTTCTTTAGCTGGTCTTTGTCATGGAAATACCTTACTTCTCCATCAGTTTTGAAAGATAATTTTGGAGGACATATCAGTTTGGGTTGGAAGGTGTTTACTTTTAGTGCTTGAAGCACTTCATTGTAAACTCTTCTTGCCTTTAAGTTTTATGTTGAGAAGTCTGCTATAATTCTGATGGCTTTTCCTTTATATATGATTCATCACTTTTCTCTAACAGCTTTTAACATTTTGTTCTTGTGTTGAGTTTTTGGTAGTTTAGTTAGAATATAATGTGGTGGGTTTTTTTCCTGATCATGGCTGTTTGTGGTTCTATATGCCTCACTTATCTGTATGTTAAATTCTTTTTCCATGTTTGGAAAGTTATCTGCTATTACTTCTTTCTTTAATTTTTTTATTTTTAAATTTTTTTTGCTATTATTTCTTGTAAACAAGTTTTTACACCCTTTGTACTATCTGCTGAGTTTTCCCTAATTCCAATTATTCTTAGTCTTCTTTGTGTCATTTAGCACCCATTGTATCAATTTTTCATGCTTTCTTATTGTTTTTAAGATATCTCTCATTAATTGGTTGACAACCATGGCCCTGTCTTCTAGATCTGATACTCCATCCTCATGTTGGTTGCTTCTGTTCCCCACACTTTCAACTATATTTTTAATCTCCTCAACTTTTTTTTGGATCTTTTTTACAGACTGTAATTCTTTACTATGCTGGGTATTCATGTTTTGAATCTCTCTTTAGCTCTACTAGATTTTCGTTAGTGTCTTCTGTAGACTCACTGATCATTTGTTTCATTAGGATCATTATCTGTTTAATAATATATTCCTTGAATTAGCCAAGCACATGATTGATGTGCATTTTTATCTCTAATATATTCTTTAAGATATTTCTGCTGTATGGCCTTTGATTTCCTTCCTCTTTATGTCCCATGGATCTGCTTTGTGGAAATTGGGAATTTTGGAGGCATTTTGCTGCCTTGTCTTTTATTTTTTGTTTGTTTGTTTTCTGTGTTGAGGTTTTCTGGTTGATTATACTGGGTAGCTTTGTTGTTAGTACGGAAATCTCTTTGGTTTATCTACTTTTCAGAGATATCTTCTGGATGTGGCTAACTACTGGCCTTTGCTTCTGTCCCAGGATCCAGCTACCTCTATTTATTTGGGAGGGGAGTGTTATGGTTTGTGTCTAGATGTCCCCCCAAAGCCTCATGCAGCCATGGAGGCGGGCTTCTGGAGTTTATGACTGATTCATGGTCTAATGCTGGGATTATGGGCGTGAGTGCTACACCCACCCTGGGGCGGGTAGCCTGCACGTAATATAAGGGAGGGAAAGAAGTTGCTCTGTCTCATGCTCTTGCACTCCTCCCTTTTTGCTCTTGTTGTTTTGCTGCCTCCCACCGCCATGAACGGTTGCCCTCTGCCATGTGCCACTCTGCCTTGGAGCCAGCCGAGTATGGACTGAAACCTCCACAAACTGTGAGCCAAATAAACCTTTCCTTCCTTAATTTTGGGTGCTGGGTATTTTGTCTCAGCAATGAGAGAAAAGTAACCAAGACAGGGAGGTTGCAGCTTATTTGGTTCAGTACTCGGTTCTTCAGAAATGGGCTGCAGTATTGTTTATCACCCCAAGGCAATCCAGATATTGGCATAGAGAGAAAACCAATTGGTAGCAACAGCTATGTGACCTTAACTATAGTGCATTACTAAAGTCAGCAATAATAATACAGTCATATATAACATAGATACTGATAAACCCTAAGAACTAATCATGTACCATCCTTAAACAAAGTAAAAAGATCTATTATAAATACTAAAGCAAACCAGATATTGACCTATGGTACGTCAGAGCATTGGTCTCCATGGATACAAGCAGCAGTGCAGGAGCTCAAGCAGACCACTGGACTCAATGCCACCACTTTCACATTCAGCTTCCTCTGAAGGTTACACTCACTGAACCTGCCTTCCCAGCACAGAATGCAGGCCCTGTGCCCTTCCTGACCTGTCTCGTCATCACCCTCTCTGTCTGTCTCCCACGGCGTCTCTCATCCAGTCTCTTTAACACTTCAGACTCAGCGTGAAACTCTCCTCCAGGCGGTTGGCCTTGTTCTCAATCAGATCTGTCTGCTCACATTTGGTTGTCACCTCTGCCATCCATGCCGAGGGGAACCAAGGTGCAGAGCCAGCTAGGAGCTGACAGTTTGATCCTGGTGGCTAGGGCGGGCAGGTGGGCTCCTACCTCCTTGTGTGGCATGATGTGGTGATGGTGTGGGTGAGTGTGCTTCTACTAATGCGGCATCGTGGCATGACAGGCCCTTATCACAAAATTAATTGATAACTTTCTTCCTCATCTTATAGTGCTTCTGTATTTTTCTTGCATGCTGTCACAGATAATGTACTCATTATGTCCCACTCCTCTTGCGGTTATTGGATTCCTCCCTGAATTTCAAGCTACTTGGTTTTTGTGACAACTCATCTCTTCAGGATATAACAATAACAAAAGTTGTGATTTTCTAGTTTACTCAACTTCTGCTGTAATTATTCATGTGTGAGGGAAATGCTTTCCTGACTTCTACATTCTAAGTAGACACAGAACTACCTAGAAAAGTATTTACTCATGCAAATACCGACACTGACCTTTCCAAAGAGGAGAAAGTTTTGGTGAACCGTATAATCTCATTCTTTTCTATTAACACTCCTGTTTAGTAATAAATGATGATAATGATGGGGTTGACCTTTCACTAAATACTGACTATTTTCCATGCAGACAGCTAAGTACTTTACACTCGTGATTTATATTTCAATAGTTTCCACCAACCTGGAGGGCAGGTACCATTATTGTTGTCTCCAGGGAAGATATGGAAAGAGATGTTTAAAACTTTTCCAAGTTAATAAATGGAAGACATGGTATTTAAACTAGATAAAACAGATACAAGACCCTACCTTTCAAATTAACCCTTTGATATACAATCCCCTTCTTTCTTTTATTTTTACTTAAATGTTACCTTACGCAAATGTTTTTTCTTCATTTCTTATATTTATTATCATTAAAGTTTTAGTTCCTTGCTAGGCTCCCAGATCTAGAACTAGATTTGGAATTCAGTCTAATTCTGTCTGGTTTACCATTGTAGCTCCTATGTTCTTAGTTCAGGGCCTTAGAACCTAGACAGGTTTTACACATGAGTTGGCAAATCAATCACTTCCAACTAATCTGCACAGATTTTGGGAATGGATAGCTCACTTTTTTTTACTTGATTTAGGAGAACAGAAGAAAAAATCTGAAATTACATCCTGGACATATTCAGAGGTTGCTGCTGAGTTTGAGGGATCTATAGAATATGGAGAGAATTAATTTACTCTCCAATCCATTGGAGGTATTGTAATACCTGACTCTCCAATACATTCCTCATCCTAAATGTGTGATTCATCCTCTAATGTTTCTTGTCAAAGTTAAAAGCACCAACATCTACCTTGTAATTCAGATAGAAACATAACATAATCTGTTTCCTGTTTCTGACCTCCACTCACCATATCTAGTGTAGCACCCAGACCTGTAGATTCTAGTTCCTATGTAATTCTTGAAGTATTTTCTTCATATCTTCTACTATTCTAGTATAGCACACACTTATCTTGTTTGAATCTGCAGTATCTTTTCAACTTCTTTCCACTTGTAGAGTTTATCTTCACTAATATTTCTCAAATGTCAGAGGTAGAATGATCTCTCTAATACATCAATCTGATACTGCTTAAAACCCTTGAGTAGCTGAGAAAAAAATAAACTCCATAAGTTTTCTAATTACCACTGCTGAATAACCAACCCACCATACATTAGGATTTTAGCTAGGAAGTAGTGGAGACAGCTTGTCTCTTGCTCTACAGTGATGATGGGCTCATCTGGGAAGACTTAAAAACTGGGAGCATCAAATAGGTAGGGGCTGGTATCAACTGGGGGAAAATTTACCTTTATATCTGGTGACTAGTGTTAGCTGTTGTCTTGACATTAGTCAGTGATTAGGTAAGCAACCTGTATGTGACCTTTTCCAGTTTTTTTTTTTTTTTTTTTTTTTTTTGTAAGAGTTGCTTTAGTTCCCTGACTGCGAGATGGCAGAGTTTAAAATCTAGTGTCCTCAGGGAGTAAAACAGAAGTACATGGTGGTTTGTTATCTAGATTCAGAAATTAAAATGCACACCCAGGTTCAAGGGGGGAAGGCATGGACTCCAAGATTTGATGGGAGAAATGTAGGATAGTCACATTTTAGAAAAGTACATGGAATAGGAGATACAATTATAGTCATCTTTTCAGAATTTGCTTAAGGTCTTCATGATTTGATCCTTGCTTACATCTCTCTGACATTCCTCTCATCTGCCTTAAACCATGTTCACCATGGCACCCCTGAGGCTGGAATGAGCTGGCCTGTGGCAGGTGTTCAAAATAATTGTCGAAATAATAAAGTACTGTGTTTTTCCTGGCAATCGATAGAAGTTTGTTTGGAGAACTCATGGGGCTGGGGAGAGCTCTTTGAAGATGGCTCCATGCTGGACTAGAGCAATTTGAACTGTTATTAACAGAACTCTTCAGAATCCAGCCATGAATCTATTGTTTCAGCATCCCAAGGTTTCTTACAAGCTGATTCTCTTCACCTCTCACTCAAATCAGCATTCTCTGCTCAAAGCAAAGAAACTAAATTGGTTATATAAGAACTTGCCAAGCAAAGAGCATCCTAAAATTGCTGCCAGAAATTCCACTAGGAATTGAAAAGAAGAAATTGTGTGAGTTTTCCCCCCTCAAAGTGGGTAGCAGGGCTATGTGGGCTTTTCAGTCTTCCTAGAAACATTGCTATGGTAACTGACAGGTAATTAGCTATTTATCACACTCTCAGAAGCATACACAGAGTTTCAAGCTAGAGTTCTCTTGCTGTACCAGCCTGTTAAAATAAGGAAAAGAAATCAATCTGTAGACTGTTCTTAAAATTATGGAGTCTTTTTGTTTTGTTTTGGGATTTATTTTTAGTCTTCCCTTTGTGAATTTTCTGAGAATACAAAAATATTTACGGCATAGACAAGTATTAAAAACAACCATATTTTCAACCATTCTCCAAACATCCCTTCTTGTATAACTCTATTAAAAATAAAATTTGGGATTAAGAAGTATCCATTTTAAAATTGAAGTGAGGAGCTGAGGGAAGAAATTGTAAAGAAAAAGGGACAGCAAAATCAATAGTAGAACTAAGAGTGCACTCACCTATTAAGGAAATATGCAAATAATCCAAGTTTCCTTTCATCCAGAGGTTATAATGTCTATTATTTTCTTCTTATTTTGTGACATACTGCACAGTGCTATCGACAAGACAGATACTAAAAAGAGAAATTGCTTATTTTGATCCCAATCTGAATTATTTTATAAGAAGACTACCCAAGCCTATTGTGCATTTTATTCACATAATTCCTCAACAAGTTTGTGTATAATAACCTTCCACCAATATGTAATTATATCCTATTTATGCATAATCAAAAGAGGCACTTAGGAGAAAAACAAGTTCATAATAAGATCTGCAATAGAGATTAAGAAGAGCCTAATTAATACTTTTGAGGAGGAATGAACTCTTTCTTAATGCACACTTTATAATTATGCCATTTAAATTTCTTGAAGCATAACGTTGTTTTGAAAAATTAAAAATACTTTGAAAAAAAATTACCACAGTATCTATTTTATCTTGCTCAGGGAAACATGGAAGCATATGTTTCTACTGCGTGTAGACAGAACTTAAACTGGCCTAGTATTTATTAAATGATAGCACATATCATAGATCAAGTAAGTTTAAAGAGCATATTTGAGAAATTCTGCTAATGTGTTTCTCAGCAAGGAGCTTGTACTTCTGATCACTTCTCTCCAGGAAGCCAAGTCTGTATCATACATTAGCAGGGAGTAAGATTGAAGAAGACAAGTCATCAAGACAGAGGCAGGAAGCCGACTTTGTAAACTCTTGAAAGGAGTCATGACTGGAAATCTGAATGTGTAATGTGCCTCTTAATAAACTCCAACATCCTGGGCTACTGCAGTTTATTCACAGGCATATTTATCAGAAAACTGGCAATATGGCTTCAGACTTTTGAGGGTAACATTTGAGAGTTATCTTGGTAGTTAGAGCAAGAAGCCAGCACCACTGCCCTCCCTTCCAGAATCCATAGTACTTCCTAGTCCCAGGCATTGCCTACCATGACATGAACTGTATATTTTGGGCTTCTAGACTCAAACATCAATGGGAGGAGAATATGGGCTTCTGCAGTGACTCTGATAGTTTACAGGTGTACAGGAAGTCACACAGACATACACACATGCCTAGTAAGCTACTTAATTAGGTCACAATACAACTCTCACTGGGAAGAATAGATATAACACAACTCAGTATTGCTTCCTTGGGGTCCTACTTTGGATTAAATTGTGTCTTCCAGGATTTGTATGTTGAAGCCTTATCCCCCTAATGTGAATAATAAGGAGTTAATTACAGTTAAGTGAGGTCTGGAGGTCAAGCGGTCATGATGGGGTTAAAAGACATATCAGAAGAGACCGTAACTCCAGAGCCTGCTTCCCTCCACCCCTACCACCACAGAAGTGGGGACCCAACAAGGCCAGCTGCAAGCCAGTAACCAGCCCTCCCTCAGCAGAAATCAAGTCAGTGGGCACCTTGATCTTGGCATTACAGCTTCCAAAACTGTGGGGGGAAAATTTCTGCTGTTTACGAGTCTGTAGTATTTTGCTGTGGCAGCCTGAGCTGCTCAAGATAGCCCCAAAGCCTCTGATGCAGATAGAGCTGACCATGACACAGTCCACGTAAGAGATTTTGCCAGCTATGAAAACTCCAGGTTTGCCTTATCACTACCCTTTTGTATCAATTATTAGTTCTGATTTAGGGAATGTCTAAAAAGCACTCTATGTTCTTTAGCATCAACTCAGTCACTCCTTTCATTGCAGTGGGCCTGGGGCAAATGGGGAGAGAGAAAGCAAAGTGAATCCCCAGAGTCCCTGAGGAATGTCTCTGCCTCAAGCTTTCTTAGTGCCAGGAAATCCCATTTTGTTATACTGCCATTCCCTCAGGGAAAGTTCACCACTATTCACCTTGGTAAGTAAAACTCGCATCTTTTCTTACCTTTCTTATAATTCTCTCGTTGTGTGGTGGTATTAACCTCATCCTTCCCGGATGAGCCATCTGAGTTCCGTCACTTACCTAGGATCACAGGTCTAGATTCTAAGTTTGAGCCCAGGTCTTGGCTAACCTCAAAGTCCAAGCACGTCATTCTTACAAGTGTAAGAAATTCTTCCTAAGTGTTCTATGGAATGGGCAAACCTTTATAGAATGTGGAGTTAAACTGATAAATAAATCCAGACTCATGAATTAGCTACTAGCTTAGTAAGGTACTCCTCATAGGCAACATACTTTACTCTTAAATGCCATTTAGCTGTACAAAGAGTCTCAAATTGGGAAGTAAATTTTTGCCCTTTGTAATTCAAAGTATAAGTTTTTCTGTTGGAGAAGTGAGTAAAACCCTATGGTCAGGTTTATGATTTATTCAAAGCAAAGATCAAGAAGACAGACTTCCACTTTCAAAAAGCTAATGTGTGAAAATGAAAAATACTGGTGATGGGTTAAGGTGTTAAGATTATAAGTGCGCCTTCCTTCCTTTTATTTTTTTTTCATGGTTTCTATAATGTTATTAAATTGCTTTCATGATGAAAAAAATTACAGCAATGTTTATCGAAAGTGTACTACTAAATTCTAAATGGTTAGTAAATTATTAGCTCATTTCATACTTACAATAATCTTGTGAGTTAATTATTATCATTACTTTCATTTTAGAGATGAGGAAACAGGCTCTGAGAGGTTTAACAGGAGGAAATGGAAAAAGTGAGATTTAAAGCCAGACATTCTTTCTCCAGAACTCATACACTGAACTCCTACAATAGGCTGCTTTTTAAAATGGATGAACCTAGCAAAAAAGAGAGGTCAAGAGCATTGAAATTTGGAGGTCTAAGACAGAGGTGAGAGGGTAGGAGGGAGGACAAGGCAACTAAGGAGCTGGGCAAAGACTCTGGGCACCCCAAAGGAAATTTCTGCTGGTTAGAAGAGACGACGGAAAGCTTTGCTCTGTGGCAGTTCCCTTTCCGAAGTTAAAATATCGTGCTAAATTAACTCCCCATCCTAAAATAAATGAGTGCTTCATATCCTTAAATTCTCTGCCACAATAATCATATTTCATGCTTTGTTTCACTTGACATCTCTCATCATGAATCACAAGGTAAATGCCTTTAATGGGTATGCATTAGCCTCATAATTAACAACCTTACATAGTAAATTATTTTTTAGATACTCTTATCTACAAAGGGCAACAGCTATAGTACCATAGTGGTTTGTAAATAACAGAAATAAAATGTGTTGTCTATAAGCCAGAGCACTAACTACTCAGATCAAGCAAAATAACTGAGATATATTAACCTATCAGCCCTTAAAATGAAAAATAAAAGCAACATTAGTTTTACTCAGTGCATAACAATTGCAATAATACAAATCAATCTGCAAGAGTAAATATCCTCCTATTGTGTGATCTATGAATTTCACCTCATCTGAGGAAAACCTTTTGGCAATAGTAGCAAAATTAGCCAGTTAGAATGGCTAAAAAGGACAAGAAATCTATTTTCTTTTATCCATTTATCCAACAGTTTATCTGTCTTTCCATTTTATCCACCCATCCATCCATCCATCCATCCATCCATCCATTCATCCAACTATCCATCCATGCATTCACTCATACATTTGTTCATCTACCTATCTATGCTGCCACTACCACTCAGCTGCCTACCAACCTAATAAATATTTGTTGATATCTGAGACTACCCCTAGCTCAGGCAGGAGCTACCCATTTACTGCTGTATATTTTATTTAGGTGCTTTCTTTTCATGTGTTCCTTGTCAGTTATTTGTTTCTAAGTGTGATCTGGGGACCAACTGTCTCATAATCTCCTAGGAGTCTTATTAATTCCTGGCAAGAAGCCTCAAATTTTAAAGTTGCAAAAAGAAAATTTATCTACTATATTGTTAAAATGAAAATTCCAACCAACTCTACTTCATAAAAGTTCTTCTAATAAGACTTAGAGAAGATAAATAACTTATTCAGAGGCATGTATTAGTCCATAGATGCAAAGTGCCAATTACCTAGAGGTTATGTGAAAGGATGCTATAGAACTTGAAGGGATATTTTCAGGAGCTGAGTTTTGTTAGGCTGGACTCCAGAGGTAAGATCCCAGGTTGAGAGAGAGAAAAATCAAAGATCTCTGGTATCTTGGATCTCTGAAAATTCTCAGACAATCCTGGCTTTCCATTCATTAATATCTGATGACCTTCTTTTATGGCCTTTTACCACTTACCATGCATTTTAGAGCCCTGCATATTTGATGCTTTTTGAATTTGGGATCAGACTCCTAGGAGATTATGAGACAGTTGGTCCCCAGATCACACTTAGAAACAAATAACTGACAAGAAACACATGAAAAGATTACAAATATAAGCATTGACAAGGCATCTAGCTTCTCTGAATTTTAGTTTCCTTACCTGCAAAATGGGAAGGATTGTGCTCTCAGTCTATCTTGAATCAAAAACTGTCTATTACTTTCCTTTCGCTTTTGTAGCTTCTCTTAACAACCGGTTATTGTGTAGATGGGTTTTAGCTACCTGCAGGTCCCTAGCCAGGCGGGAGCTCCTTAGTGTTTACTCTTTCCTTCCATTGTATTTGTAAGGAAACATCTGCCCCAAAATAAATCAAATCTCTACTTTATACTTATATTTGGTTGGATAAGGAGAATTAAAACTGTATCTAAAATGTAACACTAATTGTACCCAACAAGTTGAATTATCAATAATTCAGAATAATATTTTTCCCACATATGTGCATAAGACAATAAAGTAATGAGCAATGCAGAATTTCATATTATATGCATTACAAAAGATGAATGGAACCCAAACTAAATATGAATAGTAAAGTCCAGATAATGCTTCCCATATAAATTTCATATGAAAAATGATTCAGTCATTGAATCATTCCTTAATTCACTTATATACTTATTTATTAGATTAATTGATTAACTTTCTATGTGATAGTATGCTAGGATCTGCAGCTTCAGCAATAAATAAAAGAACTGATAGCCTGATATGATGGGTTAAGTAATGGTCAACTTCTAACACCCAGCTGAACTGAATCAGCATGGTGCTGGGCATGGAAGGCTCACCTGAGGATTGTTGCCAACAGCTTAAAATGAGAACTGGAGGGGAAGATGGTGCACGGTTGATTCTCCTGGAGAAGTTTGTCCTGCTGGCTTTCCTGATATGAATTCAGCTATTCTCATCATTGGAGGAGTTCGGGACCTCACTGTTGCTGAGGATGGTTGTGGTTCTTTTCATGGGAGCTCTGGTCCTTACCTTGAGCATTGCTTCCCTGGCTCCAGTGCAGATCCCTCAGCCTGCTGGCTCAGATCCTTCACCTCACTGGTGTAGACTTTCTAGCTTCCGCCAGTGGCGTTTGGGCCTTCCCAGCGCAGATCCTTGGTACAGACTTGCAGGAGACATTGTCATGGGCTCTAGGCCTCCAGTTGAACTTGTGGAGGACATTGCCATGGGCTCTAGGTCTTCAGCTGGACTCGTGCAGGACATTGCCATGGGATCCAGGTCCTTAGCTGGATTCTTTGGGTGTCTAGTGTGTGGACAGATCTCCTGCACTCTTTTGTGTTTGACTCTTTGGGTGAATATTATAAAAAAATCCTATAAATTATGTGTCCTTTATTAAACCCTTTCACTTGTAAACCCTGACTCCAACACCTGCTCTCACAGAGCTTACAGTCTTGGGGGGACCTATTTTATGCAGGTGGACAGAAACAAGGGATAGATTCTTGGAAATGAAGTTCAGTAATATTTCAGTAAGTCAATTTTGTCTGTAGGTGGAAATTAAATTTGAGTCACTATGTAGATCTATGCGGGATGGAAAAAGGATTAAACTGCGGAGAAAGGTAATTAGAAAGAGTTTATATTTTCATGAAAGTAAAAAGGATTGTTTTGGGGACTTTCTATTCTCTAGTTTTACAATGATTATCTGTTATGTTTTTAGCAGAGCACTTCATGTCATATCCAAAACTCCTCCTGCTTGGGTATAATAGTCAGTTAAAATGGTAGGTGACCCTTCAAAGATAGAATTGTGTGGTGTGTGTTTGTGTGTTTGTACACATGTGTTAATGGGTTCTGGGGTGCTGGGGACTTCTAGAGATTATTTTTAGGTTTTTCTTGTCCTGAATAAAGAATTGGAAAAAACAAGAGCAAAAGATAGTGAAGTATTACATTTATTAAAGATAGGAAAGGAAACACACTTTATAGAGCAAGTGTGGGCCAATTAAAAGTAGGAAAAGAAGTACGGCTTGCAAGGTGAGAGTAAACCACAGTGAAAGAGAAAATATGCAAGAGCCTAATGACGGCCATCTTTCGTATCCCCCACTCCTCAGGCTGACATCAGGTCTAGGCCGTCTTATAAAGAACCTGCTTAAATTCTCAGAAGAATTAAAGCTAGCACTTTCTGATCAGTTCCAGGTACAGGGCTTGGGTGCATGTCTCCTGGATCTCCGCCACTGACTGGTCACACCCACTTGCTCAGCCTTTATGCCACACCTTAATCTCCTGCCACATGTGCACGTGCACATGTGTGTGCATGCACTGGGGAGGTGTAGTTGATAAACCAGGGTTGAACTTTCTATTCTGAAACTACAGTGACTTATGGTCCAGTATGAAGGTTAGGGAAAGTGGATGCAAGGAAAAAACAGCCATAAACAGGCCAAATAGAAAATGGTCCCCAGAAGCACTGGGGAGTACAAGTTGACAACTATTACCTTGAACATCAGCAAATTGTTATGACCAGAACAGCAAGCTTTATCCCAGGTAATGTAGCAAGTTAGCAAGACAGCCAAGGTGAGACTACAGGTGCTCTGATTCTTAGTCTGCTGTTCTTTCTACCACATCTTATTGCCATTGACGGATGCTCCATACTGGTACTGAGGGGGGCTCCTTCTTTGGAAACTGTGACAGGCAATTAATTTTTCAGCGAATACATAACGTACAGTTGAGGGGCCCTATAACTTGCCTCAATGCCCTTAACGATTAGCATATACCACTGTTCCCGTCCCATGGTGAGGATGCACGGCCTGCAGCCAGAGACTTTGAATGTGGAGCACATTAAGAAAGGCTCTATTTAAAAAGTGTTGCCTTATAGTGCTAACATTTATTATCTTTTTGTTGTTAGTGTCAAAGTCATTGGCATCAGTCACACAACTAATATTAAAGCATTACATTTTTATTATGCTTTATTAAACAACATATATATATATATATCTAATATATACATATATATATATGTTTTCAACTCTTCAAAGTTGCCCCTTCCACACCCATCCCCCAAAAAGTATATATGGAGTGAAATAGACACAGAAGAGGGAGAAAGAGGGAGAGAAATATGTATATATGTTAAATAATACTAACAATTTTACTTATTCATTCCTAAATGTTTTGTCACTTGGCAGGAACAAGGACAAATTCCAACCCTAAGATTCTTCTCTTCAGGTAGAACTTTTGGCAAACTACACATTATATGGCATGAGGGAAAGTTATTAGCATTGAGCATTGACTTCATGCCAAATACTCTATGAAAATCTCCATAAACATTGCCACATTTTATTTTTCCAACAGCCTAACAGCCCAACCAATTGCTTACCTAACACAGTTCTGAAATTCTGAAAAAGAGAAAAGCTTTCTCTAACAATACCAGCTTTCATTTATACTTGGGTTTATAGTTTCTGAACCATATCCCCACCCATACTCTTACTGAACTTAACTATGTTACAAACGAGGAAATAGCAGGAATATAGTGAATTTTTCTCTCCTTTTTTGTGTGGTCTTGGCAGGGATGTCAGTCATAGTGCTCATTAGCTGCTGCTGCTCTACCCTCCAGCCTGCCAACACACAGAATCGAGCATGGTCCTCAAATGATCACATTTCCTTGGTTCTTTGAGTTTTGACATAATGGCCACAGAGAAATGGAAAGATCCCTCTATTTTTTGGGTGGTGAGTAGTAAGGTAAAATGCATGAGTCTACAAATGGCCATATTTGCTACCATGTGGAATCGGTATGAGAAGAATATCTAATTTTAAAAGTGATGGAGTTTAGATTAGGTCAAAAGAAGGAGAGATGAGAGATGAAGAAAGGACAGAGTTTTCTATTATTGAAAAACCTCAGGGTCCAGTCATACCTGAAACCTTCACTTCCTTTTAGCCCCAAGTATATAAACCAATATTTTTGTTTGTTTGTTTGTTTTCTTTTCTTAAGCTACTTTGACTTGGGTTTCTATAAGTTTCAACTAGATAAATGATGACAAATACACCTACAGGACAGGAGTCAGAGCCTGAATTCTGCTCTTTTCTAGTTTCTAGTCCAGTCCCATTTCTCCTAAATTGTTACACACAGGAAACTGGGTACTTGAGAAATCACCCAGATCAGACATGCTTAGATGGGGAGCAGAATCAGCAATATACTGCTGCAAGACAAAAGATAAGGAACAACAGTGTGGAATTGATTTTTCAGGTAAAAAGGGCAAAATGGGAAGAAAAATAAGAAGTGAGCACAAAGAATATAAATATACTTCTTTCTTAATTTTGTGAGTAGCTATCCCTAAAAATTATACTTGGCTGCCACCCACTACTGATTCCAAGGCAACAGCCTTGTCAAGGAATTTATAGCTTCATTACTTAGGCATGGTAACAAAAATGGGTGTGCTTTCTACTTTCTTTCCATGTTCATCACTGTTTTCTACAACCCAGGACTTCTGACCTGCTCAGAATATGTTAATTTACAGAACGTAGCCGTTTCCCTTATCAGGCCCTCCAGGCAGTTGGCAAGATGTATTTTCAGCTATGGACCTTGCAATCAGCCAGACAGACCTGCTGGCTTCTTGTGCCCTGACAGATAGAGCTAATTAGCACTCAGAAGCTTTTATGTATTATCTCTGACTCCAGAACATTCCCAAAATGAGGGGCAGGTTTGTCTCCATCCCTAAGGGACCAGAAGAAAACCTCAGAGATTTGGAGGTTAAATAACTTTCTAATACTTGCTCTGTCTCGATTCCACTTTTCTCTTAATGGTCAACTCACACCTTGTGTTTTCTGTGCAGTGTTAGGAGATTACATCAACACTTTTGTGATGTTTTCATTGTCATGTAGATTTTTATATCATCTTTTGAGCACACAACCACCACACACAATGCAATAACTGGTGTTATAGACCACACCCAAAAATCAGTCCATCCATCCATCCATCCATCCATCTGCCTGTGTTAATTACAAGTAGGGGTTCTCAGAACTATTGAGAAAAAAGTTTGCACAATTTGGGAAAGATAGAGAATAGATAAGAAAACAAATTGGCAAGGTATTTATGGATAGCGATGTGAGTCAAGGAGCTTCTAAAATCAAATAATGGTATAAGGCATGAGGGAAGGATGGAGTATTAGAAAAGTTCTCTGTGAGGTGATGTGTTAGAAAGAATAGACCAAGGTGATACAGGGATGGATGAACATCTGCCAGGAATGAGGAAGCATTAAGCAGAAAGGCCTTGTTGTGGAAATGAACTCTGGGCATTTGAGAAACAGAAAGAAGGTCAGCGTGGCTGGAGCAGAAGTGAGGGGAAGGGACACTTAAGAAAAGGTCATAGGTTCACCACTTCGAGCTTTCTACTAAGGACAGTGGAGGGTCATTGAAAGGCTTTTACACCCTCAAGCGACAGGAATTGATTTAAGTTTTCAAAGATCACCCTGGCCACTGAGAAGAGAATGACTGATGGGAACAGGAAGCAAGTGTGGCAATTGCCACTTCAATCTCATTCCAGGGCTTACTGTCGCCTGCCTGGGTCTGAGAGGTTCCCAAAGCTGAAATGATGAACATAAGCCTCCCTTTTGTAGAATAAGTTTGCAGGTTTGCTGACTCCTGTAGCAGAAAAAGAATTTTGAGGGCACACCAGTCAGAGGCACAGGAAGGGCTTATTAGGCAGAAAGTTAAGGATGTGAAAAGTCTTGAACTTCATTTAGAAGTTCAGAGAAGGACTCTCTGGAGGTGCAAAAGATGTTCCAGGCAAGATGGCAGAGTTTAATTTAGCCAGAAAGCAAACAAGCAGAGCAGAGTTCCAGATAGTGGAGGGACACCTGACAGACCTGGAGGAAGGCGACAGAGAGCATATGAAGAAGAAAATAAGTGCACTGTGACAAGAGTAGAGGGGAAGAAGGCACATGATGAGGACAACAAGAGAGTAAGGCAGGGAGATATCATGGGGGCCTTGAAAGCTATTTTATGGGATTTTGTTTATTAAGAAAAGTGAGCAGTTATGAAGTTTTAAAGTGGATTATAGGACCAAAGTTTACCTCTTTTGGTTTGGTTCCTTTGCCTATTCATAAATCTTTGGCTTTTTTCCACAGTTTCATCATTGATTAATGCATGGCCCTTTATCGACTAGTTAATTTTATAATATGGTAAACCCTTTGGACTCACCACCCATGAAGAAAATGATGATTTGATGACAGTAGGCTTCATTTGTTTATGTGGTTTCCCTCAAGCATCCTATCTCATACCCTGGTTCTTTTCAATTCAAGGTAATCAGCACTCTAAATTCTGAGTTTATTCTTTTCTTGTTTTCTTTTTCTGTTTCAAAGTTTTTATAACGATATATATTATTTAAAAATTTTTTATATTGTGGTAAAAACATAAAATTTACCTTCTTAATCATTTAAGTGTATTGTTCAGGAGTGTTAAGTATATCCATATAATTGTGAAATATATTCAGAATCTTATCACTTTGCAAAACTGAAATCCTATACCTATTTTATACCACTTCTTCTGGCCCTGGCAACCATCATTTCACTTTCTGTTACTATGAGTTTGACTGCTTTAGATAACTCATATAACTGGAATCGTACAGTACTTGTCCTTTTGTGACTAGATTTATTCACTTAGCATATTGTCCTCAAGTTTCATCCTTATAATGGCATGTGACATAATTCTTTCTTCTCTAATGCTGAATAATGTTCTGTTGTATGGATATAGCACATCACCTCCTATATTATTAAAAGGTATGTTTTCATTTCCACTGGAGTACTCTGGCTACTACTGTTGAAGTTGGGAAGGAGATGAAATATCCACAGAAGGGCTATAATATTCAAATCCCAGTAAAAGGATTGGTTCTTGCATCCAATGCATTCCCTCATAAAAGACCAATTAACCAGAGTTCTCTAATCCAGAGTACCACAGACATCTGGTTTGTGCGTGGTGCCAGGGAATTTTTATCTTTGTGGCATCTCCGCCATAACAAATGGAAATCCACTTTTACCTCACTGTGCGAGATTAGGTCATGAGCATTACATTAGGTCTGCAGAATTCTAAAGGCTAGCTGCAGGTAGGAAGGTCCCTATACTTCCTCAAATGGCCAAAATACTTTCTTCCATTTTTTTTTCTAAACAAGAAACTCTTTAAATTGAATGCTTGACACAGAAATAAGAGCTTTTATTAGTACCTTCCTTTCCTTTTCATTAATTCATACATGGACCCTTTTAAAACACTTGTGAATAAACAGGAATTTTATGGGGCCAGAAAAAATGAAGATGGAGCTGTTATAGACTAAAATATTGGAGGAAAGGGAGATGAGAAAGGAAGGAGGGAGAGAGAATCCTGTGAGGTTGGACAAGCAGTGAGACACTGAGATATAGAGACGTATTCTTTTCTGATAGTCAGGGGAGAATATTTACTGTGGCTTAGAGCACTGCAAAAGCTATAAACACAAGCAGAAGAAGTTACAAGAGGGGGAGAGAGGGCAGCGAAAGGGGCAGTGACCAAAGGCAAGAATTGTCCCGGTGCAATTGCGCCAGCTCCTGGGGAGATTGCTGAGGGGTTCCAACCTGCAGATCCATCTGTCTCCTCCAATTCTAGGGCAAAACTCATTAGTGTGAGGAGGAACCCCACAGTTCAGTCCCTCCCTCTGGGACCTCAGATCCCCATCTGGCAGCTAAAGGAACTAGTGTGCTTGTGCTGCCATGGGGGTTAGGTTTTCTCACTCTTGCTTTTTCTGAAAGGAGAAGAACCTTTTCTACTATTTACTAGTTTTTATTTAGTGTTCTATTCTATATTATTCTAGCCTGCGGAGTCATACTAACTCATTTTACATTGATTGCTGAAGAAGGTTAATAACTTAACTTGTTGTGTAATTAAACTCTGAAAAGCAAATCCTCCTTCTCCATCCTCTACCCTGGCAGGAGGTTGGAGACATCCACCAGGCTTCCAGATCACGGTTACTTGGATGCAGGCCCGAAGCTGCAGGGCTGGCTTTGCTTTGAAGGCTAACAGGTCAGTGCTTAGTGAGATGTCCTATTTCTTCCTGGAAACAGGAAATATAGAAATTTATCTTTCCAGAGGTGAAAACCTGGTACAGAGAGGAACTGTTAGGAACAGTCTGGAAAACAGAACTGAAATTTATTCAAGAAGCATCCATGCATGTAACAAGGACTTACTTGAGGATAATTACAAAGATCTTTCTTACACATGAGCCTTCCTCTGCCAATGCAGCAAATTCATTCTTATCAGGGATTTGAGGGAGGTTATTTTCTTTGCATCTACTTAACCCACTCATTTTTTCAACAAATACGTATCAAGTGCTTACCCAGTGCCAGCATTGTGATAGGTCCTGGAGCTCCAGTCGTGTAAAGGCAGATTTTGTCTTTCTTGCCATCATGGAAGCTGCATTTGGAAAGGAGAAATTGTCACATACTCTTTCAGAAGACATAAATTACACTGCTCTCCCTTGAGATAGCTATGGAGAGCAGATTCCTTCCTGTGCTTTGGCTTCTTGAGAATGGAGCGAGGGAAAGCATGTGGAATGGGATCCACAGTGCTTGCATTGTACTCTTACTTCCTGTACTTATTTGTAGTACGACTTGGGTATGTTATGTAGCCTTTTGGAATTTCTATTTCCCTCATGTATAAAATCTAACCTGCCCGATTTACTGACCTGCCAAACTTCTGGGAAGTTGAAATAAAATCAAATATGGACAACTTTCAGCTGTAAAGTACTACAGAATGAGGTACTTCTACTGCCCCTCTTCCCTCGGGTTTTGCCTTCAGGAGATAGGAAGGTCATATCCCCACTCTGCCAGATTTGGGGATGGCCTGGGATGTTTTTATGAGACTCTTTGAGGCTCAGCTTCATCATCTATCACATGATTATTATAGCACTTAACACCACTGCAAAGATTATAAAAATATAGCAATGTAGAATTTTACTCTGCTAGGCTGTAAAGTGGGCCCTAGATAAAGGTTAATTCATTGTCTCTCCTTCCTTGCTGTTTTGCCTGCTTTTCTTCTACTCTTTTGCTTAACTTCTAAAAACCAGGGTGGAAAGCAAGCCTAGGTTGCTGTGAGTGAAAGGGGACCCATGTAAGTGTTCAGCTTTCCTCCTCAAAAACAGATCCTAAACACTTAGCATTTTTCTCAACATATTTACAATAGCTAATAAAAACTGGATCAATAGATAATTATAATTAGAGCTAACTATAGGAGTACGGTCTAAGCAGTCACAGGACTGTCTTATTTAATCTTACAGTGTCTGAATTAAGTATTGTTATTTGCACTTTGTAAAGGAGACAAATGAGGCACAGCTGTCACCTTAACCAGGGTCATAATGATGGGATCAGAACCGAAGACCAGGAAGTCTGATACTAGTTCAATATCTTTAACAACCTGTATTCTAGGATTCTGGGCTCTGTATTTTAAAAAGGCTGATTTGGTCAAGGAAAATGACACTGTTTCTGACTTTCTTATCCAAGTTTGGCAGATAAGGTGTTTGTTAAAAACTAAAAATAAATATTAAATTAAAAGATGGATGGAGCCAGGCCTGGTGGAACGCACCTATATCTCAGCATTCTGGAGGGCTGAGGGGGGTATTGCAAATCTGGAGCCCAGCTTAGGCAACTTAGTGAGACCCTGTCTCAAAATAAGTTTGAAAGGGGCTGGAAATATAGATCAGTATGAAGGTCCTGGATTCAATCACCACATATATACACACGAGCATGAAAGAAATAAAAGAATGAATGAATGAATGAAAGGAAGAAAGAAGGAAAGAAAGAGAAAGAAATAGAGAAAGAAAGAAAGAAAAAGAAAGAAAGAAAGAAAAAAGGAAAAGGGGGATGGATGGATGGATGGATGGATGGGTGGATAGATGGATACATAGTACTTAAGAACTTCAAAGAATGTTTCTTTCAGGCCTTGAATAATTTTCAGCTTTTAAAGTAAAGTGGGTCATATTTGAGCATACCTTTTGCTCTCATAGTTTTTTTTTTAATTTTAAAAATATAATATATATTGTAAGTGAAGTTTTCAAATCATAGCAAATGAGAGAAGGGTACTGAGATTTCCCATATGCTCCTGGTCTCCCGACAGACATAGCCTCCCAGAGGGTCTAGGTTACAAATGATGAACCTATGGACAGAAGGGTGCATGCCACAAACAATAGACTTACAATGACACAGTGCAATCAACTACAGCACTTGGACATATCTATGACATGGATCCAAGTAGAGTACAATACAGAGTATTTTTACTGTTCTAAAAAGTTTCTGTGCTCCACTTATTCATCCTTTCTCTCCTCCTTTTATAACCACTGATTTTTTTATGGTGTTCATAATTTTGCCTTTTGCACAAGCCATATAATTACAGTTGTACAGTACATAGCATTTTCACATTGATTTCTTTTGCTTAGTAACATAAATTTAAGGTTCTTATGTATTTGCATGGTTTGATGACCCAGTTCTCTTTGGTACAGAATAATATTCTACCGTTTGAATGTACCATGGTTTATTTACGCATTCATCTAAGGAAGGACATCTTGGTTGCTTCCAAGTTGTGTCAATTATTAATACAGCTGCTATAGCACCCATATGTAGGTTTTTGTACAGACGTATGTTTTCAACTTGTTTGGATAAATCTAAGAAGCACGATGACCGGATTGTGTGGTAAGAGTATGCTTAGTTTTTAAGGAATTACTAAACTATTTTCTAAAGTAGCTATACCACTTGGCTTCTCACCATCAGTGAGTGTAGGTTTCTGCTGCTCTGCATCCTCCCTGGGAGCTGATGTTTTTGGTTCTCTGGAGTTGCGGCATTCTAGTGAGGTGTGTACTGGAATGTCACTGTTGTTTAGTTTGCACTTTCCTAATGACCCACAATGTGGAGCATCCTTTCCTATACTTATTTGTCATCTGCACATCTTTTTTGGTGAGGTGTCTATTGTGGATGTTGGCCCAGTTTTTAATTGGGTTGCTTTTTTTTTTTTTTTTTTTTTGTGGGTACCGGGGGTCGAACTCAGGACCTCACGCGCCAGCAGGTGCCCGTGCCGCTGAGCCATATCACCGGCTCTTTTTTCCTATGTGGGTTCCGGGAGTCAAACTCAAGACCTCGTGCTTGCCAGGCAGGCACGTATGCTGCTGAGTCATCTCACTGGCCCTGGGTTGCTTTTTAATTGTTGAGTTTAAAGAGCTATTTGGATATTTTGGAAAACAGTCCTTTTTTGTATTTTAATTAAGTTTATTAGTACAATTTAGATATATATAATGATCAAGTCGTCATAGGGAATTTGTACGTGATATATCTTGATTCTTTTTTTCCCCTTATCCTCCCCTTCATTCAACCTCTCATTCTCTCCTTATTTAAAAATTTTTGTTTCCATTTTATCCTTGTTTTATTTTCTTTTCCATTCCCCCCTTTTCCCCTGCCCCTTCCCTAGGGCCCCTCCCCATTTGAATATTTTCTTCCTATTTCACAATTTCTATTATACATTTTGGTCCTTATTCACACTTTCAGTTTCTCACACCAGAGAGACAATGCGATATTTAAATGTGTGTCCAATTTATTTCACTTAAGAGTATGGTCTCAAGGTGTTTCCACTTAGCTAGAAATGTCTCAAGTTTATCCTTCCTTGTGGCTGAGTAGTAACCCATTGTATAAAAAAAGAATCTTTTTTATCTATTCATCAGTTGATGGTATTTGGGCTGTTTCCAAGACTTAGCTATTACAAACTGTGCTGCTATAAACATGGGTGTCCATGTATTGCTGTGGTATGGTGCTTTTAATTCTTTTGGAAAGATACCAAGCAGGGGAATAGCTGGGCCAAATGGAACATCTAATCTTACTTTTTTGAGGAATTTCCACACTGATCTCCACAGCGGTTGCACCAGTCTACATTCCTACCAACAGTGGAGAAGGGTTCTTTTTCCCTACAGCCCTTCCAGCATTTGTTATTGGTGGATTTCTTGATAATAACATTCTTTCTGGACTGAGATAGAATCTTAGCATTGTTTTAATTTGCATCTTTCAAATGACCAGTGATGTTGAACACTGTTTCATATATTTATTTGTCATTTATAGTTCTTCATCTGAGACGTGTGTATTCATCTCAGATGCCCACATTTGGATTGGGTCTTTAAATTTGGAGAGTGCTGATGTTTTTCAGTTCTTTATATATTCTAGATATTAGTCTTTTGTATGAGGAACAGCTAGCAAAATTTTTTTCCCACTCTGTGGGTTGTCTCTTCACTCTGTTGGTGATTTCTTTCGTTGTGTAAAAGCTTTTTAATCAGATGAGAGTCCAGTTGCTGGTTCTTTGTAGTATTTCCCATGTGATAAGGATTTTGTTCATAAAGTTTTTGCCTACACCAATGTCTTCAAGAATTCTACCTATTTTCTCTCCCAGCAGATTTAATGTTTCTGTTTTAATCTAAAGATCTTTGATCTGTTTTGATTTTTGTTTCATGCATGGTGAAGGGACATGTCTAGTTTTAGTCTTCAGCATGTGGACAGACAGATTTTCCAGCACCACTTATTAAAGAGGCTATCTTTCTTCCAGTGAATGTGTTTGGCCCCTTTGTCAAAGATAAAGTGGTTGAATGTGTTTGGAATGTTTCTACATCTTCTAATCTGTTCCACTGATCATTGGGTCTGTTTTTTGTCAGTACCATGCTGTTTTCATCACAGTAGTTCTAGTATAATTTCAAATCAGGGATTGTGTTGCCTTCTGCCTTGCCTTTGTGGATAACGGTCCTTTAAGAGATGTGTCTTTGGAAATATTTTTCTCAATGTGTGGCTTGCCTTTTTATTCTCTTAACATTGTCTTATGCCATAGTGTTTTCAAATTTTCTAATTCTATTTTTTGCTTCAGAGATACACTCCCACGTTCAACATACTTTCTCCTTATAGAAAAGTCACAGTGCTGCTGCCACTGCAGCCTTAGCTGTTAATCCCAGGTGTTTCATACAACTCCTTGGGCCCCTAAGGTTCTTAAAGTTTGCTTAGTGTTTGCTTTAAATTCTATAGTTCACAATCACTTTCTTTATGACATTAATTTCTTGGTTAGGAATAGCAAAGATTCAGCAGGTAATCAATTTGTTACTAATAAAGTTGACTATATAACTATCGGAGAGTGTTTTGGAAGTTAGTTATTGTAACTGTTTATTTTTAGTCTGTTATTCCCACTTCCTTTGCATCCGGCTCCTGCCTGGTGTTATTCAGCCATTGTGGAGATGAAGACATTAAGTTCCAAGTCCTCGGCTATAGGCAGTTTGTCATTCCAACAGGTTCTGTGTCCAGGCCCGTGTTCTTTTTAGTAAAGTGTTAAATGCACCACTATCTTCTTTGTGGATATTATTCTTTTGAAGTGGTGCAGTATTGCTTTTTATATGTTTCTATTCTTAAAATACCTTCTTTATTTTCTTATTAAAAAAGTCTCTTGATTCTAGTATTTTTCTGAGGCCAGGGACACTTAAGAGTTTGGTCTCACTCTCACGTTTTTATTCACATGACTTTTACTCTTGTATAATGGCTACATGCTTATTTTTGTATAGGAATGAAAAAAAGCATAAAATTATTTTATTTGCCATCAATGATGTGTTGTGATAATAAATATATAAATAGCTTGAATTTACAATTTATTCCATATGCAAGGTCTACTCTGGCAAATACCTGGTGTGAATTTTTATTATTAATGTTTGAATACTGATATCACCTCTCTACTGGACAGGGAAAAACAGTATGTAAGATGTGGCCTTTACTTTAGTAATTACACTACGTAGACTGTTTATACTTCAACACCATTGTCTTTTTCTTCTTGAGGGAGGGACGTGTGTATACACATGTGGAAAAATATCCTTTCTCAAATTCTTAAGGCCTCATTCTATGCCCCCTGCCTGCTTCAGATAAGTCAGAGGTTTATCTGGAAACTATTTTAAAAAGGAGATGGGGTTCCAGCTTTAGAATGAGAGGCGTGTTAGTTGGATCTTCTGGGAAGTAGATGCTTACAGGGAGTTTGGAGTATAAAGAGGTATATTGAAAGTAAAAGATAAAAGGGAAGGAACTAGTGAACAGGAAAGGTTTCCAACCACAGCGTAGATAAGAAAAAGTCTTGGCTGAACCAATGAGGGACCTCCAGAACAAATATTTCCTGTTAAGGCAGCTCTGTGTTAGATGGAAACATCCAAGCCCTAGTGTCCTTACCGTGCTCAGCCTTTGGCTAGAGCTGCTCAGGAAGAGCAAGGCTTTAGCTTAAAAGCTGAGGAAGCCTCCGAAGGTGTTAACAGCCAGAAACTGTCAGCTTACTGCTGTCCTTCCAAATGAATGGCAAGTTCCGTCATGACGGGAGATTGAAGCATCATACTTCACCAGCTGCCGCAGTAGCCTCTTCGAAGTCTTCGCATTCTCACATGTCACTGGTCAGTCCCAAAATCTCTTCAAGTATTCTTTAGCATCCTGCAGTCTCCTCGAGTACTTTTTATACTTTGCTGAATTTTTTAAAAAAAGTTGTTGTCTCAAGGGAAACAATATATATCCTTAATATTTTCCAGTCCACTCAGATACATTGTAACTCTTAAACAACACAGAAAATTTGCAATAGTGTGCATGTATAAACACCAAAAATTTGTGTTATAGTTGTTATAAGTATATGTATGTGTGAAAAATTTAACGAGACAGTTATTCATAAATTTTGTTCTTGTAAGTTATATAATTTATAAAAATTTTGAGAAAAGATAAAAAGAATAGAATCGGGTTTTGCACTTATCCAGATATGAACAATGTTAGTGTTTTCCAGACTTGTCTGAGGATCTGAATTCACGCATTTCTTTCCACTCTGTAGAACTTAGTCAGTCAGTAGAATTTCCTTTGCTTGTAAATACGTCTCTTAATTTCCTTTGTCTGAACCTGTCTTTACTTTGAAAGTTATTATTTTCTGGGTTTAGAATCTGAGGTGACTATCTTTTCCTATTTTTTTCTGGTACTATAAAAATGATTTTTCTGCTCTCTTCTAGTCTCTGTGGTTTCTGATAGGAAATCATATATTAATCATTGCTCTCCTGTAAGTAATATGTCATTTTTCCCTTGCTGTTTTCAAGATTTGCTTTTCATCTTTGGTTTTAACAATTTGACAGTGAGATAAGAGGCACAGCAAGTCCCTTCATGTTCTTCTTTGTGCTTACTAGCCCTCTTGTATCTGCACATTTCTTTTAAGCAAATATGGAGAAATTTTTTGGCCATTATTTTTTAAATACTTTTGCTGTAATATTTTTTTCTTTTCTCTCATTTTGGGATCCAATTACATATATATATATTGGATCATTTGATATTCAAGAAGTCCCTGAGGCTATAACTGATTTATTTAATTTTTTCCACATTGAATAATTTCTCCTAATCAACCTTCAAGTTAACTTACACTTACTTGCATCATCTCCTTTTATTTTGTCTTTAGTTGAGAACCTCTGAATCGGGGTCAGATGTGGTCTACTCACAGAGAGGTGAGTAGAAACAATTTGGGGATCTTCTCTTTCACTCCTCTGAAAATTCCACCTTTTCATCAGCAACCAGAAAAAGAAATACACACCCTTGCCACTTCCTGTGAGTCATACCAACTGCATTTACCCCTGGGTTAAAGGCTGTGAAAACAGAGTGCACTTTGTTCAGCTTCGTGCTCCTGCCCTGATGTGTGCGCACACCAAAGCCGGCCTTCTTCTCAGCCTCCCATGCCTCAGGTAGCTGATCTTTGTATTATACCTTTTTTGGTGTTTAATTAAGTTTATTTGTACAACTTAGATATATATAGTGATCACGTTCATCATAGGGAATTTGTACTTGTACATGATATACCCTGATTCTTCTTTTTCCCCTTCCCCTCTACTCCCTTCAACCCCTCTTCCCCTCCTCATTTACAAAACTTTTGTTTCCATTTTATCCTTTTTTCTTTTTTTTCTTTTTCCTTTCTTCCTTTCCCCCCTCTTCCCTCCCTAGTGCCCCTTCCCATGTGAACATTTTCTTCGTATTTCACAATATCTATTATACATTTTGGTTCTTATTCACACTTTCAATTTCTCACATCAGTGAGACCATGCAACATTTACACATGTGTCTGATTTATTTCACTTAAGAGTATGGTCTCAAGGTGCATCCATTTACCTAGAAATGTCTCAAGTTTATCCTTCTTTTGACTGATATCCTTCTTTATCCATTGTATACAAAAACACATCTTTATCCATTCCTCAGTTGATGGGCATTTGGGCTAAAATCAAAATGGATCAAATATCCAAATATTAAAAGAAAAATGCTAAATCTTCTGCAAGAGAGAGAAGATAGAACTCTCGAAGACATAGGTATAGGCAAAGACTTTATGAACAAAACCCTGATCACATGGGAAATACTACAAAGAATCAACAACTGGGATCTCATCTTATTAAAAAGCTTTTGCACAGCAAAGGAAGTCATCAACAAAGTGAAGAGACAACTCACAGAGTGGGAAAAAAATTTTCCAGCTGTTCCTCAGACAAAAGACTAATATCTAGAATATATAAAGAACTGAAAAAAATCAGACCCTCCCCAAGTTTAAAGAGACAATCCAAAAATGGACATCCAAAATACACACATCTCAGATGAAGAACTATAAATGACAAATAAATACATGCAAAAGTGTTCAACATCACTGGGCATTTGAAAGATGCAAATTAAAGCAACACTGAGATTCCATCTTACTCCAGAAGGATGGTTATTATCAAGAAATCAACCAATAACAAGTGCTGGAGGGGCTGTGAGGAAAAAGGAACCCTTCTTCACTGTTGGTGGGAGTGCAGACTGGTGCAACCACTGTGGAACTCCGTGTGGAGATTCCTCAAAAAAGTAAGATTAGATGTTTCATTGGACCCAACTATTCCCCGGCTTGGTATCTTCCCCCCAAAATTTAAAGCATATACCACAGTGATACATGCACACCCATGTTTGTAAAGTACAGTTTCTTTTTTTTTTTTTTTTGTGGGTACCGGGGGGTCGACCTCAGGACCTCGCGCACCAGCAGGCGCCCGTGCCGCTGAGCGATATCACCGGCCCCTTTTCCCTATGTGGGATCCGGGAGTCGAACTCGGGCCCTCGCGCTTGCCAGGCAGGCGCTTACGCCACTGAGCCATCTCACCGGCCCAGCAGTACAGTTTCTAATAGCTAACATACCTGGTTTTATGCAGAGTGGTCAGCGGTTAGGGTCCCACTCTATCATGACTCGATGCTGCTAATCAAGGCTTTGTAACACATCTCAGCTGTACTTCAATGACATGTAACTTCCTAACTTTGTTAATTTACTCCCTGAATACTTTTTGAATCTGGTCACTTTTTTGCAGCTCAACTGCTAGCCTATATATACCTCTGTCCTGTTTAACTGGTTTCTTTGGTTTCATTGGTTTAACTCGTTCTTTTAGTCTTGCATAAAAACCTCCAATTTAAAATAATTTTGTCTACAATTGTCAGAGAGATCCTGCTCCAGTACAAATCTAAATAGGTCATACCCTGATTTAAAATCCTTAAATTCATTCCCAATGGTTTTACTTTAAAAATTCCAACTTCTCAGATAAACAAGACCATGCCCTTGGCTCTAACCCTACTTTCTTCAAGCTGTCTTTCTTCCTGAGCTCCAGCCACATGGCCTTCTTTCTTCCTTTTGCCTGGGCATAGGGAAAATTTTTTCTGTTTCTACTTTTTTTTTTCTTGGTGCCAGGAATCGAACTCAGGACCTTGCACTTGCCAGGCAGGCGCTTGTGCCACTGAGCTATATCCCCGGCTCTGTTTCTACTTTTGAGCAGGAACACTTTCCTGTTCTTTGTTGACTCTCATTCCTTCTTGAGATCTTGGCACAAATATGAGCTTCTTCAGCTAAGGCCTTCTAGTCCTTCCAATTAGGAGATGCCCGGCAATAAGCTCTCAGAGCCCCTGAGACTTCGATCATCATTAATGTGATTTATACTAGTATTTTCTTTTTGAAACAGTATCTTCCAACAGTAAATATTGCGCTTCTGTGTTTAGAATTTTAAGACAAAGTTATTGAACAATAGACTGTGGGCAGTTTCTGCAGATTGAGGCTTTCAGGGATTGCAATCTTACTGAAGCATTGAGAAAATCACACATTGTATAATTAGATAATTCAACATTTTTTGGCACTTAGAGCACAATAAATGTATTGATTTTCAGTGTTGTACTCTTGGAAATTTAGACCTTGTTCTTGCATATTCAATCTTCGTAGTTTTCAAGTGTAATAATGTGGAGTTTTGATGATCCTGAGCTTTTTTTTGTGATGCAGACCCAGGGTCAAATTATTTCTATTTTGTTTTCTGATTTTGCAAAAGAAGTTAGCTGGGTGTTGTGGCTCACACCTGCACTGCCAGCACCCTGGGAAGATAAGGCAGGATGATCATAAGTTCAAGGTCAGTCTGGACAACTTAATGAGACCCTGTTGCAAAATTAAAAAAGAAAATTTAAAAAAGGATGGGATGCAATGACCCTAGTTCTATCCCTAGTACTGCAAAAATACATACATACATACGTACATCTTGGAATTCATAAAATTTTAGTTTAAAAAGAGGTTAGGTTTTAAAATCAGAGATGTGGATTCAGAATCCTGCAGAATGAAGCCTATGGAAGATGTTGGTGAGATGAGATGGGAGAATTAGATCTGTTGAAAAATACCTTTTATCTCTTTTCTTCACAATTAAAGAAGATATAATTTTTACATGTCAAGAGAACACAGTTCAATTAGGCACCCCAAATATGTCCCTGATTTCAGGTTTCATATTCTTTGGGGGGCCGACAAACTTCTATCTTTATGGATATATTTATTTGTGGAATTACTTGGTAAGTGGTAATGGGTTGTACAGCCAAGTGGTTGTGCAGTTTTTTCTTCTTTGTGTTTGTTTTTTGGAACTAAATGAAAGAAAAAAGAATAAGACACGTGCACTTTGGCCATGTCAGCACATGGGCTGAAATCCTGTATAGGGCATCACCATTGTTTTATTGAGGTAAAATACACAACATAAAGTTAACTATGGTAAAGAGTAAAATTCCATGAACTTTAGTACGTTCACAGTGTTACGCAACCATCACCTATATCTAGTTTCAAGATAATTTCATTACCACAAAAGTAAAATCCTACTCATTAAGAAGTCACTCCCATTCATTTTCTCCTATTTCCCAACTACGCTGAACCACCAACTGGCTTTCTGCCACTTTGGTTCATCTATTTGTGGTATTTCATATAAATGGAATCAAGCGACATGTGACCTTTTGCTGCCTGCCTTCTTTCGCATTGTGGCATAATCAGTACTTCATTGATTTTTATTGATGAATACCATTCCATTGCTGTGTATATGCCATAATTTGTTTAGATATTGATCTGTTTCCAATCTTATCTATTGTGAATTTACTATTATGAACATTTATGTAAGTTTTTATTTGAATACCTATTTTCATTTCTTTTAGATATATAACTAGATGTAGAATTGCTGGTCCTATGGTACTTCTATGTTTAGCACTTTGACAATCAACTAAACTATTTTTCACAGTGGCTACAGCATTTTACATTCTCAACAGCTATGTATGAGGTTTCCAATCTCCATATCCTCATCAAAATTTGTTATTTTCTTTGTTGTTCCTATTAAACAAGTTATTAAGACATTTTAAAATTATAGTTGCGTGTATCTCATTGTGGTTTTATCTGATTTTTCCTCATAACTAATGATATTGAACATCATTTCACATGCTTTCTAGTTATTGGTATATATTCTTTGGAGATATCAATTTAATTACTTTACCCATTTTCTTAAAGACTGGGTATTTTGTCTTTCATTGTTAAATCGTGTGACACTTTGGCACTGGGAATCGAACTCACGACCTTGTGCTTGCCAGGCAGGTGCTGTGCCGTTGAGCTATATCCCCAACCCCTTTTGTTGTTAAATTGTGAGAGTTTTTTTTTAAAATATATATTTTGAATATTAGACCTTTGTCAGATACAAAAAATGCAAATATTTTGTCCCATTTTATGTTTTTTTTAAATTTCTTGATATTATTTTTTGATGCAGAAATATGTATAATGTTAATGAAATACAATTTATTTTGCTTTTGTTTTTATGCTTTTAACGTTATATTTAAGTTCCCCCATTTTCAAAATCAAGTTCATACAAATTTATCCCTATGTTCTCTTCCAAAAGTTTTATGGCTCAGGCTCTTACATAGTTGATCCACTATGACTTAATATTTATATGTAGAAACATTTGGAGCCAGAGTTATCCTTTTGCATGCGGTTATCCAGTTGTCAAAGCACCAATTCTGAAAGAAATTATTCCTTCCACATTTAACGTCTTTGGCAACTTTGTCAATGACCGCATATGTATGGCCAATGTTTTGCCACTTATAAACATTACTTTACTTGGGTAATAGAAACTACATGTATTTTTTTAATTTTCATACTTTGTTTTCACAAATCAATCCAATCTCTACATTTTACTTATTAAATACTGACTCACTTTGCAATATACTCCACTCTTTTTTTGTTCTCCTCTATGTTTACTGTGAAATTGTGGCTTTTGCCTTAGAGACCAAAGTTATTTATGGATTTAGTGCTACACTTGCTTTCTTGGTTCTTAAATTTTATTAAATGTCAGAAGAAGTATTTACAACATCCATCATGTATGTTAGCCTATTACAAAACAGCTAAGATAGCTCTAGGAAAAATCATTAATGCTGAACATTTTGAACATGTACAGTCTACTATTTTATTATCAGCTTTTTGAACTTTGTGGTGAAATTGATGTCTTTTGATTATACTGTATCTATCACATTGTTTCTATTCAGTTCCATTATATTAAGATGAAATGGGTAATTTTCAACTTAAGGGCCCATACTAAGTACACACAAGTCATTTAAATTTAATTTAATTTATATTTTATGAAATGTATTCAATAGACTCTTCAATTTCAATTCTACTAAAGAAATGGTTCTTCATGAGGAATTAAATCTAAAAGTAGCTTAAAATTTAGGAAGATTAATGAAATCTCTAAATATTTTTAAATACAAATTTCATGCCTTTCCTGAACATTTGTTAATATGGTTAGCTAGGTATCTATCATAGGCTGTTGTGTTCTCTGTCTCTCCCTCCCTCCCTCCTTCCCCTTCCTTCCCTCCCTCTCTCTTTCTCTCTCCCTCTCATGCTAGTAAAGATTCCCAAGGAAGAACGATTTGTTGAGCAAACTTCTAAGTTGGTGATTGGTAAACGGCAGCCTGTGAGATGCATCTGGGCCATCGGCTGTTTTATGCAGTCCCTGTGCCAAGAACGATTTTACACTTTTAAATGGTTTGGGGAAAGAGTGTCACATAAGAGTTAAATTAAGCTCAAGTTTTAATCTCTGTAAATTGAAAGATTGAAATGCAACCTGCTCATTTGTTTACTTACTGCTCTTGGCTGCTTTTGCAATATACTGGCAGGGTGGAGGGGTCGTAACAGAGACCCTGTGAGTCATCCTCAATTCCTAAAATATTTGCTTTCTAACTCTGCATAAAATGTTCGCTGACCTTTGCTTTTAGAACCCAGAGTGGTAGGCAGAACACTGTGATGTCTTTCGACCTGATGATCTTTCGAAGATGGTGAATTTGAGCTTCAGTTCCAGGTCTTTCTGTGAAAAACTGAAAAAAGTGGTCCAAATAGAAAATAGTATAAAACTGTAGCACGTAAGGCAATAATTTTAATATAAGTTACAAATCAGAAATAGATCCTAGAGGCTGTAATGAATGTCACCTTAGTGCTAAGCAGAGTATAGAAATCCCTGGAACATTTAATACGAAGTCTTCCTTGAAGGGGCTTTAAAGAATGAATTAATATTACCTGGATAGTCTAAAAAGCCTCAAGTTGTGAATTTATTTTAAATTTGTCCTTAACTATTTCTAGGTTCCTGGTAAAAGTCTTATTATTGTTTTTCCTAATTTGATCTTGTTGCTCTATAAAATCTAGCCCTGCAGTAATGAGAGCCCAGAGGATTTGCCTACAGGTACTTACGGTGCCTTTCACAGGGTCTTTCTTTATCCTGCTTAATGGTCGAGTGCCTAAGTTCCTGGTCCATGACCAGGAGCTCATTTCACAGGAAATTTATTTATGCTGGAAGATGCCTTTGTGGCTCTTGTCTGATCTGTGTCCAGTCTTTTCCTCTCCAGATAGTCTCTCTCCAAGAAAGCTGCATGCAGGACGATGGGTCAGCTGGGTTAGGTGTATGGGTCATGTGAGCCCAGCATGCAGGAGTTCCGTGAAGTCCACGCAGGATCTGAATCCTGTAAGGCAGATGATGAATTGATCACGCCAAGGAACTGGAGAAGGTGTGGGACTAGAATCGGTATCAAAAGTGACTAAACTCTGCTTATGGCTTGAGAAAGTCCAGCTTATATTCAGAGTGGATGCTGTGAAAACATAAAATTATACACATTCAATAGCTATCTCCTACTTTGTTGTCTTCTATTTTTATGGGGAGATAAAAAGAATTTAGAAATTGGCTTGTTCTCTGTTAATTTTATATTGGTATGTGTTGTCCATTTTAATTTATATTATATTTAAGTTTTCCTTGCTTCTATTTACCTTGAATTTAATTTGCTCTTTTTTCACT
This sequence comes from Erethizon dorsatum, assembly GCA_028451465.1. Classification (NCBI taxonomy): domain Eukaryota; kingdom Metazoa; phylum Chordata; class Mammalia; order Rodentia; family Erethizontidae; genus Erethizon; species Erethizon dorsatum. The sequence goes on from CM051836.1 coordinate 15,496,990, forward strand.
GTCATGAGGTTGATATTCTGATCATTAATTGTAAACCCTTCTTAACATTTAGGATTATAAATTAGTATTTGCTACAAATCCACATGAAGCGCTGTTTCTTATGCATTTTACCTTTTTAAATTCTTTACTTTGAATTGTTAGATTTAAAGAAAAAAATTAAAAATCAGAGTACAGAGACTTGATTGATACTCTTCTCTTTTTCTGGTTTCACTGCTTATTTAATCCTAGGACAAAACCAGATTAGTTAACCCTGGCACAATATTATTAACTAAACCATGGAGTAGGAATTTCACCAGTTTTTTCAACTTTTTGTTCTGTTATTTTTCTTTTTTTCTACCTGAACTTGATAGTTCCTGAATCATTCTTGCTTTTCTGCCCTTAACATTTTTGAAGAATACTTGTCAATTATTATTATTATTATTATTATTATTATTATTATTATTATTATTGGTTTAGTTTGCTTGGGACAAGATCTTACTATGCAGTTCAGGCTGGCCTTGAATATATTATGTGTCCCAGGCTGACCTTGATGGCAATCCTTCTGCCTCAGCCACCTGAGTGCTAGGATTATAGGAGTACACCACCATGCCCAACAGTACTTGTCAACTATTGTGTAAAATGTCTTTCGCTTTTAGTTTGCCTGATACTTTCTCATGATTAAAATAAAGTTATGCATTTTCTGCAAGAATATCACCAGTGATGTGTGACTTTTAGTGAAACATAGAAAAGGATTTATATAATTATATTTTATTGTCTTTATTTAACCTTGGTTACTTTGTTCAATATGCTATAGATTTATTTTTCAGATGATAAGAATTTCTAGTATTCTTTATCATTTCTTCTTTAAGCTATGGATTATTTAGAAATGTGCTTTGCTTTTCATTTACAAATACTTGAGGTTTTTGAACATCTTTTTACTGATTTTTAAGTTAGTTTCATTTGGTCAGAGAATATACTTTGTAAGATTTGAAATTTAAAAAAATGTATTACGAAAAATGTATTACAACTTATCTTTTAGCATAGCATATGTGTTATCTTTGGGAGCATTCTATGTGCCCTTGAAAAAAATGTGCATTCTATAGTTGGGTGAAATCTATAAATGTGAATTCATTCAGGGTATTAAAATTTCCAACTGTGATTGGGACTTATCTCTTCCTGCCTTCACTTTTATAAATATTTTGTTTATATATTTTAACATATTAATATTATGTTCATATGCATTTATGGTCTCTGATAATGCTTCTTTTCTCTGAGATCATTATTTTTGGATGTTAATATAGCTTTCAAGCTTTCTAGGCTTACTGTTTACATAACACTTGTTTTTCTATCCTTTTAGTTTTAATCTAGCTATGTTGTTACAATGAAAGTAGATTTCCCACATATAACATATAATTAGGTCTTTTATTAAATCTAACCCAACCATCCTTGCCTTTTAATTGGTCCATTAAAATTTAACTGCTCCACATTTTTTTTTTTGCTCTACATTTATATTTTGTTCATTTTCTTCTATCTTACTTTACTAGGGTTAATAAGTATTTTTACATTTTTCAATTTAATGTCTCTTGGCTTTTTAGCTCAACCTATTAGCATTATTTTTGTGGCTGCTCTGGGATTATAATATTCATCCTTAATTTATCACAGCATTTTTACAGTTAATTTGCATAGCATTGAGTAAAATAGAAAAATGTGGCAGCAATATGGTTTCAGGCACTCTCTGTCCTTCGTGTTAGTATAACTATATACTGCACAGGTGTATATAAGAAGCCCCATAACACATGTCATAATTTTTCTTTGAATGGTCATTAAACAAACTAAGAGAAGAAAAAATAATTTATTATTTATTATTTTCAGCGTTCCTCCTTCTTCTTGTAGATACAGGTTTCTGTGAGGTGTATTCTGGGTTTCATTCTAGGGTATAAGGCTGTCTTTAGTAGTTTTCCTGAGGTGTGTCCATTGGTGATGAATTATTTAAATTTTTGCCTTTTGATCCTTTCTCTGCCAATCTGCTGTCCAGCCCATCCAGCATATATCATTTCAAGCATTAGACTTTTTAGTTACAGAATTTTTACTTGGTTCTTGCTATTTCCACTTCTCTGCTAGGTTTTCACTTCATTTCTCTCATTATAGGCATATTTTTTCCTGAGGACCCTGAATGTATTTGGGAGAGGACTCAGAATTCAAACTGTTTTCCTTATGGTGGGCAGCAGCTGAAGCTGGGCAAAGCATTCCGTCTTCCATCTGGCGCTTTACTTTAAGAATGTTGGCGCCTCCCTGATTTGAAAGCAATTCAAAGGATCAACAACACATTTAAGCAAAATGCATTTCTAGATTTTGGGGGTGGGGACTGCTGCTCCTTTTCCCCCAAAATTACCACCTTAATTTTCCAGGCTGTACGTCTGCACTGAATTTCGCTGTCTGCCACCTTACTCTAATAAAACTGAGGCCAGCTAGCTGTTCCTATTCAGACCCGGAGCATGCAGTTATTTGAAGTAAGGTATCCCCATGCACTTTAAAAAAAAAAATCTCAAGGTAATTTGGTTTTTCTTCTGTTGCACCTAGAGAAGGCCCGATGACTATAAAAGCTGTTACTAATTAGTGGACCTTTTAGCAAAAATGAGCTTAGTTCACTTGGCTAGTCATGGGGGTCAACTCAGTCCATGCTAAATTCAAAACAGGTAGAAAGTGAGCTTTGTCTGTGCTTTATTTGGATATATATAGTCAAAATTGTAAATGATTATTTTTTCATTTCTGTTTTCCTTGCTAGATTGTGAGATCCTTGAGATCAGAGGCAACACATTTTTTGCTACCGTATCTGTAGTGCATAGCAAGGGATAACCAAAAATTTTTTGCTGAATTAATGAATTTTTACATTTGAATTTGGCAACTGAATTTCGAATTATTATCTAACCAAGCAGCTATTAAGTCAGGGATTTATTGATCAACCAGTTTTCTACACAAAAGCCAAAATAATCTATTGAAGAATCGAAGTCAGTCATGTCACAGGCTACTTAATATAATCCAGTGTTTTCCTAGTATGTGCGAGATAAAATGTAATTTCATTTTCAGGGTTTAGAAAGTGCTCCATGTCCCAAGCCCTTTTCCGTCTCCCTAATCTCATTTTATTCTACTCTCCTTTTTATTTTAGTCCAGCTCATTAACCTGCTTTCTGTTTCAAGAACTTATTGTCTCCAAGTTTATTTCTGACCTAAGCTTTTCCTCTCTGCCTACAACAATCTTCCCATGATTTTTCACGTGGCTCGTTTCTCATTATTTGGACCTCGGAAGCTCACTTTTTCAGAGAGCCGTTCCTGGTCTCCCTGTTTCCTGTGGTACGTGTGTATGCGCACCTTCCTTCCACACACTTTCTTTAATGTGTAACTCTACTTCTGTGATTTTTAACATTATTACTTTATGAAGTAATCTCGATTAGTTGTTTCTTTCTTTATGGTTCAACTCACATCATAAAATGTACATTTCATGGGAACCAATATTTTATCTGTTTTGTTCATCTCTGTATCTTTAATACCCATAGCAGTACTTGATGAATGACTGGATGAATTTAATCATAATAATCAAACCAAAGGTTATTGTAAACACTCGTTTTTAAAATGGTTGATTCACTGTAAAAATAAGTCAAATCAGTTATTTGGAATCTAGCTCTGCTTGTCCTGGAATTAGGTTGGGTCCCAGAAATACAGCAGCTAAGTAACAAAAATAGCAAAGTTCCGGCTCATATTATTTTATTGTTCTTTTGCTTTTTGCGAAGTAGAATTTATACATAAAAATGAGAACCATTAAATTTAATGCTCTCCCATACCTTGACCATATTGATTTTTCTCCACAATTGAACTTATTCTTTTTGAGCACTTACTATTTACTGGATATTCATTAGGGGGAGATATTGACCTCTGTTTTCACAGTGAACTTTTTTGTTCTTCATTCTTTTATATTACTACTCCAACCATAGCCCCATGAAAGCATTGGTAACTTTTCCTATAGATCCTGCTATTTCTTCCAGTGACGATCTCTTCTCAGCATATTTATTTATAAACAGAATAGCTAGTATATAGCGCTGGCCGACTATTAATGCTACTCTCTGTGCAACTGTGTATAGAGATGGTACAGAGATCAAGCATTTAGTAGCATTAGGCAGGAATCAAGGCGAGCATACTGCACTGGCTCTTTCCTCTACATGTTTCACAGCCTTCTAGCCTTTGAAGGGTTATCGTCCTTCCCTCAGACTCCCGTACACCACAGAGGTGACACGGATAAATAAGTTCAGCTAGATATCACAAGAGAGCAACATCTTTTCTCTCCTCTGAGGGGCTCATAGCTCTGTATCTTCCAATCTTCTGGGCAGCACAGTTGTTTCTGTGTGATCCACTGCTGGACTCCCCTGAGCATTACCTTGTACCATGGCTCCCCTGTCACTCTTGGTGGGTAACAGTGTCACCAGCCACTGGAGTCACCAGGCTGCCAAGGGCAAACTATTTCAGGAAGTAAATAACTGAGTCACCCTCTTTTTGTAGTTCAGTTTTCCACATGGCCTTTAACAAAGAAGTCAGTCCTTCCTGCTGAGTGAATTACTTTGAATCAGGGATCTTGGTATTCTCTTCTACGAAGATTTTTCCATGGATCCATATTGAGGTGTATGTGAGAAACAGTTCTGCAATGATTGCACTCCTCCTTTGATGGCTAATCACATGTATCTTCCTGATTCCATGACAGCTACTAACATGTCTATAGCTCTAGCCACAGTCCCAGCTCAGGGGCAGTCAGGCAAAAGGAGTTTTCTTTTTCAGGAAGGGTCAGCCTTTTTGTTCTAGTCAGGCTTTCAACTGATTGGATGAGGTGTACCTCATGGGGATTGGCAGTCTCTTTACTCAGTCTGGCAATTTAAAGGTGAAACCTATCCAAAAGCATCCTCACACAAATATCTTGATAACCCAAATAAGTGGGTGTTCAGTGGCGCAGTTAAACTGACACATGAAATTAACTATTACAGGTAGATATTGTTATTCTTCCTGAGATGGTGAAAGTTTTATCTGTATTATTTCCTGCTGTATCTCAAGCACCCAGAGCAGAGTCAGGAATAGATTATGTGTTCAGACTAATGAATCTCCATCTCATACATGGGACAACTAAGGTAGAGCAAGTAAAGTAACTTGCTGAAGGATTTTGTCAGAATTTGAATCTAGGCCCACCTGACCTCCGCGTGTTCACCCAGAACCTCCTGATAGCTTCCTGTTCCCTCAGGTAGAGATTTCTCTCAGACCAACCTCACGTGCCATGTTCAACCATGTTTAAATCCTAGAATGCAGTATGGGTCAGTTTGGGCAGTGCTATGTATTTCCATAAGGAAAATTAAGACATAGATATGGCATCAAATAGTTTAGCAAAATGAAAAATTTAAAACTTTGTAGGAGATGGAGGAGGAAAGGGATAAAAAAGTAATAATTAAGATGTGATATGTACATGTACCAACTCCCCATGATGAATATAATCATTACAAACTGCAAATTTGTACTAAAAACAAATTAGTAGGGGAAAACCACTTGGATAATGCCTAATCTACACTTCTCCTCTGCCAGTCTAAATTCCTGAACCACGGCCTTAGTTCAAATCCGTCATTGCTCTATGATTGCTTCACCTGACAGATTCTTTTTCTCTTCTCTTGAATCTTTCCCATCCATAATGATCAGCTCAAAAAAGGGATCCTGTCAGTACAATCTTGATTACTTTGGTGAAAAGTGAACTCCCTCTCCTAACTGAGCATAGGCATTGTTTAACCAGTTACAGCAAAGCTGCTGAATAAACTGAAGCTCTTTACGTTGACCAGCTCAAATAGAGCAGAATTTGTTTTACTTGTTTGTCAATTGAATGCTACTTTGAATACCATTCATACACGCATCTCTCTTCTGCTAGATCGTGAGAACCTTGAGGACAGGGTCTGTGTTTTTATCCCTTCCCTCTGCACACAAGGTGGAGACAATTGTTCAGCGCTTTTTGCTAGGGACTAGAATTAATTGGCGGATATGGTGATTACAGGTGGGTAGAGTCTTGGCGAAGGATTCCGATGTCTTTGGCATCACTGTGCTTACTTTAAGCTCCACTGTGGTGAATCCCAAGATCTACACAACTCAGATCTAGAATACAGGATTTGTAATTAGAGAGTTTTTCATAGAAATGGTTTCACTCCCTCGAGATTTTGATTTTTAGTGAAAACTTCAGTTACTCCATTGTCATAAAATTTACTTAGAACATATCAAAACTGACTGTGTTTAGGTGTGGAGGACCACCTGGACAGCTGTCCTTGAGGGGAGAGCAACTATCTCCATCTTGGCTGAACCTGGCCCTAATTCCACCTATTGGTATGTACAGAGCTGGCTAGGACTTTTCCTTATCTCTTTAATTGGCTTTAGGCAATGCAAATAGGTCCAGCAAGGTCCTGAGGTGTAGTCTTTGAAGCAAAGCAACAGGCCTGTGTTTCCCCGCCCTTTGCTCCCAATACATGGTTGAGCCTGGCGGGATGGAGAGCCGTGCTCCACGCTGTCGTCTGGGATCGAGCCTCGAGAAAGAGGCTATTACTTCCCAGGGCATAAAAGATTATATATCAGAGCTGAAGCACCAACCCCAAAACATTAGATACTATCTTGAATTGTGTTATGCAGATTACTCCTTCTGCATATACTTCCCTCTGCCTTTGCAAAGGTGATTTTCAGGCCTAGCCCAGCTCACGAGACTCAGGTACTTCCTGCCACTCTCACAGTCACTCATCCCCGAGCCACTCCCCTCCTTCAGAATTAATAAAACCTGGGTTCGGCCCTGGGTCGTGGTCTTTGTCCCAGTAGCCACCATCTTGGTGGGACTTAGGACCCCTTGGCTCCCCACAAATATAGATATGCCTTAGTGTCTTTATTCTCGCCGTGGGTTGCATTGGATGTGGTAGATTGGAATTAACTCGGTAGAATTCCAATAACTTCCTTTTGGGTTTACAAATCTAACTTACTGGACCGTGACGAGGACCAGGAAGGGCTCTCTATATTTAGGCTTGTTAGACTAGAGAAACCATGAAGGCAGAGATTTTGTCCAGAGAAATTTGACAGTGACTGTTTTCTTTCCCTGATGAGGATGTGACCTTTTTCAGCTGGTCACAGCTCAAACCGTAGAAAAATCTAGAATTATGATTGTTCCCTTAAATGGGAGTAAACAGCTAATTTAAGCTCTTTCTGAACGGTGACATGTCACAACAAATTGGCTGTTCTCAGGTACAACATAATCTTACCCTGTAAGAAGGGACAGGAAAAAGGGCATATCCAGGAAAAGCTCAGGTGAGAAATGTTTAACACACAACAGCTACTATGTTTCTATATCTTTAGCAGGACTAAACAGAAATTGGGGTATTTGTGTGTCCCATAGACCTTTCCAATAAATCGAGATCATATCTGAAATGTTCAGTTTAAGTCTGAAACTTTTGTATTAATTTTCTTCTTCATTTAAATTAACCTATTCTCTCTTGCATGTTTTTCATATGAATGTGGAGTTATGTGGTCATGGGTTATTTAGGTAATTCCCCTATTTCTCTAAATTATTTTCTGTTTTGAGCACAATGGAAATGAGAAAAAGGTATCCGCCCAAGTTTCTGTTGGATATGACCTTAACTGGGGCTTTGTATCTATTAAGACTTTTTTTTTCAGCACTGAAGATTGAACCCAGGTTCTTGTGCCTGCTAGGCAAAGAATCTACCACTGGGCTACATCCCTATTCCCTTAAAAATGTTTTTTTGAGACAGGCTCTTGCTAAGTTGCCAAGGCTTGCCTCAAACTTGTGACCCTCTTGCCTCAATTTCCTAAGTAGCTGGGATTACAGGAGTGCACCACCATGTCTGGCTCTATGAAGTTACAATTCTTCATTATTGGCACACACTTTAGTTTCAAATTATATCACCTAAAATATCCTAAAAGTTGACATCTCATCAATGATGGTTCTAAAATCACAGACTTGGACAGAGACAAAAACATGTTATCTCAAGTAGATCAGGTTACATAGGACTGAGGAGAAAAAAAGCACCCCTCCTGGCTTCCACTGGACACCAGACAGGTTTGGAAGCATCCATTCCATGGCCAGTTTAGAGAATAAAATACATAGATCCTATAATCTGCCTTCAATATCATATATTTGCTAACATGTACTACAATGTATAAAAATATCTTTTACCTGTGCTATAACTGGACCTTTGCAACCAACCTGAGAAGCTGGCAGGACTATACCTGAGTTAAAACGTGGAAATCAAAATATGAAAGCTGAGAATGGTATTGAGAAGGTTTGAGTTCTCTGTCAGAAAACTGTCCGAGCTATTAAGTCAGGTCAAATGACCTAGTCTCATTTAACTATAGCTTCCTTAACTACTAAATCAGGAAAAGTCCTACATACCTGACTTTTTTGAGGAAAATGAGGTAAAGTAGGTATGTAAAGTGGTTAAATCACATAATGCGTGGACAAATATATATGTGACCTGTTATTAAGTAGGCAGTCTAGCTACGGAACTCAGTATAAAATTATTTGTCCATTTACTCTTGACAACTTCTTAAAATTTATTTCAGTGACTCTCAGTACTAGGATGATACTACCCCTGGCATCTTGCATTTCCACTGCACTTGATATTTTTATAAGGCTTCTTAGGGATGATGCTATTTTTTCCTTACCATAATCCTTTGTAATCAGGACAGATTATGTATCTAGTTTCCAGACAGGTCAGGAAATTAAAATCTATACCCATCTAGTCCTCTGCTCATGGTATTTGTGGCCGGGTGATGGCGCTGGATGACAGTGTCTTCAAATTAGAGACTGGGGTTGAATGGATTCATTTGCCCTTATCCTCTCCTTACCCACATGTAACTCAGATTCACTGAAAGGCGTTTCAATTCTTCCCCCTTCTCTCCATCTAGGCTAGAAATCTGTACCAAAGGTTGGACCAACCATGGACTAAGCCGTGATTCTTCACTGAAATCCCCAAATACCCACCTAAACAGACTGTTCTCACTCTTGTTTCCCTCCGATTCATTTGCCAAGTAGCAGCCAAAGTGATCATCTTTAAAATTCCATTATATGATATCTCCATTTTCTAATGGCTTTTCATCCCCTTAGGACAGTCACAAACCCTTGCTGTGACCTTCAAAGCCCAGAGTGATCTGGCCCGTAGGTGTCTGTCTCCTTGTGTTGAGCCACCTGCTTATCAAGAATGAGCCACCGTGGCTGACTTTTGCTTCCTTAATCTCAGTAAGTGCTTTTCCATCTCAGGTCTTTACAAACACCATTGATTCTAAAATTCCTGTTTTCCCACCTGAACATCCATATCCATGTGCCCAAATCTTCCCAATCTTTCAAACTTGGTACAAATATCTTCTTCACAGAGTGTATTATCCTTGGCCTTCTGGACTAAAGTAGGTCTTGTGTGGTCACTCTCTTACACTTATCTTAACGTTTACCAAAACATATGTCCTCTCATCTCGGTCTGGTATTTGCTGTCATGCCTCCTCTAGTGGACTGAAAATTCCGTGAGAACAAGGACCAGACTTATTTTGTGTATTGCTGCCTCTCCAGAGGCTAGATGACTACGTTTTACCATGGATCATCAAAACATATTTATTGCATGAATGAATGAATCCACACACATTATCTGTTTGCAGGGTCACCCATTCTCAGGGTCCATGTAGGGCCTAGGAAACACTTTGTGGTTTTCATGGTGCATTTAGGAGTCCTTGGTTCTGTGTCTTTTTCTGAAGGCAAAGAAGACTTCTAACTGCAGTGCCATAAATTGGCTCCAGATGTAACCAAATCATCACTCCCTCAGCATGGGCGTGGCCTTAGAGAGGCAAATAAACTCCCAAGCCATTAACTTCCCAACTGTTCTATAAGCAGTGTGTCCATTTGCCTTGGTGAACCACACAAATAGTATCAACTTACACATTTACCTGGCAGCAAAATGGGTGCCTTAAGGCTTTGGCTTAATTGGCTTTGGCTGCAGCTGAGGGATGATAAGTGAGGAGAATGATCTGGGGCTGAGATTGTCTTCCTCTCACTTTCAATTACTTCCTCACCCTACCTTTAACCTGAGGATCAGAGCAGCCAATCTATCAGTTTACAAACTGGATCTCAGGGTTAAATTTCACTCCCTAGATTATTGTCTTTCATACAAAGAGCTCTACTCCAAAAAAGATGATTGATGGGCCAGGGATATAGCTCAGTGGCACAACACCTGCCTGGCAAGTGTGAGGTCCTAAGTTTGATTCCTGGTACCAAAAAAAAAAAAAAGATAATTGAAAAATATTATTTGAAAGATCTTATTTTTCAAATAAAGAAATTGAGGCAAGCACTCCTATACAATAATCTGTTATTTCCTCCCCAAAAGACATTATAAAGTAATGATCCATAACTTATAAAACTTCACAGTGTATCTGCTGAGAGACTTTAAAAGAATTTTAATTCTCAGGGTATGCCACAGACCAATTAAATCAGGATCTTTGGAAATGATGCCCAGACATGAGGATATGATTAAAAATAATAAACATTGGTCAGACTTGCTATAATGATAAATGAGCTAAGTCTTTGACCCTTCATTTTATTGGTGACTTGTAGTTTCAGACAAAATGTGAAAAATAGCAATAAAACTGAGAAATTATATTCCACTGTCTTAAAGCAAGAAAATATTTTAAAAAATAGTAAATTTATTTTTTGACAAATTGCAACCATGCTAGTTTTCCTTTGACAGTAGAATAGCTCTGTTTTAAGGGGGAAAAAAAACCCACCTGCTAAGCTCAGTATATTAGTGGTTAATTGGATATGGCAATAAGGCTCTCTATCTTTGAAGGTGACATCGTGTTCTCAGATTGGACAATACAGAATTGGTATACTGCATAGGTTACTGTGCCTGATTCCAACTTCAGGCTTAGAGGCAACGTTACTTAACCTCATCAATAACCAGCGATATGTGGCAGTTTTCAGCCTGAGGAGTGTGATCCTCAGCTGTGTTACAGCAAGGAAGTGCCTGCAAAATCAAGTAGAATGATGAAGTACACTGCAGTTTCTTTCTAAAACTTTCCACCTCTCCTCTGGAGATAAGAGTAGACACTTGTGAGGCTGTTGATCTTTTTTTAAAATTAATTAAGTTTATTGGTATAATTTAGATATACATAATGATCATATTCATCATAGGGAATTTGTACCTGTACATGATATATCATGATTTACTCTTTTTTCCCCCTTCCCCTGCCCTCTTTTTAACCACTCTTCCCCTTCTTTTTTATGAAAGTTTTGTTTCCATTTTATCCCTTTTTTCTCATTTTTTTGTTTCCTTTTCTTCCTTTCTCCGTCCCCCCTCCCTAGAATTCCTTCCCATTTCAACATTTTCTTCCTATTTCACAATTTCTATTATACAATTTGGTCCTTATTCACACTTTCAGTTTCTCACACCAGAGAGACAATGTGATAATTACACATGCATGTCTGATTTATTTCACTTAAGAGTATGGTCTCAAGGTGGATCTATTTATCTAGAAATGTCCAAGTTTATCCTTTATGGCTGAGTAGTAACCCATTGTATAAAAAGAAGCACATCTTTTTTATCCATTCATCAGTTGATGGGCATCTGGGTTGTTTCCAAGATTCAGCAATTATAAACTGTGCTGCTATAAACATGGATGTCCATGTATCACTGTCATATGATGCTTTTAATTCTTTTAGAAATATATCAAGCAGAGGAATAGCTGGGTCAAATAGATCATCTAGACTAGATTTTGAGGAATCTCCACACTGATTTCCACAATGGTTGCACCATTCTACACTCCCACCAACAGTGGAGAAGGGTTCCTTTTTCCCCACAGCCCCTCCAGCATTTGTTACTAGTTGATTTCTTGATAATAACCATCCTTTCTGGAGTGAGATGGAATCTCAACATTCTTTTACTTTGCATCTTTCAAATAACCAGTGATGTTGAATACTTTTGCATACATTTATTTGTTGTTTGTATTTCTTCATCTTAGAAGTGTGTATTCATCTCAGATGTCCATTTTTGGATTGGGTCTTTAAATTTGGGGGGGGTTCTGATTTTTTTTCAGTTCTTTATGTATTCTATACATAGTCCTTTGTCTGAGGAAGAGCTGGAAAATTTTTTTCCCCACTTTGTGGGTTTTCTCTTCACTTTTTTGTGGATTTCTTTTGCTGTGCAAAAGTTTTTTAATAAGATGAGATCCCAGTTATTGATTCTTTGTAGTATTTCCCATGTGATCAGGGTTTTGTTCATAAAGTCTTTGCCTACAACTTCTTCAGAGATCTACTTTTTCTCTCTTCTAGCAGATTTAGTGTTTCTGTTTTAATATTTAGACCTTTGATCCACTTTATTTTCATTTAGTGCATGGTTAGAAACATGTGTCTAATTTTAGTCTTCAGCATGTGGATAGGCAGTTTTCCAGCACCATTTATTAAAGAGCCTATCTTTCTTCCAGTGAATGTGTTTGGCCTCTTTGTCAAAGATAAGGTGGCTAAGTGTGTTTAGAGTTGTTTCCACATTTTCTAATCTGTTCCATTGATCTTTGGATCTAGTTTTGTTTTTGCCAGTACCATGCTGTTTTTACTACAGTAGCTCTATAATATAATTTCATGTCAGGGATTGTGATGTCCTTGTCTTGCCTTTGTTGCCCAAAATTGTTTTTGCTATTCAAAGTCTTTTCTGGTTTCAGATGAATTTTAGGAATGTTTTCTCTAGTTCTGTGAGGTATGGTATTGTTGTTTGGATTGGGATCATATTAAATGTATATAACAATTTTGGGAGTATGGCCATTTTCAATATGTTGGTTCTTCCTATCCAAGAGCAAGGGATACCTTTCCATTTTCTGATCTCTTCTTTGATCTGCTTTTTAGAGTACTGTAGTTTTCCACGTTAACTTCTTTTACTTCCTTTGTTAAATTGATTCCTAAGTATTTCATTTATTTATGCTATTATGAAAGGTGTGGTTTCTCTAATTTCTCTCTCAGTGAGTTTGTTATTTGTGTACAGGAATGCTATTGAGTGTTGACTTTATACTCAGCTATGCAACTGAATTTGGTTATTAAATTTAGAATTTTTTTGATGGAATTTTTGGGAATTTTATATGTAGAGTATCATGTCACATGCAAATAATGATAATTTAACTTCTTCCTTTCCTAACTTTATTCCTTTTATTTCTTTCTCTTGTCTAATTGCTCTGGCTAATGTTTTCAGAACTATATTAAAGAGGAGTGGTGATTGTGGACATCTTTGTCTTGTTCCTGATTTTAGAGTGAAAATTTTCAGTTTTTGACCACTTAGTATGATGTTGGCTGTTGGTTTGTCATAGATAGTTTTTATCAGATTGAGATAAAGACCAGCTATTCCAATTTTCTGTAGTTTTTATCATGAATGAGTTTTGACCAACCTTATCAAATAAGGAAAGAAAAGACTCAAATCTATGCAATTAGGAATGAAAAGGGTGAAATCACAATGATTCTGCAGAAATCCACATCATTAATACCTTCTTCAAGAGCCTTTGTTCTAATAAGATGACAAACACAGTAGAAATAGATTCCTAGCTACATATGAATTACCAAAGCTGAATCAAGAAGATATAAAAATTCTAAATAACCCAATGTCAGTCAATGAAATTGAACATGTAATTAAAAACCTACCAACAAAGAAAAACCCAGATTCTGATGGATTGACTGCTGAATTCTACAAGAAATTTAATGCCACTACTCCTCAAACTCTATAATGAAATTGAAAGGGAAGCAATCCTCCCAAAATTATTCCTGGAAGCAAATATCACCCTGATACCAAAACCAGAAAATGATCCAACCAGGGGCCGGTGAGATGGCTCAGCGGCATAAGCGCCTGCCTTGCAAGCGCGAGGGCCCGAGTTCGACTCCTGGATCCCACATACGAAAAAGGGGCCGGTGATATCGCTCAGCAGCACGGGTGCCTGTTGGCGCGCGAGGTCCTGAGGTCGACCCCCCGGTACCCACAAGAAAATGATCCAACCAAAGAAGAGATAGGCCTCTCTCCTTAATGAACATAGAAGCAAAAATCCTCAGTGAGATACTGGCAAACAAAATGCAGCAAATCAGCAAGAAGATTATACGCCATGACCAAGTAGTATTCATCCCAGGGATGCAAGGGTGTTTCAACATGTGCAAATCAATAAAGGTAATACACCATATCAACAGAGCAAAGGACAAAAATCATGCGATCATCTCAATAGACTGTTGAGAGGTTCAAATACGAAAATGTACGTAAGGCACTTAACACAAGATTTGTCATGTAACCTGCTCACTAAATGTTATAGGCTATTATTATTCTTATAATTGTGGTCATGCTCTTATTACCACTAATAATTTCAAAACCAAGAGAGTCAAAAATGCCTATTAGCACACTAAAAATTCCTTAAGCTCATTCTCAACATCAGTATAGTGTTTTCTTACATATAAACTATTATTATACACTCAAATATTTATTAAATGTGTGAGTAATAAATCGAAAATCAGACTGGTGAATCCTCCTGATTTGTTAATTAGTCGAAGCTCTGACTGGTTCATTACTTTTTCAGGTTCTTGTGGAGAAAGAACTAAAAATATGCATTATTCCTCTTACTGTCAGCTTTGAAAAGTTCTTGTCAGTTCCTCTGTGGTGAAGTGGAAGATTGCCCTGAAGTCAAAGAGAGAGGAGATATGGGTACTTCCCACCTGATAGAGATGATACAGGGAAGGACAATGGAGGCCCATTTAAAAATGACAGAATACGAATCATCATTAACTGCAGGGGTTGGTGATAAATGGAAAACACAAAAAGGGGGCACAATATTTAAATTGTTTAAAAGGACTTAACTACCCATACTGCCTGGAAGCCTATATAGACAGACATGTATTTAAGTGTCTAAATAATAAGATCAAATGTACTGAGTCAACATGACAAAGAAAAAGCAACAGCTAAATTATATCACTCTATACAGTGGTGCATCATTCAGAAAACAGAATCTGGGAGGAAGATGTTTCATTAAAATTGGACTATTTAACTCTAAGTTACATGATGTAATTTGGATACTAAGTTAATCATGCTAACCCATGAGATTGAGGCACTATAATTTTGAAGACCCTAATTTTATCCCCTTAATTCTAAGAAGGAACAAAAAAATCTCCTTCACACATCTACTTCTGTTCTAATCTTTTTTCTGTCTTCTTTCTTCCACAACATCACATGCCTGGCTATAGGTAGGAGGACAGACTCAGAGGTGTTTTTAATATCGGGGTGTCTGCGAGCCGTAACAATCCCCTCACCTGCCCATTTACTCAAGCTGGTTCCCTCAGGAGTCATGTTACGAGATGTGAGCACATCATTCCCAGGTCGGAAGAGGACATCTCATTCTAGGGAGCCTCACTCTCATTCATAGGAATTTGGGGAGGCCTGAGGGGAAGGAAAAAGAGAAGAAAACCTCTGGGGGAAGAGGTACAGAAAGCATTATGGTCCTTTCTTATCATTTAATTCTCTGCTTAAATGTGCCCTTGCTCGTAAAAGCCTTACCTGACACTCGAATTCAAAGAAACAGCCTCTCCATCGCTCTAGATATAATGTTCCATAACATTCCCATTTAAACTCTTTTGTATCATGAATGAAAATGTGGAATGATTTTGTTCTTCTTTATATATTTCACTGTTTATCTCTTCCCTGAAATGATAACTGTGCAGGCAATGACCTTGTTTTCCTTGGTCATTATACCTTTGGAGACTAAAACAGTGCCTGACACGCATAAACATTCAATTGTCAACTGGACTCTTGAAGAGGACAAGAGACTTATGATTTGATCTTAGAGTATCATAATTTATGGATCAATAAATTTATTAAATATAAGGATCTTTGTTCACTTAGTATAATTCTGCCTGATATCTTAGGGATCATTCAATTAAAATATCAAAAGGTAAATTCTTCTATATTTAACTTCTTCCCTTAAATTATGCCCCTATTTTCATCCTCTATCTCAGTGCAAGACAACCTCTAGGGTATAGAAACATCTAGAATATTTAACTCAAGTTTCTAATGATTGCAACCATCTCAATCTTTCATTTTCCTCCCCAAATCTTACAGTCAGGAGGAAACATAGCTTAATCTCCAATACTGGGAAATGAGTAGTGCTTAGAAAAGGAAAGCCTTTACCTCAGCTGAAATTTTACAAATGCGTGGACTCTTTTACTAGGTAGCTTTGTGCTTTACAATGGTTAAATACTCCTTTATGAGAAGAATTAACTATGGTGTGGAAGACTAGTTTAATAACCATTCAAGCTAACTTTATTTTTGAGACTTATGTATAGGAATATTTTCCCAACAGAATACAAAACAAATAAACACAAAAGACATATTTTCCTGCCAGTTGCTGGAAACCTAAACATGTATCCATCATGAGCACCCAGCAGAGTTACAAATAACACTGTTAAGTGCATAACAAATACACAGCATATAAAAGAGGCTGGAAAATTCACAGGTGTAAGAGCTTATGTTTGGTGGAGTGTTGCATGCCTGTGTTTGCTTGTGCAGCTAATATTTGCCTATAAGCAATGATTATGTACTAATTCCTGGAAAGGTAGCACAAAATTGGCGTCATTATTTAGTAAACTAGACCGAAAAATAAAAAGATATATAATTAAAAATACGATAATTGGCATGACAAGAAGAAACATGAAATGTCAGAAAAATACCTTAGGAGACCTAAATAAGTGGGTGACAAAGATAAAGTAGCCTTGAAAGGTCTCTGGGGGGTGGAATTTAGGCTTCGACCTAAAGAAAGGGAATGGCATAATCCAGAAGACAGGGCATGTAGGCAGAAATAACACACGAGTGAAGAACCCAGTAAAGCAATCACCTTGGTATGTCAGAAGAAATGAAAGAAAGTCAGGTATGTGGCTGAAGTAAAGAGAACACAATGGCCTGAGATGAGTTTGGAGAAGTGGGATGGTCATGCAAAGTTGGGAGGACACTGTGGATAATTTGCTTAGTTGGAAAAGAATGAAAATGAAACATGTACACTCCACCTTCACATTTATTTAGCTATCAGTCAGTTACTAAACAGTGAGTGGGCACAGTACTAGGCACCACTTCGCATCAGTTGAATGCTGCTACAATGAACCATTGTTCTCTGTCGATAAGGGTGCCTGGCTGAGATCTGATGGTTTCCCTCTCCAGAGCAGTGCTTACCCTTGGTTGCATTAAAAACACTCAGAGATATAAATAGCTTCATCTATTCTCTGCTCATTATTAGTAAAAAAAATTACAAAAGGGGAAGAATGCCTTCATCAGAAGAAACTCCCTTAATCTAGTTATAACTAGGTAATGTTTTACATCTGCTTCTGTGGCATCCCAAAGGGAGGACTTTTATTATTAGCATTGCAGGACTTGTGCTAAGTCCGCTTTCTACCAAATGCTTTGAAAAATCCCACTGACAGCCATGGCTGTTGTGATGTTTGAAAATTACAAGTGGTGATAAAATGTCAGGAGTCCCACCTGCTCCAACGAGTTGGAAGAGGCTAAAATTGTACTTTGGAGGTAATAAGTGTGAAGAAGAATGTGAAGCTTTTCCTTGATGCTCTGAGAGTGGGGAGGGAATATTTTAAATATTTCTGTAGACAGACATTTCCTCTTTGTTCTGCAATGTTATACTTTAAAGGGTCAGGAGAGCAAAATATGTTTTAGAGTTTTTCCAACCTGCCAGAATCTTTGCAGTTTCTAACTCTAGAGTGGGTTTATGTGGAGGCCTTGTTAAGTTCAGATTCTGCTTCAAAAAGTTATGGGTGAGGTCTCACATTTTGCATTTCTAATAGACTCTCAAGGATGCTGGTGGTGCTGGTGCACTGGCCACAATTTGCAAGGAGCTATACGATCTACTTTACAAGTAGGGTGACGCTGAGCTATTGAGAGATACTAAAAAGACATCTTTGTTCCTAAAAATATTTTCTCACTTAGGAGTCCTGGTGCATGGAATGTCTCTAACAAGAAATTTCTTACTGTGTTTTGGGTTGGTTTTGTTTTACCTCTTATTTTCTTCAGTATGCAAATACTTTATGAGATGAAATACCCTGAAGTTCACCAAATGAATGTGTGTCTACTTCCTAGTATCTCTATCACAGCATCTTAATTTTTCTAGCCTTATATTTTTCATGGCTTTATCACATTATCCCTGGACTGCCCAAATATCATCTTACCTGAACATCACACCTTATATCTCTTTTATAGTTTTCCATATAAGAAGCAGAGCAATTTTTCTGAAATGCGCATCTTTTTTTTTTTTTATGGGTACCGGGGGTCGACCTCAGGACCTCACGCATGCTAGGCAGGTGCTTATGCCGCTGAGACTGCAGAAATTAACAAGCTGTTCTTAAAATTTATGTGAAAATACAAGGGACACAGACTTCTCAAATATTTTTGAAAAATGAGAACAAAGTTCGAACTCTTTTTCCAATTTTAAAATTTACTATGAAGGTCTAACAATCAAGATGTTTGTAATACTCGTATAAGGCTAAACATAAATCAGTGTTTATTCAGATACAACATCAAAAGCCAAACAAATAAAAATAGATAAGTTGAGCTTTATCAAAATTAAAACCTTGGGCTGGTGAGATGGCTCAGTGGCATAAGCGCCTGCCTGGCAAGGGCGAGGTCCTGAGTTCAACTCATGGTAACCACATACGAAAAAAGGGCCAGTGATATCGCTCAGCGGCACAGGCGCCTGCTGGTGTGTGAGGTCCTGAGGTTGACCCCCGGTAACCACAAAAAAAAAAAATTAAAAACTTGTTTTACTTTAAAGTCTCTTAACAAAAGATAAAGGAAACTCAAAGAACGAGACAAAATATTGTTACTCATATATCTGATAAGGTTTTACTATATAGTAATTTTATAATTCAAAAATAAAAAGACAAAAGGTCAATTCAAAGATTTATAAATAATATGAATGGACATTAGTCTAAAGAAATCATACAATATATCTTAGTTATCTTTTCCCTTTTCCTCCCCTCCCTTTGACCTTTCTTACCCTCCCCATTTACAAAAGCTTTGTTTCCACTTTTCCCTTTCATTCTCTCTTTCTTTTTAAACCCTTTTTTCTTCCTTCTCTTCCCCCTTCCCTCTCCCTTGTCCCCCTTCTTATTTGAACAAGATCTTCTTACTTCCCAATATATATCCTCCCTTTTGTTCCTTATTTACTCTGGGTTTCTCACACAATGAATGTGATCATTATGAATAGCAAACATGTATTAATAAAAAATTTAAAAAAGAAAACATGCAAGTATTCAGTAGACACATGAAAAGATGATCAATATTATCAGCCAGTGGAGCGATGCAAATCCACCATCAGAATGGGATAATTTTCATACTCACTAGTATAGCTACAATGTAATAAAATGGATAGTTTTGGAAAAGATGTGGAAAGATTGGAAATCTTATAAAATGCTGATAAGATTATATAATAGTATGGGCCTGGTAAAAAACAGTTTCATAGCTCCTGAAAATATTAACATAGTGGTACCATAGTGATCCAACAATTATACTTTTTGGAATGGACAACACATTTACACAAAACTTTGTTATATAGTGTTTGTAGAAGCATTTTTCATAATAGCAAATAGTGAAACAGCCCAAATATTCATCAGCTGATGAATATATAAGTAAAATAAACAAAATTTAGCATATTTATACAATGGAATATTAACCATAAAAAGAATGTAAGGTCTACTAATACATGTTACAGAATAAATAACCCTTGAAAATATTCAGCTAAATGAAAGAAATCAGAAAATAGTTGTCATATATTATAAAACTCCAATTATCTGAAGTGTCCACAATAGGCAAGCATATAGAGATAGAGATGGATTACTGGTGACCGGGGCAGAGGGCTGAAGGGAGAATGACCAGTGACCCTTGGAGAATATGTGTGCTCTTTTTGAACAAATACAAATGCTCTAGTATCCAATACCTCTATCTAATGATCATAATCATTGTTGGTGAATGAGAGTATATGAATGTGTGCCCCTAAATTTTTAATATGAACATTAATATACTATAAAATTATAATTTTTACATTGTTCAATAAGGCAATAGTGTAAAGGAACTGGGTGATTTTTATAAATGTTTACTTTCATATAACTCTGCTTTTGTCTCAGAAACTGGCATCAAATACATACTTAGCATGTTTAATAACTGTGGGTAGAACTTCCAAATTTCATCAATATGAAAGCAACTCAAATTAAAAAAATTTGGCTGACAATTTCAACAACCATTTCACTAGAGATATATTGATATTAAATTGGTACATGAAAAGATGTTAGCATTATTAGCTTTCAGAAAAGTATGGTTTAAAAGTACCAGTGATATTCTATTCAGTACTTAATAGAATGACAAGTGATAAGACTTGACTACAGGGCCGGTGAGATGGCTCAGTGGCTTAAGCGCCTGCCCGGCAAGTGCGAGGGCCCGAGTTTGACTCAAGGAACCCACATACGAAAAAGGGGCTGGTGATATCGCTCAGCAGCATGGGTGCCTGCTGACGCGCGAGGTCCTGAGGTCAACACCCCGGTACCCACAAAAAAAAAAAAAAAAAAAAGACTTGACTACATCAATTGTAGGAGAGATTCTGCAGGAGCCAAAACTCACACATTGCAGCAGGGATTACAATACAGTGCAATGATCTTACATTACACTTTGGCAGATTTAAAGAATTGAGAATGTATTCACCATACTGTAAAACCATTTCACTCTCAGACACAAACTAAGATAAACCAAAATGTACACACAAGATTTGTACATAAATGCTTATAGCAACTTTGTTTGCGATAACCAAAAATGGAATCAAAACCATATTATCACCAACACGGGAATAATTTGTGGTTATCCATTCAATGTATTACTATTCCACTATAAAGAGAAAAAATTATTGACATATGCAACAACATGGGATGTCTCAAAATAATTATTCTGAAGAAAATAGAACACACAAAGAAGTACATACAGTAAAACTCTATATAAAAGCCTCAAAATAAAAATTAATCTATACTAATGGAAAGCATACCAACATTGGGGAATGAGATAAAGCGATAAAGAGGAATTACGGAGTTACGAGGAAACTTTTGAGAATGGTAAATCCGGCCAATATACTGACCATGGTGATGAGTTCATGGGCTTATATATGTCAAAATTTATCAAATTGTATACATTAAATATGTACAGTTTATTGTATGTCAATTATTTACTAATGGAATATATTTTGAAAAATATTTTTCTTATTGTAATGAAAAAGAAATCAAAATTAATTGTAAGTATGAAATAACGAATACCAAAATTGAGTGAAATTTGATGTGTTTTTTGATTTGATGTTATTATTTGAAGTACCTAAATTATTTACTAAGACAAATCAGTGATTAAGAAAATAATGTCTGAATAAACATACAAAATCATTTTTATTTAAGAATAGGAGTAAATTCATGCATAGATATGTATATGGACACAGATAGTAGTCAACCTGGGGATCAGTATTTTTATAAATATGAGAAAAAACATACTAATAAATTCTTTGACCTTTGCTCTGTGTCCTATGTGATTATGTAACCAAGATATACATAGTTATAATGTATAATCCATTTTTGATTATTCTTTTACTTCAGTAAATTCAAGGTGACCATGGTACATAAATTAAAAACTGCAGAAAGGAATCCAAGAGAAATTGTCTTCCTCCCAGTCCTGATTCCTGATTTCATCCAGCTTCTTACACAACAACCATCAGCGTTACCGTGAGGCTGTTCATGAACACTTTCACATATGAGGGCACAGTTTTTAATGCTTACTATGAATTATTAACGTATATAAACATTGTTATTCATTTTGCTTTTCTCAAGGTTATATACGAATATATGAAAATTGTCCAGCTCTTTTAAGCGATTGTCTTGTTGTACATTGTATTAATGTGGATTATTTACTGCTCCCTGCACTTCTTAATAGACATTTGCGGTGTTTCTAATATTTTGCTACCACTAGGCTGCTTTGATAAAATTGCTATATACATGCCTGTTAATAAGTCTTTTGCATTAACTCCTGGAGGTAGAATTTATGGCAAAGATACCCACATATTTAAATTGGAAAATATAATGTAATCGTGCTACATGTAAGTTAAACCAATTTACCACCTAAACAATCCAAGAATTCTGTGCCTGTTGAATCGACCCTTCATTAACATAATGATTTTTAAGAATTCTAATATTCATCAATGTGGCCTATGAAGATGAAAGCTTCTAATTATAATTTTTACCAATTCTATGATAAATAAGTTTGAAAATATTTTGAAATAGTAAAAGAAAATTTATATTTCTTTCCTGTGAACTGTCTTCATGTCACTTACTCATTTATTGGCTATGTTTTTCATGTTGATGGAGATGTTTTGTATGTTAAGAATAGTAGTTTCTTTATAGGACTTGAGAAAAATAAACATTTTTTAGTTTTTCTAGTACATCTTGATTTTGTTCAGTGTTTGTGTATGTGTGTGTGTGTGTTTGTATATGGAGAAATGATGTGTTTGGATTTTCCAAACATTTTATCTTTATTGGTTTTTGAGCTATACTTATAAAGCTTTCCTACTCTGGCATTTTTTTTTTTATTTTTTATTTTTTTTGTGGGTACCGGGGGTCGACCTCAGGACCTCGCGCACCAGCAGGTGCCCTTGCCGCTGAGCAATATCACTGGCCCCTTTTTCGTATGTGGGTTCCAGGAGTCGAACTCGGGCCCTCGCACTTGCCGGGCAGGCGCTTATGCCGCTGAGCCATCTCACCTGCCCTACTCTGGCATTATTAAAAAAAATCTTTTCATAAGAGGTTTCACTGGTCTTTAGAATCTTGAATGCTAACCAGCAGTTGTGGATGGTTTATTTCTCAAAACAGCGGGGTCTTTTAGATTGGGAAAGCTGACTTGTGATCATGCCACAGACCTTATTTTTTGACTTACTGGTTTTATTATGATCCCAGGAAAAGGAACACTTACTAAAATAAGCATTTCTAGTTATATAAAAATATAACCATCCTGTTCTCCATGTCAGCAGTCCACAGTATTGTGGGGAAGAAAGTGCGGAACACTGGAAGCATCTCGAATGTCCACTTCCCATTGTTCTGAGCGTTCATTGCTTTTGAATTACCTGTTCGTCTCTTCAGCAGAGTGACTACAAATTTTCCCTGAGTGTTTGAAATGCTTCCTGGAACAAATGAACATTTTCTTGGTTGTAGAGGTGGATTAGTGGACTGTTCTACTTCA
This sequence comes from Erethizon dorsatum, assembly GCA_028451465.1. NCBI lineage: Eukaryota > Metazoa > Chordata > Mammalia > Rodentia > Erethizontidae > Erethizon > Erethizon dorsatum. The sequence continues at coordinate 15,520,328 of CM051836.1, forward strand.
TTGATTTTTCTGTCTGTTTCGGAATTGTTTTGGTAACTGTATTTCTGTATTTCTGTATTCTGTCCTTAATATTACTCATTTTCTTCTCAGATAGGACTGCTTTTTCCCTCTTTAGCATTATTTTTCAAGACTCTTCATATGCTAAAATATTGGTTTGTTTTGCTTTAACCATATAAACTAATAAACTATCTCTATTGTTCAGATACTGAAAATGAAGAACAGAGACAAAAAATGTTTCACCCCAGGCTGGGCCTACTAGAAAGAGACTTGCAACTCAGCTCCGTTTCTCACTTCCCCAGTCTTGCTTACTGGCTCTGCAACTTCTTGTTGGCAACGTAATTCTTTGTATTTATATTGCATTTTTTATGGCATGCATATTTTAACACCTTTATTGAAGTAAATGACATAATATTCACACCAATTTAAATTGCACAATTTGGACTTTTCCCATACCTAGGACTTAATAAAATCCTATGATAAAGGTGCTCTGGATGATTTTCTTTCATAGTGTTTTTGTGTATGACTAGGGTTTGCACTCCGCTGCTCTCTCTGAACATCTAGGAAGAGATTCAGCATACTAGATACTTCTTGGGGTCTCTCTTTCTCAGAACCCTGAGACTGAGCAGCTGCATCAGTCCAGTTTTGGGGAGCTCTGTGCATGAAAGCCTAGTCCAACCATTAAATTGTTCTTTTCACTTTTATTTATACAAACCCTCTTGATCTGATTCATTCTTACAAATAAGGTGAGGGTGTGGTGTTGAAGAAATTCTTGTGGCCTGGCTGTATTTTCATGTTCATTCTCCATAAACAGAGGAAAGGAAAGAATTAAGACTAAGGTTGAAATAAATGAAATAGATGGCAGAGAATCAGCAGAAAAAAATAAAGGTTTTTAAAAGATCAATCAAATCTTAAAGAAATTTTTAGCCATACTAATCAAGACAAGCAGGAGGAATATATGTTACCAACATTAATGATAAGAGGTTATATTACAGATCTACAGGTATTAACAGCATAAGAAAATACCAAAAATAACTTTTTTTTTTCTTTTTTGTGGGTACCGGGGTGTTGACCTCAGGACCTCGCGCGCCAGCAGGCGCCCGTGCCGCTGAGCGATATCACCGGCCCCTTTTTCGTATGTGGGATCCGGGAGTCGAACTTGGGCCCTCGTGCTTGCCCAGCAGGCGCTTAGGCCGCTGAGCCATCTCACCGGCCCCAAAAATAACTTTTTTCTATAAACTTCCTAAGACACACACTATCAAGCATCACTCACAGAGAAAGACATTTCATCATCCTCTTTATTAAATTAAATTTGTAATTAAAAATTGTTCCATGAAGAAAATTCCAAGCCAAAATAGCTTTATTGATGAATTCTGCCAAATATTTTAAAAAGTAATAACAATTCTGCACAAAATCATCTAAAAATTGATGAGGATGTAACAGTCCCTAACTCAATATATAAGACCAGTTACCCAAACCAAAGACTACAGATGGAAAAATCTATGGATCAACATCCCTTGTAAAATATATGCTAACATTTTAAACAAATTTTTTTTTTTTTTTTTTGTGGGTACCGGGGGGTCGACCTCAGGACCTCGCGCGCCAGCAGGCACCCGTGCCTCTGAGCGATATCACCAGCCCCTTTTTCGTATGTGGGATCTGGGAGTCGAACTCGGGCCCTCGCGCTTGCCGGGCAGGCGCTTAAGCCGCTGAGCCATCTCACCGGCCCCTTAAACAAAATTTTAACCAAAAAAAAATTTAACCAGTTGATCCCAATATTATGAAAGTATAATAAATTGTGATCAATTGGAGTTATTCCAGGAACAAAAGGTGGGTTTAACATACAAAAACCCATCAATATAATTTACCATATTATCTAAAGATAAAACAACAATTATCTCAAGAGACAGAAAAGGCAATTAACAGAATCTAATATTCATTCCTGATAGAAAATCTCAGCAAAGTAGAAACAGGAGAGAATTTCCTCAACCTGACTAAGGGTATATACAAAAACTTACAGATAACTGTACAATAATGAGAGGCTGAATACCTCTAAGATTAGTAGCAAGACAAAAACAGCTGCTTTTACCACTTTTATTAGACATTATATATGAGATTCCATCCAGTGTAATAAGAAGGGGTAAAAAATAGAAAAGAAATAAGAGGGATCCAGATTGGAAAAGAAGAAATAAAATTGTCTTTATTTGCAGAATTAGCTGATTCCATTGGATAAAATTCACAAAAATCATACTAGAAGTAATAAGAGTTCAGTATATATGGAAGATAAAAGATTGACACACAAAGATTAATTGTATTTTTGTGCATAGGCATTTTACAAAAAGATATTGAATTTAAGAAAACATTACTATTTATAATAAAATAAAATAAATATTAGACACTAATTTGATTAATGACGTGAAAGCCCTATTTTATTGAAAACTACAAAACATTTAAGGGTAAAGTTCAAGGCTTGAAAAAAAAAGGAGCTTTATATTGTTCATAGGTCAGAAAAATTGTAAAACCACCTTGGAAAACAATTTGTACTTTCTTAAAATGTTAAATTTCTTAAAAAGTTAAACATAGCACTATATTTACCCATTCAACACCTAGGTATTTACTCAACAAAATGAAAACATGTCCCATAAAGACTTGTATAATGATATTCATAGCAGTTTGTATGTAAAAACCAAAATTTAAAAACTCTCAAATATCCATTAATGAGTGAATTCATAGACAAACTGTAGAATATTCATATAATCACATCCTCTCAGCAATAAGAGTAAATTATTATTTGCAAGGACATGAATGAATCTCAATTATACTTAATGAGTGAAGACAGGAAAAAGGAACATAGATATTGTATTTTTATAGAGCATTTAAAAATATAAACTTGTACAGTGTATAGTGACAGCAAACATATTAGTTTTTGCCTTGGGATAAGATTCAGGGAAGAAGGGGGATAAAGTATTGCAAGGGGGCATGAGAAAATTTTGTGGGTGATGACATGTTCATTATCTTGATTGTGGTGATGGTTTTGTCAAAACTTATCATAACTTCAATAAAGCTCTTTTTTGGTTAGAGAATCAATTTCGCCTTTCTAGGTACCATAAATTTTAAATGATTTTAACTGTGCCATTTGATTTTGGCATAAAATTTAAAATCAGCATTAGAATTGACACACTAAGGAAAAGAACAGTTCAAAATGTTCATGACATCTTGTTATCTGTTGCCTACAGAATCCAATCAGGCAGCTTCCCACAAGTCCAGTTAGCTTCTCTTGGTTGTTTTTTTAGTTATATTTATTATTATTATTATTATTATAATTATTATTATTATTCAGTTAAATGTCTTCTTTTTTCACTGAAACAAGGAGTGAAAACTACTAGGGTTTTGAAACATTGTTAAATTTATTTCCGCAAGTCCACTGCAGTCTTTATCTTAGTTACTTTTTCTCATTGCTGAGACAAAATACCTGGCATTCAAAGTTAAAGGGGAAAAGATTTATTTAGCTCACAATGTGTAGAGGTTTCAGTGCATAGTTGGCTGGCTCCAAGGCAGGGTGGCATGGCAAAGGGGCGTCCCAGAGGAGAAACAGTTCATAGTAGGCAGAAGACAGCAAAGCAGTGAAGTACCAAAGAAGCAGAAAGTGATAAGCAGTGACCACAGCAGCTCTCTCTCTGTGCCTTATATTATGTCCAGGCTACTTGCCCTTAGGGTGGGGAGCACTCACACCCAGGGTGGGGCACCCTTAATCCTAGCATACACCGTGAAGCAATCCCAGCATCACATCCTTAATCACAGCATCACACACTCTAAATCCAGCCACCTCCAAAAAGCTCCACTATAATCACATGGGCTTGGGGGAGACATCTGGATAAAAGCCATGACAGTCTTCATGTGTGTATGAAGTTTTTTCCCAATTTAAATTCAAACCCAAAACTTTTATTAATCAAAATTTGCACAATACTTACTGTATACTCATGTGCTACTATGTGAATAATTGGAGCATTAAAAATGACATTAAAATAATATAAAAATTATTTCAGCATCACAAGACTTGTACTATATACATACTATATATATACACTATGTACATATATATATATGTAATATGGATTTTCATATTACTAAGCCATAGTTTAATTGTGATATAAGAAATAAAACAATAACAATAAAAATAAGCTGGTATGATTTTCTTTTTTGCAGTAGTACATGTTCAGCAAAGAGATGAACAGGTCGTTCCTCATAGAAATAACCATAATCGTGCCATTAGTCAAGATTCTAGCCTTTTAGTTGATCTATATTTATTATTTCCATACCTGGTCAAAAGTTACAATCCTAAATTTTTATTATCTTGTCTTATACATTTTTTTCAATAAGGAACTCTCTATAATCCTTACAGTTTTATTAACAATAAAAGAAGGGTAGTAGGATGATTTTTTCTGGAGACTAATTAATGTTCATAATACCTGGATAACTAAAGTGCTCTGTCGACTGCATGTTATAGAGAAAATTACTCAGATAAGTTGCCAATTAGAAATTTAATTTTTGGGTGTGACTGCCTTGTTATTTTACAGTAACATTGGCTAATTCATTGAGACTTTGAAACAGGGGTTAAAAATATATTTGAAACAAAACAAAAGAAATCCATTTTGAAACTATACCTATTTTATAGTTCAAGGTTTTATCTATTATATATACAGTGCTTTTATACAATTTAAATGAAAAAACGTTCTTTGCTGCTATAATTTCCACATTATGTATTCATTGCTTCATCAGCAAATATTTACAAAGAGCCTACAGTGTGCTAAGTACTACAGATATAACAATGAACAAGTGAGATAAAGTCTCTACCAAGATATGACCAGCATACTGCACAGTTAGGCTGCTCAGGCATTTCTGGCTTGGAGGACGATTAAGCATTTTATAGAATAACAGAATCTATCTCTCTATCCACTTACCCATCTTTCTCAGACTAACAGAGATCTCTTTATCACCAAAGGGATGTTATTATTCTCCCCAATAAAAAGTTATCATTTAATATCTTTGTGAGGATTACAATACTAATTCTTTCAATCTGTAGGACCAAAAGCTGAAACAATGTCAAAGAAAGTCAATTCTTGGATAAGCAGAAAGTAATGTCAGGGAATTTCAGAACATAGGGATAGGATAACACTGTTAGGCACATGATAAAGAACTAATTAATTTTCAGTAATGTTATAAATGAATGAACTTGGGGCTGTGTAGATCCCAGTACTGGTTTGGGACGAGCCCCCCATACCCTTCACCTCTCTCAACTGCCCCACTCATCCCACCACATCCTGCCCATAGCTGTGGTGCTATGGGCAGTTATTTAACCTCTTAGAGTCTTGGTTTTCTTTCCCTAATTTCATAGTATTGTTGTAAGTGTTGAAGCAAATGATCCTTGATTAACAAGGTCCAATACTCAGTAAGATTCAATATTTATTAAATGAATTGACAAGATTAAGTAGAACAATTACACAAAAATAAATTACAAAGTATAGAAAATCTGAATGTCAACACATTTGATTCTTTCTCTCTACATAGATACACATGTAGATAGACTTCATATATCTAATACATATGTAGACAACTATATTTACATAGGAACACTACATCAATGTGTAAAAAGTACAAGCACATATGGGATATTTACAAAAATGAACTTCTCAGAATGCAATATAATCAAATAGAACACATTTTGAAGGGTTTAAATCATTTTAATGGCTACAATGAACTTATGCTGAAAGACTAGAAAATATGACTTGAAAAATACATATATCCACGCAATTTAGGCAGTGCATTTCCAAATAATGAATCAAATACAAAATTTTAATAGAATTAGAGAGTAATTTAAAATGAATGATAATGGCAATATCTATATGTATGGGATGAATCTATAGGGAAATTTGAGGTTTAAATTTATATAAGAGAAGAAAGACTGAAAATTAATAAACTAAGTAACAATCTGGGAAATTTAGAAAAATAACACCAACTTAATCCCAAAGGATCATAAGGACATGAGAAGAAACTCAACAGAAAATCAACCATGCTAAAGAAGGATTGACGAATACAAATATTGGTTCTAAGAAAAGAAAGTGATAAACCTCTGGGTGAGGCCCGCTGAGATGGGTACGTTACACACACAAGGAATGAAAAAGGGGACTGCACTACAGTTCCCATAGACACTAAAAACAAACAAAAATCTCAAAGGAAATATGTAAGTTTTAAAAATTTAGATGAAAGGGAAATTTTTTAGAAAAATCACAACTTACCAAAATGAACACAATAACAAATGGAATGAACAGAGGGAAGATAGATAGGCAGACAATTTTTCTGACAAGTTGTACACTCATTACTGATATAATTTTGTTGTTTGACATAGTTTGAAATTGCAAGCAACAGTAGGGAGGATGAGATTCTTTTACATATAATTTTAGTCTAAAGTGAGAGTGCACTTAAAAGACTGAAAAACGTTGACATGCATATCAGAAAGGCAATCTCTAATACGCCTATTTGTGGAGCAGACTTAAAAATGCATGGTGAAAGATATGCTTTTCTATCTGAGATAGCAGATTTATAAACATGGGGGGGTGAAAGAATTGAATGTGATGATGCTTCGGAGACTATATAAGATGTGCCCCATGGAAATAACATGATCTGGTTCTTCAGTAGCAATTTCGTATTTCTGCTTTATAATTCAGTTCTCATGAGAACTGAGGTTCAGAGAGGCCAGGAATTTTGCACAAGATCACACAATTAGTCTGTGGTGGAGGCTACAACTTCAATAGCTTTGTCTATTTCTCAATTTAATATTATTCTTTGTCATTGTAGTTCAAATCCTTTTACCTCGCTAATATGCAATTGTAGTTCTATATTGATTATAAGCTAAGGAATTGAATGAAATTAATTTTAGTTTGTGAAGTTGTCTTTTGCAATTTTGCTTTGGGTTTTTTATTTGCAAATAACATATAGGCTTAAAGATGAATCCTATTCAAGGGTAATTGAGCATCGGTTCTGGTTCAGCCTTCAGACTTTTTCAGTCCTTAAATAAAGCAGAAAAGAAAGTCATATCTAGGGAAGACAATTGGAAAGGGCACCAATGTTAAGCTAGTTCTTTCTAGCTAATAAAGGAATGAAGACAACAAGTAAACAGATATAACTTTTTTCATATTTTCAGGCTAAATGACCCAACAGTATTTTCATTTTTTGTTTTGAAATTAATGTTTTTCTGTTTGTTCCTATATATGATTCTTAAGTCCCTTTTAAATATACAAGGCATTTGACTTACTAACATTCAGAATAATTTATGGAGAAGACCAAAAATCCTAGCTTAATACTAAGAAACCTAAGATAGAATCACTGTATTCAAACATGATAGGCTAAGGAATAGAATGAGTGCTGTAAATGGGATAGTAAAAAGGCAGAAACAACCAACATGCCTAAACTCTTGTATTCTGAGAAAAGAGAGTGATTTTTTAAAAGGATATGAGTAACAACCCATCTAGAAATTCAGCAGTGAGTTTGCATACAATTAAACAAACTTCTTTCAGTAAACAACTATTCAACAATCACTATGTGCTCAGCACTAATTCAGTCATAGGAAATTCAGTAGGGTCCAAAACAAAATAGGACATGTATGTGAATCTTGTATGTTAGTAATTTTAGTGAGAGAGTGAAGCAACAAACATTAAAAACAAATCATACATATATATAAATATACATATATATAAATATACATATATACATATGTAGACATATATGCATACATATATACATATATATAATATACATATATATGTCTTTAATTGTGTAATATGGGTGCAATGGAATTTTATCTGAGTCTGAATTAAATTCTGAGGGGTTGTTTGATCCAGTTTCATGAAGAAATAAGAGGTGAGCTATAACTAAAGCTGTAACAATAAATGGTAGAATAAAGTGAAAAGCGAAGAATCATGTCATGGTTGCTTTACCAACTGAAAATCCTCCTCAAATTCATTCAGCTAAAGTAGAGCCAATATAAGGGATGGCAGATAGAAGTTTGTGATTACAGTTGCACCTCCAAATATTTGTCCTCAGGGTAAAATGCAACCTATGAATGCTGTGGCTATAACTGCAAATAACAGCATAATTCCAATGTTTCAGGTTTCTATGAATGTATAGGATCCATAATAGATGCCTCGTCTGACGTGGAAACATGAGACACACAGAAGGTCAAGTGTAAGTGAAAAGAAATAGGAATGAATGAATGGATAAAAATGAAGAGGAGTAAACCAGAGTGGTGATGGGTAGGAGGTGAGTGTAGAATAATGTCAGGTCGTATGGGTTCAGTGACACACACGAGCTCCGACATTTGAATGGAGGCATGAGTGACATCAGTGAAGGAGCCATATGGATGTCAAGGGGAAGATTGTGCAAAGGAAAGAGACAGTGCAAAGGCCCCAAGTTACAATCGAGGAAGACTGAGAATGACTTCTAAATGCTATTTAAATGAGATAATACTTTTAATAAGCAATGGAACTTACAGAGTCATCAGTAAGTAAAATGAATGAAAGGAAAAAGAAAATCACTGCTATTCTTAACAATATCCTAACTTTAAGGTATTTGATGACCATTGATTCAGCTTACCGCCTGTTGTAGTGAGGGTTTACAAGGGAAACAATTTAATACAGGACACATAATTTATAGGATTATTTTATAATATTCACCCAAATAGTCAAATGCAAAAGAGTGCAGGAAATCTGTCCACACACTAGAGACCCAGAGAATCCAGCTGAGGGCCTGGATCCCATGGCAATGTCCTGCATGAGTCCAGCTGAAGACCTAGAGCCCATGACAATGTCTCATGCAAGTCTGTTTCAAACATCTGCGCTGGGAAGGCCCAAAGGTCCGTGGTGGAAGCTAGGAAGTCTGCACCAGCGCGATGAAGGATCTGTGCCAGCAGGCTGAGGGATCTGCACTGGAGCCAGGAAGCGATGCTCAAAGTAAGGACCAGAGCTCCCCCAAAGAGAGCCACAGCCATCCTCAGTGACAGTGAGGTCTCAAACTCCTCTGACAATTAGAGCAGCTGAATTCATATCAGGAAAACCAGTGTGACAAGCTTCTCCAGGAGAATCAACAGCGCACCATCTTCCCCTCCAGTTCTCCTTTTATGCTATTGGCAACAGTCCTCAGGTGGGCCTCCCACACCCAGCACCACACTGATTCAATTCAGCTGGGTGTTACAAGTTGACTATTAGTTAATCCACCAAAATCCACCCCTGGTCAATTTGATAACCAGGCACGTTTCCTTAAACCATAGTCTCCAGTGGCAGATTTGTGAAAAGTTAACATGTCTTGGCCTATTCAGATTTACACTAATATAACAATTACATATATACAATTCTTATTGCACTCATTTCTGCACCTAAAGCAACATATTCAGAGGGTCATCAAAATTCAATGTTAAACTTTGACTAATTAACCTGATTACAAACATACATCTAAAAACTACATTAAAAATCATATTAAAAGAGCTATTCCAATCACAAACCTTGCTTCCCATCAAGTTTTAACAACAGAGCATAGCAACACTAAGAAACAGGGATCTCCTGCATTTCAGATACCCTCTTCCCCACAGGTGAAAGGCTTCAGTTCATTTTTCCATTGTCCTGTTCCTTCTCAACAACCGTGTTCTCCTCTGTTTCATCCTTGCAATCCATAGCTCCACTGGAGCCTCCCCTCTGGCCAAATGCTTCAAATCACCCTGCTAGCTCTTCACTCTTAATTTCCAACATAGATCTGGCCAAGAGCTCTCAACAGTAACCATGCCACTGTCCCAACAGTAGACTACATTGAAATTTTTCTGCCAGCCAGGAAATATCTCTAAACACAAGCAAAATGCAGAGCATCTTCCTGCCAAAGCACAGCATACACCACCTGGGGTCCAGCAGCCCATGCCATCCTTCTCAATAGAAGCCTCCTGAGCCTCATCCTAACCAGCAGCATTTCCATCAGCGCTGATTTTCCAGGCTCCGACCAGAGTCTCCCATATAGTTTACAGCTTTCAGGGCTGCCTCTTCAGCTAGTCTCTCAAAACTTTTCCAAATTAATTCCCAAGGCTCTTAAGCCACATGGCCAGTCAATGTCACAGCAATTACCCAACTCTCCTGGTACCAATTTCTGTATAAGTCAGTGTTTTACTAGAGAAACAGATACAACACAAGACATACAAATGTGTAAGAAATTACAAGTTTAGCTTACGATGGTCAGCCACAGAGTTGGAGGAGGAGGCATGCAGAGGGCGTCTGCACACTGGAGGCTGAAGGGTTCAGTCCAAGGTCTGGAGCTCACTGCAGGGTCCTGTGCAAGTCCGTAACAGGCCAATGGGTCTGCAAGGATGAAGGCGGAAGCCGTAGAGTCTGCGCTAGAAGCCAGAGACAACCTCCTAGCTGAAGGCGAAGACTGGAGCTCCTCCAAAGAACAGAAGCCAGTCCGTCCTTCCTCATTTCCCTTTTATACCATCCAGATGACGAGCCACCCCAGGGCAGGTCCTCTACATACTAGGGTATAGAATTGCTGAGCTGAATTAGTTAAGCTTCTAAACTTCTCAAGTTGACACAATCAACCAACCACTATACAACCCCAATACTTCTCAATGAAAGCATTTTAGGATTGCAGATCCTTTGGGAATACAAACTGAAATGTGCATAGCCTGATTTTTCAATGTTTTACAGTGTAATTACTATTATTAAAGTGATCTTTGTACTTGAAATTGGAATGAAATTAGTTTAGGATTTGACTAGTATAATGAAACTTTAATTAACTATACTTAGAATACCTGGATTTAATCCTAGTCTTCAATATCTACTATCTATAACCTTGAGCAATTCAGTTATTACATTAGTTCTCTAACATGAACAAATGATACTTTCTGGGATTTTTTTCACAAAGGGCTGGAAACATTACAGTGGTAGGATAACATAAAGTAAGACTATTAGAAATTAAATGGTTTGTTAAAAAGTGAGGAAGTACACTAACAGCACTGATAATTTCACTAATATTCATGGAAACCAGTCCAAAGTGGAGACAAAGCCATTTGAGTTCAGATCTCAGTTTTGTGCTGGGATTAACTTTGCCAAATTCCTGAACTTCTTCAATGCTTGATTTTGTCAAAAGTAAAATGAGGACGATTGTAATGCCTACATTTTAGAATTGTGGGATGCCCATTTTTGCTACAAAACGTGTTTAAAATAATGGCTGCGAAGTGCTTTTCCAAGTAGCTGGCACAACTTGAATGCATAGCAAATTTTAGCCACTGAGGTCTATGTAAATTTTAGCCACTGAAGTCTATGTAAATTTTAGCAATGATGACTACACTGTACAAGGGCCATAAGTGTAAACAGTAGGAAGTGCACTTGGCTGAATTAAATGGAAAGCAATTTACTGAAACAGTATTGGTAACTCCAATAATTGTAGGATGAAAGGGTGGACAATGAGGTTCTGAAAACAGACAAAAACAACTGGAAACTAGGTAAGCAACATTATAGGCAAAAATCCCACTATGAAACCAAATGGTTAGGACAGCACTGGATATGCCATGCCATCTGCAGCCACTACAGGCACAGTGACCTCACCACTGACCTGACTGAGAAACTACTCTCTTGGATGTCTTACTTTGAGTACTTTGAATCACTGATTTCCATTCAAAAGTTCCAGGCTATTGTATGACGCGAACAAAGCATAAATCACAGTTTTTGTCTCATTTGTAAGAGGTCTAAAAAAGTCTTTATCTAAACTCATCTCTCCCACGAAAGCACATAAGATGAAAACAAACAAACAAACAAACAAACAAACAAACAAAAACAAAACAAAACTCTTGCAACATGAGAGGTTTCCAATTTTGGAAGCCAGAAAGAAAGAAAGAATGAAAGGAAGGAAGGAAGGAAGAAGGGAAGGAGGGAGGGAAAGAAGGAAGGAGGGAGGGAAGGAGGGAAGAAAGAAGGGAAGAAGGAAAAGAAGGAAAGAAAGAAAGAAAGAATAATGAAAGTAAAGAAAAAGAAAATGTCCACTAAAATGCTGACCTTTAGCGACAGTGAAGGTGCTCTATGCCCACGACATCTAGGGATGGCCCTGCATGGCAGCAGAAATGAACTGCTTGTTTAAATCTTGTTTGCTATTGTTCTTGTCACTGCCTGGCTGATGCCTTTTGCTCCCTACTTTCCTTGGGACTGTGTTGTAAATATTCAGCAGAGAGAGTCTTTTAGGTAACTCTGTGAATCCCATGCTATTTCCTTGTGGCAAAAGATGGCATGGAAGGGACTCCTGAGTATAAGTAATTGTTTTTGAAGAATATAACTATTTGACAGGAGACAGGAGTGCCTGACCAATTGGCAAATTCTTATTTTTTAGCCAGTACTGATGGTAAATGATTTTTTATTATTTATTAATTAAAAATTTAAAAGTCAAACATTCACATCAAAATAATATAATCTGTAGTAATCATTTGGTAAACTCCACAAAATTCTTCTCTGGGTGTTGACATATAAGCACTCTTTTTGTAGTTGCCTGCAGAATCCCCAGGCAATTTCCAAATCCTGCAAATGAATACACAATGGGTGACTCATCATTACCTTCAGGAGTGGGCATAGAGTTCTCTTGGTTTATGAGTAAATGTCAATGGTAATATTTCACTTAGAAAAAAATTCTGATACTCAATAATATGTATACTGTAATATATCTGGAAAAAAGAACCTTTCCAAAAATACATCCTAAAAGTAATACTGCCCACCCCATACATATTAGTTTAAGAGATGAGCAGGATTTTTAGTCCAAGTCCTCTCAATTGTGGATAGGTCTGGTGAACCCCTCACTTTGGGGAGGGTCCTCAAAAGAGTGTAGAACTACAGCCAACACAGGTGGGGCATTCTGGAATAGAAGAGTCTCGATTCTCGAACTTGGATTGAGGTGAGCCAACATTATCAGTGCCCCAAGCACCCTGGAGTATTAATTCTTATAGGATAAATTTAAGCCTTCTTTAAAGTAAGATAATATGTTTCTGGAGTGTAACCACTGGAACAATTTTTTCAAATACAACACTTAGGGCATACTACAAATCAATAAAATATCCAGTAGTAGATCATGCAACCCTGATAATACCAAGGAGACACTGGTGATAAAAGAGACACACAGATAGTCCAGTTATGGGAACCTGAAAATGCAGACATTTAAATAAATATGATTTTCATATAAAAAAAAAGAAATTTGCCTTTTTTGGTGTAGAACTAGAACCTTTAAAAATAAAAATTCATAAACTAAACAATAAATTATATGCAATTAAGAGCTCAAATTGTAGGTTAAAAGCAGAAGACACAACAAAGTGACAAAGAAATCAGTATGAAAGAAGATAGTTAAACATAAGTAAGTTAAACAACTAGGTCAAAGCACAGAAGGACAAAAGGATCAAAATAAAAACTGAAAAGAGGTAAGAAAGTGTCATTTATATGTGGATGAATTCCCAGAAAGAGAGGAAAAAGAGGGAAGTAACATCGTGACACAATGGCTAAAATTTTCTCAAACTGATTGGCATTCAACCACAGAACAGGGTGAGGAGTCCCAAGCATCCCAAGCAAGATAAATAAAAAGAAACTCAAACCTATGCAGATTACAGTACAAATCCAATGAAAGAAAGAAAAATTACCGAGTAGCCAGAAAAAAAAAGACTATTACTTTCGAAGTAGCAACCAAAGAAGTGACAATTGAGTTCACAACAGAAACAGTCTAAGTTTAAAGGAAATAGATGTCAATATTTAAAAATTTTCAACCCAGACTTCCATATCCAACAAAAAACATCCTCCAAAATTAAAAGTAAAATTAAGGTAATTTCAGCCATGAAAATGGAGGAATTAATCAACTATCAAGTCTGTAGTAAAGGAAATACACAAGAGTGTTTATGGGCAGAAGAACAATGATCCCATAAAGAAAGTGGAGAAAAAGATTTTAAAATTGTGAGTAATAGTAAGGTAAAAAAGTGTGCAAATAAAAAAAATTAATGTGAAAGATACTACTAATAAAATTTTATTGGATTTAAAATACACATGGAGGGCCGGTGAGATGGCTCAGCGGCTTAAGCGCCTGCCCGGCAAGCACGAGGGCCCGAGTTCAACTCCCGGAACCCACATATGAAAAAGGGGCCGGTGATATTGCTCAGTGGCACGGGCCCCTGCTGGCGCGTGAGGTCCTGAGGTCGACCCCCTGGTACCCACAAAAAAATAAAAAATAAAAAATAAAATAAAATAAAATACACATGGAACTATAATACATGAAAAGTATCAGAAATTAGAAAAGAGGTACTAGAATTAAAATGTTTTAAGGTCCTAATTATTCAAGAAGTGTATAAACATAATGATTAATACTTAGTATTAGACTTTAATAAATCAAGAATGCATCAAAATTCTTTAGGAGCAACACTTTTGTATAGTGAAAGAGTAGATATGCTTCAAGCTAAAACGGAAAAAAAATCAGGAAAAGTTGGTAAAAGTAGCAAGAGTGCAACAAAATAGAGGGAAAGGAACATAGGACATGTGGAATATATAGACAGAAAATATTAAGAAATATTTAACTTTAATTGTATTATTTATTAGTGGACTCATTGATCCAGTTAAAAAGAGGTTATCAGAATTATTAAGAAGTCAAACAAAATATTATCTCTTCATAAAATGTATTTTAAGACATAAGAATAAAGAAAGATTTAAAATAAGTTCTAGCATTCTATTGTGTAGTAGGATGATATAATTAATATTTTATGTTTCAAAATTATTAGAAAATAGAGTTTTTAATGTTTTCTCTCCAAAGAAATAATAAATTTTTAAAATAGTTGATATGTTAAATATCCTGATTTGATCATTGCACAATGTATACATATAAGGTATGATTTAAAACTATGGTAAATATTTTAAAAATTTTTCAATTTATTACATTAAAAGACATATTGCCATTAATCTTCCTTGAAATAAACCTTTTTGCTTCAAACACAATTATCCCATCATTCTTGCCATTTTCTGAAGCAGTTCTGGAAGACTTCTTTCATGAAGATCTTTTTAAGGTGTAATAAAAAATACACTGAATGCTGGTGCTGAGTGTCACTGAACAGAAAAGCAGACTTGTAAAAACACTGTAATGTGTCCCCATCCATTTTATTCGCTAGATCTAGCACCGTACAACTTCTGAGTATTCCCTGAAGTCAAAATAGCCATGAAAGATAAATGTTTTCAATTGATTCAGAACATCAAGCCAGCCACAACAATGCAAATAAAGACACTCCCAAAAGACTTTCAGAGCTGCTTCAGAAGGCAGCAGGAAGAATGAGAAAAGTGTGTTGGAAGAGAAGGGTATTTGAGGTGATTAATGGTAACGTGTCTTTTTTTTTTTTTTTTTTTTTTTTTTGTGGGTACCGGGGGTCGACCTCAGGACCTCACGCGCCAGCAGGCGCCCGTGCCGCTGAGCGATATCACCGGCCCCTTTTTCGTATGTGGGTTCCGGGAGTCGAACTCGGGCCCTCGCGCTTGCCGGGCAGGCGCTTAAGCTGCTGAGCCATCTCACCGGCCCAGGTAACGTGTCTTTTACTGTGATAAATATTTTTCAAAAAATTGAATTTTTACTGTATTTTTCAATCAAACCCTGTGTATCAAAACATCAGACAAGGGCCGGTGAGATGGCTCAGTGGCTTAAGCGCCTGCCTGGCAAGCGCGAGGGCCCGAGTTCGACTCCCGGAACCCACATACGAAAAAGGGGCCGGCGATATCGCTCAGCGGCACGGGCGCCTGCTGGCGCGTGAGGTCCTGAGATCGAACCCCCGGTACCCACAAAAAAAAAAAAAAAAAAAAATCAGACAACACCCTATAAATATGTACAATTATGTGTCACTTAAAAACAAAACAAAACTTCAAAGTGTTATGACAAAAGAAATGAAAACTAAATTTACACAAATGCTTATACTTAAATGTTCATAAGGCTTGGTTTGTAATAGTTCCAAAATGGAAAAAAAAACTCTAAACTTCCATAAATGTAGAAATAGATACATTACAATACATTTTTACAAGGGAATAACATCAACCAATAAAAAACAGTGAATTATAGATGCACACAATAACAAAAAATTTCAAAATCCATATGCTGAGATTAAAATGCTGGGTTATATTTATATACATTGTTCGATTCCATTTACATAAAATTATTAAAAATGTAACCATCTGAAGTGACAGAAAGATGTCCAATGGCTGTTTGCAGACAGAAGTGGAGCGATAGATTACAAAGGAACATGAAAAAAAAATTGTGATGGAAATACGTACTATCTAAATTATAATATATTCTACATGCTAATATTTATAATGTCAATTCTACTGCAATCAAGTATTCTCTCTATATGTCCAGCTCTCTATTTTACATGTATATACATATATAAAATAGCTATATCAACTCTCAAAGTCCACAATACTGCCAGGGATATAGCTCAGTGGCACAGCCCCTGCCTGGCAAGTGTGAGGTTATGAGTTCGATTCCTGGTACCTCCCCCCCAAAGAAAAGACACAATACATTTTTATTATATATCAGAAATTATATATTAATATCAAAAATTACAATTTAAAGGAAAACATTCTTACAGTCAAAAGGGCATACTTCCTAATGATAGAATTTTCAGAAAAATATAAAAATTCAAAGTTGTATTCAAAATATGGCATATAAAACAAAAAACTATCCAAAATCATTGTGGGATTTTTTAATCAGATTTATTAATAACATATAGAAAAAGACAAAACTCAATAAGAATACAGACTTCTTGAATAACACAGCCAACAGATCAAACTAGTGACATACATAGAACACAATTACAAATGTATGTTCATTTCAAAAACAAGAGGATAAGTTCAAAAACTGACCAAATGCTGAGCCAAATAGCAACTCAAACATTTTCCAGGAGTTGAAATTTATACCAATGCTTTCTGGCTATACTGTAATAAAAACTATAATTAGAAATATCTTATATACTTGCTACTGGTAGAATTACCTCACAGGAATATTCTTAATAACCCGAAGTGTCATCGCAAAGCCCCATGGATGTATTTTGGATTGAATGAAACTAAATATAGTACACATAATTCGTGAGGTATAGCAAAAGTAATACCTAATGGGAAATTATTATTATAATTAATATATAAGTACATGAATATAAAACAAAATCAGTAAGGTAAATAATCTTCCCAAGAAGTAAAATAAAAATAAAAATGCAAAATTAAACATGAAGATAAAGGAAAGAAATTATAAATTAAAGAACATAAAAGAAAAGGAACATAAAATAGAGTGGATTACATAGTTAAAGTTCAGGTGTTTGAAAAGCCTAACAATATTAGCAAATGCTTCTTGAGAGTAAATTAGAGAAAAAAAGAGAAATCTTGCCATTTCATTTTGGGTTTCTGCTTTAACCCAACGTTGTTTTAATAGAGATGCTTTGTTTTTGCTCTGATTGCTTTTGTTCTAGGTGAGAGGGCCTTTTGTGATTTACTTTGATTTTAACCCTTGTTATTAATTTCTAACATTATTTCATTGTGATCATAGAAACAGTTTTGTATTACATTTTGGGGAAAATATGTTACAGTTAATTTGGGGCAAAATATGCAATAAATTTTCACAAATACTCTACATGCAATTACAAAGGTATGATCTCTATTACCTAAGTTTGTGTTTTTATTTATATCTGTTGTGTCCACTTATTCTGAAGGTTTTTAGTGATTGTATTAGTTAGTTTTACCACACCTGGGACACAGTACACACAACTACAATTTAAAGGAGGAGACATTTAATTTGGCACATGGTTTCAGGGGATTCAGTCCATGGTTAGCTGGCTCCAAGGCAGAAATATCATGGAGGAAGGGTATGGCTCCTTATTTTCTGGTATCTGAGAAGCAGAGCAGGGGAACAGTACCAGAGAAAAAGGAGTGAGGGACCAGATCTAGTCCTCAAGGTAGTGCCTCCCAAACCTACTCAGACATAACATAAACTGTGCCTCCCTAATTACTTCGGTGGCTCCCAAGCTAATCAAGTTGACACAAGCTTAACAAACACAGTGACTTACTTCACTAGTCATTCGAGAGATGCAAATTAAAACAACACTGAGATACCATCTCACCCCAGAAAGAATGGCTACTATTAAGAAATCAACTAATAACAAATGCTGGAGGGGCTGTGGGGAAAAAGGAACCCTTCTTCACTGTTGGTGGGAGTGTCGACTGGTACAGCCACTGTGGAAGTCAGTGTGGAGATTCCTCAGAAAACTAGGGTTGGAGGTCCCATTTGACCCAGCTATTCCCCTTCTGGGCATCTTCCCAGAAGAATTAAAAACATCGTACCACAGCGATATATGTGCACCCATGTTTATAGCAGCACAATTTGTAATAGCCAGATCTTGGAAACAACCCAAATGCCCACCAACTGAGGAATGGATAAGAAAGATGTGGTATTTTTATACAATGGAGTACTATTCAGCCATAAAGAAGGATAAACTGGAGACTTTTATAGGTAAATGGATGCAACTCGAGAAAATACTCATAAGTGAAATAAACCAGAAGCACATGTGTAAGCATCATATTATCTCTCTAGTATGAGAAACTGAAAGAGTAAATAAGATCCAAAATGTACAATAGATATGGTGAATCAAAAAGAAACTGGTCAAAAGGAAAGAGAGACTGGAATAGGGAAAAGAAAGAAGGGAAAGGGAAAAAAATTGTATATATATATATAAGATGGTTAAGATAGATACACTACCATTTTTACTTAGTTCATTGAAGAGTAAGGTTTGTGCCAATAATGTTTGGACAATTGAATGCTAATGTCTGGTGTCCTGAATAACTAACTTAAAGATAGTAATACGTAATGTATTAACCATTGTTACCCTCCTATTATGTTGTTTTGAAAATTTGTTCTTCTTTTGATTTGTTTTGTTTTTTTCTTCTCTTAAAAAAAAAAAAAAAAAAAAAGAATATATGAAATCTCTCCCTATGAGCAATTTTTCTTTCTAAAAAAATTTGAATGTTTAGAAAAGTTTATATTTTTATGGTCATCATTCTCTTTGTTTTTCTCTAATTTTAATAGGTTCTATAGTTTTTTATTATGAAGCATATTAAAGGTAGTTAATGACTACCACTTTATTCCATAGGCTAAAGATGGGTCAACTTGAACACTTAAAAGAATGATAAATTAAAATTTTTATAACAGTTCAATAACTATTAAGCCACCAAACTCCAAGTCATTGGAAAATCTACAGGACTTATCTAAAAGCTATCTTGTGCAATAAAAAATTAAAAAGAAAAACAGATGATGGAAAAACATAAAAATTAAAAGATAATTAAGATACATATCAATCAATTAAAATACATTTTCCCTACTTAGATCGTAATTCAAACAAAAAATATAAACACATATATACATTTGTAGGAGAATTGAGAATATATTAATATTTACTTGTTATCTGATGATTATGAGCAATCATAGTTAATTTGTTTTTGGTAATGTGAGGTGGACATGCCTTTATTTTTAATGAATTTACAAAATAATTTTAATGAATTTTCATACATTTTAAATATTGCAGAAAAGTATATGACTGGAATTTACTTCTAAATAATATGGTTTAGGAGGAATCAGGATGTGGACTTGTAGGTAAAATATATTTTCTCTGAATTGCTCTGAAGAGTATGGATGAATAAATGATTCACTATTCATTAGCCTCTCAATAATTGTACAAATTTAAAACTTTTAACACTAAATAGTTACAAAAAAAGAACAATAGCTGCATTTCATTAAAAGAAATTTAAAAAGTGAGAAAACTACATATTCATAAGAGGATATATTCCCTCTCTCCCTCTAAAATAAAATACAGAAACGAAATATACACAATGATCACCCCTGACGACTACTAGGTTATCAGTATTTAGCACATTGATCAGTAAGAGAAATTAAGCAAGTGTCTTTTTCTGGCCTTATGAACTTGACCTAAGGGGAAATAAAAAACCCTGGTGAATGAGAAAAAAAAATTTAAACAAAATTAAAGCTAATAAATGCAAAAGTGATGCCAGAATTAGGAAAATCACCATTTTACAAATCCAAAGAAAATAGCTGTTTGGGTAAAAAGTCCTTAGGTAAAGGGTAATCATTAAGTGAAAGATTAATGCAGTACTTTGTAATGAAATAATTGGCTACCTTCACCTATATTACTGGTCAATCTTAGTATAACTAAAAGTGAGACATGTATCCCCTAACACAATGCAATAGGAAGGATGTAACACCACAATGAATTCTTGAAAATTCAATATAATTCCTGCATTTAGTCACAGTTTTTATTTAGTCGCTTTAGTGGACTCCATTTAAATACTAATTTGAACAAAGTTTAACAAAAACGTGTTAGATAATTGGAGAAATTTGAATCTAGATTCGGTATTCAACATGAAAGAATTGGTGTCAACTTTGTTTTGTGTGATAATATAATTGTGGTTATACAAGAAACATCATGTTTTGAAATACATATTAAAATGTTACAACAGATGACATTTGCTATGCAATATTCCAGAAAAAATAATCCTCAAAGAATTAGATGAAATACAAAAGCAAAAAATATTGAAAAATTTTGAAGTTGGATAATTGGAAGATGGCGATGATTTTCATGTCTTACTTGGGATCTCTTTAGAAATTTTCACAATAAACAGCTTTAGAAATAACCTGTGTATAAAATCTCATGTTATAAACAAACCACAAAAGTAGAGACAGGAATAAAATCAGTCTTCAATATTTGTTAACAAAGCCATTAATTCCTTATGCCCAACTGCTGAAACATACACACATATGCACATGTATGTGAATTCAGATCTATATGTTATTTTTCAGAGGTACTCATTGCTAATGATTTTACCAAGTCACAGAAATTGAGGACCCAGAAGAATAAATCACAACTACCCTCTGGCAAGCAGTTTGCAACTTGACCTTTGGTGATAAAACAGAGGCAAAGAATCTAAAAAAAGACTTCTGTTTTTTCCTAAATCAACTCAACTCAGGCAAGCAAAATGGAAAAGGAATTATTCAATGATCTAAAATATATAAATGAAAACCAATGCACGTGTGGATTATAAAATGTGTACAACACATGTCATTATAAGGCAAGGATTCCTTCTCATTGCAATCAACACGAGTCTGAATCATCACTTGACAGGGCTCTTTTATTTCTTTTTTGATTTTTTTAAGTAATTGAAGATTTTAAAAAGTTTTCTCCTTCAAATTGAATCTTATGAGACACAAAATGTAGAGATAACTCAGGCTATTAAATCAGAAATCAAGCTTGATACAATTCTCTGCCTCATTGCTGAGGGGGTCCTAGATCTAAACAGTGGGTACAATAATAGCTTTTTTTATCATTGGGTATAATAATAGCTGTTTCACTGTTTTGTGATGACTAAATAATAAGCCTAAAACATATTTACTGCAAAACCAGTTTCATCATTAGCCTTCAGTGACAGGTACTCTTAAATAGATCATCTCCATTTAAGATGTTTTTAAAAAAATATCTCTTGATTTTGCTTGCCTGGAATAGGTTATTCCTTCCTCTGGCCACAACATTTTTATTTTCCTTTTGAAATATTTCCTTTCTGTACTTTTAATCTTTAGATACTCTTGTCACTATGTAGCCATGCCTTTCTAGAACTTGAAAAGAAATTTACTCAAGAGATGGAAAAAGAAAAATAAAAAAAACACAATTGTTCTTGGTAATATTGTATAAAAGCTTGTCTCTACCTGCATCTGATACAAGATCTACCCAGACTTTTTTAATATCAAGAAATAGTGTGCTTCCTTTAACTCCTAAGTCAATTTAAACTGGATGTGAGGCACTTGCAAACTCGAGACTACCAGTTCTGGAGCGGCAGGACTGGAATGGAAAGCCACATTCAGTATTCTGTGAGGCATGTTAAGACCAGTATTTCTGAACATTTTCATGACAGAAGTTCTTATTAAAATTTGAGAAATCCAGGAGTGGCAGCTCATGCCTGCATTTTCAGTTATGTGAGAGTCCGAGGCAGGAGAACTGAAAGCTTTAAGTCAGCCTGGGAAACTTATTGAGATCTTGTCTCAAAATAAAAAGGGCCAGGATGTAGCTCAGTACTAGCCAGATTCAATTCTCAGTAAAACACACACACGCACACACACACACACACACACACACACACACCACAAAAGAAAAAATAGAGAATATTTTTAGTCTTTGTCCTAAAACATGCAGATAAGAACATAATTTTTACACTTGGTTTCGGAGGATTCAGGGACAGCTCTCCAAGCTCTAAAGATTCTAAAGTTCAGGTGTATGTTGAAGAGCTCATGTTCTAAAACAGGTTCGGACACCAGCACAGGGTCTAATAGGTTCAGACAAATTTAATTATATCTCTAATATTTCTTCCCTAACAATTCGGAGTGAGAATACAAGTGTATTTCTCGCAGTCTCTGGAGTCTCCACTTCTGTGTCAAAGCCAGAAGATGATCAGGCTGAGAGAGATCATTTGTTTCCCTTGTATAAATTAAAAAGAGACAGTTTTATGCGGGACGATGATGATCACCCCTTGCTACACTGAAATACCTTTGCTGAACATTCTTGGGGCTGCTGGCAGAGAGACCCTGCCGCTCAACTCTGCCATTGGGAAAAGCTCACACCAGAGTAAATATACAGCTGCCTGCGAGCAGCACATGCCCTATTTCAGGTCACCTTGAGTAATGACGACCGCTGGGAGATTTTTTTTTTTTTTCTGCCTGCCTAAGAATTGGAGCATCAAATAAGAAGCCTCCTCAGCTTTCTACTTCGCGAAGAGCCCCGGGATTTATGAAGCAGCTTGAAGGAACTTTCTGCTTCACCTTTGAAACAGGCCCTTTTCCCTGTGGCCTCCTGGCTCCTGCAGACATTCCTGCTTTTTGGTTTTTGTGAAAATAATTGTCAGTTGTTTCAGGCACAGGTTTTTAATCTGCGCTTCTGAATTCCTTATTGCTGTTGCACATACTTCTGTTATGTGGCTTAGGTGATCTCTTTGTGGTTAGACTATCTTGTTTAATCACTACCTCTAAAAACAATTTTATTAGTACTGTACATGTTTGCAGTACATAATGATCACATTCCCCGTGGGGAGAGAGCATGTGTACATAACACATCTTCATTCCCTTTTCTTCCTCTTCCCCCTTTTTCCCTTCCCTTCCCTTCATCTCTTCATCCCCTTCTCATTTGAGAAAGATCTAGTTTCCTATTCCCTACTTCTTTTATTTTCCTTTTTATTTATATTTTGGCTTTCTCATATAAGAGAAACCATGCTTGTGTGTCTGATTTATTTCACTTAACAACATGGTCTGAATGTGCATCCATTTCTCTACAAATGACTCAAGATTAGCCTTCTTTATGGCACAGTAGTACTCCATTCTGTATAAATACCACAGTTTCATCTGTTGATGGACATATAGGCTGCTTCCAAGATTTAGCTAGTATGAATTGTGCTGCTATAAATATGGGCACACATACATGACTGTAATATGATGTCTTTAACTCATATCGGAAGATACCTAGAAGGCAAATAGCTGGGTCAAATGGAATTTCTAGTTTTACTTTTTTGAGGAATCTCTGCATTGATTTCCATGGTGGTTTTACTAGTTTATATTCCTGCCCACAATATAGAAGGCTACTTTTTAAAATTTCCTGTGTTCTTTCTGTGTCTATTTTCCCATCTCCACAATAGGAGTTGTTGATGAGATAACCTCCCCAAGTCCTCAGTTACTGCAGTGCTCCAGGCAGAATGGAGACTGAGCCAGTGAATTCTAATTCCACCTGTAACTCAATGAGAGTTCTTTATGCATGGTCGCAGTTGCCTCTTACCACAACTCAATATGATAGGCAATGTGTTATTCCACTTAGACTCTACTGCATTTAGTTGCGCTGACCGAAGAGACATTTTCTTGGGCTCTTAGGTTCTTTTATATTTGTTATTATAGCATTAAAGAAAAGACAGAGAGTGGACTTTGGCCACAGTTTCCTCTGAGGAAACTGAGGCACAGAGATGGGAGACAATTTTGCAGATGCAAAACGCTGTGATGGGGAGCCAGGCTTCTAGACAGGCCTCAGACTACATTCTTAGTTCTTGGTAATACCATTCGCATGACTCTAGTTCAGCACTCTGAGCAGTCACATACTCCTGTATTCCTGATCACTGCCTTTGGGGTTTGACATGGAAATCACTCTGCCTTTTGGTGCCATCTTTAGCTAAAGATCTCAAAGCGGTGTTCTTTGCCTGGTGTATCTGTAACCCTAATATCAGTCACCTGGAGGACCAAGGCCTTTTAGCCTGATGAGATTGTCTTGATCCTCAGTGTGTAAGTTTTTCATTGCCATAATGAAATATCTGAGGCAGGCTGCTTACGGGGAAAAGAGATTTATTTAACTCACCACAGTTCTGGAGGTTCAAGGTCGTGATGCCTGCATGGGGTCAGTTCTGATGAGGGTCCTCTGAACTATATCACAGAAGGTAGAAGCACCTGTGGGAACAGGGGATGACATCTCCGTACAGGGACTCGGAGACAGACAGACTCAGGTTGTTCAAACCACTTGCACTCTCTGGAGTTCTCACTCCAGAATACCAGCATCCCCTGCCTGGGGAGACTAAGGACCTGCTGCCATGTACACTGTTCAAACACCCTCCGCCTCAGCACCGCCACAGTGAGAACCAAGCCTCCAGCCCTTGAATTCTTGGGGGACAAACCACATCCTTAGCACTTGGCTTTTAAAACATTGTTTCAGTCCTAAGGATGGAGGAAATCAGAATCTTCCTCACTATCTCTGTGGTTTCTTACAAGGGTGATGCTTCTTCTGGCTTTCTCTTACTCTGAATCTCTGATTTCACTGCCCTTTGAATTTCTTGGGTCTCCTTTGTGGGAAATCTCCTTTCTGTAATCTTCATTTAACAAATGGGACACATAGCCATTTGGATTAATTTCCCCATATACCTCTTACATAGTATATGTAAAAGACTTTATTTTTTTAAGATTCAGGATAAAGGTAAAGGATGTTGTAGTATCTTATTTATTTTTATGGTCACTTTAATTTTAACTGGCAATGATTCAACAAGAAAATGCAGTTTTCAAAGTAATGGCTTCTGAACTTTTTACCCTATCTGTAGTACTGAGCTATGACCTTTCTTCTCATGGATTATAATTGAAAAAAATAATAATAAATTTAAAAAAACCCTCTAAAGTAGTCATTTTCAAGTTGTCTATATTTGGTCCCTATATTTTCAACTCAACAGGGGTTTTTATGTTTTTCAAAATTTTGATACTGTAGTTTAATAAACAATTCCAGGTACCAGAAAGCAGATGAGGAAACTTTTCTTTGAGATGAGAATCATCTTGCTTTCTGAGATATTTAAACAAAAACTAGGTCTATTTATGCAAACTGGGGTTAGTCTATTGGGATAATCAAAGAACTTCTGGGCTGGAAATTTAACTAAAGGCATCACAAATACCTGACTTCAAAATGTACTACAAAGCTATAGTAATGAAAACAGCGTGATACTGGCACAAAACAGACAGAACAATGGAACAGAATAGAGAACACAGAAGTTCTCTAATAGAGATAACATATAGGTTAAACCGTACCAGAAGACCTTTATCAGTGGCCTTGTAAACATAGCATTTACTCTTTTTTTTTGGGTACTGGGGGTCGACCTAAGGACCTTGCATGCCAGCAGGTGCCCGTGCCGCTGAGCGGTATCACCAGCCCTTTTTTCGTATGTGGGTTCCGGGAGTCGAACTCGGGCCCTCACGCTTGCCAGGCAGGCACTTACTCCACTGAGCCATCTCACCAGCCCAGCATTTACTCTTAAACTCCCTGGCAGATTATTTTATTCAGCATGTAGGAGGATTGAGGAGCTGGGGGAGGGGCCTGACTGTAACACCAGAAAGCATCACAATATGTTAAAGCACAACTCATTTTCTTGATGCCGATAGGGTGGATTTCCACAAAGAATTCTTTTAGACCAAAGTGCTAGAACAAATAGGTTTACAGTTTCATCTAGATGATGATTTTTGTCATCCTCAATTATCATGGATGTGCCCAGAAACAGAATTCATTTTTAGAAATTCTAATGTGCTTTTAAGTCCCTAAATTTAATAATGCTACATGCAAAATAACTGCTTGTGGTCAGTCTGTGAAATCCAAGCAACTTATCTCTTTTGGAAATGTTAAAATGATCTTAATCAAAGAAATCACTAAATCAACAAGCAGGTTGTCATAAATAAGCAAGAAGCCATTGTCATTACCCAATAGGCATAACATATTTTCTTTGTTCTAATTTCCTAAAGAGGAATAAAGTACAATTTCTGGATGAAATCAATGCTGTGTATGAGATTTTGGAATTATTTTACAAATGCTTCAAGGATATAGTGTCCAACATGATAATCCATGTATATTATATTACCTGGCAGCTGAGCAAGGGTTAAGAGGATTTTCTGTGGGACAAGGCCTTAGCTTAAACTTCATCTCCTCCAGATCCTAGCTATGTGTATGTATTGGTTAGGGGAACACTAGGTGTTGTAATAAACCCCTAAGTCACCATCATTTAATACAAGAGACCTCTGCTATTCTCTTATGAAATAACCTAATCATATACCCCTGATTTGTTAGTGGCTGTTCTTTGGGTAGTGTTTCAGTGGCCCACGCTCCATCCAGTTTGTGACTTGTCCATTCTCAAAATGGTATGTTTGGCAGCTTTCTGTTACTATAAAAAAATTCCTCAGATAATTGATTTATTAAGAAATGTTTAATTTATAATTTTGGAGGTTTCAGTCCCCCATTGCTTTGAGCCTGTAGAAGCCCTTCATGGTGGGAGCATGTGGCACAGAAAAAAAGCTCACTTCATAGCTTGGAAACAAAAGAGAGTGAAGCAGGGACCAAGGGTCCCACAATTCCCTTCAAGAGCATCCCCCTTAATGATCGAAATATCTTGCACTAAGCCCAAGAATGCAGCTTCCACCATCTCCGAAGAGCGCTACTCTGGGTGACAAGCCTTTAACACCCGGGCGGGGGTGGGGTGGGATGGGGTGGTGCATTTAAAATCAAAACTATAGCAGAAAACTTCCACATTTTATGGTAGAAGGAGGAAGAAACATACAGAGCTGTGTATGAGATATGATTATAAATCAAACCTACAAGTCAAACCTTGCTCCTCTGAGCGTGCATTGACTAGAACTCAGCAACAGGGCCACAATCAGCAACAAAGGAAAGCTCAGAAATCTATTCCCAGTGTATTTTTAGAAAGAAGGCAAAATAGATTGAGTTATAAAGTAGCCAAGCTTTGCCAGTCTGTGTGATCTACGAAATACTTAATATTTTTCTGCAAGATTTTACTCATAAATAAGTGGAGTTTCAAATGCCTATGCCCATTGGATTGTTATAAGGAGTTTGTTATAGTTTCCTGCAAATAGCAGCAGTGACTACTATAACAAATAATTATTTGTTACATTTCATTGTACATTTCTTTTATGACAAGGAAAGTTTCATTAATCTTTCTTTCATTTGGAGGGGACTATTCAACATTAAATTCTCATTCACAATTCAAAATGTATTATTAGAATGAATGGCTTCTATCCCTCCCCTAGCTAGATTCAAGAAAAGCAAGAAATCTGAAAATAGTGGAATGACAAAGGATATAGAATTTATGCATGTGCAAATGAAATGTAACATAAAGAAGAAGTTTCAAAACTTGACTAAGTTACCATGCCCTTTTTATGATTCTACGAATGAAGAAGGCATGAATATTTTTTTTGGAATTTTCCATCACCTACTTGTGCTAAGCATTATGAAGATACTATTTAGAGAAAATCATAATGCTTTTCTCAGAATTTCTTCCTCAACTACTTATTTACTTTTTAACTGATACGTAAGAACCAAAAATTCTATATATTAATGGGCTACTATTTAATACTTTGCTATATGTGGACTTCGTGGAATTTTCAAATCAGGACAAATATCACCTCCAAAATTCAACATTTCTTTATAGTGAAAACTTTCAAAATTCTTTCTTCTAGCTTTTTGAAGTTATTGTACTCTGTATGAAATAGTGCACCAGAACTTCTCTTTCCTAACTGTAACTTCGTACTCATCAATCAACCTTTCCCCATTCCTCCCTCAGCCATATTCTCCCCAGACTTTAGTGACCACATTTCTGCTCTCAGTTTTCACTGTTTAAGTCACCCACATGTGAATGAGATCACATAGCATTTGTCTTTCTATGTCTAGCTTACTTCATGTAAAATAATTTTCTCCACTTCATCCCATTGTTACAACTGTAAGATTCCATCTTTTTGTGACTGAATAGTATATTTCATTGTAATCACATTTTCTTTATCTATTGCTCCAATGAAGGACACTTAGGCTGATTTTATTTCTTGGCTATTAAGAACAGTGTTATAAGACATCTGGGAGTACAGAAGTCTCCGTGACATACTGGCTTCATTTCCTTTGATTATATACCCAGTAGTGGGACAGTGGGATCATATGGTAGTTGTATTTTTAATATTTGAGGAAGCTTCAAGCTTTTTACATAATGACTGTAGTAATTTATATTCCAATCAGTGACGTGCAAGGATTCCTTTTCTTTACATCTTCAAAAGCACTTGTTATCTTTTTTCTTTTTATAATAGTTTTTATTACTCAGGTGAGGTGATATCTCATTGTGGTTTTGGTACACATTTTTCTGATAACTAGTGATACTGAGCACCTTTATATACTTGTTAGTCATTTATATAACTTCTGTTGAGGAATGTCTGTTTAGGCCTATCCCCAATTTTTAATGGCATAATTTGGCTTTTGCTATAAAGTTTTTGGAATTCTTTCTTTATTCTGGATATCAATTCTTCATCTGATATATAGTTTGCAAATATTTTTTTTACCCATTCTGTAGATTGTCCACATTCTTTTCACTGTTGCCTTTGTTGTGCTAAAGCTTTTCAGTTTTAAGTATTTCCTTTTATTTATTTTTGCTTTTATTTTCCAGTTCTGTGGTTCTTGCCAAAAAATCCTTGCCATGTCAATATCCTGAAGCATTTTCCCTGTTTTCTTCTACTAGTTCTAGAATTTCAGGTCTTACATTTAAGTCTTTAGTCCATTTTTAGGTGATTATTATAACTGGTGAGAGATAAAGGTCAAGTTTTATTTTTCTGTTTATTTTTATAAACATCCAACTTCCCCTCCACCATTTATTTAAGAAGCTATTCTTTCTTCAATGCATGTTCTTAGCAGTTTAATTGAAACCAGTTGGACATGGACGTGTAGGTTCACTTCTAGGCTTTCTTTTCTGTTTTGTTGGTCTCTGTGTCTATTTTTATGCCAATACCATGCTATTTGGACTACTATATCTTTGGACTATATTTTAAAGTCAGGTAATGTAATTCCTCCCACTTTGCTGTTTTTGCTCAAGATTGTTTTGAGTCTGTGTGTGTGTTTACATGCATTTTAAGATTTTTTTCTATTTCTGTGAAAAATATCATTGATATCATTGATATTTTGATACAGATTTATTGAATATGTAAACTGTTTTAGTTATTGGTAGTATGAACATTTTAATACTACTGATTCTTTTAGTCCATGAACATGGGAGGTCTTTTCACATTTTTGTTTCCTCCTAAATCTTTTTCATCAATGCTTCAAAATATTCACTGTAGAGATATTTCACCCCTTGTATAAATTTACTCCAAAGTATTTTTATAGCTATTGTATAAATAGAATTTCTTTCTTGATTTCTCTTTCAGATAGTTGGTTATTGGCATATATCAACATACTGAATTTTGTATGTTAATTTGTATCCTGAAATTTTTATCAATTCATTTGTTAGCTTTAATAGGTTTTGGTGGAATTTGGAGGTCTTCTGTATATAATATCATGTAATCTGCAAACAGTAACATTTTGATATCTTCTCTAATTTAGATGTTCTTTGTTTCTTTTTCTTTTTCTTTTTTGTGGGTACCGGGGTTGACCTCAGGACCTCACGTGCCAGCAGGCGCCCATGTTGCTGAGTGACATCACTGGCCCTTTTCTCGTATGTGGGTACCGGGAGTCGAACTCAGGACCTTGCGCTTGCCAGGCAGGCGCTCATGCCGCTGAGCTATCTCACTGGCCTCCGTTTCTTTTTCTTGCTTGATTGTCTGGATAAAAATTCGAATACTATGGTGAATAAAAGTGCTGAAAATGGGCATCCTTGCTGAGTTCCAGATTTTAGAGAGCAAGTTTTCATCTATTCCCTACTCAGTATAATGCTAGCTGTGGGCTAACTTGTGGCCTTTATTATTTTGATATGTATTCCTCCTATTCATAATTTTTTTTAGCATTTTTATAATGAAAGGTTGTTGAATTTTATTAAATGCTTTTTTCTATATCTACTGAGAAGATCATGTTTTATCCTTCATTCTGCTGATTTGGTATATCATATTTATTGACTTTTACATATTGAACCATTTTGCATCTCTGGGGTGAATCCCACTTGATCACGGTGAATAATCTTTATACTGTCCTGTTGGATTCAATTTTCTACTGTTTTGTTGAGGATGATTGCACCTGTGTTTATCAAGGTTATTGGCCTGTGTTTCTCTTTTCTTTGTGTGTGTCTTTATTTGGTTTGAGTATCAGCATAATGTGAACCATGTCAAATGTATTTGGAGGAATTCCTCCCTCTTCTACTTTTCAGAATAACTTAAAGAAAATTGGTGTTACCTTTTTTCTTTAAATGTTTGGTAGAATTCAGCAGTGAAACCATCTGGTCTTGGGCTTTTATTTAATAGACAACTTTTTACTGCTGATTCAATTTGTCACTTGTCTGCTTTTTTGATGTGGGCATTGACTACTATAAACTTGACTATCAGTACTGTATTCCCTAGGTTTTGCTGTGTTATGTCTCCATTTTAATTTTTTAAAATAAATTTTTAGTTTTCCTTCTTGATTTCTTCCTTGATCCACTGGTTGTTCAAAAATAAATTGTTTAATTTTCATGTATGTGTATAGCTTCTGAAGTTTTACTTGTCATTGATTTCTAGTTTTGTTTGTACCATGGGTAGAAAAGGTACTTTATATGATTTCAATTTTTCAAGATTTATTGCAACTTGTTTTTGTGTCTTCTCATATGAACTTTTCTGGAGGATGTACCATGTGCTGGCATGAAAAATGTGCATTCTGCAGCTCTTGAATGGGATTTCCTGTAGATGTCTTTTAGTTCCATTTGATGGATAGTAGAATTTAATTCTGTTGTTTCTTTGTTGATTTCCTGTTTACATGAATTGTCCATTTCTGAAACTAGAGTTAAAATACCCAACGTTCACTGCATTGGAGTCTATCCTTAGTCTATGAATTCCTAATTATGATTGTATTGGGGTCTATATCTTCCTTTACACCTATTAATATTTGCTTTACATAATTAGTGTTCCAAATTTGGTACACAGGTATTTAGATTTGATATTTCCTCTTGCTGAATTGGCTTCTTATACAATGATCTTCTTCATCTTTTTTTTTTTTTTACTAGTTTTTTTGTTTTAAAATCTACTTTGTCTAAGTATTCTACTTCTGCTTTCTTTTGGTTTCCCTTTGTATGGAATGTCTTGCTCCATACATTAACTTTTAGTCTATGTATGTCTTTAAAGATGTAATGTGTTTCTTGTAAGAAAGATATAGTTGGTCTTGACTTTTCATCCACTCAGTCACTATATGTCTTTTAAATGGAGAATTTAATCCATCTAAATTCAAGGTAACTATTAATAAGTATGGTCTTACTACAGCCATTATGTAAGTCTTCCCCCCCACTTGGTCTGTCTCTGTCTCTTTCTCTATGTCTCCCTCTCTCTGCCTTTCTTTGTGGTTTAGTACTCCAGTGTATGTTTTGATTCCTTTCTTATTATTTTTGCTTTGTATATTATAGATTTTTTCCTTTGTGATTCTATCAGGCTATGAACACAATCACCATGGATGGACCAGGTCAGACTCCTATGTTATGCCTATGGTCTGCAATGTCAACAAGTTGTGTCACACCTTGACTTCAAAGACCAGGAAAACCAGCAAAACACTGGGGTAGGACCAGCAAGGGATACAGTTTTTTGAGCTTCCTGTTGCTGAAGTGGACTCATGGCCCAAGACCAAGGCAACCAGCCACGTGGGATGACAACTGGCAGAGAACACTGATAGATCAGGATGGTATACCTTTCCCTATCACTGGAACTGTCATCTGAAGGCAGGCCTGGGGATATAAACCATTAGCATCTGCCCAGTGCTGCAAATTACTAGTGTAACACTAAGTTTCAGTGAAATATATTGTCTTTACTACACTGTTTACCCCAAGAAGTGCTGTGTGAAACTTGGAGTAGCTCTGAGTAAGGCAGTCTCTTAGCTACCAAGGTTGGTGGAAACCTGGATCATTCCTGTGTCTCACTGAGAGGCCTGAAGTCTTGGACAGAGGGCAAATTACACCCTAGGCCCCCTCCAAGACTCAAAATGATGGAGCCCAAAACCTGAGCATATCCCAGTGGTGCCCAGGTCTACCCAGGTCAATTTAGAGGCTGTTTCTGATCTCTGGCTTTCACATAGGACCTTCAACTTCTACTGGGTACTGAGTCTTTCCACAGTGAGTCTTGCACTTGTATCTGAGAAAAAGCTGTGTTGCTTTTCTGTCCATCCTTCCAACAGGTGGAGACATGCTCTCTGCTCTGCTGACTCAGTTTGAGGGGAAGTATGGTGGTTGCAGTGAACAGCCTCTTCTAATATATATTTGTGTGCTCAGTCCGTTTTGTTGGCCTGGTGATAGGATTCTTGAGGCTTTTCCCAGCCCTTGTTTTCACCATAGGAGGCCTAGTACTGGTTCTCAAGTGTAAGGCTCAGATTTAATTTTTTTCCCTTCAGCAAGCAGAGGGCATCTCTCTCCAGGCTTTGCTGCTTGAAGTAGGGGGAGGAGTGATGCAGACAAGGCTTTTCTCTCTAACTTCTTAATGCATCTTTTCATTTTGTTATCCTAAAGGCAGACACCATGCTCTTACGCTATTGATGTAGCACTTGTGAAGGTAGTTTGGTGCATGAATACCTGTGCTTCGTGGTGTGTCTATGGGGTGAGGTCACCAGAGGAGCACTCACATGCCATCTTGCATCCTTAATAGCAAAAAGGTAGGGAAAGTGAAGGGGATAGGTGTAGGAGAAGGGGGTACAGGTGCAGTATGTGAGCTTGTTTCTTCTGATTTGTTCTGAGTTCTTAGTAAAGCTAGTTGAATGTGAGGTGGGATGAGGAGTATTGAATGTTTGCAGGAATGTTTGCAGTATAAAAGAGTAATTGAAGACAGAGAAAAAGGAAATCAACTAGATAATGATTTAAATTTGAGTTTGTGCATCAGACTCACCTGGAGGGCCAGCAAAAGCACCCCACCCATATCCTAAGAGCTTCTGTTTCAGGAGTTCTGAGCTGGGGCTTGAGAATGTGCCTACCTGTTCTTGATGCTAGACTTCCCTGAAGGGACATTAGTGTGGTTGTGTTGTCCAGTCACACCTGGCGGCACAGGAACTAGCGCACAATAGTCAGTAGCAGAGTTTAAGCTGCGTTGAATGCTATAAGTCACAAGAAAGACAAGAGGCCTATGATGAATAAAATGGAGTGATTGGGCTGAGGGATCATGGAATTGAATCTGAGCCTCCCTCCAGGCTGGGCTTCTTGGAGTTTGGGGTGGGGTAACAAAAACAATCTTTCCTTTCTGTCTTCTCCAGCTGTCTTTTTGTTTGTTTGTTTGTTTGTTTGTTTGTTGTGCTAATAGTAGGCACTATGGCTTCTCACTCAGGTGTAGATTTTGTGTAGGTAGTTTGTTCAGTAAACAGCTATTGAGCTTGGTATGTGTTACAGTTTGTGTCTGGATGTCTCCCTAAAACCTCATGCTGCCATGGTGGGTGCTTCTCAGAGATGGCTGAATCTAGAATTTGTGATTGATTCATGGTCCAATGCTGGCATTAAGGGCGTGAGTGCTACACCCACCCTAGGGCGGGTAGCCTGCATACAATATAAGGGAGGGAAAGAAGTTTGTCTTTCTCTCTCTCTGTCTTGTTGCTTTTGCTGTCTTCTGCCACCATAAACTGTTGCCCCTCTGCCATGTGCCACCCAGCCTTAGAGCCAGCCAATTATGGACTGAAACCTCTACAAACTGTGAGCTAAATATACCTTTCACCCTTTAACTTTGGGTGTTGAGTATTTTGTTTCAGCAATGAGAAAAGTAACTAACACAGTGTGTCCATGGAAACAATTACCAGAGGCTCTCAGTAGCCATCTTGCTTCACAAATCCTGCCCGAACCTCCTCCACTTCCATTTTTCTTTTCCCATGGTGCTGCGGATGGAACATAGGCCTTGTATATTCTAAACTAACCATCAGGGTGCAGATTTCTGTCCTAAAAGAAAAGAACTGACAACTGATCTTTTCTGATTTGTAAGCCAGCTTCATTGGCAGCCTTTGAAACCCTCAATTTGCCTTAAAAACTTGATATAGTGAGAGTGTTCTTGACTAATTAATTCCAAGATTTTACATAGACTGAGAAATTCTGAAGAGCTTAATTAAACTGGGTTTGACTTAACTGTCATTTTGAAAAAAAAAAATCTAGCATTTAAATTTCCTTGAGAGAAGCAACTAGGAAGGTCAAATTGTATGTCTTAACCAAAGGAAAGCAAGCAAGTTAGAAGTGTAGGGAATAGGGGTGTAGCTCAGTGGGAGAGCATTTGCCATCAAACCAGTTATATTGTCTTTAGGGGGTGCTTTCTTATGGCTTACAGCACAAGAGTGCCAATTCTAGGTTTCCTTTTATGAATGATATGCACTGACTCGGGACAGAATTTTTGGTGAGGCTGACATATACATGACCTAGCTAATACTTCACCAGTTTAATATAACTGTGATAGTCAAGGAAGATTTGGTTACCCTAATCAGTGAAGACTGGAAAAACCTATGTCTTGGTTACTTTTCTCTCATTGCTGAAACAAAATACCCAACACCCAAAATTAAGAAAGGAAAGGTTTATTTGGCTTATGGTTTATAGAGGTTTCAATCCATACCCAGCTGGCTCCAAGGCAGAGCGGCACATGGCAGAGGGCAACAGTCCATGGCAGCGGAAGGCAGCAAGAGCAAAAAGGAAGGAGCGAGTGCAAGAGCAAGAGAGAGAGCAAGCCTGTTTCCCTCCCTTATATTACATGCAGGATACCCGCCCCAGGGTGGGTGTAGCACTCATGCCCATAATCCCAGCATTAGACCATGAATCAGTCATAAACTCTAGAAGCCCTCCTCCAGGACTGCATGAGGCTTTGGGGGGACATCTAGACACAAACCATAACACCCTAGAAGTAAAACCACTTTGGTATACTTGAGAGAAAAATTATTTCTGTATGCAATTTTATTGCATTATTTCTGTATGCATTTTATTGCATTTGATATTTATTTAAGCACAAACTCATTTCTTCCTTCTTCCCTTGGCCAACTTCTTTTCCGTGATCAGGTCTTGGGTTATCTGATGTTTCTAACGGGTATCTTTTCCTGAGTCTTTAAGAGTGAATCGCTTGCTCTTTTTCTGAGCTTCTGTTCTGCCCAGTGTAGCAGGCATGAGTGACCTGTTTTGGTTATTAGCCTTTATGTTCCTAAAGTTGAAAGAATAGGTTAACTTGTCACTGTGTTCCTTCAGCATCTTGTAAAGTGCTAAATATGCACATAGTAAGTCTTTGATAATTTTGTTGTGTGAATAAATAACAAAAGAATGAGCTGGGTCCTACCATTTCTATTAAAGTGAGTCTCAATTTCTTTACCTTACTGAGGTTACCCTATATATCAGACCTATTGCCATTTTAAAGTCTAGCTTATTTAAATCAACCTTGAACTCTTTTGAGATCTCTCTAAAGGTGACAGATAAATTAGTCTGAAACACCAAGGATTATTTAATGGTTTGGTGATTATTTGATTTGAAGGAAAGGTAATTATCTCCCCTGTCCCTTGCTTAAAAGAATATTTTTGTCTCTTTATGTGATGTATTTCTCATTTCTCAAAACCTATTCCTTGTCCCAGTCATGGGACTTAAATAAATTGTGTTTATAAAAATATATGTAATATAAAGAAGATCAGTGCTATGTAAATGGAAGACCCTGACTATTATCTCCGTCACCTTAGGAAGTTTTGCATCTGAAAAACATCAGTTTTACAATTAAATTATGCTCCATTTCATATTTCTAACTCATGAATAAAACAGTGTTTGGATCAGCAGGTTTCCACTAACACCACACTTGTGTACAAGATACTCCCATGCCTTGCGGTCTAAATAACCCTGTCCTGGGATGAAGGGTTAATTACCAGCTGTTCTAATGATTTGTTGTTATTGATTTAAATGCTCCATTTGTTTCCATCACATTTGGATGTTTTTATGCTACAGAAATTTCCATTAATAAAGGAAACAAATTTCTCCTATCGAATAATGCTTTCTAAACATCCAAGGCAGGGATGGGGGCAAAAATAACAAAACAAAACAAAAAAACAGAACAACAGCCACAAAACACTTTAGAAAAATGCTCTACCCCGTACCAAAAACAAGAAGTTTTTTTTTGAGAAAAACGCTCTAAATAGCAAATTTCCCATGGTTTGCAAGTCATCACCATTTTAGGTGGGGGTAAAAATGGCAAGGTTAATCTTATATATCAGTACTTCACATTCTCATTCTTAAAACAAGATCCTGTGTATTCTAATTTTAACTTTGCAGCTGAGAAAAATGGAAAAAATGAAAGTTAAGTGATTCTCTAGGTGTACACACTAAATCAAAGCTAGAGGTGGGATTATAACACAGGTTCCTTACGTCTTTATTTTGTATCTTTTCACACATATACACACACACACAGACTTCTGTACACTGTTAAAGATAATGTATTTTATATACAAATTATATATATAATATAAGTATATTACCAAAATAGATAAACTTAGAATTATAGTTTTGAGGAATTCCTTTATAAGCAAAATTGGCTTTCCTTTTCATTAAATCTACCTGAACATGTAGATTATTATTATTATTATTATTTTTTTGTGTGTGTGGGTACCGGGGGGTCGACCTCAGGATCTCGCACGCCAACAGGCACCCGTGCCGCTGAGCGATATCACCAGCCCCTTTTTCGTATGTGGGATCCGGGAGTTGAACTCGGGCCCTCGCACTTGCAAGGCAGGCGCTTACGCCGCTGAGCCATCTCACCGGCCCCACATGTAGATTATTTAAATAAAATTTAACTTCTCAGATCTATGAACTATTTTTAAAATTATGTTACAATTTTAATTTAATTTAAAAATAAAAAGGATGTTCATCATAGCGTGAAGAAAGGCCCTAGGGAACTGTCCACAAGGCTATGTGCAGTGCCTTGCACCCTGCAGCCTCCTCAGCTGTTGATTACACTGTTGTCACCTCGAACACTAACTACCGACTGGTGGGGCGACAGACCTGCATGGGGAAATGTCTGCATTAGAAGGCACAACAATTACTTTTGGCCCCCTCCAACTTACTGCAGGGAGACATTCCAAAATAACTCTTCAGAGCCGTTACCTTCATTCTACACGAAGGCCAATGATGCCTCTATTAGAATCTTAGAGCACAGCATTGGACCCAGGCTTATACAACCACATGATACATCAGGTAAAACAGCCAGCCTTCCTTACCACTCTACAATTATGCATTTTGCATCCACATGACATCACAGCTTATTTTGTGGCACTTGCATCTTATACCTCTTTTACTGAAAACCACTGTGTCCTCAATTAACTTTAGTGGCTACTGCACACCCCCCATACACTAATCCTTTGTGAATAAAAATAAAGAGGATTCGCCAGAAAAACAAAGTATTTGGGAATGGAGAGACCACTTCTCTCAGTAATTTAACCAATAAGAATTTTATTTTCCACACAAATTGAAGCACTTTTTTGTAGTCACCTGCCGACTTTTCTATGACAATTAAGAGAAACAGACACCAAATCAGAAAGTCTGTGCACTTTCTTTCCTTTCTTACCTCAACAAGGACAGAAGGTCCCCATGCTAGTTACCTGGACTGAAGACCCTCTCATTTCAGCCCAGTTTCTCCCTTCCTTTGCTCCCCTATCTGTAGGTCCTCAGCTCTATTTTTTATTTTTTCACACTTTTTAAACAAAAGGTCATTTCAATACCTTAAGTCTCAGTATAATGTACAGGCACACAATTAGCACGAATACACAGTATTAGTATAAGGTCCTGGCCAAGTACTTTTGGCTACAAGTAAGAGAAATCTACTCATATTAAGTCAAGACAGCAACTTAGAAAGAAGCAGGAGTGTGTCACAAGACCCCTCAGCTGTCCAGTCTCAAAAGGAAGGACATAAACAAACACCAGGCTTCTGGGGCAGTAGAGCCCCTCTTTGCCTTCTGTCTGTCTCTGTCTGGATCCTTCTTGTTTTGGTTACTTAACTCTCATTGCTGAGACAAAATACCCAAAACCCAAAGTTAAAGAGAGAAAGGTTTATTTAGCTCACAGTCTGTAGACGTTTTAGTCCATAATCAGCTGGCTCCAAGGCAGGGTGGTGTGGCTGAGGGGCAACAGTTCATGGCAGCAGTGGAAGACAGAAAAAGCAACAAGAGCAAAAGGGGAGGAGCAAGTCTCTTTTCCTCCCTTATATTGTATGCAGGCTACCTGCCCTAGGGCGAGTGTAGCACGCACACCACCAATCCCAGCACAGAAAATGAACCAATCACAAACGAGATTCAGCCACCTCCCAAAAGCCCCCATCCCATGAGGCTTTGAGGGGACATCCAGACACAGCCATAACACTTCTCATCTTTCCTCTCTATTTCTCTCCTTCGACTTTTTCATTCTTTCCTCTTAGCAGATTGCCTTTCTCTGCTTCCCCTTCCCTAAAATCCCCCAGTTTATATCTCCTCAACTCAACTCAACTCAACTCAAAAAAAAAAAAAAAAAAAGGACTAGAATACTGAATGCCAATTTCAGATTCCTGGGAGAAGAAGTGGAATTTATCCACTTGGGTCAAATATCTGCTTGGTTCAATAACTTGCCTGGGTGAAGGTATTCATTTATTTATGTGAGATGATGAAAATATATGGTGCATGTTTAGATTTAATTTGTCACACTAAAAGTTGCATTGCTATTAATCCCCCTAAAAATACTGCCACTTGCTTTGAACATACTTATCCCATCATTGTTGCCATCTTCTGAAGCAGTTGTGGATGTCCTCTTCCATGTCTTTTAAAGATATGATGAAAAAGATGGTAAAAACTGCTGCCAAGTGCCACCCAACAGAAAAGGAGGCTCTTAAAACCATATTTTGTTTCTTCATCCACCTTACTCATGGATCTGGAACCCTGTGAATTTTGCCTCTCTCCAAAATGAAAATGACCCTGAAAGGTAGATATTTTGATTTGATTCAGGATATTGAAGCAGCCATGACAGGACAACTAAAGACGCAAGAGAGGACTCCCAGAACTGCTTTAGAAACTGGGAAGAACCATGGGATAAGTGTGTTTCAAGTGATCTGGAGTATTGTAATGAGTATTAGCGGTAGTCTGTCACTGTAGTACTTTTTTTATAATTTTAAACATTTGCCCTGTATTTTGTTCATACTGTGTATATATTTTTTATCAGTTTCTATCACTTTTACAAAATATTGGGTTTCAATGCTTAGTTACTTTCTCATCGCTGAGACATAAAACCCAGCACACATAACTGTAAGGAGAAGCAGTTCATAGAGGTTTCAGTCCCGAGTCGGCTGGCTCCGAGACAGGACTGCATGCCAGAGAGGCATGGCAGGGGAGGCTTGCTCATAGCATGGTGGCAGGAGGCAGAGAGGGTTCAAGGGAGAAGGGAGAGAGATAGACCCCTCCAGGCCACGCCCCCAGTGACCACCTCCTCCAATCAGCCTTCTCCTCCGAACATCATACCTAGTTA
The DNA here is from genome assembly GCA_028451465.1 of Erethizon dorsatum. Classification (NCBI taxonomy): domain Eukaryota; kingdom Metazoa; phylum Chordata; class Mammalia; order Rodentia; family Erethizontidae; genus Erethizon; species Erethizon dorsatum. Next base: position 15,560,386 of record CM051836.1, read on the forward strand.
TAAATTCCCCATGTCCCCATGATCCAATCATCCCCCAAAAGCCTCACCTATGAGAACTTGAGGCTTTAGGAGGACATCTAGATTTTTTTCTTTTCTTTTTTTTTTTTTTTTTGAGGCAGGGTCTCACTATGTAGTTCAGGCTGGCCTTGAACTCACTATGTAGCCCAGACTGGCCTTGAACTCACGGTGATCTTCTTGCCTCAGCCTCCCGAGTACTGGGATTACAGGTGTGCACCACCATGTCAAGCAAGACATCTAGATATAAACCATGACAAACTCAGTATTTTTGTACAGGAATATGACGTAGTTTGGTTATATCCATCCCTTCATTAGCCACCCTTATACTTCCTGGTTGTGGGCACTCATGAGACACAAACACAGTGTTAGGACTGGCCTCCACCCTCACTCCCCCCGCTAAGGTAGAGAGCATCATTTTCATGGATTATGCTGTGGACAAAGAGGACGCCCCATGTGGTGTCTATGACTCTGTTCTTCATTTTGCAAAGAATTTCGGATGCACATTTTTCCCTGAAAAGACTTTTCCATGTTCATTACCTCAGGGAGAATCTGAAGAGAGTATCTCCTGCCAAGCAATGCCAAACCTATTCATATTTCAAAAGCAAATGAAGACACCATAGCTGATCTCTGGAGGCATTCTGTTCAGCTAGGTGACACCAAAAGAATAAATCAATTTTATTAAAACAAAACTATCCTGACTGTCTTCTACACCGGTGGAGCAGCCTTCACTCCCTTTGCTTTTTAGATAGGTCGTCTATGCCACAAAAGACAGCCATGACATGTTTCAGTCAGTATCAGCTTTCCTCTGACACACACATAAACACAGTGCACACCCACATGCACAGATACATTTTTTCAAAGAATTTACCTTAGTTTTTGAAAAGCAGCTGACATACTATCTCTTAGCAAGTAGACAGCACTAGACTCTAGCTCAATCCTTTCTTTCTTTCTTTCTTTCTTTTTATTTTTTTTTTTTTTGTGGTTCTCAGCCCAGGGCCTTCACACTGAGCTACATCTCCAGTTCTTTAATTAGTTTTTATTTTTAGACAGAGTCTTGCTAAATTGTGACGTTTCCTTGAACTTGCTCCTGCCTTAGCCTTCCAGAGTGCAGGGATTATAAGTGTGATGCCATGCCCAACTTCAATTATTATTTAGTCAGTAAGTCTTAAAGTTCTGCTACAGTAAACATTGTGCTCTGCCTGATGACATAGGAATGTATAATCGATGGCCCATACCCTCAGAGAAAGCATAATTTAGTATAAGGGAAGGTTAAGAAAACAAATGGTTAAGGTGCTAGAAGTTAGTTTTAGGATGGAAAAAGTGCAGGGTGATTTGGAAGAATATTTTCTGTGATAATATCTAAAGAGTGTTTGAGAGGTTACAATGGAGAGAGAAGAATAATGGAGGCTAAAAGAGTTGACTGAGGGAATGCATCTATTAAACAAATGTTTATGTGTCGTATTTTGTCCTAAATACTGGGGATACAATGTTAAGTAATGCACCCCATCTCTGATTTTTTTAGTCTAATAAGAAAGCCCAAGAATAATCAAACTATCAGATATACTTATAAATGGCAGTAGATCCCAGGAAGGAAGAGTGTAAGGAGAAATAGCTCTGTCAGAGGCCAGGGTAGCCTATTTCTGCTTATTCAGGCAAATGAGGATTAAACCTATGTGCAAATGGGCGGGGAGGGGAAGCACAGAAGAGGAGGTCAGTGTGGGTGGGGGAGGCGCCTCTGGGGGACACGGTGCAAGAAGAGGTGGGAATGTGGGCAGCACCTGATCATGCAGGGCTCATCAATTTAGGTTAAAGAATTTTGCTTGAACATAAGTGCAGTATGACTGCACTGAGGGTTAGACAGAGAGGAAATTTAATTGCCTTTAATTTTAAATGACCACACTGGCTACTGTGGAGAACAGACTGGTAGTGCAGAGTAGAGAAGACAAGAGTATGGATTTAGGGCATTCAATACAAGTTGGTGATTAAATGTTTAGAATAATGTGACTGGAGAGTGATGAGCTGTTATAAATAAACAGGGAAAGACTAGACCACATGATATGGAAGATGTGTGACCCATGATCAACCATGATTCCCTGGGACATTTATTCCTTCTACTTTCCTAGGTACTTTTTATTTGTAAGATAAGCCAACTGACATTTAACGTGCTCTTTCCACCAAACCAATTCATTCAAGCAAATGCGGCCTTAGAAAAAAGCTAGAGCCTAGAAAGAATACCTTTGATGAGTCTCAGGAAATAGCTAACACCAAGTGATTTGCTGAGATCTTATGGCGGGGGGAACAAGGAAAAAATTTCTAAGGAGACGTTTTATCCCTTTCTTTTCATGCCAAGCCTTGCCATTGTGATTATGATTCATTTCATAAGAATTTCCAGAAATTAATATCACATTTGCACTTGTATTAATTATTCTGATTACATGTTATCTTGAAGACACTTCACCAAAACATTTGAACTTTTTCTACCCTTTATTTCAGCTTGTTTGTCAGGATGCCAGGAACAATGCCCAAAGAACATTATTTTTTGACTAACATGAATTATTTAGGCATTATATCCTCTATGATTCACCATGGTGGGGAGTTGAGCTCAATCCAAGAACTTTTTAAAAAATGTTGAACTCCACATTTAAGAACATGTTTAAACAGAGCCTGAAAGATTCCTTGAGGGCCCGAAGGTAAAGTGAATGCACAAGAAAAAATGATCTTAAAAATATCCCACTCAAACATTCCTCTCCAACATTCCTTTCCATGACTTATTGAAAGGCCACTGCAGTCAAAGAGCCTTCTCTAGTTCAGTTTTTAGGCTTTGTAAATCTCAAGAAGTTGAAAATTATTTTTTCATATTTATAACTATTTATCTCCACTGTAGAATCTTAGATGGTTTTTGTGCTCATTTTCCTTATCCTATTTATCCAGAGTGGACTTTATTAACTGAGGATTAGATGAAGTTCCTTTTGAGTTATTGTAATGTGTGTTGCCAAGGCAGATAATCAGAGAGTGTGTTAAGCTTGTCTTTGACCAAAATTATGCTTCTGGATGGGGCCCCAATTTTTGTTTTCCAGGGGAAGAAACTGGATGTTTTAGTTGTGAATACAGGTAGGCAAGAGCTAATATAAATGTTCTCAGTTTTCTGTATGCTTTCATAGACATAGCTGACATAGCATGTAGAAAGCTAATTTTAGAGATGGACAGAGTTGTCTTAGTCACTTTCCTCATCGCTGAGACACAATACCAGACACCCACAATTTAAAGGAGGGGAGATGTATTTTGACTCACAGTTTCAGAAGTTTCAGTCCATGGTTGGCAGGTTCAATGCAGAAACTGCCCTGGTGGAAGGGCCTACAGCTGAGGAAAGCTATGTCTGGCAGTCAAGAAACAGAGAGCAAAGGGAGAAGGGAGGAGGGGAGGGAGATATACCCTTCCAGGCATCCCCCACCCCCTTGACCATCTCTTACAGGCCCCACCTTCTAACAGCAAGTCAGCTATTGTGCCTCAAGAGTCCGGTCACCTTCCAAACACATGAGGCTTTGGAGGGACATTTCAGATAAAACCATAACTGCGGTTTAACTCTCAGCTCTGACAGTTACTCTTTAGCCTTGGGGAAGTTACTTAACCTCTGAGTTTCTCTTTTCTACTTTCTAACAATGCAGATATAGTACTTGCTTTATGTCTCATAAATAATGTACGAACAATGCTTTGCACATAGTAGATGTTCAAAATGGGAGCCATTATTTTTAGCAGTAATCATAGTTCACCTCCCAGTTAGCAATCTCCATCACATTTCCCTCGTTTCTCCTCTTCTTTCTTTTAGTTTCATGTTGCCTGGGGTCATTTTTTCCTACTTGATCTCAGCAGTTTTCCATATTCCCACTCTGGACAGGACAAGATCTGTAAGGTTGGGACTCCAGGTGATACTAGGCGTGACAAAGGCTCCTTCTTGTTCATTTACTCCTTGTGGTGGAGTAACAACTGGTGGTCAACTTGTAAAAACCAGCTGAACTGAACCAGTGTAATACTGGGCGCGGAAGGCCCACCTGAGGACTGTTGCCAACAGCGTAAAAAGAGAACCGGAGGGGAAGATGGTGCACTGTTGATTCTCCTGGAGAAGTTTGTCACACTGGCTTTCCTGACATGAACTCGACTGTTCTCATCATCAGAGGAGCTCAGGACCTCACTGTCACTGAGGATGCCTACAGTTCTTTTCGGGGGAGCTCTGGTCCTTACCTTGAGTGTCATTTCCTGGCTCCAGTGTAGATCCCTTAGCCTGCTGGCACAGATCCTTCATCCCACTGGCGCAAAATTTCTAGCTTCCACCACTGACTTTTGGGCCTTCCCAGCGCAGATCCTTGATACAGACTTGCATGAGACATTGTCGTGGGCTCTAGGCCTCCAGTTGGACTCATGGAGGACATTGCCATGGGCTCTAGGTCTTCAGCTGGACTCGTGCAGGACAGTGCCGTGGGATCCAAGACCTCAACTGGATTCTTTGGGTCTCTAGTGTGTGGATAGATCTTCCATACTTTTTAGCATTTGACTCTTTGGGTGAATATTATAAAATAATCCTATAAATGATGTGTCCTGTATTAAATTGTTTCCCTTGCAAACCCTGATTGCAACACTCCTGAAGTAAGGAAGGTGCTGACTCCTTCCCTGTGTCTGCTCCTTCCCCAGAAGCCTGAGAACCAGTGAGCACCAATGTGGCCTCTTCCATTCTTTGTGTGTAAAGACTGTCAAATGTTGATTCTCCAGGGACTCTGAATAAGAGAAGTAACATATGTAAAATGAACGTACAGACAAAGCCAGCAGAAAAGGCAGCATACGTATCCTGGCGCCCTTTTCACTCCTCACCTCCCACCCCTGCCCTCCCAATACACAGACGTGCTCCCTGGTCATTGGACAGAGGAGGAAAACACATAGGAGGCCAGACTCTACCAAGTTTTTAAACTCTTCATCTATAGCTCTTATTTACTGAAGTCTCACTCGCTAAGTGGTATTCTCATGTACAATTTAAATCAACTTTTTTTCTAACTTAAACACACTCAACACCCAATTTCCTGCACTGATGGAGAGAATAATTTAAAGTTGATGTTGGAATGCATTGTATAATGGGTGTTAGTTTTCTAACTATATTCTCTTCTAATTACATTTGGCTGAAGGCAGCAGTCAAACAGTACATGAAGCAGCCTAGGTGTCAGAGTACCTGAGTTATTATTTTGTGTATAATATCTACAGCATCTTCATTTGACCTTGAGGGGACAATTCATTTCTCTAAGATCCTTAGCTTTGTGCCCCTTTGGGAATGTTCATGAACATTAAGAGAAATCTGCCCTATTGAAAAGAGTGCATATTAATCTGAGTGACCCCTGCATGTGCTATGGAGTGGCACATACTAGATGTTCAGCTAATGCTTGTTAAATGAAAGATTTGCTTTTGCCTTCTATGCTATATGAGGTAAGAAAACTTGAGGGGTTTCTTCCTTGGATAAATGGGAGTTAGAAGTTTCTGCTAATTATAATTAACAATAATAATCAAAACTCACAGAGCACATAGGTATCAGACCATGAACTCTTCCTGCATCATCTCATTTGTTTCCTATGGCAGCTTCATGTAATAGGCATCATACTGGCTTCATTTCATAGCTGAAGAAATGGAAAAGAAGGATTTAAATTGGCCCACCTGGAAAATGATTGTATAAGAAGTCCTGACGCAGCGCTCACTTCTTCCATTTTGCAATTTACTGACACAGCTTCTCAGGCTGTGGTGAACGATGATCAGAAGCCAACTGGGGGACCCCCCAGAAGCTCTTTAGAAAAGAAGTAGTAGCAGGAGAAAGTAAACTGAGATGTGGATAGTTAGAAGAATTATCTCCTGGCATGGCCATGAGAGGTAGGCTGTAATTAAAAATTAGAATCAACTGAAGAGTTAAGGCTCATGGAAGGAAAGTAAGAGGGACAGAAAGGTAAGAGAAAATTATGGATCAGGGTAAGGAAAGCATGGCAGGAGAAGGTGTGGGCCATAGTGGTGAGAAACGCAGGTCCCTGCCAACTCCATACTTTACTGTGGGCTTGAACAAGTTTCTGAACCTTTCTGAACCTCAGTTTTCTCATTTAAAAGTGGATAATAATAGCCCTGAACTCCTTTAGTGGTTGTAGGCAGGGAATGAAAAGATGCAGGAAAAGCATTTAGACCAATCCTGGGTACATAGTAAGTGCTCAATAAATATTAGAAAATTATTATGTGGTGGAACCATCAACTTGTTGCTGTAAATGAACCAGTGGCCTTGTTTGGACACATAAACCAAGGCACACTTCCCTATGCCTGTCTGTGTCTGTCTTTCTTTGCATGCCAGTGACTTTTTTAGAGTGATATTTTTTAGTTCCCTTGAGTTGCTGGATAAGCTTACAGCCTAACACCAATATTACCCCTCAGGATCATGTCACTGTCATGTGGTAGCTGGTGACAATGGATTAAATTTGAGGACAGGAATATGTTTTTTCCTAACTCTATTCTATAGTAAGAAAATCAGAGCTGCTTCATTTAGCCCAAGCAGTAGTTCAACATGCTATACTTCCTTCCCAATTCTCCATCCTCCAAATTATCCTCCTTTAGTTTCCTTATTCTTCCCTCCCTCTACCCCTCCTCTATTTCTTCTTTGAATTCTCCCTGACAGATTCAACTGACTCAACTTTTGAATCCAAACATGTATTGTAGAAACACAGAAAGGAAGATTTTTTAAAAAATGTGCTTAGAGAAGAGACTATGAGAGAATAAAACAGATATGCAGAACTATCAGAAAAGTAAAGAAAGAAGAGGGAGGAATGTCCTAAATCAGGGCTCTAAGGCTAAGATCACCCTTGCTCTAAAGGTAGAGACCCACCGCTCTACAAATTAAGCCGTTGTGTGCATTCTAATTGTCTGCACTTCCCCAGCAGTAAGAGTCAGTTTTCAGTAGTCAGCTAGCATGGGAAGCCCCATCCTACCCAGCTGCAGAGCGTCCATCAGTTTCTCCCCTCTCCACTTACAGGCTGCATTGTGAATCCTCTGGTACTGATAATGCATTGTTAAGATCCGTTCTGGTTGTCTCTTCCTTCCTTTCATTCTACACACTGCTTCTCTGATGGTTGCTTCTTGTTGTCGACGCCATTCCAGCCTGCCCCACCCCATGTATGAACCAAGCACACACCCTCCCTTCAAGTATGGCAGATGCCAGGTTAAGGTGTTTAGCAAGCTGTACTAGAGAATAGGTTACATGTGAGAATTTAAATGCAGGAATAAAACAATTCAGCTTTTTGAACTGGACATAAAAAATTACTGATTCTGTGGTCCACTGGCTTTAGCTATTCGTAGGGGATCCCTCCGTCTTAGAGGGCCACACTTAAGCAGATATGTACATACTGCCCCCTTCTAATGCTTGACCTTGCCGCCACTTGACTGTAGACAAAAGAATAAAATATCAAAATAATCCCTGTGGAGTTATAAGATATGATCAAAATAAATGGTGAACACTGCTGCCAAAGGCCACCCAATGGAGAGGAAAGGAGTTCAGTGCAAGAAGTGGGAATTTCAACCTTAGTAACCATATCTGACAAGTTCAAATATAAACGTATTCCATGCAGTCCATTGTTTGTGAGCTGTGGTTGAGAGAGGGTATGTTTGAGAGTGCGCCACCAATCGTGGATCACATATGACATACCATATGTGATCATGACATATTGACATATTGATATATCATGACACACTGACATAAAATTTTGTTTCAGATTGTGAAAAAGTGCTACAGAAATACATGAAATGTTAAAATTAGTTTATGGGAGATGAAATGTGGGTCTATTGTTATGATCCTGAGACCAAGGTTTAGAGTTCTCTAAAGAAACCACCCAGTTCTCTGCAAGTGAATAAAGCACAGCAGTGAAGATCCAACATCAAGGTTACATTGATTTTGTTTTTCACCTTGATGGAATTGTGCGAGATGAATTTGTACCCAGGAACACCCTGGAGAATTCTAAATATCGTAAGGGCTTATTAGAGTGTTTAAGAAACTACACGCCTAGAAAACACCCTGAGAATTGAATAGTTTTATCCTCCTTTGTATCAAGACACCCTATCACACATTGTTTCTAATGATGGAATTTCTGCCAAATAAAACCATGATGATGTGTCCTTATCCACTTTATTCACTGGCTCTGGTACTATGTGACTTCTGGCTCATCCTCAAAGTCAAACTGACCATACATGTAAGCAATTTTAATTATTTCAGGACACTGACACAGCCAAGAAAATTAAATTCAAGAAAAATAGCATCTAGGACTGATTCAGAAAGTGGCAAAAATGATAGAATGTGTATTTGAAGTGAGGAGGCTTTTACTGATGGGGCTTAATGGCAACGTGTTTTTTTCTGTAATAAACATTTAAAAAATATTCACCCCAGTTTTTGATCCCATGAAGCATATACACTGCCACTGGTGTGCAGAATACTGTTAGCTCCACATATCCATATCCTTTCATTTCAGTATGGGCACCCACTCAGTTTAACCTTGCAAAATCAAGATGTTTGCAATGATACATTTTCCTCCCAAACAAGAGAAATACAATGCCTCACGTCAGGTTTAAGACTACATGGCGTTACAGAAAAATGTAATAAAGTTTGACATTTAATTTCTGTTTTAAAGGCTACAGTCTGAGATCTATTTCTCAAGTTAGGCTCAAGGTCACTGCCGCTGACACTCCTTCCCAATGCAGACTCAGTCAGGGGGAGACTTTTTCTAGGTTTCTGGCAGTAGTATGGGTAGCATTCGTACCAGATCTGAATAGATGTTTCTGTCATTCTCAGAATAAACTTTGTAGGGTGCGTGTCTCAGATTTACTTTTCACCTTGTAAGGGAATAATATAGCCCTAGTAGGAAATTATGTTAACGTATTAAGTAAGCACTTTAATTATTTTTCTATCATTCAGTACATCCTTTATAAAGGTTTGAAGGGAAAAAGAAGCTAACACTTTCCCACATTCACACTTGTGAATTAAATAAATGTCACTGTGCCATTCATGTAGATGTCATTCAATTTATTTTTATCTGGTATCTCTTACACAAAGCATTTGAAGTGTTTTACAATGAGAGAGATAAGAAATGTGATGAGGGTATTTGACAAATTGGGAGCAGTTACTGCTAGGAAAACAGAACAAAAAAATCACAAAGCAATTTAATGGAGAGGGAGAGAGACCATGACTCTAAATAATGGGCAAGTTTAGAATGTTCTCCTGGGATGAGCTTTGTTTTTACAACATGTAAGGGAGATGAAGAGGCGAATGTCCACAAATATAAGAAAAAATACTTATAGCTATGGAATTTAGGTGGGCTTGGAGGTGAGCCAAATGTGGTGTCACAAAATAAAATGACGAGTACATGGTGCTACGAGAAAGGTAGTAGTTTAGTAGGAATAAAAATATGTTGCTGAAAGTGACTCCACTGAAGAATAAAGTTAATTAAAATAGCCAGTGAAGAGATTGTGTGGTAGAGGAGTCCCTGCTTCGTCCTTCTGGATAGAAGTACATCTAGGCCAGAGAGTTAGACCAAAGTCAGGCCATGCCTCACAGGCAGATGCACAACTAGGAATTTCTGTCATGTACAAAACCCAGACTCAGAAAAGGAGGAGCCGTGAGTAGAAATATACAGTTCTAGTGGTAAGGGAATCGATTCTGGAGCTTGAGGAGGTACAAAACTTACAGAGCCTCTAGGGAGACACAGCCTTAAGCATTCTCCTGCTTCGTTGGTCAGTCTGTTACCTGCAAACCACTTACAGGGAACAGAGAAGGGAGAAGATGCTACTGGATCCACCTCTACCTGCCTTTGTTTGCTTAGAAAGAGTAGCCTTCCTGTAATGGGAATGTATTGAGTACAACTTTTCTGGATATCAGACACTGTGCCGCGTTCTTTTCTTTCGTTACCTCTAATCTCTTCCTTCTGCTGCGTGCATTTTGCAAATGAGGCCTGAGACTCTGATGCCTACATACTGGTGATTGCTGGAGCTGGCAACAATTAGGACATTGTTGGAGGACTTGTTCAACACTTTCAACTAATGATATGCTAGTAATTCTTTTCAGGTAACTGGGGTTTATTCATAGGGTTTATCTTTACCTTAAAGAATATGCTGTGGGAAGGGCAGGTATGTGGACATTAGTAGAATTCAGTCTAGTTCAATTTCTGTCACACATGATTTATGCAGTTTTAGAGAAGTTATTTAATCTTTTGTCCCTCCTGTATCTTATCTGTAAAATTAATTTTGCTTATATAAAGTGGAATGGGGATGAAATTTTGCAGTGTCTGTGAAAGCCCTTTGACTCTCAAAATGAGTTCTGTGTGTAGGTATTTTGAAGAATGGTGCCTGATTTGGCCACAAGAATATCTTTGTTATTCTTTTGTTCTAGTGAATTTCTAATGTGTCTTAAGATGCAAAAAAATAAATTCTCAAGAATGGAAGCAGATTCATGCTAAACTCACTCAACTGAGGTATATTGTAATGATCCTAGAAATCTTGTAAAATTCAGTAAGTGTAGTCCCACACTTCATGACGATAACTGCCAATGCCCAGGCCTTTGCTCTTCAGTTTTCTTTTTCCCTCAGCATTAACATCTTCTAATATCTGCTCAACAATTTTCCTTCAAAGACCATTCTCTGTCCATTTATTTACATGTGCAGGGCTGTACTTGGTGGCAACTGAAACCCCTGAATCAGGTTCATCATGATATGTACCTCAAAGAGGTTCTCAGTTAGAGATGTGTAAGTACGATTTTTTCCAGGCTGTGATAGGTACAGATACAGAAGAGAGGTGATGTCTTTACTTTAGGGGAGGACAGCACACTTCTTGAGGAAAACACGAATTATTTCACATGTAGACATTAAAATGCTCCTTTGAGATTCAAGAAAGAAAATATAGGAAAAAGTAAGCTACTTTTCCTAATACTGTTCAGATATAATTGGACCTAATTATGCCATTTAGGATTACAGACATTATCGTTTTAGTATACAGCACATAGGGTTGTGTGGCCGAGCGGTCTAAGGCCCTGGATTAAGTATATAGCACACGTCTCCTCCATGACTTCCAATCTACCCCTCCAGGTAACTGAAAATGTTCCTTTCAGGTTATAGGAATCTCACAGACAGTGAACTCAAAGCAAACATGCAGTTTTACCTTTGCTTCTGACACCTGTTGAGAAATAACTGCTCTGGCTTTGATTTAATAGCCTAAGACCATTAGCCCCCAACATTTAAAATAGATAAGGGAAAGATTTTTTAAGGTTCATAAATTCCTTTATTATCTTCAATGGCAAGTCCATTATTTAAAACAAAATAATCACTACCATGTTTTAAAAGTCGAGTTCTGCTCCAGGACATAGGCTTCTTGCCAGGACTGAGCAGAGTGCAATAACTTCGAAAAGGCTAATTACTGTGAAATGTTATTCCATTATTTGGACATCGCTCTTAGACAGACTAATAGCAGTGGCTTTAATGTGTGGAGAGTCAGGCTATAGAAGCAAACAGAACTGGATTTCTGCCCTTCAGAAACTCCATGGTGTAGCAGATCTCGTTCATTTGGTCCATGTGTGCGCCTCATCACAATCTGTAGGCTTTTGCACTGACCCCAAAATGGCTGAATTCTTGTTCTCATCTCACTGCTTTTCTTGGCAGAAACACTGATTTTGTACTTGAAAGGGTTGAGACTATGGACGTTATCCTTTGAAATGCATAGGGGAAAAAAATGCGGGCTACCATTCAGTAGAAGAAAGGTAAGGGTAAGAAAAAGCCACAGTGCACTTTAATAGACACCTCTGGGGGCAACAATTCAACCTCAGTCTCTCTCTCAGTTGCAGAAAGTAGCTGCCTAACCAAATATGTCTGAGTCAGGAGAGAAAGCCTGAAAAACCCAGGCCTGCTCTATTCTCTTTTGAGGGAGTTTTGAACTAGTTTTCAAAGACACTAGTTAGGTTCTTTCGGTTATTTGAACCCAGAAGGCATTTAATCTTGGGAATTGTGAAAGGGGGGCTTTTTAATTATGTTCACAGAGTAGCAGAGAATGTAAAGAAAGGCAATAGAAGAATGGGGCAGAAGTACAGAATATGAAGTTATGAAGTGAGTTTGTACATTTCCAGAGAAAATGAAAATTTCCACTCTGCTTCCTAATTGCTTTCTCTGTTTTAATTTATTGCAAAGTATTTCCTGCCTTTGGCTGTACGATAACCCTAAAATCTCAACTACAATAACAACAAATCTTAAACTATTAGTATATAAATTGGGTTTAATGCCCTTTCGTGTTTTTAACCCTCTGAGCATGGAGACATTTGAGAGCAAGTGTATAAGCCGATGAGAATGGAGAAAGAATTTGAAAATAAAAGGATTACTTGAAGAGAACTTTTATGAGGTGTGAAAGTTTTAGTACTCATACTCATTTTGTATGTTTGTTTTGTCTCTTCGTTTTTGAAGGACGAGAATTAAAAATTTATCTTTTGAAGACAGTTAAATGAAACGATTCTTTGAGGTTCCTTTACTAACATAATGATAGTCAAGTTCCTAATATGGGGGAATAAAGTCGTTAAACTGACTTGGGAAAAAAAGCTCTCAAACTTAATACTTGAATACAGCAAGTCTCTTCCCTGGTAACCACTGAAATTCAGAATGTGAGAAACTATCTCAAAATATTGTCTAGGCTCTTAACCATGACAATCATGTCCCTGGAAAGATACTCATTTCACACAATATGGCTACTTTTGCTGGATTATGGCCCTAACTGATGTTTTCTTTAATAAGTAAAATAATACCACCACATAATAGAAGAGACACAGAATCAAGAGAGTATGCATCAGAGCAGACACACTGAAGATGGAGTCATGGCTCCTACATCACAAATAGAAGGAACATCGATGGCTGGGGTTTTCCTCCTGCAAATCAGGCAATTCTCAGGTGATATGATAAAGAACCAACAACTTCTCAGCATCCAAGTGTAGGAGAGATGCAACTGAGGAACTTTTTTTTCTATAAGAGTAAATGGCTAAAGAGAATTTAAAAGACAGAAGAAGTATTTTGTCTTCAGAATAAGAATAGACCATCTGATCTCTGAGGAGAAGCAAATTTATCTTCATGGGAAGTGACGGGTAAGGGAAGCCAGCCTGACTAAGACTAGCTTGGGAAGTCTGCACTCCAAGGTCAGACCGACATCACCCTTGTTGAAGAAGCAGGTGAAAATGTGAACATCTGCTGAAACCCCGAGGCACTGTTAGACTTAGCAAGGGGGAGGGGAGGGTAATGACTAAGAGTACATTTCCCCAGGGAAGTAGCTGGGTCTCCAGCTGTGTGAGGCAACAGAAGTAGTGTGATAGGGAGACATGGAGGCGTCAGGGTTTACTTAGGGTGCCTGGGGGTAGTGCAATGTTTTTTTTTTGTGGTAAAAGGTAAGAACTAAGAAAGTTGTCGCAATATTTTCCTGAGATTTCTCAGCTCATAAATTGTGTACCTGTGCTATAGTGCAGGTGAAATAAAATGACAGAGAAAGGCCTGGTTTATTATAAATTTTAGTTTATTTAAATTGGTAATTCTTTTTATTTTTTATTTTAAAGAGAAGAAAAAAACAAAACAAATCAAAAGAAGAACAAATTTTCAAAACAACATAATAGGAGGGTAACAATGGTTAATACATTACGTATTACTATCTTTAAGTTAGTTATTCAGGATACCAGACATTAGCATTCAATTGTCCAAACATTATTGGCACCAACCTTACTCTTCAATGAACTAAGTAAAAATGGTAGTGTATCTATCTTAACCATCTTATATATATATATATACATTTTTTTTCCCTTTCCCTTCTTTCTTTTCCCTATTCCAGTCTCTCTTTCCTTTTGACCAGTTTCTTTTTGATTCACCATATCTATTGTACATTTTGGATCTTATTTACTCTTTCAGTTTCTCATACTAGAGAGATAATACGATGCTTACACATGTGCTTCTGGTTTATTTCACTTATGAGTATTTTCTCGAGTTGCATCCATTTACCTATAAAAGTCTCCAGTTTATCCTTCTTTATGGCTGAATAGTACTCCATTGTATAAAAATACCACATCTTTCTTATCCATTCCTCAGTTGATGGGCATTTGGGTTGTTTCCAAGATCTGGCTATTACAAATTGTGCTGCTATAAACATGGGTGCACATATATCACTGTGGTACGATGTTTTTAATTCTTCTGGGAAGATGCCCAGAAGGGGAATAGCTGGGTCAAATGGGACTTCCAACCCTAGTTTTCTGAGGAATCTCCACACTGACTTCCACAGTGGCTGTACCAGTCGACACTCCCACCAACAGTGAAGAAGGGTTCCTTTTTCCCCACAGCCCCTCCAGCATTTGTTATTAGTTGATTTCTTAATAGTAGCCATTCTTTCTGGGGTGAGATGGTATCTCAGTGTTGTTTTAATTTGCATCTCTCGAATGACTAGTGATGTTGCACATTTTTTTGTATATTTGTTTGCCATTAGTATTTCTTCATCTGAGAAATGTGTATTCATCTCAGATGCCCATTTTTGGAGTGGGTCTTTAAATTTGGGAGGTCTGATTTTTTTTGAGTTCTTTATATGTTCTCGATAGTAGTCCTTTGTCTGAGGAACAGCTGGCAAACATTTTTTCCCACATTGTGGGTTGTCTCTTCACTCTGTTGGTGGTTTCTCTTGCTGTGCAAAAGCTTTTTAATAAGATGAGATCCCAGTTATTGATTCTTTGGGATAGTTCCCGTGCGGTTGAGTTTTTATTCATAAAGTCTTTGCCTACACCAATGTCTCCAAGGGTTTTACCTATCCTACTTTCCAGCAGATTTAATGTTTCTGTTTTAATATTTAGATCTCTGATCCATTTTGAATTTAGTTTAGTGCATGGTGAAAGATATGGATCTAGTTTTAATCTTCGGCATGTGTAGAGCCAGTTTTTCCAGCACCATTTATTAAAGAGGCTATCTTTCTTCCAGCGAATGTGTTTGGCACCTTTGTCAAAGATAAGGTGGCTTAGTATGTCTGGGGTTGTTTCAGCATCTTCTAATCTGTTCCATTGATCTTCAGGTCTGTTTTTTTGCCAGTACCACACTGTTTTTATCACAGTAGCTTTATAGTATAATTTCAAGTCGGGGATTGTGATGCTCCCTGCCTTGCCTTTGTTGCCCAGAATTGCCTTTGCTATTCTAGGTCTCTTCTGATTCCAAATGAATTTTAGGGTTGTTTTCTCTAATTCTGTGAGATATGCTGTTGGAATTTTGATTGGAATTGCATTAAATCTGTATAACAATTTTGGAAGTATGGCCATTTTCACTATATTGGTTCTTCCTATCCAGGAGCAAGGGATATCTTTCCATTTTCTGATATCCTCTTCAATCTCCTTTTTCATAGTACTGTAGTTTTCAGTATAGAGGTCTTTTATTAAATTGGTAATTCTTGAACTTTAATGTATGCACAGAGGTCTTGGGGAACTTAACAAAATGCAGATTGTGATTCAGTCTATCTGGGGATGGCCCTAAAATTTTGCTCCCAAGTGCCCCATTGCTGCAGATTTGGAGAGCACACTGCGGAGAGTTGATGGGCAGTGTTTCAATGCCCACAGGGAAGTTCTGAGGCAGAATCCACTTTATTTTGCTTTCAAAATCAAGAATTCCACAATTTGGGAGGCAGACAAAAAGTCCAGTTGCTGAGGAATATAAGACTAAATTAATAATTTGTCATCTAGCTATGATGACTATGAACAAAGACAGAAGACTCAAATTACTAAAACCAAAGAGGTATAAAAGAGGAGACATCACTTCTATCCTTACCTATATAAAAAGAACCACTAGGGAATACGATGACTATTTGTGTGCCAATAAGCCACACACCCTTGATGAGATGGAAACATCTATTGAAAGACTCAAACTACCAACACCAACTGTAGATACTCTGAGTAGAACTACAGAAAGTAAAGTAAAGGAATTAGTAATTAGAGTCTTCTAATAAGGAAATCCCAGTACCCATGGCTCCAATGATGTATCCTAAGAAACATTTAAAGTAATTAACACTAGTCCTTAGAGACTCTTCCAAGTCATGGAAGAGTCTCACCTCCTTCTATGACGATGGTACCACCATGATACCCAGACAAGGATTCACAAGTAAACCACAAACTGGTATTCTTTATGAGCATAGATACAAAACTCCTCAAGAAAACTCTAACAAATCATATCCAATGACATAGATAAGATTATGCATCACAAGCAAGTGGTACTTAACCAGGAATGCAAGGCTCATTTAATGTACAAAATAAATTTATATAGAAATAAGTCAGTAAGAACAGTATGCCATATAGATAGAATAAAAAATAGTGTGATTATCTCAATAGAAGCCAAAAAAAAATAGGCATTTGACAAAACCTAACACTTTTATAGAAAAAACACCCAACAAAGTAGAACTTGAAGGGAGTTGTCTCAATCCGAGAAGGGGGATCTACAGATAACCCACCCACAGCTAGCACTGTCACACTTTATAGTGAAAGACTGACTGTCCTTTCGAAGTCGAGAGTCAGGAAAGGTCATCTGTTCTCACCGCTTGTATTCAACATTGCACTGGAGGTTCCATGGCAGCTAATGAAGGCAATGCCAGGATGATTAGCGAAGAAATTATGTAAAATACATCTAGTTCATGAACAAAAAAGTAAAACTATTGCTATTCACAGATGATATAACGTGTATTGAAATATCCTAAGAAATACAGAAAAAAATAGAACTAGTAAAAATGTTCAGGAAGATTTCAGGAAATAAAATATGTAACATATGGTATAGAAAATCAGATCAATTATATTTCTCTACATATGCCATGAAAAATCCAAAAAGTGAAATTACAAAGGCAATTCCATTTACAATAGTGTCAAAAAGAATGAAAAACTTTTTAAAAGCCAAAGAAGTACAAAATTTGTACACTGAAAACTCTGTTGTACAAAAATTTAAAATAACCAAATAAATTGAATGTGTACTCATTGAAAGAGCAATTAATATCATTAAAAAGGTCATAATCCTCAAATTGATATGCAGTTGCATACGATCTCACTGAAATTCTAGATTGCTTTTTTAAGAAATTAGTACGCTTATTCTAAATTTTACGTTGGAATACAAGGGACACAGAGTAGTCAAAACAATCTTGAAAAAAACAAAAAAATGGTTGGAGGATTCAGATTTCATGATTCCAAATCTTACTAAAGCTTATAGTTCTTGGTGGTACTGCAGTAAAGCTAGACATAGATCTAAAGAATAGAATTGAGAAGCCAGAAATAAACCCCACATTTATGGTCAGTTGATTTGTTCATTTGTTTGTTTACAGTAGTGGGAACTGAGCTCAGGGAACTCTGAGCGACATCCGCAGGCTATTTATTTACGGTATTATTTATTTATAGGATCTTGGTAAGTTGTTTACATTGGGCTCAAGCTTGTGGTTCTCCTGCCTCAGTGCTCAAGTAGCGGGGGTTATGGGCGTGTTTCACCGCACTTGGCTATCCTCAGTTGATTTTTGATAAGGGTTTTAATTCAGTTCAAAGGGTAAAGCATAATCTTTTCAACAAGTAGTGATGAAATCACTGAATATCCACATGAAAATGAAAGAAGTTAGACTTCTGTCACATCATATACAAAAACACAGTAAAAATAGATCAGAGACACAGTTCGAGTTAAATTATAAAACACTTAGAAGAAAGTATAGGAATAAACCCCCATGATCTTGGGTTAGAAAATGTTTCTTAAACATGACGTAAGAAGCATATGTGACAAAATAAAAATAGATAAGTTAAACATCATCAAAATAAAAAATGCAATTCAAAAAATACCACAAATGAAAAAAATATTTGGAAATCATATTTCTAATAAAGAACTTGTATCCAGAATACATAAAGAATTTTTATAACTTAACAATAAAAAGGCAAACAACCCAAAGAAAATTGGTAAAGAATTTTAAATAGTAAATAGTTCTCTAGAAAAGAATGAGATGCTCAATAAACACACTTATGAACAGATGGTCAAAATCGTCAGTCATTAGGTACGTGCTGTGAATATGCAGAAAATTTAAAGCCTTCATACGTTATGCTGGAAACAAAATGTGGTATAGCCCTACACATGATTTTTCAACCATAGAGAAGGAAGTACTGATTCATGCTACAATATGGATAAACCTTGAAAATAGTATGTTAAGTGAAAAATAGAACATAAAATGGCCACATGTTGTGAGTTTTGATGAAATATGCAAAATGAGCAAGTCCACAGAAATAAGTAGATGAGTGATTATAAGGTATTAGTAGGAAGAAGAAATTGGGATGAGGAGTGACAACAAGGAATGGGTAATTTCTAATTGGTAGGGGGAGGAGAGTTGATAAAAATGTTTTAAAATTGGACAGTGGAGATAGTAGTACAAATTGGTAATTTTGCAAAAATCTGTTGAATTGTATTGTTCAAAGTGTGATGTTTATGGTGGGTTAATTAGTTCTCAACAAAGGTATTTTAAAAATAAATGCAGCAGTTTCACAAAATAGCATAAATTGTTGAAAATATCATTGGTAAGAATTAGCATAAATAGTTCATAATATTGACACAACTAAAACGTATTAGGGTGTTAAAATGAGAAAAACTTCTTTAATTTATTGACAAAGTGTTTGTTAATAATTCATACTTAACTTGACCTAGAATTTGTCTCAGAATTCTTTATGCTTCAGAGATAGTTTCTTTCTTTTTTTTTTTTTTTTTGTGGGTACCGGGGGTTGACCTCAGGACCTCGCGTGCCAGCAGGCGCCCGTGCCGCTGAGCGATATCACTGGCCCTTTTTTCGTATGTGGGTTCCGGGAGTCGAACTCAGGCCCTCGCGCTTGCCAGGCAGGCGCTTACACCGCTGAGCCATCTCACCAGCCCCGTCAGAGATAGTTTCTGAGACATGGCAAAAAGAAGAGATAAGCTTTCATTCATAAAATACTGCCTGACATCTACAGTGTTCTTAAGTCAACATCCAACTTGTCCAGGAGATTGGATACTAATTTTGACTAGCGGAGAAGTGTCCCATGGATTCAACAGCATGTGGAAGATGAACTTTGTTCCTTTCTGCTTTCCTTTTAAAAATATTTCTGAGGGATTGAGAGTAGCCATTAACATGATTGTCCAGTTTCTCCAGTAGAGTTGTCCATCCTCAATGATAGAAGGAAAAATTTGACCTCCAAATTTGCTAGTTTCTATTTGTAAGCATATTCACACCTGGATTTGCCCATATCCTCTTCAGAACCCTCAGTGGGGTAAATTACTCTCAAGAGGTTGAGTTACATTCTCTAGAAGACTTCATCTGGTGGGCCCTGCAGTAAACACTTAAAGATTCTTCTGGGAAATCCAAACATGGAAATGTCTTATTTATTTCCTTAAAAACTCACAGAAGAGATGACATCATTCAATGTAGATTGTATTTGACTCCTGAATAATATCTCTGTCTCTATATCTGTATCTGTCACAAAAATTCCAGAAAATAAATCTCAAGAAGTATCTCATATACTAACAAACTTTGAGAGTCTGGTAGCTCATTTTAGACATTTTGATAATTTTTATTTGTGAATAATTTTCTTAAGAAGAAGAATTTGCATTCTTCACAATAAGTTAACATTTAGAAAGTCTGAATTTGCTATATTTGAAATGAGTAAAATCTATCAGTCACATACACACTGAGTGGATTCTGTTTCTGAAGACTTAGTATAGAGCTTTATTTTTCAGGGCGTGATGCAAGAATAAAGGGATTTAGTGTGTAAGCGTATTATCAGTAATCATGCTGAATATTTGGAATTCAAAAGGAAAATTGACTTAATGTGTTGGATAAATGATGGAACCAGCAGTTTTTTCTCCCACATTTATGTTAGTAAAACATAGGGTCATAAATAAGATTATTATTAGTGTACATTATTGCATATTAAAAATCATCTTGAAATAAACAACTCAAAAAATCATAAAGGCCATCTTACAGTACACATAGCATACATTACAGTTTCCAAAATCCACTGATTCAAAGTTTAGTATTTGCTTCTCACAGTGTCTCTACCAGGTAAGCATTTAATTGTTAGAGGTCTCAATCTCATCATTTAACTAAGGAAACAGACCAAGTGTTCATTACCATTGTACGAATAAAGCTATTTAACATGTCCTTTATCTCACAAACTTATTTCCTATCCTGTTAGCAATGTCAAGTATATAATATATTGTTATTAACTATGATCATCGTTGTATGATAGATCTCCTGAACTTATTCCTCTGGTGACTAGAATTTATATCTTTGACCAACAGCTCTCCAGTCTCCACCCAGGTCAGCCCTTGGGAGTCACCGCTCTACTCTCTGCTTGTATTAGTTCCACTCTTTTAGATTCCACATATCTGTGGATCATGTATGATTTATCTTTCTGTGCTTGGCTTATTAAAGTTGGCGTAATGTCTTCTAGAGGTATCCATGCTGGTGCAAATGACAGGATTTTTTTCCTTTTCATGGCTGGATAATATTTCATTGTGAATCTATACCACATTTTCTTTATCCATTTACCCACTGAGAAATACATTTATTTAATGTTGACTTCTTTTTTTTTTTTTTGTGGGCACCGGGGGTCTACCTCAAGACCTCGCACACCAGCAGGCATCAGTGCCGCTGAGTGATATCACCAGCCCTTTTTTTGTATGTGGGTTCCGGAAGTCGAACTCGGGCCCTTGCGCTTGCCAGGCAGGTGCTTACGCTGCTGAGCCATCTCACTGGAGCTAATGTTGACTTCTGTGAATAATGCTACAATGAATTTGGGAAACTGGTATCTCTTGTACATACAGATTTCACTGATATGTAAAGAGTAATACTCCATAAAGCCCCTATTCTCCATCTCATTGTTGTATTTGTTGTGTTACATACACCATAACTGTCCCTTGCACCCTTTTCTCCCACACAAATTGTGCCTTAATGCCATCCTCCATGTCATTCTATGCAGGGGTTTTTTTGCTCCTCTGCTTATAATTCCTGAACCAGTTTATTTTTATAATAAATTTCTTTTCCTGGAATTGGCACAAAAATAGAGTTTTATTTTAATGACAAGATGTGTTCCACTTTTAGACCTAGAGATGAAGAAGGTGAGAATATCTTATAGATGAGCAGAGACACCAGGAAATGGAGAAACATATAGTTTCCTGTATTCCCATTTGTCTTTTTTTTTTTTTTTTTTTTCTTTATGTGGGTACCAGGAACCGAACTCAGGACCTCTCGCTTGCCAGGCAGGCGCTTATGCCGCTGAGCTGTATCACTGGCCCCTGCCATTTGTCCTTGATACTTTCCTAGTCACTGGGACAAGTTGCCCTGAAACCTCAATTTAAAGGAGGAGAGGTTTATTTTGGCTCATGTTTTTAGAGGTTTCTGTTCTTGCATGGTTGGCAGCATGGTGGAAGGGTTTGGTCAGAGGAAAGTTGCTTGCATCATGGTGGCTGGAAGCAGAGTGCAGGAAGGAGGCGAGAAGGGAGATAAGCACACACCCATGGTGACTGGCGTCTTCTGACCGGACCCCACTTCCTGACAGCACATCAGCTATACTGCCTCTGTAACACAGTTGCCTTCCAAAAGCCTCACTTATGAGTGAATGAGGCTCTCGGAAGACGTCTGGATAAACCATGACAACACTGCTGTCCCACTGATGGGATAAAATAACTAAACCCAGCAAGTTTAAGGAGGACGGGTCTGACTTGGCTTATTGTTTCAGAGGTTTCATTCTGTGGTCAGCTGGCTCCAAGGCAGGAACTTCAAGGTGGAAGGGCATGGTGGACCAAAGCCTCTCACTTCATGGGAGCTGGGAAGCACAGCACAGGAAAAGAGCACCACAGAGGAAAGGGCCAGGGACCAAACAGAGTCCTCAGGGTCATGCTCCCATAAACCTTTCAGACAGTGAGAAGTGTGCTTTAGGAATTTCTCAAACCTACCACATTGGCAATGAAGATTAATCATCATACTTGCTATTGTCTTTTTGGGACAATAATTATTCTACCCCATAAACATGGTAGCTGAGTTTTCAGAAAGGTAATAATTTGCTCACGATGCTGTGTCAGAATAGCCGTTAGTCTGCACTAAGATGCTTATGCGGAGACCACACGTACTGACACCAGGAAGAGCTTGACTTTCTTTTGTACTTGATCAGTACCGTGGAAGCATGCAGACTCGTGGAAAATCCTCACATACTTCCCACAACCCATAATAGTATAACTGAAAGTAATATCTTCTATGTGCTAGGAGTTCTACTGAAAGGCGTTATTCCCAGTTACAGAAATAAAACTGAGGTTAGAAGATCTTCAATGACTTATTCAAGTTTTCCTACCTTGTAAGCAGAAGAATTTGAGTCTGTGGTTCTGGATTAAAAAGTCTATGCTCACTTTATTATGCCTCTAGTAATTTCGTGGTTATAGTTGAAAATGAAATGCTAATGTTGGACTCTGCCTTCAGAATCATTTAGTCCATTTTCAATGGCAAATTTAGCAGCCAGAGAGGATAAATATCTTGTCCATAGTCATATGACAAGTCAATGGATCTGCGAGAATTATGATCAGATTTCAATCCAAGTATTTTTTTTACTAGGATTATGAGATGTCTTCATTTTGTCCTACAAACTGTTTTTATCTCGACAGTGTTTTAAGATCTTCGAGGGAAGGGTTGTTTCTTAGATCTTGCTGGAACTTTCCTTTCTGTGCCCCTTCTCTACCGTTAGTTGTAAACCTCCAGGAACAATTCAAATAATATTAGCAGCATAGGCTCAGTGTTGACACTTTTGATATCTTGTTTCCTGTCATCCTCTGCTGCTTGTAGAGGGAAGGAGCTGGGGGTGTTCTGTGCATTATAAATGGCAGTAGCACCTTTCCCCACCCTTTATGACTACCAAAGTCCTCTTCAGATAAGGCTAATCGCCTTTTATTTGTGTAAGAGGGGTGCAGGGGATTTTCTTCAACTGAGAATCACTGCTTTTAGTTTGCAAATTGTTCATAAAATATTTGACTTTTTTCCTCACTCTCAGTTCTTTGGCAAGTCTGTCACTATCTTACAGAATATACTCAGGGATACCAAGAACAGATGATGTAAAATGACCCACAGATTTTCTTCTACTTAGCTCGTATTACCACAAAGTTAAATTCATATAAGTTTTTTGAGTAATATTAGTTAACTCTAACAATCTTTTTGACAAATATGTGCTTTTCCTCTCCAGAATTCTCCAGTTTATGTGTTCCAAGATCTCACATACTTGAAATATTCTTCAATTATGCAAAGTAGGCATTTTATTATCTCTTTTCCAGATGAGGAAACTGAGGCCAAGATGGATGAATGAGTCGGTTCAAACAGGAAGCTATGTAATTGTTCAATTATTGAATGTTCTGACGTAGTACAAAAAAAGCAGAGAATGTGCGTTTATTGTTATTTATTTATTTTTTTTAGTTCACGTCTCTTACCCCAGAGCATAATACAGTATATATACATATAGGTGATTCACAAATAACGAAGAGAAGCAAAAGAAAGGGAAGAAGAAAAATTAATATTCAAAACCACACCTGTCAGATTTCAGAATTAACCCTCTTTAAATACTCCTTTGCCATCTTGTTCAAAGCCCTCTGTGGGCACCTGGCTAACTGCCAAAAACTTAAGGGGTCTCTTGAAATTAAAGAAAGTTCAAGAGTGGAAGAGATGGAAGCAGGTGAAAAGAGGAAATCTGGATGCCGTCCACTTGGTCTGGCAGCCAAGCGGTTTGCATGGCCTGTTCAGTGGAGGAGGTCCAAATACAGAGTGAGTCATCATTTGGGTTTGGAATAAGGTGAATCTCATTCAAACTGTGGATGGCTTTACAGCAAATCTGTAACCCCATCCCATAGTGAGACAGTTGCGGCTCCTTTCATTTACATTCTATTCTAACCTTAGTGGGGATACATGCAAGGGCTCTGCCTTCTAGATCCCCTTGGTCTCAAACTGTTGCTTGCAAACTTATTTCTCCATCTTCTTTTCTGCTAGATTCTCACTGCTGCTGAGGCCAGCTGCTCACACAATATGCTCCTAGCAGCATGCCTGGCAGGCTCTTTCTCACAAAGCCTGTCTTGTTTATGGCCTTTCCAGATGACTGCCTGCTCTAAAGCTCACCCAATCTTCAGGAATCAGGAGAACACAAATGCCTATAGGTATAAGTCTTCCAGGGTCAGGTCAAAATTAGGGGCATTAAAAGCACAGTTATGACATTCATAGCTTCACATTAACACAACAAAGTGACAAATAGCAGCAGGAACATCTTGGAAGATTTTCTTAAAATGCTTAAAAAAAGCAAACCATTGCTGAAGACCACTGAGTTAGCTGGTGCAACCAAGGCATATGTGAGGACACAGTTGGTTCCAGTTTTTGCTAACCCAACCGCTCCCACGAATGAAATTAGACTTTTAATTGGGTCAAGCCAAATGATCTCAAAGATAAGAAAGTAATTTATTGAGCCATGTAACTGAAAAGCCTTGGGCTTTTATAATAGATGGATATAAGCACTAAATAATGCCATCAGGAATATCTCCATGACCTCTGCTCAGAAAAGAAAACATCTCCCTCCCAAACTCCCTAACAGTCTCCTCAGAAAGAACTCCAAGTAGCCTGTGGGTGACAAGTCCTCCCTAGTGCATATCATGGGATTTAGAAGGACTGGTTGATTGCTTCACAAAGCATACTCTGGGGTGCAGAATTTGGGAGACTGTGATTGGTCATCCCACCTGCGCTCCCAGGGGAGGGCTTTGGAAGGGCTCTCTTCAGTCGCTCATTCCAAATGAGAAGCCAAGCAGAGGAGTCGGATCTCATAGCTCTTTGCGATTAGGACGCAAACTGTAGTACTTCTGTTCAGAGCAGTCCTTTCAAACATTTTCTTCACTTTTGTTATCAAAAGTGGGGTTTCCTCTTGGGTTGTTCTCCACTACGGTTTTCACATCAGAGTTAGAACTCATTTTCTCTAGTTTTTTTTTTACTCCTAGGCCCACTCATTTAGGAGTAATAGCTGTCTTTTAATTAGATCAACTGGCTTCTTTTCTGGTGAAAGAAAGTTCAACAAAAAATCAACACGTAGGATTTGGTGCTTGCTTCTTTTGTTTCTGTCTTAGTTATTTTTCTCTCATCGTTGGGACAAAATACCCGATGACCAAAATTAAGGAAGAAAAGATTTATTTAGCTCACAGTTTGTGGAGGTTTCAGTCCGTAATTAGCTGGCTGCAAGTCAGGATGGCATGGTGAGGGGTAACCATTAAAGGTGGCTGAAGACAGCAAAAGCAATAAGAGCAAAAAGGTGGAGAAGCAAGCCTCTTTTCCTCCCTTATGTTGTAAGCAGGCCACCCCCGCCCAGGGGAGGTGTAGCACTCACACCATCTCCATGCCCTCCTCTTGCAAGGAATGAGGATATTTACAAAGTGAAGACCCTGGCCCCCTGCTGAGTCACTTAGTTATACTTCTAAACTTCTCAAGTTGACACAATGTATCAACCATTACTATTTCTTATCATGTTATCTGAGATGAAGAAAACAATACAATTCATGTTTGTTTTTGTTTTTTTTCTAATTTTTCAGGTCAATAAAATCATAACAGACTTATCAGACAGCTCTCCATTAAATAAGTAAAAGTTACCAATTCAAGACTTTGCAACTTAATGTTACTTTGTTTTCTTTATTTTTGGACATACAGTCTGTACTTGTGATTTATCACTTTCTTTCTTGGGTTTTACTCAGTGTCTATGGAATAACTAGAAATTTACAAATATTTAAAAATTTGCAAAGTAGAATAAGGGTTAACCACGTTTCATAGTCAGCAAAACTAAAGGGAAAAAATGGAAACAGAGCTTTTGTAAATGGGGAGAGGAAAAAGCTTGAAGGAAGGGGAGAATGGGAAAACATAATTAAGATATATTATGTACAGGTACAAATTCCTCATGATGAATGTCATCATTATGTAAGGAAACATGCACAAATAAAAAATTAAATTTTAAAAATTTTAAGTTGTTCAAGCCTTGGACTAATAAGGAAAAGAGCTGGGATTCATTCCAGGCCCTTCTGACTCTGAGCCCATCCAACCCAACTCTCAGGATCCCACATCATTTATTTATGAGACACTGTGTTCTTTGTCATTTGTGCAAACATGTCTTACAGTTGACTAGCTTCTGATAAAACAATTAAGTGAAAGCTCTCTTAAATAAGGGTTGACGTGTGGGTTTTGGGTGAGACTGCAGAATACTGTTTGTTTAAGACTTCTATGCCTATACCCTGAATCTTTCACATCACCTTTTCCCTTCTTTCACTTTAGTTAATGAGTGAATTAACAAGATCAGTGCACTAATACCACGGCAAAACCTGAGAGGCTTAAATCAAACCTTAGTCACTTTATTGCTCTCCTCTCTTTACAAAATAAAGATTTCAATAGTTAAATATCAGGGAGACTAGGAGGAAGCAGAATAACCCCTGAGTGATTGTTTAAAAATATGAGGCTTCTTTAGGTTCTAATTTTACAGGTCATAATTTGGTGGATGAGAATGGGAGTAGGCAAGGTGACTGAGAAGCAAGTGGAAAACTCTCGTCCAGGAATTCAGAGATAGACTTGATTCTCACTAGGTGGTTTTCCCATGCTTAAACTGAAGTTTAGCCATTGTAGTGTACAGCTGCTATTATATGGAAAGAGAGCATACTAATAACAGAAAGGATTACATGCTAGCATTGATAGAATTCTCAAACTTGTATGACTGCAACATTTCTCCTGCAAAAATTTTAACAGTTGCCTACATCTATTTCCTCAATTTCTTCCATTATTCAGAAACTCAAGATGGAGTTTCGGTGTCCTCAGATACAAACCTATAATACATACGTAATAATCATTGGGAAAATAATAATGTACACTGACATAGATAGGTATATTGCTATTGTTGATCGTTTATTAGTAAGAAGAAAAAAGCAAAGAATTTAGCTAAAGGTAATTAAAAATAATACAAGTTGTCTTATACCCTTCAGGAAAGATCATTCTGGTTCGGTTGTAAGATTCTTGTCATTTTATTGAGCTCAACTTTGTTTAACCTGGTATCTCAATGCTATGGTTTATATCTAAATGTCTCCCAAGCCTCATGTACTCATAAATTGGGCTTTGTGGGGGTGACTGGGTCATGGCAGCATGATACTCACCAATGGATGTCTACAGATGGATTCATAGCTGAATATGATTGGGATTGGGAAGTGAAGCCTTGTTGGAGGAGGTGGATCACCACAGGCATGGCCTGGAAGGGCTGTTTCCTTCCTTCCTCTCTTGATTGCTCTTTCTGTTGCCTGCTGCAATGCCTCTTTGCCACGTCATCATCCTGCCTTGGAGCCAGCTGAGGATGAAACCTCTGCAAACTGTGAGCCAAAATAAAACTTTCCTCCTTAGAGTTGTGTGTGTCAGGTATTGCATCTCAGCAATGAGAAAGTAATCTAAGACACCGAGACATGTATCTATTTTCAAATTTGCCATTTCTAGGCCACACATATAACAAGAAATAAAAAATGGGCAGTAAACATATGAAATATTTGGTCTCATTAACAGTCAAATAAATGCAAAATAAAATGGTTGTCTTTTCATAAATAACAAATTGGACAGTGTTTTAAGATTAACAAAAATGTAACAAAAATGTAGCAAAAATGTAGGTGGGAATTGGGTAAGCAGATACTCTTATTTATGGATGAAAAGAAGCATGACGTACTGACGTGTGTAACATTCTTAAATTTTTTCATGTAACTTGACTTAGCAGTTCCCTTTATAGTAAAGTACTACAGAGGACAGAAAGCATTAACCTGTCTAAGATTGACTTCCAAAAGCTAAGGTAGAGCCCACTGGAGAAGCTTGTCAAGATGGAATGCTCTAGATGAAAGCTCCACTGACAGTAGCTCTGGGCAAGTGCTCAATGAGTCCTAAGCAGCCATAGGGCTCAACCCAACTATGACCAAAAATAGGTGTAGTTCCCCGGTCACAAACAATGATGTAGCAAATGCTATCACGTGAGTTGCTACATTACACAGCTGTGAAATATGAAATTCTAAATTTCAAACTTTAGAGAAGAATTTTTGACAGGAATATAACCACTAATCATGTCATTCTGGACTGTTGTCTTCTAAGGGTAGGAAGAACAACTGAGGTTGGTCACTTCAATTTATGGTTCCTAGTTATTGGCAAATGATGCTGATGACGATAATGATCATGATACAAATTTACATATAATGATTATTTACCAGTGTCAGAAATTCCATATTTTCCATTGGCAGTAAATTCTGAGATTTTTTTAAAAGGCTGCAGATGCACTATTCTTGTCTATCTGAACTCTTTTCCAGTTGTACTTAAATATATTTCTACTTATTTTGGTCTCATTTTTAGCAATAAAATAAATCCTATACAAAGTCAACTGTGAAGGTGGGCCAAAAGTTTACTTCTATGGACCAAACTGCCTTAGTTCTGCACTATTTGTGACAGGTTCTGCATAGCTTTATTCTCTTCTTCTGCTTATCCTCTGTTCTCTTCCACGGTTTCTGCTCTCTTCACAACATGTTGAATCCAACACATTGCTCTTACATGAAATATGGATCCTACCCTAATCAGAGTGGCCACGTAGACAGTGTGGTGCATAGACACTTTTCACACTAGGAAACATGACTCTTCAATATTTCAGTCTAATCAGAAAATGGAAAGATGTCCCTTGCTCCTGGATAAGCAGAGACAATATTGTCAAAATGGCCATACTTCCAAAAGTCTTATACAGAGTCAATGCAGTCCCAATCAAAATATTCATCAGCATATTTTACAGAAAACAATCCTAAAATTCATATGGAATCAGGAACGAACCCAAATAGCAAAAGTGACTTTGGCCAACAACAGCAAATCAGGTGGCATAGGAATACCAGACTTTAAGGTATACTATGAAGCAATATGGCGTGGTAGTAGAACAAAGACAGACATGTAGAGCAAGGAACAGAATAGAGGATACAGAAATCTCCCCAGATATATTCAACTATTTGATCTTTGAGTAAGTGTCTAAAACCATATGTTGGAGGAAAGATAGCCTATTCAACGAGTGGTGTGGGGAAAACTGGTTATCTGTGTAGAAGAATGAAACTGTACCCTTATTTCTCACCATGCAATAAATTAAAATCAAAATGGATGAAAGATCTATTAAAATAGAAACATTAAATCTTCTGGAAGATAAAATAGGTTAAACATTTGAAGACATGTGTAGGAAAGGATTTTCTAAACAGAATCTCAATCGCATAAGAAATAGCAGCAAGAATCAACAAATGGGATTATATCAGACTAAAAAGCTTCTGTATAGCAAAAGAATCAATCAGTGGAGTGAAGAGGAAACCTACAGAATGGGAAAATTTTTTGCCATCTACTCGTCAGATAGAGGACCAATATCTAGACTATACAAAAACTCAAAAAATAAATGAGACCACCTCAAATTAAAGAACCAGTCAAGAAATGGGCTAGAGAAATGAACAGATAGTTCATAGAGGAAGAAATATAAATGATTAACAAATGTATGAAAAAATGTTCAATATCTCTGGCCATTAGAGAAATGCTCACTAAAACAACGCTAAGATTCCATCTTACTCCGGAAAGAATGACAAACATTAGGAAATCAAACAATAACAAATGCTGGTGTGGCTGCGGCAAAAAAGAACCCTCCTGTTAATGAGAATGCAAACTAGTACAACTGTTATGGAAATCAGTATGGGGATTTCTCAAAGAGTTGAAATTAGAAATTCCATATGACCCAGCTATTCCTCTGCTAGCTGTCTTCTCCCAAAAGCTTCAGTCATCATACTAGAGCAATACATGCATATCAATGTTTACAGCAGTACAATTCATAATAGTTAAATCCTGGAAGCAGCCTGTATACCCACCAACAGATGATTGGATAAACAAAATGTTGTATCTATATACAATGGAATATTACTCTGCTATAAAGAATGACTAATTTGAGGTATTTGTAAGAAAATGGATGCACCTGAAAATATAATATTGAGTGATATAAATCAGATACACAAGCTTAAATACTGTATGGTATCTCTTATTTGAGTGAGCAAAGTACAAATAAAGGAAATGGTAATGAATGGATACAAAGGGACAAAGGAACAGATCTTGTTCAATAGGAAAGTGGCCCAAGGGAACAAGGACAAGAGAAAAGGGGGGAGGGGAAATTAAAGGACAAAAGATGTGCCATGTACAGGATCCTAATAACTCTAATCAAGGTAAGCATTATATGCCATAACATGGGCTAAGACAAATATCAATGAGTATGAAAAAGGTGATAGGGGAAGCAGAGGTGGGGGACAGGGAGTGGGGAAAGGGATTAGGATAAAAGAAAAACCAACCAAGCTGTAATATATACATGTAACCAGTCCCCACAATGACTGTATACTGCGTGAATCACAAACATGTACTAATAAAATAAAATAAAATAAAATAAAATAAAATAATTTTAAAGTGATAAAAAATATTTCACAGTCTAAACAATTAATGTCTCTCCTTATCAAATAGAAGATGAGTTATAAACAAAGCAAAAAGAGGAAAGAGGACAAAATAACTCCTCCCCCTTCTCTATAAAAGTGGTCTCCTGCTTAAGATAGTTTAATTTAAAGATTTTTTTTTTTACTTATAATGAGACAAAAGCAGTACCTATTCAATAGAAACAATGGCACAGAATTTGAATTCAGACCTATTCCCGAGCTGGCTTCTCTTGTGTGTGATGCTGCGCAGTAGCTTTTAGTCCCAACTCCCTGCCAGCCATGTGATTGTGCAGTAAACAGCTGGTACTCTACCATGTTCTTGGCTGCTGAACTATGGTGCTCGGTAGGTTACTCAAACAGTATCAACAAATGATTATGTGTCTTTGTCTTAAGCCAATTTGAGTTAGGTTTCTGTTACTTGCACTGCAAAAAGCCATACCTAATATAGACATGATAAAAAACTATAAGATCACCGACCAAGATATCAAGTTCTAAAATGAATGACCTAGAAAAGATTGAAAGGTGGTATAACTAGGAGGATTAAAAGAAATGAAATCTGTTTTAATCTGCTAGAGCTGCCATCCAAAATACCATAGATTAGTTGGTTTGAACAACAAAACTCACTTTCTCAGAGTTCTGGAAGCTGGAGCTAGCTGATTTATTTCTTGCTGCGGTCTTTTTGTCTTGGCTTGTTTTTCTTTTTTTAATTTTTTTTATTTTAAAGAGAAGAAAAAACAAAACAAATCAAAAGAAGAACAAATTTTCAAAACAACATAATAGGAGGGTAACAATGGTTAATACATTACGTATTACTATCTTTAAGTTAGTTATTCAGGATACCAGACATTAGCATTCAATTGTCCAAACATTATTGGCACAAACCTTACTCTTCAATGAACTAAGTAAAATTGGTAGTGTATCTATCTTAACCATCTTATATATATATACAATTTTTTTGCCCTTTCCCTTCTTTCTTTTCCCTATTCCAGTCTCTCTTTCCTTTTGACCAGTTTCTTTTTGATTCAACATGTCTATTGTACATTTTGGATCTTATTTACTCTTTCAGTTTCTCATACTAGAGAGACAATACGATGCTTACACATGTGCTTCTGGTTTATTTCACTTATGAGTATTTTCTCGAGTTGCATCCATTTACCTATAAAAGTCTCCAGTTTATCCTTCTTTATGGCTGAATAGTACTCCATTGTATAAAAATACCACATCTTTCTTATCCATTCCTCAGTTGATGGGCATTTGGGTTGTTTCCAAGATCTGGCTATTACAAATTGTGCTGCTATAAACATGGGTGCACATATACCACTGTGGTATGATGTTTTTAATTCTTCTGGGAAGATGCCCAGAAGGGGAATAGCTGGGTCAAATGGGACCTCCAACCCTAGTTTTTTGAGGAATCTCCACACTGACTTCCACAGTGGCTGTACCAGTCGACACTCCCACCAACAGTGAAGAAGAGTTCCTTTTTCCCCACAGCCCCTCCAGCATTTGTTATTAGTTGATTTCTTTATAGTAGCCATTCTTTCTGGGGTGAGATGGTATCTCAGTGTTGTTTTAATTTGCATCTCTCGAATGACTAGTGATGTTGCACATTTTTTTGTATATTTATTTGCCATTAGTATTTCTTCATCTGAGAAATGTGTATTCATCTCAGATGCCCATTTTTGGAGTGGGTCTTTAATTTTGGGAGGTCTGATTTTTTTGAGTTCTTTATATGTTCTCGATAGTAATCCTTTGTCTGAGGAACAGCTGGCAAACATTTTTTCCCACATTGTGGGTTGTCTCTTCACTCTGTTGGTGGTTTCTCTTGCTGTGCAAAAGCTTTTTAATAAGATGAGATCCCAGTTATTGATTCTTTGGGATAGTTCCCGTGCGGTTGAGTTTTTATTCATAAAGTCTTTGCCTACACCAATGTCTCCAAGGGTTTTACCTATCCTACCTTCCAGCAGATTTAATGTTTCTGTTTTAATATTTAGATCTCTGATCCATTTTGAATTTAGTTTAGTGCATGGTGAAAGATATGGATCTAGTTTTAATCTTCGGCATGTGTAGAGCCAGTTTTTCCAGCACCATTTATTAAAGAGGCTATCTTTCTTCCAGCGAATGTGTTTGGCACCTTTGTCAAAGATAAGGTGGCTTAGTATGTCTGGGGTTGTTTCAGCATCTTCTAATCTGTTCCATTGATCTTCAGGTCTGTTTTTTTGCCAGTACCACACTGTTTTTATCACAGTAGCTTTATAGTATAATTTCAAGTCAGGGATTGTGATGCTCCCTGCCTTGCGTTTGTTGCCCAGAATTGCCTTTGCTATTCTAGGTCTCTTCTGGTTCCAAATGAATTTTAGGATTGTTTTCTCTAATTCTGTGAGATATGCTGTTGGAATTTTGATTGGAATTGCATTAAATCTGTATAACAATTTTGGAAGTATGGCCATTTTCACTATATTGGTTCTTCCTATCCAGGAGCAAGGGATATCTTTCCATTTTCTGATATCCTCTTCAATCTCCTTTTTCAGAGTACTGTAGTTTTCAGTATAGAGGTCTTTTACATCCTTCGTGAGGTTGATTCCTAGGTATTTCATTTTTTTGGATGTTATTGTGAAAGGTATTGTTTCCCTAATTTCTCTTTCAGTAAGTTTGTTATTTGTGTACAGGAAGGCTATTGACTTTTGAGTATTGACTTTGTATCCAGCTACACTACTGAATTTGCTTATTAAATCTAGCAGTTTTTTAGTGGAGTTTTTGGGGTCTTCTGTGTAGAGTATCATGTCATCTGCAAATAATGATAATTTAACTTCTTCCTTTCCAATCATTATTCCTTTTATTTCTTTCTCTTGTCTAATTGCTCTGGCTAAAGTTTCCAGAACTATGTTGAATAAGAGTGGGGACAGTGGACATCCTTGTCTTGTTCCTGATTTTAGAGGGAAGGCTTTCAGTTTTTGGCCATTTAGTATAATATTGGCTGTTGGTTTGTCATAGATAGCTTTTACCAGATTGAGATAAAGACCCTCTATTCCAATTTTCTGTAGTGTTTTTATCATGAAAAGGTGCTGGACTTTGTCAAAAGCTTTTTCTGCATCTATTGAGATGATCACGTGATTTTTGTCTTTGGTTCTGTTAATATGGTGTATTACATTTATTGATTTACGTATGTTGAACCATCCCTGCATCCCTGGGATGAATCCAACTTGGTCATGGTGTATAATCTTCTTGATGATTTGTTGGATTCTGTTTGCCAGTATCTTATTAAGGATTTTTGCATCTATGTTCATTAGGGAGATTGGCCTGTAGTTCTCTTTCTTAATTGGGTCCTTCTCTGGTTTTGGTATCAGGGTAATGCTTGCTTCCAGGAATGAATTTGGGAGTATTGCTTCCCTTTCAATTTCATTGAAAAGTTTGAGAAGTAGGGGTGTTAGGTCTTCTCTAAATTTCTTGTAGAATTCGGCAGTGAATCCATCAGGGCCTGGGCTTTTCTTTGTTGGGAGGTTTTTAATTACATCTTCAATTTCATTGGTTGATATTGGTTTATTTAGGATTTTTAAATCTTCTTGATTCAGCTTTGGTAATTCATACGAATCTAGGAATCTGTCCATTTCTTCTGCATTTTCCATCTTAGTAGAATATAAATTTTCAAAATAGGTATAGATGATCTTCTGGATTTCTGCAGGGTCTGTCGTGATATCACCCTTTTCATTTTCAATTGCATGGATTTGAGTCTTTTCTTTTCTTTTTTTAATAAGGTTGGATAAGGGTTTGTCAATCTTATTTATTCTTTCAAAGAACCAACTTTTTGCTTCATTGATTCTTTGTGTTGTTTTTTTAGTCTCCAATACGTTAATTTCTGCTCTGATCTTTATAATTTCCTCCCTTGTACGGGCTTTTGGCTTAACCTGCTCTTCTTTTTCTAGAAGCTTGAGGTTCACCCTTAAGTTGTTTATTTGCACTTGCTCTATTTTCCTGATATAAGTATTTAATGCTATAAATTTCCCTCTTAGGACTGCTTTCATTGTATCCCATAAGTTCTGGTATGTTGTACTGTCATTATCATTCAGTTGTAGAAAGTGTCTAATTTCTTCTTTAATTTCATCTGTGACCCATTGGTTGTTCAGGAGGGTGCTGTTTAATTTCCATGTGTTTAGGGAGTTTTTGTGGGATCTTTTGCCATTGATTTCCAATTTCATTGCACTATGGTCTGATAATATGCATGGGATAATTTCAATTCCTTTGCATTTACTTAAGCAGGTTTTATGAGCTAGTATGTGGTCTATTTTGGAGAACGTCCCATGTGCAGCTGAGAAAAATGTGTATTCTGATGTTGTAGGATGGAACACTCTGTAGACATCTACTAAGTCCATTTGTTCAAAAGTTTGGTTCAGTTCTACTATTTCATTATTGATTTTCTGTCCAGTTGATCTGTCTTTTTGTGACAGTGGAGTATTGAGATCTCCCAATATAATTGTATTAGTGCTTATTTGATTTTTCATGTCCTTTAGTACTTGTTTTATATAGCTGGGTGCATTGGTATTTGACGCATATATATTTATGATCGTTATCTCTTCCTCTTGGATTGTTCCCTTTACAAGGATGTAATGACCGTCTTTATCTCTCTGAATCCTTCTTGGCTTGAAGTTCACTTTGTCTGCAAAAAGAATAGCTACCCCTGCTTTTTTCTGGGTTCCTGTGGCATGGAGTATTGTCTTCCATCCTTTGACCTTCTGTCTATGAATTTCTTTCTGAATTAAATGTGTTTCTTGTATACAGCATATTGTTGGATCTTGCTTCTCGATCCATTTCGCTAGTCTGTGCCTTTTGATTGGTGAATTGAGACCATTAACATTGATGGTTAAAACTGATATGTATTGACTTATACTTGTCATGATATTTTCCTGTTGTTGGTTCCCACTCTTTGTTTTTCCCCTTTCCTGCTATTTAATTATCTGCCCTGCCTGGTGGATTCCTTCTGTTGGGGTTCCTATCTCTTTCTAGAATGTCCTTCAGAACATTTTGGAGTGCTGGTTTGGTGGTCATAAATTTTCTCAGATGTTCTTTGTCATGAAAGTATTTTATTTCTCCATCAATTTTGAAAGATAGTTTTGCAGGGTACATCAATCTGGGTTGAAAATTATTTTCCTTTAGAGCTTGAAATACATCATTCCAAGCTCTTCTTGCCTTGAGGGTTTGTGCTGAAAAGTCAGCTGTGATTCTGATGGGCTTTCCTTTATAGGTGATTTGTCTCTTCTCCCTAACAGCTTTTAAGATTCTGCCCTTCTGTTGAATTTCGGGGATCTTGACTATAATATGCCTGGCTGAAGTTTTTTTTTGATCATGTCTAGTTGGTGTTGTAAAAGCTTCACTTATAGGGGCATCAAATTCCTTTTCTCTTCCAGGAAAGTTCTCCCTGATTACGTCTTTGAACAAGGTTTTAATGTCATTGATGCTATCTCCTGCTTTTTTCATTTATTCCAATTATTCTTAAGTTGTTTATCTTTGAGTCATCTAGCAGCTGCTGAATTGATTTTTCATGGTCCCTTGCTGTTTTTAAGAATTCTTCCTTTTCATGATCACTAATTGCAAGCCTGTCTTCTATATCTGAGATCCTGTCCTCGCATTGGCTTAATCTGCTACAAATACTTTCAATGGAATTTTTGTTCTCTTGGATATCTGCTTGAATCTGCCTTATGGATTCCATTTCTTTCCTATGCTGAGCATTCATGGTTTCTATGGTTTTCTTAAGCTCATCTATTTTTTTGTCTGTATCAGCTATAGTGTCCTTAAGCATGGTCTTCAATGTGGACATTATCTCTGCAGTTATCTGTGAGATTATTTCTGTTTTAATTTTTTCCAGAGCCTCATTCAGTTGCTTTGTTGTTACCACTTCAGATAGGCCAGGTGGGTGGCTTTTGGATTGTCCCACCTCGTTGCCCCCTAGGTTTGCCTTTGGTGAATTGGATGTGTGGGGTTGCATCTTGTTTAAGTGTCGTCTCATTTTTTCCTTTCTTTAATTCCTGGGGTGATGTTTGCAAATTACCTATGGTAGGTTACTTTATTGCTAGTGTTTAAGATCTTTAGAAGATGACTACTTCTCTGCAGTATCTTCCAAGTGGAGCTTGCTTTTGGGTTTTGAGCTTTCTGCCAGATCCTACCTCTTCAATTCGTTGGGTATGCGAAGTTGCTACCTGTTTGGCCCAGTCCTTGATTCTTTGGTACTGTGCCACTGTATTTTCTGTGTCCCTTAGTCAATCTCAATCATGAAATATCAGGAAGGAAAGATGTTTAGAACAATTATTTCACATTTGGCTACAATGTTAACTAAAGCATCAAACACAGCCTAGGAAATGACAGACTGAGCTAACCAGTTATTTACCACTTTTAGCTGTATAGAGTTGCGGTTATATA
This sequence comes from Erethizon dorsatum, assembly GCA_028451465.1. NCBI lineage: Eukaryota > Metazoa > Chordata > Mammalia > Rodentia > Erethizontidae > Erethizon > Erethizon dorsatum. The sequence goes on from CM051836.1 coordinate 15,597,411, forward strand.
ACAAAATCTAAAACACACCAGAAAAATTATATGCAGTATACAAGTCCTACGTATGTCAATTTTTTCCTGAGGAGTTTAAATTTAAAATGAGTTAAGGAGGAAATAGAGTGTTGGGAGAATAGGAAGGAATTAGATATAAGGTTAGAGGACCAAGAGGGATCCCACTAAAATTGGGACACTGGTGCAGAGGACCGGTGGTAAAAAGAGAAGGAAGGGATAAAAGGAAGAACAGATCACAACCACAATCACAAAGAAGTTAGAGGTGCTGTTTACACTCATATAAAAAACCAGAGAGAATAATGAAGGAAAGAGCAAATACACATACAGAAACAAAAACGAAGATAAAAACAATAAAACAAACAAAACAAAAATAAAACCCCACCAAAAAAAAAAAAAAAAAAAAACCCTTCGCCAGAACAAAAAACAAATGAGTGAGAAAAAAATAAAAAATAAATAAAAAAAAAAATAAAAAGAATCAGTTCCAAGGTTTGACTCTGCTGTAGGCAGGCACCGTGTGGTGACAGAGTCCTGTTCCGTGCAGGTCAGTCCCAGTAAGCCAGGAGCGGCCCTCTGGCGGACGGTGAGCAGAGGCCCGTACTTTCAGGCAGAGACCAGTCTAGCTCGCCTGCCACTCTCAGCGCCCTTTCACTATCCCTGGGCCTGAGAGGCGCAGTGCGCTCTCCGGAGCACGGGTTCCCTGCACTGGTTTCCCGCTGCTCTGATTCTCACCACACCCCCCACAATGGCGCCGGGCCGGTTGCTCTCTGGCGTGGGACAGGTGTGGCTGAGAGACCAGTCTCGTTCACCTGCTGACCTCAGCACACTTTCGTGGGACTGAGAGGCCCCACGCTGCCCTGTCCGGAGCGCGAGTGTCCAGCGCTGTTTATCTTTCACGCTGCTCCGAGTTTCGCCGCGCCCCCCACAATGGCGCCCAGCCGGTGGCTCTCTGGCGCAGGGCAGCTGTGGCTGAGAGACACTCACCACCGGCCAGCGCAGTTCTCCACTGCTCCCCTGCCTCGCCGCTGTCTCAGGATCCTCCGTGGGGGCTCCCTGGGCGCCAGCTGTCACCGTGTGTCGGTAGAATTGAGCTTCTGTCGCGCTGCGATTCCTGGGATGGTAGAAGGTGCGTGCGCGCGGTCTGCTCCTTCTTCTTTGTTGGAAATCACCCTTCACTGGTGCCGGGGGTCCCAGATTGCGCTTCAGAACTTTTCTGGGTTCCGGGGAGGCATCTCCCCCCGCTCCTGCACTTTCCCGGTCGCTATATTCCCATGTTCCAATGATAACTTTTAGAGAGAGTTTTGCTGCCTGCTTCTTACTCATCCACCATCTTTTTCCTCCCCTGTCTTGGCTTGTTGATGACTTCCTTTTCATCATGACTTCATGTAGCCTTTTTTTTTTTTTTTTTTTCTTTATGTGGGTACTGGGAACCGAACTCAGGACCTCGCGCTTGCCAGGCAGATGCTTATGCCACTGAGCCATCTCACCGGCCCTTGTAGCCTTTTCTTGGTGTGTGTATTCTTATAAAGTCACCAAACCAATTATAAGGATCCCATCCTTAGGACACATTCTAGCCCTAATTACTTTCCAAAATCCCCGTATTCAATTACCATCACTTTGGAGGATAGTCAACATATAAAACTCAGGGAGGCATTTAGTCTATATATTCTATTTTTAAAAAGGTGTTTATTATTACATGTCTGTAATGCATAAAGATTATATTTATCTTTTTTTGGTTTCGTGCCCTTCTCCTCCCATTTTGCTCCCTCCAACTCTTGTTCTGCTTCTCACTTGGCAAAAAGACCCTATTACTTCCTACTATCTGTTGTCTTTTTTCTTTTTTTTGGTACCTGGGAATCAAACTCAAGACCTTGCGCTTGCCAGGCAGGCGCTTGTGCTGCTGAGCTATATCCCCAGCCCCTACTTCCTACTATCTGTCTTATTTTGCCCTTTATTTATACTTGGGTTTGTTATATAAGATAATCCATACAATATTTAAACTTGTGTGTCTGATTTATTTCACTAACATTCTGGTCTTGAGGTGCATTCATTTTCTTACGAATGATTCAAGTTTATCTTTTTATGACAGAGTAGTACTTCATTCTGTATAAATATCACATTTTCTTTATCAATTCGTCTGTCGATGGATGTGTACACTGTTTTCAGGATTTAGCTTTTATGAGTTGTGTTGTTATAAAAATGGATATGCATGTATTACTGTAATATGATGACTTTAACTCTTTTGGGAATATAGGGGAATAATTGGGTCAAATGGAATTTCTAATTTTAGTTTTTTGAAAAATCTCCACACTAATTTCTATAGTGGTTGTATTAGTTCATTTTCCCTGCAACATTTTCAGCATTTATTATTATTTGTTTTCTTGATGAAGGCCATTCTTTTGGAGTAATGTGGTATGCCAGTGTTGTCTTAATTTCATTTCTCTACTAGCCTGTGTGATTGCATTTTTTCATGTATTTATTGGAAATTTGTAGTAAGACGTAGGTGTAGGCAAGGACTTTCTGAACAGAACCACAACACACAAGAAATAATACTGAGAATCAACAAATGTGATCATAACAACTTGAAAACCTTCTGCACATTAAAGGTAACAAATAGAGTGAAGAGACAACCTACAGAATGTGGAAAAAATTTTGCCAGCTATTGCTGTTCCTTAGAATTTTATAATATATAAAGAACTCACAACGTAGACACACCCAAATAAAATACCCAATCAAAAAATGGGTTACTGACATATGTAAGTTCATAACTGTCAGGAGTCAATAAATAACAAGAATAGTAATAAAATGGCATTTGTTTATTGCCCATTTTATGTGCTGAATATTCTATATCTCATTGTATCATATAATCCTCACAAAGAAATGAATGAGACGGGTAGTAATATTTTCATCCTGCTTACTGATGAGAAGAAGAAAGCAAGTAGTGGTTAGGTAATTTAACTGAGGACCAATATTATAAAGGGTTAGAGCTTCAGGTCTAATGACAGCGATCCTGAAACCCTTGCTCTCAACCATGATACTTCATTCTGTTGAAAATATCTTACATTCCTTACCTGCTTTTGCCATTGAAATTATGTTAATAACTTCACACAATTCTGTGAGAATAGCCAACTTCCCTCTGTCTTTCCAAATGTTTTAAATATATTTTTAAAAATAGGCATTCTGGACTTTTAAATATATTTTGTGCCTTAAAACAGAAGCAAAGATACTTATTCAATGATTCTCATCTATTGAATATTGAATGAATTCCCAGCTTCAATAACACATAATAGTAAGCACAAGGGCTTTATTGTTACTATGGTTACTTGTGCCAGATTTGTAACTTTTTGGGAGAAATAATTTTTGTAGAGCTAAAATAATGAAGGTTATAGGAAATTATCTCAAAAGTATGTTTCCGTACAGTCTCAGGAAAAATTCTTTCCAGCCAAGTGTCTGAAAGTGAAGGGTTATGAGCCATTTAAGTAGCTACAAGAGGATGTCAAATCACTCACTAGTAAGGAAAAAGTTGATTATTACATACAGTTGCTGCTTCTGCGAAGGCTAGAGAAACTGAAAGTTGATGATTGGAGTGGAAAAGAAAGACAAAGCCGAGTGAAAAATATTTATGTCACTGTAATAGCTTTTAAAAAATACAATAATGCAATTTAAAATGCAATAAGGTAATAATAAGATAACTACAAACAACTGTTCTTCATGGCTTAAAAGAATAAGCATTTGATCTTGGCTCATAGGACTGCTGGCTAGTCGAAGTGGCTTTAATATGGGCAGCACGTTGTCTATGGACTCACTCCTTTTGTCTCTCTTTTTGGCACCAGTGGCTTCCAGGGACATTCCATTCTTATGGGGATGGCAGGGCAAGGGCCATCTGGAAGAGATTCAGGGCAGGATTTTTCCTTGCTGTTTTTAGTTTCTAATGGTTTCTGGCAATCCTTGGCATTTCTTGGTTAATGGCAGCATAATTCCAATCTACATCCCTTTTAAATTTCGCTCTCTGTCTCTTGGTCCAAATTTCCTTTTCTTACAAGGTCACTAATCATTGCATTAGGGTCCAACTTAACTCAGTAAGACTGCATCTTAACTTGATTGCATTTGCAAATATAATAATTTTCTTTGCATTTCCCAGACTTCATAGCCATGTAGGCTATTTCTCTTGCATGAGATATACTCAGTTTCCTCTGCTGGTCCCATGTTATGGACTCCTCAAGATTTACCTCACACATTTGCATTCTGCATTCCATTCTAAATCTCTTGCACACAGGTTTTGGGGACCTACATTTTCTATACTACTTGGCATTTGGTAAGTAGTCAAAAATAGATTTTTGAATTTATTTTAACCAAGAAAAAGTATTCAGTGATATCTCTGGTAGAAAACTATCTATGTTGAATTTCAGTATTCAGTGATTTCTTTGGTGGAAAACTATCTGTGTTGAATTCCAGTCATAAGAATTTTACCCTCTGCCATAGTGTGTGGGAAATCATGCCCTTCCCTTGGAAAGGGAAATTAAAGGGAGATGGCACTGAAATAAAGATCTCCTATTTAGTATTCTAATAAATGATGCTATTAGGTATGATTTTTTGAAGATAACTCTAATTGGAGTCATGTGTTATTCAGAAGTCATTAAAGGTGTCATTTAGGTAAAAAAATTCAAACTTATCTTTTTGATTACATCTGTAATTATAATGCATTAACAGAGCAACTATACAGAACTCTTATGTGCTTTTGACATTAAAATGTAGTTGTAAAAACAATAAAAATGACTGTGTTGCTGTGGCAGCCAGACACATTAATTAACTTAGCATTTCCATACAGTCAATCTAGTGTCACCATGTGTTACAGAAATAGTGTTTTAAAAGTTTAATTTATAGGTTTTGGCAGGTGATTCAAGGTTCTGCTTCTTTATTCAGTCCTGGATCAGTTTCCAAAATTTCTATTAGGTACCAAGCTGAGCCTAAGATATGCTTGAAAAGTTTTGGAGTTAAAAGAAAACTTTGACCACCAGTCATCTATTTGACCTTTCCCTCTATTACTTTGTAGGTGGTGAAAGAGGCTCAGAAGTAGTTAACTTTGGAACCTGGGCTTTTTTCATTGACAGGGCCACACTGCATACTTTACTTCTGGAATGAACTAACCCTGAGCTAGCTTGCTTCCCAGTGTTAACCAAGCAGTCTTCTTGTAGAGACTTTGATTTGAGTGATCTTCAGAATGCCAGAGGCAAACATGAAAATCAAGCCAGCTTGATACTTTCATGTTCCTGAAAATCCAGGCTGGTCTCGCCACATGATCCAGTGATGCCGCCTAGACCAGGACTTAATCTTCCAATGTTCTATCTCTGCTTCCATTTGTGTTGGCTGAATTCCCAAGCAGACGGTATTCTAGTGCTAGCAGCACAGGTGCTGGAATTGTCAAACTTACATCCTGCCCAGTCCCCAAATCCAGCTGGAACAAAGATACATCACACACCACACAGAGAAGTCATTACCTGGACTGTCATTACCTGGACTGAGTTGACCACTTATTTATTTTCCAATAAACACTGTGATCAGGTAGGACATATGTCCACTGGGGAGCAAGCCTTAGTACTCATAAGGATTGTGCTTGGAAGAGGTCAGTTCACCAAAGCAGGAATGGGGCAGTAAAGGAGTCTGACCCAATGGCAGACAGTATTTTATCTCTGACATTGTTTATCATTTAGGGCTATGGTGATAAAAAACAGAACAACTTTCAGTCAGTTTTGCTATTGTTTATAAAACCTTTTCAGACAATATATCCCCTTATTTTTCACGTAGAAAAACTCCTGTCATATATAGCCTCTCCAGTTTTGAGAACCCATTGTCCTCAAGAAAACATAGACAAGAAAATATAAGAAGCATCCACTGTAAATGTAGATTCAAAAATTGAAGATGACTATTTAATGTGTAATGTGTTTAAAGTGTAAGGTGGCTGTTCCTTACACTTTAAAGAATGCTTTCACATAGATACCAAAAATCATGTCTTCTATATTACAGATGAGAACACAGAATGTTGAAATGAAGTTCTTGAGGTCACAGCCAATTAAAGCCTGTACCTGGTTTCTCTAACTTTCAGGCTTTCTAGTCACAATCTAAATCAAACATCACAATCTCATTTTCATCACCAGCCCTTTTCTTCTAATGAGTGTTAAGGTCAAGAGAAGAGAAAATCATGAGTTAAAAATAAGCATAATACATGGAAAGGTGAGGCATGGGATCAATAAACATTGGGATAAAAGTCCCCATAATGGAAGTTTCCATTTTCAGGGGAATATTAGTAACCTCTGTATTCTAATAGCTGCATATTTATTTTTCCCATTAAGCTCTGCATATTCATAATCATCAATTCTATTATTATTATCTAAGAGGAGAACAGGCCAACAATTTTTTTTCTCTCTGTCCAAGACACTGTTTGCATTAACTGATGACTTACCTAGAGAATAAAATTTCTAACAAGAACCTTAACATGGCAACTCAGAAAGTTTTAAGAAGCTGGGCATGGTGATGCATGGCTGTAACACAGTACTGTGAGAAGCTGAGGCAGGAAGATCTCAAGTTTTGGCCCAACCTAGCCAGCTTATCAACTTAGGGAGATCCTGTTTAAAAAAATTAGAAAGAAGTAGGGATATAACACATTGAGAAGGTCCTGTGTTTAATACCTAGTACTGCAGAAAAAAAAAAACGTTTTAAGAGATACTGACATGGCCATGCTAAATGAGGATCTTTGGGATTTTTTAACAATGTTTTCAAACTTTGAACTTGGTGGTCATGATATTACCTCAAATGCTTATAAAAATACAAAATTACACCACAACTTAGTACATTGGAAACATTGGCTATTAACAAAGCTATATTCTTTTTATAAGGTGCCCAATACTGGCTTTTGTGCATTGGATAGGTATTTAGTTGCTACAATCATTCGTTCATTCATTCATTCAATATTTGTAAACTACTTCATATTTGAAAACTAATGTGCATTTTTCTACATTAGAAAATATCAGCAAAAAAGGCAGACAGGACCCACACCCTAAGGATATACACTCTAGCAAGCACAAAATACTACAACCAATGTAAAAAAATACATTTTCTATATGATAGTATGCATAGCGAAAATAAAAGATAAGCAGGGCACTGGAAAGTGTGATGTTTGAGAGGAGAGGGAAAGAAGCAGTACTAAATAAGATAGCAAAGATAGGGCTTATTGAGAAACTCAAAAGAGGTGAGGGAATTAAGCACAGTCTGGACAGATGGCTCCAGAGACAGGGAACAGAGTAGAAACACTGGAAAATAGTATGTCTTATTTATTGTAGTTGAGCAATGAGGCTTCCATGGCTGGAACTCGGAAAGCCAGGAGGATTGGCGTCAGGTAGCTAAGTATTGAGCATTAGGCTATACACAGACTCAGGAAATTTTAAGAATTTTGCCTTTGCTCTGATTGAAATGGGAAGGTATTATTTTGAGCAAAATAGTTCCATAATATGACTTTTTTATGTAAAGAGATTGGCTGCTAAACTGACAACACTGGGTAAGTAGGCAAGAGTTGCAGCAGAAAGTGCAACTAACACTCTGTCGAAAGAATCCAGTGATAATATTATAATGACTTAGACAAGGATGGTAACAGGGGAGGGGTGAGAAGTACTGTACTTATATTCTGAAGTGGTAGACATTATAATTTCCTGATGGATTAGATGTAAAATGAGAAGAAAAGAAGAATAAAATATGAGTACAGAATTCTTGGCTATGGTAACTGAAGTTGCTATCATTTGGGAGAAAAATCAGTTTTGAATATTTTATGTTTGGGATATATATTGACACCTAAAACATAATATGAAGAAGCTGATGGAGTTTTGAAAAGAGGTATGGAGAGAAGATGTAAATTTAAGGTATTTCAACATAAAGATGTTGGGGAGAACGTTAGAAACTAGCAAAAGATTGTGAGAAGACAATTAGTAAAGTAGGAACAAAATCCAAAGAGAACTAAGAAGATTACTCCTCTGAGCATCTTGTGGATGACTGACATATAGGCCAGCAAACTGAGTGGGGGAAGATCCACCTGGATGTGGGTGGCACCAACCAATAGGCTTGTAGCTTGGGCAGAATAAAAAGGGAAAGAAGGAAGTGTTTCTCTTTTTAGTAGAGGCTCCAGTCTTCACCATTGTTTTTGGATGTTGATCTCCCATTCCTTCAGCCTTTCAGTGCAGACTTCTCAGCCTTCCTAAGCAGACTTGCCCCTAAGTGACTCTGCAGTGAGTTTCCAGGACCTTGATCTTTGACTGCTACTGGATCACCTGGTTTTCCTTGCACAGATGGCCACTTTAGGTTCTTCTGTCACTGATCCGGTACACAGTCATTGGGACACTTCCGCTTCTGATCTTGTAAGCCTACCTAATAAACCCCTTGTATAATCATGTATGTAGTTTATATTGAATCTGTTCCTGTAGAGAGCCATAATTAATACAACATGCTCTGTGTTGAAGGGGATGCTAGATGCTGGAATAAATCAACTTTTGAATCAGGAAATCTCTCCCAAATGAAGTAATGTCTAACTTTTTACCAGGAAAAAAATGAATAGAGATTAATGAGGGGAGAGATTTTGGGATGGGGAAGTGTTTCAGGAACAAGAAACAGTAAGTACAAAGGACTACAGATCAGAGCAAATAGTGTCTCCATGCAATTGAAAATGATAATACCTGGAGGGAGCCAAGGGTTTCCAGGGCAGAATGGAAGAAATACGACTGAAAAAGAAGCAACAAACTGATCACAAAGGAACATGGATACCATAAAAAGTATAAGTTTTTCCTAAGATCAAAGTAAAAACTTGGGAGGATTTTAGGGAGGGAAGTGGCATGATTATATTTTCATTCTGAAAACATTATCTTGGCTATACTATAGGACAAAGGCTAGTGTGGATGACTAATTTAATGTGTTGGTTTAGCTGGGCTGCATTGTCACGATATATAATCAAACATTATTCAAGATGTGTCACATGGGAGCATTTAGCATTTAAACTAGTGGCTTTTGAGAAGAGCAGACACCGTCCACCATGTGGGTTGATAATAGTCCATCAGTTGAAGACATGAATAGAACAAAGGGCTGACCTCCCCTGTGCAAGAAAGAATCCTGCCAGCACACAGTCTTTGAACTTGAGTCGCAACATTGGCTCTTCCTTGCTTCTCCAGCCTATTGGTCCAACTTGCAGATTTTGGAGTTGTCAGCCCACATAATCATGTGAGTAAATTTGTGATAATAGATCTCTCCATACTGGTATAAAGGTGTGATCAAAATATACAGTGAAGGTCTACATTTAAAAATTATTACAGTAAAAAATAGATTGGCATTAATCTCCCTCAAAATAATCTCCCTTGCTTTGAACACACTTATCTCATTGTTCTTACCAATTTCTGAAGCAGCTCTGGAAGTCCTCTTTCATTAGTGTGTTTAGTTGCACTGTTATGGCTGCCTGGATTCCTGAATTTATACAAAACATTTACTTTTCATGGTCATTTTGACGTTGGGAATAAACCAAAGTTGCACAGTGCCAGATCTGGTGAATAAGATGGATAAAGATACACTGTGATGTGTTGATGAGCATGCCTTTTATATTTCATGACAGTAGGTAGGAATATTCACCATATTTTTTTAATCACACTTCATGAAGACATTAATGAGGACTTCCAGAGCTGCTTCAGAAAGTGATAAGAATTATGCAATATGGGTGTTAGATGTAAGGGGGAGTATGTTGAGGGAGATTAATAATGTCTTTTACTGTAATAAATTTTAAAAATTTAAAAATTCACCACCGTTTAATCACAATGTTTACATATCCTGTTGGTTCTGTTTTTTGTGGAGATCCCTGTTCATCTGGGAAATGAAGACTGAAAACCAGAGGACTTGCCAGTTCCTACATGTGCTGTGTGGGCTTGGAAACTCCCCACACATTCTCTTTTTCCTGCCCACTTGAAACCACGGGTCCCACAAAAGCTGTCCTAGGTGCCCCTGGCTGCTCTTGGAACCAGAGCCACTGTGAGATACCAGTGTCCTGCTATCTACCAAAGCTAGTGCTGGAAAAGCTTACTTCACACTGGCAAGATCCCCCTTGTAATTTAATTTTAGCCGAAGCGTCTTAAACATTTAAAAGCTTTTCTTTATTAATCATTTTGTACTTTGTATGCATCAATAGCTTCCTTTTATACATTGTGAAAGATTCTCTAAGTGTTCAAGTGAATTTCTGGCAAGTGCGATGAGAAATTAAAATGAATGAATAAAGATTTGGCAAACCTCTTCTGAAAGGTTGCCAGCCTTGAGAGAAGCTTTGATCCCTTCAGGGATATTCTTAAATCTATAAAGAAAACTAAGTGAAAAAAGAAACTTTCTTTTATTTATTTGTTTTTTTCCACTTAGCCTTGGCTCACTTGGAGAATGAAAGAATGGGAAATGTGAACTCTACTGTGGGCCACTCTTGTTCCCAGAACCCTCACATCTCCCCAAGGCTCTCACACACACTTTATTAACCTGAATATCCAGAAGCCCACTTGGTCTCCTAGGAGGCTTCGGCTTTGTTGTGTCCAGCTGACCAGAACACCACAGAGGCAAGCTTTCTCCCTGTGTGTTGTCTTAGCTGCAGTAAAAACTAGAAGCTCTAGTTTTGAGTAGTAAAAAAAAAAAAAAGAAAGAAAAAGAAAAAAGTCGACATCTTATTTTTACATTGAGAAATGTTACACTTATATCTAAAATTATTTTATTTATTTTTTTTTTGTGGGTACCGGGGGGTCGACCTCAGGACCTCGCGCACCAGCAGGCGCCCGTGCCTCTGAGCGATATCACCGGCCCCTTTTTCGTATGTGGGATCCGGGAGTCGAACTCGGGCCCTTGCGCTTGCAGGGCAGGCGCTTAAGCCGCTGAGCCATCTCACTGGCCCCTAAAATTATTTTAAATGAAGATAGAGAAATGATAACCATATTTAAAGAGAGAGGGGAAACAAATAAGAAAGGGAACTTTCAAAATTCCTTAGACAGTGTTTGTGTATTAGGTTTATATAAATGGCCCTCTCCTTTCACCCAAATAAATTAAGGGAAAACCCAAAATATCTAGTATTTGGTAGTTCTCAGCTTCTCTGAATAAAACTTGAAAATCTAAAACTATAAATATAAATTAGAAATGTAGGGATAAAAACTTCTTCCTTCTTCTTTCCTTGTCCTTGTCTCTGACTTCACTTTTCGAGATGTTCTATCCTCAAATGCCAAACTACCTATATGATACATTGGGTAGCACCAAAGCAGAAAAGGTTACATGTGTGAGACTTGGGGTCAGCCAGCTGGCTAAGTAATGACAACTACGGCCATTTTGGGTCCCTGCAGCACAGGTATGGCAATTCCAGGTCACGCATTTGTTGTGCAAATTAAATTCACATAACCCACTGGGTGTTTGGGGTGTCAGGTGCTGGGAACATTTCTAAATTTCATGTCTTTCTCCCTTTATTTTTTTCTGCTCTCCTCCCATTTATTCTTCCTTTTCTCCTTGGTCTTCTTCAAGAATACTAAGAGTGAGACCGTTCTTAAGTTCACCACAATGAATTAGTGTCTTTTGAACTGCTTTGCCAGTTATACTGTTATTATCATAATTAGGACCGCATTTCTTTTTGCTACTTACAGCTCTCCTCTTGCTCACTGCTGCTTCATGTCACACATTTCTGCATAATGTTTGATCAGTTCTTCATTTCAGATTCAATCTACCTTGGGTATTTGGGGCAGGGAACTTTGTGAGTGGCCTGTATCAATCATTTAATTTGTGGTCTATGCTCCGTCACTGGAGTTGCCATCTACTTAAATGACCTCCTCTTGAGCCCTGTACTCCTGTCCTCCCTTGTCTCTCCGAGGCTACCCCAACAACTCCTGGCTCTGTTATAACCCACTTGCTCCTCAGCAACATCTCATTGCCAGCGCCTTTGCTTCTCAGTCCAGGAACTGGGGGAGGGCAAGGGACTTCTGGGTGAGAGGATGGAGCAGAAAGATAAAGACCCACATTACGAGGTTGTAAGCTACCTAAAAGTCCCCCAGGCAGCTCACACTGTGAAAATCTCTGGTTGCAGAAAATAAATTTCCTCTCTGTCTTGAACAAACACAAGAAAGCTTCATGTTTCTTGCTTGCATTGTAAGGTGTGAGCCTCCATGAAGATGAAAAAAAAACCTGATCTTGCCAATGCTATCATGCTACCCAAGCTGCCTAATACATGAAGTTTCTAACATGCGGCCTCCTCAACATCAGCTTCTTTAGATAGAATTGTTCCAGCTCTCTATAGTTCTCGATGGCTTTTACAATTTCCTAGTGTGACACCAGGTTATGTTCTTGTTCACAATTCCTACGAAGGCTTCTGTAACCATTCAAGTTTGCAGGACATAGGAGAATGGAATATATTAATTCTCTGCTCAAATTTTGTATCTCATTAACCTTCTAATTTTCAAACCTAGAGCCCACTACACCTACTTCTTTGGATGTCTATTTCCAGGAACAGCGTGATAAATTATTATATCAAATTCACCCTCTTGCTTCTCATAACTCTTCCTGAGGTAGAGAGAGACCAAGGACCCCTCTATGTTCAAGATGGGAGTATTGTGATGAATCTGATATCTAAAATGAAGTTATAAAGTAAATGTCACATTTCTTCTGCGATACCTCATCCGGTTTATTCCCTCCCTGTGGTCACAGGACTGTGCCGCATGCTCGTGGCAGCATCCTGAGCCCAGCTTCACTGCGCCATCCGCTCCGGGATCTGCTATTTCCCAGCGCCCCCCCGCCTCGATTAATAATAAGAGAGTACAATCTGCATTTCTACCCAGATGAACTCACCCCTAAGTCCTTGCAAGGGATGTTCACCTCATCATTAAAAGTGGATGACCAGGATTGTCAAATTCTTATTCTGTTAGTCATTTCACAAGAAACGATTATTGAAAACCTGTCATCTGCCACAGCTGGTGCTAACACCGGAAAAGCAGAGGTGAACATAAAAAGCCCCTTCTTCCTCTCAAACTCAGGGAACTTAATAAAGTTCATGTCTCTGCTTCCATGGAACCTGTGTCCTTTTTCTTCCCAGGATCTGAGAGATTGTTTTCATCTCACTGACCCTTAGAGAGACTTTTATTTATTCAGCACTTGTGGAGATTAGACAGCATCTCCATGTGTGTCTGAGCAACTTCTCCTTTCTCCCAATTAAAATCTCTTGAGTGGCAAAAAACACATATACAAGTACTCATGGCCAGCTACATATTTGAAACGAAAGAGGAGAAAAGACCAGAACATGTACAAATCAATACATTGATAACAACACTATTGTTCTGAGACTCAGCATCCCCAGATGGTTCCTTGGTTCTAATTTGTGTGTATCTGAGGGGGCCCTGTGGTATGGAGGACAGGAGAGGGCTTGCTCATTTGGATAATGCTATGTCCAAAGATATTTTGGGGATGCAAATGTTTTTACATTTTTTCTGCTGTTTGCTTCAGGAAATCAAAAACTATGTGCCAATTTTTATCTCTGAGAATTTTCTGGACTAAATTGGTATTATTTTCAGAGATGGAGTTCATGTATCAGAGAAATATTCTTCACGAAGAATCCCATATATTTCAGATTTAAATGAAGTTTCAGAAGGAAGACAAGGTACTTACAGGATCTACTTTATGAAATCGCAATAATTGAAATAAGACTGAGAGAGATTTTCAAACACCAATGGACCAGATCCTTCCAGGGGAAATATCTAGAGATTTCCCCCTGCCAGGGGTAAGCAGACCAAATGCTCTATCTCTTGTAGCAGTTCTTATTGGTCCCTCAGCTTCCCCCACCTATGCAGGGTGGTGCGTGCACCCTGTTCAGTCACATGAGCATATCACGTACTGGAGCATACATGACCTTTCTTTGCAGGACAGAAATGCTGAAATTTAGCGTAAGGGATTCCAGGTGCAAATGTGAGTATTTTGAATTCCTAGATTTTACAATTTACAATATAAATCGAGAAGTGAGTCTTGTCATCCTATAAATGGTCTTTTCAATAATATTTACTCTGAGCTCTAAATTCTAATCTATGACTTTGTTGGACAATTATGTCCTGATGGGCAACTTCCCTCAGATTAAGAGTCTACTGAGCTATGTTTGGAAATGAGAAAGTCAGAAATTGAGGCACAGGAGGTTTGTCACAAAATAATTCATTGGACTCAGAGAGCTCCCTGAGTTTGAGAGGAAGAAGGGGCTTTTTGTGTTCACCTCTGCTTTTCCGGTGTTAGCACCAGCTGTGGCAGATGACAGGTTTTCAACAATCGTTTCTTGTGAAATGACTAACAGAATAAGAATTTGACAATCCTGGTCATCCACTTTTAATGATGAGGTGAACATCCCTTGCAAGGACTTATGGGTGAGTTCATCTGGGTAGAAATGCAGATTGTACTCTCAGGAGCAAGGCATATATTCTTGCTGAGCTTCAGTTTCTTCTACTTCAGGGATGAGGGTGAGAATTCAGTGAAGACCAAGTTTATAAAGAATTAGTATTTCTTCAGTAGATACCTGTTGGATGCTAAATAAATGAACACCTTGTATTTATCATATGTTTCCATTATGGAAGTTCTTACTTATCTTTAACATAATATCTAAACTAAGAGAATAATAATAATTTCTGTTAAGTTTTAGCTATTGTGACAGCACTTGTGAGATACATGCTGAATGTTCTAGAATGATGGTAACTGACAACACCGATAGCATCTGCCCTACAGACCACTTCCCATAAACCTTGTACTTTACTAAGGACTCTTCATGAGTCATCTTTATTTCATCTTTACAACTACACAATGAGGGAAGTGGAATTATGTCTTTGCTTTGTCAACAAGAAAATCAAGAGTTGGATGAGTTAGGTGGCTACAGGTGCCTAATAAGTGGAAAATCAGAGCTCCGATTCAAGTTTTCCTAACAGCAGGTCCCAAGCTCCAAGCTTTCCACTTCTTTTCACAAAAGCCATGATTCTATAACTCACAGTGAAAGTTAAAAAAACATATTCTGGACACAATGAAACAACACACACAAACTTTAAATTTTTATTTATATTCCTTAGTTCAAGAATTACACACTAGCCAACATTATTATATATTTACATGCTGAAACTGGCTGCAATAAGTTTAAATTCAAGAAAATAATTCTTATGTGCTATTCTTTTATAATCCTCATATTTTTACTATCTCATGTATCCCAGAGATTTGAATAGTCCTGTTTTTAGAAAGACATGAAAATAGATGCAGTGATATCCACTTATGTTTTGCATTTTCTAGCCATTGGAAAATGTGCATTATGTGCATGTTAAGAAAGGCTACAAGGTAATTAGTAAGGCTGATAATCACTACATTGTGAAGAAACTAGAATATCACTTTTTATAAAACGACAGTTCAGAACTATGCAGGGACAGTACTCAGAACCATTTAAACACCCATGCAAAATAAAATTAAAAATATTATGGAATTTAAATTATAGGTAACTAGGTTTGAATTATGTTTAAAATCGACGTAGATGAACTCTATATTGAATAACATCAAAATCGATACAAGCTGATGGAACTGTCAGCTTGTTTCCAATGGTGCAAGGACACAGACATGGGTATCAGATTAGAGGACATGTGACGGGGTGACATCTAGCTTTGGAACTCAAAGAGTAAAGTTTTTGTGTTCATCATTTTGAATCATATTTATCACAAAAATACTTCTCAAAGCAAATTAAAATTTCATGTCAGAATTCTGCACCTATCAACAGAAATGGTCTTCAATTTTCAAAATTCTAAGTTGTTTAAGAGTGCTGCTTTCTCCCTCCCCCAATTTTGAAAAATTATTTCTTTAGGACAGTATTTTCTTTAGCATTCTGTTGACTCCTTTCTAGCTTTTATGATCTTCCTAGTGCATTTAGAAAATGTTTTTTAAACCTTTGGTGTGAAGCAGTGTCTTTTTTTCTCTATTTCCTCCCTTTTTTCTTTCATTTTAAAAAATAATTCTGGAGTCTTTGGTTGAAAGGAACAATACTATCTAAGGACAAAATGCTACATTAAAAAAAGTCTTCTAATATCCATTTTGTGTAACAAATTTCTGGAGTTGTTATGAATAACCATTTTTATTTTCTGTAGCGCCATCAATACAAACTTTTACTTTTTGAAAATTGAGACTTAAAGTGCAAACTTTGGTTTCTTGTACTCTGACATATAAAAAATTCTCTTATCAATAATCATTTTTTCCCATTTTCCATTTCTGAGGCTGTCTCTTGGTTCTTACACTGATGACAAAAACCACTATAGGGTTTCTTCTTCTAAAGAGGGTAAGAATGGAAGTAAGAAAGCAAAGGAGTGAAAAAATACTGTGTCAGACAGAGACAGAGAGAGAGAGAGAGAAAGAGAGAGAGAGAGAGAGATTGATTCAGAGGGCAAACTGAAACCCTTCTGTCTGAGATTCCCAAACCATTTATGCAAAAGGGTGTTTAAATTACTCTGCTGGGGCACTCCAGTTACTGTACTTTATAAAAACAAATAAAAATTAAGGAAAAAAATCTACACAATTATTTGTATCTACGGACTATTCATGTACAGCACGTTTAATTATTTACATAATAACACATCGACTTAAGCCATAAACAGAATTAGCATGTTGTCTTACCATAAAATACAAATTAGAAGTTAAAAATATTTAAGAAATCTGTCTTAATATTTACACACGCTCGGTGAAACTCATGGTTGCTCACGTAACATGTACTCTGTACAATTAGCAAAATGGCATGATTGCTACAGTTGTATTTTTCCCTAACCAACATGGTGGGGCTTAGTGTTTTTTTCTCTTTTTCCCGCTTCTTCCAGGAGGAATTTTCATCATTTTTCATTCTCTTAAGACATTTTTTTTTTAAATTACCAATGGACAATGTTATTTGTGTCCTTGAAAAAGAGAGCAATTAGACAAGCAAGTGAGAACTAGTTAACTTCTATGTTTTGAGGTACAGTACTATTATAGTGTTGACCTGTGCAATGGTTCATAAGGACGGTAGGCATTGATTTGCTGATAGAGAAATGCTCAGTACCCTGTATTACTTATTTCAATGTGCTGATTGTTGGCTGCCAAATTAAAAATATTCATATACTGGTTTAATGAAGGAAACAAAACATATTAGCTTATTCCTTTTGTTTTCCAACATATGAATGCATATATATATGTATGTATGTTTACATGGATCTATATATACACATATATACATATAAATATGTTGTAAGACCTGTTTTTATTGGTGTTATTTTCCTGTTTCTGTTCTTGAATATGAAGTTAATCATAAAACTGGAACACAGTTACCTATAGAGAATGGAAATTGTCTTGTTTGTCAATTTAATGCAGGTCTTGCTTAAAAAATGTAATTAATTTCTTTATACATTCCACTGTACTTTCTTTACATGTTGTGCTTTTGGAAGCTGACATATTTTTTTCTGTGTCCCTAATGCTAAAATGTAAAGTCTTTTGGTTTATAAATCATCATTATTATTATTTTACTTAGCACTGCTTTTGAAGAAATGAGAAAAGGTCTAGATGGCACTGCTGGAGTCTTTTCCCATTATTAAATTGCAGTAGAAAGAACTGTAACATTCCTATGCAAACACATGATTATGTTGCATGAATTTTCAATTCTGAAATGCATTTCATACCTACTAGCAGTCATGTACAATATATATATATACAGATTGAGATCAAAGATTTCATTTAGACTGTGCATTTTAGAGTCAGAATTTGCCTATGTGTTTCACAAAGATGAAAAAACACCTTAATTGCTGGCTATCTGGCTGTTTTATAATCAAAAGAAAAACTATACATATGTATAAACTAATAGTAAAACCATTTCAGAATTGCCAAAATGCACCTTTGTGGTCCTTTAGTTTAGCCACTAGATATCAAGTTGGCTGGTCTTCCTAGATTTGTCAGGCCTAGCACCCTTCCTAGTATTTGACAACTGCATTTCAATTCAACAAAACATACGACTTAAGAATAAATTCTACACCTACTGTTATTTCTGAACAAGATGAGCCAGTTTTTTTTTTCTATTTACATGGTTGTTGAATGCTATACTTTTCTCTCTAGGGCATCTGTTCCACGGTCTTATCTTTTCTCCTTCGCCAGGTTTCTTTGCATAATGGAGAGCAGAAATGAATTCCTGGTCATGTACATTTGAGGCTCATGCTATGAAGATGCCACTCTCCATTTTGATCTAGATAGCTCTGTGGACTTCCCTAGACATCCGAAATGATGGTGTAATCATAAATGACAATATCAAGAATTTTTATGGCTTTTACAGAAATTGCAAATGAGAGCCTACTTTTAGACTTAGGCTCTGAGTTGTCTCTAGAAAAACCATTCCAAAACGGCATTTTAGAGTTGTGCCCCTGAGTTATTGATATGCTCTTTCCTGTTGTTTTCTACTCAGACTTTACCCCCAGGTGAGAAGGGGTAGGCACTTTTATTAGTGTGATGTCCAAAGATGATTGCCTCTGAAAATGTGTGTCCCTGTAGAAACTTGAAGAATCTCTACTCTGAGCGTAGATGGAGGAAGCTTAGTTAGATTCTGCCCAAAGATTACACTCAGAGATATTCAAGTATGTAATCAAATGGTAAGAGTGAGATTTCCTTACACTGGTGGGAAAAAATACCCCAAGGTGGGGTAAATTCAGAATGTTGAATGATAAACCTTTTTTTTTTTTTTTTTTTTTTTTACATTGTTGTTCTCTGATAGTTGGAATGGAGGGGAAGTGAGTCTTCATAACATTCCAAAATACTGAATCGTGAAGGGAAGAAAGCATCATTTTTTCCATAGTAAGGTACTAACTAGCCTTTGCTCCCATGCACAGTTAGGGACATTACTCTGAGAAGAGGCATTTTTTAGAAAAAGAAATAGCAAAGTAATCCTCTGAGAAAAGTACAGTCAAATCAAACTTTATGGGAAATTTAGAAATGCTCTGTTTACTATAAGTAAACCAAAATTTGAGCCTCACATTGATAGAAATAAAGTACATTAGCTTATTCTCTTTTCTGTCCAATATATGAATGTATACGTCCAATTATTATAGAAACACAATGACATAATTTAAAAATAGAATAAAATACATCATACCAGCCTGATTGTCAGTTAAATATTTTTCTGAAATTTTAACTGAGGCTCATAACACTCATCTCATTAATGTAGCTTTGTTGTTATCTTATTGTTTACCTTTTTTATACATTTCTTGATTGGCATAATGCAATATATGCAAAATAAGCACCCTTAAAAAGCCAAAACCACCAAACCTACAAAGTAATGGTCTTTGTGCACATACTCATCAAAGTACTGTTTGCTGTGAAAAATAGAAAGGTAAATCTCATTCCACAATATAGTGAAATTCATTGTGAAAATAAAGTTCACTCAATCTCCAAAGTTTTACTGTGTCCATCCCCTAGGAAAATATTCAGAATTTTGGAAGCAAGAAAAGCTGTAAAGCAATGAATATAACCTTCTTTAGAAATACCCTATTAAATTCAGAAGTAAATTTACATGGAAATGTTACAAAACAGCTGATACCATCTGAGAAAAACAACCTGTTAGCTTTGTCTGGCTCTATATCTGTATATTTGAATGACTCCCAATCAAATGTGAACATCTATGACACTCTTAATTCTTCTAACTTTTCCATTTAATTGCCATCTTTAAGTTAAACTATAAAAACCTCTTTAAGTATGCTGTCAGAAGCTTCTGAATTCAGAAAATAAAAACCTCACACTCTACACTTTCTACTGGACACAGCGTGTGTAGACCAGATGCTGAGCGGAGCTGATAAGGGCCATGCTTACTTGCTTGCTTCCATTTTGTTACAATACTCATTTCTGGATTTTTGACCCAGTTCTGTGTTGTTAACTCTTATTTTAACTACCTACTAAACAGCATTCTTGCAAAAAAATTTTGGCTGCCATGCATGGTAATGTTCACAAGTCTCTCTATGTCTAAAGGCCGAAATGAAAGACATCCTTGTTCTTCATTTCTTGTGCTCAAGCCAACAAAGAGATAGGCCTAATTGGTTTCCTGGATCTCTGCCTTGTTCCCCGCTCCACCTCCCTGCCCTGATCCTGCTCCACTTACATGAGAGAGAAACTGCTAGTTCAGTGGGAATAATCTCCCATGACACCATATCACCTGAAGAAGACCAGCACAGACCATCTTGGAGTTACCATGCTCAAATGATACTGCAGATAATGTTTCATAAGCACAGGGCTATCTCAACAGCATGTCAGCCTTAGGAACGAGATGAACAGTATCCGAATATGACCATATGACAATACTATTGAGCCTTAGAACAACATCTAGATAGCTCCCCTCTGAGTAGGCTACATATTAAGCAGATAAAGTGGAACGCTCAAGTTCAGTTTTTTCCGCACGTGTACAAATCACTTGCATTTTAACTGGAAAACAACAAGGACCTTAGTGTGTTCGTTACCGAGCAGAAGCAACCCAAATGGTATGAAATGGACCACAGGATAGGCCAGCAACTAAGGTATTTTAGCATCACTTTTGTCCTGGATCGATGTGTTTTCCAAGTCCTACGTCAGGCTGTACAACTGTTTTGAGGAGGAATCTAGTCCTTGCTTCCCATGGGAGGCCATATTTTAGTTCACATAGTAAAGCCAGTAGACGATGTTGAAGAAGGAGAAAACCACTGGGAAGAATATGCGGGACCACCGATCGATAGCATTCACATCAGTCAAGTCGGGGATGGTGATTTTCAGCTGGGAGGCGCGTCTCCTCAGGCGACTTTTCTTTTGTGCCACATGTCGTTCCAGAGCATTTCGGCCAAAACTGTGCCTGGGCAACCCGGCTTTCCGATACTGGATGCTGGAGGCATCATAAGCCAGCATTGTGCTCCTAGGGTCTCCAAGTCCCATCACAGCCTCTGACGTGGTCATTTCATTTTTGATCTCAAGAGTGCTCAGTAAAATGTTCTCATGGGGGTCCATCTGCAAGGGAGAAGAGTCAGAGAAGACATTGAAAACAATAAGATTTTATTGGTGCTTACAATGCAAGAAACTAAGAAAGATGCTTGAAGTTGTATTTATGCCAAAGAAACAAGCTATGCTATTAAACTGTTTGAGTTTGAACTGTGGCTCTGCTGCTATTTGCTATATTTTGTTTCAATTTTAACATCTATTAAATGCTATAATAATCCAATCCAAGAGGATTCCTGTAATATGACCATTGCTCATATAGACTTTCATTGTTTCTACTTAAAGTATACAAAGAAATAGAAGACACGATATTCTTTAAAAGAACTTATAGCCTTGACATGAAGAGAAAAAATTAAATTGTACTAGGTAAGAGAGAGAGTCAGGGAATTAATTGCTGAATTACACTCACAAGAGTAGCCTAACTATAGATGAATTAATGAAAAAAACTAGAACTAAAAGTACTCTGTAATTATCAAGTGCTTGCTGTATGTGGCAGGTGCATTTTTGTATAATTTCTTTTAACTGATAATGCCTAACACCCACAGTGATGAGATGCTGCCTTGCATTTGCAACGTCAATATAAATAAGGTAAAGGAAGAGTTTTGATTAATACAAAGCAAGTTGCATGTGACTTGCCAAAATATAACAGAATTCAGAACAAGGAATTAAAAATGAGTAGGACAACTGGAAAGACTCTTGGTGGTGGAGATGTGGCTGGAAATGGGACTGACTTGAAAGGAAAGAGAAGGGGATATGAGAGGGGAAGAGTAGACTGAGCTCGACTGAATCTCGGGCCCTGGAGTCAATTTCAGTTGGTTATGCAGAGAGTCCAGTCATCTCTATGAATGCTTCTTATTGCAAAGCTAAAAATAAATCATGAATACTGACATCACGATTTCAAAATATTAAATTATTCTATTATGTTGCACTAGGAATTGTGTTGTTAATTTTAAGAGGCCTCCATTGCTTCAGATAATAAAACCCAGCCACACTTAGTATTAGTATCAGGGTATATTTATTTTGATGGAGAATTAGGATATACCAAGTGCCTCTAAAATTTTTGAAATTATAAAATAAGGAAAACATGGCCAGCAATAGGCACTAAACAAATACTGAAGCAACAGATATAACCAAACAATCAGGAGATATAACGTTCTCATGCTTCATGAATTATGTAGAAGGTTAAAAAATGCTGATTATATATTATCAATTAACTTTAAAATATGGTTAATCTCTTTATAATATAAATTCAAACATAAAATCTTTTGGCAATAGAAGCTATAAAATAGGGACGTAATAGTTGACCAGTTCATCTCTGCCCTCTCATAAGATATTCTGTGTGTTTGGTTTATGGTAGTATTTTGCTCTGTGGAGTGATTAAATAAATATATACTATTATTAAGTATAAATATTAATTTTAAAAGGAGGTAAGATTTGGGGACCAAAAAATATTGGAAGAATCTGTCAAGATTTGTCCAGGTAGCAGCTGTAGTGACGAGTTCCCACTCTTTAAGGAGGAAAAGGAAGGTTCAAAGGCTTGTGGTATATTCCAGTTCTTTGCAGCAACTGTTTGAATGCCCTTAATCATCATTTTATTAATTTATTTTATCGGTATATGCTTGTAGTATATCATGATTACATTCATTCTGGGATCTGGTACATGTACATGACATTCCTTAATTTTTTGTTTTTAATCCCCTCCCCTCCCCTTAAAGAGCATTCTTTTCCCACATTACAGGAGAAGGCATTCATGAAATTTCTCAAAGTCACATCATTACTAAATGGAACTGGAATCCAAACCTTGATATCATGAGAATTCAAAGGCTGGAAGTGGGAGGCTGTCACTTCGCAACACTCAAGGAGTGGGAAGTTGAGGGAAATGGGAAACGTGTTGTTCTGCATTACTTTAATGGTGTGCTTCTTTTCTGTCCTTCTCTAAGTTGCTGACTCTTAACCACCTGGAAAATCACATTTTAGCAAAAGTTCTTCGGCCACTGTGTGTGAAAGCATTCAGGACTCTCTCCCTCTCAAACATCAGAATGTTTGTTTTTCTATTGAACAATTACAGTAAGAACAGTTATGAGTTGGCAGCAGGCCTGCTGAGTTAAACGTATAAAGCAAAAATAACAACATAATAAAAGTTATTGGCTTCAGTGGACTACTATTAAGGGAAGCTTGTTTTAAGTTTAAAATGAATTATCCTTGGATAATTTATTCAATCTTAGATTTCTGTCTTATTATGTATGGAATTGAAGAGTTGAATTAAATAAATCCTGAAGCCTCACTATTTATTTATTCATTCATAATTTAAAAGATATTGAATGAAATCCCACTCTGTGCCCGATGCTATGCCAAGTATTACAGATCCAATGCTGAAGAAGACAGCATTGCTGCTGCATCCCCACGGCAGCGAGACTCTCCAGAAAGAAAACTAGGTTTAGCATCAAAAATTGTAGTTTTAGCTCTTCCATTTGTTATTTTTGACCTTGGCCTATTTCATAAGGTCTCCGAGTTTAGGTTGGTTAAACTGTACTGCGGTTGACTAGCAGTGTTGCCTCACTTTGCACAAAGTAAACACTTAGAAAACCATAACGGACATTGTTATAAACATGTAATAGCTATTCCCTGAATAAACGGATGTGAACTTCTGGAATACATATGGGTGATGGCTTTTTGTAGGTAAAGCTAATCATATCGACCCTCCTGGAGATCTTGCCGAGCTCAGGAGGAAGGCAGTATCTGAGATATGCAGAACACTTACATCAATCTATGCAGTGCTGCTAGTCTTTGGTGTCTATTTTATCATTAGACTATTTAACCTTAAATTGTTTAGACTGCGGGTTTAGACTGAAGGAATAAGTTAATTTGAACAAGAAAAGTAACATTTTTTTCCAGAAAATGATTATCCATAATCATGAAGCTGTGGAGAGAGATAAGGTGTAGCTATCTTTGTTATTTAGCTTTCGATTAACAGACATACGAAGGAGTCTCCAATTAAGCAGGTGCCACATTAGGGTGAAGCCCTGATACTGTTCTGATTCTCTTAATCTTGTTCTTTGAAGGGCCAGTTTTCTTCACTACTTTCTCATCCTTTCTAGAAAGCTTCTAGAATAGATGACATTCTTCTTCACTCTATCCTTAAAAACAGCTGAATCCCTTCCCTGAAACAATATGCATCACTCTTGGGATTGCCAAGATTGAGAGTGCTTTGAAGGTCTGGTAGGATGGCTTAATCAGCACCTGGAGGAGCATCTTTTTTTGGCAGAAGGGAGGGATTAGGACAGTGTTTTCCGTTTGATTCTAGATTCAGAAGAGCTGAGTTTTGATTCTGAGCTGAGCCACTCACTAGTTTTGAGACCTTGGGCAAATCATTTAACTTTTCTGAGCTCAGTTTTCTTCTAGTGAGAAAATACCTATATGAATCTCCTGGGGTTGTTCAAAATAATTAAATAGGGCCGGTGATATTGCTCAGTGGCATGGGCACCTGCTGGCGCGCGAGGTCCTGAGTTCAACCTCCAGTACCCACACACACATAAAAAAAATAATAATAATTAAATAACTGAACGTGCAGAGTACTTCCTCCCACTCTGGACAAAGCAAGCACCCCAAAACTATAACTCATCTTATTATAAAAATCCAACAGGTGTTTACTGAATGTGTACATTTGATATTCTACTACCATTTTTTTTTAAATGTCACTGACAGGAAAACCAGACCTTTGAAAACCTCATATTTTCTTTGCTTTGGATAAGGGGTTTTACAAAGTGCTAAAAGCCTATGTTGTACATGGTAAATACTATACTGTGTGTTTTTTAATCATACATAATTAAGTTTATTCAACATAATAAATAAGTCTGGAATGAGTCATTTCTAAATGTTGAGGTGAGAAAAATGGAAGTTATGTTTTGTGTCTTAGGTAGAGAGAGAGCAGCACGTTGGCAGACTTCCCGTGGTGCCCCAGGCTCACAGAGCTCACCAGCATCCTCCTGACTACAGAGGACAATGGAGCTGGAAACCAGGGCCAAAGAGAGACATTTCCCGTGTTGGGTGGAGGAGCAGGGGCAAGACTGGCTTGTCTATTCTCATGATACTCTGGGTTTGCACTGTCATGCAAGTCACAGGAAACTGCAATCGTTTGCTTCACATCTGTCATCCCTGTCATCCCTTCTTCTCCATGATGGCCCTCATGAGGTCTGTCTCACTTATTGTTGTGGCCCCACGCATCTGCATGGCTCCAGATACCTTCATGGTAGGGATAGTCGTAGAGAAGCTTGTAGAAGTTTCCTTAACAAAGGATGCATAAGAATGTCTGGAGTTAAATACGTCACTAAAGATGCAAGCAGGTGTAAAGTCCTGTTAACTGTGGCAGTAAGTAGAGAAGACATCTGCTCTTTGGGTGCTCATCAGCCTCACTCATTGCAATTTCTGCCTGAAAAACCACCACTTCCCCAGTTTCTGTTTCTCACGCTAGCTCTGGGAGTAAGTCAGTCAGAGCTCTCCTGACATCGTGATTGGCTCAGTGACTGGCAGATGACCTTTTCTGAGCCGGTGGTATTTCATGAGCCTTTAAATGGCTACACAAGAATGACAGTTCTCAAACACCACCACTGGTCCTGGAACTACAGAATCTGTTGAGATCTTCTAACCATAACAGGAGATCGTCACTTGAAAAGGCCAACAAAGAAAGAGAATCCATGACCTGATATTTCCAAGCCTCTGTGTCTAGACATGCCTGACTTAACGATATGAAGCAAGAACATCCTTCCTCCCTCCTTCTATCCCTTTTCTCCCTTTTTCTTTCCTTCCCTCCTCCTATTTTTCCTCTCTTTCCCTCCCTCTCCTGCTTCCTTCTCTCTCTCTCTCTCTCTTTCTTAAGCCAGCATGAGTTGGATTTTATGAGACCTAAAAGATCCCAAGATGTAATTTATCTCATTTAAAGGTCTCAACAACTCCATAATATAGGCAGAGCAGAAAAGGAATCACAGGCATTTCACTTGTAATAAGAATTTTGCATAAACCCAATTGGAACCTAGGAAATCCATTAGAGTGATAAAATCTTCAGTATGCAAACCATTGTTGGGGTTCAATATTTTTGGCTGGGATGTAAAGAACTGAGTAGCTGCTAGACTTTTGAGTAGCTGGCTGTACTTTGAGTTTTTTTTTCCGTCTTGTTTATTTTTCTGTTCAAAGGGTATAAATTATGTTGAGAGCCAACTTACAGGATCAGTGGCAAAAATAACAGAGCAGACCAACAGGCTCCTTTACATGTGGTTTAAAAATGGAAAATCTTTTTTTTTTTTTTTTTTTTTTTTTTTTGTGGGTACCGGGGGGACGACCTCAGGACCTCGCGCACCAACAGGCACCCGTGCCGCTGAGCGATATCACCGGCCCCTTTTTCGTATGTGGGTTCCGGGAGTCGAATTCGGGCCTTCGCGCTTGCAAGGCAGGCGCTTAAGCCGCTGAGCCGTCTCACCGGCCCTAAAAATGGAAAATCTTGAGGTAAACTACCTGTAAGTAAAATCTTGAGGTATACTATCTGTAAGTTTATTTTTAATCTCCTTTACAGTTCATATGAATGAATAATTGCTTTTTAAATTTGGATATTAAACTCAATAACCATTATCCTTCCTTTGTTTTTCTTTGAAGTATCTCTTTTTATAAAGTGTTTCTTTCTTTCTTTCTTTTTTTTTTTTGACATGAAGTTTCTTTTCTTTTTTTTTAGCATACCTACTACACACAGAACAGGCTATATTTTCATTTGGTAGGGCAGGAAACTGAAGCTCAGAAAAAAGGCAGTAAATTACTTACAATTTACAGTTAATAAGTACTAGAAAAGTCTAACATTACAGGGCTGTTGATGATGATCTTAATACAATCGTATCCATTGCTCTCTCCAGCCTGTCTAAAAAACTAATTAGGGATGCCTGACTCAGGTCATGGCTTGGTGGGTGACAGTTTACTTTGGTGGTTTCTAAACTTGAGTGTGCATCAGAATGCTCTATAGGCCTTATTAAAACAGATCTTTGGTCCTCACTCAAAATTCCTGAGTCAGAAATTCTAGAACAAATAACAATAATCTGCATTTCTAACAAGGGCCCAGGGTATGCTGAGCTAATGGTCTGTGGGTCCACACTTAGAAAACTACTAATCTATTGGGTATCAGCAGAAGGGCACAACTATGAATAAATAAGCAGCAGAGGCCAGAGAAATAGGGAAAAAGATGAAGGTTCTGACCACAATCCATAGCCCCCTGAAAAGCAGTTTGCAGAGAGAACATCCAAAGCTTCCATTTATGGAGTATTTACTAGAGCCAGGCATTGAAGGTTTTATGCAATTATCATTAACTCTTGATTTTGACAATTACCCTATGAAAGAGATATTATTACTATTTCCATTTTAAAGAAATTCGAATGAGGATTAGGGGTATTTTGTGATTTACCTAGATTTACAGTTAGGAAGTAGTGGAGCTGGTACTTGATCTGTTTGTTCCAAGAGTCCTACTCCTAATCATCAAATTGCATAATAGCATAGCTCAAATTTTCCTCAATTATGAGTATTATCTTGGAAGGTCTTCTCTATATTAAGATACGCTTAGGTGACAAGTTTTAGAAAACAGACATAGCAATTATCATGTGAATTTTAGCTAAATTAAAATTCGGTTGCCACACAAACCTTTCCTGACTTTCTCTTCACTTGAGCAGTGACAATACAGGAGGAATCACTAATCTGTCCCTTTTTTTGTTAAAAAGAGATAATTTTCTTTTATCAGAAGGTCTGTGTGGCAATCTCTATTGTCCTGAAATCATGCCAAAATATTTATCAAATTTTCCTCTCTTGGTATTTTCACCTGTTCAGAGAACATAAGAATTTTATCGATGATGCTTGAAATAACAGGGAGAGAAGCAAAAGCAAATGAAAGGAAATGAGGGGGAGAGAGGTGAATCTCAATAATCTGTATTTCCAGTAAGTTCCCAGGTGACACTGGGCTGCTGGTCTAAAGTCTGCATTTAAAAAATTCCGTCTATTGGACAGAGCAGAGGGGTGTGACTGTAAATGAAGAAGCAGATAAGTAATAAAAAAGGTGAAGGTTATGACAACGGTCCGTACCACCAAGCTGAAACTGTCATTCTCTGTAGATAAATTGCCCTTTGCAAGAACCTACTCTGTAAGCCTTGTCTTAGTCCGAAGCGCTATACTCTTTGCTTTCTGGATCCATTCCTGACTCCAGGGTTTTTTGGAAGAGGTTCTGTTAAGCAGAACGATGCCGGTAAAGCAAGTCTCCTGTTTCTCATTCAACAATCTGTTCTTGAAAGAATGCTTTACCTGAAGTTATTGTGATTATCAATGAAGAATCAAGCACTAAACTTTGTGGGGGGAAAAAAAAACAAAACGGATTTATTTCCACTAGCATTCTAGAGCCTCCCGCAACGACTATGAATGAGGGGAGTTTGCACCCTGACGGAATCAGTTGTGTTACTAGGCAGAGAGGGAGCACCTTCTCTAACAGGTACTGTTCTGACTGACCGATGCCACAGAGGGTTCTAACAAGGTCAAATTCATGTTAATCATGTGGGTTGGGAGGCTTGTATATTTCTTCTTCTTATCTTCCTCAAATATTTGTCACAATTAGGAAAAAAATGCAATTCCATTTTGAAATTTGAAAAACACAATTCCATTTTGCTCAAAAAATTGCATTAACCACCAACTAGCATACCTACTTTTATAAAATATTCAGTTAGTTCCAGGTTTGGTTTTAACATTATTGCTTCCTGTCTTCTACCTTTCTCTATGATAGAGGGATGCTCTGGAGGGGTGCCCATATTCTAGTTTATAGTCATGGATAGAAAACTGAATCATATCCCTTAGTAAACAAACAACCTCATAAGCTTAGGTTGAGAACGGAGACTGGAACTATTTAAATCCTAGTTAACTACTCACAACAATAACAACAAAAGGAGTTAGAAATTCGAAAAAGCCAAGAAATCTTAACTGGGCAATTTCCAATTCCTGTGACTAGGTGTGGGTAGGAGATGTGGTTTTACCTTCCATGAAATAACACTCTCACCTGTGAACATGAAATGCTAAGGCAGTGAACTGCTAACCACCTGGGAACATTCAAAGCACTGTTTTTAAAGGGCAAACACCAAAAAATAAACAAACAAAAAAACACCCTAGCGTGCATGCACTCATTACTGTAAGAGGTAAAAGAAAGTTCACCCAGTTAGAATATGAAGTGGAGATTCTAAGACAGGAAGAGAAGGTCAACATCTTTGACTCTGCAAAGCCCTCAACCAAAGTGAGTTGAGAAACAATGACCAAACTTAGGAATTTAGAACTGGAAATTAAATACAGGAACGTATTGCTGGAATACTCAGGTACTTGCATGAGAGTAGTTACTTTCTTGTTAAGAGATACTGAAGAGAGGGAAGGGTATTGGGGGAAAAAGAAGAATCAAGATATATTAGGTACCGATATGAATTCCCTAAGATGAATGTGATCAATATGTATATTTAAATGTACCAATAAAATTAACTACAAAAGCAAAAAATAAAAAAGAAATACTTATGAAACAAACAGCAGTAACTCTAAAACATGGTATAACCTAGTTATCCTTGTTTTGATTTTCAACTTTAAAATTGCCATGGTTGTATATCTCCAGGTTTCCTTAGCAAATACTTTGTTAAAGAATCACAGCAGTTAATTCATTCTTTATGGATCTACAGTTTCTATGATATTCTTACTCTAATGTCATCATAAGGTGAAAAAATTCTACTTCTGACAAAATCCATCTAGTCAAGGAGGTAAATCAGAAGAGCTCGGTGAGGCTTTGGGCTATTGTTCTGAGTGATAATGAAGCTTTCAGAGGAAAAGTAAGAAGCAGGCATCAGGAGCAGAAAAAGCAGAGTAAGATTCTTCTCTCTGAAGGACCCTGTGAGATAAGGCTTTGATAAAGCTGTAATTAATACAGAATCAGTAGTGAGAAAGTCCCACAACAAGCATGAGCCATCTGTTGAACAGATAACTGGTACCCTTTTGATCCTCCCCATATGGATTCCTGTCCTTTTCACATCCCATGGGCAGAGAGAAAAGAACACTGGCCTTGGAGATGAAAGCAGGTTCCAACCTTGTGTACTCTCTCTGGGCCTTAATTTTGGTTTGTTGTTGGCTGGTTAGTTGGATGGTTGGTTGGTTGGTTGGTGCTGGGGAATGAATCCATGCCAAGAACTTGCTTTACCACTGAGCAATACCACCAGCCCTTGCCTCAGCATTTTTTAAAGTCACACAATGTAGATGGACTTAGGGAAGCTCTGCTAATTCTCTCCACCAGGTTCCAGCCTCTTGCCATGCACTCACTGCACATGTTTCCCTGGAAATGCAAACATGGATAGGGGCTGTGTCTTGCTGCTTGAGTATCTCCAGTACACTGATGCAAAGTAAGTATTCAAAACAAAACTTGCTAAATTGAATTTTTGAGATGGTTAAACTAAGTCTGAGATAGACATTCAAATTAGGTTAGGGAGGTTACACAAAAGACTGAAGCTTAGTGACTTAGTGAGAGTCTGTGTCAAAATAAAAAATAAAAAGTGTTGAGGATGTAGCTCAATGTGAGGGCTGTGAGTTCAATCCCCAGTACACACACACACATACACAAACACACACACAGGCACATAGAGTGAAGCCATTGTAATAGAGAATGGAAGAAATTGGTCCTGTGGTAAACTAGATTGGAAAATATAAGCCTGCCTACCTGAAGGACATTTAAACCCAAAATTCTAAATATCACTTTGGTGGTCAAAATCATAGCCAAGTATTTAGTCCACAGGATGTGGTACCAACTTTTAAAAGAATATCCTTCTTGTTCCATTTAATCTACAATTACCAATCACCTGTTTTTCTTATGTGTGTAGCATAAGTTTAAGAACTACAGATAGAGAAAATCTGTCTTGTAAAAAATATGTTGTAGTTTTAGAGCAGTTCCCATGCAAACCACAGAGTATGATGTCAGCATTTCTTTTCCCCAGATGTAGGTCCTGCTGTGAGAAATTCTGCAGGACCCCTCTTCAGTGGAAATTCTTAAGTAACCTTCGTGATTTTGAGTGGTGTAATGTCTTTCATTACTTTCACAGAAACTAATTAACTTCCTCATGAAATTGATTTCTTTTTTCTATATGTTAATTTGTGTGAAATATATTGAGTAGTATACAAACTACAGATCACTGAATTTTTTTAATGAACATTTGGATGGATATAGAAGGATGGATGTTAAATTGAAGGAGAGGAAAGTACATTCAAATTACCATATTTAACAGTATTAAAATACCATGAATAAAATGCATGATGAGTTGAATAATTTCTTTTAGAAGGTTGGTAGAATTCTTTCGGGGTGCTCCTTCTTAATTTAATAAAATACAAGCTATTTGTTTTAATTAAAGTTTCATCTGCAATGTATAGGAAAAAGGACAGGAATCAGATTGAAAAGTATGGAGAAGAAAAATATGTAGTAAACTGTATCTATGAATATTTCTTTCAGTCAAAAGTAGCTTCAAATTATCAGATATCCTTAGGAAGTGTGGGATTGTGCCAGGCTTTACAATGAGTTTATTCAAGCTCAAAACTCATTCGTTTGTTTTAAGAGACAGGGCCTCACTGCGTTGCCTTAGTTGGCCCTAAATTCTTGGTTCAAGAGATCCTTGTGCCTCAGCTTCCCAAGTAGCTGGGACTACAGGAACACAACATCTAGCTTAAAACTGAAAATTTAAGTTTTCTGCCAAGTTTCAGGAAGTAGATATGCTAATCTGCCACCCAATCCTGATAGCTCACAGGAATTTTAATACCCAAGAGCTGACATCCTGGGAGGCAAGGGCTTGCTCTGCTTTAGCTGTCATCTGGCTTGTGACTCGAGCAAGCATTGCAGAAAGATGACTGATCTAATCTTTTTATTAGCCGGTTCAGCCACCTCAAAGCATCATGGGTGATGACTTGCTAAAGATTTTTATACAGATCATCTAACTAGTAGCTCACAATTTCCCAATCTATTTTTAAAATAATAGCAGAGAAGACATTTGTTTTGGTTTCTCTTGGCAGGGCTGGAAACGTTCTCGTCAACTGTTTCTGAAGTGCAGAGGTAAAGGAGGGGGAAGAATGAACAACCTTCAGTGGAGGAGGACCTGCATTCTCCCATGGGCTCACATCTACTGTTAGAGAGGGCGACTGCCCACCTCACTGCCAGGAGAAAGGGGTGAATGTGGCCATTGTCCCTGCCCCCGCAGCCCCATTACCTTCCAAAGCTACAATTTTGAGAAATAAAAGTGGAAGTCCATCAGATTGAATTTCAAGATGTAGTACAAAGTCACGATTGACTTAAAGGTTGTCATTTAATTCTTCCCAGGTTAGTAATGGACTCATGATTTTCTTTTGTTTACCAGTTTTTTTTTGTAGGTACCGGGGGTCGAACTCAGGACCTCGTGTGCCAGCAGGCGCCCGTGCTGCTGAGCGATATCACCGGCCCTTTTTTCATATGTGGGTACTGGGAGTCGAACTCAGGACCTCGCGCTTGCCAGGCAGGCGCTTATGCCGCTGAGCTATCTCACTGGCCCATTTACCAGTTTTTGAAACTGGCCCCAACCTTGTCCCATAAATGAATGTGGATGGGCTTGGACATACAAAACTACCCATGGACTCGGTTCTGGTTCAGAGAAAAATTATAATTCATTTGCAGCTCTCAACTAGAAGCAAAAAAACCAAAGATTCGTTTCTGTCTGTCTTAAGCAAGTCACCAATATTTCAATCCATCTAAAATTTAGACAGTTCCTTATTCCTAGAAGATCTTCTCTCAAAATGAGAATCTCTCAGCCTACAGACTTTGAAATATCCCATATAGATATAACCAGCTCACTCACACGCATGAGAGACACCCACCCTATCCACATAACCTTACCCTCCACAGCCTGTGGTTTTCCATTTGACTTATCCCGGAAGCCAGAAAGCTGACCTAAGGCAAAGCATACGGGCAGGACTTTTGTGGACACCTCAACCAAGGGCGGATCCGGCAGCAGGGAATTCAGGTCCACAGGCATGCAGAGACACAGCCGGTGGAATTTGTGTCTACAGATTCTGAGTTTGTTTGGTTCTTAAGTGGTAGGGACCTGGAGGTAGTGCCAAGGTAGATCTTTTTAACAGAGATGGGGCGAGGTGGGGTGCATGGGCTTGTACTGATTGACTAATGAATCCTGTGAGTGGAAGCTTAGATACATGTTTAATACTTTTTTTAAAAAGACCTGAGAAGACTAGGTTAAAGACACTAGCACAAAATTGCATATGAAGTAAAATATTTAACATTTCTGAACTTTAGTTTTCTCAATTATACAATAGAGATTATAGGAGATAACTCACATAAAGCACATAAAATAATGCCGCATATGATAAACTCAAGGAACACTAACTTTTACTTTTTGGACGTAAGGGTGTGGAGGAACTGAACTTATGCTATGTCTTAATCAGGAAAGGTTTGGTATGACAAACCAGTTCCCAACTCGAACATCTGCAGACTTGGTGAGAGGGCAATGCATAGCTGTTGTTCAGTCACTCTATAAAAACAAATAAATGTATAAATCTAGACGTGAGTCTCTTAGCTATCGCTTTATAGCTCTGTGGCAGGGAGCTTCCACTAGGCTGTAGGCTGTGTGAATCTTCTACTTTCACTCTGCCAGGAAAGTGTCTAAAGTTGAGACCTAATTATTCACCGGAAGAAAAGAGACTGAATATTCTTTTCCTGATAGATACTTGTTTGAGTTTTTATCTTCATAACTGCAGAGGCAAAAAATAACTAAAAATATTTTATTTTGTTATCTGCCAGCAGGATCAACGTTGGGGAAAGGAAAGCTTGTACCCATCAGCAAAATTCAGTTTTCAGATTATTTTCAGCTTCATTTATTTATGGGAAATAAGTCTCTTCTTTCTAATTTAATGCCTCTATGGAAAGAGTTTCTTTATGGTGATAAAGATAATATGAAACTACATTTTATAGATTGTTTTTGTACAGTGCTACTTTAAATTCTAATACAGATAAGAACATTTATATAGTTAATTAAATGTTGAAGACATGAACTTTGGCTTCAGCCTTGCATTTCAGCTCCTCTAGTTACAAGCTGTGTGACACTGGGTAAATTCCCTGGCTTAGGTAAGCCTCAGTTTCTTCATCTTTAAAATTAAGTTACATCAGCTCATCTTTAAAATAAAGGTCCACTGTTTGGAGGGCTGTTTTAAGATGGAGATAAGTTATTTAAGGAATGCTGTAGTTTGGATCTTAAATGTCCCCCAAAGCCATGTATTGCTCCCTAGCTTGTGGTGCTATGGGGAGGTAAAATTTAAGAAGCAGTGCCTAGTGGAAGGAAGGTCCTTCATGTCACATAAAATTCAACCTGGAGTCATGGTAAAATTGTGTGTGGGTTCGTTTCCAAAATTAGTAATCTTGCCAGGAAACTTCCATATTATCTGTTATGGTTGATTCATTGTGTCGATTTGAGAAATTTAGAAGCTTAACTAAGTAACTCAACAGTTCTACATCCTACAGTATAGAGGACATGCCCTCGGATGGCTGTTTATGCTCTAGGATGTTGTGATGGTTGATTCATTGTGTCAACTTGAGAAGTTTAGATGATTAAATAAGTGACTCAGCAGGGGGCCAGGGTCCTCACTTTGTAAACATCCTGAGCTTGTGCAAGAGGAGGGCACGGAGACCTTGTGAGTGCTACACCTGCCCTAGGGCGGGTGGCCTGCTTACAATATAAGGGAGGAAAAGAGGCTTGCTCCACTCTTTTGTGCTCTTGTTGCTTTTGCTGTCTTCTGCTGCCTCGAACTGTTGCCCTTCTGCCACGCCACCCTGCCTTGGAGTCAGCTGATTATGGACTGAAACCTCCACAAACTGTGAGCTAAATAAATTTTTCCTTCCTTAACTTTGGCTGTTGGGCATTTTGTCTCAGCAGTGAGAGGAAAGTAACCAAGACAGACTTCACATAAAATTCTACCTTGAGTCATGGCAAGATTGTGTGTCAGTTCATTTCCAAAATTAGTAATCTTGCCAGGAAACTTCCATATTGCCCAGCAAAATTTTTAATACGATTTCCCTCCACTTAAGTCACTTGTGTTTTGTCAAAGTGTTTTCATGTCTTTCAGCTCACTGCTCTCTACAACATCAGATGAATTTGAAAGATCAAATATGGACTCCCTCTTCTCATAGAGAAGAAAACTTAGGCCCAGAGAAATTTTTTCACAAAAGTTGCTGAGCTTTCCAGAGGCTAAGCTACGTAAATATCCTGGCTTGAACCCAAATTGTATTCTAACTGGTTTTTCCAATTACAGAACTTAGAACAGATATTTTGAAACAGCATCAAAAGCAATCTGTGATTAAAATTTGTAATTCAGAGGAAAAAAAAAATCTAGGTTTACCTTCTAGCTTTATTTAGTCCTAGTCCTACCACTTACTAGTTTGTATGATCCTGTATAAGTCACAGAAATTAGTGGATTTCAGTTTCTGCATGTTGACATGAATTTTTTGAGATGACATTTCCTATTCCTAGATCTATGATAGACACTAATCCACCAGTTGGTCCCACACTCAACTATAGAATCTTCAGTGTAGTTCTCAAGGTGGCACCATAAGTCAATGGGAATTGGAACTAGATAATGCATTTGCATCACTGGGCAAGGTTCTTGGTATTTACTGTAGTTCATAGATCAGCTGCTTTGGGACCACTGTGAAGTCTTGAGAAATGTAGAATCATGAGCTTTGTCCTAGACGTACCAAGTAAGAGTCTGCACTTCAACAGGTTCCCTGGTCACTTTCAAATACATTAAAGATTGAGAGGCACTGGGATAAATGAAACTTTAGATCCCTTGATTTTCCTGAAGTCAATGATTATGGGATTTAACTTTTTTTCTGGGGACCTTGGATAGCTGTCCAAGTAGTCTACATGGAGCCTTTAGCCTCCATCTGCCTTATATAGTGAAGAATGGAGGAGTTAACTGGTGATCATTTTTGTGGTCCCCTTTAAGGATGCTGAACTAATCACAAAGTTCCAACTCATTCTTCAGGGGGAGAGTGAGCTATACAAGGCAACTATGAAATCTGCCTCAGCCAGGGATCCCTTGCACAGCTGCAGTCTGATGGCATCTGTGCCTTTGACCAATTAATTACCCCAGTGAAGACTAGTCCACCCTTGCTCCCTAACTCTCTGGGTTAGGAGAACCATTGCTTGTTTGACTTAACCCTGGAAAACATTCCTTTGTTCCATTCTAACACTAAACTACCCTTAGCTCTGAGATCTGACGATGACGATGCAAAGTGAAAGTTGCTCAACTTTATGAAACATGGGCTACAATTTGAGATGGAAAAAAAATACAAAGGATTTAGGAAGGTGGAAGGAATGAGCACCACACCCAGTTGATAGTCTGATGGTTTGCTGAAGAATAAAATCTCAACTAGATTCTAGGTCAAATATTAAATACTCAAAATAAAATAAAAACAAACAAACTTGAGTTCAACCCCAGGTTTGCCACTTATAAGTTGTTCAATTTGAATTTGTTACTCCTCTCTGGTCCTCAGGTTTAGTCATTAGTGCAATTTTGGAGGACTGTAGGGATATCTTGTAAATCTGTAAGCTTTAAATTTCTGGGAGCTTCAGAATTCTTTGAAGATGTTGCTAAAATTTATCCTCCTAGGCAATCAGAAATTCTGATTAAGTAATTAAGAGTGAGGCTAAAGACTATTTCTTACAGCATTGTCGATTCAGATGTTGTGGTCTGAAGATGACCTTCTATGCAATGCTTTTTGGGGCAGTAGATGGTGAGAGGTAATTCAAGTAGAGCACTAGGTCATTTTCTTGCTTTATTTAAGCTCTTGGTAAATATTAGCTTTTAATAGATATT
Source organism: Erethizon dorsatum (assembly GCA_028451465.1). Lineage (NCBI taxonomy): Eukaryota > Metazoa > Chordata > Mammalia > Rodentia > Erethizontidae > Erethizon > Erethizon dorsatum. Next base: position 15,634,371 of record CM051836.1, read on the forward strand.
AGTAGTTCAGATATAGGAACACCTGCTCAATGTTATATAGTGGGCATGAGCAGGGATAGAACCTTTTTGACTGTACCAGAATGTTTTCCTATGTACTTATTTTTCAGAGGTGCCTCATCGGAACAGATTGAGGACCAGTGCAAGTAAAATTACTATGTGTTATCAAATGAATAATGAAAAGCTGTGCTGCCCAATGGGCAGATCATACTGGAGAACTGGGTGTAATCTAGTCTTTGTTATTTAACTGTTGTGTGACCGTGGTCTAGTCACTCTCCTGCTCTAGATATCAAGGCATTTATAAAGAGGAGATCTTTTAGATTTCTTTCAAAGGTTAGGATGCTATTTTATTATGGGAGACACATGTATCCTGGCTGGACTGAGCAACTACTTGCTTTCCCTCCCACATTGTTTTTGAATGGGATATCCCTTTTATTCTGTGAAGCTTTTCCTGAGCAAGCACAGAAAGATAATGTCTCCTTCCTCTGAAATTCAGTAGCATGCATCATCTGCATATTGTGATTATCACTACAATTAAAAGAATATTACCAGGCAATGGACTACTCCATCAGATTAAAGGAGATGATGCTACTGAGTTTAGAAACAATTATGCAACCAAATTTAGACACAAATCTTGAGAAATAGAAAATGTCTGGATTCTGTCCTTGTGATCCTTTCATGGTAGACATCAACTTCATGATTTTTGGTTTTCAAGTGCCACCTGCCATCACAAATCTTTCTGTGTGCTTCCCTATGTAATTTTAAAGCCATTTTTTAAAATGGTGGAACTATAAGCCCCCTTGCCCCAATGAGGAAATTGAGGCTCAGAAAGGTCCCATGCTCACATAGCTAATAAGTGACAGTCTTGCAGCATGTACTGGGGATGTCTCCAATCCAAAATCAAGTTGGTTTGATTGAGCAAGGTCAGCCTGCACCCTTAACCATCAGGCTACTCTCCAAGAGCAGTAATTTGATAAACACTTGAGAAATGATCAACATATTTATGATGGGTCTTCTAAATCTGTATCCCATATGAGAAAAGTTTAATGAGCCTAATATAAGGGGTCAAAGTGTGGTTGAAATATTCAAGAATACAGTTTATGTCTGGTATCAAGGGCTAACACTCTCAATTGCTAAATATAATTCATGTGCTAAAAAATATTGAAACATTGAACAGTGCTTACTAGGGATTGTCAAGGGTATGGGAGATAGAGGAGATAGAAGGAGGTTGGGTAATGGGTAGCAAAACAGAATTACAATAAGCAGTAAGTTCTAATGTTCTATATAGCACAAGGGCATGACCAGTCCACAATAATCTACTATATATCTTACGAAGAACTAGAAGACAGGAATGTAGTTGTTAATTACCCTGATTTGATTGTACATGTACACATGTACTGAATTATCATACTATACTCCACAAATATGTAAAATTAAAATAACAAGGATGGGTATTGAAAGTCCCTGATTCAGGGCCCAGGAAACTTGAAATGCTCCCTCAAGCAGCATCCCGTTGTGAGGCCATGTTATTACTGTGTATTCTCAGAGGGCAGCTGGGGTAGGCTGGCTGCTCTCCTGTGACTCAGAGGTGGTTAGCCCTAACTCCCTGTGAGGGAGCTGGGGCAGATATCCTCTGATTCAGAGGAGGAAGCTTGTTATAGCGCCCTTGAAGCTGGTCCAGCTTCCAGAAATATTCTGCAGTAGAACCTGGTAGAGCTGTTAAGAGGCAAAGAGACAGCTTGTTTAGTGCTGAGGGAGATTTCAAAATTCTGTCAGGGTCCATTTCTGTTACGTCTCCCTAGGTGCCCTTTGTCAAAATTAAATAAGCAACAAGCAACCCTGCAAACTTCTTTGCAGCAGAGCCCATAAAAAATTCCTAATTTCTTTAGGAACACAAGAAGGTACTTCCTGAAGGCACTGCATTTTTTATAAAATAATTTAATATTAATAGAAAGATAGTTAATAAAACTTTGATGCCAGCTTTTGATTCCCAGAGCTGCCCATGGAACACAGTTTTCTTTTTTAATAAACAGTTCTTAATCTTTCCAGACTTTTCTCAGCCAGAATTACTTTCCTGATAGTAGAACTGCTACCACATTTCCTAGAATCTGAGATTTTTATCAAGTGTAAAATAAGTACTGTAAAATACAGATAAACATAGAAGAAAGGAGAAAAAGGCTAACTCTTCTTAATACGTATGTCTTCTACTAACTTCAGGAAGAGGAGAAATAGGTGAATCTTTGTCTTAAAATTAAAAACAATTGCATGTATTTACTAAGACTATGGTAATAACCCATTGCTCTTGGATTGGCTTCTGATGGTAATCTAGAAATATGGTAGAGGTATGGCAGGCGTGCTGCATTTGAAATTCTAGAATGGAATTTGACATGTACTCTGCAAAGCCACAGTGTTACCTATGAACTTTACTGTGGTCTATTTAATTTTGTTTAGTGGCAACCTAATTCTCACAGAATAAATATATTTACAAAATTCAGCTCTTTGGCTGTGATTCCCATTAGGAGAAAAAAGTAACTGAAAGTAAATGGGTCATGATTCTTTGCTTCCTCTCAGGGCAGCAGCTGACCAGGTAGTTTCACTGAATCAGAAAGACTTGGAAAGAAACTGACCATGCCATGGAAGAGGACATGCAAGTAAAGTCAAGGACCTTTGTTCCTGTGTCATCAATGTCCTCTTAGGCGTCTATTTTCATTTTCTCATCTATAAAATGGGGATTATGTTGGCCTTCTATGTATCTGGTGGTATTCAGATAATTAAATGAGGTACCACAGAAATCACCTTGAAAATCTATTGCAGGACACAATGTTATTATCATCCAATGCTCCATTATTTACTATTTTATAGCTTTCAACAATTTAAATTACATGCTAATTCATCCAGTGTAAGAAAGTGTATCTTCTTAGATGAGTCATTTTTAGGACAGGAATTGGGTTTAAAGTACTTTAATTATTGCTACCCCAGGAAATTATTTTATTTTTTATTAAAAATAAAAAATTTAATGGTTTTTACTTCTTTTATTTTTAACCTTTATGTAAAATTTTAAAAATAGTATTTTTAAAACATATATATAATTCAGAAGAATAAAAAAATTATGTTTACTGTAGAAAGCAAAAGTTTACCTGATAAAAATTGCAAGAGAGAAAGAAAAATGAGAGCAATTAAATATTTTTTTAAGGTCAAATATATTATCATTCTTTCCTACATACTGGATTTTGTCATATTTTGCTTAATACATGTTATTAAAATATTAATACATAATTTCTTGCCTTTTATACATTTTTCTTCTTAAAAATATTTAGATACTTGACTTACCTAGAAGTTAATTTGAAGAAAGGGGTACGTTAGATATTTAAATGTTCTCAAATTATTGCTCACTGAAGTTTATTGATTGATTCACATATTTGAAATGATAGGAAATTTTTATAAAAACTTAATGTTATTAATGTTTCTAAGACAATTTCTACTGTCTTTATATAGAAAGCATTGGGCCGGTGCCATCCTACATTCATTACTGTGGTTGTATATAATTCATTTAAACTTCTGTTAGAGGGCCGGTGAGATGGCTCAGCGGCATAAGCGCCTGCCTGGCAAGCGCGAGGTCCTGAGTTTGACTCCCGGAACCCACATACGGAAAAAGGGCCGGTGATATCGCTCAGCGGCACGGGCACCTGCTGGCATGTGAGGTCCTGAGGTCGACCCCTGGTACCCCCAAAAATATAAATAAAAATAAATAAACTTCTGTTAGAGATATTCTTCTCTTACTAGTTTTCATTTTTCTGATTCTTTACATATTTTTATAAAACTTCAGAATTACAGTGTCAAATTTCTAAAACCACCAAAGAAGTAAAACTAAATTAAAAACCCTCTGGTATCCAATGATATTACATTAAACTCATAGAATATGTCCCTTTAAAATATTATTTTGTTAAGAAAACAAGTTTTAAAATAATCTTTACAAATTTTCTGTCACTAAAAGCATTGTTGAAATGGCTTTCTTTCCTCCCTTCTACTTTCATTACTGTTTAATGCTCTTTACATAAGAAAACCATGGTAACTCGCCTAACTTCTCATATTGTTTCTGAAAGTTTTCCACAGTCAGTTGTCTTGGATTTTGCTTGAGTAAAATAATAAATTGTTTGTTTTTATTTTTTGTCTAAGAGTTATTGCTTAATTTATTCATTTTTCCTTCTTTTCTACATTCCATATATTTATCATGTGATTTCACTAGTTTATAATAAAAAATAAACCATAGTGGTAATGAAGAGTATGCATTTTTGTTCTATCTTTTACTATTCTATCCTGAGATAAAAAGCAAGAGACAAAACTTTTGGTTAGACAGGTAAATAAAGACAAATAAAGATAGATACTCATTGCAAGGACATATTTAATGATGTTGAATTTCTTAAGGAGTTTTAAACTTACAGCCAAGAACCAATATTCAATTTTTATTAATAGTATTTTTGGTATCTATTTGAAGGGGGAATTTTTTTTCATTCTTTCAACTTATATATTTAATTAATAATATTATCTATGTATTTTGAGGTAATATGTGGTGGTGATTTAGTTTGTTATTAGTATTCTCTGGATTCAAGTTGATAAATTTACTTAAGGTTTTTCTTTCTTCCCACTAAATTCATTAGTGTAGTGGATCCATACTTTCCTTCTAAATTTCTGTTTTAAGATATGGTTTTGATGCCATACTTATGCGGTGTGAATTTCTACATTATTTGGAAGTTTTTCTCGCACTTGCTATGATCTACAAGAAGTTTAGTACCACTGAAATTAACCTAACTTTGAATATTTGATAGCATTTATTGATGAAGTTCTCTAGGCTATGTGCTCTTTTGGAGTCAATTTTTTCTAGTATTAGATGATGCAACTACTGCATAATGTTCTTAGGTATATGGATTTACTACTTTTTAAAACAACTGATTTGCCTTCAGTTTTTCCCTTTTAATTTCCTCTTATTCATTGTCTCATTCTTGATCTTTTGTTTCCTATTCTCTCCCAGTTTTTGGTAAGATACATTTGTTATGCAATATTTTAGTTTGTCCTACAATACACCTTTTTGTTTTCAATACAGTTGTTATCTGGCTTTTGCATGTGGAGTCCCTTCCCCACCTCATTTGGTAGTTTTCTCTCACAGCTGTCATGCTGTTTCTTTGTTCAGCTTCTTCATCTTGATAAAGATGTTGCTACTGGATTTTCTCACTTGCTCAACTGTAGCTTGGATGGATTTCTCCTGATCCTATTTACACTAACCCTGGCCTTGCCTGTGCATCTCGTTTTCTTAGCAGAGCTTCAATTTGAGTTTTGTGTTGCTTGCTTTTATTTCATTTTTTTTCCCATTACTATTTTATTCTCTAGGGCTTTTAGACAGAGAGAAGAGAAATTGTACTTAGGGTTTTTGATTCTTCTATCTCCCCACTTCAATATTTTTCACAATTGTGCTCCATAAAACATCTGTTTTCTGATCTTTTTTTCTCACTTTGGGGGAAAGGTGATTGTATGCATGTCAGTGTATGTGTTTGTGTGTACACGTATGTATTACTATGCTCCTCTAGGATGCCAGTAACTATGTAAACTATAGAAAACCATTTTAGGGAACAATTAAAAAATATATACCAATGTTTCATTTTAAAGACACATAATTTTGGAGCCAGTAGCTGCACTTTCAGGAATATATGAAGACTCAGTGTTATGCAAGCATGCCACCAATGTGATGCTTATTTTAGAGTTGTTTATAACTTAGAAACAGAGCAAACATCTAATAATAGCTGTGCATTCAATAAATGTTAAATGAATTATGCATATTCAGTAAAATACACTATTAGAAATGATGCATGTATACGCTTAAGTATATTAAAAGGCAAGTATAAAATAATCATGATTATTTATACCATCGTAGAATATGATTATTTATATAAAAGAATGCCACTAACTGAATAAAAAGTAGGGTTCACAATGATTACCTCTGTGTGGGAGAAGGTATAGTTAGTTTTCACTGCCTTTTATACATACGTTTAAGATCAATTATGAATTAGTTTTAAAATCAGGAAAACAGTAATGAAGTTAAAAAAACTGAGAAAGACACACACTCTCAGCTACCATCTCCAGAGCAGTAGCAACTATTAATTGAGTGCTCTTTGCCTACTAATGTATAAAGCCCTTAACATAATTATCTCACTTCATCCTCTCAGCAGCTCCATAAGGTTAAAATTAGTGTTTTCAATTTGCAGTTGGGAAACTTGAAAAGTTAAAAACGTCCCAAGTCTTGGCTCATAAAAGACCAGGCCTGAATGTGAACCGAGTTCAATCTGACTCTAGAATCCCACAATCTTAGTGTGCCTCTCGGACTGTCACATGTATCTTGATGCTTCTACATGTTACAGTTTTAATTTTAAAAACTCACATTTGAACTGTTAATAAAAAACTCACATTTGAACTGTTAATCCTTATTTTAAACTCTGAATATGAGTTTAAAAGAGGACTCAAGGGACAGAATAAAGACAAAGCCAAGAAAAGAAGAATAAAACAGAAGATATTAAATTTCATACTTCAATGTAAATCATTGAGCACCTCTTCAACATAGTATTTTATGAAATAGAAGAAAGATTCTTAAAGGGCCCTTATTAATAAATTAATACAGAGTATTAACTCTGAAGCCATCAACTAAACAATTTAATATACAAAAGATACAAATTTTCTTCAAGATATCCTCATGCCATGAAGATATTCTGAATTTTCATATGGTTTTACCCAGGCATTAGACCAATCATATAGTGTGATTTGATTTGGGTTTTGAAAAATAAAACATTCTTCAACCATTTTTATCGTAAATCCAAATTCCAACTTTCACTCATATTTTCTTCCCTATTATAAGCATTCTACATAGAATAGTACCCAATTAAATCAATCTACTTTAATTTCAGCAAAAGTTACCAAAGTAAAAAAATAGCAACATCAGCAAGAACATAAATGAGATAGCCTGAGAGCTATCTCAGACACAGTAAGTGCTAAAATATTGAGGGGATTAGGACCAAAATGATTAGCAACCTTTTAAACATCTCTTTTTCTGGAATCAATTACCATTTTCCAAATAATCTCATAACAGGTAAGAAAATAAAAAAGTGACAAAACATCAAAACAAAATAGCAATTTACTAGATTAACCATACCTATTGGCTCAACCAAAGGTAACACAAGGAAGTATAAAAGATTTTGAAGTCAAAGTAATAAAATTAAGAAAGAGCATGAGATATAGAAGGTACAATAATGCAAACTTATCTGACATCAAGTCCTTATATAAACATTTATAAATATTCAATATTAATCATTGCCTCACCAAGAAATAGAAATTAAAATGAAAGGAAACTGGTAGTAGACAAGTAGTGACTGCAAAGGTGAAAAATTTCCCATCAAAATCCTTTTCTTCCAATTTGTCTGGCAATATGAACGACAATTTGCCAATTAAGATGGAAAACACATGAGGATTCAGAAACCAAACTCTAGGTATTTACAAAAAATAAAAAAAGACTGTCTTTGAAGTTCACTTGAATGACAAGTTTTGACCAAGAATAATTTTGATTACTGCCTCTTAATTATTATGAAAGTGCCAGCCAAGCCAAGATAATACTTAAACAACAATACAGCAACAAAGACTTGATGCAAGTGAAACATTCTTAGACACAAATAAATAATGTAGGACAGAAAATATCTGTTCCTGAATTCTGAACCAAACAATTGTAAGAGTTTTTAATTTCTTGCCCAACTAACAACAACAACAACAACAACAACACCCCACAAAACAAGAAATGCCATCATATGTAAGAGTACTCTAAATTCTCAATACAAATGAAATCTCCAAATAGGTTCCATTCACTTTCTTTAGGACAACAATAGGTTTTAAATGGAATACTGAAGCTTAGGTCCACCACAGCTACATTGAAAAATAAACCTAGGAAAACTCTACTAGGGTCTTATGAGAACATTTAACTTATCCCCAAATCTCTATGGACACATGAGCATAAATTATCTGCAAAGATCCCAAACATTATTTAAAGGGAACAGCTAAACAAATTGGTCCCAACAGAAATACAAATAAATGGATTAAAAACTGGCTATCTAACCGTATACAGAGAGAAATCGTAATTGGTAGTCCGTCTAGTTGGGGAGAGGTTTCCAGTAGGGTCCCACAAGGATCGATATTGGGTCCCATTTTGTTTAATATCTTTATAAAAAATCTGGAAGACAAAGTAGAGAATGTGCTAATTAAGTAGACTGATACCAGTAGATTAGGACTGGTGTTTAAAGTAAATTGGAGATAGATAAATGCTACTGGTCTTTACAAAGCATAAAGAAAGACCAATGCTAGCAGAGAATGGGAATGCTAATTAGTCAAGTTTTTAAAAATGTATTATTATTTTTAAATTTAATTCCAAGTAGTAGCACTAGATTGAAAAGATATTAGCGGTTTTGCATTACAAAAGATTATGCACAATAGATAGAGACAATACAGAGTCATAACACCCGTGAATGTTGAATAAAGAACACTCTAAAGTGGAGATCTTCCCAGTGTAGCTTTATTTACAGAGTTGCTGGTTCTGGGATTCTCAATACAATAATGACACTGGAGGAAGTTCAAACGAACAATAACCAAGTTAGTGAAAAGGCAAGAATAACTACATTCTTGAACAGGCATACACTTGGTAATTGGCAGAAAAACAAACTAGGAAACAACATAAAACTTTACTTTAAAAAGGAGAGTTGAAAATTTGTCTGTATGAGCAAACATAGGGAGGGAAATCAATCAAAAGTAAATTCTATTAGGACACATGCAGGTGCACACACACACATCACACATGCACGCACACATGAATTTGAGGGACAAGAGAAAGGGTTATCCTAACTCCAGGATAGGGATTTTGTATTGTTTCCTTTTGCTATTATTATGTTTTATTATATTCTTTGAACTACTGAAGAAGACACTTGGGAAAACTATTCATAGATCTCATATTGGTTTAAAGCATATTTTAAAAATATTAATATGCTCCAATTTCACAGGAGGACAACTGTGGAGGGGCATTTGTTTATGGACTTTCATGTTCAGGTAGGGTTTTTTTTTTTTTTTTTTTTAGGTGAAGTCAACTGAGGTAAACATATGTGCTAATGGGTTGAGCTTTACAATTTTTATTTGGCTAACACAAAATAGAATCGTCACTGAATATAAACATGAAAAACCCCAGGGCTCAGAACATTTATCAATTTTGCTACGCCGCCTTGGCTACTGAACTTTCTTGAAGAACTTTACTTTTTGCACTAGTAAAATGAAAGGACAGGAACTGCTTTAAAAACTGAACATTTTCTTTTGCAAACAAAGAGTTAAAAGAAATTACACAGAAAAGACACAGAAAAAAATGTGGAAATATTTGTTGAAGTAACATTGGGTTCCCACATGCACCAGCTTCCCATTTTTATCTTTCCCTGACCTCAGGACAAAGCAGTTTAAAAAACAGTCAGTGGTGGCGAACCTATGGCACGTATGAGGCAGCAAGCTTCATGTTATCATTGAAAGCTCTAAAAGGTTCTCCATCACTGGTTCAGGTGATCAGGTACGTCATTTCCTTCTCTAGGAAACTATCAAAGGTGAAAAATTCAATTCCTTTCCTAGAGACTGATTTTGTTTTGAACAGACAACCATACTTGGTTGATTATATGTGCCCAATCTTTGAAGGAAAAATAAGTTTAGAATTACAGTTGAAAAGAAGGGAATGAAGGGACAATTCTGATAAGAAGTGATGGCATTATTCATGAGGTCAACACAAAAGAAAAAACTGTACAGTCAGAACCCAGTGTAGGTCCCTTTCTAACTTTTCACGCTGGGTTGAATAAGAACCATGGGGATCTGGAATGGTAGATGGGCACCCCTTTGTTTAATCAATATGGCTACAGGTATTCTGCCCTAAGAAATAACTGTAAAATTTGACATAGTGAGTTTGCTATAAATTCTACAGAAAATAGCCATTGAAAAAAATATTTTTCCTTTAATATTAAAATTTCTGTCATGCAACATTCCTTTTAAGATAATATTCTCTTTTAGGGATGTGAATGAATTCTACATCCTAGACTATGTAAGACACACAAGCTAGGGTCATCTGTGTGTCTGAAGATGACACGTTTTATTTAATTTTATTTTATTTATTTATTTATTTTTTATTTTTTTTTTTGTGGGTACTGGGGTTCGACCTTAGGACCTCGTGCGCCAACAGGCACCCATGCCGCTGAGCGATATCACCGGCCCCTTTTTCGTATGTGGGATCCGGGAGTCGAACTCGGGCCCTCGTGCTTGCAAGGCAGGTGCTTACGCCGCTGAGCCATCTCACCGGCCCAATTTTAAAACTAACAATACCTAGTACTAATATTTTATTAGCATTTACCAATTACTGAGTGCTTACCATGTACTAACAAGTATGCTATCCTCTTTATACATTATCAAAATAATCTTTACAATACCATAATGAGACAACGATTAACCCCATTTTACAGATGAGAAACTTGAAGAGTCAGATAAGCTGTTTTTATCTATGGTCACACAGTCATTAATGGGAGGGCAAATGTTGAAGCTGTCTTCAAAATGTGTATTCAGCTATATTGTGCTAAATCAGAATTCCTAGTGTCTTGTTGTATTGTGTTGATCAAAGAAAATGGTGGTTTCACATGATGCTAATGCATGAAGAGTACTAACATAAGCATATTTTTTTTCTAGGCCTCAATTTCTCATGTTTGAGGCTGAAGAACTGAACGCTTTCCTGGATAATGCTCTGTTATGGGAAGCGGTCCTAGACTTGCAGGATGTTCGGTAGCATCTATCCCTGGCCTCCACACACTGGACACCAGCAACAACTCCTATCTCTTAATTTTGATAACCAAAAATGTCTTTAAACAGTGACAAGAATTCCCTGGGAGATCAATTTGTCCCTGCTTTGAGAACCACTACACTGAAAGAGTCTAGGCATCTTTCTTATTCTCTCATATCCTATTACCTGAATTATGTGTCCATACTCAGCCAGGAGGACATTTCTACACTGGGAGGTACCTGCCCAGGGAACAATTCTCTAACTCCATCTCAGTACAATTGAATTTAGAGCTATCTAAAGCTTTTCAAGTTCAGTATAAAATCTCCACTGTGTGGATCTTAAATTTATCATTTAAATGCAAATTACTATGAAAATAGGGTAGATGAAAGAAAAAGAGATCAGATGTTATCTTATTAAGTCAGCCTTGTATTAGGGAATTGATTTAGACTCATTTCAAACTGCAGTCCTAGGAGATAGTTTTATTTATTCATTCTCTTTTCTTTACTAAGGCTGCAATATCAGGACAATCATGAAACTGGTTTAGAAAGTGCTGTCTCATTTGACAGGCTGAGCTAGCCTTAATGGAAGACTGGCAATCGTTACCTACCCACCTAAAGAGTCCAATGAATAAGACACTGGGCACTGGAAACTAACAATTTCCTATACCCTGTGCTTTATGGGCTTTTAAGGGGCTACACTTAAAATATGCATCACTCTAAATATCATCTTCTGGATTAAAAATAGTCCAAAGTCAAATATTAGACCTATAGATAAGTATGTGGGAAAGCTAAGTGAATCATAAACTTACACAGGATTTTCTCCAAATAAATCCCAATAGTAGAGATCATTTATTTGTGCTATTCTTTATTTTATTTATTTTTTTTTTGGTGGGTACCGGGGGGTCGACCTCAGGACCTCGCGCGCCAACAGGCATCCGTGCCACTGAGCGATATCACCGGCCCTTTTTTCATATGTGGGATCCGGGAGTCGAACTCGGGCCCTCGCGCTTGCAAGGCAGGCGCTTATGCCGCTGAGCCATCTCACCGGCCCTATTTGTGCTATTCTTCAAGTGAAGGTGAAATTGGAAATATTAAAATGTCAATGAAATAATTATTGTTATAGTAAGTAATTGCAGATGGCTTAAAAGTATTGCTTCTTTCCCAGTCCTGTCGCTATGAACTATTTATTGAATCAAATGTTATACACTACTTTATAAACACTACTTTGGGAAATATTAAATCAAGAGCATGTGTTTTTTATTTCAAAGGGGATATATTTTGACTAAAGGTAAACATATACACAAGTATTCTGTTTAGTGTAGAAAACTGCCTAACAGCAAGCGAGACGAAGTTACATTTTGGGACAAAATAGGGCTAACTCCACGGGGACTGCTGTCACAAGTGAAGACTCTTGGTTGCAAATTAGAATAACCTGACAAACATTTAAGAACTAGGATATCAGGGCTGGGGATATAGCTCAGTGGCACAGCGCCACTGCCTGGCAAGCACGAGGTCGTGAGTTCGATTCCTAGGACCAAAAATACCAAAAAACAAAAAAAAAAAAAACCCAAAAAAAAACTATGATGTCTGCATATACTCAAGACAATCAAATAAGAATCTTGGGTCAAGGGACCCAGGATTCAGTATTATTTTTTTAATCCCTCCAAGCCATTTCACTGGGGAACTATAGTTGAGAACTACTGACCTAAAGAATAGTTTAAAATTGTACAGGAAGTCTCTAAATACGCTTGACGGCAGCAAGACTGTGGCCTCACACTGCCATGTGCTTTCTTCTATCCTAAGTGGATGTGCATGGCATTAAGTAATATTTTGTCACTTACGGAGAAAAGTTATTCATCACACACTTATCTTTCTATCTTGATTACTTTCAGGACAAAGTCTTAGTTTGTTGTTTCTGTGTCTTCAACACTTCTCTATCGTTGCTTATTTCCTTTTTAAATCAAAGAGAATGCAGATCTAAGGTCCAGAGCCCGTGTTTAGTATAGTGTTTAATAACATACTTTGTGTTTATTTATTTAAGGTTATCTTTAGCAAGTGAAACCAATTAGTAGGACATGAACTTCCCTTTTTAATCTAAAGAAGGTGAGAAACTTTAAAGAAATATAAATACAGACATTATTTTCATATGTGGAAAAAATCATACAGGTGGTTTTGAGATGAGGAAGCTTTGGGCAACCCTAACATTAACTGATAGGGAACCAAATTTTGGGTGATCAGTTGAGACCCTAAGCATGCCTCCCTCACTATAAATTTGAAGAAAATTACCCATTCTCTGCCCTGGGCCTTGTTTTTCTCATGTATTGAGCAAGATCATTAATCTCCAAGGCTAGCATTGTTCTATGAATTAAAGGAGCAAGGAAGGCTTGCCCTCTGGATTTACCTTATTGACATCCAGACGCATCTTCTCATTGTTGGCACTAGCAGCCTTTTCGGCTGCTTTCTTTTGGCGCTGGGGTCCCCTCCCAAAGAAGATGTAGTTGACCAAAGCATATTCCAGAAGGGCCATGAAAACGAAGACAAAGCACCCCATTAGGTACATGTCAATGGCCTTCACATAGGGAATTTTAGGGAGAGTTTCTCTAAGGTGGGTGTTGATTGTGGTCATGGTAAGGACAGTTGTAATTCCTGAAAAGAAAAGACAATGTTAGAGTAATAATAGTCCTACTTCCTTTTTGTTCTCAGACTATGTGAAAATGTTAATTTATGCCACAATATGTTTACCCTTATTATATACCAGCCCTGTGGTAGGCCCTGGTGTTACATGTAAGTTAACTTGACGTGAGCATTAATCATTTTGGAAGATTTCCTTTAGTAGTATTTTTAACTTATATTTATATATGTAGGGAGGATTAAATGTATAAAAATGTGAATTAAATGTTAGGTTAGACACATACATAAGATGAGAATTAAAATGAAGAAGACCATAAATCACCTGGGGAAGAGATCAGGAAAGGGACACTTTTGGGTTGGTTCCTGGAAAACAAGTTAATGTTACCCAGACTAAGAATTGGAGGTCAAAAGATAGATTTAGGGCACTGGTGGTAAAGAGAACTTTATATAAAGGTTGGGTTTGAGGGAGAGTTCACGGCCCATTAAAGGATTCGGAGAAAATCATCCTTGGTACACTATTGGGCGGGATGGGAAGAATGGTGAGGAGAATGGAGGTTAAGTAAGGGGTGCACAATGGGGAGCCCCAAGGAGAATTTAAACTTAAAGGCAATGTAGAGCACTGGCCAGCTCCAAGCTGGGAGGCACATGGACAAACTGAATTTAGGGCAACTAGTAGCAGTGTCAAGGATGGGAGAGAAGCATGCAAGAGAATAAAGAATACCAGCTACAAAGCTGTCAGATTAATCTGTGCAAATAAAGGAAAGCAAGTAAATTAAAATAATAGCAACAGTTCTGGTATCAATGACCACATTACACAGATGATTGTCAACATTCAGAAACTAGAAGTAGAGGGAAACAGAAAGCAGGTATCATTGCTCTTCTGCTTTTGGATTAGACAATTAGGCATACGATGCCCAGATAAGGAACATACTGTAGATTCTTTATGGGAAATGCCATGCTGGGTCAGGCTGTAATTGTTGGTCTAGTTAAGTGGATAGCTCTAACAGTGGAAAGTAGTTTTGCTCAAAACTGTAATTGGAAGATAAAAGCACAGGGAGTCCAGGGTCCTGAGTAATGTCCAGCTTGGTAGCAAAATAGTGATGTGAAAATAGACAAAGCTTAGAGGTCAAAATCACAGAGATGGGAAGCCGTAGAGGCATTGTGTGAACCAGGATCTTCCTAACTCTGGAAACTTACTTCAAACACTATCTAATAGCACATCCCCAAAGTTAAAGTTCATTTCTGAGATGTTTGGGACGGCATAGCTTCTTATTTAGTTTTATCTCTCTAACAATAACATTATAGTATTTATTTTGTTTTTAATTCATTCTTATTAAAAGATACAAAAAATACAAATTTGAGTTTTCATTTTGCTTTAAAGTGTCTTGCAGTTCTCACGTCTTATGTACATTAGTAATTTTAAAACATTTTCCAATTTCACTTTTCTCTTTATCCTTTCAACTACAGATTATCCAGTATTACATGTATGTATTCAAACAGACAATGTTGGATTTGCCATTTATCTAAATCTCATTTTAAGGTATTTCTGAACCTAGAAGCAAATTGCTCGTATAAAAAGATATTTTCAAAATTTCTTTTAAAATGTGAGTAAATTATCCATTGTTTCTATAATACAAGCAAAATGGGCAACTGATTTTAACTTTGGGAAAATAGGATATTCTTGGCTTTTATTCATTCTTTCATTCAGCAAATATGTATTGAGTACATTCTCCTATGTAAGACACTAAATAAATATAAATTATAATTGAGGTCCTCTACACAGGGCGTTCTATGGCTTTCTAAGGGTATGACTCACAGGGTCTTGCCTTGGTCCAGGAAGGCTGTCCTTCTACCCGCCATTCTTGAACCACTGTAGTCTAATCTTAACAACAACCAAATGACCCCATTAAATCTAAAATTAAATCACATCACTTCTTTACTCAATGGCTCTCTATTTCACTTAGGATAAAAGCAAAGCTTTTAGTATAGCCTACGAAACTCTTTGTGATCTTTTAGTCCCTTCTCAACATTCTCTTCTCTACAGCCCTGAACTCACTCTTCACTGGCTTCATTTTTTTTTTTTTTGTGGGTACCAGGGGTCGACCTCAGGACCTCGTGTGCCAGCAGGCGCCTGTGCCGCTGAGCGAAATCACCGGCCCTTTCTTTGTATGTGGGTTCCGGGAGTCGAACTCAGGTCCTCGCGCTTGCCAGGCTGAGCCATCTCAACGGCCCCACTGGCTTCATTTGTCTCCTGCTCAGTTGTTTGGCTTGTTCCTTCTAAAGGTCTTTGAGTAGCCTGGAATATTATCACCCAGATATCTGTACAGCTCTTAATCTTCTTAAAGTCTTTATTCTGGCGGCGACTTCTTAGGGCTGCCGTGATTATTCTAAACTACGCTCCTTGGTATACCCAAGCATTCTTACCTTGTTCATTTCCCTCTCTAGACTCATCCTGTGACAAAATTTGCACGATTATTTAATATATTGTCTATCCTTTACTACTAAAACCTAACTTTTAGAAGAGGACTGCTGTATGTGCATTTTAAGTGTTCAGCACTTTTTATGTGTACGTGGTACTGGTTTTGAAGCCAGGGCCTTCACACTGAGCTACATCCCCAGCCCTTATCTTAATTTCTATTTTGAGACAGGGTCTCCCTAAGTCACCAAGTTGCCCAGTCTGGTCTTAAACTTATGATCCTCTTACCTCAGCCTCTCAGAGTACTGGGAATGTAGGCCTGCACAATCATGCCCAGCTTTAACAAATATTTTTTGAATGAATAAATGAATGACTTTCCTAAGGAAGTGATGACTGAATTGGGATCTCATGGTGAAGAATTCAACAATTCAGTATCTTAAAGGGAATAGTCAGAACTCAAGATTATAAAGAATGTATAAATGTCCATGAATTCACTTTATCTGGAGAAAGTAAAAAAAATTAAAGAAATATAATTTACTCTTCTTCTCTGGTGTTATAAGGTTAAAAAATAAGGTGTATAATAAATGATGCCTCAAGTGGTTTCCTGGTGTTCTTACTCTATTGTCTCCTACACTCTTCATGCTGCTTGAAAACAAAGAAACTTCAGAATCTTTTTTGCTTATTTGTTTGCCACACACTACATTTCCTTGTTTGATACTCAGGAATAAGGAAAAGATGGAAGGGAGCCCTTCTCAAGTAAACAAGCCCAGATACAAGTTGAACAATTATGCAATGAAATATGTTGCAATAAAAATACAAACTGATGAAACTAATTTCATTACCAACAGCTATATGGTTAACTAATTTTGACATGGAAGCACTTTAATTTGTGTTTAATTGATTTAATGCTGAATTACAGCACCCGAAGTCTAATAGCTAAACTCTTGCAAAGTGCAAGGTCCACTCTGGTCATGCATCACAAATGCCTGGGTAAGAAAAATGCGTGTGCACACATACACAGAGCCAAGGTCCTCATGCCATTGGAAAATTGCCTACCTAATGCCACTCTTGCAGCTGAAGCATCGTAATTAATCCAGAAGGAGACCCAGGAGAGGATAGTAATCAAGATGGAGGGCATGTACGTTTGCAGGATGAAGTAGCCAATATTTCTCTTAAGCTTAAAGCTGAGAGACAATCTGGGATAGGAACCTGAAAAGACAATTTTAGAACATCACCATTATTAATCAATACGTATTGGATACTTTCCATTAAAGGTCCATACACCATTTGTACATCTTCCCAAGATCCAATTTTAGCTCTGGGTAAGGAAACTTTTCTCAGCAAAAGTACTCTGTAAGCATAGGCTTTTAATTATCAGGAGTTACTCAGTATGGAATACATCCTGTACTCACAAGTAGTTAAAATAATCCCTGCTTTCCCTGCCTAGCCTAGTACACCACATTAAGGACACTCATTCTCTGCCATTGTGATGACAAGACAACTTGTACATTCCCTTCGTTCATTTGTTTAATTATTCCTCACTATAAGTTTTCTCTTGTATAAGAAAATGCAGCATGCTGTGATCACAGGGAAAAAACTCAGTCTCTTCCAAAGCATGCAGTTCTGTGATCAGTGGCAAATACTTAAGGAGTGCAGGTTTGTACAGGTTTTCACATTGTATGTATACCCTTTATTCTTAATAATTTAATTGCTTGCATCAGAGTGCTAAAGGGACCCCTTACCCACTCAGAGGAGGAGAATTACTGCTTTTGAGCAGTATTGGTGAGAAATATGACTGGAGAATCAGTTTATTAAATTTGAATTCTTTGATTATGGTTATCTGGGAAATTATTCTTCAGAGAAGATACATAAGATATCATAATCTTACAATATGAAAGTTCATCTTAATAGATAGTAGAGGCGAGAATTTTTTCCATTTTGAAAAGAAGCTGCATTTCATCTCCTTGGGCTAAGCCAAGTATCTCAATATGAAAGTAAAATCATTTCAAGTAAGAACACATCTCCACAGTGGTAAGGATTTAGAGGACCTCACACTTGGGAAAAGTTTCTGTTAGAGCTTTGAATCTTTATCAAGTAACACACTTCCTGCTTGAAGTGGGTTGCAGGGATATGAATCCTTAACAGGAAAGGCAATTCTGTATTCAGGCACAGAATTGTCTATTTCTTTGCCTATGGGATTCATTTCAATGAGAAAAACATAAAGAGGGATATTCCTGCAGGAGTATTTTTTTTTCTTTTCTAATAAATTAGTATCTAGCAAATGACTACCTCCCTGGGCTTTTATATGTAAAAATTGTGCTGGTGAAATCAAGTGTGACAATCGGAAATCTCACTTCCACAAGGATAAAGATGGCAAGACATCAGGATGATCTCAACATCTGGAAGGGGTTATAACTCAAATCTGGGTAAAACTGGAAGGAAGTTATAACCCTTTGAAGAAAATGTGAAATCTTCCGACCCTACCGTCTTTAGAGAATTTCACTGTGGTCAGTCTAGGTGGAACTCCTGCTTGGCAATCCTCAGTATATTTCAAAGAATTGTGATGCATGCTATGGGATGCATAAAGTTGAAGGACAACTGTGACCCAGATCTTTATTTCGCTTTCTGTATTCTGTCTCTAAAAACTAGTCCTTTTCTGGCAAATAATAGACACAGATGTGGCCTTCTCAGCTTTGCTGGCGGTGCCTTCTGGAGAAGAATGGAGCACTAAGCTGGGCAGGAAACAGGATTTTCAACAGAACTGTCTTCTAGAGCTATGGGCCTTCCCTGGGACACAACCCTGAGGGAAGTGACCTTTTATGACAAAATGTGATAAGGATTCTTTCCCCTGAACTATCTTCCCTCATACGAACCTGTAGAAAAAACAACCTTCTTGGTGATAAGTTTGTAATCCACAATGGAGAACTGTGGAAGCTCAATCTTTGTTACTCCTGTCACTGCATTGTCATCCCCACGCCAGTAAAACTCAATGTCGTCAGTTGTATATCCATCTGTGAAAAGAGACACACACCAACTCACAAAGCAGAAACAAGCACAAAGTGGAACACCTGCTTGGAAGATGAACTGTATACATAATAAAAGCTACAGCTGGCTATTACATTAAATATACACTAAGCATTTGAAGGCTGCTACCACATTTAAATCTCATACAATGATTTATAAGGTGAGTATAATTAGACCTACATGGAGCAACAGGCTTAGAGAAATTAATAGAAAACATCCTCCAGCAGAGGAGGGGTACAGTTGGGGCTTGGACATACGTTTATTTGGTTATGATTCTCATTTTATAAAATGTGATCACATGATCATAGCTCATTATCACCTTCTTCTAAAATGTACTGTAAGAGAGAAATCCTTGAAATTGTCAGTTTAGTACTGAACGTTATCAAACTCTTCCTTCTAACATAAAATATTTGAATTACTGTATAGAGGTCTTCCATGTCAGAAGTGATTACAAAAAAAGTAATATTTTATTTCAATATTCATACACATGATCTCCAAAGTTGATTTTGTAACATGTAACTTTAAGAAACTTGATGTAATGTTAATTTCTACAGATCTGAGGAATAAGTATAAGTACATAGTGTAAATTTTGTATGTGTGGATACAGTTGAAAGCTACACATTCATTCAATCAGCAATTCTTTGATAAACACCTACTATGCTCACCATTGCACAGTCTCCGGGGAAAGGATTCTGTTAACAAAGATATGTTCTGTGTTTCAATTCTACTTTCACTCCTTGGGCTGGAGTAGAAGTTTAACAAACGGACACAGATATCATCTTAATAAGTAACACCTAACTGTGATAAGTAGCACATATTAGACTCTAAATCATCCTAAACAATGAGCCTGGGATGGAACCCAGTGTATATATTAATACTATTTTAGAGCTCACACACTCCCCAGTCAAAAAGAATACATTACATTGTACATGAAGAGATACTGTATTTGTTTCTTCAAAGAACTTTTATGTCTGGATGGCTAAATATTTTACCAGTTTGAGAGGTAGGCAGGGTGGATGTTGTTCCCTCAATTTCAAAAGCAAAAACAAAACAAATGTCCAAAACAAATGCTACCTGTCACATAAGACTATGCCCTTTAACGTGTGGGTGGTTAGTGTGACATGGATGACCAGAAAGCCAACCCTTTGACTTAATTCTAGATGATTTTCCATGCATTGCCTCTCATTTCTCCAAAAAAGAGAGTTAAATCTCTTTTAGAGATAAATGGAAGCAAATCACTTTCTCACAGAACCATGATAATCTTCACTTTGAGAAACTGTGTCAGCTTCACCATAGCTCAGGCAAAGGTGATTTTTTTCATAAATTGGCAGTATTATCTATTTATTTATTTATAAGAGCAGTCATTTTTCTTTGATGCAGAAAGTTTTTTTTTTTTTTTTGTAAGAGTTATTAAGCATTTGAGGCTCTGGTAACACAACTATAGGATTTTGGATAATAGTTAATGATTTTTTTTTTTTTTTGGTGGGTACCAGGGGTTGACCTCAGGACCTCGTGCGCCAGCAGGCGCCAGTGCCGCTGAACGATATCACCAGCCCTTTTTTTCATATGTGGTACCAGGAGTCGAACTCGGGACCTCGTGCTTGCTGGGCAGGCGCTTATGCCACTGAGCTATCTCACCAGCCCAATGATTTTTTAAAAGACTGTTTACTTGCAAATGCATGAACTAATTGTAGAAGGCAGAATTACAGAGTTTTAATTGCTTATATACCATCAACATTTTATTAGTGTGATCTAATCTAGAACACTTTGTTTTGATACAGACTGTCTTTCATACAATTTTGATTTGCAAGTAAATTTCAGCTCACGATTGTGCCTTCCAAGTAATAAATTAATGACATAGTAAGCAGATTTTCAGCAAAGAACTCACTCTTTGTTAAAATTCTCTATCCAGTGCTAAAATATGAGGTATGTATCTCAAAGGATGGCTGGATTTGTTTAAGATTTCATTTTTCCTGATATGGGCAACAAAAGCCTCATTCCACAGCAACATCTCCAATGCAACCCAATTTTTTATTAATTATACAGATCTCTTAGTTATGAAATAGTTTAGTGTAAATGACAATCCTACCTTTGATAAAAGTATACAATAAAAAGGGCAATGGATCCTAGAATCAAACTAGGTAGTTAGAAATGTATTTGAATATTGAATTATAATATAAAAACACAAAAAGGTTCTTTATGAAAGAAGGTAGTTATTTCACATTAAAACAGACCTAAACAAGTTCTCTTGGCTTCCAGAATAATCATATGCAACTTATTACAGAACAGCAACTGCCACTTACTGGTTCAGTCAATAGGTCATGTTAACCAGACGTCATTTCTTCTGTGGAGAGTTAATAGCTCAAAGCTGAAGACATTTGTGTTCATTATTTCACGTGTTTAAGAATTCATTATAGATGCTCACTGAGCTACTCAGGGACTGGCTTGAAGTTTTGAGTTTTTAAAATAAGCATCACAGATAATTCTATGGTGAAGTGGCACATGAAAAATTAAGAATCACTTGTCTAGCAGATGAAGACGATGACGATGACGATGATGATAGCAATTAAAATGAGTAAATAAATCGAGTGTTGCCATTTTCTTTTACTAGGAACTTCATTAAGTGCCTTACTTTCATTATCTCACTTAATCTTCACAATTGTTTTATAGGTGAGCAATGATTATATCATTAGTTTACAAACTTAGTCCCCAGACTAAAAGTTCATTATTTTTATCTTCATTTCATGGTTGAAAAAACTGAGACATTAAACAACATTTTAAAAATCACACAACTGGGTAAATGATTCATACTATGCGTGTGATTGATCCCAAGGGCATAAGGTTTCTACCACATTCCTCTTCCTAGGAAGTATATAGTGTGTTCAAAAAGTTAAATGTCTATAAGATGGTTAAGATAGATACACTACGATTTTTACTTAGTTCATTGAAGAGTAAGGTTTGTGCCAATAATGTTTGGATAATTAAATGCTAATGTCTGGTGTCCTGAATAACTAACTTAAAGATAGTAATACACAATGTATTAACCATTCTTACCCTCCTATTATGTTGTTTTGAAAATTTGTTCTTCTTTTGATTTGTTTTGTTTTTTCTTCTCTTTAAAATAAAATTAAAAAAAAAAAAAAAAAAGAAAGAATGAGAAAAAGATCATCTCTCAGTATGACCCACAAAGGACTAAGTCTAAACGAATGCAGAATATATTTGTTCCTTCAGCTTCCTGTCCTCCTTACCTTCCTTAGTATTTCCTTCCTTCATCCATCACTATAAATATTAAAACAGAAGCTATCTGTGGGCAGAGGAATGAGAATACCTGTGGCATCTCAATAATATGGTATAAAAGATGGATGCCTATTAGTTCTTCAACTGTCAGAAACATGACTAAGAACTACATACTTTTGTCAAAGTGCCAGATATTTGATAATGTTGACTAGGCAATAACTTTTAAGGAACTGGTGCTCAACAAATATTATTGAATAAGTGAAATAATTATTTAATACACATGTGGATTTGGGCAGGTAGTTTGGGTAGTTGTTTATGCGGTGCTTCATACAGATATTTATCCACTGTGAAGATACATAGTGTGCTCATAGCTATGTCTTTTGGACTTAGGATGGTGCTTGGCATACAACTGTCACCAAACAGACATTGTCATAGTGAATAGAAAAAAAATCTAGGATGGTGCTTGGCATACAGTTGTCACCAAATAGACAGTGTCATAGTGAATAGAAAAAAATTCTATTGAAAGGCTTCAAGAATAATCCAGATGTTCTTCATTAAGTATCTCTGCCTACACAGCAGTTCTTCCTAAATTACATCACATTTCTTAGTCTTTATTTTCTTATCTACCTATTGGAATAATAAAAATGATATGTACTTCAGAGTTGCATTATAGACAGAAAACTTTTATAATGCTCAGAATAAAACTTGGATATAATGGTCAAGAAACTTAGCTGATAGTTTTTTTTTTTAAATAAGAATTATTAAAACAGAAAAACACTTAGTAGCATACCATTTTAGTTGCTATTTCATGAACCCATACAAGGATTTATACAATGAAAAACTTAGCTGTTTGACCATACTTATAGAACTTTTTGATGTGCTTGGAAACTAACAATAAAATATTTAAGGTTACTTCAATGTGTCACATTTTGGAACCTAGGACAGTAGAGCAGCATGATGCATATATTTCTCGGCTACTGCAGCCTTAGAAAGGTAAATCTTACGGGCTGGTGATATAGCTCAGCAGCATAAGTGCCTGCCTGGCAAGCGCGAGGTTTTGAGTTCAGTTTCCGGTACCCACATAAAGAAAAAAAAAAAAGGTAAATCTTTCTGACATCATTTCGATTAACCATATTTAGGAAGTTCCAAGTGAAAGCAAATGTATGTGTGTGTGCTCTTGCATCATCAGTTTTCTGAAGATGAAACACTAACGCTCCAGGACCAAGCCATGGCAGTCAAGTTCAAACACCCACTCAATGTACTGTGTAGGATGAGCAGACCTCGTTTCTTCGAACTTAGAATTTTCCCTGGAGGAATATATAGTAGTCTCTCAAAGTCTTTAAAAACTGAAAGAAAACATATGCAAATATATATGACCTGACTTTCAAGGCTTTCATAATGAATGAAAATAATTAGATTTTTAAAATTTTATTTATTTATTTTGTGGGTACCAGGGGTCGACCTCAGGACCTCGCGCCCCAGTGCTGCTGAGCAGTATCACTGACCCTTTTTTCGTATGTGGATACTGGGAGTCGAACTCAAGACCTCACGCTTGCCAGGCAGGCGCTTATGCTGCTGAGCCATCTCAACGGCCCCTAGATTTTTTTTTTATAAGATAGCAAAGGGGGATACACTGAAGTTCTTCACTGATGTACTGCAAATGAAACTTTAATATTCTATTCATGGAATTTCAGAAACTGAGACATTAAATTATTTTGTATTGTTATTATTAAAAATACAACCTACATAATAAATTCAGATGGCCTATGAATAAACCGAAATATGAATTCATTGTCATACACCTGTAGGAATTAAAGCTATATGAATTTTTTTTTTTTAATATGGGTACCAGGAGTTGACCTCAGGACCTTGCGCTTGCCAGCAAGCGCTTGTGCTGCTGAGCGATATCATCAGCCCTTTTCTTCCTTTTATGTGGGTACCGGGAGTTGAACTCAGGACCTCGCGCTTGCCAAGCAGGCGCTTATGCCGCTGAGCTATATCACCAGCCCTATATGAATGTTAAAGTCTGGATCAGGAAGGAAAAATATGTACATTTATAACTTTATAAAATAAAAATGACACATTCTCTTTTAAATATTATAAAAATATGTACTACACAAGATCTAATGAGTATAAATACTATTTTATTTTATTTTATATTTTGGTACGAGGGATCGAACTCACGACCTCATGCTTGCCAGGCAGGCACTGTACCACTGAGCTATATCCCCAGCCCTATAAATGCCATTTTAAACACATTCACATAATGACTAAACACATTCTTGCAAATGTGACACTGGTTTATTAGATAAGATGCTATTTTTTATAGATTTTTCCCTTTTTTACTATCAGCCAACATGTATATTTTGTCTTTTACTAAGTGAACATTCCATTTTAGGATAATTTCACTGTGCCAAAAATATGAAACTATATCAAGACATTAAACCATGAGGACCAACACAAACATTCAGAAGTGCATTACCAATGCCAACATTTAAGTTTTCTAATGGGAAATTGAAGAGAGTTACTGTTCTCTCATTACTTATTTAAACTTCGTTCCTCAATTGGATTAGTAAATGTTGTAAGGTAATTATCTATTCTGTGTCTCGCACTGTAGCCAACATAATAATAGTCACTTAGCAGTTCCTTCAACCTGTTAATTTTCAGTTATCATAGCTGTTTGGCAATGAATGAAAGTAATGAATCAGTGCTACTGGTAAGTTTTGCAATAGACATGGCTGATTTTGATTTTTTAAGAACCATCCTAACTCACATTTTCTACTCTCTATGTGTATATCACAGCACTTTAAAAACGTTCTGAATTGAACAAATCATTGTTTTAAAAATTAGCATGCAGACTCCTATCAGTATTTAAAATTTTATATGGTTACTATTATTAGTCAATAAGTAACTATTAGTAAATCTTGATTTCTGTTTGAAGAAACATTAGTCCTATAATTTACTTCATGGAAAAAAATTGCACAATCAATATCTTTAAGAGTAAAAGCACATCCAGACCCATTTCTTATAAAGTCACAAAACATTTAATGCAGTAAATAATGGAAAATTCTGCAATAAAATATCCGTTTAATTTTACTGAATCCTGTCATAAGCAAACCTATTTGATGAGATAATTTTTTAGTATACAAAAATTATCCACCAGGTGTAATCATTCCATAAAGTACTGTGCTGGAATAATTTGCAAATTTTAGGGAAACCATCCAGAGTGATTTTTAGTTATAACCCCCAACTCCCAAAAGCCAGGTAAGCATTCAAGAAGGCCCACAGTTCCTCAGAACCAAATCATGCTCCATTAGTAAATTAAACACTGTTTTTCTCCAAGAAATTTCCAGGTCAAACCTAAACATTTTCAGTAACACAGAGATAGAACTGCCTTTTAATACAGCAAGGCAGATAAACATTTCAGGAAAGAGCACAGTTAAATATACAGCAAGAAGGCAAGTATTCTCGTGCTAAATAAAGTGACCATCGTTAGAAATCTTTCAGCCCACCATTAGCACGGACTCCAGTCCACCACAACCCATATGTTGTGCGAAGTACAGGACTGTGTGCAGTCAATGCCAAAGTCACCTGGAATTTCATTCACCCATAACTCTTTAAATTCAGCACAGAAAGTGATCAAAGACACCATGAGTGATTGCTCTGACTGCTTAATTGTATCTTATTCTTCACTCTGCTCTTCAGATGGACTGAGAGACACAAATGTTCCACTGTCAAATCATTTCTAGACCTCAAGCAGTTCAAAATAATTGGCTGAGGATGTATCAGGCTTGATTACTTAGTGCTGTCTCAGGAAGGACACCACCAAGTCATCTGAAGATTCATTCTACATCAGTGATAACCTATTTTTTGTGTGTAATGACCATTTTTAAAGTTCAAACCTTAAGATGTAAGAGAATAAAACATCTATCCCAAATGAAATGTCAAATTGGGATTTAACAGATTTAAAGACAGTTTCTCCCTTCGGATTCTAATGGAAAACTCTATTGTCTCTGTATATATGGCAGAAAGATGATTTGGTGATTATTTCTGCAGGTTTAGCTCTGTTATATGTTTCTTAAAATGTTTTTGCTGTGTTTGGAGAGATTAAGCAGTAACTGTAATGGCCTAGGTTAAAAAAATGAAAAATCATAAATAAAAATAACAAACATTAATCATACCTACCAATTGTACAGTCCTGTGCACTGGGCACTGCCTTAAGCTTTTTCCCTACAAAGAACTGGAGTGGATTGTGAGTATCAGGATTCTTTCCCTGTATACAGCTTGGGTTTGTCCATGTGCATGGGTTGTAACTCCTAAAATAACACAGAAAAGCTAGAAAACTTTTGGCTTAAAATTAGGTCAATGCTTCTCAAACATAATGTTCATAGACCTTGTTAAAATGCAAATTCTGATTTAGTAGGTGAAGATTAGATTCTGCAGTTATAACCAATCCCAGGTGAGTTGTGCTATTTGTCCATGAGCCATCCTAAATAGAGCAAGGGATTAAAGGGTTTTACGGAGTACCAGTTATTTACCATGCCATGAGAATCAAGCAAAGAATCTAGGTAAGAAATCTAGCCTGATTCAGAGCAGATCAAAGTTTCTTCTGAACAAAAATTTTTCAGCTGAAAATTTAAAATATCTTCCTATTTCTATCTTTCTGAAAGGGACAAGAAGAGAAGTTTCTGATGCTGTGTCTATCCAGGGGCCTGGTTTCCTTTAACAGCCGGTGATCTACAATCGTCAATAAGCAAAGAGAGCAGGGAATAAAACTAGGCCCAAAGTTTTTTTGCAATGTGTGTTCATGCAGTTTATTTAAATGTTCAGCCTCATTAGGACTCAGAATACTGTACTCCAGCATTAGACTTCCACATCTTTTATTGATGTTCTTCTATATACTAGATGGCAACCTTTTAAGTGGTCGCCCTTCCTCTAACTCATACTATAAAAACTACTATTATTGTTTTAGAACAGTTTGATGATGCTATTTCTATGCTTTCAAAAAACTGAAACAAATTCTTGACTCAGATCTTCAAAATTCCATCATGAGGCTTCTACCTGCAGCCTCATCTTCCGTACTCCTCTTCCTCTTTCAAAAGTCTCCTCTTCTGCTCACACTCTTCAGTAATCCTCAATAACACTTTGAATTTCAGGCCCTGGTTCAAGTTGTTTCAGTTACTCGAAATATGACATATTTTTCCCTCTCACATGCCTGCACCCTTTAAGGAACCATCAGCTTCATCTTCCCCAGGACACCACTTCAATTTCCTTTAGCTAGGATCCTCCTCTCGTTCCTGCCCTGATATTTCCACAGCATTCTAGTTGACCTCTACTATGACACTTCTCACAGCCAGTTTTCCATTAGAGCATTTGTGGTTGTGCTGGACTTGGCTACTAGATTATCTAGAACCTTTCTGGCCCTTCTCCGTGGCTCCTCTCTTCCTTAGTGCAGGTTTTAACTCAGGGTGGCACTTACATTAGCTTGCTGAATTGTTAACATGAGATCCCTTTACTTGTGGTTAATCAGATGCCCCTCTGAGAGTTCAGTGATGAGCAGATGCCGTTTGCTGAATTGCGATATGGTAGACAGCAAGCCTGAGCATAATTAGTGGCTTGGGATGTGGAAGTCCTATGCCTCAGCCTCAAAGTCATTAAAAGAAAGGCAGTGCTGCTGGAACCAGTCTCTAAAAGGGAGCTATCAAGTTGTAGCAAGGGCCCCTGTGTTGAAGCAAACTTCCTGAGACTGCTGACTTTGAACACATGTTGTCATTTCTGAGGTGAGCAAAAGAATACTATGAGTGGCCACACTCCTCTGGTAATGACTTTCTCTGGGTTTATAGATTTTGGAAACCAATCTGCCACAATAGTCTCCAGAGGGAGCCAGTACCTACAGCTCAGATGTAATAATGTTCCCTGGTAAAAAGTGGATATAGTTACACAGAAGCATTTGTTAACTCAAGAGTGATAATGTAAGATGTTTAAATTAACAAGGCCAATTGAATAGCCAAGGTGATACACACAGCTGTGCAATAAAATACCATCAACTGTTATATCAGCCCATCTGTTTTCTAATAAGGGGTGGCAGAGGAGCTAAAGGCCTAGGTGATTGATGTAGAAACTGGACTGGGCTTCCCTCTCTATATTCTTTTGCACATCTTCACTGGGATGCAGGGTCAGTTAAGGTCTTGCTTATTTAAGCATGGCATGCAGGATCATTTTACAGAGGAAGTTTTGGTCTAAAAGAGTTGGCTTGTTCTAGAGATTGCTAGAATATACCTTGACTACAAGATTTTTCATCCTGTCTCTACACTCTAAATATAAACCCCTTTTTGTGCTTTCATAATTTCCTCAATGCATTTAATTTAAATTATCTGGTAAGGAACCACTTTCTTTTACTCATCAGAGAACTCAGAGAACACACATTCTTTAAATTCATAGCCATGGTTTGACACGGAAAGGTAACAAATATCAGATATTTAGCAGGTCCTTGTTGAGAGGGACTGAAATTGTGCGTGGTGAGAGGGCTTCTGTCAGCCGCAGGAGGGAGGTAGGGAGGCTGGTGGCTGACACGCCTCAAGCAGACAGGCATGTATATTTAAATAGGGTGTTGCTGTTTCCTCTGGAGGAGTCTCAGGAAGAATTCACTGAGCTGAGCTAGAGCAAAAGCTCAATAAAATGGCCACTAGCTTGGGTTTTTAAAGCATTTCCTGCCCAAAGTCAAGTGTTTCATAAGCATTACTTCATCTAGTCCTTCATACAACCCTCTCATGTGGAAACTGTTTTCCTCATTTTACAGATGAAGAATCAGCAATTTAAGGAAGTTGACTTGCCCTAACGTCAGAAATGAGAATTAAACTTAATTCTCTTTAACACTAGCATCTAATCCTTTTATCACTATGCTTATCAACAGACACTATTATTCACGACCATATTTTTGAATTATTCCATAACGTTACAGAAATATTTCTGTAGTTATTCCCGACTGCATCCACACCCCTTTGCAATGTAAGTTTGCAACTCCTACAATGAAGCAGAAAATTTCCCTGCACCTTGAATCCAAGCTGTTCTTGCTTCTTATTTTAATCAGAAGTAGTAATATTGAGCCGAACCTGAGCTCAGGCTACAGGATGCTTTGCAGCCCCTCTGGCTCTCTGGCGATCGCTGCTGCCACCTTGTAAACAGGCTCTTCAGAGTCTGCTGGGTGATGTTACTCTCATCATGGCAGTCAGAGAGCAAGAACCCAGCCCGCCTGTGTGAGGAAAAGAGATGCACGCATGCGCCCAGCTAACATCAACTGAGCCCGGATTAGACTTGCAGGACCTCTCAGCTGCCCTGTAGCTTTCTGAACATTAATAAAGGGTCTTTGTTTTAATCTACTAGGTTTGGGGTTAGATGGTTAAGTAGTAACAGCTAATGAAGAACATTAGGTTCTGTTTAAAACAGAAAACAAACCTTTCTTTCCCTCACTGAGTAATATAGTATATACACTTTTACTTCAAGTATAACATTGAAAATCACAGTTGAGCACTGCTTCGGGGAATTCCAACTGCTTTTATGAATATTAGAATCTGAGCCATACACACAAAAGAAGGAGCTACTTAGATTCCTGTTCCTGTCTTTCTATATATGAGTTGTAGAATTTTGAGCAAATTATACACTCAGGGCTCAGTTTCAATATCTGAAAAATAACATCATTGTTCTAAAACAGCAATCCTCAAATTTATGTCTCAGATCCCCTTTATATTGAAAATTACTGAATGCTCCAAAAAGTTATTGTTTATATAGGTTATAGCTTTTGATATTTACCATGCTAGAAATAAAGTATATGTTTAAAAATATTTATCATAAAATAATTGTCATCAATTGAAACCAACAATGATGCTATTACCTGCTAATATAAATAGCATTCTTATGATGAATAACTATATTTTCCAAAACAAATATATATTGTCATATTTTCCAAATTGTCCCCCCTTTGTATACACATACGCATAAGAGTATATTGTTTTAAATTTAAAGACCCACTCCAAAAATGGGCATCTGAGATGAATACACATTTCTCAGATGAAGAAATACTAAGGGCAAACAAATATACAAAAAAATGTGCAACATCACTAGTCATTCGAGAGATGCAAATTAAAACAACACTGAGATACCATCTCACCCCAGAAAGAATGGCTACTATTAAGAAATCAACTAATAACAAATGCTGGAGGGGCTGTGGGGAAAAAGGAACCCTTCTTCACTGTTGGTGGGAGTGTCGACTGGTACAGCCACTGTGGAAGTCAGTGTGGAGATTCCTCAGAAAACTAGGGTTGGAGGTCCCATTTGACCCAGCTATTCCCCTTCTGGGCATCTTCCCAGAAGAATTAAAAACATCGTACCACAGCGATATATGTGCACCCATGTTTATAGCAGCACAATTTGTAATAGCCAGATCTTGGAAACAACCCAAATGCCCATCAACTGAGGAATGGATAAGAAAGATGTGGTATTTTTATACAATGGAGTACTATTCAGCCATAAAGAAGGATAAACTGGAGACTTTTATAGGTAAATGGATGCAACTCAAGAAAATACTCATAAGTGAAATAAACCAGAAGCACATGTGTAAGCATCGTATTATCTCTCTAGTATGAGAAACTGAAAGAGTAAATAAGATCCAAAATGTACAATAGATATGGTGAATCAAAAAGAAACTGGTCAAAAGGAAAGAGAGACTGGAATAGGGAAAAGAAAGAAGGGAAAGGGAAAAAATAATTGTATATATATATATATATATAAGATGGTTAAGATAGATACACTACCATTTTTACTTAGTTCATTGAAGAGTAAGGTTTGTGCCAATAATGTTTGGACAATTGAATGCTAATGTCTGGTGTCCTGAATAACTAACTTAAAGATAGTAATACGTAATGTATTAACCATTGTTACCCTCCTATTATGTTGGTTTGAAAATTTGTTCTTCTTTTGATTTGTTTTGTTTTTTCTTCTCTTTAAAATAAAAAAAAAGAGTATATTGTTTTAAATTTCCATCATCGT
Source organism: Erethizon dorsatum (assembly GCA_028451465.1). Taxonomy (NCBI): domain Eukaryota; kingdom Metazoa; phylum Chordata; class Mammalia; order Rodentia; family Erethizontidae; genus Erethizon; species Erethizon dorsatum. The sequence continues at coordinate 15,665,593 of CM051836.1, forward strand.
CTTTCATATTAAGGATTTACTAGGAGATAGCTGCATTTTCATATTTGCTTCTGCGTCCATTTGTTGCAATAACTCATTTGATGTAGCCTCTGGAAAATGTGACTGTACACTCTTAAAGAATGAAAGCAATAGGGCAAGTAAAGTCTTGGTATTCTTGTGAAGGGAGTTTCTGACCTTGAGGGGATACTGAAAAGACTCAGGGACACTCAGGAGTCTCTAGGTCATATTTGAGAATCACTGCTCCAGGACACCTGTAATCTGAAATTCTGTGATTTTAGCTGAAACTATAAGTAATTCTTTCAATTTTATATTATTAAAAATTACCCCAAATGAGCAATCTTGTTTTCCTATTTAGTAAATATAAAAATAATTCACTTTTAAAAGGCTGGAGATTTAAAGGTGATGTGTATGTCTAAAAATAAGGTAAAATAATATATATTTGAAATACTTAAAGTTTAATGTAGATCATTTGGTTCTCATTTAAGAAGTAGAACTTGTATATTTGAAAAAGGAAATGAATGTATTTATATACAACCAAAGCTATTGACGAATATCTGGCTCTCATCCTAGGGGAAGTAAACATATGTGAATAAAGAAAACTGCCAACTCCCTTGGTACAGCCCCTTAAATACCTATACAGATCAATTCACATAAACAGGGCCTCACTTGATGACTTCATTAATGCAGGCAAGGAGTTAATATTTGGATCTAACAGGAAATGAAACATTTCACTTTAAAAAGTTACATAGAAAACAGCTTAAATGGTGCATAAAGACTTGACCAACATTCACACAAATCTGTTTTTCTTTTTCCTGAACTATTGATTATATTCCTGACTTGAAAGAAAACATTCTTTAGATTTTAAAAAGTTTAATGTCAAAAGTGCAATATAGAACATAGAAATATATAAAAACATAAGATAATTACCAAGATAAGACCTTAATTCAACCAAGTTAAGTGCATCAACCTTATGTCTTCATTGTTCTTTTACCAAGTCGAACAGACAATTATTAGCATGCATTGGTGATTTTAAAGACATACACACCGATGGTGGAGTTTATTCTCCCTCTCCTGGAGATCAGGTTGCACTCAGTGACATACCTGCAGCAACACAGCTGAAGCGATGGGAGGTCGTTTCTGAGATTAGGTTATGAAAAGACTGAAGCTCTACCTTGGGTATGCCTGCAAACCTGTTTTCAGACTCCTTGCTCCTCCATATTGAACTGCTCATGGGAGACCCATGTGGTAGGGAAGTGAGGGAGACCTCCAGCCAACAGCCAGAGGAGCCAAAGTCTTTAGCCCAACAGTAGCAAAGGACTGAGGATTGTCACGGTCCTGTGAGCGAGGCTCGAAGTGGATTCTTGGGTATTTGAGCCATCTAGTGAGACTGCAGCCCCAGCCAACAGCTTGAGCACTTCCTCCTGAGAGGCTCAGGACCAAAGTCAGCTAGCTAAGCCACTCTCTATTCTGCAATCTCAGAAACTATGAAATAGTAAGTCCCTGCTGTGTTAAGAGGTTAAGCTTAAAGATAATTTGTTAGCTGGAAATAAATAACCAATTACCCATTTCATTATATAAACATTCAAAAATCTAGGTGTAGAAGGAATACATCTCACACAATGAAGGCCATCTATTATAAGCTACAGTTAACATCATCTTTAATGGTGGAAAGTGGTAAATCTTTCCTTTCAGATCAGGAACAAGAAAAAATGTCTACTTTCACCACTTCTGTTCAACCTGGCACTTAAGTCCTCATCAGAGAAATTAGGCAAGAGAAAGAAATAAAAGGAATCAAATTGAAAAAAGAATTTAAATTATTCCTACGTACAGAAACATGCTTATAAAGAGAGAAAATGCTAAAGATACCACCAAGAAAACAACTGCTAAAACAAACAAATTCAATAAAGATTCAGCACACAAAATCAACATAAAAAATAAGTACTATTTGACACACTAACAATGCATTATCTGAAAAAGAAATCAAGGAAATAATCCTATGTACAATAGCTGCAAAATGCTTTAGAACAAATTTAACCTATGAAGTGATCTGCATACTGAAAATTAAAAGAGCTGATGGAAAAAATGGAAGATGATAAATATAAAGGATAAATATCTGTTTATGAACAGAAATAATAGAACATCAATACTGCTCAAAGAAATCTACAGAGTAAATGCAATATGCATCAAATTTCAATACATTTTATTGAAATAGAAAAAAATCTTAAACTCCATATAGAACAAAAAAATAATCATGTGCAAAAACAACAATTGTATTTTGATGTTTGTAATTGAGCTTTTCCAATTGGTCTGTAGTAGGATCTCCTCGTGGTTAATTTGTTTTCCCAACAAACTTAAAATCAAGTGGTGGCTTTCTCCAAACCATGTTATCTTTAAATAACTCTAGTTTTACATACAAATGGTTTGATGATGAGAGAAAAAAAGGTCTAATATTACCGACATATTAAATTGATGTTTAAAACAGCCATAGAACTTGAAGAATGAATCAACTCTGTTGTATCCTCAGTGTTAATTGGTGCAACAAATTACCTTCGGGATTTGCTTACCAGGCCTATTCCTGGGATCTACCTTCAAAAACTTTAACTGTGGAGGTCTGAGTTTGAAAACAGCGAGCTTCTTAATACTTAGTAACACATACTGGACCACATTTTCATCCACAAAAAAACCCCTCTGCTCTAGAGTTTGAAATAATTCTTTAAAAACTCAAGAAAACTCAAACATATTTATTTTCTTAAACATGTGGTACTCCAGGGACTATGATATTCTACAATCCTGAGCTCTTTCTAAGAGAATGTATGACATATGTAACTGTAAATGTGACACTTCTGCATGTTCAAGTAAAACTTGAGAAACTTCTCTGGCATCTCATCTCAAAGTGTATTCACCTAATTCTCTGCATCTCCCACTGCTAGTATCATGTACTGTGACTACATCACCTCATGCCTGAAAGAATGCCATGGATGCTTGACTGGTTTCACTGCTTCCACTTTTATTCCTCTACTATCTGTAGTAAGCAGTGAGCTTTAACAGAATAACAATGACCATGTCATTCTGCTTAAAACTTCCCAATAGCTTTTCATGTACCAAATAAATAAAAGGAACATTTTCACATAATCAGACTTTTATTCTGGCTACCTCTTTAAAATCATCTTCTACTACTTTTTTTAGTAGTAGTCCACAGTAGTTTGGACTTCTCTTTCCTCTTTAAGTACAAAGAGCCCATTATTCTCTCAATCTTCACTTCATAGAGTTCTTTAGCTGAATGCTTCTTACTGCTCTTCCAGGTTTGTTTCAATAGCTGCCTCACGAAGCCTGGCCTCCCTGTAATAATTATTTTCACAATACCACCTTGTTTAGTTTTATCTATAGTTAACTATTTAGGAACAGACTTATTTTTTTATTCTATAGTTTCCCTGCCCAAGAATAGATGTTCCTATAGGGCAGAAATGGGTTCACTTTTCAGATCTGTGACTCTGCTTGGTACACAGTGGATCCCCATAAATGTTTCTGAATGAACATATGCTGATGCTTAACTTTGTTGATTAACATCTGCGCAATTGGTAAAACTGGTCTCATCACTTGCCACGTTCAAAATAAGTCTGAAACATCTTTAGTAGATATGTAGTTCAAAATCTCTAAGATGAATTACTAAATTATTTTAAACTTTCAGAAAAACCACACCAAATATGTATAAATACACAGATATCTTGATTGTTCTTTATTTAAATGAATGCTTTGCCATTTCATAATATGTAGTGTGTCAGAGTCTTATTCAGCATTTATAGCACAAAGGAATAGATCCTCTCAGTTTACTCATTATACCACAGGGTGATGATACTTTTATATAATGCCTTACATATGTTATACCTTACTCAAAAATCAATTTTTATCATTTATTTTGCTGACATACCAACATTAGTGCTATTCTGCTGTCCCTATTCTGTCGTAAACCTCGACTTTCTCCAACATTACAAAATACAATAGCAAGTATGTTGTTTTAACATATAAAAAAAGATGAAGTAAATTAAATTTAAAACCAGGCATTAGATTCAGCCACATTTATATAAATCAAGTGAACGTAAAGGTAGATTTATGTTTTACTACATCGGTTTAGATTTGCAAATTTACTCCAACTGAAGCAAATAGCTGCCTCAAAACGCTAAGTGGGTAACATTTTAAGACTAATTGTAATAAAGAACCATTAGAATAATTTACATCTTTTGAAAATAGCCCTAGGTTCCACAGGGTCCTTTATGGTCTGCATCTGGCTTCTATTTTTCAATTTATGCTGAAGATATGGCATATTAAGAGGATGGCTATCATGAATGAGTGACTACTCTCTCAACCCTGCCAGGGCTGATTATATTAGGGTGGATGCCTGCTTGGGGCTGCATCCATCATATGCCCTGGCTGATGATCTGGACTCAAAATACTGAGAGTGAGTCTGTTCATTTACATGAAAAGGTGTGCTTTGGAAAGAGTATGGGACAGAGAGACTAAAACTGGCTATGAGACAACAGAGGAAGTCGATGTGTAGAAACGAAACAATGATGTACAGATGGCACAGAAAATCATGCGTGTGACTTTGAGAAAATCAGGGAGGCCAAGAGAGATACAGGCAGAGAAGAACCCTGGTTCCCGAATCCTGGTTTAGGTCCCAGCACACAAAGACTCCCAGACATTCTAGCAAATCAGATATCCCCAGAGAATCTTGGACATATTTTCCTGGGCTGTGTCCATAGAGCACTGGTTGTTGTGCTCCTATTCATTAAATATTTCTTGAGTGATTACTACAGGCTAGGCACTGTTTTGGCACTTAGGACACATGGGCAAAAAAAAAAAAAAAAGAAGATAAAGACCACCTTTCCTCACTGAGCATACATTTACAGGAGGCCTGCAGTATACAATAGGTATAACAAATACATAAATTATATACTAAGTTAGAAAGTAATAATAAATTATATGTGTTTTGAAAACATAGAAAACTAGGGCAAGATAAAGAAAGGCACTGAAATTGCAGTCTTAAATGGGGTAGTCTGTGTAGGCAAGGCCTCATCAGAAAGCTGAAATATGAACAAAGACAACTGATGACAGACCCTGGTGTAAGTCTATCTGTAGAGTATCCAGATAAAGAGAATGACCAGTGCAAAGGTTCAAAGCCAGGAGAAAAGGACAGAAGCCAGGATCATGTGTGGAAGAACATGAGAAATCCAGCGTGGTGGAGCAGAACCAGTAAGGAGATGGAGTTACAGGTACTGGGGAAAGAGGACATAAAGAACCTTATATGCTATTGTTTGAAATTGGGCTTCTACTCTGACTGACGGCCTTGGGCAAAGGAATGACATCACGTGGCATGTGTGTTGAGAGGATTGTTCATTTTTATTACTGTGCTATGTTGATAATGTTCTACCTGGAGGTTGGCAGAGAGTGAAGAAAGGGAACCAGGCAGAAGAATATTGTAGTAATCCAAGTGACCGGTAACGGTGCCTTAAAACACCTGGGAACAAAGATATAATGAAAAGTAGTGGAACTTTACAAATACTTCAAAATTCTGGCAAATCAGGGTGTACGTAGGATGTGAAAGAAATGAGTGGGCAAGTATAACACCAAGATCACTGTCCAGAGAAAATGGAAGGAGGAGCCAGCATTATGTGGGAGAGCAAAGTATGTAATAGAGGTTTTTGAAGGAAGGTATGGAGTTCAGTTTTACACAGCTAAAGTTTTGGGAAAAGTCTGGATTAAATATTTGGGATCAGTCAGTATAATGATATTTAAAGCCATATAATTTGAAATGCAGATTTGAAGTCTAAGTCCTCAACCTTGGTGGACTTTAGCTTGAAGGAAAGACTACCACAAGAAGATTGAGAGCAATTATAAGGTAAGAAGGAAACCTAGATAAAGTGCTCATCAATGAAATCAAGAGAGGAAAATGTAATAAGAAGACAGCCATCAACACTGTCAAACAAACATGTTACACAAGCTGAGAGCTGAAGGGTGTCCTCTTGAGTTGGCAAAGTGGTAGTCATTTAGCAACTGTAATGAACACAGTTTGCAGTCATGGTGGAAGTGAAAGGCATCCTGGAACGATTTTACGATAATACAGGAATAGGTACCTAAAGAAATTTTGTTACAAAAACGAATAAGGAAGTGGCGTGGCAGGTAGTAGTGTTTGTTGGGTTAAAAAATTAAGTTTTTCTTTAAATTAGAAGAAATAGCCATTTGGGTTAAAAAATGATTCTTTTTCTTTAAGTTAGAAGAAATAACAACCTTCTTATAATATTGTCAGCAGAGAAGTAAAACTTGATGATGAGCCAGGTATGGTGGCACATGCCTGTAATCCCAGCACTTGAGAAATGGAAGCAGGAGGATCACTGAGATTAAGGCCAGCCTGGGCCACATAGTCAGTTCAAGGCCAGCCTGAGCTACATACCAATACCCTGTCTCAAAAAAAAAAAACAAGGGCCGGTGAGATGGTTCAGCGGCATAAGCGCCTGCCTGGCAAGTGCGAGGGCCCAAGTTTGACTCCCTCAACCCACATACGAGAAAAGGGCCGGTGATATCGCTCAGCGGCACGGGTGCCTGCTGGCACACGAGGTCCTGAGGTCGACCCCTGATATCCACAAAACAAACAAACAAACAAACAAAAAACCTGATGATGTAGGAAGGAAGATGAATGGTTGGACTCATTCCCTCGAGTGGGCAAGGTGAAGGGATCATACAAGTATGAAAGCATGATGACAGGAGAGACCAGGAGGTGTGTGTGAGAGTGGGTACCAGGATGTCCGCAGGGGTTGTGTGGGAGAATTCTGTCCTCTTATGATGATTCAGGGTTTTTTTAGTGAGGTGGAAAACAAGGTCATTAGCTGAGACTGAGAAGAGAGGAAGAGGTGCTGTGAAAGTAAGGAGAGGAGAGAAGGTACGGAATAACTCTTTAGGAGACAAAGAGAATAACTGGACCAGGCAGGTATATTCTATCATCCAACGGCATCAAAGTCTCCTTTGAGGTTTTGGTCAGGACTTTAAAGTAGGACCAGTCTTCACTTGAACTAATTTAAGTGGGCTTTTTTTTGTATCCAAAGTACCTTGAGCAGAATATAGAAACCCATGGATCTGCCTCCCGGGGAATCTGTGGGTGACAACTTTGTATTTTGATGTTATAGTGATGATCTAGGACAGTATCATGTATCTGTTTTTTATTTGCACTGGAAAGGGGGAAAATCCTAATTCATCTTCATGCATCTAAGCACATCTAAGTATACTTAATCTAAACTGTTACAGATTCGTGGGTATGATGTACTATGAAAATGTATTCAAACTCAAAAACATGGTTTTGAAATATTTGCTATTTTGCTTTGCTTATGTAATTTTACAACCTATTTCTATGCAGTGTAGAAAATGCCTTAAATTATCTCTTGATAGAACAACCCTATGAATGAATTATTCTTCCTTTTGATTTATAGAACACCAGAAATGTTAAGAACTGGGATTTTCATTATGGTAGAAAACAAATGAAGGATCAAAGGGTAAGTCAATCTGTTAAAAAAACTTATCCTGTATTTTATCTTTAAGACATGGAAAATATTATTTCCTAGAGTGATCGACTGAGAAGCCTCAGAAATGACCAACCCTATGGCAATGGACAATCTATTGGCTACACTGTAGCTTTATCTATTACTTCTCACTAATATCAACCATGGATATTTAGAGAAATGGCTGATTCCTAGTCTGGGGTAAGAAAAGCACAAGAGAAGCCTAGTGTATCTTACCACATAAGAACACAAAAAAGAAACCAGAGAATACTACAGTTGTATAAAAATGTTCATGTATCAACTTAACTGGTTTCCCATTGGCAAAATAAGGGTATAATTTGGATGAATAAAAAATTGAATCTGCAATACCTCAAAATACTGTAACACAATTAAATCTCTCTACGTGTCTCTCTCTGTCTCTGTCTCTCTCATACACACACACACACACACACATTCTTCGATGGTCAAGCTGGAGGATACTAGGAAAACAATTTATTTTGAAAATTGGCAAAGAGAGCAAGAAGGAAGTCTTGCCTGTTAGTAGAATTATGAAATAGGTGATGTGAGAGAATTGTTTTCTGTAGAAGTATTCTAGCTAATAAATTAAGAAAGAATAACATTAATTATATGACTGACCATTTCACAAGCTGTAACGAAGTAATAATTCTAGGCTGCTAATACTGCACAAAGGAGACAATGCACAAATGTTAAGACTATCCTGACACAAAAATAATTCTCACTGTGAAGTACTTTTGCCAAAAAATATAACTGGAACCTGATTAAGCTTTTAGAACAAAAACCAAGCATGATCAGGACAAAGAAAACCCTGAAACAAAATAACAAGAGGAACAGATAAAGAATGGAACACCTTAAAAATACCACACTACAATAATACCATCAGAATTCTTTCACACTTTGGGAAACTCTAGATGAAAATATGACAATTTTTTCAACAGAAAAATTATCAGAAAAGGAGCAAGATAAGGAGACAAAATTGTATATTAGAAATTAAGAGAATTAAAAGTATACGGACTTCATTTGGATGTTAATTGAACAACCAAATTCTTAACATATGAGATGATTAAATATATATATGAACGTTCAAATATTGATACTAAGGGTTTAATTCAAAATTTTAGACTTATTAATTAACTTCTACATACTTTAAAGCAAGTACTTCCTTTTTGATATTACAACTGGCCTGCTTATTAAAACAGACACGGTGTCTGAGATAGGATCCACAGTGGGGCATGGTAAGAGGAAAGATTAAACAAAACTATTAAAGTCAGCTATGGGGTCCATGGAAGTTCATTACACTGCTTTTTTTTTTTTTTTTTTGTGGGGTCCTTTTGGTATACTGTTGAAATTTTTCATTGCAAAAAAATGAGAGAGGAAAAAGAAAAGGACAGAATTGTGTTTTCTACTCAAGAACGGAACCTGGCTAGAAAACACAAACAGGTTTAATCTCAGGTTTATGGCTTCTTTTATCCCTTGCTTTCTTGTATTTGTTTATTTGTTGTTTGTTTGTTTTTGGTGCGGGGATTGAACTCAAGGTCTTCACACAGAGCTACATCTCCAGCACCTTTTTATTTTTTATTTCGAGACAGGGTCTTACTAAGTTGCCCAGGCTGGGCTCGAATTTGTGATCCCCATGTCCCAGCCTCCCAGAATGCTGGATTACAGACGTGTGCCACCATGCCAGCCTCGTTCATTTTCATTAGCTGCATCTTCTCTTCCTCTACTCCCTTTTCTGGGGGAATAAGGATCATTTGAGTTATAAAATAATCCTCCCTTCTTTATATGGGGATTCACAAGTATATTCACAATAAGGACAATAGATTGTTAGGAAAGGTAGGTTCTTGCAATACAGACAGTTGATATTTCTGAACAATCAGAGAATCTGGTACTGTTGCAGATGTGATAGAGTTATAATCAAAGAAGATTATAAAAGTGGGTTTAGATATTTAATATTTTGTTCATAGTTTAACACTTTAAAGGGAAAGAATAAATGAAGAGCAAAATAAAAGATAGACAATAGGAAAATAATGAGATAGGTCTTTTCCAAACAGGAAGGGCCCAAGAGGTGTTGGGGGAAGGGAAAGGAGGACATAAAAAGAATTAAGATGCACCATGTACATGTACCAACTCCCCACAATGAATATACTCATTAAGTACTGCAAACATGTACTCTAAAAGAAGAAAAAAGTTATTTTGTTTGTGGTGCTAGAGTGAGTGCAAGGCAGGCCTTCTACCATCGAGTTACATCCCTACCCTCAAGTTAGAATGTGTTTGTAAAACTTTTTCTCTGCTTTTCATTTTACTCACATTTCTCAAGTGATAAAATATACATGACATTTAAGAAATAATACATTAAATATTCACTCTATATATGTTTCATCCTCGATAACATTTTTCTAGTTATATTTTTATTCTACACTCCACACTATTTCAGTTTTCATCTGTGTATACTGAGTGGGAAATATACAAAATATGATTCATTATATTAACATATATATGTAGGATAATATATGTAAATGTATTTCAGGGAAAACAATTGTATAATTTGGTAATGATTTTACTTTTTCATACTCTGTAGGGTTTTCCTTAAGATTTATATGTTAAATCCATCTGGACACTGTGATAATTAAATGGAAGACTTTATGGCATATACTTGAAGTTTTTTCTTTCTGTTGTATACACTGTATTATATTCATTGCCAGGAACAGTGTATAACACATACCAGGTTATAGATAAACCTAGAGATGGGAATGAAATGGATATGGAATTTCTATGCTTAATTTCAAAATGATGGCATTCCAAAACTTCACATGTATAATGATCACTTAAAAATTAAAATTTGGGGGGCCGGTGGGATAGCTCAGCGGCATAAGTGCCTGTCTGGCAAGCACAAGGTCCTGAGTTCGACTCCCGTTACCCACATAAAGGAAAAAAAGGGCTGGTGATATCGTTCAGCGGCACGGGTGCCTGCTGGCGCACGAGGTCCTGAGTTCGACCCCCGGTACCCACACACAAAAAAATAAATAAATAAATAAATAAATAAAAATTTGGATTTCAGGGGCTCTCAAAATATATCTACTCATTTATCCATTTCATAATTTATTGTACCACTCTACGTATTCTTTATGTGATAAGTAAAAAATTATTTATGATAAAATATTGTCTCAAATATTTACATTAAATCCTGCAAGCTGACTGATATGGCATTTAGCTATTTAATCTAAAAAGAAGTAACAACTTACTTTTAAAGGTTTTTTTCCCATGAATTTGATTTCTAATTTTGATGATTTATATGGAACATTCCACAAGAAGTGCCATTGTTGTCACTATAATTGTACGCTATAAGACAGACTTCATGAAAATTCCTTTTAAATTATAGAATAATTCTGAATTCTTTAAAGGAGCCTTCAATTGTATAAAATTAACCTGCCAAGAAGAACCACTCAGTAAGTATATTTTAAAAAGCTTTCATCAGGAAAGACTCTCTGCGTTTTATTAGAAAATACTTTCACAACTAAATGTCACTCCCAAGGAACTCCTCTGGTCATTATTCCAAACATACGCTTTTTTAGATGGAGGCTTTGGACATGGTAAGAAAATTACTGATACCAAGGGCCTCAAGTCCTAGTGAGTGGAAAGCTGTTACGGAGAGCAAGTAGGAAGTACAGACCAACACTCCTGAGAACAGACTTAGGATTAGACAACCCAGGCTTATACATTAGCATTATTTGGCTTTAAGATAAACTTCACTTGGGCCGGTGAGATGGCTTAGCGGTGTAAGCGCCTGCCCAGCAAGCGTGAGGGCCCAAGTTCGACTCCCGGAACCCACATATGAAAAAGGGGCCGGTGATATCGTTCAGCGGCACGGGCGCCTGCTGGCGCGCGAGGTCCTGAGGTCGACACCCTGGTACCCACAAAAAAAAAAAAAAAAGATAAACTTCACTTGTACAGAAAAAAGATGTCAGCGTCAATAAAAGTCTTTTCTTACATATTAAACTTCTGAGGCCCAGATTAAATGGTTTTGCAGGAAGATCTGGTATCTCTAGCCCCTATTCAATTCACTCTATCCTAAGTAAAACAAAATTTGGCATGTTTCTAAAATATTTCAATTTATTTGATAATGTTTTTCATGACTGTTTGCCTTATTTCCTAAATACATTTTAATACGCCAGTGTTCTATGTCTGAGCCACTCAAAATATTCATAATATGATCTCACTAGCTACACTTCTCTACTACTATCGTCACTACCCCCCCCCCCACCATTTTAATAACATAAACATTGGGTGACCTCCGTAGAAAAATATTATTATCACAACCTTGCAGGTAAAGAATTAGCAACACGAAGAGTTGCTCAAATCAACTAGTAAGTAGCAGAGCCACGATTCTCTTCATCGCCTGTTTAGTTCCATAGCATTTTCTTATTCACTGTGCTTTGGTGCCTCCCTGTTAACTGGTTTGTTCAACTAAGAGGCACAGGGCTTCTTGAATGCTGTGATGAAGATGCTGGTAATTACTGATGTTATTTTACTTTAATTTATGTTGTAAGATGTGCTTGGGAATGGCATTTCTTTCCATCTCTGAAATCTATCTATATTACATAACCTGAGATACTTCTCAGGGATAGGGTTAGGCTTAAATAACCATTCACTTGCACCTGGCAGGTACAGGTGTTTCCCTGAAAATAAGACCTAGCTGGAGAATAACCAGCCTTGAAAACTAGAGATCAAAATGCTAGCCCCAATCAGCCTATCCTTGCCTTACCCGCCTTACAGAGTAGCCACCAAGCAAGAGAATAGTGATGGCAGATAAGGTAAGGATAGGCTGACAGGGCCTGGCATTTTGATCTCTAGTTTTCAAGGCTGATTATTTTTTGGCTAGGACTTATTTGGGGGGAAAGAGGGTATGTACTTCAAATGCACAAGAAGGTTGCATTAAAAGTTTTCCACTCCTCTGGTAAGAGTTCAGTGAGGCCAGCAAAGGTGGCACTTTTATGGCAGGGAGCATTCTGTTCCGCTCAATTTCCTAGCTTCAATGTTACAAAATGCAACCTAGATTCCAAAGAATATAACGAACCATTTCAAAAGGAAATGACAGTCATAGAAAGGGAATCTCTTTCAAAACTGCATCTGAAATGAAAAGTACGACTGGCAGCTAGCTCCAAGGTAGAGTGCTGCTGATGAAGCAATGACTGAAGAATACCTATTATCTCTCCATCATCTATGGTTTTCTATGTTTCCATTGCTCTTAGCTATGAAATAGGCAAGTGATTATTCTCCACATTTGGATACTTGAATCTCATTCAAGTAAATGTGCACAAAGGAATATAAATTTAGAACCAATCATTTGACATTATCGGAACAAAATCATCAGAGATCTAATTTAAGAACTTTTTTCTCTTTCTATCCCAGTGCTAGTCATCTGGGTATCTTGACAGCGGGAACAACCACCACCGTTGTCCTCACGAGCACATAGCAAGTGCTCGATTTAACTCTTAAAGAATCCATGAATCGCTCTCTATTTTCAATACAAAAACCAGGGCATGGTTTCTTTAATGGTTAAAGCAGACTGTCCTTATTCAATCTGTTGAACAAAAATTATCAAAATATTGTTTAAAGAAAAACCTTTCCTTTTAGAAATTCAGAATCTGCTCTAACATACATTTCATTGATAAGGAAAAACTCTGTGAGAGACAATAAACAATTTACCCAAGGTCCTGTTTAGGAATCTCTTGATATCTGTAGTTCACAGCAAATTCCAAATTCCATTCTTTCTATTTCTTAAAATCACAATTTTACATTTATATAAAACTAAGTTGTAAATACAAATGAAATTCTTCCGTGATTTAAAAAAACACATTAAAATGCTACAACTTATTTCAAGCACATAGGATTATTGTGAAGATAAATACAACAATTCATGGAAAAAACAGATGAGGCCCAGCACACTAAAAGCTTAATCAATATGAAGTTTTATTACTTCTAGTTTGTTTTTCATATTTAATTCAATTTTTTCCTCATTTCCTACGAACAGGACAATTTGTTATATGTTGCATCTCCTTCAATTGCATTAAAGTCTCATTTTTGCTTATCTTACTCAAGAAATGTCCCTTTAAGCGTCAGAAAACATTACCATGTTTCATAGTTCAGTAAGAATCGCATCCACACACAAGGACCAAGTTTAGCTTCAAAACATTAACACCAGGAAACAGACAACAGCATCTCACAACATGAAGCATCTCCTCTAAAGGTAAGGAGGTGTTCAATGGGAGATTTTAACGATTCATCTGGAACGAAACTTCCAATGTCTGTCTGCAGTCGGAACAGCATATCTGGTTTGATGTTGTCTGTAAACCATGAAAATGATCTTAGGCTTTTAAGCAGTAAGATATAATAGAAAGCAAGGTTTTAGGAAGATTTAGAGACTGCCAAGAGAGGAGAGAAATCTAAAGGTAGGGAGTTGCGGGATCGACACCAGAACACTGAGACCCCGGGACAGGACAGGCCCCTGGTGTGCGGGCTCACATACGCCTTTGGAGGGTGGATCGACTGGTACCCGGAGACCCAGGACAGCTGGTCCCAGGCATGGGGAGTAATCAGCAAGACCAGCAATGTGAAGTGTCTGAAGCAGCAATGAGGAGCCAGCAGCTGGGCTCTGGAGAACTCCACCAACAGAAGACCAGTCCCAGCTCCCGCATCCAGAGGCCAAGGTCAGTTCCATACCCAGCACAATTCCCATGGCAAATCTGGCTGGAGTACACAGCACATTTCTGGGACCTGACATGGGCACTATCACAGAACCATAAGCACCAGAGGTATTTTACTATGTTTATTCTCCCATGTTTGTCTGATTAGCTACCCCTTTCCTGTCTGGTTCGAATTTGCCTTGATTTGTCTTGTACTTTGTGTTTGTTTTTTTTTTTTTTCCTCTCCTCTCTTTCTCAGGTCTACTTTTTTCTTTCTTTCTTTCTTTCTTTTTTTTTTATGTGGGTACCGGGAGTCAAACTCAGGACCTCACGCTTGCCAGGCAGGCGCTTACACTGCTGAGCCATCTCACTGGCCCTTTATTTCTTTCTTTTCTTCTCCATCCTCCTTCTATTTCTTCCTACTTTTTTTCAATGTTTAGGTTTTTTACTTTTCTTTTTTATTTTCTTCTATTGATCCTCTTTCTCTCCTTCCTCAAATACTTTTTAAATTTAAACTTTAAAGTGAGTAAACACTGTCTCTTCCCTTTCTGATTACTCCTTTACACTCTATTTTGTTCTTTTCCTCCTGTGTCCTCCATTTTCTCAAAACTTGGGTGATCATCCTTTGACCTCCAACCTTGACTCTACTATATTTGACCTCATTCATTACTTTATCCTCTCCCCTACCCATCTTAACCCCCCGCCCGGGCCCCTGCAAAAGGGTAAAACCACTCCACTAAGGGGAAAATCACTGCATACAAGTACATTGTATATGTCTGATTTTGTTACATAACTTTAGACTTTGCTCCTGTGGTTGGAGGTAGCAGGTTAATGGTTACCATAATTGTCAGTAGTTAAGCTGTACTTGAAACTATTGTTATTACCAACAGTACTAGTTTAGCCAGGATGTCATACATGATATAATCAGTTTTTCTCACCCGTATGATAACTCTGTGATAATCTGGGGTCATAATCACCACCACAGCCCACTACCAAAGGATTGGGTGATGAGCCAAATAGTAGCTTTGCATCCTTTACAAATTGGAAAGGTAGGTTCTTGGGATAGCTATGAATAACATGTACATCTGCTTTTTGTTTTGTTTTGTTTTGTTTTGTTTTGTTTTGTTTGCTACCAGGAATCAAGCTCTTGCCAGGCAGGCACTGTGCCACTGAGCTACCTCCCAGGCCCACCACCTACATTTAGAAAACATCCCCAAAGAACAGACATCTCCTAGGGAAGATGACAATACTAGTGATAAAGCTATCTGTCATAAGAAATTGGCAAGCATCATCATAGAAAACAAAATAAAATAAAAAAGAGAAAAGAGAAAATGACAAGACGCAGAAGCAAAATGCAACCCCAGACCCCCAGCCCACCCAGGACAAGCCTGGAACTCAATGAGATAGATGAAATTGGAAGTCAAACACTGTAACTTTCTGAAATGATAGTAACAGAAGTGAAAAAACAAGTGGAAAGGCTACATAGAAAATAATCTCTCAGGTACAAAAAGAAATGATGCTTAAAATCAAAGATATTAGAGAAGACACAGATAAAAGAATAGATGAGCTTAGAAAAATGATGGAAACAAAAAATGCCCAACATAGGAAAAAAATGCAATCCATGAAACAGATCCAAACAGAAATTCAAGAGATTAAAATCTCCACTGAAAGTATATGCAACAGATTGATTGAGGAGAGGATGGAATATCAGATCTTGAAGACAGAATGGCAGCAAGTGATCATGAAGAGAAACATATCTTAAAAATAGCAAGAGACCATGAAAAATCAATCCAACATTTACAAGACGACACAAAGAGGAATAACATAAGATTGATTGGGGTCAATGAGAAGGCTGGAGACAGCACAAATGCCATAAAAAGAAACAAACAAACAAACAAAAAAACCTCTTCACAGAAATAAAGGCAGAAAACTTCCCAAGCGTGCATAAAGAATTTGACATACAAATAAATGAAGCATATAGAACTCCAAACAGCCATGACCAAAATAAAACTACACCAAGATATGTAATAATCAAGATTCCAGAAATCCTGCACAAGAACAGAATATTAAAAGCTGTTAGAGAAAAGAAACAGATGACATATAAAGGAAAGCCCATTGGAATCATGGCAGACTTCTCAACACAAGCCCTCAAGTCAAGAAGAACTTGAAGTGAAGTATTTCAAGTCACGTAAGAAAACAACTTCCAACACAGATTGATGTACCCTGCAAAACTATCTTTTAAAATTAATGGAGAAATAAGATACTTCCATGGCAAAGAACAACTGAAGAAATTCGTGACCACCAAACCAACCTTGCAAATAGTACTGAAAGATATTCTAGACAGAGATAAAATTGACCACAATTCCAAGAACAACAACAGAAAGAAGCCACCAGGCAGGGCAAGCAATAAAACAGAGGTGAATAGCAGGGAACTGACAGCAGGAAAGTATCATGACAAAGTAAGCCAATACATCTCAGTTATAACTATCAATGTAAATGGCCTAATTCACCAATCAGAAGAAACACACTGGCAGAATGAATCAAGAAACAAGATCCAACCATATGCTGTATACAAGAAACACATTTAACTCAAAAAGAAATTCATAGACTGAAAGTCAAAGGATGGAAAACAATCTTCCATGGAACAAGAACCCAGAAAAAAGCAAGTGTAGCTAGGCTGTTTGCAGACAATGTGAACTTCAATCCAAGAATGATCAAAAGAGGTAAAGAAGGTCACTACATACTTGTTAGGGGAAAACTTCAAGAGGAAGAGATAACAATCATAAATATGTATGCACCAAATATGGGAGCACCCAACTATATAAGACAATTATTAATAGACACAAAAAACCAAAAAAAGAAATAACACAATTGTAACAGGAGATCTTAATACCCCAATGTCACAAAAAGATCAACTAGACAAAAATCAGCAAAGAAATATCAGAACTGAACCAAACCTGTGAACAAATGGACTTAGTAGATGTTTTCAGAGTGTTCCACCCAACATCATCAGAATGCACATTCTTCTCAGCTGCACATGGGACATTCTCTAAAATAGACTATATACTAGCCCACAGAACATGCTTAAGTAAATGCAAAGGAATCAAAATTATCCCATGCATATTATCTGACCACAGTGCAATGAATTGGAAATTAATGTCAAAACTCCATAAACACATGGAAATTAAATAATACCCTCCTAAACAACCAATGGGTCACAGATGAAATTAATGAAGAAATTAAACAATATCTACAACTAAACGAGAAAGCAGATACAACATACTGGAACTAATGAGATACAATGCAAGCAGTCCTAAGAGGGAAATTTATAGTGGTGAAATCTCATATCAGGAAAACAGAACGAGCACAAATAAACAATCTAATGTAGCACCTCAAATATCTAGAAAAAGAAGAGCAAGTCAAGCCCAAAGCCCATACAAGGGAGGAAATTATAAAGATCAGAGCAGAAATTAACGCAATGGAGACTCAGAAAACAATACAAAGAATTAATCAATCAAAGAGTTGGTTCTTTGAAAGAATGAATAAATTGATAAACTCTTAGCCAACTTTATCAAAAAAAAAGGAGAGAAAAGACTCAAATTCAGGCATTGAGGAATGAAAAGGGTGAAATCACTACAGTTACTGTGGAAATTCAGAAGATCATCAATACTGTACATCAAAAAAACTTTACTCTCATAGGATGGAAAACACAGAAGAAATGGACAGATTCCTAGCTAAGTATGAATTACCAAAGCTGAATCGAGAAGATATAAAAATTCTGAATAACCCAATATCACTTAATGAGAATGAAAATGTAACTAAAACTTACCAACAAAGAAAAGCCCAGGTCCTGATGGATTCACTGCTGAATTCTATAAGAAATTTAGAGAAGATTTAATACCAATATGCCTCAAAAACTTTAATGAAATTGAAAGGGAAGCAATTCTCCCTAACTCATTCATGGAGGCAAGTATTACCCTGATACCAAAACCAGAGAAAGATCCAACCAAAAAAGAGAAGCACAGGCCAATCTCACTAATGAACATACATGCAAAAATCCTTACTAAGATGCTAACAAACAGAATGCAACAAATCATCAAGATTATACATTAGACCAAGTAGGATTCATCCCAGGAATGCAGGGATGGTTCAACATATGCAAATTAATAAATGTAATATACCATATCAACAGAGCCAGACAAAAATCACATGATCATCTCAATAGATGCAGAAAAAGCTTTTCACAAAGTCCAACACTCATTCATGATAAAAACTGTACAGAAAATCAGAATAGTCTTTACCTCAATCTGATAAAAGCTATCCATGACAAACCAACAGCCAACATCATAGTAAATGGATGAAAACCAAAAGCTTTCACTCTAAAATCAGGAACAAGACAAAGATGTCCACTATCACCACTCCTATTCAATATAATTCTGGAAACATTAGCGAGAGCAATTAGACAAGAGAGAGAAATAAAAGGAACAAGGATAGGAAAGGAAGAAGTTAAATTATCATTATTTGCAGATGACATGATACTCTACATAGAAGACCCCAAAAACTCAACGAAAGACTTCTAGATTTAATAACCAAATTCAGTAGTGTAGCTGGATACAGAGTCAATACTCAAAAGTCAGTAGCATCCCTGTACACAAACAACAAACTCACTGAGAGAGAAATTAAGGAAACAACACCCTTAACAATAGCATCCAAAAAAATGAAAAACTTAGGAATCAATCTAATAAAGGAAGTAAAAGATTGATACATTGAAAACTACAGTACTCTGAAAAAGGAAATTAAGATATTGGAAAACAGAAAGAGATTTCTTGCTCATGGATTGGAAGAACCAACACTGAAAATGTCCATACTCTCAAAACTGTTATATAGATTTAATGCTATCCTGATCAAAATACCATTAGCATACCTCACAGATCTAGAGAAAGCATTCCTAAAATTCATGTGGAGGCAGAAGATACCTAGAATAGTAAAGGCAATCCTGGGCAACAAAGACAAGGCAGGAGATATCACAATCCCTGACTTGAAATTATACTACAAAGCTATTGTGATAAAATCAGCATGATACTGGCAAAAAAACAGACCTGAGGATCAGTGGAACAGATTAGAAGATGCAGACACAACTCCAAACACACTCAACCACCTTATCTTTGACAAAGGGGCCAAACATGTTCACTGGAAGAAAGATAGTCTCTTTAATAAATGGTGCTAAAAACTGGCTATGTGCTGAAGACTAAAACTACACCCATGTCTATCACCATGCACTAAAGTCAAAACGGACCAAAGATCTAAATATTAAAAGAGAAACACTAAGTCTCCTGGAAGAGCAAGTAGGTAGAACTCTTGAAGACATAGGGGTAGGCAGAGTGTTCATGAACAAAACCCAAACTGCATGGGAAATACTGCAAAGAATAAACAACTGAGATCTCATCTTATTATGAAACTTTTGCACATCAAAAGAAATCACCAACGGAGTGAAAAGAAAACCCACAGGGCAGGAAAAATTTTAGCCAACTTCCCCTCAGACAAAGGACTTCTATCTGGAACATATAAGAATTGGAAAAAAATCAGGCCCCCCAAATTCAAAGACCCAATCCAAAAATGGGCATCTGAAATTAATACATACTTCTCAGATTAGAAATACAAACAGCAAACAAATATATTAAAAAATGTTCAAAATCACTGATCATTCAAGAGATGCCAATTAAAACAACACTGAGATTTCATCTCACTCCAGAAAGAATGGCTGTCATCAAAAAATCAACCAATAATAAAGGCTGGAGGGGCTGTGAGGAAAAAGGAACCCTTCTCCACTGTTGGTGGGAGTGTAGAGTGGTGCAACCACTGTGGAAATCAGTGTGGAGATTCCTCAAAAACCTAGGATTAGAGGTCCCATTCGATCCAGCTATTCCCCTTCTGGGTATTTTCCCAGAATTAACATCATACCACAGTTATATATGTGCACCCATGTTTATAGCTTTTTTGTAATAGCTAAATCTTGGAAACAACCCAAATGCCCATCAACTGAGGGATGGATAAAAAAGATGTGCTATTTTTATACAATGGAGCACTCCTCAGCTGTAAAGAAGGATAAACTTCAGACTTTCATAGGTAAATGGATGCAACTTAAGACCATACTCATAAGTGAAATAAATCAGTCTCACATGGGTAAAAATCATATTGTTTCCCTGGTGTGAGAAACTGAAAGAGTAAGTAAGATCCAAAATGTACAATAGATATTGGGAAATGGAAAGAAAATGTTGAAAATGAAAGAGAAGCTGGGACAGGGGAAAGGAGAAAAGATGGAAGGGAAAAGGAAAAGTAAATCTATCTATCTATCTATCTGTATATATATATATATATATATATATATATATACAGATATATACACATATATATACACACACACTCACACACACATACAAGGTAGTTAAGATTGCTGTTCTACTAATTTCTATAAGTCCATTGTAAAGAAAGTTTTGTGCTTATATCGTTTGATCATTTTTTCATGACTATGCCTTGTAATCTGAGCAACTACTTTGAATATAACAGTAAGCAATGTACTAACCATTGTTACCTTCCTACTATCTTGTTTTGAAATTTTGTATCTTTTTTTATTGTTTTTTTCTTCTTTTTTTTTTTTGTATCGGGAATCAAACTCGGGATCTTGCGCTTGTCAGGCAGGTGCTTGTGCCACTGAGCTATATCCCCAGCCCTGTTTTTTCCCTTAAAAAAAAAAAAAAAAAGGGGGTAGGGAGTTGCACTCAGAAGTTGCCAAGTGTGGGTCTCCAGGTCCAGTTGGCCTACAGATACCACGCACTGCCAACACAAAAAAACCTGGAGGAGTTTCAATTTCTCTTGGAATCAAAGTCTAGATCTGAGGGCAATAATCTGAGGTCGAGTAGAAGCGGCCTGCTGTAGATACGACACTGTCCACATCTGGTCTGTTTGGTATTTGCCATCATATTTCACTGCCAATCTAAGAAACCTAAACAAGATATAATACATTCTTAGACTAGAGAAATTTTCATGGGATTAGATGAGAAAAGAAGCTACAGGATTTTCTAATGGAGGACTTATAGAACCTGTTAGAATTTGGTAGAAAGAGTAAGGTATAATTTTAGTTAACTGTCTTCTGTGTTTCTGGATCGACAGGCTGCTGGCTGTTGAGTCCCTACTTGAGGTCAATTTTTCGCATTTGAAAAGGAATGTGATAGTAGAATGTTGGATCTGGCACAGACATTTATTTTTATGACAAACTCATGGTTCTCAGAGCTTGCATTTTTAAAGAGAAGCTATGCATTGATTCAATTATACATGTTGAAAACTACGAGACACTTGTGGGTCCCATTGAATCTATGATGGGTCTAAACTGGGCTACCTCTAAACCTGGGGCTTTCTACCTTTAGATTTCTTTAGGTAGGCTTCATTATTTAGAATAACTTGATTTAAACATTCTGATAAAGTTGCCAGTCTCTCTCATGTGGTTGTTAGCAGATTAGCATGCCCAAATCTATGCTCTGAAATAGATATCCTGCAGGGAAAGTGACAGCTCCTGCTGCGAGACCACTGAATTGTTCTCAATTAAGGAGTTTTAAGACAAACTTTTTCCCCTTAAAATCACATTTTAAATGGCAGTTCTATTTTTACTCTGTAGATAAGAATATGCATTATATATCTATATATATATATATATAGATATATATATATATATAACAGATTTGTCACATGTATGACTGAATACCATCTCCTCTCTTTAGCTTGTGCAGAGTAGAGTGAAAATAACTTTAGGAGAGCTACATAACTACTGGAAAGAGAACATATCTACCTATTGCATTTGTCACTATGTGCCAGGGGCTTTGTGACCAAGCTCTATAAATCTGTCATTCCACCTAGATGAAACTCTGCCCTAAATTTCCCACTAGCTATGGACTGTGCAAAATATCTGCTTTCTCTGTATTTTCACAACATTATTAAATTATTTAAATTATTAAATTATTAAATTATTTATTTGGCAAGACCAGGTACTTGGTATCTTCCAGCCAAGGAATTAAATCTTCTACTACTTGTAAATAAAGTAATTTAGTGGTCTACACACTTCCAATATCCTTCTGCCGTGGGTCTGGCAATGAAACTGAAGTAAGTAGGCAGTAGCTACTTTTATACGTCACTGGAAAATCTAACTGGAAGAGGAGCCAAGTGGTAATTAACAGTGTGGTCCTGATGACTAGGTTGGTGGAAGAGCCACTGATGTGCACAAGAAACCCCAGGCATTAGCTTAGGGAAAATTCAGAACCCACTTTTTATTATAAATTTCCTAAAGTGCAGGAAACAATGCTCCTAGCCTGCTTCCAGAAATATCACATAGCAGCATGTTGTACTTAAAAGTTCTGAGGTCATTGTTCCTACACCTTCTTTCACCTCTTCTTCCTCTGAGCTTTGACAGTTAATCAGAATGGGCACCGAGGGAATGTTAAGACACATTCTTACCTCCAGTCCCCTCTCTGACAAAAATCAAATTCCACAACATAAAAGGATGAATATTGTTATTACAAGACAATTCTTTGTTTCTCAGCTATTACCTGGGAAGTAATTCTCTTGAAAGGACACTTTTAAAAAGACATCAAAGTTATAGGACAAGGTAAAAATAATGACCATTCATGTAAGTATAAATTCAAACCATAGGCAAAAAACTACCTGAATAAATAATTTAAAAATTACCTTTCAACAATACCTTTTTTATTGTTGGAACAAAACACCTGATGTATACAGCTTAAAGCAAAAAGGGTTCATTTTAGGCTCACAGTTTAAGGGATTCAAGTCCATGGTTGGCTGGCTCCAAGACAGAAACATCATGGCAGAAGGGCGTAGTGGAGGAAAACTGCCCACTTCATGGCAGCCAGGAAATAGACAGAAAGCAAAGAGCCAGAGAGAAGACATAGCCTGCAAAGGTACACACCCAGTGACTTACTTCCTCCAACCAGACCCGTCTCCTAACTGCATATTCAGCTATGAATTCGTCAATAAAATAACCTGTTGATGTGGTTAGCACCTCATGATCTAATGACTTTTCATAAACTCCACTCTGAACACTTTTGAAGAATATTTTGATCCAAACTATAACACTATCTATCATCCATCTATAGTCATCTGTTTTGGGCCATTTCTAAAATATTTATGTAAAGAGAAGACAAGACATACATAGTACAGCCTCTTTTAATAGCCTTTAATGCATCCTGTGAACCAGACATAGAAAAGCCTATTAATTTTAATTTCTGTGAAAAGAAAACACTGTTGGGATGATGTAACACAGAACCACATTCAGCCTATACAAGAGCCTTATTTCACAGCTGGTCATCAAGGACGAGAGGAAGATGAGGTAACAAATCTGCACAGGGATACCAAAGGAGTAGAGGGCTACGAGTCTAAGGAAAAGGAATTCCCAAAGCGCTACTGTCGGATCCACAGGAGAGCAAAATCCATGGCTCATACGAATATTTTAAAATGTGACGAATCCAATAATTCATTTATTTGATCAAATTCTTTCTTGTCTGTTGAATTTTTGGTATTGCCATTTTTACCCAGAGCTGGCAAAGAAGTGTTATTTTGATCTAGGGCTATTGCTTAAATTTTTTACATCTACAATACTTGTCAAAAGTTTTGTGGCCTCATTTAATATAACTGAATTTAGATGTTTGTTCTGAAAAACTAGGAGGTTTTGGCACTCTGGGCTGTATCCTTGTATACAGTGCTCCTGCATGACCATGGCCATCTGTAGCTGATGCCACTGACCTTCCTTAAGGGAGGGATGGGCTTTCCTAATTCCTTGCAGTCCCCATCTCCCTATTTTGCTGTGCTTGGTTAGTTTTGCTTATTTTCTTTACCTCTTTAATGTCCACAGGCACGCGAGACTGCAATCTTTATTTTGGGAGATTTCCAAAATATGTCCTTATACCTGGTGCACAACTCATTTACCTCCCCTAAGACCCTAACATCCGCTCAAGTATACTCATCTTCATGGCTCTCCTATACTTCTGCATCATAAAAGAAAAAAAGGATTCGTGCACCTGCATTCCTTATATCAACACAGTTTAGTTAGTATTAATAATAATAAAGCCATTAGTATTCATTGGAGGCTTATTCTGCTGCAGACACTTTCTAAACATGTCGCACGATTTGTTAATTCACTGTAAACTTATATCAATTAGAATTGTTTTTTAATCTCTCTTCTCAGATGAAGCAAATAAAAGGGCTAATATGAAAGCAGTGGCAGAGTCAAGCTGCGTACCCGGCCAGTGTGGCCCCAGAGCCTACACACCACTCTGCTATGCGACTGGCACTAAGCTCTACTGCACTAAAATCCCGGTTTTTCCACTGGGGGGAATGAGTGGCTCCCAGCTGGTCACAAAGAAAGCATAAGATAAGAACACTTCTGTAAGGGGGAATTGCTGGGGGTATCAACTATTTCAAACCAACATATTTGCTGCTTTCTAGATTGTTATGCACACACACACACACACACACACACACACACATTTTCCTTCTTGGAAATTCATAGCTATATGTGAACCTGTGTTATATGAAGACATCCTTTGGGCATCCAAGTGCAGTAACTATGGGTAAATAATCACTGAAAAATACTAAACTAAGAGTGCCTCCTTCACAACTCATACACAAGAGAGGTATCAGTCACAGGCATAGAGGTTCTACCTTTTTGAGCTTAATGTCCCCACAGATTTCCACTGATTCTGTGACTTACAGAAGCATTTCAAATAGATCACATATTTCAATGGAACCAACCTCAGTATATTCATAAAATTAAGAAAAAAATTTATGGTACTTATAGCACTTCTGGCACTGAGCTCCTTTAGGGCTCACATCCAAGGAAAACCTCACTTGAAAACTTTATCTTTTCCCCATTGTTCCATTGATGCAACACGTTTTATCAGGCATTGTAAACTAACTACTTTCATGCTGCAAGGTCTCTTTCCTTCTCTCCCACAGATCACTTTTTGGAATAAATTACTGTGTGTCAAAATTATTTAGGACTGTCCTGGAGAAAGAAGATGGGAGTTTCAAGTTGATTCTTTCTGTGCTATTTTTTTCACCTTTATCTTCTGTTTGAGCCAGAGCTTTGCTGTGTCAAACTGATTTTGGTCTAGCTTCTCCTCCTCTATGACCCATTTCATCACTATGTACCTTCTAGCTCTTTCAGATCATGACAATGCCTTCATTCTCAAACCATGGCATTTTATGTTCTAGGCCACTTAGCTAAGTTCTTTTATTTCCTCTTTCATGTTGTCATCTCTGCTTCAGTCCTCCCTTCTGAGCTCTATCCTTTTGTATCCGAGAGCCTTCCTGATGTTCTATTTACACTTGAATGTCTAGATAGGGCACTTCAAACTGAACAAGCTCAACATGGAGATCTTGATTTCTGCGACAAGCTGGTTCCTTACATAAGGGTCTCTACCTCCACAAATAATACTTCCATTCTTCCAACTCCTCATTCTTGATTCCTTGTTTCTGTTAAGCTCCCCATCAGCATTCATTACTGGCTTTTCCTTCTGAATACACCTAAGATCCAATCATTTCTTACCAACCCCACTGTGTATAAGCTATCAAATCTCTTCTCTAGGTCATTAGCCAAAGCCAAACTGCTTTACTCACGGACTGTGCACTTATCTTGGTTCCTTCCTAGAAATGTTTTCTTTCCCAATAATCGCATAACTCCTAACTTCCTAAGGATCTCTATTTAAATCCCACTTTATTGGGCTTCCATGAATACCATATATATTAGCAATCCCTCCCTCATTAGCAGTCATTCCCTACCTTGTTTCACTGATCTTCATAGTATGGTATACTGATCTTACCCCATTACATATTTACTGGGTGTTTTATGTGTGCTTTCTCAAATGCAATACAGAATTTATTTAATTGCTCATCTCCAGCATTGAGGACAGCGATTGGGATGTAGGAGGACTTCAGTAAATATCTGTTGAATAAAGACATGAATACTCCTGGTAGGTACAAAGTTGTAATTCTTCTCATTTATGATTTCTTTAAATGTCTAGCTTAGTGTGAGACACAGAAAGAGATTTATAAACTGATTAATTGTTTTTCCCATCCTTCATTATGCAGGAAGGTACTTGAGTACATGAGCTGGGTCCTAGTCAGTCCCCAGTTCTTGGGCACTAACATAAATCACACCCCACAGCAAGTATACAGTGGCTATTTATCAAAGGAATGACTTCGAAACACGAAGTGGGAAGTTTAGGGCTTACAATAGCGCTTACAAAGCTGTGGCTAAGAGACTAAATTTGACAGTAGACAAGTGTTGCTTAAATATAATTTCATACAAAAATTCAGGTATCTAGTTTTTCTTGAAACCTTAGAAATCTAGCAACAGTGTTTTGGTGTTCTCTTCTGAAGCCATTGGTTGGAGCTGAAACTGTGTGATGCCATCTCTGCACTTCCTGCTGCTCTCATAGATGGTGCCACCTGATTCCTAAAGTATCTTGCCTCTTTGATTTTATGTTCGCTCAAAGGCAAATCCCCATCATTCGATACTAAAAATGGCTTCTGAAAAGAAAAAAAAAATATATTGCAGGAAGGATAAGAGGGAGGGTTTTGAGCCCAACAGGTTTGGTTTCCAGTATTAGCCACATCATGAGCTGTGAAGCTAGAACAACTTTTAATGAATTCTCTGAACTTAATTTTTCTACTATAAAAAAACAGAAATAACACAAGCAGGTTTAAATGAGGTAATGCATTTAAACAGCCTGGAATTTTAAAATACTAAATGGGTAATGGGTCAATAATCATGATGAGGAAGATGATATTGATTATAATTATTAGGATGATTATTCTTAACCAAGTAGAAAACAATTCTAATTTTGACTTATCATGAGCAAATATGAGCATTGACTTTAACCCTTCTGTTGCTGCTTCTATTAGTCCATTGTCAAGAGAAAACACCTTGGATAAAAGTGTGCATCTTGATAGAAAACTTTTCCTTACTAGTTTCTTCCATCAAATCAGCAGTCATTCGGACAGGCTAAAGTCATTACACTAAAAAAATTTAAGAAGATCTGCACTGAACTTTGTTTTGCTTTGCTTTCCATGTTCTGCAGTATGGGGGATGAACCCATGGCCTCCTGCATGCTAGAGAATCACTCTATACTCAATGCCCAAAGTAAAAGGAGGAAAGGTTTATTTAGCTCACAGTTTGTAGAGGTTTCAGTCCATAATTGGCTGGTTTCAGGGCAGGGTGGCTTCCATGGTGGGCAGAAGACAGCAAAATCAACAACTGAACCTTAGCAGCATGTTCTGCCCCTTTTATACTCTATCTAGGCTGCTGGGATTAAGGCGGTGTGAACTGATCACACACCCTTAATCCCAGCATCACACGCTCTAGATCCAGCCGCTTCTGAAAAGCCTGTCCCCCCATGACTGCGTGAAGACTGGGGGGACAGCTAGACTCAACAACATCTAGACACATAAGAAATAGGAAAGAAAGCTTCTTTCCCAAGTCCGATATAGTTTAGAACCAGAGTAAAAGAAAACAGGCAAGAAATGTATGGAGAATAAGGTTGTAGATATTCTTATGTTTCCAGTCTCATGTGTTGTTTATTTAAGGATATTTAGAGTAGTGTTGGATTTTATAGAGCATTAGCCAATGAGTTAACTGAATATAAATTTATAAATAAATATAAATGATCTATAGAAAAGATAATACTCTCCATCCTAACACTAGCTAATGTCAAGGATACTATCAATATCCTGATATTCACAAAAATATACAAATGCTACAACTCCTGTAATACATTTTAATTACTGGTGTAATCATGGTCAATTCCACTGGAGGTGCAAAACAAATGGATCATGTGATAGAAAAGGGAGGCATTTGAGGAAATAACGCTGTGTAACTCAAAATGTTTTAAAAGGTAGCTTTGATATATATGACTTTATATATTAACATTATAAATGAGGAGGGTGGAAAAGAACTATCAAACCAAAAGAGGAATAATAGTTAGTTATTGAACCTAGAGCAGTTAAGACAGGTCACGAAAATACACCTGTCAATGTAGAGTGGAAAGGATTAGTGTGTTGGTGGGTGGACAATCCCACGGAATAAGCCTTTGTAGCCTAGCAGCAAGCTCTAAAACTCCAATAAAAGAACAAGGCGTCTGCATCCTGACTCTGCTTCTCATAAGGTAATAATCACTGATCACTTTCTCAAATTGGTCTTAAGTCCCTGAAGTAAGCTTTTCAGATCTACACAGAATATTTACAGAGGGAAACTGTGATACATGATGCCATCGTTGAGTGATTAAACCCCTATCCCTGAGCAGAGAGTCTTCTCAGCAGTAAATGCAATTGAAATCATTACACCTGACAAAAATTTTCTGCTATTTAGCTATTAAACTATTTATAAAAAGAAAACAAAACAGAGCTGCCAATTCCTCCTGAAGAGAAATGAAAGAATTGTTCTAGACTGCACGATCTTTGATGGCTGGGAACACTTCAAGCTGGAAAGGAATTCACAAAATGTTCCAGATAAGTGCTAAATATGTTATTGAATCACTTGGTTTGGCTAAAATGTCTTTACTCACTTTTCTGTTTTAAAAAAAAAACCTTTTTAAATTCATAAACCAGTTATTTGGTACGTGAAATTTACTTTTCTATGTAAAATATAGACCAGGTTTGCAGATCAACCTATAAAATGCTTTTTTTTATTTATAACTTGTCTGAATATAGCATTAAAATTACTACTACCCAATTAACACGTATAATGCTATTTAATTGGAAGTCAATTCAGAATTTTCAGTTTGGATTTCAGTTTTAAATTTTATTATTTCTTATTTATTTAAGGTTAAGAACTCTAGGCAATATGAAACTAAAAACTAAATATGGTAGACTTACCAGCTTTTGTAAAATTTATTTAACCTTTTGGAAACTGTGCTTCATCATTTGTAAATTAGGATAATCATGGCGTATAGGAGTGGGTAAGCTTAATCATAACATATAGGAGTTAAGTAAGCTTATCAACGTAACTGGGTAGCACTTAGTAAATGTTCAATATATATTGTTAGTAGTAATCATGAAAGTAAAATTGTTCAGTTAAGTATGCAGAAATGTGAACTACCAGAGGGAAGAAGTCATTATTTCTATATCTATCTTAATTTCCTACTATAATTAGATACTCTCAATGAACCTATTCGAGTCATAAAATGAGCTTAATGGTAAGATAATTGGATTTGGTAAAGTTCTGATGGTGAACGTGTGTTCCATAACTGGTCATTTCTGGTTTCAAAGTATGGTAATAGTAATAGCAATCCCGGTGATGGGTTTATTAGGATACACAAGTGAAAAACTGAAAATAACAGTTATAAAACTTTCTGAGACAAAGTAAAAGCCATTTCCCTAAATTACTCCCAATTTGCTAAAAATAATACTTGATATAAGTAGATTACAATTACTCTGACTTAAAAGGAATATCTATAAATAGTAAAGTACAACAAAAATGTCTCAGTAATGATGAATAACATATTTGAAAGGCATATTTTAAAATTTTAAAGGAAAAATAAGAGCTATCACAATGGAATCAGTTTAATTTTAAAGCAAGCCTCATGGCTTCCTGGATTTTTGAATATATAGATGCAAAGGTGCATGTCTGCAGGAGTCATGGATAGATGGTCAGTGATTCACTCTAAGGCAATTCAGAGAAGTGGATTTCTAAAGAAATTCAACTAGACTAGAACTTTGATGTCCTCATTCTCATCAGCCTTCACCAACCCGCCTTCTCTTACTTCTGGTTGAAAGAGCCTAAGAAAAGATTGTTATCATTTTAAACAAAACATAAAACAGACTTTAGTCTTTCATGAACCATGTATCTGGCTCTCTCCACACACCCACACTAAGTTGGGTGCTGGGGACACAGGGAGTGACTAACACAGAAAGACAAGATCTTCAGGAGCCGGTGCTCAGTACAAGGCAGAGTTATTTAAAAACTAAGTCCATTATAGTTGTTTAAATAATGTAATATGTCAGTAACTCCAAATAAAAATCAAAGCAAAATCAAAATGGTAGATACATGAGAGTTGATACTCATTTCTTGCTATGGAGATTATAATGAACTTTAAACACATACATCATTAATATTCCATGAAAGATAGAGGCTATAGGGTGTGTGTGTGTGTGTGTGTGTGTGTGTGTGTGTGTGTGTGTGTTGGGAGAGTTCATCTCTTAAAATTGCCTCAGAAATGACTTACCTTTTTGTCCTTAAAGTTTTTGCCTGGGGTCTTATTTCTATAAAATCTGTTTCATTAAGCTTGAAATAGAGTCTAGAAGTCTACCTTTTAAAGAGATATGCCAGGACCACACATCAATAAACATCAATAAAATAGATTATAAAATAGAATCTATTATTAGAATCAAGTGTGCCTCATTACACAATTCTGTAATAATAACATTTCCTTCCACAAAATTTTACCTCATTGGGAATGTAATTTACCACTGAAGGCATGAACTGCCACCTAGGCAATGGAAAGCAACTTTAATACTTTATGAAAATCAGGTCACCTTCATTATAGCTTACCAAAATTATGGACTTCACAAATCCCTTTCTATTTCTTTTTCATAATGGGATTCTTAAACCTCTATTAAAAACTAACTGCACCATCTTTGTACCCAATTGCATTTGCAAGCAGTAACAAGGATTGATTTTAGGAGCTGAGACTTGATCTGCATCGTAACCATCAAGGGGAATTAACTTCCTCTGCGAAGTTTCAGGGGCCATGCTGAGTCATTTAACTTTCTGTTCACGACATGCAATATTTTTGGTAAAAAATGAATGTGATGTTTTAAAAATTGCAAAGCAGAGAGTAGGCTAGGGGTGTAACTCAGTGGTAGATCACATGTCTAGCATGTACAAGCCTTGGGGAAGGGAGGAAAGTGGAGGGAAAGAGAGGAGAGGAAAGAGAGGAGAGGGAGTGAGAATGAATATGAGGCACTTTTGGTAACAAAGATACTGCAAATATGAGGTGATCCCAAACATCACCTGGCACCAGAATGAGAGATCATGCAGTGAAGTGGAAATGAAGTAGCTGTATATTGGCTGACACAGTGTGATAAGAGATCAGTTCTCAAAATTTCACAAGGGGATTAAGAAATGGGCCTTACTGATTGTGGAGATAAGTGGGGGGGGGTCAAGGGAATGATGGAAAAATGTCATCAGCTCTAAATAACAGATCTTTACCTGACTTCATAGGTCATATAACAGAGGTTAAGAACAAGAAAAGATGCAGAAAGGAAGATGTTTATAATGGAATGGTGGCTTTAAAGGGACCCTAAGCCATCCCTGTACATACACTCATTTCCTATTTGAATGGTTGCAATAGAGGAAACAAGAGCTTTGGAACCATATAGTTCTGAGCTCAAATCCAAGCATTTGCATGACTTTGGGAAAGTCATTTGAATTTTCTTTTGAGCATTGGTTTCTGTATCTGTGAAGTGGAGATCATAGTATCTACTACTGGGACTTATTTTTTAAGTGTGTAAAGCATAGAGTATATCACCTTAGATCTACAATATTTTCAATACATGGAATGGAACATCACCGTAGCCCCACTGCCAAACTACTATTATCATCAAATGATTTAGGATGAAAAAAAAGGATACAAAGTTAACTTGTGCTTCCTCTGCAGATAAAGCAAGAGAGGTACACAGGGTAGAGGATTAGGAGACAGGAGCATCTATTATACTTATTTATATGAATAACATTTATGTAAAGATGTATTCGAAGATGGCCTCTAAGGTCTAAGGATGAGGCCACATCCCTACGGAGGGATGGGTTTTATTCTGAAGTAGATGAATGGATATTCAGGGTACTCTTTACAAAAGAAAAAATGGACTCTGCCCCTTGGAAGTAGGACAGGATCCAGGTAGGGTTATATAGTTTATGAGTCTCCAAGCTGAAGTTGAAATAATAAATTATACTGAAGTGGTTAAGAGCATGTTCTCTGGGCCGGTGAGATGGCTCAGCGGCGTAAGCGCCTGCCTGGCAAGCACAAGGGCCCGAGTTCGACTCCCGGATCCCACATACGAAAAAAGGGGCCGGTGATATCGCTCAGCGGCATGGGCTCCTGCTGGCGCACGAGGTCCTGAGGTCGACCCCCCGGTACCCACAAAAAAAAAAAAAAAAAAGAGCATGTTCTCTGGAGTGGGAAAAATCAGTTAAAATCTAGATTCTGTTATTTTTTAGCTGCGTAAATATTAACCTTTTTGCGTTCATTTTCACATCTATCAAATGAGTATAATATATATTTAATGAGTCCAGTGTACAGAGTGTATACAGTAATATTTTAACATTATTTCGATATTATCACACCTTTTTTGTTATTATTATTATTTTTTATGTGGGTACTGGGAGTCGAACTCAGGACCTCGTGCTTGCCAGCAGGTGCTTGCCAGCAGGCACTTGTGCCGCTGAGCCATATCACCGGCCCTTTTTTTTCCTTTATGAGGGTACCAGGAGTCGAACTCAGGACCTCACGCTTGCCAGGCAGGCGCTTACGCCACTGAGCTATCTCACTGGCCCTAGCACACCGTTAGTGAAATGCTCTTGAAATAGTCAATCTAATCTCATACTTGCTGTTTGTGTTTCAGTTTCCCTGTTTATTAAACTAGATTGTAAAAGTTATCCTTGAGAAATTAGTAGATGTCTGGGATAATTAAACATGATAAAGATTTCAAAATTATCTTGAAAACTATGAAGTGCTTCACAAAGTTTCCTTGTGACATTTTTTTACCCTGTGGTGGTTGTTAGCAGGTGCTTGGCAGTTGGTGCCTTGGTTATGCTCTTGGACTCTCAAAGTATCATTGAGCAAATTTTCTTCCTCATTTCTACCTATGCCAGCTTTGGTAAGTTATTTATCTTGTGTACGCCTCAGTTTCCTTACCTAAAACAAGAAGCTGGGCACGGTGGCACATGCACTCTGGTAGGCTGAGGCAGGAAGAGAATAAGTCTGAGTCCAGCATAGGCAACTCAGATACTTAGCAAGATCTTGCCTGAAGAAAAATAATTACAAAGGCCTTGGGATGTAGCTCAGTGCAAAGGCCCTGGGTTTAATGTCCAGTGCAGAGATGGGGAAGGGGGAGAAAGATAAGGAAGAAAAAGAGGAGAAGAAAAATATATTTCACAGTTCATAAACCCATTACGAGAATGAAATACCAGTGCCTGTCACACACTAGCCTTTAATAACTGTGTATATATGTGTGAGTGTGTAAATGTGCATGTATTTGCATGTGTATACAAGTGGGGTGGAATGCAGTATGTGGACATACATATTCAGAAGCTGAGTGGATCCCTAGATTTTTCACTAGATATTTCTAAAGCACTTCCAATGCAGTCATTTCTTTCTGCTGTTCTCTCTTCATGTCCAAATTATTTTGCTAAAATGACCATTAGATAACCTTCACAAACCTGAATCATCACTCACCCACCTGAGGGTTTCACTTGACCTAAGTGACCCTCATAAATCAATGTCAGGTTGCCATCTTTGCCAGCATTTTAAATGGTAGCATGATTTCTCCCACAGTTACCCAGCCTAAAAGACCCCTATTGTGATTTTTTTTTTAATATGCGGGTACTGGGAATCGAACTCAGGACCTTGCGCTTGCCAGGCAGGTGCTTATGCCACTGAGCTATATCACCGGCGCCCCATTGTGATTTAATGCTACAGGAACCACGTAAATAATTTTCAATATTGTTCGATAGTCTCTATAGTAAAGACAGTTCAGAAGCCAGAATATGAAATTACCTTGGTAGGTCCACACTTTTACTAAATTTAGACTGCCAACGCCTTACATTCCTCTGATTAAGAACACACAGGCCTTATTCCTAGGAAACTGACTAGTACATAGAATTCTGACCAAGAAGTTAAGGAGCTCAACTTGCTAATGGAAATAATGAATTATATTAACATATTAGAAGAAATGCAAGATTACATTAAAATATTTTTATTATCTTGGGGATAAAGAAATATCATAAACAACATGAATCCTAAAAGTCAGAAAGAAAAAAATGCAGTTGATTAGATCACATAAAACAAAACTTTTCAATGATGAAATTTATTATAAACCAAGTGAAATAACAACTGTGATGAGCTAAAAGTCTTTGTAAGTAAGTGACAATACATTCTTTGTATTCCTCAAATACAAAGAATGAGAGATTTAAAAATAAGAAAGATTAATATAACTGTGGTCAAAATTGATCAAAACAAATTTTTGCATTTCATAAGTATTTTAAAAGATGCTTATATTCACTTATGATTAGTAGAAACTGCAGGTTAAATAGAGAAAAGAATCGCTATTAATCTGACTGTCAAAAATTAAATATTGGACCGGTGAGATGGCTCAGCGGCGTAAGCACCTGCCTTGCAAGCGCAAGGGCCCGAGTTCGACTCCTGGATCCCACATACGAAAAAGGGGCCGGTGATATTGCTCAGTGGCACGGGTGCCTGTTGGCGCACGAGGTCCTGAGGTCGACCCCCCGGTACCCACAAAAAAAAAATTAAATATTGATAAAACACTCAATTTCCAATTTATGGAATTTATTAGCAACTTGGTAGCATCTACAAAGTTTTTAGTAGAAATACCCTACTGAATCACCATTTCATTACCGTATCATCAATTCAAATTGTTTAAATCAAATATCTTACAAAACACAGCAGTGCAAAGACAGGTGTACAGTGCACTTCATTGTTACACTATGAATATGAAAACTTGAAGACAACCTAGAAGTTCCTTAATAGAATAATGATTAAACAATTCATGCATATTCATGTGGTGCAACACTAGGTCAGTGTTGAAAAGAGCAGGTGCTATCTGTTAATACTAACTGCAATGGACGCTCATGACATGTATAGAAGAGATATAGAAGAGTGTATGGAGAATACAGATCTAAAGGGCATGTAATCTATTACCTCTGGTTATACTTAGGAATGGGAAGTAGGAAGGATAGAGGAATGTAACGTTTTACTTTTTAAATTCATGCATTGTACTTAAATATAAATGTAATATTTTTTCATAAGAATAAATAAAGTCTGTTTTCTAATCCTGTGCCAAGCACTAACTGTGTCTGCTAACTGTGTTCCCTGTGGCCTTGTGAATTATCAAATGTATAAACCTGCAGACTGGTCATCCTAGCAATGCAACGTCATTGGGTTGGAGTTGTTTGTGTAAGAGGTTTGTTCATCCTTGCATGGGATTCCATGTGTCTGGGCAGGCTCTCAGCCAACTACTAATACCACCAAATGTCCCTTGGGAACCTACAGACTGTACTTATTGAAGCATTTCCCAGTCTCGGATCTCCTAGTTTGCTCCGATGAATTGAACAATTTGTCTCCCAGATGTATTCAATTGAAGAGTTTTTCTCTGGGGTCAAATTATATAATTGATTTGCATTAACAATAATACACCACAATGTATCTTGAAATAAATGTTTATGTGTTAGGAAAGGTGAGATAGACATTTTCTCAAAAATAAAACACTAAAAACTTAAAGTTTGAATTCGACCCATGAGGGTTGATAACAGTTGAGAAGGGAGAAATTGTTCAAGGGAAGAATCAGTTGAGGAATTTGACCTGCAGGGACAAAGTCGTTCCATTAAGAATGTATCCTTTCAGTCAACAAAGTAATAGCAACCTTTTCTGAGGTGTATGTTTCAAATTTTATTTTTTTCTGAAAGCCAGTCTTCTGGATTTCATCGCATCGATGTGCATGCATACTAAATTCATCAATGCAAGTACAAAGAGCACAGCTTATCTAAACTGCATAGACGCTGTCTACTACCTAACACCAGAAACTTTCTGTTTGCGTGTGGAAATAGATAATATGCCCAATGTAATGATCTAAGGCTATCTGTTGTGTCAACCTATTTTCTTAAAGAATGAACTATACAGTTAAAATTTAATTTTGAAAACTAGGAATTGTAAAATCAAATGCAACATAACACAATAAACTACAGTTTAGCAGTTGAACTACCAACAGACACATCTAGAGATGTTTATAAATGTTACACAATCTTAATGTATAAATCATAATGGCTTGAAGATTTAATTTCAACTAAACCTTATAAAACCCATACACAAAGTCAAATGCGGGTTTTGAAAGACAAAGTCACAAGTTGGTCAGAATGCAGACAGTAAAACTATGATTTGAGCTTAGGAACTCAGTACAAATCATCTTTGTCTACTTGAAGCAAACGTGCTGACTATAACTAAGAATCTGTAAGAAGATTTGAGATAGTAAAAATTGTTTCCATACATTCCCCTCTAAAGTAATTTTATTAGATACATAAAGTATGGATGGATATTACATGAATGAACTACCTTTCCCTTGATTCTAAAGTGTGGAAACATTTCTGAAAGATTCATCAGAAAATATATTCAAAACAGTTCATCAAAACTGTCAATAGAAGGCTAAAAGTAGTACTAATGTGTTAAAAATAATAATTTAAAGGTATAATATTCCACAAATTTATTGTTTATAGCCAATTCAAGTTTTTTCAAGCTGAGAGATTCAACATGCTTAAGATGGTGTCTTTTACTTAAAATATAAAAATCACATTTTATGGGCACAAAAGTTATTTTATGGAAATACATAACATTCTTGATTAATTTGAACAATTGAAGATGGATAACAGAAGATGTATTGGGTATTATGCATTTAAAATTCTACTGGCATGCAACATCCTCCTTAAAATTAGATAACATTTTAAATTTTTATAAGATTTTTACTGCCAATAAAATAGCATACAGATTACTGCACCACCATATTTTCACTATCCTCATACTTCGTGTTCAATGGCAGCATGTCGATTAATCACTATATCCCAAAATATGACAATTTCACTTTATCTTTGGTAAAAATGAAAGTAAATCACATACAATACTTATATAACACATATGAGGAAAACAAATATAACTGAATTCTTTATTTTAACTAATACCTCACTTTTTTTTTTAGAATCACAAGATATCAAGGAGTAAATTGTTTATAACATAAATAGTCTCACCCTGAATCTGTCATTAATCAGATCAGTGATCTGGAAAATATTGACTACTTATCTGTAAAATTGGATTATTAAACTAGAGAACATACAACACTCAGTTTGGGGCACATTCTTTTAACAACAGACAGTGGAAGCAGTTCCAGAATTTGATGCATGTAAGTTAAGGTTTAAATCATTAGGAACTACAGTTTTAACGATCTATAATCATCCCAATGGTCCAGTTTATTAGGTGGATCAGATTTGATCTCAGCTTGTTTGCCATATCAAAAGTGTAAATAATTAAACTCAAAATTTATATCCCAACATTCTTGTTTCTGCTGAGTCACGTTAAATATGTGAAAAAAAATTTGACTTGGTACTGAAACATAAGAAATTTAAACAGTTAACGAGATTTGTTATATAGACATGATCCTCCACAGTTTGCATATTCTGTATTACAGTTGCAGGTAGATAGATGCATAGAATGTCTGTGCTTCTGTATGTGTGGAAAGAAAGACGGAGAGAGAAAGAGGAAAGAAACATACAGAATGAAGACAGAGGAATGAAAGACTTGTTTTGAAGTGCATTTTTATCAGTTTTGATTAACGGAATCTCCTTTCAAAGTTTTTGCCAATTTAATATGAATATCTAGGATAACTCAAGAACTCCTAGAATACATTTTATTATATTTTTCCATGGACTCCTATGAAATAAGGATAAACAAATTACAAAGGAACTAAATTTTTTTATTTTTTAATGTATAGAAGTATGGGCTTTGGAGTCAGAGTTAGGCTAAAGGATATTGTACTGTGCTTTCATAACTTCACTAAAATTTCCTGAGCTTAAATTTCATCAACTTCAAGATTAGATACTAATGATAATAATAACCATTTCACAGAATGGCTTGACAACAAAATTAAGAAATGTTCACAAAGCTTGGAACCTGGCACATATCACTGGTATTTATTTTCCATTCAACAAATTGTGAAATAAATTTGCACATGATAAACTTACAGCCTTTCAAAAAAAGGGGGGGGGTGGAGGAGAAGAGGGGAAAAAAAGAATTGAAATATGTTAGGTACATGTACCAATTCCCACAATGAATGTAACCTTTATGTACTGCAAGCATGTGCTAATAAAAAATTTTAAAACATTAAAAACTAATCCAATAGAAAATTCTAACAGTTTAATTACATTGGCCTTTGAGTGGTCAAGTGTAAATATCTCACTATAGCCCTGGTCTTCAGCTGCTCTCGAGTCAGCTCTGTTGGATTTCTTGTACTTTCTTACAGAAATAAATTAAACCTTTGAGAGGACCAGCCTAATCATGAAACTATGTCAGACAAATAAAAACTGAGGAATATTCTAAAAAGTACCGACCAATACTCGGTCAGTACTCTTCTATAGTGTCAAGGTTATAAAACAAAATGAAAGACTGAGAAACTCACATGCTAGAGGACCCTAACAATCATTACAACTAAATACAACATCGTGAATCAGATTCTCAAACAGAAAGAGGCCATTACTGGAAAGCTTGTTGAAATCTCAATGAAGAGGAATTCACTTAGTAGGATTTTACCAACATTAATTTCTTGGTTTTGATAAATTTACCATGGTTATGTGAAATGTTGAGTAAAGAGCATGAGGGAACTCTGTACTTTATTCGCATGGTGTTGTAGACCTAAAGTTATTTTAAAACAAACAAACAAAAATGTAAAAGAATTGGAATCTGAGAGCTGATACAAGTAATCGGGTCTTCTACGCCCCCCCCCCCTTGAGAGAAGGCTTCCTGCACCGTCTCAAACTCACAGAAATTCTTGCGTCCACACTACAATGCCAAGGAAAGTGGTTTAAAACGTTATACCTACATTTAACCATGTGCATCCTCTTAGGATTCAAATTAGAGGCAGAAATAGAAAATTTATGATTCAGGGGCTGTCAGTGTCGTTGCACAAAACTCATTCCTGTTAAGTTCTAAGGACACAACATCATTTATTACCCTATTAAATTAACCAGCAATGACAACTTTATGGCAATTAGGTTATATAAACTTCTTAGTATAACGATACATCATTAACTTATATTTTTAAACTTCCATATGTCACCCAAACTTAGGCAGAATGAAAAACATGCAATGCAATTTCTATGACAGATTTTCTTACATTCACTGGTTTTCCTATTTCTCCTGACATTTTGTTGAAATTTTAATGCTCCACATTTTGGCATTTGACACATTTGCTTTAACTAACTTTGTCAAGCAGAAACATATATTTTAAAATGGCAAACCATGCCCCTCTTTCTGTGAAAATGGTGGGTCAACCTAACAACGTATTTTTAAACATCCATAATATCAGAGAAGAATTAGTAGGCTATGCTGTTTGCAAAACAACTTTCATTTAATTTCTTTAATCACTAAGATACTCTTTTGCGGCGAAAGGATACAAATGAGAGTAAGTTGAATGTGAAAGTTTCACAAAGTGGAATCAGGCTTTGTTCTATTTGAAATACAAATTGGGAATTCTCATATGGCTTAGAAAACATAGTATCACTGCCAACAAAGAATATACGATATTACCATTACGAATCATGCCCAGAGAACAAATGAGGACAGTGCATTAAGAAATACCTCTTTCTTTTTCTATATGCAAGATCTCGTGAAATGTTTCTTTATTTCTGCATTTAGCAGAATAACAGGTACTGACCCACAGAGCTTGGGTGCAGAGACCAACAAAATGTAATGGAAAAGTCTTACTTCCTAGAGTGTAAAAGGCAAGCTACAGAGATAACAAACCACCAAATCGAGACGCACCATTGGTGGTAGTTGTCTCTAAGAAGGGGATGGATTGAAGTGTGTCTCCACATTAACAGCATCTTCTAGCCCTAGTTCCTATAAGAAACCTTCTACTACCTGTGCAGCAGCTGAAGACTATTCTGGAAGGACTGGATGCAGGACTGGTGTCATAATTTATAGGTAGTAAGTTAAAAGGTGGAATCCCTTGCTCATAAATAATTAAGAATTTCAGAACAGTTCCAGCAGGTCATTATACAAGTATGAAATCTTTCTTTTTTTTTTTTTTTTTTTTTTGTGGGTACCGGGGGTCGAACTCAGGACCTTGCGCACCAGCAGGCACCCGACCGCTGAGCAATATCACCGGCCCTTTTTTCGCATGTGGGTATCGGGAGTTGAACTCAGGACGTTGCGCTTGCCAGGCAGGTGCTTATGCCGCTGAGCCATCTCACTGGCCCCTTCTTTTCGAAATCTTTCTGATCATGGGATCTTGTGTGCTTGTGCTCATCCCACACCTATGAAGCCAACTGTGGCAGGGTTTAATTATGGGGCAGACAGAGCTAAGCTCAAAGTTCATTTCTTAAAAGAAACATACAAATTTCCTGGGGGCGGGTTCTGAGAAACACAACTTCATAAAAATGAGACAAGAAACAGAAAACTTGATCTGTAGGGGGCCGGTGAGATGGCTCAGCGGCTTAAGCGCCTGCCCGGCAAGCGCGAGGGCCCGAGTTCGACTCCCAGAACCCACATACGAAAAAGGGGCCGGTGATATCGCTCAGTGGCACGGGTGCCTGCTGGCGCGCGAGGTCCTGAGGTCGACGCCCTGGTACCCACAAAAAAAAAAAAAAATAGAAAACTTGATCTGTGAAAGCCTTGGATTTATCAAAAACTACCTCAAAAGAAAACTCCAGATTAATCTGACTTTGTGAATTTTGTTCAAGGAAGAAAAAAGCACCAAGTTTACACATTTTCAGAAAACAGAAGAGTGCCACTGTCTCAAGATACTTTTGAGGCTAGTATAACTCCAACACCAAATCCTGAAAAGTGTCTTTTCAAAAAAATTTTAGTCTAATATCACTCATGATGCAAAAATTCTTTACTACTGCATTATGACATCCAACAACATATGATAATCACCATAAATCATAACTAAGATTTGTCCTAGGTCTACGAGGTTTGTGTATCATTCAAATTCAGATTATACAATTTGCCATCTTAACATAGTGAAGAAAAGATGCTTTGTCATCCAATGGGCTACTTATTCTCTATCTTTGGAAGGCAGCTAATAGTAGGTAAGCAATTTCCATCTGAAGCGATACACTTTAGAGAGTTTCTAGCTTCTGAAAAAAATCAGTCCCGTTTTCCTTTCCTCACTTCTTTTTGAGGAAAGAAATGATGGCCCAAGTTCAAGGGGTAAAACAGAGCAGAGCTCCCTGAACATAGAAAATAATAAACAAACATGCTTTGGACTGATAGTTCCTTATCCATCCCTCCGCTACTGAACAAATATCTACTTCTGAGTTGTACAGTGCTTTGAATTCATTACTTTGGGTATAATAATTAAGTACGATACTCACATTATGGTGCTTACTGTCAAGAAATAAAGGTACATATTGATCACAAAAATAACAAATAACTATTACAAATAGGAAAACTATGAAGAATGTATATAGGTACTTTGAGAGAGAGAAATTAAGGACAGCTTTGTTAAGGAATGAATTCTGACTACAGATCTGATGGTGAGTAGGAGCTAGCTAAGCAAAGAATGAAATGAAATATATTGTAGGCAAAGAAAAGAGCAAATAAATAGTTTTTGAGACTATTCAAGGAAAACACTTCCTTAGTGCAATGTTTCTCTCTCTGGATCATAGCTAAAGAAAGACTAGGTTAGGGTGTTTTCCATTATTTCTCAAGTCTGCTATTGGAAAGTATGTACTAAATTGAATATCAGCTACAGTTTTAAGCCTGTGCTATTTTCACTAGCTAAATGAATGAATACCAGTGGCATGGTTATGAGCCTCTGGATTTGGGGCAGTCATTTTACAATGTAGCCAAACATCAAAATATCACATTGTACACAGGATCTATATTCAATTTCTATTTGCCAATTATAGCTGAATAAAGCTAAGAAAAAGTTTTAAAAGTTACTGGAATTTGCAGCTAGATTTTTAAGAATATATTAATTCAAATCTCAATACTCCTTGATGTTTTTTAAATTCTTTAACCCTCAGTTTCCCCATCTGTAAACTAGGGGTAGCATTCCACCTTCCTAAAATGCTGCTGTGAGAATTAAATAAAATCATCAGTGTAAAGAGTTTAGTTAAAATGGATGGCACAAAGTGACATTCCAAATGGTAGCTATTGTTGGTATCAGATCAAATATATGTCTGCAAGACTTCACATGAGTTTTTTTGTAAACTTTAAGGAATTATTAATGTATCTTCAGAATCAAAAAAGTTGTACCTACTTAGCATGACCTTTACTTAAAGTACTAAAGAGAGAAAAGCAGAATTGAAAAGACATAGTTTAATAATTTGGCTGCATATTTAGTCAATTAATAGTACTCTTTGTCTTCTTCTGTTTATGTATTAAGTAATTCTGATACAATTATAATTTAAAATAGCCAGTTATTCAACTCAAGGCCAGTTCATCCTTAATGTATTTTTTCCATTTCTGTTCACTAACCTTTACCATTTGGCAGTAAATTTGATTATATGTATACTCGAGTAGCACTTTATGTCAGAATTTTAAGTATAAACAAAATGCCTCAGAATTTATAACCATTAAAAACATTTATCCTTAAAGTTAATAAAAAGGGTCCTTTGAACTCAATCTAACAATGACAGTGGCTTTACTTTAGTGAGAAATAAACCTTATTTTTATTATTTCCTGTTTATCAGAAAAAATTAGAGAAACAAAGTGACTTGTAATGATTTAAGTGATGTTTGACCCTTTATGAATATAATTATACTAAGACACCACACCTACAAAGTATAATCACTTACCTTAATAACAGGCATTAAAAAGGACTAGAGGAAATTTTCATTTTAAAATAGGAATTTAACAACTCAATGCCCAATTCTCCCATTAGTGTTCATGTGACTTAGGTATCATGTTCCACTGTGCTATAACTTTAATGCGGATACAGCTTGGGGGTTTGCTGACTGGGGGCACAATCGGTGGGGAGACAACAGAACTGGATCTGATTCCACACCTCATTAGCTGTGCAACTTTGCTTCACATCTTTGTGCCTCATCTTATTCTCATAGGGTTGGTGAATTAAAATGAAACTATGAGTGTAAAGTGTTTAGTACACAGTTTAAGTGTTCGATAAATTATAAATAGATATGTAGATATGGACATACAACTGTGGCCATAGGAAAATTTACATAAAGTGTCTAATATTTTCACTTACATTGCCTGAAATCATTTGCCAAATAGACTGCAGGCAGGAAGGGTGTTCGATCTTAACAGAGATGCACATACATGAGGGGATTCCTATTTCCATCCACTATTTTGAATTTCATTTTGAGAATATTTGTGTCTAGCGCAAGCTTTATTAAAATGTAGTACATAGAATTTACCGACTGCCTGCCATACACAAAGTAGCGGAGGAGATAAAAGGATATAACACCTCCATTAAGAAGTTTAGCAGTCAAGGTTCTTGTATGCAAACAACAGAAATTGGCTTCGGCTAAATTAAATAGAACGGGATTTTTAAAACAGATAATGAACAGAAATAGAGGGCAAGAGATCAGTTGTGGAAGCGATGCAGTCAATAATGTCTGAATTCACAGAGCACAACCGCTCAAGTCAGGTCCTCAGTGCCATCTCCATGGAGGCAGATGCCGCCGACATGTACCACTCAGCATCACCACTCATCCGCCACTGTAGCTGCTCCCCTTCCAAGGCCAACATTTTCCATTCACTAGTTTTTATGCCACAATTTCCAATTTCAAGTTAAAAGTAGATTATTGGTGGGGCCTTACTCTTGGATCCTACTTCTAGTTGTGAATGAGGTTGAGGGTGAGCATCTGGCTTTCTAAGTTTCCATTATAGGAGGTGAACTCTGCCTTCCAAAATAGAGGATTCTTCAAATATAATGTTAAATAACAGGTCAAGAGAAGAAAATAAGAAATGCTCTCTGAAAGCACACAATTTAGTAGTTCAGACTAAATAAGAAGAGAATTACTACAGATAAATTATTTCTATTACAAAAAAAGTGAAGTGTTAATTATGTGTTAGGGGCATACATAAGAAAGCAATAAATACCATGGTTAATGACACGGGTTTTAAAGTTTGACCATCCTAGACTCAAATTCTAGCTTAACAACTGCTTAATTCAAGGTATTGGCTCACTAAAATCTACATCCTGCAAGCTCACTTTTTTATTTATGGTTGTCAGTGTGGTCCAAGATCTGCCAGCCAGATGCATCTGAATTCCTAACTGGAAAGAGTGGGGAGAGAGGTACAGTGCACAGTACCTCTGCTATTAGCACAGACTACTTCAGAGGCAGTGAGGTCTGGTCTAGCACCAGAGTAGTGGCCACTGTGTTCAGCAGGTGGTCACAACATCCCAGCAGGAGTTGCCACTGCCTTGGCAGTAGGAACATGTGCCACGATTCTGGAAGTTGTATCTAAAGCTCAGCCTAGAGTCTATTACTTCAGTCAGCCCAAGAGTTCTGTAAGACACGTAA
Source organism: Erethizon dorsatum (assembly GCA_028451465.1). Taxonomy (NCBI): domain Eukaryota; kingdom Metazoa; phylum Chordata; class Mammalia; order Rodentia; family Erethizontidae; genus Erethizon; species Erethizon dorsatum. The sequence goes on from CM051836.1 coordinate 15,710,394, forward strand.
GTCCCCTTCTGCTTAAACTAGCTGTGCTGCATTCTATTTTCTTCAACTAAACCTTAATCAGTACATTTGCTTGCTGACTTGCATGGCCTTCTGTATGTTCCCCGACTTTTCCGAGGTCCCAGATCCTCATAAAGAGAAAATAATAATAGTAGCTGACACCTGCGAGGGTGAGGTGAGAACAAGTCTGTATACAGACAACACCGTACAGGCACGTTTAGCAACAGTGGCTCCTACTGATGATGAGGAGGACGTTATGATGCTAATAATAGTTACGAGGTTGACACTAATGGAGGCTGACCCAGGGGTAGATAAAAGACTCTGCGGGCTGACATGAAGAAAGAGGTATTTGATTTACAAATCTAACCAGTATTATTGAAGTCCCATGGGAAAGAAAATATCTGTAATTTGTAATACACGGGGCTAAGTTCAGAATCTGAGAAAAGTCAAACTGAGTTGCGGTTCAGTGAGCTGCAGCTATCTAGCGAAAACAGGAGGTGGCTGCTGTTCTCCAGGGGAGGTCCGCGGGTGCATTCACGCCTGCGGCTTAGGATGTTCACATCAGGCTTCACGAAGTGCTCTCCAGCCTTCACTAAAAATGCTAAGAAACCCACAAATGTGGCACTTTTACCCAATTAGGATAGAGTATAAAACGAAGCCAAGCCAGAGACAGTTTTCGCAGGACGACAGCGTTGCTGGCACCTTTCCTGAGCCCAAAGAAAACAAAACAGACAAGTTTGTACCCCCCACCCCTGCTCCCCATGAAATTCCTATTGAGAGATTTATAATTTACAGTGAGGACCTACACTGCATTTTTCGATCTAATGGGTAATTTCAACTTAGGAACTCATTTAGTCCTTAAGAAAATACTTCACTTTCAAGAACCCATCACGGGAGCCAGTATCCTTGTCATTGTTCCCTGCTGTTCTTTAAGATGAACGCTGAGAACTGTGCTAACACATTCATTCCTAAACTTCACAGCTGTGCTAACCACGATCAAAGGGGTGAGCTGCTCTGGGCTCTGGGCTCATTCCATTACCACGAGGACTTAACACAGGGAGGGATGGAAGCCAGTGGGTGCTACCTACCAGGTGTTACACAATATTTATATTGATGTTCTTTCCATGTTATAGGGTAAGAATATGATAGGGGATTACATTTATAGCTAGAAGACTTCTTGTCAATCTCTAAAATTCAAAAAGTGCTTCTTGATTCATATGAAAGTCATGACTACTGCCGAGATAATGTATTGTACTGATACTCTGTCCTTTGAGCCAACAGGGACCATGACACACATGTTTGCACATTACCTAAGAAATAGCCTAAAAATGTGTTGGGGGACATGGACCAGGCAGCTGAATTTTCACTTGTAAGCATGAGAGATACTGCCTTGATAATGCTATGAATCACGCTTCTCTTTGGTTTACCCACTAACAAATAACAAAATAATGATTTCTTTTGCAAATACAAAAGAAATGCTTTAATTGCCATGTATTTTGGGTTTCTTTTCCATTTTATTGATTTTGAAATTAGAATATAGCTTCTTCAAGAGATGAATGCAGTCAAAGTAGGGTTTTTTTAATGTTATTAATATAATGGTGAACCTTGCAAATGATGGTATTTAATAATAGAAAATAATTATTTGGCAGAGATTGACACTTTTCTAAACAGGTATCTTGTGCTGCTCTAATATCTGTTCAATAATGACAGTATGCATAATACTAAAGTTCCTTCAAGATTAAATTCTTTCTGCTTTTACCCATTCATTTTATATTAGAAAAATATTGTCAATGTATCTTATAAGTCTCATCACAGTCATTATGAATGTTAATCAAGTATGAAGAAGTGACATTGTTGAAAAACCTAGTCCTGGAAGTTTAAGTAGGCCCTCTCTTGTAAAACAATATCAAAACATTTTAATTATATATATTTTCTATGATGTAGTACTTCAACTTTTCCTAATTCATCTTACGCATTAGTGTTATTCAATTTAGACTTTTCTGAAATGATGGAAAGGTTTTCATATTTATACTGTCCTATACGACAGTCCCTAAATAAATGTAGCTATGGAGCAAATAGAAAGTGATTAATATAATGAAGTACATTTTAGTTTTATTTAATTTTAATTAATTTAAATTTGACTTTATATATATTGGATAGAATAGTAATGTATCTGTAAACATATGTATATATACTCACACACATATACAAGTATACACATATACATCTAAAATCATGATTGTCTTTAATTTATGCCTTGATCATATACAAAAAACATGTTATTTAAAATAACAACTCAATAGGAATGATTTATGTCCTACAACCAGTAATTGCTAAAATAAATTATGGTTTATCCAAATGCAGAGCATTAGGCAGGCACTACAAATTATAAGAAAATATTTTAGAAAATGAACTATGTGTGCTATGCTCTTAAATTTTGGGAGCAAGGTTAAATATTATATATACAATTAAATATCAATATATTTATGAAGAAAGAAAAATTTTCAGTTTATTATGACATTACTTATCTCTCCTGTCTGCTTCAATATCACAGAAACAGTTGCAAAAAGAAGGAATGGCGAGAAGTCTGTAGTGGCGCTACAAAACAGGGAGGTAAGGCATTGTTGGGGGTCACGGTTTATGTCTAGATGTCTCCCCAGAGGCTCGTGCACTCATAGGTGGGTCTTTTGGGGGTAAGTGAATCATGGCAGTGTGATTTAGCTAAATATGGTGCTGGGTGGTGGAGCCTGGTTGGAGGATTGGCTCTCTGGAAGGCAGTGAGCTGGCAGGGTCTCTTTCCCTCCCCACAGTCCTCTCTTTGCTCTCTATCAACTATCTCTCTCTCTCTCTCTCTCTCTCTACCTCTCCCTTTCTCTCTGCTTTCCCCCCTGCAGTGCCATAAACAGCTTTCCCCCGCCATGCCCCTCTGCCACGCCACCCTGCCTTGGAGCCAGCCAACTATAGGCTACAACCTCTACAAAGGTGAGCCAAATAAACCTCTCCTGCCTTAAATTGTGGCTGTCGAGTACTTTGTCCCAGCAACAAAAAGAAATGACTAAGACATTGGGACAGAAATGTTTAAAAATGTCTGAAGTTGGAATGCAAATGAGGTTATATTATTTAAAAAAAAACTAAACACAACACCTTTCCTTAAAATGAGGTTTGGACGGGCAGTGCAAAGGAGAGAACCAATTTTCCCAACGTTCTCCGGCATTGCCTTTCCCAGTGTGGTCCCCACACCAGCAGCAGTAACATGAACTGATTACCATGATCAGGAGACATGTAAGGAAAGTCAGCAGCACACAAAAGGAGCAAAATAAACATACGTCATCACCAAAGAAACACAGAAGAGAGCACGAGACAATTTATAAAATAATACAGATATTCTTAAAAAGCACATTCTACATAACAAACAACCATGGAAATTGAGCAAAGAATAAAGAAGAGCTCTTAGAAACTGAAATCATCAGAGCCAAAATAATATACATACTACTAATAATTTCTTTAAAATAAATATTAGTAATTTGGAAGATAAAAGTCTAAATTTTACTTCAGATCCCGGTAGACAGACGTAGAGGACCGAGGGTCTATCTCATGGGAACCTCAGAAACAGAACACAAAAAAGAGGAAATTAAAAACATGAATAAAAAGTAAGATTTCAGTTTATTAGAGAAAAACCCCCACTTGAGATTGAAAGGACTTAATAGTAAGACACATCCTTTTTATCCAAGTTAGTGCTTTCGAATAATAGAAGAATTAAAAGGACGAAAGTCTTCAAGTCCAGTCATACGTCAAAGTCAGACATAACGTCTGATGAGATAACAGAAGTTCCAGATACATGCTCAGTCCCCGTTTAATTCAAAATACCTCACGGATCACCTGACATGCCGAATAGCTTCATTATTTAACACCTCCACCCCATCCTTGTCCTCCACGTAGTACGTGCACAGACGCATGCACGTACACCTTCTCTTCTGTCAAACCTTAAGAAGATCAAAGATACAAGGGGTTTAAATTATTTAGAAAGACAGAAAAAATTTAGGGTCTTAGCCTTATTCTGCGCAGACATAACTATGAGCTGTATTCCTATGAGGAAAATTTGAGAAAAGAAAGATTGTTAGGTTAAATAGCAGTAGACCATCAGCAACACACACACACACACACACACACACACACACACACACACACACACACACAGAGTTCTACTTGAAATCTACCTTAGCAGGAATGTGATTTTCATCTTTTCCTGAGTAGCACTGCTCGCAGAGGTATAATGTACATGGGATCTGCAGTCTAACATAAACCAGCTCTTGCCTAATTGTCCTTTCATTAAAGTCCTTCAATTTTTGCTGGTGCCAAATAACTCTCAACCCACAACTATTTAAAAAGTGTCTAAGCACAACAGTTGCCCTTCACTTGCAGGAAATGGTCTTGCAGAATACAGCAACTCATCTGATTTTTCACCATGTATAATTGCTATGAACAGTTGATCTTTTTGTTTGTTTAATTTTCAACCCCAAATTGCCTTTTTGACATCTATTACCATTAGTCTGGCTTTGCCCTTAGGGAAGATAGAGTTGCTTCCGTAGGAGGATATTCTGTAGTTATCTGAAAATATCCTGTGCAAACACTGCACCCCCAGTTGTCTAAATTTCCCTTCCTGCAGGTAAATGCGCCTCCCAACCCCTAATTCCAGTTTCTTTCACTGGCTCTTCTAATTCCATGGTTTATATATCATTTACATTTTGGTTGTTCTGATTGCTAAATATTCCTCTTAAAATGCTGTGGTTGTAATTCAGCATAACATTCCAGGTGTAATACGATGATGGTAATGATGATGCTATGATAACAAGAGCTGCTACTTACGGAAATATCAGTACTGAATATTGCAGAAAAATCTGTATCTTGTTTATCTCATTACTTACAAGGATCACAATATTGCACAGAGGAGAAACCATAGCTTGAAGAAGCTAATGACCTGTTTTGTCACCCTGAGGAACCCATACTGACTAGGTCTATTATGTTCACGAAATGCCCTCTTATCACAACCCCACAGTAACGCAGAGCCCCATCTGCTCACTGCTTCTGTCAGAGGTCTGTTGACATCCTCCAAAATGCCACCGATTTTCACTTTGGGGCAGAACAATACAATGCACTCTTCTTTCTTCTAACTTATTAAAAATATTACAGCTATAATAGCTATTACATAGATAACTTGGTTCCAAAATATACTAACCCTTCACTACAGTAAATTTGTATTCAATGACACAAATGCTGAAATACATAAATCTATACTGACTTCTTCAATAGAATGATATGGAATGAAATTGTTGAATAAAGAAAATATAGCCTTTGTTCCATCAACAACCTAACAGCAAGTTGTTTTATGGTATCCGAACTGGAATTCAATACAACAAAAGGCATAATTTATTTTCTGCTTTCATAAAGCACGGTGAACATCGCTGTGCAGAAGAGGTGTGTGTACCAAGGATCTCTCACACTCTCACAGTTTGATAGTTGGCAGGTCGTGACTGCCTTCTTTGGACTGTTTAACTGTAAATGAAATCCTAGAGATTATATTCACAAATGGACTGTTCTTTCACTTCATGCAAGCATAGATATCAAAGTACATTTAAATATCTACATTTAGGTTTTGAAGCTAATTTTTAATTCTGCTTTCTGCGGCAGAAGTTAATCTGCATTTTTTACTGAGGCACAGTTGGTGCAAAGATTCTTTGAGGAGGCAGAGAGAACTACAGACAATGAGACTTACCTGGAATGTCACTGTGAGGGCAGAATAAACTCCACAGAGGTTGAGAAAGGCAATGCTGTGCTAAGCTAATGAAAACTAGTATTCTTATGGTAATAATATTATTAATTACAGAACTTTCTACTTATCAGATGTCTGTCATGTACTAAGTAATATAGATTTTTAAAATATTATTTCATTTTAATCTTATAGTAACCTTATTTGGTAGATATTAGTATCCCCATTTTACCCATGAGGAAATTGAGGCTAAAGTAAATACGATGACTTTCTCAATGTCATTTACATAACAGTGAGTTTGACAGGCCAGCAAACACTGGTGTCTGATGTTGTCACAAAGGGCAGGGTGTGGGATATTTTTTAAGATCTTGAAAGAAGATGCCTGACAGTCTGAATTAACCTTGGCATAGCCCAGTGAAGTTGCCTACGAAAGAGCTGCTATTCTACACTTGGGGGATTCATTATATATCTCACAAAGGCTGGAACTGATGAAAAAAACCAGCAATATTGAGAGTGAGTGTACTAAACCTACACTTAATTCTCTAAGACATAAGGCTGGTCAGCCTAATACCCAGAGAAAGGATGACATAAAAGCACATAAACAAATGAGAAAAAAAAGAGTTTTTGAGTTTTTAGTAACTTGGGAACTCTATCAATGGGTCCAGAATTCTATATTTCCTTCCAGTCAAGCATTCTACGTGTTCTCCAGGAACAGAATTAGAGACTGTTTAAGGCAGCCTTATTCTCCTGAGGGAGGGAGCAGGGTGTGATATGGCCATGTAGCTGATATGGGTGTTGGAAAGTTCAGTTGGTGCAGAACATGACAGAGAAACCCCCTGACTATACGCATTTCAAAGATATGTAATCTACCTCATTTTCACTGTCTCTTTTTTCCTGATTGGAACATACTGAATGACCTCACAGGACAGCATCATGCTGTGTCCTTATGATGATGTGATCAGAACTCTGTTTACAAACAGAAATCTTTGACTTGTACTTAGAGTCATAAATTATATTTGACATCCCTGCAATTGTGAAGCATTGGCAAGCTTGGAATACTTGCTAGAATTCCAAGCTATAACATACTGGAATTCATTCCTAAATAAGAACATTCAAAAGAACTTTGTTTTATAGGCTAGTTGGTATTTGGTGCATTTAGCATGACATCACCCTAGAAAAATGTGCAAGTATTCTAATATCTTTTTCTCAATCTGTACTGAAAGTTTCAGAGTAACATACAGAAAAACATATCTATCATCTATCTATCTATCCATCAATCTATCTGTCTATCATGATATATATATATCATGCTACATGGACAAAATATGATGAGTCGACTGTGAATATAGAGATAACTGGAACATACAGAGTAAGGAAGCATTAAGAGACAGGATTAAAAATACCTTGGAATGGATTCTCTTTTGTATTTTAGCAAGTTATTTTTCATAGGATGCACAGAGATAAATATCACTGGACCCAATTAATTCTGCAAATCCCATATATGTATAGAACCTCTCTATCCCTCTCTATTTAAGAGAAGTAATAAAGTAAATACGGTCTATACTGATTACCTAGAATCCTCAGCACTTTTATATCAAGACACACTCTAAATAGCCTTCTTTAAGATAAAATATTTATCTTGGGAAACTCATCACTAATGCAATTTTATATTTATCTATGTGTTTATTTAAATTATATCTATCTGGTTTACATAACAAAAAACAGCAAGATATTTTCTATTATTTTTCTCATTATATCTCTAAAGCTTATTACAATACCTTGTGAATAAATAGTGCTCAAAAATACTTAACGAATGAGTAAATTCTTAGCTAAATGAATCAATAACAGCAATAAACTCATTTCTAATGTTCCCCTCTTCAAGCCTCTTAGAATCAGGTTATGTTATCATCTCTGAAAATGAACCAATACTGCTAATGGTTTTTACAAGGTGCTAATGATTTAGCTATGCTACTGTTAGGGTCATTTTCACTTGAGAAAGGAAGAGAAAGCAGAGCAGAGAGGACAAAGAGAAAAAGCAGGAGGAGGAAGGAAAAATAGAGAACGTATGCATAGGGTTTGCTTAAAGGAAAGGAGTAGATGAACAGTTAGAATGTTAGGCATCACCTGGGAACTAGTTAAGAGACATGAAGTAATGCTTATTTTAATATACTTAGTGAACTACTTATAATAACTAAGCCTGGCAATCATGTATATTATTAATGCAATGCCACAGTTCACTCTCTATAACAATGATTTGCTCTCTGGCTAAATGTAATTCCAAATTTACCTTAAAGACAGGCTATGTTCTTTTTTTTTGTTTGTTTGTTTGTTTTTTTTGTGGGTACCGGGGGGTCGACCTCAGGACCTCGCGCGCCAACAGGCACCCTTGCCACTGAGCGATATCACCGGCCCCTTTTTCGTATGTGGGATCCGGGAGTCAAACTCGGGCCCTCGCGCTTGCAAGGCAGGCGCTTATGCCGCTGAGCCATCTCACCGGCCCCTATGTTCTTAATATTCAGAATTGGTTCCTTTAGAGTAGGGCTCTCTTAATCTGGTCTGTAATATCAGTGTCTTTCTTAAAGTAATTCAGCTGTTGATTACCACATCAGTACAGAGTTACTCTGCAACAAAGGTTGCATGATATTGGACAAATTGCATTACCTTTGGTGTCCACCTCCCTACTCATAAAGAGAAGAATATAAATTAGTATATATGCATTTCACAAGTATAAATTAAAAGGATATATGTAAAGTAGAATGAATTATCATGTCAATTTTTAAATAATATTGTCAAAGTTACAATTTAATAACATCATGAAACATTTTGGTATTGCCCGTGTCCTTAGGCTTCAGTTCCTTAAAATAAAAAAGTCCTAATTTACTTACCTGAGAGGTATCCGAAGACCTCAAATGAAATACAGTAAGTGAAAGCACTTCTTCCACACCCAACTATTTAAAATCTCAGTAAAACTGCACCTCGCCTGCTATTCTTATGACAAAAATCCATGAGTGGAACAAAACACACTTTTTTCTAAATATCCTTACATTGGCAATTTGAACCTGCCAAAGCATTTGGACTTTGAAGAACACTGTTCTATAAATTGTACCATAAGTCAAGAAAATGCAACACACAATGTTGTTCTAAAGACATTAACATACAATTAATCATTGAAATCCTATAGACAGATTTCATTAACAGATTTCATTGGTTTTGTAAGGCTAAGATAAATTTGAAAATAATGCTGATACATTAGCATACAATTGGTATACAATTGGTTTCTTTAAAATACATGTAAATTTAATTATCTCTGGAAGCTATCTCTTGAAATGGGCAAAAATATCCCCAATCTGCCCTAAATGGTGCATTTCTGCTCAGAGCAGTGATTTAGAATCACAATGCTTGCCACAGCTAAAATTCCTCACAAAGTCTGTGAGTATTCTTCTAGCAGTCCAGCTACTCATTATCTAGAACACTGGATACAAAATTGTCAGCTTCCAACTATTTGGTGGGATAAGGGCTAAAAACATCCCAAAGAACTGATGGAGAAAAAGAGATTTAAAATGCCCCTCCACCTCAAACCACTGCCTTCTATTACCTCTGACAGGTTATGAAATCAGCATTTTAGCCTATCCAACAGGGTGGAGAATGAAATCAACACAGAAATTAAAACGATGACCTAGAAAATTAAACCACATTGCAAAACAAGTCAGCACAGGAAGCAGAACACACACGTGCACACACACACATGTGCACACCCACACACCCACCCCGATCTTGTTCAACAATATAAAATTTAGACACCAAAAATAGTGTCTCAAACCAAAACCACCATAACAAAACAGCCCATTAATCCCTACTCTATGAATGCTTTCATTTAGGAGCCACATTTATTTTACAATTTTAAAGAGATAAAGTTTATGAGAGGCAAAAACAATTAGGGTATTTCGTGATTTCCTTCCACCTCTACTGATTTTCTCAAGCCTGTTGTAAGCGTTTGCACCAATTGCGCATTTCAAATGCCTGGAATAGCTCTCTCATTGCCAAATTATTTCATCTGTAAACGTCTGTCCTAAATATTTAGGGCCAAGAGTAAGAATGTAGCAGCATTACTGATGGAAGATGTTGTCAGTGCTCATTCCACTAAACTTTGTGAGCTAAGAGATTTGCAGGATCTTTGGACGTGAACCAGTGTAGGAAGCCTCTGCGTAGGGACAGCCTTAAGCAGAGTTCAGTCTGGCTGGTTTCTCAGAAACACTTACAGCTTTCGATTTCTAACGTGCAGTTTTGTTCATCCAGCGGGTACCGCCGTAGGTCCATCATGCAGGCAGCCGTGGTTGTGATTCTAGAAGAAAAGTGGGAATGTGTCTCGTTAGCAGGCCCATGGCTGGAGCTGGACAAATACATCTGGGTATTGAGGAGGACAAAACTGGCCCTCTAGGCAACCGTGATGTAGACTAAGCCCTAATGAAAAGGAGTGATATAACTTTTAATAATCAGTTTTCTTTACAAGTCTCGTGTTGATTTGTAAAATAAAGAGGCGGGACTAAATCAGTATATTCTGAAGCACGGTCCGTTTATCCTCCTGTGTCAAAATCACCTGGAGGTGTTGAACAGGCAGTTCCCTGCTCTCAGAAGGTCCCTGGGTGGGGTGGCTCCCAGGAGCCTATTTTATGAGCATCACAGGTAAATGAGAGAGCGACAAATAACAGTCCTTTTTTTCATATTTTCTTCTTTCTTAAGATTCTGAAATCTAAGCTAACTTTATATTTAATCTACCATTTTCATCTTTCTCTACATAGCATATTATTACCAGGAACCTTAATAAAACACACAATCAGCCTTTTATCTGCCAGCTGATTTGTTCTGTCCTGAGTAGTCCGATATCGTCCTGACACCTCACAAAGTCTCCTTCTGTGGGATGGCAGAGGTACTTATTCAGAATACTTAGTACTTCTATTATTTCATCACGAAGAAACAAATATGTCCCTCTATTTTGTCATTGCATTTCTCTGTCATCATTTTTCACTAGCATTTCTACTGAAGACCTACTAGGAGTCAAACACATACATTTTTAAATGATTTACCAATAAGTGTTTTCTGATCAGTAAGGCAACACAAGGTCATGAGAGAATGGACAGTCCTAGAAAACAAGAGACCTAGGTACTAATTTCAACTACCAATGTCAACTTTATGTAAAGAATCTATCAGAGTGCTCAGTATATAGGAAATTTTATATGTGCTGAAATCCAATTTATATCAACCAGAAATCCAAGAGAACTCAGTCTTTTCCTTAGTTGGGTATGGGCGTCTCACCCTTCATGTGCAGACTGGAACTATGTGAATAACTCATGTAAACGGTTCCTGCCTCTTTGGGCTCATTCCTTTACCATTAACATTTATACTGTGTTATTTTTTTATTTTAAAAAGAAAAACAACAATAAAAATGATGATACAGAATTTCCAAAAAAGATAATAAGAAATTAACAATGGTTAATACATTGCGCATTGTTATCTTAAAAGTAGTTGCTCGGATTACAAGATATAGGCATGAAAAATTGATCAAACAATGTAAGCACAAACCATTCTTTTCAATGAACTAATGGAGATTAGCAATATAATTATCTTATCTATCATCCATATATATATATACATTTTTTCCCTTCTTTCTTTTCTCCTTTCCCCCATCCCAGTTCTTTCCTTTTCAGCAGTTTCTTCCTCTTTCACTTCCACAGTATCTATTGTACATTTTGGATCTTATTTACTCTCATTTCTTTACACTAGGGAGACAATACAATGTTTACACATGTAAGTCTGATTTATTTCACTTATAAGTATGGTCTCAAGTTGCATCCATTTACCTATAAAAGCCTCTAGTCTATCCTTCTTTATAGCTAAGGAGTGTTCCATTGCATAAAAATACCACATCTTTTTTATCCATTCCTCAGTTGATGGGCATTTGGGTTGTTTCCAAGATTTAGCTATTACAAATTGTGCTGCTATAAACATGGGTGCACATATATCACTGTGGTATTATGTTAATTCTTTTGGGAAAGTACCCAGAAGGGAAATAGCTGGGTTGAATGGGACCTCTAATCCTACTTTTTTGATGAATCTCCACACTGATTTCCACAGTGGCTGCACCATTCTACACTCCCACCAACAGTGGAGAAGGGTTCCTTTTTCCTCACAGGCCCGCCAGCATTTGTTATTGGTTGATTTTTTTGATGACAGCCATTCTTTCCAGAGTGTGATGGAATCTCAGTGTTGTTTTAATTTGCATCTCTCAAATGATTGATGATGTTGAACATTTTTTCATATATTTATTTGCCATTTGTATTTCTCCATCTGAGAAGTGTGTATTCATCTCAGACGCCTATTTTTGGATTGGGCCTTTGAACTTGGGGCCTGATTTTTTTCAATTCTTTATATGTTCTAGATAGAAGTCCTTTGTCTGAGGGACAGTTGGCTAAAATTTTTTCCCACTCTGTGGATTGTGTTTTCACTCTGTGATTTCTTTTGATGTGCAAAAATTTTTTAATAAGATGAGATCCCAGTTGTTGATTCTTTGAAGTACTTCCTGTGCAGTTTGTGTTTTGTTCATGAACTCTCTGCCTACTCCTATGTCTTCAAGATTTCTATGTACTTTCTCTTCCAGCAGATTTAGTGTTTGTTTTAGTATTTAGACCTTTGATCCATTTTGACTTTAGTGTCTGGTGATAGACATGGGTCTAGTTTTAGTCTTCAGCATGTAGAGCTAGTTTTTCCAGCACCATTTATTAAAGAGGCTATCTTTCTTCCAGTGAACATGTTTGGCCTCTTTGTCAAAGATAAGGTGGCTGAGTGTGTTTGGAGTTGTGTCTGCATCTTCTAATCTGTTCCACTGATCCTCAGGTCTGTTTTGTTGCCAGTATCATGCTGATTTTATCACAGTAGCTTTGTAGTATAATTTCAAGTCAGGGATTATGATGCCTTCTGCCTTGTCTTTGCTATTCTAGGTCTCTTCTGTTTCCAAATGAATTTTAGGAATGTTTTCTCTAGATCTGTGAGGTATGCTAATGGTATTTTGATCAGGATAGCATTAAATCTGTATAAAAGTTTTGGGAGTATGGCCATTTTCACAATGTTGGTTCTTCCTATCCATGAGAAATGGATATCTTTCCATTTTCTGATACCTTTTTTGATCTCCTTTTTCAGAGTACTGTAATTTTCAACATATAGATCTTTTACTTCCTTTGTTAGGTTGATTCCTAAGTATTTCATTTTTTGGATGCTATTGCTAAGGGTGGTGTTTCCCTAATTTCTCTCTCAGCGAGTTCGTTGTTTGTGTACAGGAATGCTATTGATTTTTGAGTGCTGACTTTGTATCCAGCAATGCTGCTGAATTAAATGTAGAAGTCTTTTGGTGGAGTTTGGGGTCTTCTATGTAGAGTATCACATCATCTACAAATAATGATAACTTAACTTCTTCTTTTCCTACCCTTATTCTTTTTATTTCTCTCTCTTGTCTAATTGCTCTGGCTAATGTTGCTTTGTTATTTCTTAAATAAGAAGTAAGTATCCTAGGGCTAATGTTCATCCTGATTCCTTCTTTAATTTCAGCAAGTCCTGTTGGCTCCTCTGCCTCAATTCCTTTCCATCTCCACTTCTTCCTTCAGAGTCTGTGTCCCCACTCCTTCTCATTTAAGTCAGCAGAGTAGCTTCATCTCTCAGCCTATCCAATTGCCTCCCACAAAAGTAATTAGATTCTATTCATCCTCTGATTAAAATTTTTAGTGGTTCATACAAGAAAATCCAAGGTCCTGGCTATATGATCTTTTTTGCATGGAATAGTCTGTCCCTTTTCTTTCTTCCCAGTATCATCTCATGCCATATTCTCACTCACTATCTTTCAGCCTTTGCTTTTGTTCTCTCTGCCTAGAACACATGTCTTGTTGCTCTTCACAAAGCCCTCTCTACTGATCTTTTGGACCATACCACCACCTCTGAAAACCCCTTCCCAACCAGCCCACCTAAAGTGGTTACCATCTTAGCTTTCTGTTCATTTCCTTTAAGGATTTCCCATAATTTGAAAGTATCCTGCTCATTTGCTTTTCTAAGTACTGTCTATTTCTTCCAATAAAGTTAATGCCAGTTAAAAGTACAGCTTTTATTCAATTCAGTGCTAAGGCACTCAATGAATATCTTTTGAGTGAATAAATACATGAGTTTATAATGATGCAAGTAGTTGATTTGGTTCACTGTTAGTCTTTGTACTTTGAAGATTACTTTATTGCATATCTTGTTTATAATTTTTAATTATAGTATGTCTTAGGTTACAGAAATTCTTATATTTTAACAATAGATAACTTCTAATCCATTTAAGTAACATTACATAAGTAGTACTGAAGTTTATCTTATTTCTGCTTTCTGTGGGATTTACCAAATTCTTAAATTTTATAACTTCTATTGAAATTAACATTCATATTTCACTCTTTTTTGCAGTTTTAAAATTTCAGTTCATTTTAGCTATGTGATATCTGGATGGATTTCTCATTGATCCACTAATTTTTTGTTCATGTGTGTGTGTGCTTACATGTAATTTGAATTTCTGTTAACATACAAAGAGTTGTACAATATTGAGTAGAAATTTTTAAAGGAAATGAAACTAGGTATATGGTAGGCATACCAAACATCAATGTTATTTATGTAAAATGGCAGAATTAATCTATCAGAAACTGGAGAAAACTAACTTTATCTGATAAACTGAATACAAGAAGAACGTGAATGTTACAAGGACACATATCAAGAATATTAGAAGGGCTGGTGAGTACGGCTTAGTGGTAGAGGGCTTGCCTAGCATGTGTGAGGCCCTGTGTTGAATCCCTGATACTACCACACACAGGAGAGACACACAGAGAGAGACAGAGAGACAGAGACACAGGGAGACAGAGAGACAGAGAGACAGGGACAGAGAGAGAGAGAAAAAAAAAGAAACAGAATGCTCAATTATAAATGAAGCCTTTTGTAATTGCTGCTAAAGGCTGTGGTTCAGACTGCTGATACACAGTTATAACAATTAACATCTGTGAACTAGTGCCATGAATATCCAGAAAAATGAATTAGCTAATGCTATCACAGAAGCAATGAGTTCTATTTATGTTTTTAAAATAAACTAGAAGAAAGTGCTTTTCTTACAACACTCATATTTGCGCCAGTGTTCTGCTGTTTTGTATGGTCTAATGTACTTCATAAAGCTAGCAGACACTAGGGCTGGTGAGATGGCTCAGTGGCATAAGCGCCTGCCTGGCAAACGCAAGGGCCCGAGTTCGACTCCTGGAACCCACATACGAAAAAAGGGCTGGTGATATCGCTCAGCGGCACGGGCGCCTGCTGGCGCGCAAGGTCCTGAGGTTGACCCCCGGTACCCACAAAAAAAAAAAAAAGCTAGCAGACACTATAAATGTTTTCTAGTCAATATTTACAAAATATTTATAAGTGTCTTTTATTGCATTAGAACAGATACTCTAACACCAAAATCTTCCATTTGGAATTCCGATCCTACAGAGATGAGGGACCTTATACAAGTCACTTGTATTCTCTAATGCTTGGTTGCTCTATTTTGCAAATAAGTATGTGTCATCCTAATTTGTCATAGGATTATAAAAGTTGGAAGGGATTTATAATTCATAAAATTTTCTGCAACTTTTTACAGTTATCACTAACCGCTACTGAATAGATATCATGATAAGATATTTTACCAGAGGTTGGCAGTATAAGCACCAGTTTGTATAACTAAAAAATTGTGAAATGCTTACACTTATATTACAAGCAGAGATAAAAATATGAGTGTAAGTAGCTTCCCAAAATAACTGTGCAAAATAATTACTCTTTATAGTGTAGAGAACTCTATAAGACAAAGTGCAAAAAAACAAAAAAAGGGTAAAGTGCAGATGTGTAACAAATCTGCATCTTTTGAAAGTGGTTGGTGTGATCAGAAACCACATTTGCTCATTTGATATTTGCATTTCAAGAACATACTCTTGGTACATGTCACCAACTCAATATTAAAACAACAATAATATTTTTTTTTTTTTTTTTTTTTTGTGGGTACCTGGGGGACGACCTCAGGACCTCGCGCGCCAACAGGCACCCGTGCCACTGAGCGATATCACCGGCCCCTTTTTCGTATGTGGGTTCCGGGAGTCGAACTACGGCCTTCGCGCTTGCAAGGCAGGCGCTTACGCCACTGAGCCATCTCACCGGCCCCAACAATAATATTTTAATAAACAAAATAAAGGAGAAAGAACTAACAATTCTCAAACTCATTAGGGCAATTCTCTTTATTAAGTGCATATTTTAACTCGTAAAAATTCTCAAATAAATTAGAAAGTCAAAATTATATTTTATAGAAAATGACTTTTCAAGGAGATCATTTTTATGTTTACCCTGAAATGAGTCTTATTCAGAAAAATCTCAGTGATAAGCATCTGCTCCTGTTTTTTGAAATATTTTTGATTTATAAAAGGGCTGTGATTCTACAGAAATAAGTTAATACAATGAACACAATTAATAGGGTTTCTATGAACATGCCTTTCTGGATCCTGATAAACATTTTTAATGATCTGTAAATAGCTCAACACCATTAGTCAGAGTCTTTGAACTGAAGTTAGTAATTCATTATACTTATTAAATTTTAAGACCACTGTAAAATATATGAAATCAACTCTATCTTCTACCAAAGAAACAGTCAATGATGCCTCCCGAATGTGCCTCATTTACATGTGGGAAATCTTCTTTAGTTAAAAGTGAAATATGTTTTTTACAGGAATGAATTATATTGCATGATGAAGGCTATCCTTGGCAGATATTCTGCTTCACCTAAGACATCTTTGGATAAACTTTTTATTATTTAGCCATTGGCCACTGTCATCCCAACAACTTGTGTCCTAAAATAGAGTAAGACTTGTGTGCTAACATAGAGTAGGAAAACTGAATACACCCATAACCTAAAGACTCACTAAAGGCGTCTATAAAATCAAGAAATCTAACATCTAAGCTTTATACCAAAGCCATTATAGATATTTTACAGTGTCATGATCGGAAGCTTTATGATGTTACCATATCAAAGCAAGTTCTGACATTAGGATTCAAGTTTGCTGATGACAAAAGATGGCAATTAAGTAATAAGAGACAACTTTGACATTGTGCCATTATGGAAAAACTCCATCAATATAATACCTTAGGCTTCCCGCCGACTCCTCACGAAAGACTTCAGGTGGCGGTCTCCATGGTCAAATAGCATAGCTAAGCATGTGAGAACTCTGCTAAGATTTCAACCAGAGGCCACAAGGACTGGGATTAAGTGATTCTGAACTTCTACATTGTTTGATTTTTCTATCTTGATAACCACACAATTATTCCACAAGAAAACAATTCAATATCTTTGCATGTTTACAAAAATCAGATGTGTTGCTCTCAGCTATATTCAAATATATTGTTCTAATGCACAGAATGTTTTTGCCTTGCTCAAAATATACATTTACTAAAAAACAAAAGGCACATGCTATTCTAATTACAAATGATAAGAATATCTTCCAATATTAACAGGTATTATTATTAGGGAAAAATCTAATTTCAGAAGGTAAATTATAAAAAACACACAAATTCATGTTTCTACAAGCCTCCAAACAGACAATGCTCAGAATTACAGACAAGAGGAAAAAAAGATCCAAATACTAATTTAAACAACAGAGTATGAATGGAAATTTTGAAAAGTTGTGAAGATCTCATCTAAAGCTCTTTCCTCAGAGGAAGGTGCTTGAAGCAATTTTGCTTTCCAATGGTAGCTGTCCTTTTAGTTTTTTGAGCAACCTCCATACTGATTTCCATAGTGGCTCTACAAATTTACATTCCTATCAGTCATATTGAAGGGTTCTTTTTTTTATCATATCCTTGCCAGCATTTATTGCGTGGGTGTATATATATATATAGATTTTATTTTTGTATTCTTGATGATAGCCATTCTGCCTCAGGTGAGATGGAATCTCAAAGTAGATTTGACCTGCATTTCATTGATATCTAAAGATGCAGAACATTTAATATACTTTTTTGGCCATTTGTACTTCTTTTAATAGTTGTCTTTTCAGTTCATTTGCCCATTTATTGACTGGGCTATTTCATTTTTTGGTATTCATTTTTTGGAGTTTTTTTATATATTCTACATATGTCAGAAGAGTAGCTGGGAAGATTTTT
This sequence comes from Erethizon dorsatum, assembly GCA_028451465.1. NCBI lineage: Eukaryota > Metazoa > Chordata > Mammalia > Rodentia > Erethizontidae > Erethizon > Erethizon dorsatum. The sequence continues at coordinate 15,728,389 of CM051836.1, forward strand.
CTCCCATTCTGTAGGTTATTACTCTGTTAGTTATTCCCCATGCTGTGCAGAAACTTTTTAATTTGATGTAGTCCAACTCGTTGATTCTTGCTATTATTTCCTGTGTTAGTGGGGTCCGATTCAGGAAATCTTTGTGCCTATGGCTTCATGTGTCTCCTGTATATTTTCTTTTAACAGTTTCAAAGTTTCATGTCTATCCCTAGGTTTTTAAACCCCTTGTGAATTGATTTTAGCACAGAGTGAGAGATAAACATCTATTTTCAGTCTTCTACAAGTGAACATCCTATTTTCCCAGCATCATTTGTTAAAGAGGCTGTCAGCCCACTATAAGGACACCCGGATACTCCTGCGTATTGTGGCAAAATTCACGATAGTCAAGATATGGAATCCTCTAGGTGTCCATCAACAGATGAAGGGATAAAGAAAATGTGGTATGTTTACACAGTAGAGTATTATTCAGCTGTAAAAAATAATGAAATTTTGTCACTTGCAGAAAAATGGATGGATCTGGACATCATTATGCTGAGAATATAAGCCAGACTCAGAAAGACAAATATTGCATGTTCTCCCTGATACATGGAATCTAAAAAAGATGACATGAAAGTAGAAGGAAGACTATTATTAGAAAAGAAGAAGGGAATGAGGGGAAGAGGATGCATAAGAGAAGGTGACATGGGATGAAAGTGTACACAGTCAAATCCAATATTTTGAAAAATTAATAAGAGCTAATAATAAAAGAAAATTAAATAAATATATTTTTACTTTCTTATTCTACATAAAAACTTCATATGAGCCTTGTGTGATGGCATGTACCTCTAAACACAGCACGCAGGAGGCTGAGGAAGGAGGATCATGAATTCGGGGATAGCGTAGGCTAAATAGAGAGTTCACGGCTGGCTGGAACTTTTTTTTTTTTTTTTGTGGGTACCAGGGGGTCGACCTCAAGACCTCGCGCGCCAGGAGGCGCCTGTGCCGCTGAGCGATATCACCGGCCCCTTTTTCGTATGTGGGTTCCAGGAGTCGAACTCGGGCCCTCGTGCTTGCCGGGCAGGCGCTTAAGCCGCTGAGCCATCTCACCGGCCCGGCTGGCTGGAACTTTAAAGCAAGACCCTGTCTCAAAGAAATCAAATCAAAACAAAACAAAACAACAAAAAAAGGACTTTCCATTATTATGTGTCTCACAGCCATTTTTGTCACAAAATTATTTTCTCACCTACAAATCTCTTATGCAATAGGCTCTTACTTTTCTGTAAAATGGGTAGAACACTGCTGTAGAAAGTAGTAACTTTGGCTTTGGCACTCTCACTAATCACAAATATACCTAATATTAATTGACCACTTGCTAATATGTTCCAGATACTATCTAGTGTTACTGAAATGTATCATCTCGTTTAAGTACAATTGTTATTCTCATTTTATTCACGACACACAAAGGTGGAGTGATTATTTTTGCAGAGTGAGTGGTAGAGCTGGGATTTGAATCTAAAATGTTTAACTCCATAGTCTACACATTTAACTAGTATACTGTGACTAACTTGCTAGGTGACCTTGGAAATGAAATTTAACATCTCTGGAAAATTGGTCAGTTTCATGTATGCCAAATGAGCTTAGAAATTCTATAATCCTATGAAAACACATTACATGTTCTGTGACCTTGTATATTTGTAATTTTGTTTTACCCACACATCCAAATGCTATATTTCACAGCTGTTCATTCTGTTTTAGTCAATTTTGTAGATTAGCACACCCCAGACAAGCAAATACAAGCCTCTCCCCAAGGAGTCTCACTTAATATTCTCCCTGATTAAAGGTCTCCCTTAGCATTTTTTGCCATTTTATCCTCTTCATTTACCTCTATGGAGGCCTTCTGCTTAAATTAAAATATCTAAGACTCATGCATAATTGTTTTTAAAAGCTCTTTAAAAGTCCTTAGTCACATGCACTACTACGCTCAACTTTGTAATCACCAAAAAAAGTAAGATTGCTAGCAATCATGTTCCCATTTGATAAATCATGCATTTCAGATTAGAGCTATTTGTACTCTTCTGCAGCTGTCTGGCCTTCTGTGACTCTTTGATTTTTTGGAATCTCATCCTCTACAAAGATAATGTGACCATTAAAGGGCTACATACACAGGCTTCTGCCACAAATGCACTGCAATATTGTGAAAACATTTCCTCAAATAACATGCCTGTGGAATCCAAACAACAGTATTTAACAAAGTGTCATTTTGTAAACATAAAAATCCTATTTAATATTAATGGGTATGGACATATAAGTCTAAGTCTTTATTTTCCTCTGTGGTCAGTGTCTAGTTTACTCATCCTTCCCATATTGCATTCCTAATGACCTCATCTACAAATCCTATGCTTATCTCAGGAGTTAAGAAAAAATCTCTCTTCTCTCTAAATTATGATTTAAAGGAATTATAAGTCCCTCAGAAAAAGTAAGCAATATATTTTTAACTCATATCCAAACAACTAAGTTCTGATTTCAAACTACAATAAAATATTTAATCAAACCAGACCAGAAAGACATGAGTAAGAGCATAAACAATGTTTCAATTTACTGGATACTTATAAAAACGTTCACTGAAACTTTTGTTGTATTTTATTTTGATATACAGTATGACACATCAGAGAATACCATGTTAGAATAAGTTCATTGGTTTTTATTACAGTCTTTTCTTTTTTTAACTAAAATGAAGTGACGGGCAGATGCCAATTTGCAGAAGTTACAGACTCAGGTGGGACTTTTCATTTCTTCCAAATCCCTTTTAAGTATTTTTTAAAATAGAAATCACACAGGATGAATACCTTCCTTTGTCCCTGTAGCTCCACTCTCTGTCCCTAACCAATTAGCCCTCTGCCTCTCAGACTGGACTGTTCGGAATTCTACACCTGGCTCACTGGTTCTCTGGCTTCAGGTAGATTTCGCCAGTGAGGAGCACAGCAGGACTTGAGGGCAGGAGGAAAGTACGGTTAAGGGATAGTTCACCAGATGCCCTTCTTGCTGAATCTGGGCCCAGGTTCCCTCATCCATTCCCTCTTCCTCCCCTTCAGGACTGCGATTCTGGAGAACCAATGGCAACCAGCTGATCCTACTTCTGGGAGGGAGGGGTGCTGCCTGTATCCTTGTAAATAATCCTTTCACTGCACTCTCCTCAGATTATCCATTTTCAGTTTGCCATCTGCTTTCTCTTGGGTCCCTGACTGATCAAATGCATTATAAAAATGTATTTAAAATTTCACATTCTAGTTAGTTGTCAAAACAACTAGAACCACCACATTCTGGGGTCATCAGTCCTGGGAATTTGGAGATAATGGAATGAATATTCGCTCTGCCTCACATGAACCATCCCCTTTCTATCATTCTGGTCTCAGTTCATCACAGTCCACCTAAAAAGCCTTCTCCCATAGCCCTAGCTAGTGTAGCCTGCTACAGCTGGTCACTATCCCATCTCCATTTTTCTTTCTTTGGAATATCTATCACTATTTGAAACTACCCTGGATATGTATTTTTTAATTATTATTTTCTGTCTCCCCCAGTAGACTCTGTGTCTAAGGGTAGAGTCTCCAGAAGCAGACCCTGAAGGATATTTATTAAGGATCATCACCTGAGAGAAAAGAGATGAGACTGGAACACGGGAAAGCCTTGAATGGTATTCCATGAAAGATGCAAGCCCAGTGGCCCTCACCCCATCCCAGCATAGAAGTTCTGGCAGGAGTACTTGAGAGTGACTGCTAGAGGATGAAATGATCATTAAACCACCTCTGTTTCCTACCAGCGTATACTCATACCTCACCAGGCAGGCAGCATCCAATGACAGAGCAAAAAATATGATCAATTAATTCCCTCTCTCTCTCTCTCATTCCCTCTTATTCTCTCTCTCACTCTTTCTCTCTCTCTAGAACACTTCCTGAATTCAGTAAGCAACATATTTTCTGGTTGGTCCAACCTCTCATGTGCTCTTGTACATAATATCCCCCAGTACATGGTTCCAACTGTGACAACCCTACCCACTAAAGTAAAACAGGTTTTTAGTTGTTACTGCTGCTGTTCTTTTCTTAAACATGAGAAACGGATTACTCAGACACGTCTCCTGTCACTTACTGGCAACTCAGGGAGCATTTCTGACTCAAACAAACTACCTACATGCCATAGTCTCAGGCTTTTCTGCCACCCTGATCTCTAATGGCAAAATACTTCCACCTAAATGGTATTTTTTACTAGTTAAGAGAGAAATCTTTAAATGAAATAGACAAATAAATATGAGGGGAAATGCTTAACATCATTAAAAACCACAAGTATGTTTTA